>JAUMJM010000088.1:15691250-17065000 GCA_033558235.1 Neomorphus geoffroyi | reverse complement strand
CCACTGAAATCAAACCCCAACACCCACACACATCACATAGAACACCCCAGGAATATCAACTGCTCTACTATCCCTCAAGTGGCTTCTCCCAGGCAGCTGCGGTCACCCCCTCTGCAGCTGCATGACCCCAAGGACACGACACCTCTCCGTCTACTCCATGTATGGCTCCGTGTTCTGTAATGGACCCAACAGTCCTGGCCTTCAAACTCTAAATCTATACACATATAAACTGTAGGACCAACACCACCGGTCCTGTGCTACAAGCAGAGCAGCTCCAACCACAGACACACACAGATCGACACGGCACACGGACCGACAACACAAGAGACAAAAGGAAACTCTGTAAGAAGAACGACTCCCTCGCCAAAGATGCCATCGGGCAACAAGACCTAGGGGGCTGCAAAGAAGAAGCTACGGCAGCCCTGGAAAAGCACGAGACCGTGGGCCGTTACAAAGAGATGCGGCCGCAAAAGGAAGATGCACGCGCAAGAAGCCTCGCTTAAAGACCTAAAGACATCAAGGATGCGCGGAAGCGAGTCCAGAACAGGGATCCAAGACAACAACATGCTGATCATCAGGGATGCTGATGTGGGCTGCAATGCTATTCCAAAAGATGACCGACCAGAAACTTCCAAGAGATGAGACCGATGCACCCTTTAAGATCGACACGCAAGAGAAGCGGTGCCCGATTGGTGCTGTACTGAGGAGTACAGGCATTGGAGACTCTACAGATGATGCCTGAGGCACATCCTGCGTGCCTTTCAAGTAAAGAAGAGATAGAGACCCGAGGAAGGTCCGAGACACAGCAGACAGACTACACAAACCATGCAACAACACATATGCTGGAACTGCCCTGTAGGGCACGCACTAGTGTTGGGCTGAAAATCAAGCCTCTCTCTACCTGCCCCAAGGGGACCCTTCCTGCACAGCCCTCTCCCCTATGCTACCTTTAAAACACCTCCCTTCTATTCACAACCTTCTTCCCATCCCCGTGCCAGCCCTGCTCCCTCAACTTAGCTTTCAGAGAGCCAGAGGTCTGAAGCTGTCCCTGACAGAAAAAGCCCAAGGCAGTCAGCTGTCTGGCAGGATCCTGCCCTCACCGGGGACCTCTTGACCATCTGCAAGAAAACCAAACGGGAAACTAAGACGCTGCCAACCGTCTGCATGGCACTGGCCGATGCCACTGCCTTGCAGGACACGCACCTGTGTGTGAAAATACCACAACCTTCCGCTCACCTGTTCCGAGCTGAGTCCAACAGCAGATACTGCAGCTGTCATCGCCTAGGGAACCTGAAGTGACAGGATACACAAAACTCAGTGTTGTGCAGGTGAGAAATTAACCCCACGCTCCCTCACCCTACTGCCCAGCTCACCTCAAACACCCTTCCCATTCCAAAGGCAGACCAGACGGAACCTGCAAAATCAAAGGCAAACACTCAACCGAGTTGCCAGATTAGTCTTTGCCCTTACACCCCAAACCCATCAACAGCCTCCCCATCTTTTCAGATTGCTCGTAGACACAAAGCTTCTCCTTTTCTGAGCCATGCAGCACCTGCAATTAAACCCAAAAGATACATGATCAGGTAGCACCCAAAAGCACAGCCACCCGCAGGGAACCCCCAACTCCTCCTCCCTTACCTGTACCGCTCAGTCTCTCAGCCTGTGTCACCTCACACTGCCAGGTGGAGGCTTGTGCATCACCTGTAATACACAAACAGCAAGGGATGCTTGTGACTTGTGAACTTTGAGACACCTACACATAACTGTTGCTTCAGGTAACTCACCATCGCTCTTCTTGCTCGACTCAGCTGTGGTGTCCACGTTCTGCTTTGCTCAGGGCTCTGCACCTTCAAAACAGAGAAATAGGAAACCGTTAGTTGGTCCTACAGACACCAGTCACACATTCCCACCTGCACCGCAGCCAGCACACCTTGCTAGGAAGCTCTTCCCGACTCTCCCATCGTCAGCCTCTGGCATGCAGCTTCTCCCTCTCCATCTGAAGAAACATCAGACAAGTCACCACGAGGCCATGTGATGGCTGAACAATTCCAGACATCTTGTTTCCATTGAGGAACATCATTGGTTTCACACTACAGCCAGACAGAACAAGAGGCAAACCCCACTAGAAATCAAACCCCGACACCCACGCACATCAGATAGAACACCCCAAGAATATCAACTGCTCTACTACCCCTCAAGTGGCTTCTCCCAGGCAGCTGCGGTCACCCCCTCTGCGGCTGCGTGACCCCAAGGACGTGACACCTCTCCGTCTACTCCATGTACGGCTCTGTGTTCTGTAATGGACCCAACAGCCCTGGCCTTCAAACTCTAAATCTACAGACATATAAACTGTAGGACCAACACCACCGCTCCCGTGCTACAGGCAGAGCGGCTCCAACCACACAGACACGCACAGACCGACACGGCACACGGACCGACAACACAAGAGACAAAAGGAAACTCTGTAAGAAGAACGACTCCCTTGCCAAAGATGCCGTCGGGCAACAAGACCTAGGGGGCTGCAAAGAAGCAGCTACGGCAGCCCTGGAAAAGCACGAGACCGGGGGCCATTACAAAGAGATGCGGCCGCAACAGGAAGATGCACGTGCAAGAAGCCTCGCTTAAAAACCTAAAGACATCGAGGATGTGTGGAAGCAAGTCCAGAACAGGGATCCAAGACAACAAGATACTGATCATCAGGGATGCTGATGTGGGCTGCAATGCTACCCAAAAGATGACCGACCAGAAACTTCCAAGAGATGAAACCGATGCACGCTTTAAGATCGACACACAAGAGAAGCGGTGCCCAATTGGTGCTGTACTGAGGAGTACAGGCATTGCAGACCCTACAGATGATGCCTGAGGCACATCCTGCGTGCCTTTCAAGTAAAGAAGAGATCGAGACCCGAGGAAGGTCCGAGACACAGCAGACAGACTACATAAACCACACAACGACACAGACACATGTTGGAACTGTCCTGCCTGGCACACGCTAGCATTGGGCTGAAAAATCAAGCCTCTCTCTACCTGCCCCAAGGGGACCCTTCCTGCACAGCCCTCTCCCCTATGCTACCTTTAAAACACCTCCCTTCTATTCACAACTTTCTTCCCATCCCCATGCCAGCCCTGCTCCCTCAACTTAGCTTTCAGAGAGCCAGAGGTCTGAAGCTGTCCCTGACAGAAAAAGCCCAAGGCAGTCAGCTGTCTGGCAGGATCCTGCCCTCACCGGGGACCTCTTGACCATCTGCAAGAAAACCAAACGGGAAACTATGACGCTGCCAATTGTCTGCATGGTGCTGGCCGATGCCTCTGCCTTGCACGACACACACCCCTGTGTGAAAACGCCATGGCCTTCCGCTCACCTGTTCCGAGCTGAGTCCAACAGCAGATGCTGCAGCTGTCATCGCCCAGGGAACCTGAGGTGACAGGAGACACAAAACTCAGTGTTGTGCAGGTGAGAAATGAACCCCATGCTCCCTCTCCCAACTACCCAGCTCACCTCAAAAACCCTTCCCCTTCCGAAGGTGGCACTGTTGGCACCTACAAAATCCAAGGCAAAGTTGCCAGACAATATTTTGCTCTTCAACACCAACCCAGCAACAACCTCCTCACCTTCTCAGAACACTCGGAGCCACCAAGCTGCGCCCCTCGGAGCCAGGCAGCACCTGCTATTAAAGCCACAGATAAATGCTCAGGTAGCACCCAAAAGCACAGCCTCCCACAGAGATCCCCCAACTCCTCCTCCCTTACCAGTACCACTCAGTCTCTCGGCCTCTGTCACCTCACACTGCCAGGTGGAGGCTTGCGCATCACCTATAACACACAAACAGCAAGGGATGCTTGTAACTTGTGGACTATGAGACACCTAAACAACAACTGCTACTTCAGGTAACTCACCATTGCTCTCCTGGCCTGACTCAGCTGCGGTGTCCACGTTCTGCTCTGCTCAGGGCTCTGCGCCTTCAAAGCAGAGAGAAAGGAGCCTGTTAGCTGATCCTACACACACACACACACACCACAGGTTCCCACCTGCACCGCAGCCAGCCCACCTTGCCAGGAAGCTCTTCCCGACACTCCCATTGTCAGACACTGGCATGCAGCTCCTCCCTCTCCATCTGAAGAAACAATCAGACAAGTCACCACAATGCCATGTGGCTGAACAATTCCAGTCATCATGTTTCCATTTAGGAACATTGCCTGTATCACAATACAGCCATACAGCACAAACCCCACTGAAATCATACCCTGACACCTACGCACAGCTGATACAACAGCCCGGGAATTTACACTATCTACTGTTGCTCAAGTGGCTCCTCCCAAGCTGCCGAGCTCATCCCCTACAGCTCCATAACCCCAAGGCAATGACTCTCTCTATCTGCTGCATAAATGGCTGTGTTCTGTAATGGACCAAACTAGACCTGTACTTCAAACTCTAAGTCTAAGTCTAAAAGAGATGTAAACCGTAGGACAACACTGTTATTCTTCTGCTGACTACCGCTCCTGTGCTACAGGCAGAGCAGCTCCAACCACACAGACCGACACTGCACACAGGACCAGTGAGAACTACCAGAGACAAAAGGAAACTCTGTAAGAACAACTCCCATGCCAGAGACGCCATCAGGCAACGAGACCTAGGGGGCTGCAAGGAAGAATCTATGGCAGCCCTGGAAAAGCAGAAGACCATGGGCCATTACAGAGACACAGCTGCAACTGGAAGGATGCACATACACAAAGCATCACTTAAAGGTCTGAAGACATCGAGGATGTGTGGAAGCGAGTCCCAGAACGGGGATCCAAGGAAGCGGACGACTAATCAGAGATGTTGACATGGGGTACGAGGCTTCTGCAAAGGCAGACTGATCAGAATCTTCCAAGAGATTAGACCGATTCACACTTTAATACTGTCATGCAAGAACAGCAGTGCCAGAACAGCACTAATGGCAATAAGAACAGGCATTCAAGACCCAAGAGATTGTGCATGAAACACACAAGATGTGCCTTCTGCAGCATAAAGAGTACACAGAGATCTGCGAAAGATCTAAGATACAGACAGACTATGTAAACCACACAAAAACGCAGACACAGGCTGGAACTGCCCTGCCGGCACGTGGTAGCCTTGGGCTGAGAAGTAATCCCCTCTGCCTTAACCTGCCCAAAGGGAACAGCTCCTGCACAGCCCTCTCCTCCGAACCCTTAAAACCCCTCCCTGCTCTTCCCCATCTACTCCCTTCTTCCCCAATCCCAGCCCATCCCTGTCCCTCAACTTAGCTTTCAGAGGGCCAAGGGCCTGAAACCATCCCTGGCAGGAAAAGCTCAAATGGCACCAGCTGTCTGGGACCAATCTGCAGTCACCACCTTCCTCTTCACCACCTGCAAGAGGACCAAATACAAAACAAAAGCAGCGCTTACAGACAGCATCGCGCTGCTCAGTGCGAATATCTCGTAAGAGACATGTCCCCGCTACAAAACTGCTGTGGGCTTCTGCTCACCTGGTCCATGCCAATTCAAACATTGGACACTGCAGCTGTGGTCACCTGGAGCACCTAAAGCAACCAAGAGACAAAGTTACCATTGGGCTCATTTGAAATCAGTCCCACGCTCGTTCTCACTACTACCCGGCTCACCACAAGCGTTCTTCCCATTCCAAAGGTGGCCCAAACAGTACCTGCAAAACCAAAAGGTAAATCTCAACTGAATTGCTATATCATCCTTTTCTCTTCTAGACACTGATTCAGATGACAGCCTGCTCACCTTCTCGAACCGCCTGTAGGCATGTGGGGTCGCCCCTCTCAGGCTCCATGCAGCACCTGCAAAAATCAAAGCAGATGACACACTCACATTCTACCCAAAAGCACCAGCTGCCCTCAGCAATTCTTATTTCACACGCCGCTATCTTGACTGCTCACCCACTCGGCCTCCATCGTCTCACGCTGCCTTGTTGAGTCTTGCACACCACCTGCAATATGAACAGCAAGGATGCTTTCAATGTTCACTGATACCTCCACCTAAACAACCACTACTTCGGGTAACTCACCCTTGGTCTCCTTGGCCGAGTCAGCTCTAGTGCCAGAATTCCACTTCACTCGTTGCTCTGCACCTTCGAAGTAGGAAAAAATACACCTAAACTTCATTATCCAGTCACATCTTCCCACTGACACCACAGCCGACCCACCTTGCTATGGCACCGTACCCACCTCTCCACTGTCAGCTCTTCCTGCGTAACTCGTTCTCCACATCTGAAAAACACATCAACAAACAGGTCTCCCTAATGCTCAGTGATACCTTAAACAACTCTGAGCACCTCATTTCCATGTAGGAACACCATCTCTATTATACACTATGGCAAGGCAGAATAAGACCCAACCACACCCAAACACCAAGCCCCATGTGTACCAGCCGTAATAGCCCTGGAATTTAAACTGTTCCACTTCACTCACTTGAACGCTTTATCACAGGCACCTTTGCTCATCCTCTGTCTCTACATAACCCCACAGAAGTGACTCCCACGGCCTGCTGCCTGTGCAGCTACTTGTTCTATAATGGACCCTACGGCCTTTGCCTACAAGGCCTGGGCTTATCAACATATTAGACATAGAATCTTACTCTTATTCTTCCAGCCAATGCCACTCCCTCTGCGCCTCGGGCAGAGCAGCTCCAACCACACAGACACACACAGACAGACACTGCATGTGAGACCAACGACACCACAACCAGAGACACAAGAAAACTCTGTAAGAAAAAAACTCCCACACCAGAGATGCCATCGGGCAACAAGACCTAAGGGGCTGCAAGGAAGAACCTACAGCAGTCGTGGAAAAGCTGAAGACCGTGGGCCAGTATGAACAGATGTGGCCGCAACTGGGAGGATGCACATGCTAGAAGCTTCACTTAAAGGCCTAAAGGATGGGTGGAAGTGAGTCCCACAACGGGGATCCAAGACAACGAGTGACAGATCATCAGGGATGCCTACTCAGGCAACAATGCTGCCGCAAAAGATGACCAACTAGAAATTTCCAAGAGATGAGACCGATGCACACTTTAAGATTGCCACACAAGAAAAGCTGTGCCCGACTGGCACTGTACTGATGAGAACAGGCATTCAAGACCCTACCGATGGTGACTGAGGCACATCCTGCATGCCTTTCAAGCAAAGGGATTGAGACCCGAGGAAGGTCCGAGATACAGCAGATAGACTACATAAACCATGCAATGACACAGACACAGGCTGGAACTGCCCTGTCCAGCACACACTATCATTGGGCTGAAAAAAAAAAATCAATTCTCTATCTGCCCCAAAAGGGGTCCTTCCTGCACAGCCCTCTCCACTACGGACCTTTAAAACCCCTCCCTTCTATTGCCAACTTTCTTCCCTCTTCCCATCCCCATCCCAGCCCTGCTCCCTCAACTTAGCTTTCTGAGAGCCAGAGGTCTGAAGCCATCCCTGACAGAAAAAGCTCAACACCATCAGCTGTCTGGCAGGATCCTGCCCTCACTGGGGACCTCTTCACCGTCTGCAAGAAAACCAGACAGAACTGAAACACCACCAACCCTCTTCATCACGCTGGCCAATGCCTATGCCTCATACGACACCTTGCTCTGCAAATCTGCCATGGCATTGTGCTCACCTGCTCCAAAGCCATTCCAACATTTGATGTTGCAGCCATCATTGCCTGGGGCACTGTAAGTTAACAAGAGGAATTAAATAACTCCTGCACTTGTGAGAAGTCAATGCCACGCTCCTCCTCACTACTACTCGGTTCACCCCTAACACCCTTCCTGTTCCACACGCAGCCCAAACAGTACCTGCAAAACCAAAGATAAATGCTGACCTGAGTTGCTAAATAAGACCTTGTTCTTAGACACCAATCTTGCTGATAACCTCCTCACCTTCTCATACCACTTGGAGGCACGAAGCTTCATCCCTCTGAGACTGCATGCGGCAACTGCAATTAAAGCAAAAGACACATGTTTGCCCAGTACCCAAAAGCGCCCGCTGCCCTTGGCAATTCCCCAGCTCCTGCTCTGTAGCTTTGACCGCTCGTCTGCCGGGACTCCATCACCTTGTGCTGCCGTGGCGAGGTTTGCACATCACCTGTAATAAAGAAAAAGCAAAAAGTGCTTATGGCTTCACAGGCAACACAACTCCCGAGCAAACTGCTACTTCGGCCCACTTGCTGTCACTGTCCTCGCTTGAGTTGGCTCCAGTGTCGATATTATTCTTTGCACATTCTTCACTCCTTCAAAATAGAACCCTCAACCCATAAGCTCACCACATGGCCACCAGTCACATCTTCCCTCTGATACCATGGGCTGAGTGACCTTCTTATTGCTCTGCTCCCCTCTGTCGCCCTTTGGTGCCCAGCTCATCTCTTTGTATCTGGAAACAAACCCAAATACATCCATCAGATGCTGATAAGTAACTGAACAATTCCTGTGATCTTGCTCCTGTTTAGGAACACCATCTAGATCCAAACTACAGCCAGCCATAAAAAAAGCCACTGTTGAAATAACTCCCCACGCAACCTGCAGATGGTACCAGATCAGAGAAGACCGGGCAACTTCACCTAAACAGCCTAGGCATATCAACTTACTAACCACATACTCTTACTGCCCTTGCACCTAGCCCTGACTCTCCATTGTCAGGCAGAGCAGCTCCAAGCCGCACACACACAGACTGGCGCTAGACAAAACGCTACAAACACTGCAACTAAAATGATGAGAAAAGCTCTCAGTAATAAGAACGACTCCCAGATCACAGACACGGTCGGGCAAGAGGATCTCCAGAGCCACAAGGGTGAGGTAAGCTGGCTGCGTGGCAAGGCCAGACTGAGATAAACATCATGGCTTGTAAACAAGAAACCATCAAAACTGAGATGAGGTAGGCACGAAAAATCTGTCTTTGAGATATAAAACTGAGATAATGCAGGGAAGAAGTCCCAGTCCACTAAGATGAATGACTGGAGAGTAGGGATTCCGGCACAGGCAACCATAGTGCCACAGGAGATGACCGACATTAAACTTCTAAAATGCGAGACTAATCTGTGCTTTAAGCATACGATGCAAGAGAAGAAACTCAGGTAGCACTGTGTTGATGACTACAGGCATGTGAGACCCTGGGCACATTACCTGAAGAACATGCAGCACCCTTTGATCACAAAGATAATAAAGACCCACAAAAGCCCTAAGACACAGCAAGCAGACAACAGCCAAACAACAGACTCCAACTGGAACTGCTCTGCCCAGCACATGATTGCATCATGCTGAAGAGAACCCCCCTCCCTATATCTGCCCAAAGGGGACTCTTCCTACACCGCACTTCTCCCTACGCTACCTTTAAAACCCCTCTCTGCCGTTCCCAGTCTTCTCTCCTTTACCAAGCCCCAACCCAGCCCTGCCCCTTGACTCAGTTTTGGAGACCAAAGTCATCATCCACAGACCCATGAACCCACCTCCCTTTCCTCAACCACAGCACAGTCCTAAAGTGTTCGGAAATCCTTCTCTACTCACCACCTGTCAGAAAGAGATACCCGCTTCCTCCTAACAGTTACTCTCCTGTACTTGTGCTTCCCCGATCCTTCCGTGACCCTGCTCCTCAGGAGCTGCCCTTCTGAGCCCTTCCCCATACTTTAATGGTCCTCCTTAACTTCTGTCATCCCACAGACTCCAGAACCTGCTACAGGCTGGAAAAGGAAGCTGACTTTCCATTCCTATGATCTGCAAGGTGCCTCTTACAATCTGCAAAGCCTCTGAGAACAACATGTTGTTCTGCAGGCATTGAGGAACAGCAGCAAGCTACCCCATAACCAGAAATACCAAGCAAAGAAAAAGCAACTAGCCTGAAATCTGAAAAAAAAAGAAAAAAAAGAAAAAAAAAAAAAAAAAGCCATTAAAGCATCTTACCACATCTGGATACCCAATACAAAAATGACTGACCTGAAAACAAACATGCACCCCCTACTAACAATAAATGTACTTTCTATTACTTGTGCTGCCTAGCCTTGACTCATCACAAAGCTCTTACCTCTAACAGACACCTCTACTTTCTTAAATTAAAAAAAAAAAAAAAACAAAAAAAACCAAAAAAGCTTAACCTGCTCTAAAAGCTGTAATGAACTGAAAGAAGAGCAGACCACTGATCTCATAGAAGACCAAAAGCTGAATGAGCTCCTAATGAAAGACCTGGGGCTTATAAACCCCGGGCCTCCCCACCCGCCACCTGGAAGTGGGGCGGGGAAACTCCCACAAAGGGATAAATAGGAGCACCTGGAAGTTATCTCACCTGCTTGGCATTTATAGCAAGAACACTGAGGGGGGAAGGGACCTTTATCTGAAATAGAGGTATGTGGTTTTTTTGTTGGTTTTTTTTGTTTGTTTGTTTGGTGGTTTTTTTTTATTATTATGGTTTTGCCTGTTCTCAAAGTTTATCCCTGACCTAGTTAATTTTTGCAACTAAAGCCACGCAGCCGAGGTCCCAAATTCACTGTGCTCCACCCTCAGGTGAATGGGAAATGAAAAAAAGAGGAAAAAGTTTTGCAAAGTGGAAACTAAAGCTGCAACTTTAATGAAATTATAGCAATAATAGCGCTAATGATTGAAATAAGTAGATGGTAATGAAATATATAGAAATACCATTGGGCTCTATAAAGTCTTCACAGGACATATTCAGCTTTAGAGGGCTCTAGAATCTTTATTGGGGTCTATTAGGCACTACAGAGGCTCTACAGAGGTTTACTATGCTTTATGGAGGCCCTATACGTGCTATAGATTCTTAACAGGGGCCCGTCAGATTCTATATAAGCACTATACAGGCTGTAGGGGCCTATTAGGTGCTTTAGAGAGTCTGTAGGGGTCTAAAAGGCTCTACAGAGGCTCTAAACAGGCTACAGAGGCTTTATAGGAGCCTATGGGGCTATATAGAGTCCTTAGTGGGCTCTATTAGTCTCTATAGAGGCTGTATACAGGCTATAGAGGCTTTGTGTGGGCTTATTAGGCTCTGTAGAGGCTCTACAGATGCTATAGAGGCTTTATAGGGTCCTATTAGGCTCTATAGAGGATTTACAGGGGCATATTAGGCTTTATAGAGGCTCCCTAGGCGCTATAGAGCCTATATAGGGGCCCTTTAGGCTCTATAGAGGCTTTATAGGGGCATACTAGGCTCTATAGAGGCTCTCTAGGTGTTATAGAATCCTTACGGAGGTTCTCTAGGGGCTATAGAATCTTTGTGGAGGTTCTCTAGGGGCTATAGAGGCTTTACAGTGGCCTATTTGGCTCTATAGAAGCTCTAAACAGGCTATAAATGCTTTACAGCGGTCTATTAGGATCTATAGGGGCTCTACAGGGGTGTATTAGGCTCTATATAGGCTCTATGCAGGCTATAGATGTTTATAGGGGCCCATTGTCCTCTACGGAGTCTTTACAGGGGCATATTAGCCTCTCTAGGGCCTCTATACAGGTTTTAGAGTATTTACTTGGGTCTATTAGGCACTATAGGGGCTCTACAGAGGCTTAGAGTGCTTTAAGGAGGCCCTATACATGCTGTAGATGATTTATAGGAGCCTATCAGGTTCTATGGAGGCTCTATACAGGCTACAGAGGCTTTTTAGGCGGCTATTTGGCTCTACGGATGCTCTATACAAGCTATAGAGGTGTTATAGGGGCATATTAGGCTCTATAGAGGCTCTACAGAGGTTTATTAAGCTCTATGGAGGCTCTATACAGGCTATAGAAGATTTGTAGGTGGCTACTAGGCCCTATAGACCGTTTAGAGTCTCTGTAGAGGAGTACTAGGCTCTGTAGAGGCTCTATAGCCTTTATAGGGGTCTATTAGGCTCTATAGAGGCTCTATAGCCTTTATAGGGGCCTATTAGGCTCTATAGAGGCTCTAGAGGGGCTTATTATGCTTTTTGGAGGCTCTATACATGCTGTAAATGCTTTATGGGGGCCTATTAGTTTCCATAGAGACTCTATACAGGATATAGAGGCCTTGTAGGGTCCCATTAGGCTCTTTAGAGACTCCATAGGGGCCTAATAGTCCCTATAGAGGCTCTAAACAGGCTATAGAGGCTTTATAGGAGCCTATGGGGCTATATAGAGTCCTTAGTGGGGTCTGTTAGCCTCTATAGAGGCTGTATACAGGCTATAGAGGCTTTGTGTAGGCTTATTAGGCTCTGTAGAGGATCTACAGATGCTATAGAGGCTTTACAGGGGCGTATTATGCTTTATAGAGGCTCTCTAGGGGCTGTGGAGGTTCTCTAGCTGTTCTAGAATCTTTGCGGAGTTGCGCGTGCGGCTGCCAGAGCGGGCCTTTCCTTTTCCGGCATCCGTTGACAATAAGTTTGCCCTCCAGCCGGGCAGCGCGCCGCCCGCGTCACCACAGAGAGCGTGTGCGGCTGCCAGAGCGGGCCCTTTCCGTTTCCGGCGTCCCGTGACCAGGGAGTTTGCCCTCCAGTCGTGCAGCGCGGAACCCGCGTCACCATAGAGAGCGTGCGCCGCTGCCGGAGTGGGCTCCTCCTTTTCCGGCGTCCCTCTATAGAGTCTGCAGAGGAGTCCATTCGGCTCTATACAGGCTCTTTACAGGCTATAGAGGTTTTATAGGGGCCCATTGGGCTCTATGAAGTCTTTACAGGGGCATATACGGGTTTAGAGGGGCTCTATACAGGCTCTAGAAACTTTATTGGGGTCTATTAGGCTCTACAGAAGTTTACTATGCTTTATGGAGGCCCTATACGTGCTATAGATTCCTAATAGGGGCCCGTCAGACTCTATATAAGCACTATACAGGCTGTAGGGGCCTATTAGGCCCTTTAGAGGCTCTGTGGGGGTCTAAATGTCTCTACAGAGGCTATAGAGGCTTTATAGGAGCCTATGGGGCTATATAGAGTCCTTAGTGGGGTCTGTTAGTCTCTGTAGAGGCTGTATATACGCTATAGAGGCTTTTTTGTGGGCTTATTAGGCTCTGTAGAGGCTCTGCAGATGCTATGGAGGCTTTATAGGGTCCTATTAGGCTCTATAGAGGTGTTACAGGGGTGTATTATGCTTTATAGAGGCTCTAGGGACTATAGAGCCTTTATAGCGGCCTATTAAGCTCTATAGAGCAAGCTGGATGTAAGTGTGGATCTGCTTGAAGGAAGGGAGGCTCTGCAGAGGGATCTGGACAGGCTGAGTCGATGGGCTGAGACCAGTGGGATGAGGTTCAACGAGGCCAAGGGCAGAGTCCTCTGTTTGGGACACAACAACCCCGAGCAATGTTACAGGCTTGGGGAGGAGTGGGTGGAGAGCTGCCTGGCGAAGAAGGCCCTGGGGGTGTTGGCTGACAGTGGCTAAACATGAGCCAGCAGTGGCCCAGGTGGCCAAGAGGGCCAGTGGCATCTTGGCCTGTATCAGACCCAGCGTGGCCAGCAGGAGCAGGGGGGGTGATTGTGCCCCTGTGCTCAGCACTGGTGAGGCCGCACCTCGAGTGCCTGGGTCAGTTTTGGGCCCCTCACCCCAAGAAGGACATTGAGGGGCTGGAACGCATCCAGAGAAGGGCAATGAGGCTGGCGAGGGGGCTGGAGAATGAGCCCTATGAGGAGCAGCTGAGGGAGCTGGGGGTGTTTAGCCTGGAGGAGGCTGAGGGGAGACCTCATCACTGTCTACAACTGCCTGAAAGGAGGATGTAATGGGGTGGGTGCTGGGCTCTTCTCACAAGTGACAAGCAATAGGACAAGAGGAAACGGCCTCAAATTGTGCCAGGGGAGGTTTAGACTGGACATTGGGTAGAATTTCTTTACTGAAAGAGTGGTCAGGGATTGGCACAGCTGCCCAGGGAGGTAGTGGTGGAGTCACCATCCCTGGAGGTGTCTGAAAAATGAGTGGATGAGTTCCTTAGGACAGGGTTTGGTGGGGAGAAAGGTACAGCTGGACTCCAAATGAGTGATTCTATGATTCTAACAGGCCCCTATAAAGGCTCTATAGCCCCAGGAGAGCCTCTAGACAGCCTAATAGGTCGCTATAAAGAATCTATAGAGCCTAACAGGCCCCTGTAAAGCCTCTATAGCATCTGTAGAGCCTCTACAGAGCCTAATAAGCCCACACAAAGCCTCGATAGCCTGTATACAGCCTCTATAGAGGCTAATAGGCCCCACTAAGGACTCTGTATATCCCCATAGGCTCCTATAAAGACTCTATCGCCTCTTTAAAGCCCCTATAGAGCCTCTAGAGAGCCTAATAGGCACCTAAAAAGCCTCTATATTCAGTATAGAGCCTCTATGGAACCTAACAGGCCCCTATAAAGCATCTATACCATGTGTAGAGCCTCTCTAAAGCATAGTAAGCCCCTATAGAGCCTCTACAGAGCCTAATAAACCCCTACAGTACTTACACAGCCCCCACAGAGCCTCTATAGAGCCTAATATTCCCCTATAGTATCTAAACAGCATCTATAGATCCTCTATAGAGCCTAATAAGCCCCTATAGAGCCTACACTTTCTACATAAATCTATTTGGAATATTCACCATACAAGCAAAAAAAAAAATCTCTAAAATCTAAGATAAAAATATGGTTTTGCATAAATAGGCACCAGATATAAAATCTCTTACATTTTCAGTATTCCAGTCACTGAGATGCAGGGCATTAATAACAGTTACGTAAAATAGGCTTTGCATAAGCGCATTGTCTCACCATCGCGTGCAGATGTGGGTTCTGTGTTGTCACAGGGCTAAAAAGTCAAGGCTGGAAAGTCCAATAAAACTATCAGAGAAGCTAAAAATAAAAGCAGACCCCAGGCGTGAAAGAAAAGGCTGCAGACACAATCACAGCAAAGCTCTGCTGCTCGAGATGTCCTGAGATCAATGCACGTCGATCTCATCACCAACACTTTCGGGGCAGAAACTTAGGAGAAAACCCCGGGACAGGAATCTCATAAAGCCACGTTAAGAAACACCACCTCACTTCATAAATGAACGAGACCCAAACCAGTGGGAGGCCGGTGCTCCTCCATTGTGAAGCCGTTGCTCTCTCTGTAAGAAGCTGTTCTCGCCTTTGTGTTGCACGTGGGAGTTGACAAAACCCTCTCTCCGGTTCCCTGCTGCTAAAAACAGTCAGGGATTAAATAACACAAATGGCTGGGTCTTCCCCTGTTTATCAGGGGAGAGACGAGTCTTCTGATCTTTCCCAAACTAAAGCTGGACTCTCAATATGTTATAAGGCCTCAAGTTTCACAGGCTTATGTTATGCAAATTATTAAGTTTTGATAAAAAATAAGATATTAATCAGATATTAAAGATCTTTAATAAAAAAAAAATTGCATAGAAAGGATAACAGTTCTTAGGTACAAATAAATGTATAAACAGAACAGAATTAACAGTAACCACAACCAAACCCGTAAAACCTTTAAATGGGTTGAGTCCTGTACCCCAGAGCTGGCGACGCAGGTCTCTCTAAGGGTGCGGGGGGGCTGGCGCCGCTGCTGCGGGCCGGGAAGGGAACGAGGGAAAAAGGGAGGCGTGTGAGTTCTGCGGGAGTTGTGGAAGATCGGATGAGCGATGATTCTTCCTCCAAAGACTGCAAAACCCCACGAGTCGTAACTCCGCCGCCGCCGCTCCACGCCGCGAGCCTCCCCGAGCAAAAAGCACGCGAAACCGAAGAAAAAAAACCCGGCTCACCGCCCCAGAGGCGGGGGGAAAAAAAAAAAAACGATTTCCGGGCACCGCCTCTATCCCGGTTTGCCCGGAAACGGCCTCTCCCCGCCCCCCTCGCCTTCCCCTTGTTGGCAATAGGAAGAAAAATTCCTCGGGAAAATTCAAACCCACAACAGTAAACATAAAGGCTCTGCTTGTCAATCACACAAGGCTAAACAACAATTAGTTTGATAGACGTGTTTTTCTACATGGCAGCCTCCTCCGCAATCTGGCGTTCTATTCCCACATCCCACCCCCTCGCTTAGGAGAGCCCTTCCTCCGGGGCTGGCAAAGCCGAAAGGGTGTGCTTAGGCTTGTGAGGTGCCGTGCAAAGTCATTTACAGAGCCATGTGATAAACACACATGGAAAAAGCAATAACTGTATGTACAATAACGCTTTGAATCAGGTGTCCCGCTCCTGCCAGGGAATTAAACCACTCAGCCAGCCGGGCATTCAGTAAATTGCTTCATTTGATGCACCAAGTCGTGGCAATGTTGAATGTTGTTTTCGCTGGCTGATTCATCAGTTCTGTTGCAGCAACGCACGCCTTTGGAAGTGAAGCAGAATATACTGAAAGAAAACACGGAGTGTGAGGACTCGCAAGATGGAAATCAGTATCATCGGGCCAAGTTCAAAACAAGTCCAGAGAGAATGCAACTTATTTTAATATTTTGTCTGTCATATGTCATAATAAAAGAGAGAAATAGACCCAAACTGAATCTTACCAAATACAAACTCTATACATTAAGATCCTCTAAATTATGTCCCTATGAAAGGTCAATATGGAAAAGCAGCCCAGGCACACCATTACTGTTAAAATGTACACTGCTGGTTCACGTTGAGTTTCCTGTCTACCCATACTCCCGAGTCCCTTTCCGCCTGACTGCTCTCCAGCCACTCTGCCCCAGCCTGGAGCTCAGCATGGAGTTGTTGTGTCCAAAGCGTAGAACCCGGCATTTAGACTTGTTAAACCTCATCCTATTGGAATCAGCCCGTCTCTCCGGTCTGTCAAGGGCCCTCCTTCCCCCTAACAGATCGACACTTCCTCCCAGTTTGGTATCGTCTGCCAACTCGCTAATGTTGGACTCGATCCCCTCATCCAGATCATCAATTAAGATTTTAAACAGGACCGGGCCCAACACCGATCCCTGGGGGACACTAGTGACCGGCCGCCGACCAGATGAAGCGAGTCAGGTGCGGGAAGCGGTCCCGGGCCGCTGTTCCGGGCCCCGGCTGGCACAGCCTCCCGCTGGGGAGCAGTGACCGCCTGTCCCCGCGCCTCGGGCTCTGCTGGCGGCTCCTCTTCCTTCCCTTCCCTTCCCGCAGGGCGCCGCGGGGAGCGATTGGAGCGCGGGGACCGCTCGGGAGCGGCGCGACCGGACGCGCTCGGGCTGGGCCGACCGGCGCGGAGCCCCGGCAGCGGCGGCACCGAAGGAGACGGCGAGAGCGGCACCAGCGCTGCGGGACTGGGAGCGCGACAGCGCCCCTCCTGCATTGCCGTCCGTGGCATCCGGCACCGCTCCGGCCTCTGCGCCTGCTCTCTATGGTTTCCGGCGCCGCTCCGGCCTCTGCGCCTGCTCTCTATGTTTTTTCGTCGCGGCTCCGGCCTCCGCTGTCACACTCAATCGTTCGTGGCGCCGCAGCCAATGAGAGTCAGGAGGGGGCGGGGATATGCAAAAGAAGAGGCGCGACAGCCAATAGGAGCGGGAGGCGCGGGAAGAGACCAATAAGACGGCGCGCGCAGAAGACGCCGGGCAAATGCAAATGAGGCGGTGCGGCAGCCAATGACAGCTGGCGGGAGAGGATCGATGTAAACAGTGCGCCGCGCGCAAAGGACGTCGGGAATATGCAAACGAGGGGGTGCGACAGCCAATGGGATCGGGGCTCTCCGGGAAATGCAAATATGGCGGCGCGCGAGGGACACGCCGGGCACAGCAAATGAGTGGCGGCTCGGCTCTTCTCGGATTCGCTCGGCTCCACTCGGCTCCACTCGGAAACTCTCGGCTGCCATCGGCTCCTCTTGGCCACTCTTGGCTCCGAGTGAAGCCGAACCGAGCCGAGAGGAGCCGAATGGAGCAAAATAGTGTCAGCCCCCCCAAGCAGTGTTAGCCTTCTCCAAGCAGTGCGTGAGCCCCCGGCCCTCGGCAACGGCGGCATTGGGGCAGTGACGGCTACGCTCGGGGGCTGACCGGGAGGCGTCCCCGCAGCGCCGAGCCCCGCCGCGCCGGGGTCGGGGGAGGTGGCGCAGGGGGCAGTTGCGCTCGAGCTGCATTACCACACGGCGGCAGCAGAGAGCTGCGGGCGGTGGGGTATCACCCCGCCCACGCCACACCCGGGCTGCAGTACCGCGGTGCGACCGCAGGGCGGCAGTACTGAGAACCCGAACTGTTCGGCTCGTATAGTATCGCTTCGGCTCCGCTTGGCTACTTTCGAATCCTTCAGGCTGGATTCGGCTCCTCGCCACTCAGTTTGGCTCCCCTCGGCTTAACCCGGCTCCTCTCGGATCAGTTCGTCTTGGCTCACCTCGACTCGGCTCTGCTCAGATTGCTTATGCTCGCTTACGAATTGGTTCCGCTCGGCTCAGCTCCTCGCGGCTCGATTCGGCTTCGCACGGCTTGGATCCGAAGCGGCAGTAATCGAGAGAAGCCGAGCGATGTCGAGAAATGCCGAGAAGAGTGGAGCGCACCAAGAATAGCCGAGAATTGCCGAGTGGCGCCGAGAGTAGCCGGCGAGCTGTCGCCTGCACCTGCGCGAGCTTGGCGAAGCCGATCGGAGCTGAATGGAGCTGGGGCGGTGGGAGACGCAAATGAGCGTTAGCCCTCTCCAAATAGTGCGTGCTCACCCGGCCCTCGGCAACTGCGGCAGCGGGGTGGTGCCGAGTGCAGTTCCTCGTTGTGGCCACGAGGTGGCGCCAGCAGCGGCTCCCACCTCTCCCGCGCGACCCCCGGGCTGCAGTACGGCAGTGCGGCCACACGGCGGCAGCACTAAGATCCCCCACTGCTTTCCCCGCTGTCCCGCTTTCCCCAAGCTGCTCAAAAAAAGGCGCTGGATGAGCCTCAGCTGAGAACACTCACAATTCATTGGTTAGCAGGGTAATGAGAAGAAGTGGCCCTTGGCCCCTAGACCAGAGCGCTTTCCTCCTTTGCCGACATCTCCTTCTCTGTCCACCCAATCCCCTCCCTAGATATAACCCATCCAAAGAAAGCTGAGAAAGAAATCTGCTTCAAATTAATGGTAAAGATTTTCACTTGTGCCCCTGAAAGTAAACCACGCAGAGTCCTAAGAGAATGCAATTTTATTTTTTTTCTGTTATATGTACATAATAAAAGTTAGAAATAAACCCAAACTCTTTACACTAAGGTCCTCTGTATTGTGTTCATGTGAAAGTTCAACATCGAGAAGCAGCCCAGGCGCACTGTTACCATTAAATCGTACTCCACTATTAATATTTACAGAAAGGTGCAGCAAGAGGCAGTAGGGCATAAAATGCTTCTACCAACACTGCTGCTGTGAACCAGGCTGAGAACACATGCATACTTTCAGGTTTGTGGGCAAGATTCGTGTCAACAGTTCAAATGAACGACTGTTCGGGCAGCACCAGTTTCAGGCTCCAGCTGCACAGGAGAACAGAAGGTGCCATCCAGAAAGAGTGACGCTGCTACGATTGGTCAAACAAAGAAACTGAGGTCTTTCTGAATCTGAAGAAGAAAAAAAGAAAATGAGCGTTTTTTTCACCAGGCCACATCCTAACAGTCCCTTCCAGCGAGTCACCAGCTGAATTATTGTACTTAGTTCTGCTGCCAGCTGCAGCTTTTGTCCTCCAGCCCAGCAGAGCACTCGGTCCATATTGGGTTCTGCTGGCCACACTAGAGGGGATGGGAGATGGTGTGTCCTCAGCCAAGAGAAGAAAACAGAAGGAACCAGTTTGCAGCAAGCCATGTGCCAGTCAAGTGGGTTCCAGTTAAAATGACTTCAGCTATAAACCAGCAGATGTCGTGCTCTAACACACAATCTTACAGTGTGGACAAGATTTATATTAGCACTCATCCAGACATCAATGAGAAAGGTCAGAACTGTAGCTTGCTGACTTGCAGAAGACACATTACTTCCCACAATTCAAGCTTAATACAGACTAAAGACCTAAGAAACATGCAGTTGAAACCAATACTTAAGCAAGGCATCTCTTCCAGACATCATCCAGCAATCAAATTGGAAATTTTTATTTTGCTCAGGTACACAGTATTTGCATAAAATATCAAAACATGGATCAGCCTTTAGAGAACAAGATATCTAGATGTGGAGCAGGGCCAATGAGCCCACACGGCATTGCCAGTGGGCTGTGCCTACAGACACTTGCCTCAGAGTTCACCTCCATCTGAGTTTCAAATACAACGATAATGGAACCAAGTGTAGAATTGAGACTGAACACTTACACAAAAATGACTACTCCCTCTCTTCTCTACCTGTCCAGAGAGTGGAGAGGGAAGGGGTCTCCTTCCTGATGTCAAACAGATGCATATCAGCATTGGAATCTACCTGAGAATTTGGGAGACTTTGACACAGTTGGCAGCTGATCACTGGGCTTCAGTCCTACACGGCAGTATTTGTGTACTGGAGTTGCCTTTTGAACCTGTGAAAAAAAGAAAAAAAAAAAAAAAAAAAAGGACAATTTGAAGCAAATGGTGGCAGTTACGATGAAGCTGAAACTTGCAGGGGAGATGTTAGTGGGATGAAGGAAGGCATCCATCTACAGGACTACACGCTGCCTCGGGCACTGGAGTGAGGCACCAGGAACATGCAAGGCATGCTTTCAGGCAGTGGATTTTACAAAGATCATTCTGCTCCAGAAAATCAGTCATCTCAGAAGAGACACCATTTTTGTTTGTGGGAGGTTTTTTGTTTGGTTGGGTTTTCTTTAAGAGCAGTTGTAAAGTTAATGATGAGGCAATTTGCAACAGGGAGACTGAACACTGACATTGGCTCATTTAGTACATTCACAGATACCTTCGGGATACTTTACAGCCCCTGTTCAGGAAGAGCTCACTTACTGGTTTCCATCTTGGCTTAGCAGCTTCTTCTTTTTCCCACTCCTCTTGTTGCTGTCTGACCTGCTCTTGGTGCCTCTCCCTCATAGCTTCTATATCCATTTCTCAAATTCTGGTCGCTCTTTAGCTCTTCTTTCGTTTTTGTTGCCAGTGCAAAGCTTTCAGGAACTACGGGACAAGAAAGGCTCTCTTAAGTTTAGAAATAGGGGAGATAACATTGGTGCACAGTTAGTCAGGTAAAGCAGAGCAGCACTAGTGTCTGACCGCCCAGTCACATCCCCACCACACAACCGCTCCTCAACTCTGAGCCTACCCGTTCTGCCACCTGCCTGCCACGATGGCACATCACACCCACCTTGCAGGTCTCCCCAGGAACAGCATTCCCAGGAGCCTCAACATTTTGCCCTGCCTACAAAAACCCCGGCCCCAGCTCAGCCTGTAGCCAAACCTTGGCAATGAGCATCACCTTGCAGAACAGCCAGGACCAGAGCAAAGAGAAAAAAAAAAAAAAAGTCCCTGCTGGGGGGAAAAAAATTCCCTTATTCTTTTATTTTTGTGATAATGCCTGGAAAACAGAAAATTCTACTCCAAATACAGCCTCAAAGGAAACTAAAAGAAATAAGACACACCCTCCTCTCCGGCCTCACCCATTCACCCACCCAAACACATATACACACACACACACACAAACACACTCACACTCATAACGTGCTCGCTGGCATGGCATAGCATAACATAACCATGCTCACTCGCACAGCAGGGCACAACAGGGCATGGCACAACACACATGCTGGCATGGCATAACATGCTTGCTCGACAGCATGCAGGCATAACGTGCTCGCTGCCTCTCCATCATCAGCCTTTGGCACACAGCTTGTCCCTCTGCATCTGAAAAACACAACATCAAACAACTGACCCTGATGCTCAGTGATAGCCAAACAATATCAGACATCTTGTTTCCATGTAGGAACACCATCTCTATTTTACACTATAGCTAGGCAGAATAAAACCCAATCAAACCCAGACACTAAGCCCCACAAGTACCAGATGTAACAGCCTCGGAATTTAAACTGCTCCCCTTTATTCAAGCAGTTTATTGCAGGCAGCTTTGCTCATCCTCTGTGTCTGCATAACCCTAAGGCAGAGAATCCCATGGCCTGCTACCTGTGTAGCTGCTTGTTCTGCCATGGACTTTACAGCCTTTGCATACAAGGCCTGGCCTTATGAACGTGTGAACCATGAAATCTTACCGTTACTCTTCTAGCCGATTCTATCCCTTCCATGCCTCAGGCAGAGCAGCTCCAATCACACATAAACATGCACAGACCAACACTGCACACAAGACCAGTGACACAAGATCCAGAGACAAAAGAAGCTCTGTAAGAAGAATGACGCCTGGACCAGAGATGCCACTAGGCAGGAAGACCATGGGGGCTCCAAAGAAGAATCTACGGCAGTCCTGGAAGAGCAGAAAGCCATGGCCCGTTACAAAGAGATGTGGCTGCAACTGGGAGGATGCGCATGGTATAAGCCGCACTTAAAGGCCTAAAGACTTAGAGGACGCAGGGGAAAAAAATACCAGAATGGTCATCCAAGCAAATGGATGACTGATCATCAGAAATGCTGATGTGGGCTGCGATGCTGCTGCAAAAGATAAATGACCAGGATCTTTCAAGAGATGAGGCCGATCCACAGTTTAAGATTGCCATGCAAGAAAAGCAGCACCCGATTGGCACTGTTCCGATGAGTACAGGCAGTCAAGACCCTACAGACGGTGCCCAAGGCACATGCTGTATGCCTTGAAAGCAGAGAGGAGATCAAGACCCAAGAAGGGTCCGAAACACAGCAGACTGCATAAACCACACAACAACACAGACACAGGCTGGAACTTCCTGCCCGGCACTTGCCAGTGTTGGGCTGAGAAGTAATCCCCACTACCTTAACCTGCCAAAGGGGACAATTCCTGCACAGCCCTCTCCTCTATGCTAAAACCCCTCCCTGCCCTTCCCAAGACCCCAGCCCTGGTCTCTCAGCTTTCAGAGGGCTGAGGGCCTGAAGATGTCCCAGGCAGAAAAAGCACAAACAGCATCAGCGGTCTGGGATGCTTCTGCCGTCTCTAGGTTCCTCTTCACCACCTGCAAGAAAAACCAAACAAAACAAAAGCAGTGCTAACAGACAGCGTCACACTGCTCAGTGCCAACACCTTGCACAATGGCCCGTTACTTCTGCTGCAAAACTGCGATGAGCTTCTGCTCACCTGCTCTGTGCCCATCCAAACTTTGAACGCTGCAGCCATCTTTGCCTGGGGCACCCAAAGTAACAAGAGACAAAATTACTGTTGGGCTTATGAGAAATTGGTCCCAACCTCATTCTCCCTACTACCCAACTCACCTCAAAAGGTTTTCCCAGTTCCAAAGGCAGCACACGCATGGCACTTGCAAAACCAAAGGTAAATGCTCAACTCAGTTGCTGTATCATTCTTAGCTCTTAGACACCGATTCAGACAACAGCCTCATCACCTTCTTGGACCGCTTGTCATCACGTGGCTTCACCCCTCTGAGCCTGCGTGCAGCACCTGCAAAAATCAAAGATGACACATGCTCAGATTCTATCCAAAAGCACAGGTTGCCCACAGGGATTCCTATTTCATGTTCCTTTACCTTGACTGCTCACCCACTCAGTCGCCATCATCTCCTGCTGTCATGTTGAGTCTTGCACACCACCTGTAATACACAAACAGCGAGGGATGCTTGTAACTTCATAGACTATAAGACACCTGAACAATAACCTCTACTTCAGGTAACGCACCACTGCTGTCCTTGCCCGAGTCAGCTCCAGTGCCGGTATACCACTTTACTCCTTGCTTTGCACCTTCAAAGTGAAAAAACTCACAAACTTAACTTCATTTTCTGGTCACATCATCCCACTAACACCACAGCCAACTCACGTTGATGTACTGTTCTATTCACCTCACAATCATCAGCCTTGGGTGCACAGCTTGTTCCTCTGCATCTGAAAAACACAACATCAAACAAGTGACCCTGATGCTCAGTGACAGCCAAACAATTCCAGACATCGTGTTTCCATTTAGGAATACCATCTCTATTTTACACTATAGCCAGGCAGAATAAAACCCAAACACTAAGACCCACAAGTACCAGAAGTAACAGCCTTGGAATTTAAACTGTTCCCCTTCACCCCAGTCGTTTATCGTAGGCAACTTTGCTCATCCTCTGTATGTCTGCATAACTCTAATGAAGTGACTCCCATGGCCTGCTGCCTTTGTGGCTGCTTGTTCTGTTGTGAGCCATACAGCCTTTGCCTACAAGGCCTGGGCTTATCAACGTATCAACCATAGAATCTCACTGTTATTCTTCTAGCCAATTCTATCGCTTCTATGCTACAGGCAGAGCACCTCCAACCACACACAAACATGCACAGACAAACACTGCAGTCAAGACTAATGACATGAAATCCAGAAACAAAAGAAAACTCTGTAAGAAGAAGGAGTCCAGGGCCAGAGATGTCGCTGGGTAACAAGATCTAGGGGGCTGAGAGGAAGAACTTACGGCAGCCCTGGAAAAGTGGAAGACTGTGGCCCGTTACAACAATATGGTCACAACTGGGAGGATGCACATGCGAGAAGCCTTGCTTAAAGGCCTAAAGATGTAGAGGATGCATGGAAGAAGTCCCAGAATGAGGCTCCAAGAAAATGAATGACCGATCAAAGATGTTAACGTGGGCTATGAGGCCACTGCAAAACCGGACTGATCAGAATCTTCCAAGAGATGAGGCTGATCCACACTAAGATTGCCATGCAAGAAAAGCAGCACCTGGTTGGCACTGTGCGATGAGTACAGGCATTCGAGACCCTACAGATAGTGCCCAAGGCAGATGCTTGGTGCGTTGAAAGCAAAGAGGAGATTGTGACCTGATAAAGGTCCGAGACACAGAAAACAGACTACATAAACCCCACAACAACACAGACACAGGCTGGAACTGCTCTGCCCAGCACGTGCCAGCACTGGGCTGAAAAATCAAACCGCTCCTGATACCTGCCCCAAGGGGACTCTTCCTGCACAGCCCTCTCTGCTACACTACCTTCTAACCCCTCCCTTCTATTCCCAGCCTTCTCCTAACTTCCCAGCCCTGGTCCCTCAACTTAGCTCTCAGAAGGCCAGGAGTCTGAAGCCATCCTCCGCAGAAAAAAAAGCTCAAACTGCATCAGCTGTCTGGGAGGATCCTGCCGTCACCAGGTTCCTCTTCACTATCTACAAGAAAACCAAACAGGAAACTAAAACGCTGCCAGCATTGCACTGGTCATTGCCAGTGTCTTGCATGACACCTGGCTCTGCAAAACTGCCATGGCCTTTTGCTCACCTGCTCCGTGCTTATTCTAATGTCAGATGCTGCAGCTGTCATCGCCTGGGGCACCTAAGATAATAAGAAACACAAAATTACTGCGGCACTCGAGAGAAATTAATCCCATGCTCCTTCTCTCTCCTACCCAGCTCACCTCAAATGCTCTTACTGTTCCAAAGGCAGCCTGAACATCACCTGCAAAACCGAAAGCTAAATGCTCAATGGAGTTGCGCGATACTTTGCTCTTAGACATCAATTCAGACAACATGCACCTCACCTTCTCAGGCCACTTAATGCACAAAACTTTGCTCCCCTGAGGCTGTGCGCAGCACCTGCAATTAAACAAAGCAAACTCATGCTCAGGTACTACCCAAAAGCACAGTCTGCCCACAGTGATTCCACATCTCCTGCTCCATGACTTGGACCATTCATCTGCCTGGCCTTCATCACCTCGTGCTGCCCTGGCGAGGCTTGCGCATCACCTGTAATACACAAACAGCAGGAGATGCTTATACGTTCACAGGCAATACAATTCCTGAGCAAACTGCTACTTCAGCCCACTCACCACTCTTGTCCCTGCTTGAGTCAGGTCTGGTGCCCATATTCCACTCTGCACATTGCTTCACACCTTCAAAATAAAAACCCTCTGCCCGTAAGCTTAGGCCACCAGTCACATCTTCCCTCTGATACTATGGGCCAAGTCACCTTGATATAGCTCCCCTCTCCTCTATCGCTGCCCTTTCGTGCCCAGGTCACCTCTCTGCGCGTGAGAACAATAGGTCAGCCCGATGCTGATCAATAACAATTTCTGCAATCTTGCTCCCATTTAGCAATACTGTCTAAAGTCCAACTATAGCCTGCCAGAAAAAAAAAATAGGGCCATACTTTAAGTCCCACACATACAAGCCTTAACATCTTTGAGATTCAATCTACTTCTGACCACTCAGCAGTTCCTCCCATGTGGCTCCAAACACCCCCATAAAACACTATTGAAATGACTGCCCACACAACCTGTCAGGGGTACTTGATCCAAGATGACTGTGCAACCTTTGCTTAAACAGCCTGTCCATATCAACATATTGACTATATACTCTTCCATCCAGCCCTGATTCTACATGACCAGGCAGAGCAGCTCTGAGACACACACACACACACACAGACCAACACTAGACAGAACACTACGATCAATGAAACTCAAATGACTAGAGAAAACTCTCAGTGATAAGAATGACTCTCAGACTGGAGACATAGTCGGGCAATACCCACAGAGCCACAACAATGATATAAGCAAGCTATAGGTTGAGGGCAGAAAGAGACAAGCATAATGGCTTGAAAATAAGAAACTATCAAAACTGGTAAACTGAGATTATGTAGGCACAAGAAGCCTGTCTTTAAGACCAAAAACTGAGAAGGCAGGGAAAAAATCCCAGTCCGTTAAGATGAATGACTAGAGAGTAGAGCTGCTGGCACAAACAGCAATGCTACTACAAAAGATGACTAACCATAAACTTCCAAGAGGCAAGAACAATCTGTTCTTTAAGAATGTGATGCAACAAAAGATACTCCTGAGTGGCACTGTGCCAGTGACTACAGGCATCTGAGAACCTAGGGATGTTACCTGAGGAACACGCAGCACTCCTTGAGCGCAATAACAGCATCAAGAACCAAGAAAGGTCTAAGACAGACAAACCACACAATGACAGACATAGGCTGGAAGTGCTCTGCCTGGTACATGCTAGCATTATGCTTAAAACCCTCCCTTTCTCTGTCCAAAGGGGGCTCTTTTCCTACACAGCCCTTTTCCCTACACTATTTTTAAAATCCCTCTCTGCCATTCCTAACCTTCTCCCTTTTGCCCAATCCTACTCCAGTCCTGGACTCTCAGTTTAGCTTGGAGAGGGTCAGAGGCCTTAAAGGCATCCCTGATGTATAAAACCCAAAGCACGTGGGCTAATGGCGAGGCTTTGGCAGTCAGTAAGTTCCTCCTCAACATCTGCAAGAAAGCCAAACAAAAATCCAAAATGGTGATGGTAGTCAGCATTATACAAGTCAAAGCCAGCCTCTCACATTATACTCCTCCTCCACAGAAGGACTCTGCCATTTCCCTTGCCTACTCCACACAGACTGAAACATCAGACTTTGCAGCTCCTATCACTTGAGCCACCTAAGATACCAAAAGACACAAAATTACAGTTGCAATTAGGAGAAGTCAGTCCTGTGCTCCTTTTCCTTACTACCCAGCTCATCTCAAATGCTCATACCACTCCAAAGGCTGCCCACACAGCACTCAAAAAAGTAAAGATAAATGCTTATCCAAGTTGCCATATAATATATTACCCTTAGACAATGACCCAGGCAACCACCACCTCACCTTTTTACGCTGCTTTTAAGTGTGCAGCTTTGTCCCTCTGAAGCTGTTGTGTTTGGCACCTGCAAAAAATGAAACCTGAAAATAAACACAGACCCCCTGCATACAAGAAATGTGCTTTTGACTATATGTGCTGATTAGCCTTGACTCACAGTAAAGCTTTTATCTCCAACCAACAACTTTACTTATCTAAAAGTAAAAAAAAAGACAAACCAAACCAGCTTAGCTTGATGAAAAAGCTGGAATAAACTTAAAGAACCGCAGAACACTGATTCAAGGGAAACCAGAAGCCAAATGAACTCTTGATGAGTTTTTAAGCCTGTGGCTTACAAACCCCTGGGCCTTCCTGCCCACCACCTGGGAATGGGGTTGGGTGAACCCTCACAAAGAGATAAATGGGACCAGAGGAGCAGCAGTGAGTTTTGTAATCTGCATTACGTTTACAGCGAGAAAAACAGTGAATAGAGAACCAGACCCTTACCAGAAATAACATCGTGGGCTTTTTTAATACAACTTCGTTGTGCCAGTGACGTGATTGGGTCTCATACTTTCTGGGTTGAACTTTTTAGCCATCTCTATTTCCTATGCTGTCGTACTATTTTTTTTCCCCTGGCTTCCAGGTCTTCTTTTTCTTTTATTGTTTCTATCTCCTCTCCTTTTTCTTTCTCATCTTCTGTCTCTGTCCTGCACTTATAGTTGTTTTTTCCTTTTCCATCTCTTTGTCCTAATCTGCATACCTCTCTTTTTTTTTTCCTTCTGGTCCCTGGACTTCGTTTCCTCTCTGCACCTATACGTGTCTTGCTTTCCTTTCTCTCTTCTTCCATCACTCCCTTTCTGTCCCTATCCTTCTGTATAGCTTGCCATTGTTAGGACTTTTTTTTTTTTTTTTGCCATTCTATACCTTGCTGTCCCATTCCGCTTTCCTGTTCATCTTATTCCTTCTGGCCCTTTGTGCTACTCCCTTTTTTTTTTCATTCTCTGTCTCTATGCAGGGCTCCTAATATCTCTTTTCTAAAAGCCAGCTCCTGTGCTTCTCAAACTCTGCAGCTCCCTCTCCCTGATAATTGTTATCCTTGTCTGCCCCTCGGTCTCACTTCCCATTCTGTCATGCCTCACAATGGCCCTTTGTCCCATTGCCTGCCTGTATTCCTATTCCTCTCTATCCTGCTCACCATTCCAGCTTTTTCTTCCTCTGTCTCACCAGTTAAAAAACTGTCCTGCATCTCCATCCTACAGCCGTCCTGACTAGTCTTTCTCTGCCCTGCTGTTTGTTGCCATTTCCACCTCTTTTCCTCTGTCCCTGCTGCTTTTTTTTTTTTTTTCGATCTTGGCCCAGACTGCTGGTTCCTTTTTTTTTTCTCTTGCCCTCCTTCTGCTCTGGGGTGCATTTTAAAGCATTGGAAGCAGTTAGGGGAGCCTCCAGGGGTAGGTAACAAAATAAAAATTAATTAAATACTGTAATTAATGGTAGCCATTGTATAAATTAAATGAAGGAGAACAATGGCCTGCTAATGGGTCCATGAATTATATTCTTTTGTTGCAATTAACACTTTTTTCTATGAAGAAAACAAAAATGGGATGAAACTATGTATTCGGATATGTTTTATGGATATGTGGAATCAGCCAGAATGGCAAAAGGAATGTGATATAAATTTAGCAGTCCCTGTGTCTTAGTCTTGGAACAAAGATAAGGGAAATGCTTTGAAAAACGTTGTAGTAGTTTGAAAACTGTTCTGCTTGTAGTTTTAGGCAAAGACTTTTGAAAGTTTATTAACAACAAAAGACAGTGAACCTGAGGACAAAACTGACTGCTGTCTTGGAGGCTCTCACTGTGAAGGATCAGAAATAGATGAATGAGAGAACCGGTGACTATAAAAAGCCCCTTTTTCTATTACAGATTTGAACATTTTGGAGTTAGCAGCTGGAAATTATAGAGATGATCCAGATTGAACAGCTGGTGCTTTTGAGATAATGATTATAACGCAAAACTGACTGAAAAGATATTAAAGTAATTATGCAAGTGTTGTTTAATGATTCATAAAGGAGGTATCAAGAGTTTTGCAGGGAAGGAAGCAATTGTTCAACAGGAGGATATAGGGAAAGGGGCCAAGGCTGGAGCCCATTACCACAGAAAGTTCAGGTACAGCCAGGAGTGTGTGAAAAGGAAGAGCATTAGAGGCAGGAATGCTGCCTTTTGAATCAAAGTACCCTTCTGAATTCCCCTCTTCTCTGTAGAACAAGACTGAAGGAGACTGGAGGAATTTTCTGCAGAACCTCTAGTTAAAATCAAGCTAGGTGAAGAAGAAATTTAATTTCTGGTGGACACAAAGTCTTGAATATTCTGTATTGAATACTTTGAAAGGATAACAATAATATATAAAATATATAATAAAATAAATATATATAAAAATTATTAGCATTATTGGTGCGACGGAAGTCAGAGAAAGCAAATGATTTTATTAAATCTTAGAAATTTAAAATAGGAAAACTATATAACTCATCAGGGTTTGCATTTGCCAGGCTTTCCTGTTGTTAGGAAAAGGATTTGCTTGAAAAATTAGAAGCTCAAACAAAATTTGAAGAAGGGGAAGCTGTAATTTATATACCAGAATATAAATATATCAAAGCGACAGCTTTATTACAGTATCACAAGGTTGGAAAAGACCTTTGAGATCATCAAGTCCAGCCTATGACCCAACACCAACACCTACTCATCATCTAAGCCATGGCACTAAGTGCTTCATCCAATCGCTCTTTAAACACCTCCAGGGTCAGGTAGCGCATTCCGATGGCCAATCACCCTTTCGGTGAAGAATTTTTTCCTTATTATTTTTCCTATTATTACAGGGTGTCAATGTTCAGAGAAAAATAATCCCTTGAGAGGCTGAAGATGCGGGGGTCCCTACAGTGTGGGCTGAAGACATAACTGGGAGGTCCAAGTTGACAGAACCTGTAAGAGGTGATTTGACATCAGGATTGGTCCCAGTAAGCATTAACAATATTATTTGAAGTTGGAAGCTAATCTTGAGTAAGTATCAGTAATTAAGAAATGCCTGAAATGTAAGTTGTTAGTGGAATCAAAGTCAAAATAGAATACTTCAGTTTTACCAGTTAAAAGGCAAATGGTAAGGGTTACCATTTACTCCAGGATCTTAGAGCAAGGATTGACATTGTTCAGGATATACATCCAGTGGTTGTGAATTTGTATATTTTTTGAACAGCTTTAACTGAAAAACAGCGTTGGTTTAAAGTGTTAGACTTACAAGATGCCTTTTTCTGCATTCCTTTATATAATATAGATATTGAATGTTTTATTTAAAATACTTTTATATAGATAGGTGAATAATATTTTTTATTTATTCATTTTTATATTACCTCTATTTTTATACACTATATATATAAAAATGTTGGATTTTTCTCTCTTGCCAGGTCACATACCTATTTTTAAAGTTTTTCCTACTTTTTTTAATCCTCCCCCCCATCAACTTCCAGGTGGTGTTTGGACTGGGACCTTCTGGTTTGGGGGGGTAAACCTCCCCATTACTCGCTTTCCTGCTCTTTCAGGGCATCATCACTCCTTGTCTAGCGATGCTGGGGAGCCCTAAAACTACGTCAGCAACCCAGACGCACCTTCTTTGCTTTCCAGTCCCAAAAAGGCACAAAACGACGGAAACACGGATCCCTGGCCCAAAAACGGGGGCTCTGGCTGCAGTTCCGCGTATCGGCCACGCGGCGGCAGCAGAGAGCTGACCAGCATTTGGGTTTTCTTCAGCTTGTTTCTCGGGGTCTCTGGTCAAATTTTGGGGGTCTCTGTGCCCAGATTTGGGGGTCTCTGAGCTCGTTCTGGGGAGGCCTCTGGGCCCGTTTTGGGGGTTTGTGTGCCTATTTTTCAACGAGCCCGCAAGACGGAGCTACGGCTGCGGCCTCGGGGCCAGGGCGGTAAGTGCAACAGAGGCCGCGCAGGACCCCCAAGGAAGAGGACGGCAAGGAGAGGCGAAGGAAGAAGGCGCGGGGAGCCAATGGAAGAGGGGCGGGGTGATGCAAATGAGAGGGAACGGGAGCCGGGGGCGGGAGACGCAAATGACGTAGACACGGGAGCCAATGAGCGCGTGGAGCGGGATATACATATGAAGGGCGCGGAAGCAAATGGGAACGGTTGGCGGTTTGCCGGGGGGCATCAGGCCCACGAGAGCGCGAGGCATCGGAGTCTGGAGGCACCGGAGTCTGGAGGCACCGCAGCGCTGCTAGGCCCCGGCCCGAGCGCTGTTCCGGTCCCGCCTTTCCTGAGCGGGTTCCACGCTCCGCTGTGCCGTGGGCCGTGCGTGCAACAGGGCGCGCGCTCCCCCTCGGTCTCAAGGGGCCGCTTGGTGGTGGGGTGTCCGTTCACAACCGGAGCGGAGCGGGAGGTCCCCGCCCGGTTTTCGGGGACTTCGCGTTCCGTGGGTGACACTGGCGGTCCTGTCACCCGTAGGTGCCGGCCCCGTAGGAGCCCCGGGACAAGGCTTGGGGATTGCTGGGTGGGCGCTGGGAGCTTTAGGGCAGGATTTTGGTCGCGCATGGGGTCAGCTGGAAGCTTTGGGACAGGGCTGGATGAGTGTGGGAGTTGGCCAAAACACCGAGTTACAGTCCATGACTCTGAGCACCTTTACACAGGTGTTTTCAGATTCCTGACTGCTCCTGCCTTGTCACAGCTTGTAAAGGTCTGAAGGTTCTTCGTGGCAGTGTGCAGTCATTCCCTCATGTTCCAGAGTAACACAATTTATAAACACATCTATATTATTACTGTAGGGCATTAACGCCAGACAACAATTTCTGCAACTGCAGTAAACCAGTTCAAGTCAGTCAAAATCAGCTACACTCGCCCGTGCCTATCAGTCAAGCAAGGCTAGCAGCTGCTCTGAAACAGTATACTTCCCACGTATTTCAACTCCTCAGTCTCAACTTGGACTCTAAATTACAGCACTATAAGTTAGTCAGCCAGCGCTTCTTGATGGAGGTGTAGCAAATCCATCACCCTACAGAAACATAAAGGAAGCAAAAATCAATGTTCTGCAGAAATATATTAAAAAAAAAGTTAGTATAAAAACATACAGGCAAATCTAAACTGCGCAAGCAAGGTAAGTGAGAATATAAAAGCCAAAGCAGACCTCCCATTTGCTCACTTTCAGGGGTAGAAAAGGATGCTATCTGGGCTTTCTGTAGGACAAAAAGAGGGCCAGTTAGTTACACTAAGAAGTCTTTAGAGGTGTTTTTTTCTGGAACCTTGTGTTCACATTTTGGACACAACTGTGCTCTGCCTGTCACTCAATGTACAAGTGAGATGTTACACTCCTTATAATGCCTGTACAGTGATGCTTGTGTTAATATTATTGCCCACTGTGCCACCTGAGTAGATGGTACTCTGCTGCCTATTCATTTCCTTGAAATTAGATACTTGAAGAGGGTCTACACAGACTGGACTGCAACCAGGTTATTGAAGGTGAAAGCCTGTTATAGTCCAGACTGCTGCTAAACAGTCTATATCGGAGTGGGTAAAGTTTTGATCCAACCTCAAAGCAACACAATACCAATTTTATTGGTACTTTCACTCACTTTTGCTTTGTAACATTGCTGCTCCTGTAGTATTAGTGAATGTGAAAATAATTGTACAAGCCTTTTCCTTGTCTGAGGAATTTTAAGGTGGGACTTTTTACAGCTGCTTATTTCAATTCAGTGAAAGCAGCAACATATTCCAGCTGCATTCCAATCCTTTCCAATAATTTTCACTGTGGTCTGCTCATACCAGCGAAGTTATCTTGCACTGCTGTGAAAAATTAAATTCTTCTAAAAAGCTGCTTGTAATTGAAGTTGAGAAGAAGATTTTTATTTCACATAGAGCTCTAATTTTTCATCTGTTTATCTGTCTTCCCATTTTCCCAGCTACAGCCCTTGGGGTAGCGCTAATTGAGACTTACTACTGAAACTGATCTCTCAACTTTATAATTTACATAGTTCTCCCACTTCCTCTTCCGTAGCCTTGATCACTTGGCAAGCACCTACCTAGGATAATAACTTGGTGCCTTGTAGCTTTTAAAAGAGTGCTTCATCACACACAAATATATGCGCATGTATCATATTTTGTGTTACATACACAGACTTTACAGTACGTGTTCTCCTAATCAGCAGGCGAAACAGTTTTTCTTGCTTTGAGATGGAACTAGCTTTCAACTGGATCTATTTGATGTTATTCCTTTAGCTTGTTTGTATTGATCTAGTGTGTTCAACTTCATCCATGACAATCTGAAAACTAAGCATTGTATCTTCCTGTTTTAACACATGCGTGTAAGATAACAAACAGAAACTTACAAAACAAAGCTAAGCAAGACACAGTTAACAATAGCGACAGGGTGCAAGTGGGAGACAGAAATAACAAACAATTGTTATCAATAGTTATCTTGATAACCAGGCTGTAACGCTGCATTCTATAGGAGCTTCTGGTGATAGCAGAGGTCTGCTAGACCCATTCACAGATCTTCTGTCTGTTACCTTTAAAAACATTAGTTGTCATTGGCTCCATCTATAAAACAAATACACTTCACATTTTATTTTAACTGAGATGCTGTTAAATTTATGCATGCTCTTTTTTCTTTAGCATGCTGATGATTTTTTTCTGCTTTGTTTCTCTCAACTGAAAGATTCTATTACATCACTCGTCATCATGCACTACAGGGTTAAGATTTTGGAAATACTAAATACAGCCGTTAACCTTTGGTCATTAGGCAGATAGTAGCATCATCTTATACTCTCACCTGCAACATCTTCCATAAAACATGGGGTCTATTTTGGTTCAATTTTATGCTACTATTCGTTATGTTCTCTCAAACTCTCATATAAACATGCTTAACCCCTAGTTCACTCAGTCTTTAACTGTCTACAGGATGCAGGGCATTTAATGAGCTTCCAGAATCCGTGGGGCATTATTCAACCAAAACTAGATCTGCAGGTGAAAGAATAGTGTAAACCCTCCCCAAAAAATCTGCCAGTACCTAAATTTAGGACCTCCTCTTAAAAATGCCTGTATAGCACGGATGTTATTATTGGGTAACGCTCAATGGAGCAACAGTACGTGAAAGATCACTGATATTTACAGTCATTCCAGAGGGTTCATCTCACTGTCCTTCCAAAAGTGTTCATGACAATGAGTTTGTTGACTAAAAAGTCGCCAAAAAGGAAACCCAAGTACCCTTCATGCTTTAACAAGTCAGTGAGCTACTTTACACTGATGAACTTTCATTGGTAATTAAGTCCCTCCAAATGTATTTTCAGTGTGACAGGTACAATACTTAGTTCACAATTCTCTCTATAGCTTGTCACTCGTTTGTGACACTGTATTTTCCTTATCCAGCTCATTTGTGCGACTTGGTGTACTTCCCTAATGCAGAGGTCTGTAGTAGAAACATTAAGGTTGCAATTCATAGCTTATGCACAGAAACATATGTATGAAAGCAACAGAAGAAATGACAAGAAAAGATGAGACCAAAGAACGGTGTGATGTGATAGCATGGGCAGGTCATTGAGGTCACAGAGTTGTCTTGAAACACACAGACTGGGAAAAAAAAGGACAGCCTAAAACTAAAGATAGACTGCTCACAGAACAGGAGACGAAAGGACAGGCAGTCAATCAACAACACTGCATAATGGCTCATGGACCTGGGTCCCTGAAAGGTACAAAAGGCACTTCCAAAATGAGCACATCGTCACCCATCAAAAAAGAACCCAGGAAACGTAACAATGACCCAAAATCTGGCATCCTTTGTCCTCTGTTTCATGACAAATAATCCTGCTTGAATTAGCCTGATATACTATCTTGGTCCTTGTTAAAATGTTGATATGGAAAACAAGTATGAAAGACTGACTGAATGAAATCTATAGAAGAATGAGCATGAGCAACTGAAATCCGTTTGTTTAAAATAAAATTCACCTTCCCCAGTCTCACATTTAGCTTTGCTATATTCATTTTACATCAGTAGCCGCTCCTAGATTATTTAAAAATTTCAATAAAACCTAATAACACGTGCTAACAAAAGAGTGTCAAAGATTGCTATTTAGAGAAGCAAGAACACAGCAAACCTGAAATAGCTTGTCTTTTTGAGGCAATACTTTTTGCTGTCTTTTGCCCAAAGGAAGAGACTTGGCATATGTGCAATTTCTGCTATTACACCAATGATTTCTTATTTCACGGTTCAGAAAGAAGAAATAACTGTTAAAACAGGTTGGTTTCTCAAAACTAGCCCTGAGTATGAAATTACAGGATGTCCTAAAAATTTTTGTGCAGTGACACATGCACAACTGTGCTAATATGAACAACCTGTACAGAGGGAGGCCCATGAAAATTAGTATTTCTGTTTACCTGCATATGTGAGGCTTAGAAACCAGAGTGCAGGTTAAAAAGCCTCTGAAATGCAAATATAGGCTGATTTTTTTTTTTTTTTAATGCCTTGTAAATAATTCTCAGAAAGCACCTTGGTTTGATTGTTTTGCTCCTTGCTCGATGATCTCTCACTAAATCTTACTTGCTGTCTTTACTCCGACCAGATTCATAGATTCAGTCTAGTTTTGGAATTAAGTATATTATACTCTAATTTATCCATAGTCACACATTCCAAACTGACTGGATGCTTTATTGCTGAAGGAACTCAAAACAAGCACAGGATGGCCTGAAAGCTATATAAGATTCCACACTGGTGGCCAGAAATTTCTTCAATCTTATTTAAAAATGAGAAAAGACGTGTGGCTGTGAGATCAGGTGAGCTACATGGACAGCTCTGGTGTACAATGCTTCCCATCCAAGTGATTTCATACACTCCAATCCTATCCTTTCTTATTATGGATTCCACCTATCAGACTGCTGTGCCGACACTCTTCACATGATTTCCAATTTGCCCATTTTTATCCATCTACACAGCTAAACATCGCATCCGTGGTCTTGTTAATTTATTTTTTGCTTGTGTGTTAGTTAAGCATTTGCTCACCTCAGCACACAAGAATGTATTCCTTTATATAGGATAAACAAATACATTCTTGTGGGTCGAGCTGAGCAAATGCTTAACTATCAAACAAGCAAACAAAGACTGCATTAATTAAAAACAGATCAATAATAAAATTCATTGTCACTATTTTATTGATAGTGTATTCTCCCTGCTGCATCACGTTCAACTCTTTTTCTTTTATATCAAAAGTATTAAGAAGAAATTGAATATGTTTCAAAAATGCATGACATTCAAACTAAGGAATCAGCATGCAAAGAGACTGAGAAGTCTGAAATGATATAATTTGGAAGATCATAATATATCATAAGACACCATACAAAGGAATACAAAGCACTGAACAATAAAGTGAAGCAAAACCCTGGGTACCTTTTAACCCCAGCACCATAAGAACTAGTGGATCTTAAATGACGAAAGGAAATGTTTACTTAAACAACTTCTAATTAGCATGTGAAACTCATTGCTCTAAGGTACAAAAAATCCCCAACAAACTGGGACTCTAAAAAGGAGACAGATTTTCTCTGCATAAGTAAAAGATGTGGTTATTTTCACTCACTTATTTAAATTCCTTCTTTCAGGGAGCAAATATCCAAGTGACTGAAGGTAGGACAGATTTTCCCTTCGCTAGATAATTGCGAAAAACTGCCGTGGGGCTTCCTGGTGATTCTCGTGAACTAGTTTGTACTGGCAGAAACAGGGATATCAACTGATGTAATGCTGGACAGGAACAGTGCTAGCATTCCTCTGTGGTACATCCTATTCTTTGAAATAAGCAGCTGACATGCAAGAAGTCTGCAGGCTTATGTGTCATATTAGTAACCCTTCACCATAGGACAAAATGTTAAGTATATTTACTGTGGCTAAGTCAGTCACAGCAATAAAGCATCAGCAAGGCAAATGAGACTGAATCAACACTTGATGCAGAATACTCAGTTTCCCTACTAAGGCTCTTTCTACTTCATATAGTTCAGCATCAAGTACCAAGAGTATGCAACAGGGGGGAATAGTGCCACAGTCACAGCTTTGACATCAAAATAAATTCTCCAAGGACAGCTCAACTACACACACACCTATGTTATCCTTGACAAATGTGCATTCAAGTCCATTCTTAATCTCCATGGAAAAATTATTAACATTTTTACAACCTACCTAGAGGGTCTAGATGAATACTCTTCTTCACTGCCAACATTTTTACACTTCACTTTATTGGCTTTACTCAAAGACTAAATTTTTTAAGCCCATGACTCCTGAACCGGGCTCCTCTTTCTATAGCCACTTTTCACCTTTTTCAAAAATCATCATTGTTTCTCTGCAGTTGCCTCTGCTTGACACTGATCCAGCTTGATCCTTCTAAATTTTTTAAGCTCTCCATTCTATGTATTCTTGACTTTATCCAGCTAAGGTTCGCCCATGGCTAAGACAGTACTTCAGCTGAAGTCCTACTAACAACAGAAAGAATATATTTAAGGTCAAAGATCCAAGGCAGCCTTTAACAGCACTTCAGTCACTATGCCCTTCCAGTTTGACAGTGATCCACTGAAATAATGCAGCATTTGTTTTTTTTACAACAAGTCATGCAGTTAACTAATAGAAATATTGGGTAATCAGTGTTTCCAAATTCTGCATATGAAAATACCACATGGGATCTTGTTGCAAATCAAAGTCAGTATGTATGATAGCTGCTGTTTCTTACCTCTCCTCTGGTGTATTGATCTGCCAAGAAAACAAAATTAGATGGGCTTGACTGACTTCTTGGCAATTCCATGCCAGCTGTTAATCATCTTCTAGATGCTAACAGTATCACAGTATCACAGTATCATAAGGTTGGAAAAGACCTCTGAGATCATCGAGTCCAACCTATGACCCAACACCTACTTCTGCTCCTACTTGTCAACTACACCATGGCACTAAGTGCCTCATCCAATCTCTCCTGAAACACCTCCAGGGACGGCGACTCCACCACCTCCCCAGGCAGCGCATTCCAATGGCCAATCACCCTCTCAGTAAAGACCTTCTTCCTAATGTCGAGCCTAAACCTCTCCTGGCGAAGCCTGAGACCGTGTCCTCTTGTTCTGTCACCGGTCGCCTGAGAGAAGAGACCAACCCCTGCCTGACTACACCCTCCCTTTAGGCAGTTGTAGAGAGTAATAAGGCCTCCCCTGAGCCTCCTCTTCAGGCTAAACAACCCAGCTCCCTCAGTCGCTCTTCATAGGGCTTGTGCTCCAGCCCCTTCACCATCCTCGTTGCTCTGTTCTGGACACACTCCGGCATCTCAATATCTTTCTCAAACTGAGGGGCCCAGAACTGGACACAGCACTCAAGGTGCGGCCTGACCAGTGCCGAGTATAAGGGAATGATGACCTCCCTAGTCCTGCTGGCCACACTATTCCTGATGCAGGCCAAAACACCATTGGCCCTCTTAAGCCACTCGGGCACACCACTGGCTCATGTTGAGTTTCCTGTCCACCAGCACTCCCAAGTCCCTCTCCGCCTGACCGCTCTCCAACCACTCTGTCCCCAGCCTGTAGCTCTGCATGGGGTTGTTGTGTCCAAAGTGTAGAACCCGGCACTTGGACTTGTTAAACCTCATGCTATTGGACTCAGCCCTTCTCTCCAGCCTGTCAAGGTCCCTCTGTAGGGCCCTCCTTCCCTCCAGCAGATTGACACTTCCTCCCAGCTTGGTGTCATCTGCGAACTTGCTGATGAAGCACTCAATCTCCTCATCAAGATCATCAATGAAGATATTAAACAGGACCGGGCCCAAAGTTTATCTGTTTCAGTATTTTCCAGGAATTGACATAAAACTAGCTGACATCAACTATGATGTCTCAGCTCTTTCTCATGCCTCTTACCCCATTTTATACACAGATATTGTGCTTGCCCTTCTGATCTTATGAAATTTCTGCCCTTCAAGTTCTTCAAGGTAAGCAGTAACATTACTGAGATTGCTTCTGTCTCTTCTCCTCATTGCAGATAAGCGAGATGAAGTAATAATAAAATGAGACTGAATACTTTATTTGTAGCTGTGTAAGTGTAAGGAAATGGGAGTTCCTGTAGAAGGAGGGACAGAGAGAGAGAGATTCGTGATTAAATTGCTAGAGGACTGATGATAAGAAAAGTGAAGAATTAGCCTGAAAAAAGAAATATTGTGAAGCCCTGCTAACAAATTAATTTTCTTTGCATCTATGAAATGTTCTACATGTGCAGTTCAAAGTATTTTAACATTTATTGCTGTGCCTTTTTAGTCAGAAACTAGATGAGAAACCAGCATAGAAGCACAAATTATAGATGTAATCTACACCTGCTACAAAAAAAGCATTTTATTTTATGAGGATGAAGTTTCTCTTGGTGCAGGGAGTTAGCACTTGAGATCCGCTCCTCAGAGCTACTCAGCATTCAGTGCTTTGTCAAGTTAATAGTACCTTAAATTACATTTACAGCATTAATATCATTATTACATTCACAGAGACTCTAAGGAGCAGCTGACACAAAGGCATTACTGTGGTGATCCCCAAAAAAGGACTGTTGAGGTACATGAAAAGTTTTGGGTTTTTTTCCAGACTTACGAGCACACTCATAGGGAGGGAACCCTATGAATTTTATTACTAATATATACTTTTATTGAATGAATAGTCATCTGTGGATCATACTGGGAAAAGATATTAATTCATACTGACTCAAAAAGTAACCCTTCCCGAGTGACGCATCATTATATGTGAAATTCAGGATTCCAGGTATGCAATTATATGCTCTACTTTTCTAAGCATCTCAGTCAACCCTCTGGATAAATAGCCTGAATTGCATAAGAGCAATGCGCTAAAACCCATGAGCTAATAGACGGTCACTAGGAAGTTTACGTGCCCACTGGAATGACTTACCTGCCTCACCCACCTGATGTGAATTGTAATTGGCCTGAACATAAGGTGAGGTCTAAAGTTTTCTCTATAAATGCTGCCACACAACCAGAACTTGAAGTCTTATCATATAAGCCTACAGTTGCTCACAGAAATACAAACTCCAAGGCACAGAGGAGCAAGGAAGCATGGCTGGTAAGTAGGAAAAAAAAAAAGTCTCTGTGCATAAGGATGTGCATAAGGAACGGGCAACTGAAAATGTACTTAAAATGTACCGTATGTTCGCTTTCTCTGTGGGCTTCTGTTCTGTAAAGTGATTTGTTGGCAGTACACTACATTTTGAGATTATGAATATGTTGTTTCTGCATTTATTGTTTCTTGAATTTTCCAAAAGACACAAACAAGGAAAAGACTATCGTTCCCCCAATACCATTCCAAAGCTAAAAATTATAAACTGCAAACAAGAGCAGAAGAAGTTATGGCAATTGGTAAACTATCTTTCAGCATGAAACTTAATGAATCAAAGAGTAGTTCAGGTAGGAATGAATCTTGCGCTAATAGGAATATTTGTGCCAAGAACAAACTGTGGGCTGGATTCCTTCCTGCAGATTCAGAGTCAGCAAACTGCAATGTCATTTTAACTGTTTGTTAAAATCAGTGTGAAAGGCAAAGGTGCTTTAAAATATAAATAAAGCAAGCAGATTTTCAGCAGTGGGGGGCCTTAGGAGGAAAGTTATTGAATCAATACGCTTTAGCGAGGTTAACCATGTACTCGCTGAGGCCTGACCTGCTGGGACCTCTGTAAAAATGTGTAATGAGGCTTGCAAGCAGATGACAACGCTGTCCCCCTTCTAGGCACAGAGCTTATGCTGTGCTGGCTTTACATGACACAGGCTTGAAAATCTCAGGAAATTAATGAAAAACAACCATCTTGAGCAGAGGCTCAAGCGCAAAAGTGACAGTCCTTGTTTTCGCTCACGGAAGTTAAAAGAGACAGTTACTCCGTTCCACATTTTAGAATGGTTTGCATGAACCTTTAGGACACAAGTATTCATCCATATACTATTATTCGAAATAATTCATGTAATTTACCTGATACTAATGACCGTCTCAATGCACCTGCTAAATGTAATGCTATCTTAGTGTCTACCTGTTTAAGAGCTGAACGCAGGGTAGGAGGGAGTCAGCTGCATACAATGGGCAAAAGGCTTCTGATTCCCTCCTAAATCTCCTCTGCTGAGCACAACTTAAATGGGAAAACCTAATTTGATATGTCAAGCTGAAAGACTGGACTGAGCAGAAAAATCTTTCTTTTTAACAAATGAACTGTACAGTAAAGTGGACAGTAAAAACCTTCATCTACAGCAACGGGGAAAAAAACCACAAACCAATTGTTTCTGCATTGTAACACTTTCTCTTAAGCAACAATTTGCCAGTAACTTGGCCAAGACAATTTATCAAGGTGATCCCTAAAAACTTCCTCTTTAAGTGTCACACTAGTCTATCCTTCTAAACCACAATTTTCTCATCGCACAAAATGCAGAAGCAATAGCAGCATTTAACGAACAAACTGCTGTTTGCCGATCATGGTCAAAACTTGCTTGTGAAATACTCGGGGCAAAAGAAATATCCAAGCCCAAGTTCAGTTAGAGATGTCAAAAGTGCCTGGGATGCTCCTCCCAGAGCCATGCACAATTTTAATGTAAAAACCTCAGAGGGTCTGCGTGCAGGTGTGTGTGCACATAACTGTTCCCACTCCCTCTCTTATCCCCACCTCCTACCCCCATGACACACAAATCCTGCAAATACAGGTTTTCGCCATAAAGTTTTTATGTATCTGTGGGCCAATGTCTAATGGATCTACTTTAACAGAATCCAGAAGGTGGTGAGTAAGGAAAGGGAAAAGTACCTCCAAAAAATTGATAAAAATTGATAGTGTGATTTTCTGTTTTTCAAGGGTTTTTATAGTCTGCTGCACACTACTGCTACTAAGGAGTCAGCAATTTGTTTCACAGTCTCACACTCCAAATAATTATCTTGGCTTCTCTCTGTCACTTTTAAGCTTCAGTGTCATTAAAACTAAGACATGAGTCAGACCTGCATGCATCTTGTTTGTCCATTAGAATTAAGAGTGTCTGCTTACAGAATGGGACAACATGTTGGAGTCTTAGAAGAAATGAGCAGAGCCGCGTAGTGATGGAAGCCTGCAAACAAGTATTCTTAGCTGATGATTGTGCAGGGGTAGCTGGAAGTTAAAACTTCCAAATAACTTCTTTACTCCATTCCAAGGGAAGAAATGTGTGCATAAGTGGGACATGTAGGGAAATACATTTAAATATAATAGGCTATAAATAACAGGTCATGTGCAGCAATGCGGGAGCTGTCTCGGGAGCCTAGCCTGCGTTCATTCCGGTCTGTCCGCTGTCAGTTTGGTTCATTCCTGCATACTGGTCCTACGGTAGCTTTTGAAGTTCACATATTAGCCTATGTCACTACTATGTCACTGTCAGTCTGCCTCCTGGAGCAAGCCATCTCATCTGCAATGAGGCAGGATCCCAAGAGAAGATCTGAGCCCAGCTAGCAGGGCAGCCAACTTTACACAGACAATATGGGAGCCGACTGTGCCAAGCCTGGCTCTCTTCAAAGTTCGGCTGTTGGAGAACTTCAGGATTGGGAACTTCAGGAAGGCTTCAGGCTGCAGCAGACTGCAGCCTTCCATTCAAAATGCCTCTGCTGCTTGGAGCACTGTGAATGGAAGAGCAAGACAAATTAAGAAGTATATCTTGGACAACATGTAGGGCCCAGAAAAGATCTCAGCCAAATGCTTTTCCATATGGTCTTGACCAATCTACATCAGGAGGTTCTAGTCTTGAAGATTTTTGTTGCAAGTCAGTCCATACCACTGTTCTAGGGGCCAGGGTCTCTCTCCAGTGTGATTCACAAACACAGTACAGCTCTACAAAATCGCTTGACTTCCTGTATCTAGGATACAAGGAATGGGTTTTGCTGACAAAATTCCTTGCTTAATTATCCAAGAAAGGAATGACAGGGGAGACAGAATAGCCTAAACTTCTCAGGATACTAAGGAGGTCCCCAGTGAGTCAATGTTGCCTAGTTAGGCCAACAGGGCTGGTGAAGGGTTTGGGCACAGGGGTTATGCTAGCAGCTGAGGGAACTGGGGTTGTTTAGTCTGGAGGAGGCTGAGGGGGGGGACCTTCTCACTCTCTACAACTGCCTGAGAGGAGCCGGGCGGGTGTTGGTCTCTCCTCCAAAGTAACAAGGGACAGGACAAGAAGAATTGGCCTCAAGTTGCGTCAGAGGAGGTTTAGACTGGATATTAGGAAATATTACTTCACCAGAAGTGTTGTCATGTGCTGGAAGAGGCTGCCCAAGGAAGCGGTTGAGTCACCATCCCTGGGGGTATTTAAAAGATGTGGCACTCAGGGACATGGTTTAGTGGTGGAGTTGGCAGTGCTCAGCTAAGGGCTGGACTCGATCATAAAGGTTTTTTCCAACCTAAACAATGCTGTGATTCTGAATCATGGCCATATGGTTGTAGCTTGGTGCTTTAGGGATATGTAAGGAAGAGCTATGAAAGAAAAAAGAAAGGTGCAGATAAGCTATTCTAAGGACTGATTTCCCATCCTCAAACAAAAGCACAAATAATAGTAAGTAACATTTAATAGAATTCAAGTGTCACTGCGGATTAATACAGAGTTGGTGGGGAAGAGAACAACAATGCAAAGAAGGAGAGAAAGTACTATTGAGTGGAATTAGTCTGTTAGAAAAGATAGCCTTCACTGTCCAGTGCTGAACACTTCCTCCTATATATTAATTTCTTTACTATAGTTTCTGGAGTGAGGGAAGAAATCTGCCTATCACCAGAAAAAGCACATCAGGGGTTATATGGCAGAACCAATTTGCAAAGAATGGTTTGACAAAACTTATTCTGGGTACATGAAACAAAACACTAAGATGGCTTGGACCTTTCATTTTCCGAGTTCCAAAAGAATCCTCTTTTGCTATCCACAAAAGTTTCAAGCACCTACCTGTGCAATCCTTACATTTACAGCCACCATACAAGCTCTGCAAACACTACTTGGCTTACAGGCCTGGGTCAGGTGCCTTCTGCTTGACTAGTATTCTGTCTAGCATTAATATTCCTCATTAATTCAACCCTCATTCTGGAGCTTTGCCCATAATCTTCAATCCAAAAGTCTCGTATATATCATTCATCTGTTCCCCAAACACGCACACCAGAGGCCTGCGGGGCAACTTAGAGTGGGGAATAAACATGGGAAGCTGATGCAACAGCTGCAACTTGTTCTCCTTGTTATGCTGTCTTCCAGAATAAATTGTCTCTGTCTGTTTTTTGGTACATGCTGTTTATATTATGATATCATCAAATACCAACAACAATTATGCCATTGACCTACAGGACAATGATATCCAGCACACTATTTCTGAGTCACACACACACACAAAAAGGTGACATAAGTGACCAAATAAACATTGTCAGCTATTTGGTAAATAATCATTGACTATTTTTTTTCTTGCAACAATAGCTAGTTGTTCTATCAAAGAGAAATGGTTGGTTGTGTATCCAAGGGTAGGCTTAAGTCTTAAAGCAATTTTTTTCTGAAAATTGCTTGTGTGTCATTTAAGAGAATTTAAAAGTATGAGTAGGAGAGCATAGCTTAACACCTGAAACTTCTAAAGCTTGGACTTAACATTTAAAAATCAATTTCTAAGAGATTTTAAATGTAAGAATTAAAGTCTTGTGATTTTAAAATCACAATTGGGCTATGCATGTGATAAAACTATGTTCCTTCTTAAAATTAAATACTACTAACGAACAGAGATTTAAAGCAGCAGTCTGAATTACACTCAGTAAAAAACTGTATATGAAAAGGTTTGAGCAAGTTCCAATTCTAGAATTTCCAAATGTGATCCAAACCTGAAAGCAGAACAATCTGGGCTGCTGAATACTGAGCCTATCCAACTAAAACTCTGCATTTGGGGAGGTGCATAGCTGTGGCGAGTCAGCATAATGGGTATCACTCAGAGGCATCCTTAAGACTGTGTATCGAGTACAGGTCATTTCACAGAAGTATCAGAATTAGTCTCTTTCTTTCTTAACAGAAGGTGGTGCTACCTACAAAGCATAAGCAAAAATCACTCTCCTTTGAAATTAAGTGAAAGATTTTGCGCACAAATTGGCATTGCCAGTTGCATGTTCATAGCTATCCTATCAAACAGTAGTGGTGTATCGGCTGAAAACAATGATACCTATTTTATCACAAGTCACAAAGGTATTTAACTATCCCCTCTGCAGTGTGTCGTGCAAATATGACATGAAGTGCTTGTCTATTTAACATTGTTAAATAGTAATTATATGATAAATGAAAAATTGTTCTTTAAATTTAGCTTGATTAAATTTGGGGCAGAGACAATAGTTTGCTCATTGTTATGCAATTACTACAATGCAATGAGGAAAAAAAAAAAAAAGCAGCTCCAGGAAAACAATGAATTAAATTAAAGAAAAAGTCACTGTAAATATTGCTCAAGAAGTACTGCAAATTAAACACAGTGTCATGCAAGGAGTCATGCTATTCCTATAATTTTGACATTATACCAGAAAGAAAAGCATCTAAGTACCAAAATTCTTATGAACTTAAATACATTAAGAAACTCTTAGCAAGTGGCCAGACCATCGGGGACAAAATTGTCGAAGCTTCAGGTGTTAAGTTGCAAAGAAATAAGATCTGATGTGGGGACCGAGAGAGTCAAAAATTAATGAAAAATGAGCCCCCAGGCCCCGTTGGTCAGATAAGGGCTGGGGAGTGAAGGCGGCTATTCCAGCTCCACCCCACAGGAAATACTGCAAACAGGGAACATTACACCTAGACTTTTAAAGAAGTGAAAGGCACTGGCCATTACTTGAGCCAGCAGAAGGAGAAGAGGCCATTCAGAGGAAAGCTCCAGAAGCTGCTTATACAAGACATATTGATCAGACATGGGCCAAGGTGAGCAAGGGGGAAGCCCCTCCTGTGGGGCTCTGTATGTTATTTTCTTATGTGCATAACTCATATTCATTTCTGTAATGGACACTGAAAGATCACTACTTCTCTAAGGAGTTTTGATCCAAGAAAAAAAAGGAAGAGAAAATTCTTTACATTTTTTCACTTATTATGCACAAGGAAAAAGTAAGCTTTTCAGAATGAGATTTGGAGAACAAGTATATTATCTGATGTAAAAATGTTGCATTTTGCAAATAGGAAGAAATGGAAAGTCTGCAGCTATTTGAAGCTGTCAGACAAGGTCAAATCAGAGACTGACAAGTTTGACATAACACGAAGAAGCACTGCAGAACTTGAAGAAGGTATTGCAAAGGCTGTGGGAGACAATGAGCGAAGAAGGTTGAAACATGAAGTTAAGGCAGAAAGGATACAAATATTTAGGGAATTTTTTTGGTGGTTTGTTTGTTGCAGTGGGTTTTTTTGCTTAAATGCAGAGAACAGATTGAGAGCAGCCCTGAGGAGAAGACCTTTAGAGTGCTGGTGGATAAGAAGCTGGATATAAGTTAGCCATGGGCAATTGCAGACAGAAAGCCAACAGCATCCTGGGCTGCATCAAAAGCAGCATGGCCAGCAGGGCAAGGGTGGGGATTCTGCTCCTCTCCTCCGGCCTGGTGAGACCCCACCTGGAGTCCTGTGTCCAGTTCTGGAGTCCTCAGCTCAGGAACAACACGGATCTGTTGGAGCGAGGCCAGAGGAGGCCACGGAGATGATCCAAGGGCTGGAGCCCCTCTCACATGAGGACAGGCTGAGAGAGTTGGGGAACAGAAGACTCTGGGGAGACCTTAGAGCAGCCTCCCAGTACTGAAAGCAGCTCCAGGAAAGCTGGGGAGGGGCTCTGGATCAGGGAGTGCAGGGATAGAAGGGGGAACGGTTTTCAGGTGAAAGAGGGGAGACTGAGATGAGATCTTAAGAAGAAATGTTTTCCTGTGAGCGTGGGGAGGCCCTGGCCCAGGTTGCCCAGGGAGGTTTTGGCTGCCCCATCCCTGGAGGCGTTCAAGGCCAGGTTGGATGGGGCTTGGAGCCCCCTGATCCAGTGGGAGGTGTCCCTGCCCATGGCAGGGGGCTTGGAACTGGATGGGCTTTAAGGTCCCTTTCCAACCCAAACCACTTCATGATTCTATGATTCTTTGACTTACATATATGCAAACTGACCAGTTTAATAATTATTATAAATAGTCTCATATTGCTTTTCCAACCTTGCCAGATAACTCCTACCTTTCTAAAGACAAATCTCCCCCACTCGTCAGCATGTTTGACAACAAATGTGCTTGATTTTTAGGTTTCTGAAGATTTTTTTTGAAGTAGGTACTTTTCTGAAAAACATGTGTTCCCCTGATTTGAACTGTGACTATACTGCTAAGACTACTAACACAGTTATTTCAAGGCTTGCCTAAAGTTGATAAATTTAAGATTATGCTGTAAACAAATCTCAACACTAATAAATCTGACTGAGCATGGGATAATGACTTTTTACTCAATAATGGCTTAGGGTAGCTGTGTTCCACTACTAAGGACCATACTCTTTCTTTTTTCTATGTTCCCTCTTTGGGAGTGGGGTGAAGTAGAGAATAATAAAAATATTTTTTAAAAGCACACAGTATCCTTGGAAAAAAAATCCACTTCTCTTTCTTACGTACTTCTGCACTTCATTTAAATTATCAAGCTACCTTCTACTAGAGAACCCTCCACAAGGTCTGATGTCAGAGCCAAATCAATCTTAAATGCTTATTCTTGGAGTGACTGAAGTCATAATTCACATGCAAGAGGTTTTTGCAACATATTATTTCATATACATTATTTTAGTAGTGTTCTCTCTCCAATTCTGCCATCTGTTCCACAGCCCAGTGTCCATCAACATATTCTTGTTAGGTGCTTCCAACAGATAGCAGCTGTCAGTTACATCAGAGGTACATGACATGTGAGTAGGGCTAGAGATCACATGTAATGGCTTAAAATGCAGAAGTGTTTATCAGTTCAATCAAGTTTCTTCATATCTTACTCAGAGGCAATGATGCTGTGCCTCTGTTAGTATATGGATGACACCTTGAAAGAATCAGCTGAGTTCAGTCAGATTCTTTATCCAAGTAACTCACAAGGATTCAATTCTCTGAGGGTTCTCTCCTCTTAGATGCCTTTCTGATTTTTCTTTAGTACTGTATATATTTATTACTCTTTCTATACTTAATTATGCAGATAATCTCTAACAGTCTAAGCAATGTGGAGCCTCTCTCCAAAAAGATAAAAAAGAATAAAATTATTTCTGGTTTTGGTGGAAACCTCACATGGGTATTAGTTATTTGTAGGAAGTAACATGCAGTTCTTGGCGGTGTCTGTGCTCCTTCCTTCCTGAATGTACCCTCAAGTTTTCTTGTTCTTTTTCATAGCTGCAACGCAGCCAAGTATCAGCTGGCACCTGAGAGAAAATGCAAGAGATCACCACACAAGTAAATTCTCTAGCAAAGAACTGACTGTGAGGAGAGGGCAGCCCTTCACTGTCACCTTCAATGGAATAGAACAGCCTGAGCAAAACTTAATATTCATCGCAGAAACAGGTATGGCTCCCAACTTCTTTCACAAAAAGATTAATGCTGCCTCATGACATTCTTTTGGCCTGATATGCACTATAGGGTAGCAAGATAATAACTTAGAGGCAACATGCTGGTTCAGATAGACATGGAAATGTTTGAAGTGTTTGTTGTATTACTCTCATCTCAGCTAGCAGTGATAGCTGCCTTCAGTTTCCAATATATTCCACAAATTCATTTGAGGGGAGGGTGGTTACATCTCTGCTAAGTCTGATGACAACTAAATCTGCATTTCGGCAAGCTGAGGAAAAAAATGTTGTTTATTTTCCTTACAAGGTCCCAAACCCTCAAAGCTGGCTAAAACCCAGGTCATGTTTGGTATCTCCAGCACAATGGACAAGGAGAGCTGGAGTGCAGTTCTACAGTCTACCAGTTCCAACTCTGTCAGCATCTCCATTTGCAGCCCACCTAATTCTATCATTGGACGGTACAAGCTGAGTGTTCAAAGTACTGCAAGTGGCAGCTCCTCTCCAGCAAGCCTTGGCACTTTTGTTTTGCTCTTTAACCCTTGGTCTTCAGGTATGAACGTGTTGACTTTCCCTTGAAAGAACAGAGTTGCTTGTAGTTAATTAATATTTGCAGCTTCTCCATTTGATCTATGCTTCTTTAATACGGGGCTGAACCTTCACCACATAATTTATCAGTGAGAAAATAAAAGGGTTTAATAGTTTTTTAGGACCTTCTAGTACATAAAATCGGCTCCATATCACATAATTACTTGAGACTTCCTTGCCCTAAAAGAATAAGTTCTGCTTTTGCCAGAGCTTCCCTACTTCTGCACAAGTTTAGAAAAATGTGCCTGGTCTCTGTAGAACCAAGAAAAGATAAATATATATATCTACCAGCTGCCATCTTCTCCCAGATCTGACAGTTTCATACCTCTGTCTTCACTCAGACACTCCCCACCCCTTTCTCTAATGGTAGGAAATCCTGTGTTTCATGATCTGTTTACAACACCAAGAACAGCAAAGGGTGGATATCTGCCAGCCCCTTTATTGATGGAGACCAAGGCTCCTGAGGTTTTGTTTCATTCTGCTTGCTGTGTTTGCACATAACTCTATTTGGGCTTTTCAGGTGATGATGTGTTCATGTCTAATCAGGCTGAATGTGAAGAATATGTGCTAGAAGAGTTTGGCATCATTTTTGCAGGCAATAAAAATCGTATCAACAGCTTTGGATGGAACTTTGGCCAGGTAAATGTCAGTGTCTTGGGCTCTGGCTGAGTGACCAGGCCTTGTCTGCGTTTTCTAGCTCACTGCAGTTGTGCACCTCTGAAGAGTAGGAGTCTGGTACTGAAATCAGAACTCATGCCAAGCCCTGTTCTACGAGGGTTTGTAATTACAAGGATTTGTAATTCACTGATCAGTGATATCACCCAGGACTCAGAGGTGCAGCCAGCAGAAATCTTAGTGTCTGCTGGGTAGCAAAGTAGTCTAGTAATGCTGAGATAGAATGTCCTGGCCTTAAGTACACCAATTCCAAGTTTTGAAAAGTTCTTTGAGTTCTAACTTTCACAATTTGCTGAGGCCACATTTTAATATGGTAAATCCTGGCTGAGCTGCAGCACTTCATCCAGTGATCAAAAAACCCCATGAAACACTTATGTGGCTCGACTTATCCTGATTTTTAGCAGAGTAATCTGTGCTTCCAAAACACTAACTTGTTTCTACAACATAGTTTCAAGAAGATATTCTCAATATTTGCCTTGCCATGCTGGATCGAAGCTTAAACTATCGTCAGGATCCTGCCACAGATATATCTCACCGAAATGACCCCAAATATCTGGGCCGCGTTCTCAGTGCAATGGTAAGCAACATGTTCAAAAAGTCCAGGCTACTAACTGTCGTTTTAAAGTAGTGAGTGAAAGTAAGCACAAAGACACTTCTCAGAAAATTTTGTGCCACTGTTTGTATGCCTCAGAAACATGAGAAAGAGGAACACCTCAGCAGCCACCTGAGCTGAGCCTCCTCATCTCATCTGTGGTGTTTCTGATACTTAACACTTTGCTATCCCGTAGTCAAACTGAAAGTGTAAGACATAGGGTGGCATGTTGAGGGATCAGTCACTTGGAGCTCCAGCCTTCCATTTGAAGTGTAACAGTGGTACTAGATCAGCTCAGTCATGGATTTGTCAGAATGCCTTGACAATCTCCAAGGACGGAGGTTTCGTGGCCTCTGTGGGTGACTGGTCCAGGGCTGCACTACCTCTTAGAGAGGAATTTTTCTCTTATGCCAAATATGATTTTGTCAAGCTAAAACTTGCTGTTGCCTCTTGTTATATAACCTGCCAAAAGAGAGAGAAGTGGGACTCTGACAACTTAGAATCTTCCATTCAAGCAGTTGTAAGCCACTATTTCTTTCCTCTTATCCCCTTCTTAACCAGACTAGACTAGCCCAGCGCTCTCACTTTCTCCTTGTAGATCGTGTGTTCCAGGCCCCTGACCATCTTGGGCCTATTCAGTGTGTCATCATCTCCTTGAACTGAAGGACCCGAAACAACCGACAGGATTCCTGGCACAGCCTTGCTAAGGATAATTAAAGAGAGTTAACAGCTTCCCTCAGTCTCCTGGTCATACTTTTCCCAGTGTAGCCTAGCATGGGCTTTGCCTTTATAAGCGCTGTTGGCTCAAATTCAATCTGGTATTTCCTGTAACTCCCAGGCACCTTTCAGACTAGCTGCCACTCAGTCAGCTGCTTCCAAACCTGTGCCAATACATGGGTTTTTTCTGCCCCAAGTTCTGAAATATACACCTTTTCTTCCTGAACTTTGTGAGGTTTCTGTTGACACAGTACCCAAGATTTTCAAGGTGACTACACCCTATTTGTTGTGTCAGCCACTTCCCCTAATTTAATGTAAAATTGTCAAGAGGTCACTACATCATGATCCAGGCACATTCTGAAAGCTTAGCTGTATGATGTGCTTTGACAATGCCATTTAATCATACAGTGGTAAAGTTGCCACCTTATGCCAGGAAGGTGCACTGGAAACTGATATGTGCCTTTTTGCCTGGCACTACGGTACCTGCATGGGAGTAACGGTCTTTAAATGCTCTCCATTTTTTGAGAGGACACCTATTTTGTCTCCCTGAAAAAGCTAAGGCTTCTTCCTGAAGGCCAGCTGCATGAAGCAGTGACTTCTGTCCACTAAGGCTTTTCTCCTGCCTGCTCCCCTACCTTTACTACATCTGTCATAAACAATTTATCTCATCATAAATTTAGTGAATATTTTTACAGGTCAATGCCAATGATGACCATGGAGTGCTGCTAGGAAACTGGAGTGGAAATTATGAGGGTGGTAAAAGTCCAAGCAGCTGGACTGGAAGTAGTGAAATCCTGCAAAACTGGAAGAAATCAGGCTTCAAACCTGTTAAATATGGACAATGTTGGGTTTTTGCAGCAGTATTGACTACAGGTATGTTTTATGTCATGCATATAACCAACACTGCACAGATTCTGTTAAAGGAAACGCTTTATCATAGTGCCTACATGAAAGTCTTTCAAGACACTAGTATGTTATATGAAACTTCATATTCCAGAAATACTGCTTTCTGACTATGGTTTTCTATTCACTCCTTAGTGCTTAGATGTCTGGGGATTCCCACTCGTACAATTACAAACTTCAGCTCTGCCCATGATGCAGATGGAAATCTGCGTGTGGATGAGTATTACGATGCTTCTGGAAACCATTTGGACAGGGCAGCTGACAGCATATGGTAAGCCTCTATGATATTTAACAGTTGAACGTATCAATGCCTATCAAGTCTTCAGGTGCAGAGTACAGATTCTAATGACAAATGCTTTGTCACTGTCTTGAAAATTTCTTTAAAAACAACTGCATATTCAAAGGATCAATAAAAAATACTACAGGATACTACTACAAAGCGCAGTGTTTTCTCTCTTTCTCAGTTAAGTAGAGAATTATGACATGAATTACAGCAGCAAACTGAAGCCAGGACAGGCAAAGTTACAGTTATGATGCCACAGATGACTGAAAATTGGTGATATTACACTGAAAATATCAAACACTGGGATTTGACTTCATTTGGAACTATACTTCAAAACCAGTTCATGTTAAACTGCAGAAGTCAATAGAACCAGCTTCCCTGCCTTTTTTCTTTTCTGCAGTGACATCATTTGTGATACTGTGATACTGTGATCATTTGCAGTGAAAACAATTTATAAGTAAGCATCAAACACAATTCAAACAAGCTTGTATTCAGCAAAGAACAGACACGGCCCTTCACTTCTTTTGCCTTGTTTACTCCCCTGCTTGTTCTGGACCCATTCTAAATACAAGTGATAAGTGTTAACTGTAGCATTTTGCTATATGGAAAACAGCTAAAGCTAAGGAAGTGCATGCGCTCAGAACTTTTGGAGAAAAACATTTGCTTTCTGCCCTTGAACATTTATGTCTGTTCCACAATGCAGTCCTCAGCTCCTGTCTATTTAATATATTCAGGATCACAGTGGAAATGGTTAGTCTTAGAACCTATGCAAATTAAGGCTTTTAATACATTTAACTAAGAAGGCTGATTAATGGATGAGAACAGAAATTTAGAAACACATACTAGTAGCTTACTGTGTTCTTTCTTGCACATAGGAATTTCCATGTCTGGAATGAAAGCTGGTTTTCTCGCAGTGACTTGGGCCCCTCATACAGTGGATGGCAAGTTCTGGATGCAACTCCCCAAGAAGAAAGTGAAGGTACATGGATTTTAATTCAGGAGTACTCACAAAAAATTACAAAGTCAGTCACCTTCAGAGAGAAGGAAAAAAAAAAATAAAATTGTAAAAGTAATTTCTCATCCTGCTCAGAAAGAGAGTGACAGAAAAGAATACTTTATCTATCACATTAGAAAAGCCTCACATCAGCCGTGGATGCCAAGAAACAAACTAGACTTCTAGGAGCAGTCTTTCACAGCAATTCCTATGTTTCCACTGTAGGTAACCAGAGCTATTGAAAATCAAGGGATACTATAAAATAAATCAATAGTACCTTCAGCATAAACACAAGATACTTTGATGACTGGCCTGGTACGAGGGTCTACGTGGATGAAAGATCTCAAATGGGAGAACAGCATGGGGCAGCTGAGGAGTCATTGAAAAATATCTGTCTAGTAATCTAGAAAAAATCTGTGAAAGAGTTGATTGGTCTAAATTTTATTTTTTTTTTTCTGGATGCCATAGGAATTTATCAGTGTGGTCCTGCCTCACGGCATGCCATCAAAGAAGGAGATGTAGATCTGGATTACGACTGCCCATTCGTATTTGCAGAAGTGAATGCAGATTGTATGTACTGGAATTATGACTCTGTAACCAGAAAGAAAACATTAATATTCTCTAAGTCTACTGAAATTGGTCAATTCATCAGCACAAAGGCAGTTGGTAGAGATGATCGTGTAGATGTCACCAATGATTACAAATATGAAGAAGGTAAATAAAAACATGGGTTCTTCAGATTACATAGCTGCTTCTTTCCCAAATGTATATAAATTTTAGGATAGGAGTGTCTTAGTGGGCAATTCTGAATATCTATAAGGCAGAAGCAAAATTCACACTTGGTTTATTCAGTTCTAGCAGAAAAGGGAAGAGAAGGTAAAGAGTAAAAAACACTGCCTTGCCCTTTCTGAACTGCTGCTTTGTGGGACCTAAATAAGGCAAGTCCAAATATCTCCAAGTAAGCATTCAGTGTTCTGCCTGCCTATTGCTAACGTGTACTGACTGTCTCTGCTTTGTGAGAATTAGTATCACACAGTATCATAGTATCATAAGGTTGGAAAAGACCTTTGAGATCATCGAGTGCAACCTAAAGCTGGCTGAAAGCCCTGTTAGAAAAACTTAAGCTAAATCAACACTTACGCCCAAGAAAAGCATGTCTTTCAAAGGGTCAAACAGCATGTAAAATTGTCAGACCTTTCCATTTGATAAAATTACGATTGTGAACTGAATTTTAAAGAATGAACATTGCTATTGGAAACACTCATCAGAAGGGCGAAAAGCAGGATAAAGTAGAGCCCAAATAACCACATTGTGTACTGGCTTTGGCTGGGATGGAGTTAACTTTCTTCATAGCTGCCTCGCTAAAAGTGTTGATAACAGACCAACGTTATGGCTATTCATGAGCAGTCCTTGCAGAACATCAGGGCTTTCTCTCTCCCTCCCCTTTCCCTCCCTGCCACAGTGCTGCGGCTGTGGGTGGGAGAGAAGCTAGGAAGGGACCCAGTCAGGACAGCTGACCCCAACAAACCAAAGGTATATTCCATGCCATTTGTGACTTAGTGCTCAGTGATGAAAGCTCAGCAAAAAGGTGGAGGAAAGAGGCAGGGCGGGTATTTGTATTCCCAGGCAACTGTTACGCATGTTGAGGCCCAGGAAGTGGCTGGACATCTGCCTTCTGATGGGGAGTAGTGAACATATTCCTCTTTTTGGTTTCTTTTCTGTGTTAAATTGTCAGCATCTCAATCCATGAGTCTTCTTGTCTTCCTTCTGTTTTCTCCCGATCCAATGGGAACGGGAAGTGAGAAGCTGGATGTGTGGCTGCTAGCCAGAGTCAACCCACCACATGATGCCGTCAGCATTCCCTTCTATTAGAGGCCTTTTCGGTATTATCAAATGGGAATTTACATTTCCAAGTACTGCAGCCAGAAGAAGGATTAGAAAATGGAAGAGTGAAAAACTCTGGACTTAAGATTTTGTGTTACAAAAAAATGCTATTAGAGAGGCAGTGACATCACTGACTGCAGAGGCTCTGGTCACCTGGAAGTACAGTCACTATGTTCTGATGGCTTGTCTCCAGCAGTCGTGGTAACTGAAAGATGCGTGGTAACTGAAAGATGCATGTTAACTGTCGATAATCATTTTCATGGTTCTCTCTGACAGGCTCTAAAAAAGAAAGAGATATTTTTAAAAAGGCCCGTAAGAAGCTGGGACTTGAGGATAAATTTGATCCTACAGCACCGACACAAGAGGAAATCGATCAAAAGCCTGACATCTCAGGGAAATTCAAGGTGGCTGGGCCTTTTGAAGTCGGCAAAGACCTCAATCTAGTTCTGGTTCTTGCAAACTTACAGTCCGATGCTAAAACTGTTCATGTAAATATGACTGCTTGGAGCACTGTGTACACCAGAAGACCAGTTTATGAGATCTGGAAGGACTCTGTATCTGTCACACTGTCTCCTAAGGAAGGTAATTTTTCAAACAACTTTTAATCATAATTGTACAATTGTTTTAGCAGTAAATGGGCACTAGAAGCCGATCAGCTTGGGGGCAAAAAAGCTCTAACAAACTGCAATCTTAAATTTGTGTGCAGAAAAGGCTGAAAAAAATTACACTGCACTTAAATTAAAAAGGCATGTTTCACACTATCATTTCCTTTAGTACTAGTCCCATTTTGGAAAAGGTATCTCAAGAGTGAAAATAAGATGGTGAGTAAATATGAAGCTTCATTTAACAAAATTTGCATTAGAAAAGAGTACAACATAAAAGCACAGAAATCAACTCCAACAAAATGTGTTCTGATCTGTTAGGAGGGACCTTACTGAAAGGTAACAGGACATGGCTACTAGTAGAAACAAGAAACTCGATCCATTAGCACATCAGCATGGAATTAAAGTGTGAGGAGTAGAAAAAGCTGAAACAGACCGCTAAGCTCCATAGAAAAGAAAATTTCTCTTGAGGAACTGTTGAGTAGAGTACCTAAAATTTTTTTATTTACTTTTTTCCAATACAGTTTGATAGCCTTATGAAAGGAATTCTCTACCTAGATATGTGAGTATTGTTGGAAAGACGAAATTAAGTTACCCTTAGGAGCTTAGGATAACAGAAACAGTGGCCTCTCTAAAGTGAAGTGAAAGATCACTGATTCACAACTGATACTATATTTTATTAACTTTAGACCTTCGAGTCACTAGTGAGAAGCAGAAATAATGTGTAATTTCTTTATTATATAATTTGACTTCTGGAGTTGGGATCTATCAGCTTCCTCTAACACATTACAAACTGGATGCTCAGTGAAGACAGAGTTTATCTGCCTGAAGGCACTACAGTTACACAGGCACCTTGTAGTGTCTTGTGCTCGCAGAGGCTGTGTTAAACCAGTGGCTGAATTCACAGTCAGCAGGGGGATCTTCCCCAGATCTGATGGCAGGGACCATTTGAAGAGATTGTTGCCCTCTTCTGGAGATATACTCTGTTTACTAGGATTTGTCATTATCAAATCTGTCGCTACTCTAGGAATCTAGGAAATTCACATTTCCCCCATTTTCTTCCTTACTTTTGTGGGACTTTGCATTGGTGACTTGTCATCTTTTCTTGTGTTTTTCATCTGCTGTGTACTGCTGGAAAGTACTTCGAGGCTTGCAGCGTTTGCATGCAGCACAGCTACTCTACAGTTCTTCTGAACACGGTGTTTATTGTATAAATGGCCAAAAATGTAGAATTGCTCAGATTCAGAGACAGAGGAGATCCCTTCCAAACCATTATTCCTTGATTTGAATTACAGCACGGAAACGACTGTAAAAAGACATGATAATAAAATGCAGATAGGGCTAAGAAAGGGAAAAGAAATGTAAAGACGTAATTCAGCTCATCTCAATATATCATGAGCAAACAGATTGATGAGTCCTGTCAGAGCATGTCCCATAACAAACGGGGTGCACCTGGTAAACTCCTTCAACTCCAGCTATCTTATCTTTCAGAGCAATTGGGAGGAAAACAAGCCAGACAATATAGCAGTACGGAATGGAGGAGGGGTAACATTGAAGAAGGCCTTCCTAGTCCCAGACACAGCACAAAAGGAAAATACCAATCTTAGGTACAAAACTCCGTGGGCTTATAGAAGTGTGTATCAATTCCATTTTTATTTCTTTCAGAGAAACACTTTCCCATTAAGATATCGTATACTGAGTATCAACAGCAGTTAACTACAGACAAAATGATCCAGGTAACAGCTTTATGTCATGTAGAAGGTGGGATTCAAGTGCTAGTGCAAAGAGACATCACCCTGGACAATCCTGCCATCGACATACAGGTAAATCACTCTCCCTCTGCTCTAACCGAAGCAGCAGAGAAAGGAGAAAATGAGCTTTTATAAGCGCTTTCTTCCCTGAAAGAGGTGCTCTGCTCGCATTCTGCCATGGTTCTCATAATATCTCCTCTTCTGATGACCAAGAAGGCTCGGATAGAAAAGAATACTGACAACCTGACCTCCCAAGTATTTTCTTTGCACAGGTACTTGGTGAAGCAAAAGTGAACAAAGAAGTGGATGTGGAAGTGATATTTACCAATCCTATTGATGTGGAAGTGATGGACTGTGTGGTGCAGGTACAAGGCAATGGCCTGCTCAGAGGAACTCTTAAGATAGAGTAAGTATGAGAAATGCCTCCTTCCTGCTATTAAAGACACACAAGCAAGAATGTAGTCATGGATGACTTGGAACTGAACTGGGGGATGAGACAGCATTTTCTTCTTGCTGGAACTTGGGAGGCCAATCAACGTAACATCTCATAATGAAGCATAGAGCTTTGAACCAGCTCCTCACCTAACCTGGGCTTTGGTTCCATAGTTTGGGAGGGCAAATAATTGCTGTCATAATTGAAAAGAACTTGTTTTCACGCCTATGTAGCAGCATAAATATATGCTTACCTATGCAGTAGATTTTGCTGAGGCTGTCCATGCTGCTACAGGCCTGATGAGCTGAACCTTCTTGTTCTGGCCATGGGGCCAACAATAGGATATGACTGTTTCTGTCCATACTATACCCAAATTATAGCATATATTATCCAGGATTTTTTTCCACTTTATTAAGTGGACTGCAGGTGCCAATCTGGGTGATGGCTTCCTAAACTATTTTTTGTTTACATCAAACATCTAGATGTACATAGAAAAAGCAGACGCACCAATGTTCCAAGTGAAAATAAACATGGATCATTTAAACATAGGTTGTGATCTCAAAGGGTGGTACCTCTAAAAAGTACAACCCCAAGTATGCTTCATGGACAGCTATTCCAAACACAATAAATCACCACTAAAGGAGGATAGCTTTTAAAGAACAGACTAAACCATGACCAGCAGCTGCTTCTTAGATGACTGAATTTATGTTAGTAAGGCCTGAAACTTGAATGCAGCTGAAATCCACAAGGCAGGCAGGAACAGAATAAGGAAAATGGTGAATATTATAATGAAATTTTGGCTTGGGTTGGATTTTTTAATTTAAAAAAAACCTTTTTCCAGAACAAGAACTACTGGCACATTGATTTTCAGGCTCTGCTTTCATAACTCTACAAAATAATTCTGTTAGGAGGTTAATAAACAGAGACAAGAAACTATTACCAGGTGTTGAAATAGTAAATGAGAAGACTGAAATAAAATAGACTCCTCATTATAGATCCCAGGTTTCCGTTTTTATGCTATGATGATCTTGTATCTTATCTTGCTCGTTTTCCTTATTTCACAACTGAAACCGAAAGGTTAAAGTTTCAGACTGTGTCCTGCTTTCTACACATAGAAAACTGCACACAAGCTTCAACATATGGTAGCAAATCACACAGTATCACAGTATCATAAGGTTGGAAAAGACCTTTGAGATCATCGAGTGCAACCTATGACCCAACACCTACACCTACTCCTACCTGCCAACCAAATGCAGTTATTTCTAATAAATAGCTGAAATGCAGAAGTGTGCTTTTTAACTGAATACACACAAACAGACAAACAAACCTACACAGCAGCTTAACGTTGCCATTTGTGCTTGGGCAACTAGGAATGAAACTAGAAACTATCCCATAATTTATAAGCTCTCCTGAGGGAGCAGCCCCGCTTTGTTGATCATACACAACTGTATCCTCAGACAAGACAACACAATATGACAGGGTAAGATTCTTTGTGAAAATCATGAACATGAGTTTCCAGGAATTACAGAATATACTTGTATAAAACATTTTAACTTCCACTCAGAATTTTTTTCTATGTAAACATTGAGGTTTTCTTGGTGCTATAACCTATTCTTATTCAGGAGTTCGTATTAACATTCTTCATGGACTCAGATTACTCCTTTTTACAAATTTAATGATGTGTTTTACATCCGCTGTAAAACTCATATCATACCAGTGTGTCTCCCTTTGTGTGCTGACCTGGGACACTGCAGAATGTATTTGTGAGTGACCTTAACGCACGGGTTTGAGTATGTAAACACCTATCAGAGAGCCAAGTCCTGTATGGTCTGTTCATGGCCATGCTACACTGAATTGACAGGAATTCTTACTTAAGATGGGAGATGGTTAGTGAAGAAACTCAAGCATCATGCATAAGCCTGTTTTCAGCTTATATTTTTCCCTTCTTTCCTATTTTTAGTGTACCACCACTGAAAGCCAATGAGAAATCCAGCACAAAGTTTAAACTCAGTCCTTTTGAGACGGGTCCAAAACATCTACTTGTTAATTTCTCCTGTGATAGATTTCCAGATATCAAGACCTTTAAGATGGTGAATGTGATTGACTAACATGAAGATTTACAATGTATGATCTGTGTGTATAAATTGAACAAAATGTCATAAGCAATCTTGTATAAGAAAACAATGAGAAAATTAGCAAAAAAACCCTCTCATTTCCTGCAGTTAGGGGTACCCAACATCATATTAAAATTTTAAATAAATGTGTAATTTTAAATAAGCTGAAGAACAGTTGATTCTTCATTTACTGTTGCGAGTGTCCATGTTATTAAAAAGAGCAACTTCTATTCAAATGTTTGTTTCATTTTGTCTGGTTTTCTCTGGAAATCATGCTTTCTGGCTCCAGATGTCTCTACACAACAATTCATAAACTCATTTTTACACATCCAAAGCCTTATACAGCGGACTTTCAAAGTGATGTTCCGTCTTACTGCAACCATGATACTAGAAAGTAGTCAGGATGAGTTGCATGATTTATGTCATATAGCTTTGTCTTTTTTTTTTTGCTGTAAAGTCTGTCCTAAGATTTTTCCCTTTTTGGTAAATCACAGTGACCACACGAGGCTTAGGAAATGTTCAAAAGGAATTTAGGTGGTGTGCAATTTGAGAGCCATTTGACAAACACCTTGGGATAATTGGCCTGCTCAAAAGACATGATATTCTTTTCATGCTGGTATTTTGCTCTTGCTGAAAGTCTTCTTTGGGAATTAAAGGGAGGGTAATCTTAAGTCTAAGGGTATTTTAACTTGAGAAGAGTTAGGAATTCTTCACTACAGATCATGTATCAGGAATCATGGAATCATAAGGTTGAAAGAGACCTCTGAGATCATTGAGTCCAACTGTACCTGTCTCCCCTACTACACCTTGTCCCCAAGAAACTCATCCACCCGTCTTTTAAACACCTCTAGGAATGGCGATTCCACCACCTCCCTAGGCAGCTGTACCAATCCCTGACCACCCTTTCAGTAAAGAAATTCTTCCTTATGCCCAGTCTAAACCTCCCCTGGCACAACTTGCGGCCATTTCCTCTCGTCCCATCGCTGTCACTTGAGAAGAGCCCAGCACCCACCCCGTCACAGCCTCCTTTCAGGCAGTTGTAGACAGCGATGAGGTCTCCCCTCAGCCTCCTCTTCTCTAAGCTAAACAACCCCAGGTCCCTCAGTCGCTCCTCAATAGGGCTCATTCTCCAGCCCCCTCTCCTCGTTGCCCTTCTCTGGACATGCTCCAGCCCACAAATGTCCTTCTTGTAATGAGGGGCCCAGAACTGAACCCGGCACTTGAGGTGCGGCCTCACCAGTGCTGAGCACAGGGGCACAATCACCCCCCTGCTCCTGCTGACCATGCTGTTTCTGATACGGGCCAAGATGCCACTGGCCCTCTTGGCCACCTGGGCCACTGCTGGCTCACGTTCAGCCGCTGTCAATCAACACCCCAGGTCCTTCTCTGCCAGGCAGCTCTCCAGCCACTCTTCCCCAGGTCTGTATTGCTGCACAGGGTTGTTGTGACCCAAGTGGAGGACTCTGCACTTGGCCTTGTTGAACCTCATCCCGTTGGTCTCAGCCCATCGATCCAGCCTGTCCAGATCCCTCTGCAGAGCCTCCCTTCCTTCAAGCAGTTCCACACTTCCATCCAGCTTGGTGGCATCTGCAAACTTGCTATGGGCGCACTTAACCCCTTCGTTGAGATCACTGAAGGAAGCCATCTTTCGGAGTTAAAAAAGCTTACTTAAACCTTTTAAGGGAGGACAGGTATGGGCTAAAAGCTGAGTTCCAGGAACAAGCAAGTGAGGTGTAGTCCAGCAAGTGAGTTGTTTTTTACAGCCGATAATCATACAACAGTAAGTCAACCTCTGACTGAAAATGATCACTGTAGATGAAGTAAATGCAAAGTCAGGCTACTGCTCAATTGTGCTTTGTACTGCTGGGCTAGGAAGCCAGTGAAACCTTAACGATGGAGCCAGCTCTGTGTTCCCACTTCCACCATGCAGTGCAGGGTGCCTGTGTCCTCCCACTAGGACTCCTCACTGTTATGTGAACAGCCCAAGCTTGGATTGGCTATACATCCCTTTTGTCCTTGTAGCCTACAAAATTGCTTGAGGAGGGCACTTGCAGCCAGTTAGTTTTCCATTGCCACTTCCATGATGTCTGTAAGAGACCATACCTGACTAACAAAGATATGTGCTACAGAGAGGCTGTACAAGTTGCTCACAGTGGTACCTTCCCTTTTTCTTCTGATGTTCCTCAAGGCTCACCAGAGCCAAAAGCTCTCATCATGTAGAACCAAACAATGTAAATTCAAGCTCAAGCACAGCCTTGGATTTAGAATGTGGGTATATGCTTAATGACTTCTATTTACATCTCATGTATGCATGAAAACAACCAGACTACGCTAAAGTCAAGTGAATTGCACTAGCAGAAATTAGAGAAGCATGTAAATTAAAAGAGAATTAAAAGGAAGGCAACATCCTTCGCCTGCAACGCTTCATGTTAATGTGTCTAATTAGATGTTTGTGTACTTGGATAAAGACTCACAGAAAGGATTCTGCAACTTTTTTGTGTAACTTCTACTGACCTCCTCTTTCTAGTAAACAGTAGCAACAATACAAGTTCAAGATGCAATATGATTACCCTGAGGATATGACACTGCGATGCCTGAACACGAAACAAAATTACTAAGAAGAGGAACGAAATAAAAGAATATGTTTTTCTCTGAAAGTTAGGAAAATGCATTGCAATTTCAAGGCTCTGAAACAAGGCAAAAGGAGGAACAAAATATTTTAAAATATTTTGGATGATGGGTGGGTAGAATTGAACTAGGAAAAACACCTGCAACAAGGTTAAGTCATTAGTCACTTAGGAACCATGACCACTGCATTCCAAAAGGATTACAAAAGCAGCTGCTGCCGCTTTGCTGTGGTGAAGGTGTGGACTGGCAAGTGCCAGTTTGGGATGTAGGCCAGTCTGAGAGAGGTTCTGGTGGCTTGGTGAACACCCCCGTGGGCGTGCCATAGGGGTAAAAGAGGTGGATGAAGCCAAGACAGAAAAAGTGTTCTGAGAGTCAATTACTCATGTGAGTAGCAAGGATGAAGAAAGGAAATAGTCAAACTCCAGAGGGAGCAATGCCTAACGTCTGAAGTAATCACTGTAAGTACTGAATGCCTGAACTTAAGAACTGGTCGATGCGGTTTGTCACTAGGGCTGTGTGTGAAGATCAGGTAACATCAGAGGCTTGTGGCTCTTATGGTTTCCAAGGAATATGAATTAAGGAAAAGAGAAAAAGACCGACTGAAGTAGCTCTGTGAACAGCAATCAAATCCATTTGAGGTGATTCCTGGAACAAGTTTTGACACCCTGAACATCCTGGAAACTTTCAAGAGGAGGAAGAACCTCTGAATTATAACGTAAGTGGCGATAAACCATACCTGATATACTGCTGACAAGTGTGAAAAGGTTTAATGTGTTCCATTCAGGACAGGGTTAGCATGAATGTCACATAGGTACTCTTGTACTCTTCACGGTATCAAAACAAAGTTTCTCAAAAAGGTGCAAGAAGGTAATTTTTTTTCTAAAATCAACCTTAGAAACAGCAGTTGGAGCTTTAATATCTGCTTCTTTTTCAGTTTTTCTTTTCTTTGTAACTTAAAATTCAGACTAATTTATTTTTTAAGTCTTTACTGAGTGCTAAAACACTATCAGTGTAGCTGTAGAATCTTAAGTCGACAGATATGCTTCCTGACAACAATGTCGTCTGTTCACTTTTAAGTGAGGGTACAAAAATAACAGTCATGAACACAGACAGGCTTAGAGTTTGTGCTGATTAAAAACTACTCATGGTTAATAGTTTGGGGTTTTTTTTAAATAAAACTTTTGCTGAAATAGTAGTATGGAGCTGGCTAACATAACAGGTAAACAGACGTTGTTTCTGGTGGGAATTTAAAATCAGGGGATGTTGGAGACAATTTGAGACCGAAAAACTCCCTGTAAACCCCTCACAGCTGTTAAGCAAAACCAGAAGTGGCATTAACCAATCTGGAAGTTAAGTAATAAGGAAATGCTCCTTTTTCCTTTGTATGGCTTTTACATCCCACCACATTCCCCATTTCCTCATTCTTAATGATAATTTACTCATGGCACACCTATTATCCTTGTAGGAAGTTCTTCTTGTCTTGGGATTCAAGAGAATACATTTCCTCTGAGTAAATAATTTTGGTGTCTCCTCCCATAATTACACCCACGTTGAGCAGGAACATTGGCATTAGGCATACATTTATTATGGGAACTAGTTAATTCCTTTGACGAGTCCACAGGTATTAATAACAACTGCTAAAGTACCTCTTCCTTCTCTCAAATTTCAGCTGACAGCACGAAAAGATTGCTCTTTTTTCTTTTTGTGATTAATGTGATTTGGATACCCTTGAAGAACAAAGCAATTCTCATAAGCTGAGGGCATGGCAGGTGAGTTCTGTGCGTCAGTTACTTTCCTCCTGCGGGTTCTTTATTCAGAACTGTTTCCCTAAGGATATCTGCCTTGCAGGTACCCACTCAGATTTCTTATCTGAAGGAAATTCTAGAATGTTCTCGCACTTCATTTTCACAGTTTTATTGTTGTTATCCTTAAGACCTGTTTGAGAATAATTTTGGGGGCTAAGCAAAGACTATTTGGGCGGGGGGAACAAAAGAAATTCCCATTACTTTACAAGGCATCATGCAGAACTCCATCTAAATCCTTTAGGTTTTAAATGCTATTTCAGAGATGTGTTATGCTCCTAAAAGAGCTGTGAGCATGGACCCTATAGATGGGGATTCAAAGATGTATTTAGACACTGGAAAAGGAAAACAGTAACAAGGTAATCTCTGTTTTTTGAAGTTTGAAATGAAGATGATTATTGAACTGGGCAATTGCAAAGCAGGGTTCTCTCTTGTTTAATCATGAAACAAACATTTTCAAATCACTTTTCTAAATGTAGCATTGCAGTGAAATTAGCAGCCTACTGCAGTTCACTGTTGTCCCAGATAGTCATGCTAAAGATTCCCTTGTTCAGCCCATCAGTGCTTACTCACATTACTTCTTTGTGGTCTGAGACTACAAATAAAAAAATTACTCTCCTTTGAACTTAATTATAGCACATTTTTTGCTCAAGTTAGATTTTACTTTTTTCCTCAAAGATTATATGTAAATTATAGTTTAATAGGCAGCTATATTGTTTCACATCTGACTTAGTATTTCATTGCTATGCTATATGGTATGAGATAAGACTTGGAAGTTTGTTTGGAGATCCCTATCATAATAGTGTACGGTGCCATTAGACCTTAATCCTCCATTTCCATCCCACTCTTTTTTGTTGTTATTGTTTTCTTACGAATTCCCCTTAAAATGGTGGTGGTCATGGTCCCTATCCTTCCCCTCTTCACTCCCGCAAGTTCACTGCATTTATGATACTAGCATTAATAAAATGGATTTGGAAGCATCTTCACCAAGGTACGTGCCCTGAGCATTTGCCAAAGCTCGCAACACAATGCTCCACGACTCTGCTGAGTCTCAGGGGGCAGATATAAACTCAGAGGTTGGTGCCTCTCAGAGTTCCCAAAGACAGTGTAACTGCTGGAGTCTGAGCATCGCAATAAAATATGAACTACAGAAGGAAGATCGCTTGCCAGAAAGGTAGTTTTAGCATTTAAGGTGGCAAGAGCCACTTCATGGGTTTTAAAGCACAGCCCATAATAACAGTACCGTGTGCAGGAGGATACTTGATAGCAAAGAACTCCAAGCACACAGTAAGCCATCAGAATTCCTCTAGGACATGAAGGTAGTGCCTACAAGAGCAGGAATCCAAATGATCCAGGTTGTCACTTCGGACAGAGCTGAATCCAGTCAGACTGATTTCTTTGTCAAAAGCTCCAACTTGCGTCCTGAACTACCTCTTGTTCACTCACATAAGGTCCATGATCTCTCATTATGTATATTTCCCAACTCTAGGCCAAATGACATCAGGATGTAAGCAGAAAAAGTAAGATGGCCTAATAGCCATTTCTGCGATCCTAAAAATACATACATTAATGAGGGGCTACAGGCCATTTTATTTGGTTCTGCAATTGCACTGATTTGCCTTTGTAAATTGTTTTCTAAGTCCAGTGATAAAACAGCATCCAGCACTGTACAAGAAGTATTAAGTCCTCAGTGCATGATAGCCCTGTTACAGAATCCAGGCAAAAATTTCTATTCTTGACCACTAGAATTAATCAATTTAATGCAGCATCTGCTTTTTAGTTGTCCTTCCTCTGGTAAAAGATAACTGCTCTTAGCAACCTGATTATGTCGCTTACCAGCAAATTATTTCTTTCCATGCTAGCTGCTTCTTCATTTATTTTCTTCCCTTTTACAGATCTGACACCAACACATATCAGCTGGCAGCCATCAGTAAATGCAAGTGCACACCATACCGACAGATATGCCAACACTGAGTTGACCGTGAGGCGAGGACAAGCCTTTGCTATTACCCTGTACTTCAACAGACCAAAGCAGACTGGGGAGAGCCTGGCATTTGTCACTGAAATAGGTAACACTCCCTTACCTCAATCCATGTACTCATAGAACCATAAACTCTATCCCTTGTAGTTCTCCCTTTATTCTATTTAAAGATGTAATTTTTCTTCATGTATTTTTCATGCCTTTTTCCCCGTAATGCGCTCACTTCAAGTGTGCAGTTAATACTGGAAACAACACTCTGGAATGGAAACAAAGTAGCCCATTTTTTTTTCTGGCAGGACCTTTCCCCTCAGAATCTCATCGGACAAGGACTGTATTCAATGTCTCTGAGGTGGGGATAAAGGGCTGGAGTGCTGCCGAAGAACCCACTGAGTCTGGCTACACAAACTTTACAATATCCAGCCCAGTCAATGCTGTCATTGGACGATACAACCTCATCCTCCAGGTAACATCAGGGAACAGGATCTTCTCCAGATTCCTGGGGCAGTTTGTGTTGCTCTTCAACCCCTGGTGCCCAGGTAGGTACCACTGTCCCTGCTCTTGAATGTAACTGACCTACTTGCTTTCACGTCTGCACAGTGAGCTTGCTCCCTCAAGCTGTCGCTTTGGGTCACCAGCAGCAGCAATCTCAATTATCTGTTGAGAGATCTGAGTTTACTACATTAAGAAGCGGCTGCTGCATTCCACCACACCCTTCACTGCTTTCATCCTAATGAAATGTGCTATTACATATGGTGTGATATCATGGTCTCTTTCTTTAGGACTGAGCAGATCACTTTTTTTCTGTAGACAAGGGCTGACAGACTTTTTAAGTCCATATATTTCTCAGAACTTGAAGTATGCATACAGTAATGTCCTTGACTTGCACCTAAATCAAAGCAAGACTCCACTTGTAGATGTTAATTGCAAAGACAACTAACTAACTAAAGCTCAACTAACTTTATAAAAATTGATAGAGGGCTTGTGTGAGGAAGATTGGAATTTTTCAGATCTTTCATCATAAGTTGAAAAAGGAAATCTTTCCTGGTCCATTTTTTACTTTCGCAGCCTCAACACATTAGCAGAAGAAATGCAACTCCTAATCTCAGAGTTTGCAAATATGAAATAATCTAGAAACCTAGATAAACCTTAAAATATACCACTCTAGAGTTAAGGGAGTTCTCAGCCACACAAGTGACTAAACAGCTTATGAAAGAATAGCAAAGTAACCACAATCATCTGCTATTTTCTTCTGTGGCCTTATATTAGCCAAGGGCCACTAACAAAGATATCGAGATTAAAAAAGCTGCTAATTATTAAAGCTCAGCACGTCTTGGAAAACAGAATTAAGACATATTCAGGAAATTCTACTGTCTCTACATAAACAGTCCTGATGGAAAAATGTTCCCAGAACCTTCTGGAAGATCATTTGTGGTGTAACGCTTAATCGATGGAAATCACACTGCAGGGACTGGAATATTTTACAGCTCCTGAACTGGGAAACGTGGTACTCACGAGACCAGACAAATTGTTCTCAGATGAAAACTGATAAAAAATACACTGTGCCATTCCAGTTTAAAATTAATGATTTTGCAGAAGAGCCCTCCAGATTTATCAGATGATGCAATGCCAAACAAAAGCCTGTATCCTTAAGGTAGGATGCTGCTGAACATGCTTCTGCGGAGCGGAATAGTTCCCTGACAAACAGAAACAAACTCAGTTTGAAGGCATGTTACCGCTATATTAAGTGTCATAGCAGAAGGGAAATTAAAAAAAAATTATTTCTCAGCAAAGGATAAATAGTAGATCGGGTCTGTAAATATGATTCCACATGGGAGCTTATTCATTAAGCTGGAAAAGACAGGAATTAATTCATAAACTGTAATATCAGTAAAGAACTAATCACAAGGAAATAGTCAGGACTAGAGTTGAACGGAAAAACATTGTGTTGGAGAAACTGAACACATGAAAAGCCTTTTACACAAGAGAAAATTTCTAGTTTGGCAAGTTGAAAGCAATTACTTTCATAGGTCTTATATCCGAAAAAAATACAGAGTTTGGACACAGAAAATACTGATCTTACCATAATGGTAACAAAACAATAAGATTATCTATTCACTAACGTATCTGTTTCAAACCTGTGGAAGAAACCAAAGTGATGTTTTAATATTAGTAAAGCTTCTTAAGGATGTTTTAAGAGAAATCTAAGATACTTGCAAGCCAGCCTCTGATAATGATGTGTTATGTCCTAATGCTATTGAAGGAATGTACAGTTAATTACTAGAAAAAGGACTGCTAATTGTGAATTAAATGAATGATCATACATTGCTTATCTATAGCTCACAAGAGAACATGTCAACTGCAAAGCTTTAGGGCATAAAAGAATATGAATGTTTGAAAATTTGGTAGAATGTATGTTTTTCCCTAGATGTCTGATACTTGCCACTTGTTTCTGTGGCAAAGATCATATGAAGAAATTACACGTGTATCTGTTAGCATATTTATATATTGATGAAAAACTAACAAAAGAAATTTACATCCTGCTTGCTTCTAATTATGCCAGGATTAGCTTCAGAATGAGAGGACAGAATATATAAAATTCCGTATTTCTGTATTAAATGGAATTGATTAAATAAAGGGTTAGGTCTACAGTGGTCTTTCTGTACTTGTCCAGAATTTATCTAGTCCCACGCCATGCTCTAAGGTTCAGTTTAGCACTTAGGTTATTCCTGACAGAGCTTGAGTTCTTTCTTAATGATCAGTCATTAGGGAAGCTCCAGTATCTCCCTCGACAATTCACTCCAATAAAACAGTAGCCTTTCCATTAGAATTTTTTCCTATTAACTAACCAAATGCTTTTTGCCTTCATTACAGCATATAACACCTCATCCTACATACAACAGACACCAAAAACATACTTCCTCCTGCCACGCCCAGTCTTCTTCACAGGAATTTGTGGAACTGATTACCATGCTTGTCCCATTCCTTATTCCCATTTTTTTTTCTACTTCAAGTAATTCTGAATTAATTCATAAGTTATTTTCTTCATCAGTTATATTTTCAGGATTGCTGAACATTCTCAGGGAACCCCTCACTCTTTCCAACTGCTCCACACCTTGAAGTGCAGCAGCTGGAACTGCACACAGTTCTCCAGCCCCATCCTGGGCTAAAAGCTTGGGAATCAACAATGATGATGATGATGATTAAAAAAAAAAGTGTGGACAGCCACTACAAAACCAGACTTTTAGTATGTCATATAATCTTTAAAATATATATCACACAACCTTTTTATTTGCAGAAAGGGAAGAATGGGAAGTTTCTATAGGAAGGTGAGGAAGATGACTCAATAAAATAGAAAAGCTGTTTTATATATATCTCTCTCGCTGTATCTCCTGAAATCCTGAAACTTTCAGAAAATAATTTTAAACGTTATGAAATTCAATACAAAGCTAAGTAGATATTGCTACCTAAAAGGTGATCAAAACAACCTAAACATCTGTGGGAAGCCAATGCTTTCATAGCTGCTACATGCTGTGCCACAGACTAGGAAAACCAATGAATAACTGAACTCGCAGTGAATGTTTGAGCAAGCTATCCTAATAACCTTTCTAATGGCAGTTTGGATCAGGCAATAAGAGATCTTCAGGTAGGAAACTTAAAATAAGACAAATATGACTGCAAAACAGAGAAAATGTCATCCGTGTGATTCTTTTCAAATGTCTATTTCCATTCCTAACGACCCAAACAAGGTGGAGACAGAGAGCTAGTCCGGGCCTTTCTCCTTCTTCCTCACAGAAATACAATGTACAGATTTGGCACATTTAGATAATACCTAAAGGCTGTATTAAAATTAGGGGAAAAAAGTTAAAGCACTATGACATGGATTTCCACCCCCACCATCACGGTCATCTACAATACCAGGCATCTTCACTGAACTGTACATGTCCAGGGAGCTAAACCAACACATTTTCCCAATAGCAGTTTTCCCCTTGCTAAATAAAGATACAAATGTTTTTGAAAGGTTGCTGGTATCCTCAGCTTCAAGCATATAAGCATGTCCAACTGGTTTTCAGGTGATGATGTCTACATGGCTAATGAAAATGAGAGACAAGAGTATGTTCTTAATGAAAATGGAATAATCTTTGTGGGCAATGCAAAGTACATTGAGGCAAGAGGATGGTACTATGGACAGGTAAGCCATAAATAATTCAGTTGGGCTCTTATTCCCAGAAGCATTTTCTCTTACTGTGATTTGCCTTTCTGACAGCTATGCCTATTTATATGAAAACTGAACAGATAAGGCTTGCCTTACTTGTGATTTGCTCACTGTATGCCTAACAGGCCTTTGGTGTGAGAGCTGGCTTAACACAGCACTGTAGCTAGGACTGACTTCTATGTGTGCTTATGGCTCCAATGTGGACTGTGACCAAAAGCACCCACAGTAGAAGTGACACTCCAACACACACACACAATTTTTGTAATGCGGTTACAATGGGCCAGAACTGACACTGATGTAGAATCTCTGAATGTTTTGGGTTGGATGTGACCTTTAAAAATCACCTAGTCCAACTTCCTTGCAATGAGCAGGGACGTATTCAACTAGATCAGGTTGCTCAGAGCCCCATCCCACCTGGCCGTGAACGTTTCCAGGGATATAACTCAAGAGAATCTAATAACTGCAATCAGAACAAGCTTGGAAATTTTAGTTTTACTGCAACCGTCTCTTCTGATGGCAAAAAGCACTCTACCAGACTTCTGCTTTATTTAGTCAGCCTTGTCTTTAGCCAATATCGCAGTTTGAACTGCACACTACTGTCTTTGTGCCTCACTGTCCCTATTTCCTTCAGGCTGGAGTATCTTAGAAAGGAGGAACTGCAGTAGAATCTACTGTAATTCTGTTTGTGAAACTATCTGTTTTCTTAAAATTTTATCTTATCATAGTTTCAAGATGCCCTTCTAAACATCTGTCTCACCATGCTTGATCTGAGCCTGTACTACCGTCAGGACCCAGCCATTGATGTATCCCGAAGAGGAGACCCTAAATATGTGGGCCGAGTAATCAGTTCTATGGTAAGAAACGGACAGTTTAATCTGAATTCCACATGTTTAAGCAGAACCATCAGTTCCACCACTGAAATTCAGCCACCTGCCCCTTAAGCAACATGATTAAATAGATACAGTGCACTACAGACAATTGATGTTGTATATTCTGTCCATTGGCCTACTTTTAGATCAACGGAAATGACAATGATAATGGAGTTCTCCTGGGAAAGTGGCAAGGAAGTTTCCATTCACATGAGAACCCATCCAGATGGGACAGCAGTGTGGTAATCCTCCAGAAATGGCGTAAGGACAACTACAAGCCTGTTCAATACGGCCAGTGCTGGGTTTTTGCAGGCGTGATGTGTACAGGTAAGCTTTAAGAATAGAGGACTGTGGTGAAGTGGAGGCATTTGTAACCTCCAGTTTTATCAAAACTATAAAGCAATTAATTCTAGAAGAAGAACAGTGCTCCAAAGACTGCAAATGCTTAAGAATCACAAAATATTTAGATGCTTGACTTTTTCTCAGATATTTGTAACTAATGTTCTGTGTGTTTTCTGGTTTTGTTTGTTGGGGTTTTTTTAATATATTTCAGTTCTGAGGTGCTTGGGGATTCCAACTCGTTTGGTTTCAAATTTTAACTCTGCCCATGATGTGGATAGAAACCTGAGTATCGATAAGTACTATGACAGCTCTGGAAAGAGTCTTAATATCGGCAAGGATTCCACATGGTAAATATATTTTTTTGCATCTCACCACTAATTAGAGAGAGAATTTATGAGACCTAAACACAAACACTAGTACTACAAAAGCAACCCAGCAGACAAAGTTTACAACAAATATCTAAATTAATAGACTAGACATTCATTTGGAAAGAAAATGGGTTTGAGGTAATAGTTATTTCAAACAACCAACTAGCCCAGTTTTTTGCAGTCCTTGACCTCAAATAACTCACAGTTTTCTTTAAAAAGTGTGTTTCCATTCACAATATACCAGTTCCAAGTCTCTTTTATTGACACCTAACCAGTCGTTTCCTGATAATGCAGCTGTGTACCTTCCGTGCTCTTAACCGGTTTATTGCTGCCATAGCTTTCTCTTATCTCACATCCAAAGCCCGTGTTTCCTACCTTGACTTGCCATCCCCCCAGGGAGAATGGAGCCTCCCCAAGTTTTTCAACACTCCTTTAGCTTGACCCTCCCTTTGTGGCAGCCATAAAAGAGAACAATCCCAGCACTCTCCAGACCTGGTTATTGTACATTGTAGTCCAGTGCTGTAAACTGCAAGAGATCCATGATGGAGTATTTGACTTCATGAGCATTTTATCTGACCCAGTATAGCTATATTAAGTTTCTACTTAAACAAAGCATTTCCCACGTTTGAGGGTTACTGAACCCAATCACCAAATATTGCCTATATCCAAGACTTAAATCTGTCACTTACAGTTCATACTGCTCCCAAAGCAAGCTGCTGACATCTACATTCTCTCTCTCCACACCCTTTAGTCTACACCTGAAAACTGGCAGTTAATCTGTCCTTTGAAAGAGGTAGTGAGTTGCTGTAACTAGTGTTGCTAGTAACTTGACTCACATTTTAGAGAAGCTTTAACAAGCAAAATTGCCAACTCCTTTCAAATTGGAATTTTGTATGATTCTATATGACTACGCTTTCTAGACATTGTTCTTTGTCTCCAGGGATTATCATGTCTGGAATGAAAGCTGGTTCATTCGCCCAGACCTAGGAACATCATACAATGGATGGCAGGTTTTAGATGCGACTCCACAAGAACAAAGCAAAGGTAATAGTATAATCATGGCTTAACATTCCCTCTCCAAACCAAACATTACCAATAAAGTCTGACTTTCTTCCCCCCGTGTTTTAGGACTATTTCAGTGTGGCCCTGCTTCAGTCACAGCCATCAAAGAAGGTGATGTAGACTTGGATTATGACACTTTATTTGTGTATACGGAGGTGAATGCCGATTGCAACAGATGGATTGTATACAATGATGGAACTAAGAAAAGAGTTTACTGTGATACTGAAATAATTGGCAGATTTATCAGCACTAAAGCTGTGGGCAGCAATTCCCGTGTGGATATCACCTATAATTACAAATACCCAGAAGGTAAAGGAATTATCACAAATTATCTCCTTGTTATCACAATTATCTCCTACTGAATTCTTGGTGCTAGGAAGCTAGGATGGGCAATCTGGTTTGTTTGAGCATCTCTCTCCTTCCCAGAGAAAATAATTCTCCTGATGTTCTCAGACTACTTTCTTAATACAATGGGTATTATATTTCTGATCTTGCATATTTAGTAGTTTCCTTATTAAAGACACAATAACAAATACACTTCAGTCCTTTAGACAGAAATACAAAATATATACACCAAACAGGGCTACAAAATATGTTTTACTATCCAAGGCAGACAAACATTCAAGTTGTCATAAACAAAAACTCTTAAAACTGAATCCATAGCATATCACAATCTACACACAGGTCTGTAGTGTGCCAAGTTACAGATTAATAAGTACTGTTTTTCTGGCATACCTAGCAGAGGGAGTGTGGCGACCATCAAACCACAAATCTAGAACCTTAAACTTCCAGTCCTCTAACAATAGGCATCCATCTCCCTTATGATCTTATGCTCTGTCTCTTGGCAAATAAATTACTTCTCATTGCGACCAAACAAACTCCTCATCTTTCCTTTTCAAGACCCCATTGCCTTGCATCCTGCTCCCAAGAGGAATGAATCTCCCCCTCTGACTATATAAATTCACTGAGTTACGTTCCTTTGTGCTTCTGCTCCGACACCCGGTCATCAGCTACTCAGTCATTCAGCTGTTATGTGTTTGCACTCCTGGTGGACTCCATCTCCACATTACTGGATTCTGGAAACAAAACTACTAGGAAACAGTAAAGGGACTAACTGCCATTCACCCGTACTTAGGAAAACAAAGCAGCAAATGTTGAGAACTACATAGCTGCAAGTTTGTAGGAATATTTTTATCTTCCCTCTAAAACTTGGTACCTATGTCTTTCCAACTGTTTTTTTAATTTAGGATAACAGATTTCATACAATAGTTTGCTTAATGTTTGTGACTCAAAGTTTTTTTAAAAAAAAAAGAAAATGAAGTATTTCACTTTTTTAAAGTTTGACACTGAGAATCAGTGGCCACATTTCAATACTTCACTACTCAAGACTTCAGTGCAACCATATTTAACACAAAGGCTTGTTATCGTCAGATTAGCAGAGTAATACTTATCACACTACTGCATGTTCTGACCAAAGAAAAAGAAATCTTGCATCCTAAACAAACACAAATGCATTATATTTCATTTTAGTGACTTATTCACCTTATTACATGTTTATTACTTTCCTGTGAAAAACTCGAACTGAGGCCCAACAAAAACATAGGGAAATTTTAGGTATTGCATAGTTCTGGGTGATGCAGAGATGACACCCTATATCATTCTGAAATGATTACACAGAGAAGGTACAATGGCAACAGAAGTATGAACTTTACTTGGTTCTCTCTTTTGATCAGGTTCTTCTGAGGAAAGACGAGTTTACAAAAAGGCCTTGGCCAAGATATTTGGATCAAGCATCACAGAAGGACACACAGAATCTCCAGGTGAAAGATCTTCAGAGACAATTAGAAACCCTGGGATCTCTGGGAAATTCAAGCTGACTGAACCTCCCGTGTTTGGCAAAGACATTACCTTACTCTTAATTCTCAATAACTTATCTTCTGACCACAAGACTGTGAAGGTGGACATGAGTGCATCAACCATCCTGTACACAAGGAGAGCAGTGGCAGAGATCCTGAAGGCAACCACCTCTGTGGATCTTGCTTCCAAACAAGGTAACTTTTAATGTGCCTAAGGAGCCAATATAGCCCTCCTCTTCTCCACATGAAGGCAACTGGAAGAAAGAAACATCACTATCATATCTATATCAGCCTTGTCATGCATCTACTTGTTCCATCTTTTCATAGCACTGTTTGACTCCTACTACTTTTACAAGATTTGTTTTTTCCGTCTGAAAACTTTCAGTAGTTCAGCAGGAATCGAAGGTCTCATGAAACGTTACACAGAAGGCTACATTTACACGATAGTTCCAGAAGAAACACTCTGTGTGTGTGATTATTACACATATAGGAACGCATCTTCCTCTTTTAACAAATATAAAAAGTGTGATGTATGCTTTCTGGCACTCAACATGCAACACTTGAGTAGACACTAACTACGCCAAAGGTTAAAAGTTAACTCCGTCTCTCTTTTGGAAAGTCATGCCTGTTAAAACTATTATAGAGATCTTTCAATTCCGTGAGATGGCAAAGATAAACATTTTTCCCATATATGGCAGAAAAGCTGTAGGATTGCAACAATAATCAGCTGATTAGGTCACTGAAAAGAATCTCTGTGAAACTTGACCCAAACTTTCTTTGTGACTGAAGTAAAACAAACAAGATATAAAGAGGGAACAGATAAAAATGGTTATACCTCTTGTTATAAGAAATAACAAAGGGGGCAGCAATCCAGTGAAATGCAGGTGAGCAAATTCCCTCAGTTTCAGGTCAAAATCCTTTCAAAACCGTAAGGGTCGAATGAGTTAAGAGCAGAAAAAGATCACCAGGAAAGGGGAATATATAACCAGTCTCACAAGGAAGAAATGTAAACAGATGCCAGCTATCTTATGTTCTGTTCTCTGCAATAATTCCAAACCCCCTCACAATAACTCTTTTTTTTTAGCATTGTTTGAGAATGTAATGGTTTCTAAATACATATCTGAATTCCAGGGAAACATATCCGGTTAAAGATCCCTTATTCTTATTACGGAAAATATCTGACTACTGACAAAAGGATCCAAGTTACTGCTTTGTGTGAAGTCATGAACATGCATGGGCTGAAGCTGCTGGTGGAGAAGACAATCATTTTAGAGGACACAAACATTATCATTAAGGTAAATAGCTCTGTCCCTGATGTCCTGAACAGACAGAAAGAAATGAAGAGTCTTTCTGGAGCTCAGTTCTTAAGATGAGAACTTGAGGACAAATGCATTAATTTAGGCTGCAATTCCAGCTGTTGCTCTAGAATTCTGCTTGCTTAAATTGAGAAAATAAGCGCATGAGAGACTTAATTTGAATCTTTGCCTGAATCTGCCCCCTGTTCCTCAGAACAGGTCTGTTATCTTCTTTCTTTCTTTCCCAGTCACAAGCCACTGCTTTATGCACACAGAAATTGTTTCCATTTAATCTCTACTGTAGTTACTGGCAAATGCTTGTGTTTGCCTTTAAACAACTTGGTCTACTCTAAAATATGGACTTAAACCCTTAATTCTAATCTATGTTAGGGCCAGTTTACACTGCTTAAGCACTTTAAATCTAACCAATGACGTGCCAAAAAACTCCATCCCAACTCAACAACCCCAGAGATCAGACAGGTTTAATGAGATGCGTCTGAGTCAGGGTACTATTTCACTGAAACTGGGCACGAAATATTGCATGCATCTTGCTAGAGCTGTTTCGCCAAGTCAAACCCAGTTCTAAGCATTAGGCAAGACACACTAACTGTCAGTTAAATTTCACTGCTCCTACAAGTATCTTGTTCATCCTCAAATATAAGAGAAGCTCTGCTTACTGTCTGACTGACTCCAGAAAACTGTAAACCAGTGAATGACCAGAAATGTGCCTTTGTCTTCTAGATTCCTCGGCGGGTAGTCGTGAACAAAACTGTTACTCTGGAGATTTCATATGCCAATCCTCTCCCTGAGCCTGTGAACCGCTGTGTACTCTTAGTGACTCTGATGAACCAACAGGTCAAAATACAGTAAGTGAAAGCTGTAGCACTTACTCAGTGCTTCTGAAGTGACTGACAGCATGTCTAGTTTCTCAATAAGAAAAAACCCATGGTTGGATTGTCTTTTTCATATTTTCTATTTATGAAAATAAAAATGCCACCAAATATATATAAAGATATTATGATTTCTCAATCATGCTTGTTTTTATCCACATTGGAACTTTTTTAACAATTAAAAACTGCTAACATTCTTCCTTCCTGGGAAAGCAAAAGGGCCTCTCAAATTCTTTTGTTTCCCTTGGACTCCGCTGCTTTTATCTCAGCATTGCGTAGTGCATATATCCTAAAGTTTGTTTTATTATAAAACAGCCTGCATTTGTGGCCCTGGAAATATTTGGACATAAAAATACAGCAAATGTTATTGCAGTGAAAGACTAAGCACACTTAAGACAAAAGGAGACACAGAACATAGCACCCTAGCCATAAGAAAAATCACATTATTGCCAAAAATGGATGTGAACTAAACAGGCATCGGAGACAGTGCCGATCTTTGATATCAGTTTTCCTACTCTGAGTTTGTGTTGACTACCCAAACTGGTACCCAGCTCTAACATGGAGGCATGATGTAGCACTTCTCATTTACATTAGTCTATTCAAGAGTAAATGAAGATGGTACTATCTTTTCCATTTCTCAGTCTACTCAAAGCCTCAAACCCTGAGTAATTCTCAAAACCAAGGTTGGGTCTCAAGTAACTGCTGGTACCCCAGCTATCATCCACTTCTGCTCCTTGGGAATCTCAAGAAAAGACAATGCAAACCTGAATTAATTAATTTTTTGTTTTGTTTTGTTTTCAGTCTGCAACGACTGGCACCAAAGGAAAGATCCAAAATTTATTTTGAATTCACACCTCGCAGGATCGGGCCGTTACAGCTGCAAGTAGACTTCTCTTGTGACAAGTTTTCGCATATTAAAGGATTTGTAACCATTGCAGTAGCACCTGCATAATGTGATGGAATCAATCTCCTGTTTCAGCACTGACATGGCAAGATATTCTCCTCTGTATAGGGTCAGTGAGGACGGCAAGAAACTTTCAAAAAAGTTGGTGACCTCTCACAATGCAACAGAATCAAGTCTCCTGCATACACAGTGCTTAATTATTTAGTCTCTAATTGTATTTCTTTTTTTTTTTTTTGTCCTCTTGTCTAGAAAAATGAACCTCCTTCCTTGTAGAAGTAGTTTCACTGTTGTATCAAATCTCATTCTGTTAAGCTTCTGGTTTTGACTTTTTCATCAGATAATTAATACAGTCTCCTTGTGATCACACTCTAATTGCCAGCAACAAATAAAAACTATTCATATAACTGTATTCTTCTGTAATGAGTTGCACATTCCATAGAAATATTATGAAAAATCACAGGATTGAAAAAAATTTTTTTCCTTCATTTAACAAGTTCCTTACCTAAAAAAGAAGAACATTTCCTCCATTGTTCACTTAATTTCCCTTTTTTTTGTGACATGTGACAGCTAAAATCCTGTGAATGGGAAGGAAAAAAGCTCATAAAGGCTGCAAAAAGTAATGTTTCCACGGCAACACTATTTCTGTAGGCACTGGCCTATCACAGAGCAGACAACAACGTGCATGTACTCAGCGCAGTAACTTAATTCTGATGTGACATGACAGAGCCCCAAGCACCAGGAAGCACGGAGAGAGTGGTGCATTAATACAGACGAACAGCAGCACAAGTCACTAACACTTTCTGTGCACCAGCATGAGGTCTCGGGAGACGAGGAACCCACTTGTCTCCAAACCTCCCTGGTGTAACACAGGCTGCCGCTGCTCCACACCTCTGTCATACTGCTTGCATACAGAAGTCAACACTGTCAAGTACCAGCTACCACTGAAACGTACTTTCACATGGCCTTGAGGATTCCCTGTTCCAGCAGGCCTTGCAGCCTCCCCAAGGACCGCTGTGACTGCCATTGCGGGACACAGTAACACCACAGCGCCATGCTTCAGAGCAGGGCGTGAGGCCACAGCAGCGCATAAACAGCTCTGCCAAGCCTGAACATTTGCATTTGTGTTCCAACTTACAAATGTTTAAAGCAGAACTGAAAAGGCCAAAGTTCTGAACACAGAGCTGTCAGAAGCTCAATGTGGGCATCTTTCGTCTGACAGGTGATCAAAGTTCAGAATCTGACGCATCCAGACATGATCGCAAATTCTTAACAAAAAATACTCAAGAAACCATCATAAAATTTTAGATTCCTTTTTTTTTAAATAAATCGAAGCTGCAGGTAATTAATTAACCTTTTTGGTTGTAGGCAATTTTGATATGAACGTGAAAACAAAACAGAAAACCGACAGACAAAGCAGAATTGTAGAGGTGAGGAAAATAAGGGATCACTCCTTCTCCCCTCACTCCTCATAGTCCACTGAAAGTTCAGAACAGCACACAGCCTGTTCACTGGGAGAGCATTATTCTAGGTAAGTTGTGACATAGGAGGAGCTTCAAGAGTGGAAAAGACCTGTCTGTAATTAGAGTGGGTAAGGCCCGCACCAAAGAACAGCTCCGCAGCTTCCTCTGGGGCCTAACACAAGACACCGTGCCAAACAGCTACAGAGGAACTGTGTATGTGTACCATGGACGCCAAACAATGAACAAAAATGAACACAAGCAGAGGTAGCCATTAAACAATCCTCTGTACTTAACAGAAATCACTGATGCACAGGTGACTGCATGCACAACAATGCCTCACAGCAGGATGTATTGCTGAAATGCATATTATAGGTAATCATGTCAGCAACAGATAACGAGAACGTCACAGCTCCGTATGCTTCCCAGAAAGAACACATTATATGCAGTTATGTAAAAGATCTTCAGGTAGACCGGCCTTAAAAAAAAACCAAAAACCAAGAAGTGGTCTATGCTATGTAAAACCATGATGCTACTAGGTGACAGTAACACTAAAATATCACAGATCCCCTTAAATCATTCCATGTCCCATACATCCATGTCGTACAATATGTATATGTGTATATATCTGCTCTCTGTACACACACTTTCCAAAAACCTCAAATGACACAAACCAAACCACCAAAAATTTAGTTTCTCCTGTCTACTTAAGACTCTATTTCTTGCTTTAGATCCAATTTGGGATGTTTTCCTCTCTTAGTAGTTAAGACACCAGGATACTGTTTATCATCTTTCCTTGGCCATTCATCAGATTTAAATAAGCATAATTAGATTCAAGATTGCACAATTAAATGCCATAAGTAGATGCTTACGTAGGACATTACTATAAAACCAGTAACCACCAACCATAGGTCACACCCAGCTTGTATAAACTCCAGTTTATGTTGGGAAGTCAAGAGTCCTATGCCTTCGTTGCTCACATTGGTGGAAGAGGACTCAGAATGTTCTTGCACACCTTTGCATCCATAACCTGAACTACGCACAAGTGTGGAAAAGAAGAAAGAAACCTTATGGCGGGTAAGTTAAAACAGCCCAACTGCTCCAGGCATCACTCTTCCAATTCAGATGAGTGACATCTGCTGAGGAAATGGGATAAATGACATTGAATTATAATCTTGGAAATCTAGCCCTTTTCAGGTTAAATGCATTTATGGGTTATTCTACTAGAACTGATTTGCTTTTTATTTTTTAATATCATGGGTCTTGAACATACTCTTTTTTTTCCTGTTAGACAGAAAAATAAGAGTAAGAAATTATTTTTCTGTCATATCCATTAACTAGTCTATACAGTGGTTTTGCAGCCACCTATCAATGCTTTTGGCTAGTGACTTGGGCATCAAACTGCCACATAGAACTCCCAAGCTCTAATTTTGCTCTGATATCCAATAGATGTCTGGCCTCAGACAGGTCACTTGGCGGCCCCTGCACTCACACATTCACCTCCCTACAAAGTGGGTGTGTTAGCCTGTGTGCTACTTAGTTGAAGTGCAGTCCCAGTACCTATACATTATATTGCACTTGTTCTCAAGGAAAGATCTGTAGTTAGAAAGATGTGTCAGATAACACACATACACACAGAGCCTATCTACAGTTTACCCTAGGGATTTTTTCCTGTTACAGCTTCAGCTTTCTATCAGAGGCAACAAGGACCCTTTGCATAATGATCAGCATTTTCAGCAGGGATCACCGATTCTGCAGACTTCTGCTTATAAGCATGCTCCTAGTGTCTATCCATCAGAGGATAAACACCCAAACAACTTTTTATAAGTTTGTCCAATTGTACATTGGCAGGATTATTGAAAATATGTTTTTCCAGTAGAGATACTGAAAGCAGGAAAAGAAATTATAAGATTTAAAATGAAACTGTGAAGATCCGGACAAGGAAAAACTTGAAATTAACATGGCCAAAAGACCGGTATTAGGCTTTGTTGTGTTCTTACTCTAAACATAAACTTTTTTTTTGCTGATTGGTCATCAGAATGCGCTGCCCGGGGAGGTGGTGGAGTCACCGACGCTGGAGGTGTTTAGAGGGAGATTGGATGAGGCACTTAGTGCCAGGGTTTAGACAATGAGTAGATGTTGGTGTTGGGTCAGAGGCTGGACTCGATGATCTCAAAGGTCTTTTCCAGCCTTGGGATACTGTGATACTGTGATCTACACATATTCACTTGAAACACTTGCATAACCACGGACTTTGCAAGGCAAAGCAAACTATTCATGCTGCAAACTATTAGAGCTAACCAATGCTAGCCACTGCCTTCTTTCTCTTTCCAATTTCTCCAGGTGTCCCCTCTTACTCTGTTGTACATCTTATCTTTGCCTGTGACATTGCACTCTGAAAGTCTTAGAAGCACTGTCTAGGTCCTCAAACCTAACAGTCCCACTAGTATCAAGCCCGTTGCTTAGGTGATATTAAGTCCTCTATGTGATAAATTTTTATTTGCAGACGTGCAAAATGCTCCAAGTTATCCGCATCACTGCAAAACTAATGACACGAACACGCCCTGCTCCGGAGCCTGGGCATTTAACTTGCACAGTTTGCCATACACAGTGGTAGGATACACATGCATAAAATGTTACAATGCTGACTGCTTGTCCAGCTTAGCCCAACTGCTCTTCAGAGACATATTTTAATTCACTCTTAGATTAGGAGATGATGATAGGAATGCTGTTTTCTGTATGTCCTTTTCAATTACACATATTTAAGCCAGGAAAACAAAGTGATCATACAAACCAGAAATTTTCTAGACACTTTACGTCACATGACTGAAACATCACTCTTCTATCAACGGCATTTTTTGGTCCAGGTGACGTATCTGAAACAAGGCCCTTCACTTAACTGAAAACACTCAAATACGTTTATGCTCACAGACCACAGGAAAGCAGCTTGGCTCCAGGTCCTTACTGCAGCCTCACAATTGCAGGTGCACACTCATGTTACTTGCAAAAAGCTGAAAAATGAGTATAATTTTGACTACATCGAGAACTTCACAGAATATAAATCTGTGCTGCAAAACCAGCAGAAAAGTCAAAATCCATCCTTTCTATTTCTATAGTAGAACACTATGGAGTCCCTCAGATATGAACTTACTTCCAAGTGATTCAAGGTGGTGCTAAGCCAAGGCCTGTTTCTCAGTTTAGTGAAATTATGGAAGTGTTACTTACAGCACCATTAGTCTGTAAAGGGTTAAGGTGCTCTAGTTGTGGTGGAAAATTTTCTTCAATCAAAATTTCTCTGGTATATCATACCGGGGAAGGGGACCTCTCAAACACGTATGTTCACAGAGGGATTTGTATTTTTTCTGCTTTGTTTTTGTTTGTTGTTTTTTTCTGTTTGTTTCATTTTTTAATTGATCAGATAACAAGAAAGCTTGCAAGCTTTTGTAACCTGTGCTTCTGTGTCCCATTTTCCATAGCGGGCAACTTGTCATGATACAATAGAGCAACCCATAGTGCTGCCTCAAGATATGCCACTCCTTAATCCTACACACAGATTCAAGCAACAAGACTGTCAATTAACTGAGGTAGAGGATACATGACAAGACAAGATGCAAGTTCTACAATGAACATGCCAGCCTTCTGTTCATCACCTGCCATACAGTGTTTCCAGGATCAGGCAGACACTTGCTCATGAGAGCTGTAATATTTCTTTCCATACAACTGTAAAGCATTCTGGGCGCTAGACATCCCCAAAGAAAGAGAGCAGGATCACAGTGGAACAGAACAGCCTCTTTAACACTGTCTCATCTAAATACAACAGGGTTGTTTTTTTTTTTAAATCAGGAATTTTCTGAGTGGGTTTTTTTTCTATCTTTGAAACATGCCTGCGGAAAAGTTATTTTAGCTGTTCCTCTAAGTTACTGTTTATTTTGCCATTTTTAATAACGACTGTGGATTCTTTTCCTTGGGCATATAACTCCAGCTATGTATAAATATAATAAAATTACTATATTAGACAACCTAAAAAGATGCACAAGTTTGAAGGAACGATGCTTTTAATTAACTTGCCTTGTGTCTTTCTAGTCCTGAAAATCGCAAATGTCAACTGGCATTCCAAACCAAACAAGGCTGCACACCACACCTCTGATTACAGCAGCACAGAAGTCATCTTGAGGAGAGGACAGGCCTTCAGCATCACTCTGAACTTCCAAACGGTGCAATGTGGGGACAACTTCTCCTTTATTGCAAGCACAGGTAATTTCGCTATGGCACTCACCACACATCCAAGCTACTCTAGCTCCAAAACACCAGTGCCTTACAGCTCTATGTGATCCATTCCTGAATCATTATGCTCTGTCCTGCATCATTTAGGATTCATTGTCCTTTTAGGCTTAGGAGCTCCCATTTTGAAGTTCAACTTTATCTTAAGGAAACAGACAGTTAAGGTAATAATTAATAGAAAGGTAGGGGCCATCCTCATTCTAAGAACCAGCCTATATCTCTGCTAAGGACCTACATGCAATACTGCAAGTTGTTTTCACACTCTGGTCCCTGAACATTTTGCAACTTCACCTCTCCCAGACCATCGTCTCCCACTTGCCTCATCTCCTGCTTCTCTACTTCACTTGTTTAAATTCCCCCCGATAAATCTCATGTGTTCTACGTGACCCCAGTCATAACACTCCTATCTGTATCTTCCCAAAAGGCTTATCCAAAAAATTCTCCAGGCAGCTGCTAACTCTCAATGAAATGTGTATTAAAATGTCTGGCTCATCCTGCATGCACATTTTTGAAATGTCAGGTTTTTGGGACAACAGGCTTGCCTCCTCATATGTCCAGAATGATTATAGGTGTACTCACTTTTACTGGGTCGTGCATATTACACAGAGGGGGATAGGATGCTACAGATTGGAGTGCAGCTAATTTACACTGAATAAGCATTTGACCTGATAAGCCACAATCTTCCAATGTAGTTTTTAAAAAATATGGATTTGAGATCATTGCTGACCAAAACTTTGTCACCTGCAGCTGTCAATCCGAATTGTTGTCTCTGTTCCCTCTGGCAGGAACATCTCCAGCAGAATCACTGCAGACCAAGACCGTATTTAACCTTTCCGAGGAGGATGCCAGTGGCTGGAGTGCAACGCAGGAGCCCAGTGAGCCTGGCTGTATGAACATCACAATATTCAGCCCAGCCAATGCTGTCATAGGACGATACAAACTCAGACTCCAGATTCTTTCTGGGAATAAGGTCTCTTCAACACTCCTGGGCCAGTTTGTGCTACTCTTCAATCCCTGGTGTCCAAGTATGTTTTGATGTATCATGCCCTTCAAATAATTCACTGTCTCAGGAAAGCTGGGTATCACAGTAAAGCATGCACCTTATAGTCACGGCTACAGAAAGATTACTTTTGCCTAACATCAAGGATCAAGTTTTTGCCCCTTCTTCAGTGCTGCAATGCATCAAAGATCCAGGCCCTTGCTTGTAGAATAAGGAAGTAGGAAACTTTCCAAATATTTATTCTATATTTTCCCTCCGATACTTGTGTTTGGTTGTAAACTGAGCAATATCTACCAGCAACACGCATACTGAGACTAGTGAAGGGACAGCACAGTCAGTTCCCCTCAAGGGAACTTCAAGCTTATTTTATTCACTCCCTAAATGATTACAGAGGTACAGCAGGAAGTCCTAAGCCTGGATGCACAGGCAGCCTGACCTGTTCCCTAGAACTCCCCTTGAAGCGAGATCTTCAGCTACAGCAAACAACATTCCTTTCAGCCAGCATGTCTCATTCTGCTTCTAGATGATGACGTCTATATGGCTAATGAAAAGGAGCGACAGGAGTACGTCCTGAATGATAGTGGAATTATATTTCAGGGAGTAGAAAAACATATTCAAGAAGAAGCCTGGAACTATGGACAGGTAAACAGCATCACCTATTCTGGAACTCTGAAAACAAGAACAGTGGGTAAACCGGCTCTTGAGGAGAATCATCATGTCATGGTATCAGAGTTCAGTATTCCTTCTTCACTTTAGATTTTCATGCAGATACATGCCTCGCTTATCAATACATTACAGCAGCATCAGGATCATTTCTCCTGTCTAGCGTGTGCTAATATAGAAATAAAAGAATCAAAGCACAGTCTTAGTTTTCTCTCACCTGTTATAAAACCTGGCAAAATTCTGCTTTTTCTTGACCCTTGCAAAGGGCAAAGCAAGCTGCTTCAGTATTAACCTCTAGGTATTGCGAGGCTAGTACACCTAAATAATTACACATTTGGTTCAGTAATGGGGTGGGAGACACTAAAAGGATTTCCCAAATCTACTCAACTGAAACAACTCAAGCTGTAATTTTTGAAAGTCAGTTTGACCCTCTAAGTATAACTGCTACAAGCACAGTTATAACTACAGCCCATCTGCAGTCACATAGCTATCTCACAACTTAATGGGCCAGTCAAAACTATTCCTGATCACTTCATGCCTTAGATGCGCATCAGCAGTTGCACAGACTGCATTTCCATTAATCCTCCTTATCACTATGGCTACTTTTACATCAGTAAATGAAGCAAGGCCAGATCTGCTTTCTGTCTCAGAGGTAAAGTGGCATCCTTGCCTGACCACATCCCCTCATTACTCTGGCATTCTACAGGTCTCACACAGTGTCTCTGTGACCCTAATCCACAATAATTATTTTTGTGTGTTTCTTTCAGTTCAGATCATCTGATATAAGGGGAAGGTGGCCCACCAGAGTGAAGCTTTCGTAACAGACGGGTACCTGTAGAGGCATGGCAGGATGTGGGAGGGTGCAAAGTCTGCTGAGTCAGACCCAGAGTGGTCTTGTCCATTCCACCAGACTACCTAATGTCCTAATGAATGCTAGTAGCTACAGCCCCAAGCCACGCTCATAAAGATGCTGCCTTTAAAATACCATGGAGAGCCAGCAGCTCAGTGCTTATGCTTCCTTCTTGACTCTGCTTTCTTAAATACGTGGGGAGTTTATCCTTGGGTTTATTTACAAAATTAGCCTTCAGTATATTGTTTGCTTTCATTTCAGTTTGAAGAGGATATCCTCAGTATCTCTCTAGCTATACTGGATCGAAGCCTGAACCACCGCGAAGATCCAGCTGTTGATGTAGCCAACCGAAACAGTCCTGTCTACGTGAGCAGGGTTATCAGTGCTATGGTAAAGCGACCAATCAGTTACAACTGTAGAATGTACCTACTAAGAAACCCCCAATACTTTATGGTGAATGTCTCTACGTTTTATAGGAGTAGCTAACTTGTCTGCCACTTCTTGTAGATGCTTCTTACAATCCAATCCTGAATACACAGTGTAGTAGTATAATGACATACAAGGAGGTGAAATTATCAATGAAACCGAGAAAATTTAAATAAGCTGTCAGTACATTTGGGAACATTTGTACTGAAAAGCAAGGCAGTTTTGAATCATCAGACTCTATAATCCGATCTGGGTTTGATCCTATTGTTGCAGTTGAGCAGACAAAATTATATCCAAGACTCAAATACTGTGTCCCACCACTCAGCTAGGGAGAACAGTCATCTCTGTCTATTGCCCTCTCTCCCTTTTTCTGTAAATATTTCAATTCTTTTACAAGGACTCTTTCAGGTTAACAGCAATGATGAAAAAGGAGTAGTGGAAGGGAACTGGAATGGAAAGTATTCCTCAGGAACCAACCCCCTGCAGTGGAGTGGAAGCGTGACCATCCTTCGAAAGTGGTACAGGGGGAGATACAAACCTGTCCGGTATGGCCAGTGCTGGGTCTTTGCAGGAGTAATGTGCACAGGTATACATGATGGGATGAAGAATATAATTAGAAAGGAGGCTTATGGGAATTTCTACAGCTGTTTCATCTTTGACAGAGAGAGTGAAGAATCTATACTCTCCACGCACGAAGGGTTTTATTTTAAATAGCCACAGTAATACTGCACTTCAGTTTCTTTAATCCTCAAACAAAATGCAAAGCAGTTTGCCAGGCTAGACTGGTGGAAAGAGCTATGTTTCCTGTTTCAAAGCTAAGATTCAAAGAAAACCATGACTCTTTTGTCTCTTCACAATGCCAGTTTTCCACTGTTGTGTCTTACCTACTGATGACACAAACTCAAATCACAATTCTGAGGACCTGTAAAGGGAGCTGCAAGTCACAAAAATCATTTAATCCTAGCAGTTTGCATTCAGAGCTGCCCTGAGAGACAAGAACCACTTTGCAGAAAATACAAAGGATAAATAATGCAATCAGGAGCCATCTCAGAGAGGAAGATGAAAAAGCAGGAGGTAACAGAAACAGGGAGAAAATGGGACAGAACAGGACAAAGAATGAAAGACCAAAATAAATGGATGAATCTAACTCTTCTTAAAAAGAACACAGCAGCTAGGAATGTAACATGAGTGGAACTGTGTTCTAGGCAACGATGCACGACTGTGACCTGCACCACGTCTGTGAGGGAAGTTTCTGGAGGGTTTGCTCCCCCACTGCAAACATGTCCACTAGACTGCTTTGCCAAGAAGAAGAGTAAAACACTTTTTAAATGTCTGCAAAATAGGTTTACAGTATTTTCATGGTATTCTATATTGCAGTTCTGAGATCCTTGGGAATACCTACCCGTGTTACTACAAACTTCAACTCTGCCCATGACAGCAACATAAATCTGAGCATTGATAAGTACATTGACACTTCCGGAAAGACCCTGTACTTGACTGAAGACAGTGTGTGGTAAATATGTTTTTTTTTCTTTATATTTCTTACATTATATTTCTCTCAAATCAAAAGATACAGAATCATGCTCCTGAAAAACCACCCCAACCTCATGCTCCCAGTGACACAAAACCCCATATCGAAGAATTAACAGAGCGTTCAGCCATGCGATATGGAGTCAGCTTTATCATTCTGAAGAATTAGGAGAGAAGATACTCTGTACCATTGCTATTCAACATATCATTTGAAAATATAACTGCTAATTTTGCCTCTACTGTATGAAAGTTTAGCTTTTTCAAAAAAAAAATCTGAAGAGTGATTAACTTCTTGACCCAAAATTATATCCGCTTGTCCCTCAATTCCCAGAGCAGATCACTCTCAGAAACCCATAAGTTTGAGACCCAGCTCCTGTGCTATGCACTGTAGATTGTCTCAGTCTTTCATGGTTATCATTACACATACCTTGCACAATACGGAGAGGTGACTGAAGTAAAGGCAATATGTTTAATGCAGCTGAAAAAAATCCATCCCATCCCTTAGGAAGAACATGCTGTTTCTTTCACCTTAGAAAAGCTGTTAAAAATGATGCTTTTGACAAAGAAGTACACAGAAACGACCACACTGCACACATGTGTTGTACTGCATGCATCAGTGTTTGAGTCACCAAGCACCCTGTACTATGTCCACTGAATGGGAAATGGGTGACATGAAGTAGAAAGTAACTGTGAATGAAATACCAACAGACAGCAACAAATGTAAGAGACCTCTGGCTGTTCAGCACGTTGTTCTGGAATGCCCAGAACTGAATACTTGACTTTGCAATGAATTATTTTCCTTGTAATGTGGTTGGTTGTTTTTTTTTTTATAACATCCAAATATTTCTCAGAGACCAGAACACAAAAAGCTGGCAAAGAAGGGAAAGAGGTACTCCAGAAAGGAGACGGCAACTGATCTCTCCACAGAAGAGCTTCCATTCACGTAACTAGGGCTATTTCTTGCATCACACCAGATACATACCAAATCTTTCAATATAAAATTAATGGTATGAATCAGAGATTCCCTATTCTACCTCTCCTACAGGAATTTCCATGTCTGGAATGAAAGTTGGTTCATTAGAAGAGATCTTGGGTCTTTTTATGACGGATGGCAAGTTCTGGATGCAACACCCCAGGAAAGAAGCAAAGGTAACACTGTTGTAAAGATAAAAAGCTTTAGATATTGTTACTCCTAGAGACTGCTAGTGAAATTTCAGGACAACTCTCTTCTATCCGCACCCTGTAGATGCAGCAACAATTCGCTGGCACAAGAAAAGCAGCATGCACATCGATCTCCTGTAGCCTGCTTTTCAGTCAGCCTCTGGATTACCTACCAGCACGCAAATTCTTACTTTTTTTGATCCTGTGCCTCCATAAAAGCCATCACACCTTAAGTTCACTTTTCTCACTCTTGCTTGTCTTAGGTTCTAACATTACACCAATTAATAAAATGACATAGAATAGCTAAGATTGGAAGGAACCATTAGAGTTTGTTTACTCCAACCCCCTACTCAGCATAGAGTCAATTAGGGCAGGTTACTCAGGACCACATCCTGCTGGGTTTGAATATGGCATAGAGTGGAGACTCCACAAGCTCTATGGGCAAACTGTGGCACAGTTTGACTACCTTCATGGAAAAGGATTTTTTCTTACATTTACATGGAATTTTCTGCGTTTCCATTTGTGTCATCTACCCCTTGTCCTTTCACTGGATGTCACTGAGGAGAGTCTGAACCTGTCTTTAAAGCTCTACCATCAGGTATTGTGTATTTATACACATTAATGAAATTCCTTTAAGCCTTCCCTTCTCCTGGTTGAACAGTCCCAGTTCTAATCCCTTAACCACAGTTGTGTCCCTTTGCAGGATGTGGTCCCATATGCCCCTGTCTTTCTTGTACAAGGAGCCCAGAACTAGACACAGCATTCCAGATGCAGTCTCACAAGGACATCCCCTGACCTGCTGTCAATGGTTTTCCTAATGCAACCCTGGATGTTGTTGGCCTTCCTTGCAGGAAGGGCACACTGCTGGTATTATACATATTTGCTGGCTCGCATTGGACAGATTTAGCAGCAAAACAAATTAATACCGCTTTTAGTAAGATGCCAAGTAATGATTTTAGAGCTTATAGTCACAGCGTTGAATCAAAGAATTTCCAACAGAAAAAAATACACCCCATGACTCTACCCTGTATTTTACTGGACACATATGAATGGGTAGGAAGATCTTTCACATGATGACCCCGTGGCATGCAACAGCATGGCATATATGTGAAAAGCTACAAGAAAGAAACTTCAGTCTGTTCTCTAGTCCTGAAATCAAGTGATACAGAATGGTTTTTGTTCACAGCACCAACCTTCCTCCTTCCCAGATCAAAATAACAGCACAACCTGCTGGGAACGAACCTCGGTCTGTCCCATTCCCTGAACTCTTCACAGCCACTGTCCGAAAGATCACTCACTGACAAGGGGGAAAAAAAACACATTAAGAAGCTTGCTGGCAAGTAAACAGTGTGGATGAACAATGGCCAGACCTTAGGTTCACACTTTGGATGTGTTTTCACTTACTAATACAGACACAACTTCATTGATCTAGTTTGATGACCTCCAACAAAAGACTCATTTATGTGACCATTTAAAACCCATCAGACTCCAGATAAACTGTTTTCACTCGCCACTGCTAAGTTTACCAGATTTATCTTCCTGGTTCTTCTCAATGCACACACAGCATTGACAACTCGCATCTCAAAAGTCTAATTGTACTTCTGACTCAGCTCCCACCTTTTCCTCTTCTCTCTTGAGACAGCATACCACCTTGCAAGCTTTGGAGGGTTAGAGTATTTCATATGGCACATATCATCAGAAGTGTCAGCTCTCCTTACACCTTATTAGCCCTAAAAACTTTTGATAGAAAATGCACGTGGCATCTCTGGATGTGCTGTTACCATAAAGCACAGATGAAAAAACAATGCACTTTATCCAAACATGTCTCCCTCTTGCTGTCAGCATGCGGATACTTGTGCTGTTGCAATAGCCAGCCCTTTTGCTTCTCTCTCTCTCTAACACAGGCATATATCGGTGTGGTCCTGCCTCCACTAGAGCTATTAAGGAAGGGGACGTCAACCTGGATTATGATAGCTCATTTGTATTTGCAGCAGTGAACGCTGACTATGTTACCTGGATTCACTATAGCAAGAAAAGTAAAAAGAAAATTTATTCTGATACTAGGAAGATTGGAAAATTTATCAGCACCAAAGCTGTGGGCACCAACTCTCGCGTGGATGTCACTGCCAATTACAAATATCCAGAAGGTAAATTCTTTATTACAGTTGTCTTGCCACTGATGATCAGAAGTAAAAATAATCTAGGCCTTTGTTGGATTGAGCACCGACTTGAATTTTCACTTCTTCTGGAGCAAAGTAATTGTGAATTTTCAAAGTATTAGGGCTCACCATCAGCTGAAAGAGATTCAATATGGCCTTTGTGACCCCGATAAAATATTAATGTATGTAATAAAAAGTCAAAGCTACTTTAAGAACATTCTGTCCCAGCAGTTCTGATCCGCTGGTGGGAACATTTCTGTTACGACATGCAGCAGTAACCATTCTGGAGAGTTGCTTGGATAAGAGTTTCTGCAAAAGGATTTTTTCACCCCTCTTAATTTCAGAAGATATGGCAATAGACCCAGTTTATGCAAAACTGAGCTCTCCCAGGAGCCATCTTTCTGCTCCTCACAGCTTCTAAGAGGTGCCCATGAACAGCCAGCTAAAGTTGACTGGCAAGTTTTACTTTCCAGTCTTTGTAGCCATGCACATTGATTTGCTTTTGTGTCAAAAGCAGCATTTAGGTTAGACCTCACAATCTTGTGTATCTTTGCCTTCCTCAGCTTTCCTAGACTGTATTTACTGAGAGCAATTATGGCTCCACTGCACTATATCTAGCATGTATGAAATCTCTGACCATGTTATCTTTCAATGCAGGATCCCTGAAAGAAAGGAAGGTGTATAAAAAAGCACTGAAGCTGCTTGGTGTGAGAAGCACTGGAAAAAGAACCAAATTTACAAGACCTAGAAGACAATCTTCAGTAGCACAGAGACAGCCTGCACAAAAACCCAGTATCTCAGGGAAGCTGATCCTTGATGAATCTCCTGTAATTGGTCAGGATATCCTCCTTACCTTGGCACTCAGGAACTTGATCTCCGATTTCAAGACCATAAAGGTTAAACTGAGGGCTTCAGCCATTCTCTACACAAGAAGACCAAAGGCAGAGATCTTCCAGTTGTCTCGGTCTGTCAAACTTGGATCTGAAGAAGGTAATTTTAATTGTATTACAGCATAGGACAAGACGTAGCTTTATTTTGTGGCCAAATCACATAGAAATAACAAATGGTTTGAGAACTGCATGACCTGCAAACAGCTGGAGGGTAATGCTATTCAGGGGAAGAGAAATATATATATATTTGCCCTGTCTCAAGCATTTGTTCTTAGGCACTGTCCAAAAGAATACTGAGTTAGGTGACCTTTTGTCTGACCTGGCACAACCACTATTATTTCTACATTACAACCTTTTTTGCTAAGAGAGAACTAAGACAGATAGATAGGATACTACTCAGCTACCAGCTGCTCCCCAGATGCAAATCATAGGGGCAGATTTGAGGGGGTAAACTACAAGCCTACACCTTTTGCAGCAGCAGGACAGTAACTACAGACTGCACGGAGATAGGCTACCTGCAGATAGCAGACTTTGCCCTGCTACTTTATAGAGACGTGTCAAACAGATGAATACAATGACCCTCTCAAGCTAATACACAACACATTTTAACTCCTTTCACTGTTCTGGCAGTGGATGGATAATTTTCTCAATGTACTGAGATCCACTGCCTTCCTCACTGGCAGAAAGACTCTGACTGTGTTCTTTCTTTAAGGCAGAGGCTGCACAGCTGCATTAGCAAGAGCATTTATACCAATCCATCTTCTCACTTCTGCCTTTTTCACAAGGAATGAACATTAAATGCCCAACTTCATATAAATGAAAAAACCACCAGCAGGGTGGCCACATATATCCATTCTCAGAACTGTCCAGCTACCAAACTGTACCTGATCACGTACTGTTTGATGTGAATGGAAGTAGAAGCCACCTATAAGGATCATTCCTGTCTCTTGTCTGTCAACACTGACAGCCTCCGAGTGACAGTATTCTTGCTCCTTGCAATACAGATATATATGTATTTACATACAATACACACACACACACACACATATATACACACACAATACAGCTATATATAGCCGATACTTAGACACAAAAAGAGGGGGAAACTCTGTTTCTGTTTCCATTCCAGTGAAAGAGATTTCATTCAAGATCTCCTATTCCCAGTACAAAAACTCCCTGAAGGATGACCCGAAGATCCTTGTGACTGCTGTGTGTGAAACCAAACAGGGAGCCTCACTTCTAGTGGAAAAGGATATTGTACTTCAGGATCCTTTTCTCATCATCAAGGTAAAAGCTAGTCCCTTTGTGTCCTTCAGAGCCTCCAGACTATTCCAAATCACTCTGCCAGCAGCACACAGGAAAAACTAGGTTACACATGGGAATAAAAAGTTTGAATTTTTGTACATCTGGCGATTTCTGAAAACCAAGTTCTAGTGAGACTTTGTAAAAAGCCTTCTGTGCTGTATCGAGCAAATAACAGTCACCTTACACAGGGCAGGCACCTGAATGACATTACTTCAGTTCAGTGAGTAAGTTTCAAGAGGGGTTTACGTTTCTGTTGAATGAAACTTCTCTACAAACATACGGTTAATAATAGAGAAATGCAATTGGGGTGCTGGACTTCTCCATTACATTAATTATTATTATATTATTTACAAAGATAACCAGATACGTTAATTCCACTTTATATCAATCAAAATAAGGTAATGAATATGTTTATTTGCTACTTAGTATTCTATTTTTATTTCACCTGAGAAGCCACAATTCACCTCTGTGTCACACCTCCAATGTTTTCTAATCCTGAACTTTCCTTTAGCTCAACTAAAGCTAATTTGATTTAAGCTGCCTACAGTGGTTAGCTATATATGTGAAGCTGATAGTTGTGTTCTCATTCTGTTCTCACTTTCATAAGTATCATAGATTGTGTTGTACACAACACCTCACACTGACCTCGTTAAAAAGTTAGGTCTAAATGGAGATGCTACAGTAGTTTGTCCTTTCTCAGCCACACTGGAAAGCTGATCCAAGCCTGAACTCTGATGCCCAAAACCACATACATGTATTACAATTTCTGGCTCCTGCCTGTCCAGGAGATTCTAAGAGGGTAAGTGGTTTGGAACTGGAATGACAAGAAAAAAACATGAGAAAGAAGTGAGACTACTGCTGTGGCTCAGCTGAATGTTTTCTCTCTGTAGGTCCTTGGTCCAGCAGTGGTTCACAAGAGTGTTGATGTGGAGGTCACATTTACCAACCCGCTGTCTGAAGTCGTGACAGATTGTATCCTGAGAGCAGAAGGTAGTGGCCTGCTCAAAGAACAACTCCAAATCAAGTATGTAAATGATATCCATCTAATAACTCATTCACTTTGGGGGAAATCTAGAATAAAAATGTTTTTTTTAAAAAAGATTCTGTCACCATTGTGACTTTTGTTTGGGCCAACCTTGGAAAAAATACCATTATGTCAATGCTCTCCCTACAGATGGAGTTTTTTACACCTCCTTTGCCAAGCTTTAAATTACAGAATGCTCAGGGAGCAGAGAGATGGCCTGCTTCTAATGACAGCACGTAACTCAGAGTGCTGCAGTTAGTGACTGAATTAAATATAAAGGACAAAAATTTTAAAACTTTCTTGTTTTTGTGATTTGCAAAAGGAAAACCAAACAATCTTTGAAGGATTTCCTTTAGATATTAAAATTGCTAAAGAGCCACAACATATACTGTAATGAAATCTCTTAAAAATGTGTACACTAATATTGTACCACAAAGAAATTGTTCTCCCATCTCCTTGATGGTTATTGTTTTAAAAATAGTTTTTACTTTCTCCAAAATATTTATGCTGGCAGAGTTAGCACCAAGGAACTGTGAGAGGAAAACAAGAAAAAATATCAAAAGATGATGTGAATCAGTAAGGCTTAACTTAACATTGAATATAATATTCAGGTCTAGATCCTGACCTTGAACCTTAACCTCCCTCCCCAGCATCGGTGTTGCTCAGCTTCAGTACCCCATTAGAGCAGAGGCCCATTTCCCCCAGTCTTCCTGTTTTCCAGTGCTGCTCTTAGTCTCCTTATGCTGGACAGCCAAGTGTAATTTCTAACTATGGACATAAAATCAACAGGTAATTATATATACCACACCAAAATATCACATGAGCATAACTACAGTACTATGAAAGCTGACAGTGTTGAGGGTAACACAGACAGTTGCATTTGAGCTCTTCTAAGACTAACCTCTCTGCATCATTCCTCAGGCACCTGACATGTTTTGTCATCATGATACACACCCCAATCCTCCATCACAGGTTGAGAACTGCAACTATTCCACCACATCCATTACAGCTTGATTAGTTCTTCGAGGATAGTGTTGTGGGGGCTGTGAACACAGCAGCCACTTACTCTGACTTTTCCTTTGCTGTCTTAGATCTGGGGACTCTGAGGAATACATAGCAAGCATTTTTTTCAGCTGCCTGAACTTACATATGTATTCTCTCTTTTAGAGTGGAAAGAATGGCCCCCATGGAGAGTTCAACAGTACAATTTGAAATCACTCCCTACAAGAGTGGCATCAAGCAGCTTCAGGTGGACTTTGTTTGCACCCATTTTTCAGATATTAAAGGATTTGTGATGCTTGATGTAGCTCCTGCTCAGTGATATAACCTGTATGTCAGTTCTGTTTTGTCTCTGTTTATGAGACTGCTGCAGAGTTCATACATTATTACAACTGGGAACACTGAAATGCAGACTATTCAGCTGAAGTAATGTAATATGAACAAAATGAATGAAAAGGTACTATATACCATACTGTAAAAACAGCATCAACTTTTTTGCCTCTAACCTGTTTTAGGGACCTTCATAAATAGCATTACTAGTGGAAATCATTACATAATTTAACTTGAAGGACAGGATTAAGCGTGATGGTTTTAGCATTAGTCTGCAACAATGATAGCAGCTAGATTCCCAAGGAACACCGATTAAAATAATTGGTTTTGTAAAGTTCATTGATTATAACTTACTTATATTCACTAAATATAACTTCTACTCAGTAATAACCAAAGTATCATACTATCTGCTGACACAATTCAATTCTAAAATTACATTTATCATTTCATCTAATTACTAGAAGGAAAATAAAGCAATGAGATAAGGCAGCGTACAATAGAACTCTTATGAAAAGTTGTAAACACTACAAGCCAATTGCTGCAGTTCCTATGAAGATACAGTTTGGGGTCTTTTGCTGTGGCCAGGATGATAGCTCAGCCAGTTTTTCCTGCAACAATTGTTCCAAATTAGCACTTCTGCCTTCTCCATTATCTATATTTCAAATGCAGTGAAACACAGCAGTCAGCCTCAGAGTTGCATGTAAGTGCTGAAAGCCTTTAGTTGTGTCTATGTCAGAAAAATTAAAATAGAAGGTATTTAGGTCATTTCTATGAACAAAACAGTGCAGGGATCAGTTTCGACTTTTTCGGAATCTGTTTCTAGAGCTACTTTGCAAAATTGAGAACCTAAGTCAGCAGAGTATTGAGGACTTTTCCTATTCATTATGTAAGCTGCATTTTTTTCCTCTTTCTGTCTAACAGGAACAGGAACAGTTTTTCCTCTCCTGCAAACTCTTTCTAAAATTACCTGGGTTTTTGTTTTGTTTTGTTTTTTGTTTTGTTTTGTTTTCTTTGTTTGTTTCTTTCTTTTTTTTGTTTTACTTTTTTCTGAGTTGTTGGTAGCTATTCTGGCATTTGTGGCTCTACCACTGCACAGTTGCATTGCAGTCATATTCTCTTAGACTCACAGAAAACAAATTAATTTTGTTTAGATAAAACGAGAATGATTTATTGAGTTCAGTTTTCGCTTTTCCTATGAATTCTTAGCATTTCTCATGTCCTAAAGATCTAACCACCTTTAAAAATAAAAGTTATTTATATTTTTCTGTTTGTGCTCATTAAAGACTGATCTGAGGTTGAGACTTTCTCTTACCCCATCTTTTAAAATACTGCTGTGTATATCTGTGCAACTACACAAATGACAGACCTCTTTAGACTATACTATCTTAGATAAAACTAGGAGTGATAGTCTTGCATATGTCACAGCTAGAAGAAAGATAATTTAGCAAATAGAACTTTAAGACTTCAATAAAACATTATGCTGCTGGAAGAGGGGGATTTTATTTGTGCACCTGCACTACTCCTGAGTATACTTGCTGTGACATCTGTTTCCTCAAAATATTTTGGGACTTGCATGAAAATTCCGATGTATTCCAGCCTCTGGGCATTTGTCACACCTGAATGCAGTATTCAACAAGAACTTTCATGGAAGCTGCTGTTAAAAATGTCAATTGATTCAAATACAATTGTACATTAATATGCCAAATTTATTATTCAGAAGCTTCTTTAGTAAAGGGCAATTAGAGAGATGTAGCCAGCTGAACAAGATCTGCTGCTGAATCCACAGCAGAGGGGCTAAAAGATATCACTTACAGTGCATTTTTCTTGCTAAACACCTTTTCTCAAGATCCAAATGCTTTTCTTTTTTCCTAGCAGAGCCAACTAAAGTAAGTGATAATTGAGGCTGTATGAGGAGGTGAATTTGTAGGATGTGTATACATGAAAATTTGCATAGTGCTTAATGGTAGTGTATCAGTGATAGAAATATAATGTACTTGGTTCCCAGTCAGGTTGGCTGTGGAAATGAGTCATCCTTTTATCTTTGGAAAACTTTCAATCAGTCATTTAGAAGGAACTCTGGTTTGTCTTGAGACAGTGGTGCACATGTCAGCAGCTATGTGTGTAAATCAATGTGGCTTAATGACAATGTGGCTTATTGACTGTTTAATGATGTTCTGCTTCGTTCCTGTTTTCAGGAACAGCTACTCCAGCCTGTTATTATTTCCAGATGCTCTAGAGTTTGTCACTCCTTAGTCAAGGTCATGTTTCTTCTACATACTTTTGTATGATTACTCCCAGTCATTTCTTTGCCAGATACTTCATTATTTGCCCACAGCAAAGGACTCCAAGCTGTATCCTCTTCATAAGGAACTGCAGCAATTGCCTTGGAGTATTTACAAAGGCTTTGCTAAGCATAAACATGAGCAATTTCCCAAAGAGAAAATTAATGTGTGTGGACCCACTTTACAATGCTCTCGGGCTTTGTAATCTCATCTCCTCCTAGCCTGAACCTACTCTGGAAGTAACAGGTAGCAGAGGCGATCAAAAGCCATAATCAACACTGGCAATCAGTCAGTCAGTGCAGTGGTCCTAATTATTCTGGCATTATGCATTTTGATAAAACTGGAGTCAGGGCTGAAGGAAAAGTCCAGAGTGACATGTATTTTTGTTTTGTACTGGCATTATCATCAAGGTTGTTATTCACCCACGCATGTTGCCACACACTTCACCCAGCCCTTTATCTGTATCTTACAAAACCACCTTATCGACATTGGAGGAAGCTCCATCTGTTTCCTTTGGTGCAGGTACCATAAAGCAGACAGGAAAGAGATCGATTTTTCTGTTTGCAAAGGCAATACTTCCAGAAGTGCTCAGAAAGCACAGGATGGAAAGACAAGGCTCAAGACAATATAATCAGAAGACTGTATGAAAATTCACAATTAACCGTCACATTTTCGCTCAACAAAGCTGCTTAGGTTACAGTCCTCCATGAGGAACACACTATGCCACCCACATCTAAATCCCAGCACTGTGTCCATTTATTTCTTGCAGAGTTAAAAAGCCAAAATAGCAAACACTGGAATTTTCCTAAGAGCAAATTTTCTTCCTGACAATGCCTCATACTGTTCAGAAATGTGGTCCCAGCTTCCCCCAGAGAAAATGTTTCATGGACACAAACTGACTCTGTGACACAGATTAAACTGAGCTCTCACTTACATTTCTTTGATTTAAAGCCAACAAAATTGTCAAAACATGTAAACTATTTTATTACATCAATTACAATATTTTGCCACCCACATGTACACTTACAAGGGATGCAGAAGTTTCTCAAAACTTGTCAGCCCAGAGAGACTGGAATGAAGATTGAAAAGGACACAGACAAGCACACAGAGGAATTCAGATTTCTCCAGGCAAAGGAGAAGAGAATAGGTAGCTTTGCACCTACTAATTAAGTCTTGCAGGATCTTGGAAAGTCAGGGTATACAACCCTCCACTGGCCTCAGAAAAGGCCTTGAGGAAGTGAAAATCTCATTAGCTCTTGCAAGAACACAGGCTATCATTACATTTAACACACACTGTAGCAAAGCCATTGAAATTCCTCCAATATTTCTTCTTAAATACAATCCAGGAAATTATTTCAGACAGTATTTGTCACTCCAGATTGGAATGACCTCATCCTAATTAACTATTTGCACGGGAAGCCTGCTGTTCAAAGGAAAATTGGCCCTCAATCTTGTGTCAAGCTCCAAGCTTCGCAACACTTGTGGTTGCTGGCTTTCCAGGGTGTCAGCACTATTAAGTGCCCTCAGCAACACCACCCAGTTCAGTTTCAGTGTTAGAATGCAGACCTGGCCAGTGCCAAGTACAAGAAATACGCACTCTTCCTCCTTTAGACATAGGAAAATTTTTCAATTAAGCTAATGATTATTACAGAGAAAAATGTGTGAGTGCCCAAGGAGGGATTTAAATAGCTTTTGCCAAACCTACAATCTTTTCACAGCCCTTAGTCAGAAGTCAGTGGGAATTGGTGGAGTAAAATATCACTAATTATTAGTATTTCTCTTATAAGTATGCAGTTTAAATTTCAGCATGCCCAAGAAGCTGAGCCAGCCTGGCTGATATGACACAGTCATCCTAGGAACTGGTCTTCAAAGACACTAAAATCAATCTCTAGGTTGCTGAATACTTCTCCCCACCATTCTGTTCTCCTGATCTAATTTTCTAGGGCCTTGATTCAGACAGTCAATTAAATTACTGCCCTTTTACAGAGTAAAATCAGAACAAACTAAACAGAAATAGCCAAAATTGGTAGTTTCAAATCATTTGGTTCTTTCACCTGCACCAAAGCTGCATTGATTTGCCACTTGCTATCTATCTATCACCCCTATGTACTGAATGTGGAGAGTACCGCTTGCTGTAAAAGACTACACAAAAGGCTCCGTGTAAGCATTTCTCGTTGCTCTAAAGAAACAAGATAGTCCATCAAAAAGGAAAATTCAGACCTAATTCATGGATGTACCATGTCAGAGCTGGAAGTGTAGTCACAGTAAAAGTGAAAATTAGACGTATGTATTTTTTGACCACTACACTGAGAAAAACACTCATTCATTAAAGATGCTCACATAACGTTTTAAGCTTCTATTTTTATAGGTAATAAAGACGATAAAGACTTTTTACAGATTTATGTAAAACAACAAGATTCCTCAAGTATTATAAAGATAATTACACAGTAATATCCAGGCAGGATGTATACTTTCAAGGATCCTATAGATCATTCTTCCTTTAGATTTCTATGAGCATATCAGAGATGTAGTGGACACAGAACAGGTACAACACCTGCCTAGGCTTGAATGAAGTTCTTCAGAAGAAGCAGTGCAAGTGGGTGCAAAAAAGGGTACAAAACCAGCTCATGACATAAAGCTATTTAAATTACTGAGGACTAAAAAACTACGAGAAACTTTGGAGGGTCTCTAACAAGGCAAAATAGATGACAATATATCAATCAGTGAAATTCAGCTTGGTAAATGCACGGTTGGAAAGCAACTTTAGTCAGCCATCATAGAGTATTACATCAGCCACATCAAGCGCAGAAGGAGACCTCAGCATGAACAGACAGCTCAACTGAGATTACAGCACCTTGTGTTTCTACAGTTCCCACAAGGACATGTTAGACTCCTCTACAAAGAAAATTTATCATTAACAAGAACTCCAAGTGATATGAGATCTTGTGTATTGTGACATACTCAACCTTAAAAAACATCAACTAGGAGACGGTGCTTCCCTTCCTAGGGTGAAGTTCATGCACGTACTGCTGAGGCACCTGGCGTTGTGTACAGTCAAAGATCAGCTTAGACTGAGTGAATCTCCATCATGATCCAGTCTGGCAAGCTGTACACGCTTATGCTTTTGTTGCATTTTTAAGACAAGTACAGATTGGGATATGGTTAACTGTGAGTGAATGAATGTTAATTCTTATCGAATCCTTAGAATGAAGAAGGGAATTCACCTGGTTGACTTCATGGGTCTTGTGCACGAAGTCACACATGCTAACACTGATATTAACAGCACTGCAGACTCAAATTCAGAGGTTGAAATCAGCATAAGCAGAATAACGGTCTATTACAACTGAAGCTTTACAAACAACGGTACTACCAGAAGCATGATTAACCTGTGTTTAAATGCATGAGCAAATTATGTCTGCAGATCACAACTGCACAGGACAACGTACTGAACACATACTACAATGAAGGACAGCTTGAGCTTTTAATTCGTGAATAAAAGGAACCCTGAAAAATAAACCTCATATCAAGCTGACTTTGCGACTGCAAAGATGAGTGAGGACTTGCAGGACAGCTGGATTTTGCAGGGAAAAAACAAACCTAGTCTTTCCAAAAGAACGTCATAATGAATGCTATTCCTGGAGCTCCTGCAAAGACAAATTGTTTCTGATGGAACACTTTCTCTTTTGCAGCCAGAAGTCCATAAGTAACAGCTATGTGGAAAGCATATGAAAGAACCACCCTTAAAAAAATCTGCAAGACAAAGTCAGTCGAAAGATTACTGAATCTGTCCTTTACAGTTCAGACTGAAAAAAGTAGTATTTTCCTGAAGTGTTTAATCCTCTTTGCTGGAGGATCTTAGGGCAACACCTCTGGGGGACCGATATGGTAGAGCAGCTACCTACCATGTTATCTGAAGGACTGCCCATTTGCGCACTTCCTGACACAAAATACCACACTATCAACAGACAGTGCTGTACTGAAGGGAGGCACCCACAAAGAAAGGAGAATCTTTGTGCACAACTCCAGACACAGTTATGCACAGAAATACTACTCAAAAGAGTTCAAATAACAACCTTTTAACCACCAAAATATAGGGAACACAAACACTCGTATATACACTTCAGGAGTATCTATCAGCATGTCTAAAAGTTCAGAGTGCCTGCACAGGGACATGCAAGCTGCTGGTTGTGTACAGCAAAACAGCTGAAAAAAATCCAAACTCTACTCTTTGACTGTGCAGTTAGAACTGCAATATACAGAAATGGCTCCAACACAGGGTTTGCATTTACCAAACACAAGTGCTGGATCAGATGTGCATGGCATTTAAACTAACAGATGAAACACCTAACAACTAAAAGAAAACAAACATATTAAAACCCCATATTCCAGACAGAAAGAAAGGTGATTCACAAGTAGGAAATCTCAGCACTTCTGCTGAATGTTTTGACCTCTGTAGTGACACATCTTGGATGGAAAAGCTCAGGTATCTAATTCGGGATCGCAAAGATGCCAGTACAAGCACTTGAGCACTCCATGAGAAAGGCTCCTTTGTGTGTTAAGCTTTTCAATGGGCCTTTTTAGTCCATTTAAATGTAATGAAAAATACAAAGGGACAAGTACTCCTCTGTTTCCAGCAAACATTACTTGCAGATGCCAGTTTGACCAGGAGATGGAACTATGCATATACATTGCCGTTACAAGGCACTGGTGATGTCGTAAATACCAGCTTCTATCTAAAATACGCTCCAATTTAGATGTCCATAAACATGTATACTGCAAAGGTGCATTTAAAAACATTGATCATGCAAAGAAAGTCAGAGGTTTGAGCACAATAAATTGCCTGACAATTTGCACACACTCAAAAAGCACAAATCAATCATTATATACTGCATCTAGCTTTCTATATAAAAAAATGAATTCAAGACACATACTAAAATCACACATAACTGACACTGAAAATTGCATGTTTACAATAAACTCACAGAATTTTCTGGAATGTGATTATATTTAGTGTTTCCCAATTTCTGCAAAGCTGATGACCTCCACACCTCCTAATAAAAATCAAAGTAGTCAAAGCTTATATCAGCTAGCTATGTGCCCTAGCTGCAAAAACCACCAATGATGTACTGGGGCGTGCTAGGTAAAGCATTAGGTTCCCTCTGAACACCAGAAACCCCTTTTTCACTGTGAAAAGCACTGGCACCGGTTGCCCAGAGAGGCTGCGGAGTCTCCATCTTTGCAGATATTCGTAAGCCACCTGGACACAGCCCTGGGCAACCAGCTCTGGGTGGCCCTGCTTGAGCAGGGGATGAGCTCCAGAGGCCCCTTCCAACTCCAACCAATCTGCAGTTCTGCGAAAGTGCATCTCTACAGTAAAGGCTATAGTGTAAATTTGAAGTGCATTCTGGGCATTGTTTAGAGCAAAGGTAAGAGCCGATTTTCCTACTCTAGAGTCCTCAATGCACAGCTCTTTGAAGAAATTGTCAGTGGCTGTCTTTAAAGGGCTCACATCCTCCTGTGGAATTTAACCTCATCTGTAGGCAGGGAAAGTCACTCCTTTCTGACCTTTAGTGTGGTCTGAGAGATAAAGACAGTCCTCAACTTCGGCACAGCAGGCCAGCAAGATAAACTGAAGGACAGGCAGCAACATTAAGCCCCACCCAGTATAAAGAAATTGAACAAACAAGGTTGCAAGTAGATAATTTTTAAAGAAAGCTGAAGGAAGGAGCCATTGCCCACCAGAGCAAGCAGGAGTTGAAGACATTCCTGGTACAGGGAGCTAGACATGGGCCAAGGTAAGCAAAAAATCACATTGGTTAGTCCCAAGCATTTCCTGCTCCAAGTCTGTTTTCATGAGGCTTGTAGAAGAGGTGAGCTTGCTACAGGGCAGGAGCTGAGCAAGTGCTCCAAAGGCTAAAGGAGTTCAATTCACATGAAGGACTGCACAAAAAGGGACAGCAAAAAAGTTGATATCAATGCCTAAAGGAGTCTGAGTGAAGCAGTAAGAGAGGCAGCTAAGGCAGACAGATGTAAGAGTTTGGAAGCAAAGGCAGGAGGCTTATCCTTAACACAGGGGAGGGGTGGCACGGAGGTAAGTAAGATTACAAAGGAGAAAGCAGACCAATGAAAATTGCAGAGTAGTAGCTGTGGCTTTAGCACAGGAGAAACGGCTTTAAACAGTGCTGGAATGCTCTGTGGTTTATTTTATTTTTTAGCTGGAACAGAGGGAGGAACCTGGGTCATCAAAGGGAGGCATGGTGTCACATAATGGCAGCAGTTACAACACACAGGTTCATGGATTGGTGAGGAGTTGGAAGCTGAAGAAATAAGTGAGGTCAGGATGACCCCAAGGCCAAAAAAACCAGGGTACCATCTGCTTCTCAGCAAGAAGTCTGGCAAGATCAAGAATAGCATCCAAACCAGAAGCAAAGTACAAGTGTATGATCGCACTCCAGTCACTGAGCTGGGTGCTTGAAATTCTGACATTTTTTTTTTCTCTTCTGGTGCCAGTCAGAAGTGTGTACGATGTGCATGTGTAGGAGATAAGAGGAGCTCTTCTATCACGTGCAGCTCTGCATGTAAGATTGCCAAATAATGTGGTGCAAAGAAGGAACAACTGGTCCTTGATTTGCTGTGACCCAGCATAGTTCCAGGACCACAAAGCCACACTGCATTTGAATCAGCAGTGAAGTTTGTACTAGTTGCTGGTCTTTGTACATATAGGACATTCATAGCGCTGTAACTGCTGGAAGAGCTTGCACCTACATTGCAAGTGGGGTGTAATAGCTTGTCTCCTTGGCACAATTTCAATCGTGTATGCACATGGAGAGATGCTGCTTTGAGTGCCAGCCGTGCCCTTGAGTACACAGATTAATAGTCTAAATGTAGCCACAGTGCATGGTCAGTGCTAATCACATCTGTATCATTTGAATGCTCAGCTCTGTTCCACGTCCTATCCCAGGGAGGAAGGAGCGTTTGTTTGCATAATCACTTGGTTCACTTAATGAAGCTAAGGTATAAGCAAAGGCAGCTTACGTACATGAGAACAACCAAGCTCAGACTGAAGGCCCTTACAGTTACTAGGAAGAAAGTCTCAGAGGCAGGGTGGCACTGTCTGAGTGGAGAAACATTTCGGAGCTGTTTGTGTGTCTCAGAATATGGCCCAGGGCCAGACTGCAGGCAGCTCAGCCCCAAATTCATTCTGTATCTTCTTGCACTACAGGTCTGAGTATCAGAAAATGTGATTTCAAGATCACAATGAACAACAATAACCATCACACAGAAGAAATCAGCACGGAAAGACTTATGGTGAGGCGGGGGCAGCCATTCATTATCACTGTAAGCTTCTTAGCACCAATACACAACTACCTGCAGCAGCTGAAGAGGACCTTCCTCATAGTCCAGACAGGTAACACCATTACATATCTTTCAGAGCTCTGGTCCTCCACCAACCTGAAGAACACAGCTGGTGGCAAAAGCCATCTCCAGAGCTGGGCAGAGCTGCCCACAATTTAGAAGAGAGGCCAGCGAGATGTTTATCTAAGGCAGAGTTCAGTCTCCTGCTGCTGGGACTGCAAGGTTAAAACTAGATCTCTTTCCAGAAGAGACACTGCAGCACAGTAAGCAATGCAGGTTCACTGCTCTAAGATTTGAAACTTTTCTGCTCACAGGATCTCTATTCTCTCCTCTCCTGGCTTTTGGTTTAGAAACGTTCAAGGTTAGCTAGCCTGTTACAGACGTCTTCTGTTACGGTATTCTCTAGATAGGCTCCTGAGATGAGCAACAGCATACAGGCCTAGCTTGTTTTACCAGAACCTGAGCACTTGGCTGTGACTTTGTCACAAGACAGAATACCAGGAGCAGCAGGTCTGCACCATTCTGGCTGCTCCAGGTTTCTACAAATCCATGAAATACACACTTCACTTTCAAACACGAAGTCCTGACTGCAGTACTAACCTTAGGAAGATTCATGAGGCATTAAGCTGCTAAAAAAGGTGGACTCTCTCACAAGAAAGGAGAGCTAGTGCTCCAAATATAGACAAGGTCCCTACCATATGCATGGGGTGAGGATGCACATCTGGAATAGACACAATCAGATCTCTTTGGCTTTCAGGATCACATCCTTCCAAAGCAGATGGAACCCAGAATGAATTTCCCATCTCGAGACTGGGAGACCAGAAGCAGTGGAGCGCAGCACTGGAAGAACAGGACCCATGCTTCTGGACCATCTCTGTGAACACACCTGCCAATGCTCCCATCGGCCAGTACACTCTGCTTTTCCACACCTCCAAGTCTCACTGTCTCCTGGGCAACTTCACCCTTCTCTTTAATCCCTGGTGCCAAGGTACGTGGTCGGAAACAGAAAGGCTGGCTGGGATTAGTCACTTCACAAAAACAGCTTTTGAGCTCTGGCACTCTGCCTCACCTCCTGCTCCTCACCACTCCCACCCTACTCCTCACAGCACCTTAGGAAAGAGGTAGGGGTCACCTGCCTCAGCACTTCTGCTCCATTCCTGGAGTACTCCACTGCCAGAGCCTTGTCCTCCTGCTAAGAGAAAAACATTTGATGACGTGTTTCCTATAATACGGATTTTAAGACGCGTCAAGATTATAATTGGTCTGGATCCAAGCCACTGTACCTTTCTTAGGAACAGAGAAGTCAACAACCAGGAGAGAAAAAGAGCTACCTAGTGCAAATGGCCTAGGTCTGGAGGAAATGTCTGAACAAAGAAATAGAAATGACAATGAAATAATTCCTTCCTGTCCAATTCAGAATCTGTGGTATTTTTCCAGGGCAGAATGTCAGGGACTGCCAAAGCCCCTGGAGTGCAGTGGAGTCTGCTGTTCTAAGAGAGATGTAAGTGCATCTCAGCAATGCTTTCTTCCTGATGCTTTTTTCCTCTAATCTAGACGATGAGGTGTTCTTGGGTAATGAGGCACAGCGGCAGGAGTATGTTTTAAACCAAGAAGGTGTCATCTACTGGGGGACTGAAAATGCAGTCCTAGCACAACCCTGGGACTTCAGTCAGGTAAGCAAGAGGTCCAACGTGTCTCTGCTCTCTTTTAGACACCAGCAGAAGAAGGGTATCTTCCTCTGCGTGTACAGGATGCTATCCTTTTCTATTCTGTGGCCTTGATGAAAGAACTTGCTCTCTGCACTCACTGTCTTTGTGTAAGACTGTGCAGGACACCATGGACATGTGTATGAAGCCACATAACCCAGCGTATATAGTTTTAGCTACCTTCTCAGGCTGTCCCCCAAGAAGAAACACATTGATTTATTTCTGGGTTTTGTGTGCCTTCCTTTAATCAACAGATACAAAATCATTTAACAGAGCTTAGTAATACTGTCTCTATTTTACAGGCAAAGCAAGGACAAGTAGATCTTTCAATCTGCCCAAGGCCACCTGACACAGCCAGTGTTTAGAATGGGATTTTATTTCACTTTAGTGCCACTAGATCACAGAAGCACCTCTGTGCCAATCTGGAGAGTGATCCAGGAAAGCATCTGTTTCCCTCAATTAGGGGATGCAGTATCATGCTAATGCATTACCACCTTGCTTCAATAAAGCTGTAGGTCTGCCTTTAGTATGTCATGCTCCCCTCCCAAATCTCTGTCTAGAGCTCTCCTCCACAGCCCACTTACAGAAGACTTTCAGCAGAAAAGCAGAAATAATCTGCACAGTTACAAACCCTTGCAGGGCCTCCAAAGAACAAATGTTCGGGCTAAACTTCCTGAAATTACATGTTCTTGTTTCAGTTTGATAAGGATATTGTTGATATCTGCTTCACGCTGCTGGATGTAGGCGAACGCCACCAACGAGACAAGGATCACACCCAGCGCAGGAACCCTGTTTACATCTGCCGCACAGTTGCTGCCATGGTAAGGAGAAGAGATAGCAGCTCTGACTCAAGCAGAGGACCCAAACGCAGAGCGAAGGCAGGCATCTTGTCAAGCCCAATTTACAGCAACCCCCTGATCAAAGAGGAAGCCTCCTGCCCATCTCCAGCCCTTCCTGATATTCCTGCAGCAGACAAGTAGTACTGCAGTAGTTTCTTAGCAATGACAGTTACACTTATTGAGTAAATCCCAGGGTAAACTCTTGTTCCTGCTCTGCTCAGCCACAGTCTTCTCACTTTGTACAGGAAGTCCTTTTGCTTTCGTCTGCCTTGGGAGCAGCTTCACCAAACAGGATGACACTTACCAACCAGAGAGAGGCAATTCCTTTATCCATCTTTCTCTTCTCCTTCTCTGCAGCTGAACTGCGATGAGTTTAGAGGAATCCTGACAGAATGTGGGACTGGACATTACTCTGATGGGACACTCCCTTCCAAGTGGCTAGGAAGCAGCCCCATCCTCCGGCAGTGGGTTGCTTCGCAATGCAAGCCTGTCCACTACGGGCAGTGCTGGGTGTTTGCTGCAGTCATGTGTTCAGGTACAGCGGTGGTTCAGAGACTTTCGTGTTGAGCAAAGCCTTATTTGGTTTGCAGAACCTCTAGCATATGCCTAAATTCCTAGATTAACAGAGATTCCAGTAACATAACCTTTAATCTTTCGGTGTGAGGCAGATCCTCAGAGTTTCCTCATCAACATCCTACATCACTAGCTTTGAGATAAAAACTGCACCAGTACACACCAGCCACTGAACTCACTTAAGACCTCATACTTCCTGAAGGGGCAATGCCTCTTGCAAAGTCCAAACAGCAGGCTGCTGCAATTCCTAATAGGTCTAGCATCAGAAAAGGTTCTACATCTATCAGCAGACAGGACACACAACTCACAGCTCTTTCTTCTGCACAGTTCTGAGGTGCCTGGGAATTCCTACCAGGGTGGTCACAGGCTTTACATGGGCTCACAACACTAACAGCAGCCTGAGTGTGGACGAGTATTATGATGAAGATGGGACACTACTTACACAAGACAAGAGTGCCCGTGTCTGGTAAGAAAACATAGCAGGGCCCAAGGAATAATTTGAGACAATATCTGTATCTACGAAGTGTTGGGGGTGGGGGGAAGAAAGAAGTCAACAGCTGCACAGGGGTGGATAGGAGACAGCTCAGCTGAGATCCTGCCTACATGACATGTTCTTGAGAAATTGCCACAACCCAAACTGAAGAGTACCCTATTACTAAGGCCTACAAAGCAAGAATGACAGCCCAGTACAGCTGGAGAAACTCAACTTGTGTGAAAAACCATGGTCTCCACTCTCCTAAACATGCACTGAGCTCTTTCAAAGGGGCATTGAATTGGCTGTAGTTTGGCTAAAACTTTACTGTACCTCACTCCCTTGGTATAAAAACTCGATGTTGTCTCTTCCAGGACTTTCCATGTTTGGAACGAATGCTGGATGGCTCGAGCGGACTTGCTACCAGAGTACAGCGGGTGGCAGGCACTGGATGCCACCTGCCAGGAAAAAAGCAAAGGCAAGACATCAAAGATGGGCTTGGGGGCATCAGGGAGGGAATAGAGCAGGAGGGAAATAAACCAGTTCAATATACCTCCCTTCCTGAACTTCGAATCATAGAATCACAGAACCACTAGATTGGAAGAGACCTCTGAGATCACTGAGTCCAACCGTGCCTGTCTCCCCACTAAACCATGTCCCTAAGAATCTCATGCAACTTCCAATGGAAGGATGCAAAAGGATAGGACTAAAACACTAAATCATCATTCATCTGTTTGGTTTGTGCAGCTTGTGTGGCTCTAAGAGCTCTATCACAGCACTGCTCCCCTAACGTCCTCCTAAACTAGACACTCAACACTCCCAGTAAAGGTCTAAACTAAGCCTGGGTCTAGTTGGTAAATCTAAATCTTAACTAGGTCACACTTTCTCTTCAGGTCCATCCTTCTGTGGGCCAGCCCCTGTTCAAGCCATCAAGGAAGGGGACACAGAAGTTGATTATGATGTCTGCTATTTCTTTGCTGCCATCAATGCCAAGTGCCAGGTCTGGATACAAGAAGCAGATGACACCCTCAAGCCAGCTCTCGGTAGCACAAAGTACACTGGAAACAACATCAGCACCAAGAGCGTGGGCAGTGAACGCTGTGAGGATATCACACACAACTACAAGTATCCTGAAGGTACAAGGTGGGCCAATGGCCAAGCCCTTCCCTGCCAGATTTACAAATGAAGAGTAAAGGATGGGAGAGCAGAGCTATAGCAGAGCATTAGGGTCATCCGCTTCTCTCCGTTTCACCCTTCCTGAATGGCAAAACACCTTACTCTTGCTGAATACAGAATCAAAGCACAGGTCTTACTCCAAATTTCATCACATTTAATTACATTAACTGGCTTTCTGGAAGGGCAAGCCTTTCTTCACCAGGCACTTTCTTGTCTGGAAAAATTTATTTCTCAATTGCTGTTATCTGTACATTCCACACAGTCACATCCCATCATCCCTGTCACATATACAGATATAGTTCAGACGCCAGCTTTCTGAAAAGGACTGTTGCATTCCCAGATATTGCCTAAATCTGGCCCTTAAAAAGTAGCTCCCCGTCAGAATCTATTAGAGAGCACTGCTTCCATGACCTGGCTCCCCATCTCACTTCAGCCTACCGCATGCTGTCTCCTCAGCTGCAGTCCATCACAAGAGAACAGTACTGTGCCACACCCACAGCTTAATGAGGCCACTGACTCTTTCACTCCAACAGATGTTAGCACCAAGGTGCTTTAAAAATTATGATAAATCTTTCCAAGTAGAATCTTTCATGTACATCCAATGAGTGTCCTGTCAGCTGAAACTCCCCAAATTCTCCAGTCAGAATCACAACAGGATCTCCCTCTGTGCTCTGAGATACAGCTATCTACAGTACTGCCAGGATAATTCAGTGCCATCCTTCTGCATTTACTGCTTCACACTAGTACATAGGAAAGAACAATAAAATATGTGCTCCCTTTTTTTTTTTTTTTCCACAGGTTCTCATCAGGAAAAAGTAGTAATTGACAAAGCATACAGAAAGATAAAGAAAATCTGGACAACCAGGAGCAGCAGTGAAACACAATTTATCTCCATTCCCACTGCCCTGGAAGAGCCAGTTAACCTTTTCATCCATCTTCAGTCAAAGAGCTCTCTGCTACTGGGACAAGATGTTCCGCTTTCCATTGAAGTGTTTAACCACAGTGGTGGAGAAAAGGTTACTCACCTGGTAGTTGGGGCCCAGTCTCTACATTACAATGGTGTGCCTGTTGCCCAGCTTTGGAAGAGAGAATTTCATTTTACCCTCAAAAGCAATAAAGGTAAGGACTCTGCTGGGCCCAGGGCTAGAAAAGTATATCTAGTCCTCTGACTTCAAGAAAAATGCACTTAGCCATAAGTCTACAAAAGGCTGGCTGAACAGCTGATTGCAGGTGGTTAAAATAAGAACATTTGAGCAAAATCACCTTAGAGATTTTGAATCTGCAGCCCTAGCTGGGATCAGTTCAGCTTTTAAAAACTGCAGCTTTTAGTAAAAGGTTGGGCCCTAAACACTCCTATGTGCCATGCAGGCCAAGACCAGACTGTACTTACCTGCATTGTCACCTGTATCTCATCACTGTATTTCAGCAAACAACCTGCAGGTCTTTGTGCCTTACTCACTGTACAGAGAAGAGTTGGGAGAGAACCATGTGCTTAGACTGACTGTCACGCTGAGAGATGAGGACTCCTCCTACATATACTTTGCACAGGAAGAGATCAGCATTTGTGACTCCCTTCTCACTATTGAGGTTAGATCCCACTATTGTTCTGTTACTGCAGTAGTGAGAAAACAGCTCTCATTAATAAGCAGCAAAACATTCTGCTTGGTTGAATGGTTTCTCTTCATACTCTCTTCTTTCAAAGCACTGAGATATCAGTTTGGAAAAGGTAAGTTGTGCCACACTGTTGTATACAGTACTCCCACTTCTACCCTGTCTATCTGTGAGCATATGGAAATCCCAATGACTCCTAACTCACTCACCAGTCTGGAAATCAGAGGCTGCAAAAGGAAACTAGAGCAGAAGACTGTAGCTGAGAAGAAAGTAAGCTGGACTTTGCCTCTTCTGGCAACGAGTAGCTCAGATGCTGAGACCTCTGGCACCAAAAAATCATTTGTCTCCCTTTAATCATAGAAGAATCTCTTTCTTTTCTCAGCTTCAGCTCACTTGTTTCTTTCAGCAGCTTCCAGAAAAGATGGTACAATATCAGCCAAGCACGGCAAAGATCAGACTCCGGAACCCTCTCACCATGCCCTTGGAAAAATGTGCAATAGTGGTTGCAGGGCCAGGGCTCATTTACAGACAAAGGAAGTACAGGTAAGTACAAACTGATTGATTAAACAATAGTAAACAGAAAATCAGACACAATACATGCCAGAGAAAACTTCACACAGAAAAGACTATTCCCAAAAATAAACAGGTAACATGGCAGGAAGAGACTGCTAAAGCATGAAAGGCCTGGCATTTTATCCTTCATTTACAGATAATACAAAATACTTCCACACTGAAAAGGAGAAAAGCCAGATAGCAGAAATTCCAACAGGTGCGCAATCCATAAGTCAATGCCAGTGACATTTGTGAAAGCTTCAACCCCAAAGGCCTGGACAGCAGAAAGCAAGCCCCTGGCAAACAAAAAGAGTAACAAGAGAAGTACTACGGAACTTGGACAGAAACACACTTTAAATAAGACAACAGTTATAGGTCACCAAAAAGAGCTGTGACATTTAGAAACTATTCGCTATTGAGAAACCAGTATCTTTTTAGCTTGCCACCTGAACATTCACAAGTGAGATAACACTATATACCATTTCTGACATCTTTCCACCCATTACCCAGTGCCAGCAATAAAGACAGTCCCTGGCTACATTGTCTTCCCCTTCACTACTGAAGAACCAGGCAAACCTGACTTAGACACGTCATTCAAACAAAGCATGCTCTCCTTCACATGGAAAAAGCCAACATTTCTCTCAAGAAGCTGCATTAGGAGGAAGCAACTTTAGATGCCTCCACAGCGAGCTCAACCTCTCCTTCCCAAAGTATTGTCAGATCACAATTCCATTGTGATGGTTTAGACAACTGCTAGTTGCCTTTTAATTCCATTTCCCTTCCTTTCCTTTTTTTTTGGTGTCACTCTCCCATCCAGCAAATGCATCCCCTGGACCCTGGGAACTAGACATGCAAAGAGGTGTGTTTCCTGCATATGCCGTTCTCTCCTTTCAGGCTGGGCTCTGTGCGACCTAAAAGCACTCAAGAGCTGCAAATCCCCTTCACCCCCACCCAAGCAGGACCCAGAAGACTCACTGCACGTCTTACCTGCCTTCAGCTCCAGAACCTGAAGAGCTACAAAACTATCAACATTTCAGCTGCCTGATGCCCAACACAGAACAGGTCCTGCTGTCCTGTTTATGAAAGAGGGGTCATAGTCAGTGCCCTCATAGCAGGCAAGCACAGATATTAACAGTTTAATTAAAGTTATATTTAAAACCATGCCTGACTTTATTTGCACAAACTCAACTCTCTCCCATCTGCCACTATGCCCACTCCCTAGTTTTAGAAGTTGAAGTTTACAGTGACGAAGACGGGTTAAACATCCAAGCAGATCCTGTATTTCTCACCATGCGTATGTACGTGCTGAACCCACCACTGCTTAGCTGGTTTTCCCTACCTGTGGCAAAAAGGGAATCCTAGAACTTCAAAGTGATGATATACATAGCATTTCTCTAGAGATACACTCTTTTCCCTTATAGATCCTTGACATTGGCAAAGTATACTTTTACTGCTTTCTGAGGAAACAGAAAAAAAAAAGTTCACTCTTCTCTGAGGTTAGACAGGAAACAGTAGCAGTACTGCCTATTTTTTAATGGCTCATCGGGCTGCTTGCAAAAGAAGCAATACCCTTTCCTTCCGTATATATGCTCTGTCACCTGAAAACAGATAAAGCCACTCATGCAAATCTAGCAATGTTTTATTGTTCTTTGAACCCCACAGTAGTTGCAATGTCTGAAGAATGGGGCATATTCACAGCATTAAGATGCAGCATCACACTGTCCCAGGAATCCAAGCAAAGTGACACCTTCTGCAATGGCAAAGAGCAACTTCCTGGAAAGTTTTACCAAGTGGCAGTAAAGGTCTCTCCTAAAACATTGTTCTCATCATTCTCCCAGTAGCTGGAGAACCTTGAGATTCACTGGGAAAAGCATATGCCAGAGCCAATGGCAGCAACACATGTAGACATGGAAGTGCTAAAGTTGACCCTGTGTGAAGTTCTTGATTTTGTTCATGTTGTGATCTACTGCATCAGTTAGAAACTGCACCCAGCCTTCCTCTGATGGTGGACATACATGGCTTGTCCTGCAAAAGTGGAGGAAATTCATTAGGAAAGCCTCCTTGGTGTCTTATATTTATGCATCTAGACAACATGTGGGTACAGTGAAGTGCTGAATTATCACAGCATAAACCAGGACTGCTATGGCCCCAGAGCGCTTTGAGCAATGAAGGACCCACATCCATGTCTCCAGTCACAAACCTTAACACATATGCATCTGTCTTCAGTGGGAATTGCTTTCATCTTTACCATTCTTTTCTTACTCCCATCCCTTTGGGACTGGTCATCATAATTATTCCAAAATGCCAGCATTTACTGTCTAGAAATGGATCATCTTTGACAGGAGACAGAAAGGTATCACTCTTCACAGCAGGGAACACACACTTACAGAACCGTAACTCATACTCACTTCGTAATCTCTAAGACTTTCTTTAATACAGAGGCCAACTTAGCAGCCTAGAAAGAAACAAAAGGGAAACAAAGTGAGCCAAACTTGGAAAAAAAGGGGCTCAACCACACTGGAAAAGATGGGGCAGGGCAGGAATGCCCTACACAGCCAAGAATGAGTCAAACCGCCACAGATCCTAACATAGGAGAAATCTATCTATCATCGGCATTCTGGCAGTACCTCCCAACCTACTGCTGGCCAGGACAGGTGAAAATAAAGACAGGCTGGTTTTGAAAGCATATGTTAAAATGCTTTTTTTCTTTAAACAGATAAGCCTGTTAAAAATTGTTAACTGATATTAACACATGAAGTTATAAGTGACTGACTAATGTAATTTGATATTAAGCAATACTTTCTTTTTTACCCCAGAAAATCAAGCCACTGGCCAAAGGCATGAAACCAGAATTAAGAATAAAAAAATCTTAGATATGAAAAGTGTCAAAGTTTAGCCCCAGCCAGCAGCAAAGTCATACAGTCACTCACTCACTAACCTCCACCCAGTGGGATGAGGAAGAGAATGGGGAAGTAAAGTAAAACTTGTGAGTTGAGATAAAGACTGTTTAAATGGAACAATGGACTGATTACAATAATTCTGTATATATAAATAAAAATAATGTATTAAAATACAACCACTCAGTGCCTGATGATTAGTCCATTCCAAGCAACAATTTCAGTGAGCGCATCAATAGCGGAATGCAGAGTAGCAAACATGAAACCAAGATCACCTGCCACCTGACCTCAGACGAATTCCCATTTCTATATCGAGCATCATGACATGGTATGGAATATTCCATTGGCCAGTTTGGGTTAGCTGTCCTAGCTCTGCACCTGTACCCTAGCAAAACACAGGAAACTAAAAGTGTCCTTGATTTCTTAACAACTACAAACACCAGCATATTTTCTACATTCTTCTCATACTAAATCTAAAAAAGAGCAGCTGCTGGAAAGAAAATTAATTCTATCCCAGCATAAACATTAGCTGGCAACAACTAAAACAATATCAACATTATTCTCACACTAAATTCAAAACAAAGCAGCTACTGGGAAAAAATGAACCCCATCACAGCCAAAACCAGAACAAGAAGATATGTAATTAATATATGATGTAAGGGGTTCCAGGAAGTCACCTAGTATAACCTCCTGCTCAAGGCAAAGTCCATCTCAAAGTTCATTCAGGATGCTCAGAGACTTGCCCAGTTCCATTCTGAGAATTGCCAACGATGGAGATTCCACAACTTCTCTGAGCAGCTTCTTTCAGTGCCTAACCACGCTCACTGTGAGAATTTTTAATCTGTATTTTTAATTTAGATCATTTTATTTGAGCAAGTCTACGTTACCCTCAGAAGAAAGCAGACATGCAGTGCAGCATCAGCCTTAAATCTCACTTTCCTGAGGCACTGTCATTGGACGTCAATATGGACTACATACAGTTCAAAGCCAAAGCTCAAGCAGCCATGCTCTTCCATGAAGATCAGGAATGCATTTCCACCTGAAGGAAGCTACGTGTACAAGAACCAAAGGGGACTATTCATCCCCAAGAACTTGTTACCGAGACAGTCACCAACACCTGCCTCTCCTTAACAGTCACACAGTCACTCACATTTGATTCCTTCCCTTTCTCTACACTAAGTGCGGAGACTCGAATGCAGGCTGCAGATACTTACATTGAGTCGCACACCCAGCTGGTTCATAGGTGGATACATGCTCAGCGCCAGTTCATCAATACTAGAACAGAAGAAAGAGGAGGAATGGAAGAAAGGTCCTGATAGCACAATTCATGGATCCTGACCAAAGCCTACACCCACCCTGAACTTAAGTCAGAACGGCAATGTGTGACTAGGAGATGACGTCAGTCACACTCCTGAGATGTTTCTCACTGCCTTCTCAGACACCTGTGTGCCATTCTCACCTTAGAGCGACACATGGCCACAGCTCCACCTCAAGCTGCAACATATGTTCCTCTCCTAACTTGCACAATTCAACATCCTATACTGTAACAGTCTTCCCACCACAACTGCTGCCACCACTTGCTCACAACTTCAATATCATAAAGATTTTGCTAATCCGTTCTCTAGACCTCAAGAAAGACAGGGACTTCTCTGGAGCAAAAAGTGGCCTGAGGAGAGATCTGCTTACCTTGGACTGATCTCATTAGCAATGTCTGCAAGATCATCCAGCTGAGAGATCTGTTCTGGAGAATCAGTTTTGCCATAAGCCTTCACAACACCCAGGACCTTCTTCAGGCAAGCTTTAGAAGCCTTCATTAATCCCATGCAGGAGCTAAGCAGCTTCCGGTCAGCTTCTGACCAATACGTATCTCTGTTGCCCCGAAAGCCCAGCTCTTCATCTTCCATGATGTCGCTGTAGGGGTCCTGCCCTTCCACCACAGCCTGAGAACAAAGATGCACTGAAACCCCAGAGCCTAACATCAATTCCAATAACAGCCAAGAGGAAAGAGAAAACAATCTAGAAACCCCACAATTTATGAAGGAATTTCTCTCCAACTAGCATCTCAGTTGTCAGAATCTGTTAATCCTAGCAGGACTCGATTAAGAAAAACTAATCCCCCATTCCAATTAAACAGAGCAAACAGCAACAACCTGCCAAACAGGGCCATTCTTACACCAACCTAAACCACCTCACTGTCCCACCCCACTCCACCTCCACAATTCAGGACATTGCTTTATGGAAACCTTACATAAAGTACACCAGGCTCAGGTTTAAAAATTCATTAAGATCCAAGCATAATACAACAATCTAGCTCATATGATAACAAAACAGTCCCTGGTTCCATCACTGCAGGTTCCTCAAAGGCTTAAGAGTTTCCTTACATGTTCCATCTCCTCCAGAGCATCCTTGACCACACCTAGACATGCAGCCAGAGCTGACGCAACTGCTGCCTGGTTATCTGCAAAAGCAAAAGGGCAACAACTGTGGCACTGCATTGATTCAAATCAGCTTGCAACAATGTTCATCTACCTGTGCGATCATTAGAGCTTGAGATCATACTATCGAAAGTTTTTGCAGAGCTCAGAGCTGCATTATTGCCACGCAAAGAATCTGGCCTGTCTTCTGAGCTTTTACATTTCAAAAACAGTTGGTTTTTGCAGAATGAATGAGCTTTCATTGTACTAGCTAGTATGCCCCTTGCAACGGCTACCGATACTCCAAGACAACACGTCTTAGTGCTGTTCTGCATACACAATACCCACCTCGTGGCAGGCTGGACACTTGCTCACAGGCCTCCCACACTCCACCAGTTGATATAAGCTGTTCCTGAGACAAGCTGGAACAAAACAAAGCCCCCTAGTCAGACTAAATAACTTCACTGCTAGACTGTGTTTTATTTCCCACACCAAAGACAAAGCAGTCAAATAGAGGCTCTGCTAGAAAGACATCACCAACCAGTTTGTCACTAGTATCTCATGTCTGCGTAAACAAAGCAGCAGTGGCTCCTACTGAGTGTAATTATCCATCAGAACAAGAAGCAGCAGACTCTTACAAAAGCTTCTCAGCCTGCTTAGGCATATGATTTGTCTTTCAGAATATACAAAAATGTCAAGTTTGCTGACCTCTGCCCAAGGGCATTGGCATGTAATGCATAAAGAGAGGAAGTGGTGGTTCAACAACTAGCTCTATAAGGTTGCACAGCCACTGTGTGTGAGAGTTCACTCCAAAAGCAAAACCTGCCTTAACAGTGCAAATGCTATCCAGCACCTTCACAGGAATCCTTCTCCCAGCATCTTCCCTTGCCACACATAGGATGAAAATCTGTTCTCCATACGGGCTAACATACCTGACTCAATCACTGGGACAAGAGGGTACTGCCAGGGTCTTGAGTGCATTCCACCCTCCTAGGAGTTTAGTTGGCTAAGGACACAGTTAGTTCCTTTGCTGGTAGGAGGCATTATGAAGAAAGCTAGAAGCAAACATCAGCCTTTCCTTATGCGAGGAAGTGCTCTTAGCCCAAGATTCTTTCACTGTGTCCTGTTTGTACTACATCACAGCTGTGCGGCAGTTATGCCTGTGCCCAGTCTCATACTCCTTTGATTCTGACCTGGGTCCTGACCAACTGATCTGGCCTTCCTGCCTTGCCCTGATGGACATACTGGTTACTCTATGGACCTGTCCCTGATCCTGACTGGCAGGTCAGACTTTGCAGCTTGATTTCATCACTATGGGCTTCTCCAGTGATCTGGACTCTCAACTGAACCTCACTACCCTCAACAGCACTAACTGGCCCACTCAGACACTAGGGGGCAGGGCTCTTGCCGCTGAGACCACTGCCTCTTCCTCTGTTGTAGCAATGCTCTGTTTCTGCCTCCCCCCTTCCCCCAGGAAGCAGCCTGCACTTGCTGCTTCCTAACAACAGTACTTGGAACGTTTCTTCCCTTTTTTTTTGAAAATTACTACCTCTCCAATGGAGCACTGAGAATTGTTTCTGTGAGTTGGATCATTCCTTCCACTACTTCAGTCGTAGCATCTCTTACCATCTTCCGAAGGGTAGTACCTGGTCAAGATTGGGAAAGATAAAGAAAGTTGCCAGAGAGTCAGCACCAACAAAAAGATGAACACACAAACTGTTCAGTTTGTGTGGATACACTGCATAAATGAAATTACATGTATTTTGAAGGAAATAAGGTGTTTCCCAGTTCCAAAAAGACTTTGGTCAAAGATCCATCAACTACACAACTTCCTACATTACCATTCTTTCACAGACAGAAACCTCCAGGAGCAGACTCTCAAGTGGTTCAGTCACGAACACACTAAAAGCCTACAGAATAGCTGATAATGGGATGATCTGTTCAGGATAACTTGCTTTCCTGCAGATGCCAGATCACACATTATCTTTGGAATACAGTTTCTTTATATAGTGGTGAAAGAAACACCACTCTATGTATTGGTGAATGCCCCACCATCACTGTCTCACCTTGGCCCTTGGGGAGCCAGTAGTACACAGCAGCAACTGCAAGAACAGCATTTTGGACATCTTCACTCAGCTTCTGGCAATCCTGAAAACCGACAGGCAAAAGGATTAACCAAGTAGCGCATGGCTGCACTGCACTTACAAAGTCTTGGAAGCAATCATTTATGTTTAGATTGCTTTGAATAAAGGGAAGCACAGTAACAGCCATCTTGCTCAAGAAACAAATACAGCACAACCAGAAGATACAACAAGTAAAATCTAAACATTGAAAGCCACCCCACGACTTGGTAACAAAAGACACCCTGGTGTGGTGGTCATGTATCGGAGAGGAAGAAGTAGCTTTGAACATTATTCTGAGATGGTAGTATTTTTTTTCTCCTCCAAACACAAGTGTGAAAAATTCTCTCAATTAACAGCAATTCTTTATTAGATCTAAGGTCTGTAATATCCAACACCGTGCCTCTATCAGCAATCAGCTGCAGATGTTTAAAAACAAAGCATGTACGAATACTTCTATTGGTTATGTCTCCCTAAGAAAAATTAGTTCCCTGGGCAATTCTTGAATTGGATTAATACATTCTACAGCGATAGCCCATACTGACATCTCTCATTAGTGCTAAAACAAATGATTCCGTTTTAGTCAAGTGAGCCAACAAATATCTGAAACTAGTCACATGTACTGCAACTCCACAGTTTGCGGGATTCACTCACCTCTGCAGAAGCCACTGGAGGCCTTGAGAATGCCAGGCTCAGCTTTGTAGCTTCCTGTGACGTTACTTTGACTGTCTGACCTAGAAGGAATTCAACGGGAGCAAAGAAAGTAACTTGGGTAAAGGACAAAAGAACACGGTAGCCGGTTGAGCAACACCTGATGCCACTTTGCCCCACTGCTCAATTACTGCCATCTTCTTTGCGAGCAATGCAAAAGCATAAACTACAGGTGAGAAATTCCGTGGTGTATTTATGCCACGCATGCGCACGTGTCCTGTGGCTGCTTTTTTCTTTTTACTTAGATGGTCACGATGCCCGCAGCCACATTTGTGCCCAGCTTGACACTTTCCCTGGGGTGCGCCTCGAGGCGTTCAGAGAGCAGTGGCTCCAACGATCCCGACAACTGCCCGGCCCCAGGAGAGCAAAGCAGAGCAGACCCCAGCCCAGTCCCGCCGCCCGTACCTAGTGCGTCCCAGAAGCGCGGCAGCTCGAACGGCTCGCGGCCCTCGCCCGGTTCGCCCTCTGTAACGGCAGAGAGGGACCTCAGCCGGCGGAGAGGCGGCCTGGCGCGGCCCAGCCCCCGCGCGGCCGCGGCCCCGGCCCCGGCCCCCACCTCGCACCCGCACCAGAACGGCGCGCAACGCGGCCCCTAGCTCCCGCAGCAGCTCCCGCGCCGCCATGGCCGCCCGGATGTGCCTCACTTCCGCTTCCGGGTGAAAGGGCATCCAACCCCGCCCCACCCGAGCGCACCCAGGGCCGCAGAGACACTTTATGGGACTTTATTAGCGACAGCGGTGGCGCCCGCGGCCGGGGCTGTTGGGCTGCTACCGCAGCCGGCGAAGCTGCTCAATCTCGTCGTTGGCCGCCACGGACCAGCGTAGTTTGCGCCCCCGATGACCGCGTGGCACCGGGGCACTCCCCGACCACGTAGACGTGCCCGTTCCTACACTTGAACCAGTGGCCGCGGGGACAGCCAATGGCACGGACAATCTGCACCCGCTCCGCATCAGAGATCCCCAGCCCTGACACGGGCAAAGCCGCGTAAAGCTTCTCCAGCCAAGCCTTCACCGCTGTCTCATCCTCCGCTGTGAATTTCTTCGTCCCTTCCAGGACCTCGCGGGCATGGGCAATTTCTGCTGCCAACGCCGGGGTGATCATCCTGCTCACCCCTGAGCAACAGCTCAGCCTCTGGAGCTCAGACTGCAGGTCAGAGAGCTCCCGTCCTGTAAAGCTGAGGCGTGGTCTATCCAGCCACTCCTGGAATTCATCCAGCCGCTTTCTCACCCCTTTCCACTCATTTACATCAATTTTGCTCATAGAATTGGTTAGGTTCGCTACACGTTCGTAGAAGTTAAGCTGGTTCTCAATTAGTCCAATACTCTTTGTGGAAAGATCAAGAGCGCTTAAGTACTGCATGCTAGAAGAGAAGTTAAGTGGCAGAGTCTCCTGCAGGACAGCGTTCCCTGCCAGCACAGCCTGCAGCCTTTGTCTGCTAGACTCAATTTCCCGTGCTGGGCCTTGGATTTTTTCTTTCACCTTTTCTATCTCACGTAGCTGCCTTTTCACAATGGTGCCGTATCTCAGATTCTTTCTGACAGGTGTCTGACACATAGGGCACACCTTCAGCTTGATGACATCATCATCTTGATCCATACAGTGGTCAAGGCCTTGGGACTCAAAGACATGGCCACACTCTTCAAGCTGTTCAAATCGAGCATCTGGGTCTTCTTCGAAGCCAAAAAAAGATCTCTGGGAGTTCCTCATGGTCACAAATAAGGCAATTCTTTGGGCAGGGTTCTCCACACAATCCAGAACAAGGATGACCACAGCACAGTAGCTTAGCACATGATATGTTGCAGCGAGGCCTATTGCATGGTTCACAGCAAAGACTGGTACACTGATAGTGCTGGCACCGCCACTCGCACGGCTCTGCACATGGAAAACAGCACTCTCCACATTTCTTTCCACACTTACTGTGAATACAGCGGTTCTGACAATCCTTCTGACACGGAGGGCACTCTGTAGTGCAAGGCTGCTGACACTTGTGGGAGCAGATCAAGAAGCGCTTGCATGGGCTGCTGCACGGCTTATGAAATCTCCCTCCAAAGCAGGTGTGGCAGGAACCCGAGCAGACATGACCACACTCCAGCACCACAGAACACTTAGTGTTACATTCCACAGACTCCTCATGTTTCATCTGCTCAGTAATCCAGCATTTAACTTGCTGCTTGTGGCCACATTTCAGTGTGACTCTAACCAGTTCAGGACACAGCTTAGTGCATTCCTGCCCACAGAATTTGTTGCATGTGTGCCCACAGATCAACTTTCTCTGACAAGGTTCTTGGCAAAGAAACTCACCATCTGGAGTACAACACTGCACCATCTGCAGGTGGCCACACTTTGAAATAGTTATCTCTACTATCACCGTGCATGGTCCACAGGGCTCATAACATGACTGCTGGCAGCGGTGCCCATCTGCACAGAGCACCTCTGGACAAGGCTTCATGCACTGGTACTCTTTGTGCTGTGCATCATATGGGTGACGTGCCCTTGTACAAACATGTCCACAACTCAGCCTAAATTCACAGGGACGATTACAGCCTCCCTCTGGGACTTTGCTGAAGTCTGCTGCTGTAGATACCCATGTCTTGGTTTCAGGGTGGTTTTGACAGCAAAGGACCAATGATTAGCCAATGTGACCTTTCTCCCGAAGGGTATGAATGATCTTGCTCCAGAGAGGAACCCTGCCAAGCATTCTCATATTTCCAATACAATACAGCCCTTTTTTAGCTCTGGATATTGCTACGCATATCCGATTAGGAATCTGTAAGCACCCAGTTCTCTCCTCTTTGTTGCTCCGCACAAGTGACAGCAGAATAATATCATTCTCCTCCCCCTGGTATTTATCCACTACATGAACCTTCACACCAGCAAAGGTCTTGGCTGGCATGAGCTTACGCAGGCAGAAAAGTTGTCCAGTGTAAGTAGTGATAATGGTGATCTGAGAAGGTAAATTTCCTGACACAAGAAGTATTTGCACAGTTCCATTATAAACTGGGCCTCATGTGGGTTCTGGTGGCTTTTCCCTTCCTGGATCTCTTGCTCAGGGAAGTCATGTTCCACAAAGAAGAGGTTAGATGAGACCCCCTGCAACAAGAGAAAGTCAAGTCAGAAACAGAATTCTGGCTTCTGTCACTGCAGCCTGTTTCCATGTTCCTGATTGTCCACTGACAGGAAGCCTCTTAATGAGAGGGCTACAGTATGCAGTTACTGCATACTTAGGCAATTTCCTCTTAGATTTCCCAAGTGTATTTGTCAGATAGGAATTTATCAATCACATTTCAGCTTACTCATGACATTACAGTATCCTAATATGAAATCAGTTCCTGTGGATTATTTTATTTCCTATCTTTTCAAAGTTGTTCCTACTATACTTTTGATAGGAAAGAAAGGATTAAGCAAGAATAACATTTCTCAAAGCACTGGGGGAGACCTTATAGCAGGCTTCCCGTACTTAAAAGGGGCTTGAGTTAGTGCGGACTTTCAGTCTTTGCCTGTTCTACCCCAAAAAAATTCTTTGACTGCATGCTAAAACCCAGAGACTGTTTCTACCAAGAAAGAACAGCTTTTTTAGATCAAACACACATCTCTTGTTTTTTCCAGGTGTCCACAGTGGCATAGTGTCCATCGCTGTACAATTTAATTCCATGATCACCTATGTTGGTTATTGTACTAGATGAGAAGATTTAATTTTTATGTCTTTTGGTATCTCAGGTTTTTTAAGGCCAAATTAAACCATATGATTCTCCAGAATAGCTTCTTGTAGGTAGAAATGGGTAAAATTTCATGGTTTCCTAAGTTGTGTGTTTCAGGTGGGTTTTTTGTTGTTGGCTGTTTTTTTGTTTGGATGGGTTTTGTTTGGGATTTTTTTGTTTGTCTGTGATTTTTTTATTGTTTTAACTGAAGCATCTTCTACAAAATACTTGATCTGGATTTCAAGATACCAAAAGAAGACCTGCCACTTTCTCAGCTTATTCTAGCAATTACATCATCTTCAGTATTTATTTTCTCTTGTCTGGCTTCAGTATTCTGCTACAGTTTTCAGTACCCTTTCCACATCCAGCTTTTAATTACTTGGTACTGTCTTTTCATGAAAAGAGATTTACATAGACTAGGCTACTGTAATCCTCTTTCTGTAACAACCTCCAGTCCTTTCTCCAAGGGTATTTGGTCACTTGTGCTTCAGAGATCCAAAGCCTAGCTCTGATAAAAACATAGCAGCCATAACCTTGGCTCATATTTCTGGGAAAACAGTTGAGTTGTAACAGAGAGCTGTGAGCAAGTCTGTAGAACAGGGCTATGCAAGATAACAAAGGTAAAATTACAGACAGAGATATGATTGTTAATAGTTCAAAGGTGGGTAAAAGCCCCAAAATGGAGAAATACAAAATCCTAGTTAGGATGGGGAAATACAAATCAGAAAACAGGGAGTTAGTGTTTGACAGAAACTCAGTAGCATTAAAGAAGAAGGAGAGGCTGACACTTCTGACTGATACTCGCCTGATCATAGCAAGGACTCTTCTAGTGTTTTATGATGTGGCAAGTACATTAATGCTTATAACTTATTAAATTCTAGCTGTTTATTCTGCATGTTAGCCCGTAAGTGATTACTTTATACTTCTAAGCTGAACAGATCTTCTTTGTTGATGTTGCATGTGGGTAAAATGCCCGAACAGAGAACCCAAGCAAGGAAGGTTCCAGTAATGAAGGCACCTATTTGTGATATTATGATTTAAGTTCTTCATTTAAGATTTCTTTCTAACTTTCAATCTCCTCCAATTATTTTGGTCCCTCTTCAGTTTTTCATTGTTCTTTTAAAGTCATTAGTATTGGATCAATTTCCAGCATCCACTATCACTGATGTCACAAAACCAAATTGCTTGCCTAATTCTGTATTACGCATTTCCTTAATTCAAGTATGAAGTTCAATAACTGAACTTGATCTAAGAATTTTAAATCCTTGAACACTTGTATTTTACAGAAACAAAAACAATTGCTTGGATTGCTGAAAACTCACTTTTATGTTCTTGTACTTCAGGACAGAGGGATGGTTCTCCAGCGCCTGGTATATATGAGGAGTGAGAAGCTGGGCAATTTCAGGACGCATGCGGTGCTGAAATACAAAGCAGCTTGATCAAGCTTGAGGAAGGGGCATTATATTTCCTTGTCAATGTTCTGCTGTTCCACAGTACAAACTGTGGCTGAATACAAGACAAGGATGACTTTCCAGTAAGAGTCAAGAAGGGAGCACCACTCAATTCCCATGCTCCTCCACCCCATTGCTCCTGCCACCAGCAACAATTACAGGAGAGAAGTAGCAGAGTATCTTCAAGAAAATAATTTGGCAAGGTTGTTGTAATAAGAATGCTGGTTTCAGTGCAAATCTAAGAACATTCTAGATAATGAAAGCCAGCACCTCACCCTAACCACTACATATAAGCTTTTCCAGGTAGTTTTAACACAGGACTGCTGGAGGTAGAATTAACTTCTCTAGGCATCAAGATAAATGTTTATAGCAATTTAGCAGGAAGAAGCCTGAGAAGTCTTGTGCTGTCAGCCTCCAGAGTTCTGCAAGTTTCATATGCCGCAATAAGACATGTTCATTGCATTAAAACATATGGGAAACACAATGCTGTGGAAAACATCATTGAGTAACTGCAAATACACAGGAACACTGTGGCAGTTTGACATCTTGGGAATTAAATAGCACATTCTTTTCTCTCAGGCTCCTCTGAGAGTAGAAACATAAACTTAAGTGTACTACAAACTTAAAACAACCTAAATGTAAATGCAATGGACTTTTTAATAGCTTTTAGTCACTTGGTATTTCAGGCAGACAAAGGGGAAATTGACTTTCAACAGTCGTTTGAAGAGAGAGACTTCCAGACTGAAGTTCTTGGCCAGGTCATATACATTTGCACTAGGTTGCAGCTGAAAGAGAATGGATAAGATGTCCATGTTTTAGCACTTTTCATACATATTAGGAAGATCTTTCACTCATCTCTTTTTCTATCACTAGATCCCCTAGAAAGGCCAAAGACTAGATACTTGCAGGAGTGCTTAATATCAAAGTTAGATACAGCCACAACTGAAGTGCATGCAAGCACATGTAAAATCCTATCAGTTAAACTAAAACACAAATCCCATAGGAGTTCTGCTCAAAAAACTACAGGAGACAGGACCTGTGGTATCTGTGGGAGCTGGGGAGCAGTAACCTTGGTAACCTTTCACGTATGGTGTTTGGTTAAAATGTTCCAGTTAATTTGCACAACAGTTAGTGGCATTAGTCATGGATATTACCTGCTGGTGATCTCCAATAAGGATGAGATGCTGACAAGCTTTACTCAGAGTAGTAATAGTGTGAGCCTCAAGAACCTCTGCTGCCTCTTCTACAATGACAATTCGTGGCTCTATTTTTCGCAAGATCTGGCGGTATTTGGCAGTACCTGAGCAAGGACAGAAGATAAGCTTTAGCAGAATATAATTACATGCAGGCAGTATGACCAGAGTTTTCAGGGAGGGGAGCAGGCTGTGTTCCAGAAAAGACTGGGGTTCTACCCAAGATTCCCCATTTCAAGACTCAGCTTTTTCAACTTTAAAACAGCATCATACCAAGGATGGCTTCAATATGAAGGATGGCAGGTGGGGATTGGAGTCCTATGCCTGCCTTCGTGCTTTCCCAACACCCTCTTCAGATGTCCGATACCCACTCAATACGTTGATCAACACATATAAATAAACCTAAAGTTGTCTCTCCAAAGGATCATGTTACAATGACCTTTACAATATCATCACCAGACAGCAATGTAGATATCAGCTGTGCTTTACTTGGGCTCAAGTAGAGCTTTTCTTTTAGAATGCTGCTCGAGACGAAGGGAGTGCAAGAGTGCACAGAAACTGCACTAGACAACTCATGTAATAGCCACATTGGCAAAGGGAGTCACAGATTAAGAAAGCTGCAGACTAACACAGATTCTGACCCGGGCTATCAAGCAGCACATGATACTAATCTTTTGGAAACAAGGTTCTTCAACCATTACTGGATGCAATGCAATGGTTTGTTTCCTAACTGCTGGGCACCTGTAGTTGTCATCCCCACAACTTCAGCTTCCTTGAGGATGCAGAGATCCTCCTGCAGCCTCAGTTCTGTCAGCCTTTCTGCTGCTGCCTGGTACTGTCGTTCATGCTTCAAAATTCTCTGGCGAATCAGCCCCTGATAGGTCTGTAGCCAAAGCCTGAGAAGAAAATGCCATTATCACACATAGCAAGGGGAATAGGTTAGTGATCCAGATGTTCTGAGTGCATGCAGTTCAAAACTTCCTCTGTGGCTCTTGCACAAGAGATTATTAGCATCTGTACTTAGTCCTGAACCACACAGTGGAGATAACAGCACTGTCTGTGCAATACAGGGAAGGTAAGAACAAGCACGTTCAAATAAGCAGCTGGACAGTTGTGGACAGAAACACCACAGCTTGACAGAAAGAGTTTGCAAACTGTAACAGTCCTAGGAAACATCTGCCTAACAGAATCTGCAAAATAGCTTTGTCACCTGTAAAGTCTCCAGCGGGAGCTCAGGTCAAGTTGCCACAGATCCTCAATAGCGTTAGCCTCTAACTCTGTCATTGCACTCACTTTCTGGAGCTCAACTTTCATCCTCTGTCTCATTTTCTTCCTCTGAGCAGTAGTTATCTGCAGAAAAACAGCTCCCAATAACCACTTACAGCACAAAGATTCTCCTGTATTAGCATCTGTTATAGTTTCAAAATCTTTCAGGGAGTTTTATTCTCCCTTGTCAACACAGGGGGTTTTAGGAGCCAGGACAGGTGGCAGGGGGTGGTTTGGTTGCTCTGAGTTCGAGTTTGATGGCTGGGTGGAAGTGAGGGGGGAGCAAGGCGAGAGATTTCTTCTGATTGTCGCCACTTTTCTGCTCAGTGGCTGCTGTTAGTGGGAGCTACCATTTTGCTGGGCTGTTGGAAGCATCTTGGAGGGAGCTCTCTTGGCTCAGCCCCCAACTCCACAGGCCCTGTGATGTCCTGCAGTGCAAGAGTGGTCATCACTACCTGGAACTGCTGCAGACTCCCTGGGGGCCGACATGACCTGCAGAGGAGTTGGTACCCGTGTGTGTCTCCTCACCCTACCCCCAACGCTTTCGGACAAAAGAATGAGGACAGAGTGCCCTGCTGCCTCCCAGGGTGAAACATCGAGTCCTGCTGTCCGTAGATATAACTGCACCAAAAGGAGCAGGGATAGAACTTACTTCGTTTAAAGGTTTTGGTTATGGTATTGCTGTGTGTCCTGTTCTGGTTTTGGTTTTATATATATATATATTTGTAGTTAATAACTGTGATCCTTTTCTATACATTTTCTGATTAAAGTCTATAAATTTCAAAGATTGTGGTGGTTTTTGGGAAGAGGCACCTTCAGTTTCTTTAAACTGAGACAGCATCCCCATGTATTCTTTACACAGTCAAGCAGAGTCAGAGCACGCTACTCCATGCAGTTACCTCCCACTGGGTAACATTCTGTTGTGGTTGGGCTGTTCCTTCTTCCTGGTCCTCCAACATCATAGCCAAGAGCACGCTGGCTAGCTCATGAACAGCTCTGTGTTCTTCCTCCTTCCTTCCCTCAGACCTTACTGCCTCTTCATCCTCAATCACTCTGCCAGCTTGAATCAGGTCAGCCTCCTCTGGGATGTCCAAAAGCTCCTCTTCTGCTTCAGCTTCCCAGTCCTCCTCTGTCTCCTGCAGACCACCTGTAAGAGTCACCAGTCACATGCAGTCAGCCACAGCTATTCTAGCAGAATCACAGTGCAGCAGTCAGATCACTATGTGGAAATTAAGGTTAATCTTCTTTCTGCTACCTTACAGTATCATGCATCTTTCAGGGTCTGTTAAGTAGCAGTGTTTCTTTTCTGACACATGCAAAGCTTAGGCAAACACACCTGTAGGGGATGGCAGGGGTCATCTGGGGGATTTAGGGGGCAGGTGTGTTTTGGGCGATTTTTTGGGGGGGGCGTTGTTTTGGTTTGGTTTATTACCTGGAATCTCAGCCCCTACATTCTCTGCAACATTCTGGGTGAAGACAGTTACACCAAGGCCCAGCCACTCCAGAATCACTGAGTGTCACAAAGCACTGTAGCAGAACTCATCATCATCCTAATACAAGGAAAGTCAAATTAGCCAGGCCTATTGCACTTCAGAGACTTAGGATGATGCCAAAGGAGCACTTTGCAGCAGCAGGCAACTAGGACAAGTCCCCTGAGAGAACTCCAGAGCTAGAACATCAGAGCAGCCTCAGATCCTCAGAAAGAGCATCTTTCCTCCCTTTTGGTTTAAAAGGCTTTCATTTGGGCACTTGTATTTCTTATTTAAAGCCCTTGCCTGCTCTGCCCTGCCCACTCTGCCCTGCCAAGCCTAGACTACTGTCATTTGGTACAGTTTGCTATTCACTCCCTTACTTTCCTAGTAGCCAAGTGACGCTAAAAAGAAGTGTGCTTGGGGAACCTCAGACTCATTAGCAGAAAAGAATAGTAAGCACACACCGGGATTGCTTGACTCAGAAGAAAGGGACCTCTCTTACCAGACCATTCATCAGACTGTCCCAGTCCTGGGGTGCAATGCATGCTTCCAAGTGGTGCTCATGCTGAACTCCCTGCATTGTGCACTCCAAGTGCTTTGCTACTTCATGGAGCCGCTGCTCAGCCCGTTTCATCTCAGTGGTTATCTACTCATAACAAAGAAAAGGGTGGAATCATCTCATATTCAGAGAAACAAAGATCAGAAACAGCAGGACAAGAAACTGATAAAGTGAACGAGGGCAGAAGAATTAAAAGGCTGACTTCAGCACAAGACAAGGCGAAAGAACAGGTGTGGAGGAAGTTTAGTTGGCTCCTCCACTGCACAGCCAACCCAGTCCCATCATCTCCAGTGAAGTGCGCACGTACATTCACATAGGCTCTGCGGAGATGGATTAGCAAGTTGTATCGGAACTCACTCTTCTTCCTCAGCTCCTTCAAGGTGAATTGCTTCAGGACCTCACTGCTACTTCTGCCCCCAGTGCGCACCATCCCATGTTTTTGGAATGTGCATATTCCTGTGAATGAAAGAGAAATATGAGTACTGAAAAGGGAGCTCTGTTTTAAACAGTAGAACAAAGCGTAGGGAGAACACTTTGTCTACATACGTTGCACTGGATTTGTTTGAGTGAAGTTTTCTTACTGTGTATAAATGGGGCTTGAGCCACCAGAAAATCCAAAAGGGCAGGTCATCTTGCCAGAAGATGGACAGAGTAAGAGTTATACTAGAATTTCTGCCTGATCCTCCGTCATGCTTGTCGAGTACTCTTACCTTCTAAGAACTGATCCAGTGCATGGTTAGTGTAGCATACTACAAGGACGGGAGACTTCGGGCCAGTGCTTTGCCACACATGCTTGTTAGTCAAGAGAGCCTGAACAATCTTCAAACCCACATATGTCTTCCCTGCAAAACAAGCTCAGAATGAGAAAACTGTAATCCACCCTCTGCAGAATGCCTTGAAACACAGAAATCATCAAAGTCAGACACAAGATTTCCTTCTAGGGCGCAAATTTGGTTTGTGCCAAGAGGTAACTAGTTTACAAAATGTGAAATAGCATGACACTGTCTTTCTGGCCTGTAGTTGAGCAAGGCTATGCTCTGCAAGAATGTTGCCTTTTGGTTTCTACACTGGACCTAGACCCAGGGTTTTCTCTGCCACTGTGTCCCCCAGCCTACTCTGACACTGACTTCATACACAACATTTCAATGCACATGAAACATCCACATACTAGTGGAAAACAAGCAGTGATGCTTGTTGGGTTCAGGTACCATTTGAAACAATTGCAGTTAATCCTGTAATGCGTTATTCACACAGAGGATTAAGGCTGAACACTCCGAACATTCCAACATGCTATTAAGAGCAATCAGTCTGTTGCACAGCAAGAGGTACCACATTATGAAAGACGGTTTAAATTTTTTGCACCCCAATACACAAGCAGAGTCAACAGTGCAGTTGGTGTCTACTTGCAACTTGGCTGGCAATGCATAAGATCAGGTACGGATATTTGAGTGTATTTTAACATTCTCCACAGCTCATGCTAACTGGGCTTCTCAAGCACCAATGAGGCATGGGACTAAAAGTTTGGCAATAGTGCGGCAGCCTTTCTGAAGTCAGTTTCCCTAAATGGGGGAATCAAGGAGAACCCCTTAAACAACAGACTTAAAGTACATGTTTCTCACCAGTCCCAGAAGGTCCTTGGATAATAGCCAGCTCCTTGGTGAGTGCAAGGCTCAATGCCTGCATTTGAGACTCATCTAATCTTAAAGTTTCCATTGAAGGCCACTGCTTGGGATCTAAAACACAGACACTTTGCCCTCTCAGACCATCAGGGTTTATCTCTTCATCTGACAGGTGATCTTCCATCAAGGGTGCAAAGTTGTAGGCAGTATCCACTGTCAAGTATGTTGGCTCCTTCACCTGTGCATTGCATTCCACAATGTAGTTCTGGAATGGGATATCTTCTTCCTGGATTTCTTGTAACCCTTCTAACACATGCTGATAGGCCTCAAAGTAGGCAGTTGTCTCTATCATGAGGAAGGAGTCTGAGGGCTGAACATCTGCCAGCAGTGCCTGGCTCTGTGCATTAAAACATAGCTGCACAATCCCATGGGCAAGATCCACATTATCATGATTAGAAACACTGGCAAAAAGGCATGTTTCAAAGCGATCTTTGGACATGCAGATTAGCAATCCATATAACAACCGTTTGGAATTCTGCCATCGTACAAATTTCAATGGGTTTATGTCAAACTGGACCTTGTAAACAATACCAGTTAAAGAACAGAGAGGGGTAATTATCCGTGTGTCAAACTAGATCCTGATATCATCAAATTTTTTTTCTTTCTCAAACCTTTGTCCTCAAAGCTCTGCAAAAGCTCCAAGATACCTTCCCTTAAGGGCCTTACAAAGTCTTCTCTCAAAAGCTGGAAATGGGTGTCAAGATAAATGCTGGTGCTCTCATATCTTCCAGAAACAAAATCGGGGCGTAGAAAGGGTTTCCCATCATAGTGCACCTCATTATATGTTGGATAAATAGTCATTGTACGGTAGGTTTCTTCTTGACCATCAGTCTGAGGCTGCATAAGAGTATAGTTATCAGCTCTCAGTGTGCCTTCACGTCTTTTCTCCTGCAGATGCTGCATGGGCATCTGGACTTTATTTAGATTTTTCTCTGTTTCTTCTGTGATGTCCACACCAGAAGCTCTCAGGGCATTTATGGATGCTAGCAAGACAGTCAAGAGAACAGAGATTTTCTGCACAGAGCTGGCTGGGAAAATACTGATCAGGTCCTGAAGAAGTGAAATGATGTTGCCAATATGCACTGGGTACTGATAACGCACAGCAGGGTCCGTTTCTGTTATCATGTCAGACACATACTGTGGCAGACAGATCTTGAGAAAGCTGGACTCCTTCACCTCTCCAAGAAGCTGTTGGACACTCTGTCTATCCATTCGGGAACTGCATGCTTTTTGAAGCACCTGGCAAATGAGCTGAACAAAATTGGGTTTCATAGCTGTTTGGGAAAGAAGTTCCTTCAAACCCAAACTTGAAGCAAGTGTGATGGCAACTTCTGAAGGGTCTCTCTGAAGGAGACTTTCTAGGAATTTATAGCCAATCCTTTTGACTTGCTGAGGCTGCTCACTGAGCTGGGCACCACATGGGATATGATTCTGGTAGAAATGAGTGTTCTCCAGAAGCTGCATCCTCCTTCCCCTGCCTTCAATTTCCTGCCCATTCCTTAGCCCTCTAGCTGTTTCCTTGGATTGTCTACCTTGATGCCTCCTTCCCCTACCCCCATTTTCTTGTTCATTCCAGGGTCCTCTGACTCTCTCGTGTGCTCGTCCACCTTGATGCCTCCTTCCCCTACTCCCATTTTCTCACTCATTCCAGGGTCCTCTGGCCCTATCGTGTGCTTGTCCACCTTGACGCCTCCTTCTACCACCCTCAATTTCATATTCATTCCAGAGCCCTCTGGCCCTCTCGTGTGCTTGTCCACCTTGATAGCTTATTGTCCTTCTACCATTCTCCTGTTCATTCCAGTGTCCCATAGCTCCACTGTCAGCCTGTCCACCTTGGATTCTTGGTTTATTCTTGCTTGACTGAGGAAACCTCCAGATTCTCTCCTTTCTTTGCCTAGGTTGAAGAGTATAATTACTGGCTTGGGGGCTTTCCCCTAACAGAGCTGGCTGGCCTGACACATTCTTGGTTCTGTTTCTGCCTCTTTGTACAAAGCCAGCATCCCAAGGATCCGCATGTCCTAAAAAAAAATTAAAAAAGACACTCCTTAGTTATAAATCAAGCACATTAACCTGCCTCCCAACACAAATCCACGAGCATTCTGGCCTGATAGTTAGCACATTTCAGACATTTGGCATCTAGTTAGAAAATTGACATTATTTTTGTACCTAGACTTTCTAACTGGTGTTTCCTTTGTTCCCCTATTTCTAACTGCTAGAAACAGTGTCATGTCCAGAGGTACCTTAAGCTGTTAAGCCAGGAAGACACTAAAAAATGAAACACTTTTCCACAGAACCAAAAGCAGAATTAGGAAAGGCCAAAGGGGAATTTTCTTGAACATGACAGGATTTCCTCGGGAGTCAGACAGTTGCTGAGTTTGGCTGAATACAGCACGGCTAAACCCCGGCCCCCTTGGCACAGGCTGGTGTGCCAGGACAGTTGGAGGCACAGAGCCTTTGTCACACACGTAACAGGACCCTTCCGGAGATATGAGCAGAAAGAGTGAGCAAAGCAACAGCTGCAGTGCACCATCACCACAGCCCCAGCCAGATTCGGGGGGCCGACAGCGATGTGCTGGAATTCAGGCATGAGAGGAGATGCCTCTCGCCACCCGCAGGGACGGAGCAATCCTGTGCTCAGCCCCTGTCCCGTGCACCCTGCCCCAGTTCCGGCCCCTTAGGTCCTGTCGCCCTGCCCTGACCAGTGCCCCCCGCCCTGTGCCCCCTGCCTCATGCCCCCTACCCCTACCCCGACCCGTGCCCCCTGCCCTGGCCCCCCCTGCCCCAGCTCATGCCCCCTACCCTGGCTCCCCTGCCCCAGCTCATGCCCCCTGCCCTGGCTCCCCTGCCCCGCGCCTCCTGCCCCAGCTCCGGCCCCCTAGGCCCTGTCCCCCGGCCCGTGCCCCCTGCCCCATGTCCCCCAGGCCGCTGTCCCACTCACCTCGGGCTCCGGCGCGGGGAACGCAGCTCCTGCCCGGCGCCCTCCATCGTCCGGCGTGGCTCATCCTGCACCCAACGCAGGCACCGCCGAACTCGCCACTGCGGCGCCCCCCGAACCCCGCCCCGCCGTCCGCACAGGTGCCACTTTCCAGTTCCTTCGAAGGACCGCCTCAGTCCGCCTCGCCCCCGGTACCGCCAGGCTCCCGCCCCGGCGGGCAGGACCTCCCTGGCCCCGGTACCGATTGGGAGCCCCCCCGGCCCGCTCTCGGCCCCAACGGGGAGCGCCCCGACCCTCCCTCGATACCGACAGGAAGCCTCTCTGTGTGTGCGCGACCCCCACCCCAGCAGGCAGCGGCCCTCACGTGTAGCTTCTCCTTCTCTCCGCTCCGCTTTCAGTTTCCTTTCCGCGGAGCAGAAAGGGGCGGTGCCGGGCGAAGCGAGGCGGTCCCTGGTGGAGCGGGGCGGTCCCCGGCGGAGCGGGGCGGTGCCGGGCAGAGTGGGGCGGTGTCGGGCGGAGCGGGGCCATCCCGGGGTAGCCCCGCGCAGGCCCAGAGCGGCCCGTGTCCCGCGCGGTTCCGGGTGGCCATGGCCACGCTGCGAAGGCTGGGGCTGGTGGGCACGATCGCGGAGGGCGATGAAGGGCCCGACGACCCCAGCTCCGGGGGCTCTGACGATGAGCAGGTGGGGTCACGCGGGGCCGAGGCCGGGGCCGGGGCCGGGGCCGTGCTCGTGCTCGTGCTCGTGCTCGTGCTCGGTCGATTCCCGCCGCCGCTTACCCCTGTTCCCGCAGGAGTCGCGCCAGGCATCTGGCTCCGGGCGGCGGGGCCGCGCGGGCGGGGACTTCAGCGCCGCCTTCGTGTTCGGAGAGGCCGAGGCCGGCGATGAGGGCGCCTGGGCGGCGGCGCTGCGGCAGCTCCGGGGCAAGGTGAGTCTGGGCGCTGTGCGGGGCTGCGGGGCCGCACCACCCACCGCCCCTCACGCCCCTCACGCCCCCCCCATTCCCTCCCCAGAGAGCGGCCACGACGCTGGACGAAAAGATCGAGAAGGTGCGGCAGGCGCGGAAGCTGCAGGTGAGCGCCCTCCTCTCCTGTTACCGCAGGCGCTGGGTGTGGGCTCCTCGGATCAACAAAAGCTCACAAGGATGGAAGATTCTTCTTTACCCTTTCTTTTAAATCTTTTTTACAATCCTTCTCTAGGAAAAAGAAGCCAAACAAGTCAAAGTGAAGAACGAAGATGTGGAGGCTGAGGATAATCAAACCAAAACGGGGGAGTGTGAGGATGTCAGTAGGGATGAAGAGGATGTGGAGTCTCAGTATTCATTGGATGATGAAACCATCTTCAACAAAGCAGGTATGAACCACACGCAGAGCGTGAATGTGTGGTCAGGAGTGAAAATCAGACAGACTGTCTCACTAGAGAAAAGCCTGCAGTTGAAGCTGTGCTGGGAGTGGGCAAGAATCTCTCACTATTTGTCGCTTCCTTATGCAACATTCCTTCTGATTTTGGTCAAGCTTGGTTTTAATGGTATCCATATCACTTCAGTTGAACTCATCCCTGAGGAAGGATATTTGCCTGGCATTTTACTCCATTGTGTGCCTGTACTTGTTCCTGAGGCTTCTCCCTCGAAAACTGTGAGATTAAGGTAGTCACCATATCCTATTGTGTATTCAGCTGTGATTGTTAGTTTCCATCACATTTCTCTTTGCAGATACAGTCAAAGTGAAGGAGCGGAGGAGAGCAAAAAAGGGAGAAATGGTAAGTGTCGGACAGAATGATACTAAGTCATTCCGCAGCATTTTTTCTAGAGAAATTTGAGTTTGATTAACAAACCGTAGCTCAAAAACAGCTCAGAGTCCTTTGATAGCATGTTGCATTGCTGCCCATACTTTTCCAGTTTTGTTGTTGCTGTTTCTAGGAAGCAGAGCGCTTTTTCGAAGATGCCTCTCAATATGATGATAACTTGTCATTCCAGGACATGAATCTCTCGCGACCTTTGCTAAAGGTATTTAGCTAGTTTGGTAATTGCATACGTTACTCTGAAAAATGTTGTACAATCTCTTCTCCAGCAATCAGAACTGTCAAATTCCTCTTTGCAGCCTTTCTGAAAAGGAAATTTTGTGGGAGCTAGTGTAATCATCTTTTAGGAGCTGTTATTCCCAAATAATGAAAGTCATTCGTTGATTTGCAATGCCAACACTATCTTAAGTCAGGTTTGGCACAGAATTGCAGATTGGTTTAGGTTAGAAGAGACCTCGGGAGCTCATCCCGTCCAGCCCCTGCTCAAGCAGGGCGACCCAGAGCTGGTTGCCTAGGGCTGTGTCCAGGTGGCTTTCGAACATCTGCAAGGATGGAGACCCTGCAGCCTCTCTGAGCAACCTGTGCCAGTGCTCAGTCACCCTCCCAGTGAAAAAGGGTTTCCTGGTGTTCAGAGGGAACCTCCCGTGTTTTCAATCTGTGCCCATTGCCTCTGGTCCTGTCCCTGGGCACCTCTTACAAGAACCTGGCTCCATCCTCTTTCCACCCTCCCTTCAAGTATTTATGTACATTGACAATTCCCACCCCACCCCCGGCCACGAGCCTCCTCCAGGCTGAACGGTCACAGATCTGTGAGCCTTTCCTCCTATGTGGGGTGCTCCAGTCCCTTCATCATCCCTGGCCCTTTGCTGGACTCTGTCCAGCGTGTCCATGTCTCTTGTACTGGGGAGCCCACACTGGACACAGCACTCCAGGTGTGGCCACAACAGAAACAGATTTTAATTGCTCTGTCTCATTTGTAGGCAATCACAGCTCTTGGCTTCAAGCAACCAACCCCAATTCAGAAGGCTTGTATCCCAGTGGGACTTCTGGGGAAGGATATTTGTGCCTGTGCTGCCACTGGGACAGGTAGGAAGTTGAGCAGGGCACAGGAAGCATGGAGAACTAGTTGCTTGCAATAACTGGTAATTCTTCTTAATTTTATTCTTTAGGTAAAACAGCTGCCTTCATCTTGCCTGTCCTTGAGCGCCTGATTTACAAACCTCGTCAGGCTCCAATAACACGGGTGTTGGTTCTAGTACCAACAAGAGAACTGGGTATCCAGGTGCATTCTGTCACCAAACAGCTGGCGCAATTCAGCAGTGTCACAACTTGCCTTGCTGTAGGTTAGTATTAAGTTGCTTGTGTGAACTCTATGGCTCGCTGTACACTGCTGTGCAGAATGGAGAATTCTGTGTTGTGAAACTGGAGGCTAATACAGTTATTACAGGCCTGGTAGGTGTGCCATGCTTTAAAACCTGACTTTCCAATACCGTACCGTGCTTTTTGTTTGCTGGTTTCTGGAAAGAAAAGGAAGGGGTCACTTCATACTGTGACTGTGGTATTAACCTGAGCTGTTTCCCATTCGTCGAGCAATTTACATCTGTGTGCTCTGTTGCAACCTGCTCAGGGAGTCAGCAGTCCGTGTTCGCTCTCTTTCAGGTGGCCTAGATGTGAAGACTCAGGAAGCAGCTCTGCGCTCTGGGCCAGACATTCTTATCGCGACTCCTGGGAGACTGATTGATCACCTCCACAACTGCCCTTCTTTCCACCTGAGCAGTGTTGAGGTGCTGATTTTGGATGAAGCAGACAGGTAGGTTAAGCAGGACAGCAGTGAAAAATGAGAGGGTACTTTTCTTCATTCCTGTTCCCATGGCCTTTGTTGCCATGCCTTAAGTCACAATTCTTAGCTAGAACCAAATGAAGCTGCCTTCCCTTGCTGTTTTTCTCCTGTGTAGGATGCTGGATGAATACTTCGAGGAACAGATGAAGGAAATAATCAGGTTGTGCTCCAGCCACCGTCAGACAATGCTTTTCTCTGCCACAATGACAGAGGAGGTAAGACAGGGTGCTGAGAAGCATATTGAAGGAGAAGGCTAGTTAGGCTGAGAGAGTTGGCGTTGTCCAGCCTAGAGAAGTGAAGGCTCTGGGGAGACCTCACATCAGCCTTCCAGCACTGAAAGGGGCTCAAGGAAAGCTGTGGAGGAGCTCTTTAGCAGGGAATGCAGGGATAAGACAAAGGGGAACAATTTTGAGCTGAAAGAGGGGAGATTGAGATGAGATCTTAGGAAGAAATGCTTTCCTGTGGGAGTGGTGAGGCCCAGGCCCAGGTTGCCCAGAGCAGTGGTGGCTGCCCCATCCCTGGAGGTGTTCAAGGCCAGGTTGGATGGGGCTTGGAGCCCCCTGATCCAGTGGGAGGTGTCCCTGCCCATGATGGAAGAGTAGAACTGGGTGGGCTTTAAGGTCCCTTCCAAACTATTTAATGATTCTGTGAGTAGAATTTTTCTGGTCTTTTACTAGAAATTATGTGGACACTTCTTTTTCTTACTCTGTTTTGGTAGGTGAAAGATTTGGCATCTGTTTCCTTGAAAAATCCTGTCCGTATTTTTGTGAACAGCAACACAGATGTGGCCCCTTTCCTGCGTCAGGAATTTGTCCGTATCAGACCCAGCCGAGAAGGGGACCGTGAAGCCATTGTGTCAGGTTAGTGATGGGCAAAGAAAAGCTGGAATCGGTCCATGACTGTGAAGCAGACTCCTGAGGGGACTTTCTTTCAGCTCTACTGACACGAACCTTCCCGGATCATGTGATGCTTTTCACCCAGACCAAGAAGCAAGCTCACCGTATGCACATCCTGCTTGGGCTGATGGGTCTGCGGGTCGGGGAGCTTCACGGGAACCTCTCTCAGGCACAGCGGCTGGAAGCACTGAGGTATTAGCAGGCTTAGTAAGTAAAACAGAAGACAGGAGTTGGAAGTTTGAGGGCAGAAGTGGATTGCTGTATTCATTGCTAATGCATTTATCTCTGCTCAGGCGCTTTAAGGATGAGCAGATTGATATTCTTGTAGCTACAGATGTGGCTGCACGCGGACTTGATATTGAAGGTGTTAAAACGGTGAGTATTGGCTGTGCTGAGCTTTTTAATGAGTTAATATTATTTCCCTACTAGCACTGTTTCTGTTACAGGTAATCAATTTTACCATGCCCAACACCACCAAACACTATGTTCATCGAGTGGGTCGGACAGCAAGAGCAGGCAGGGCTGGTCGTTCAGTTTCACTTGTGGGTGAGGAAGAGCGTAAGATGCTGAAGGATATTGTGAAGAATGCCAAAACACCAGTGAAAGCCAGGATTCTCCCCCAAGGTACACACTTCACTGAGGTAAAAAGCAGGAGAGCAGTAGGCAGGGGGTATTGTGGTACAGAGGGACAATAAAAGAGGTACTCAAAACCAGGAGGGACTCTACACGAGCTGCATCTGACGTTCATGCTGTATAATTTTCAGATGTCATACTAAAATTTCGAGAGAAGATTGAGAGTCTAGAGAAAGATGTGTATGCAGTTCTGTGCTTGGAGCGTGAGGAACGCGAGATGCAGCAGTCGGAGGCCCAGGTAAGAGTTGTTCTAGGATTTTTTTTTCACCTTAGTGTTTTTAAGAACTGGAGTAGATATACAGTGCACAAGGAGGTTACCTGCCTGGTTTACAAGGGGAAGTGATACATATCTTTTACCCACCATGAGCTCACGTCCTTGCTGTATATTATCTCAGATCAGTAAGGCAAAGAAGCAGCTGGAGACAGGGAAAAAAGAGGCTGTTGGTGAGGGTTTGGAGCGGAGCTGGTTCCAGACCCGTGAGGAGAGGAAGAAAGAGAAATGTGAGTCATGACACTGCTGCCATGGTAAATTCCATAGCTGCAACTGGACTCTGCTCTGTACTTTAAGATGTTCTTTATTCTGCATTTTCCTTTCTCTCTCCAGTGTCTAAAGCCCTGCAGGAGTTTGACCTAGCATTACGAGGCAAAAAGAAGAGGAAGAAATTTATGCAGGACAGTCAGAAAAAAGTCCAAATGACAGTGAGTATGTTTATGGATAAGTGGGACCCTGGGTGTACTACACTGTTTTTTCCTTAGCAGAACCTCACAGCACTGTGAACTTGCATTTTAACACCTTTCAGCCAGAGGAGAGGTCACAGTTTGAAATCTTGAAATCTCAAATGTATGCTGAGCGTCTGGCAAAAAGGAATCGCCGAGCCAAGCGAGCCAGAGCCTTGCCAGAAGAGGAACCAGCAGCTGCACCAGCAGGTGAAGTTTGTTTTACCTTATGTCAGTGACTTTGTTACTAACAGGTGAACTGTTCCATACAGAGGGAAGCATTGATCTTGGAAGGAATGGCCACTCCTGCTTGGCCAGGGTGTGTGCTTGCAGAGGAGCCATTGCTTTTCCTGATGGTTGGAATAGTTGTGGTCAGGATTGCTGGGCTCTGGTAAACAAGACGATGCTGTGGCCCTTTCTTTACAGTCAGTGACTGACTTATCTCTCTGTAAGGCCCCAAGCGGAAGAAAAAACTGTCTGTGTTTGATGAAGAGCTTACCAACACGAGCAGGAAGGCTCTGAAGCAATACCGTGCTGGGTAAGGTCTTCGCAATAATACATTAGTCCAGACTTTAGCACCTAGCTTTTTTTTTTTTTTTTTTTTGATCTCTAGACTTTCTCAGGGATAATTTGACTGATACTGGGTGAAAATGTTGTCAGAGTAGAGAAGGGATTCTTCAGTGGATACACTTCCATGTTTTTTGTCTTACCTCCCTCCCTCCCCCCCCGCCCTTACAAAGCCCATCATTTGAAGATCGAAAACGCTTGGGTATGGCCCGGCCTAGGAAAGGAGGAAACTTCAAATCCAAGTCCAGGTACAGCATTGCCTAGAAGCAGCTCAGTGCTGTTCCTTATCTATCACTGCGAGTTGGGCTGGTGGAATGTAATTTCAAATGTCTTCTCTTTCAGGTACAAGAGAAAGTAAGAACTGTTGGCAGTTCCTAGATGGGCAGTTACAGGCACTCTTCAGAGCCTGGATTTCTTTATACTGTGAGGAGACAAGTAAAACTGCGTAGTTTTATTTCACGTTCTCGAATAGCTTTGGGATACTCATCAATACCTTGTGTGAAAACTTATTCAGCAGCCTATGCAATAAAGGATTGTTTTGTTTGTTTTTTTCTAAAATGTTTGATCTGTTTTGTAGGATAACTGAGAGCTGGAATATGTTACTTCTTTCTGTCAGACTTTTAGTTCACGCAAGTCAAGTCATCTTTAGGGCTAAACCTGGAGAATGCTTACTGCTTTGTTCATATAGTTCTGTGATCTCACATTAATATGTCTGTGCCACGTTTCTCTGGGAGCTTCTTACTAAAATATGGCTGTGCATCACAAAGATGACATCAGAGACAAGTCACAGGAATAAGAGCACATCTGCCAGAGGCTGCTGAAGAAAGGATTAGTGGGGAGGAGGGGAAGCTTCCTTCTGACTGAAAAGAAAGGAGCTGTAAGCTGAGGCAAGAAGGGAAGACCACAGCCAGAAAAAGGGCAGGTTCACATTATCGTGATTAAAGATGGGTTTGCTTATCCTGGCTTTTCTTATGCACCTTCCCTATAATGACCTAGCAGATTTACTGCAGGCTTATGTGCAGTATCAGGACCACTCTTCCTCATACAGGCAGCACTGTCCTTCCACTGTGATCAAGCAGGAAGAATTCTGATCAGTAACCCATACTTGACTGTTCAGCTCTCTGAATTTTTATCATCAGCCTTCCTAAATGTCTTTGATACAGACCCAAAGGACTGAAGCAGCCCAGACCAGCCATGAATTCTGAGCTGTGAATACCAACTGAGTGTTGCTTCAAATATGCTCTTTTGGGTGATTAGAGTGCAGTAGTGAAAGGCGAAAAGCTGTGCTCCTGCAACAGTGACTCCAAGAACTGGGGTTTCCAACTTTATTAAAAAGGGCAAACTTTACAAGCAGTAAATATAAAATATACATAGCAAAGCTGTGACAGATGGTACTGCTTGGTACACTCCTTTAATCAGTCTTCTCACAGTCTGAAGACACTACAGGATGTCTTATGGCCTTGGTGGACGCATGCCTGGTGGAGGAGGTCCTGGGAACAAAGGGAAGAGCTGAATATTGAAGAGGAAAGCTGCAGCAAGGCTAAACCAGCAAGATGTTTTCCCCGTGTTCAAAGCGGTCTTGGGACCCCTGTTTCAGCACCAAGGCATTTTACCAGCAATGAGCACAGCTGGGGAGGCACTGAAATGCATTGCCCTTCACACATTCTATTTACGTTACGGGCTCTTACAGCTACCAGGCATTGAAGACTACCTCTGCTCACCTCTCATTCCTGGTGGGGGTGGTCTCATGCCTGGTGGGGGCATTCCCATTGGAGCACCTCGGCCAGGTGGCATTCCCATCGGGGGACCCATAGGTGGTCTCATGCCTGGAGGAGGTCCCATCATTCCTTAAGCCAGAAAAGGAATAAACATGTAAATATTCAAGGCACAAGTTGGCTATCGGAATAACCCTCCATAATACCAAATCTTCACCAGACTGATAAATTCCCATTTATCATCAGTTTTGCCACACGGCATAAGTTCCTTGCTGCCCCACTCCATGGAGCGATTCCTACCTGGAGGAGGAGCTCCTCTGCTCATTGGCGGGGGAGGACCCCCACGGCCTGGTGTGTACTGGGTTGGGGCTCCGGCTATGCTGGCAGTGGCGGCCGCAGCAGCAGCTGCCACCGTTCCACGCCCTTGAGGCGTCATCACCTGCAAACAGGATGGCAGGGAGAGAACAGCATCTGCCTTATATTAAAAGCTAAATAATAATAAGCACGATTTAAATTACTATCCCTTCAGAAAACTATGCAAATCTCCTCTCAATGTATTAAATAATGCTACAAACCAATGGATGCCACTTGAATTCTAAGCAAGAAGCTATACTTCTCAAGCCTCTTCTTCCATCATAACACAGAGGTTCCTAGGGAGATCTCAGACCAAAAAAGCCTTGCCAGGCTCAAACTGCCAGGTGACAGAAACTAAGATGCAGTTCTTCCTCTCCACCAGTTTCTTGCATCACATTGGTACCAAGGCTTAAAAGCCACCCCAGCATCCAGACAAGTCTTTTAATGGGTGGCAGCATCTCACCTGCTGGGATGGTCCTCCAACTCCTCTCACAGGGCCAGCCAGTCCTGCTGGAGCCTGTGGCATGGGTGCGCCAGCTGGTACTCCCCTCCCTGCTGCTCTCCCAACTCCAGGACCTCCAGCAGCTCCAGCAAGAGGTACCCGGGCAATTCCAGTCTGAAAAAGGACACACACCCCAAAAGAAAAATTTATCAAAACAAGCATCCTCAGATCCCTGGGATGCCCACAGCCCTCCTATGTCCAATTAACGCCCAAGCCCACAAAGGAATCAGAACTTCCTGCAGTGAAAGCTGCTGGACCGAGTCACGACAGTATCTGGCAACCTAGGACAACACTACCATAAAGTTCCCCGACAAGGAAATAAATCTAAAAGACACCCCTTCCCTTTCTCCTCAGCACTGCGCTCATTCTCCTTACATCTTTTGGAGGTGGTCCTTCAACTGTCATGGACACCAGGTTTTCTCCTCGCAGCAACACAAGGCCAAGGACTCGTTTCTCTTCCCGCTCTGGCTGTTTTGAATTTTTAGGTCTAGCAAAAAGAGAAAGAAAACATTGCAAAACAAAGAACGAGAAAATCAATGCTGCTCCTCGAATTTGCAGTAGGATATACAACCAGGATACTCCCCAGAACCCACCATATGCCCCACATTCTACATGCCTCAAACTAAGTACACAGAGAAATCTAAACACAAGATGCATGTTATGTCTGTGATTTTTTGTCTGTGATGCTTAACAGTTACAGACTGGGGCATCACGCAGAGGCAGCTTTTGGTTATTAGGAAAGTACTGAACAAAGCACCCCCCGAACCTTGACTCCTTCCCCAGGCTGCCGGGCTCACATCCCCCGCAAGAGCCACCCTTCCCCGGGGCAGGGCTGCCAGACACACGCACACGGGATCCCCCGCCCAGGCCCCGCTCACTTGATCTTGCGGAATTCGTCACAGTCGCAGAGGATGAGGTTCATGTGCTTGTCGAAGGCCTTGAAGGTGCCGATGAAGACGCGGCCGTCCTGCAGGATGCACCGCATGCGGTAGTCGATGTGCTGCAGCATTTTGCTGCTCTTCCCCACCGTCTGCAAGAGAAGGCCACCCGTCACAGCGAGCGGGGATCGGGACGGGGAGGGGGCACGGGGGGGCAGCGGGGCTCTACCAGGCTCTCACCATGGCTGCAGTTTCTCGCGCCTCCCGCGCTGTCGCTGCTGCTGCTCCCTCCGCTGCTTCCCGCCCCGCCGGAAATCCCTACGAGCAGCGCCCGCCGCTTCCGCCCGCCGCATGCGGTCGCCTTGCGCGCGCCCCGCCCCTTCCGGCGCGCGCGGGGCCGCTTCCGGCGGGCGGGGCGGGAGCGCCGCTCCGTGTTCGCCGGCGGCTGCGTGCGGACGCTGCGCCGCCTGAGGCGGTGGTAGGGCCCGGTCACTGCCCGTGGGCACGGGGACAGACGCGAGCTCCCCCGAGGGGTTACAGGGCCCCGCAGCCCCGGTTGTCACCGGCGCGGAGCGCGCAGAGTGACAGGACCGGCGGGCGGGTCCTCCGCGGTCTCCATGGCAACGCTGCTGGTGCGTGACGCGCGCGCTGCGACCAATTGGCAGCGCCAGTGGATGAGTGGCAACCAGGGGCACCGATGGCGCGCGGCGTCGGGCCGGGGCGGGTGGGGCCGGGTGAGCGCGGAGAGGCCGCGACGGGGCCGGGTGAGCGCGGGCTCGGGGCGCGGGGCCCCCTCTGGCAGCCCGGCCCGCGGGGGCAGGGCCGCGGGGGCCAGGCGGGAGAGCGGGAGGAGTGGAGCACAAACACGGCGGCACCGTGCCTGGCCCCGGGAGCGGGGCCCGGCCCAGCGGCAGAAGCTGGGGCGGGCTAGGCTGGCGGGCGGGAACGAACAGGCTGCCCTCCCGTTCTGTTGCTGCCGGCAGCTCCTGTCGTTGTTGGTAGGCGGCCCCTGCCCGGCCGCGATGCGATGCGCGCGGTGAGGGCCTGGTGCCTCTCCGCGTTGCACGGCCGCAGCGCAGAAGGCCTCTGGAGGAGCGCAGGTTCCAGAGAACCCGAGCCGCCCGGTTCCTCCGTTTCCCTCACGAAGCGTGTTTCTCTCTGCCTGTTCTAGAAGGTGATGTAGAAGCGGTTGTAGACCTCGGCCGGGCTCTGGGCAGCCCGTGCCGCGCTCCACACCGCTTGCCTGGCCAGGGGGTTCCACCGGCCAGGGCCCTGCCAAGAACTGACCGGAACGTTTTGTCGCATCTGCAGCTTCCAGGAGCTGCAGGTCTTTTTGGCTGCGGGATCTCACCAGGCAGCTTTTCTTTTTCATGGAATGTTTTTTCATCATCCTTATTCTCATTCTGTGCGCAGCACACTTCGTTCTCTCTGTATCATGAAAAGAAGATTGAGTTTGTGAATAAGGAAGTTCTTTTTAAAATACTGTAGTTTTAGCTTGCAGCTTTCCCGAAGTCTCTTGAACCGTGTGCTGTGAGTGGCTCTGTGGGTTCTTCCTTGCCTTGCAGCTGCCCCTGCACCACTGCTGAGTGCAGAGGAGCTCAGTCTGCAGAAGCACAGTGCCTTCAGCTTTGGTGCGTTTCAGCTTAGCTGCTGACTCCCGGTATAAAACTGAGAGTTGCTCACACACTGTTGTCAAGGACACTGTGCTGTGAGAGACCTGAAATGATGGACAATCACAGTTGTGCAAAAAATGCAGCTTGTGCTACTTCCCAAGAGGTTCTGAATGGTCATTTTGTGAGATGCAGAATATCCATTAAGATTCCACATCTGTCACCTCTTTTCTCTCCAAACATATAGTGAAATATCTTCAGAAAATGCTTAAGATAAAGTCTCATGGTAAGAGGCTGACCCAAAGCACCTTTTGTGTTTGTAGTCTAGTCTTCATTGTCCTTGTCAGGAAAGCTGCTTCTCCCAAGACTGGACCTATGTAGGACTTCAAAGGGTTGTTTGATTCAAACTGTCTGAAGAGTTTCCTACATTTTCTAGTTCTTAATTCTTGCTTCTCTGGGTTCTGCTCAGCCAGTTCATTGTGGTGTTTGAATCTCTTCCTCGGTAGCCTTGTGTGGTATCTGTTCCCTGGTGGTGCTGTGCCATGAAACAGTCCTTGAGCTCTGCTTCTTTCACTGAGTATTTGCTGTGCCTTGAATACTGACTGGAGTTAGGAATGTGGTTTGGTGGTGGATTTTACAGTGTTAGGTTTACAACTGGACTCTATCACCTTAAGGGTCTTTTCCAACTTAAATGGTTCTATGATTTCTGTAAAATTTCCCATAACATCAGTGGTTTTGTTTTAACATGCACTTCTTCTTCCCAAATGGTACCTGTTCTTTACAAGGGAGATGACAAGGTAGAGGTCTGTAAGGGCTTCTGCCAACAGTAATCGGGACATTTGTGTTGTGGTGTAGAGAGAGCTGTATTTCCTTCTGCTCTGCAGTAGACACTCACAGTGTAACAACTACAGTACAAATAGAAGACTGACTGTAATGCAAGAGGCTCATGGGAGAAGTAATCAGATGCTAATTACTCATAAGTGTATTAGTTAAGAGTTGCAGATACAGTTCTGAATACTTAAAGGAGTGATCTTTGATCCCTGCCTCTTCACTGTGTATTTGCTGTGCCTTGAACACTAAATGGATTTCAATAGTTTCTCATCATGAGCTGGATCACTTGTAGGAGAAGTAATTATCTGTTCAGTGACTGCAAGCCAGTCTGATTGTTTGCAATGATGTGTGCTTATGCTGTATGGCTAAGATTTCTCAGGCTTTTAGGGTTAGGCCGTCATAGGCTGTAGTTGCTGAGTGGAAAACAGCCACTGGAAATCACATGCTGCCCCTCTCTTTCTATGCTTAATGGATGGAAACCCATATCTCCTGCAGATCTGAGGTGTTGTGCAAATAGATCACTTTGCAGAATACATGCAGAGCTGTGGTACTCTTAATTGACATAGTGTACTTAAATATCTAGTTGATGAGAGGAATACTGATTCATGGTTTTATTAGCTTCATCTGTCTCTGTGAGACAGAAGGATCAGGTAACCTCCAAATTCTTATGGCTGATGCTACAGGGTACATTGGTTCAGCAGACTTTCTCAGTTCTGCCTTATCTCTTTATTACATTGCACCTCGATGTTCGAGAAAGTCAGTTTTTAGCATCAGGAGGGACTCTTCTGACTTGCAGTGTGGCGTGCTTGGCAGGCTTCTCCTGTCCTGAGAAACATCAGGTGTTGTGCACTGGCCTGTGCCCAGGCGGACAGTAACTGGCACAGGCAGGCTTACTGTGGATGCTCACCCCAACAGTGAGCACTGTGCAGGGGGCTGCAGTCTTCTAATCCTGTCTGAGTTCAAAGCGTTCCTCTCTGTGCAGATTCCTAAGTGCTTTGCTCTGCTTACACAGTGAGGTAAGGTGCTGGTCCTGTGTTCCTTATGCTTTATTGCCTGAATTCCTAGTTTACTTTGGACAGAAGAAGATCAGCTGTTTCAGGATGAGTGCAGAAGAAAGGAGTGGAGTAGATTGTAACAGGTGTGAAAATAGCACTAGCAGCTGTGTGTGCATTTAGGGTTAGAGGCCTCTTAAGAAGATATTTGCTGGAAGTTATCATATCTTAGCAAATGGTGCATCTTTCCATCTTGAAGTGGGAGAATAGAACACTGATAATCAACATTTGTGAAGAAAGGGGAGTATCTTAACACATGCGGTGGGATTTAGAGATGGTGTTTCCATAGGGCAGCATGTGCTCAGTACTCTGTGTTTGTGAATTAGCCGAGGTCTGTGGGCTGCAAAGGCTTCTTTGAAACATGAATTTATTTGACTGTCATATGAGCAGTCTTCCTTTGTGTGCCCTCTTCTTGTCCCAGCTGGTGCTTTTTACTCGATACACCTTCTCTGAAGGGACACTCTTTCCTGTTTGTGGTCAAGATGAGAGTGGTAAATTTTGTATCCAGAGCGAAACAGGAGATGGCTTGATTGTCTTTTCTCCGAAATTAAAATATCACGTGTTTGTCCAACTTGTTGACTCTGCAAAATACTTGCAATTTTGTATGACAGGAATCATATAAATGCTTTTCTGTCATCACGCCGAGACCTGCTCACCGTGATCGCTGAACTGAGTGCGTTGCTTTTCAGAGCCCAGCTCTTCCCTGATATGTTAGTCTGAGCTAATCTGTGCTGCTCATCTGAAAGGTCAGAGGTGTTTCTTTCAGAAACTGGCAAAGCTGAACCTAACTTGACCAGCATTTTTCCACGAGATATCTTTAGACTTACAGTCATTTTATTGGTTTTAAGAAAACATGAGCTGCTCTTGGGATTGGTGCTAAAAAGGAAAGAGAAGCCAGGAGTACTGACTGTAATTGTCTCTGTGAGCGGGAGTAAGCTGTGCATTTTTGGAATATCATGAAATTCTGAATCTGGCTTGTCAGGTACTTTCCAAGGGTTGAGCTGGTAGAGTGGACAGAGTCTGGCTGTTGTGGAAGTGGAGGAGGATCATGTTCCTGTCCACGTGCAACACCAGTCTCCCTTTTGTGTTGACTGAATCCTCAGGCAGCTTTGGAGTTCAGGCATCCTGGATTCTTGCAGGAACTGTGAACACCATACACATACTGAGAACAGAGCAAATTAAGCAAGGCAGCTTCAGAAGGGGTCAAAGGGAGTGACAGAGGGATTTGTGCATGTACAAAGGCAGAGGAATATTGGCATGCTTGAGTGTTCCTGTCTCTCCGTGCACTGGTGCCAGTCTCTGCAAGGGAAGGAAGAGACGTGAACTTCATTGAGATCATCAACGGATCTGTAGGTGAACATTTTAACACAGCCCAGGCCCATATGCCTCTTGTGGCAGACACCAATTTCATGGAAATTCCCTTTTCCAGGACAGTCATGTAGACCAGTTTCCTGGGACAGGTATCTCTGCAGCTGCTTAGCCTTTGCCAATCTGTGGAAAAATCTCTCTTCCTTACTTGCTTCACATTAGGAAAATTCCAAAGGCTGCTGACCCCTTCAAGTCTTAGCATCTGTTTCCCAGCTGGGAAAGTATGTTAATCATGGAACAATGTCCCTGCTTTGCACTGTCTCATCTCTTTTCTGAGAAAGGGGGATTATGTTGCCCCAGTAGGAGAAATAGGAGCTTCTGTAGGAGCTGGGAAATCGTTCCTCAGATGCTTACCATGTCATGTAGCTAATGCTGGAAATTGAGTCTCCAGAGGAGACCTTAAGAGCAGGGCTACTTCTGTGTCTGGTCAGATCTAATTTTTGGCAACTTGAAGCCTTTGTTCCCAAGAACTGTTAGTTGGGGGCTTTGTCTCTCTCTCATGGAACTTTCTCCCAATGGCTCTGTGGGAGAGGCAAGCCTCCTCCCTCCACCCAAAGGAGTATTAAAAAGGAACTGAACAAGTATATTTCTTTACAGCCTCTTGCTACTACTGGATGAAGCACAAACCAGCATGTCTGACAGCTATCTGGGACCAAACCCGGAACACAAGCTTGTGCTCTAAGGCAGATAAAGGAGTGAAAGGTAGACCTCTAGAGCAAATGCCGAACTAACTTTTCCTCTGTGATAGATACTCATGTTTTGGATTTATGATGTTATAGGAAGGGAATGGGGTAAAGCTGCTACTCTGCCTAGGAGCTTGTTTGGGTATCCTGAGTGGATCAAGGTATCCAACAAATATGAATGAGGTATCAGTAAACACCAGCCCATGGGAGGAAGGCTGCCAGGGCAATATGTACCCTCCTCACATACAGACTGTAGCTGAGCCTAGGGAGCTGTTGCTTTACTAGACCTGGCAGTATGGACAGTGGATCGCAGATTGAGTTTTGCTGATCAGTGAGTCTCCTTCTTGTGCGAGTACCCCAACAAGCTCTGAGAAATATTCCTTAGGTGATAAGGTTGGGCATAAGGTGTCACAATATGCTGTTTTAGTATGAGGCCTTGATCTCTTGTACCCTGGATGTTTTGTCCCTAGCAGACCCAGCAAACCATAGGGCTGGTCATATGTAGTGCTTTTAAGCTTGGTGTTAGATGCAATGTAACAACTGAAATAGTTCTCAGAGAGCTGCTCACTATCCTTGCTCTTAGCAGGTGTGGAGGTGCATGCTGTTGTAAAGGCAGCTGGAGGAGTCTGGAGCAATGCCACCACCTTCGGACATTGTGAAAGTAGCTGTTGAGTGGCCAGGTGCCAATGCTCAACTGCTGGAAATAGATCAGGTGAGGCCTGGTAACCAGATGGGGGAGGAAGTGCACCACTACCTTAATAGTGGAATGTGGGGAACATAGAAGTGTTCATTATTCCTTTCTGGTTGAGATGAACAAGGCTACTGAGGACTCTCTCTTTCTGTTCTAGAAAAGGCCTCTTGCATCCATCATCAAGGAGGTCTGTGATGGGTGAGTAGTTCTCTGGGAGCCCTCTGTCTCTCTGACAGTTCTTGCTGAGGTACTGTGGAAAGTCTCTGCTGCTTGTCAGTGTGCTGCTAGCACAATCCATGCTGCCTGCTGCCAGTTTTGGCCATTGAATGGGCTAGGGTTTAAATTAGGAAGAAAAAAATCTCCTGGGAAGCAGGGGCTTTGCAACTTTGTTCCATTTCTGAGTGTGTGCATATGTGTGGTCAGTGTCTTTCTGAGTATTGACCGCTGAAGGGCAGGCATCTGCAGACATTCCAGAGCTTGACTTAGAGTAGGCTGAAGTCCTGTTTCTCCCTCAAGAAGAAGGTGTTTTCTGTCCTCTTCGGGAGACCTAATTTCCCATGCTAAAGCTTTGCTTGGGAGTTCTTTTCCACCCTCCTGGAGTCAGGATCTTGTTACTAATTGAGAGACAGAAAAAAGAGGAAGAAGAAACTTACGTATCCTTCTTCTTCCTCTGTCAGGTGGTCATTGCCAAACCCTGAATACTACACCTTGCGGTATGCGGATGGGCCTCAGCTTTACATCACAGAGCAGGTCAGTATGAGAGGCAGCAGTGTGCTGATGTCCTGGGCAAGAGTGCAGAAAGCCTTGGACTAGTGTCGTGGAACAATACTGTTACTAACCCTTGGGGGGCAGCAGCTCTGCTGTCAAACATACTGACTTGAATGGTGTCATTCCACTGAGGAGCCTTGCGCTTCTCCCTTTGTATGCCTGTAGGTGCAAGGACCCAGCAGGGCTGTGTGGTATAGCAACTCTTTTACTTGTGCATACAAATGTGCACTGCAGATCCTGTTGCATTCTTTCCCCTTCACTTTTCTGCAGTTTAAAATTTATGTTTTCTTTCAGACTCGTTGTGACATCAAGAATGGAACTATCCTACAGCTGGCAGTCTCCCCAGTAAGTGTTTCCTCACGTCCCTCAATCTCAGTAGCTATCCTCGTATGACAGGCTGCTACTTGCCTCTCAGCTTTCCTGTCTCTTTCTCCCCAAATTGCAGGGGCTTACCTTTGTTGTGGGCTGTCCTGCATGATGAGGCATACACTGTTGTTTTTCTTCCTGGTTGTGGTGTGTATCTTTCCTTTGAATGCTCAGCTGTAGCTGTTGCTGAGTACAGCCTTTCTTTAGTCTGTCTTAGACTTGCTGACTGCTGCTACTTCCCCTGTCATTGCTGGTGTCTCTGCCCCAGCTGCACTCTCTCTGCACATCCAGGGGCTGCTGACAGAATGCTAATAGTGGCAGAGTTCAGGCTGTACCTGGCATCATCCCTTTTTCCTCCCAGTCTAGGGCAGCTCGCCAGCTGATGGAGAGGATCCAGTCACACAGTATGGAAGCCCGACTGGATGCCATGAAGGAACTGGCTAAACTTTCAGCAGATGTGACCTTTGCCACAGAGTTCATCAACATGGAAGGGATTACAATGCTAACGCGGCTTGTGGAAAGTGGGACCAAGCTTTTGTCCCAGTAAGTTTCCTGTATTCCAGGACTCTGGAACAGGGTCTAATTTTGCTTGCTGAAGTGGCAGCAAGCAACTAACCTCATAGTAAATGCTGATCTATTAGTTGAGACAAAGTCTTTCTAGTCATTTGTTAAACCTCATGAGGCAAAAGAGGAGACACATATGATGTGCGAAACTTGTGTTGAAAGGTCACTTTGGTAGTTTAAACCACTTTTATTACCTTTCTTGTGGTCATAATCTGCTTGAGCAGTTGTTTGTGGTCTAAGGGAGAAGGCATTCTATGAAAAAACAATAGAATCTTTCTCAGTCTTTTAACTTTCTGTCTCGTGGTTATGTATTAAATTTTCCACAATTCATGCTCAAATTTTGTTTTGTTTAAAGCCATGTCCCAGTATTTACAGAATTACAATTATTTTTTTTGTTGTTTTTCTCTGATATTAAAACTTGTTTGGTTGGGTTTGAAGAGATTGTAACTCCCCAAATTTTTGCATGTTTTGGAGTTACTCTGGAGTTCAAATCTGACAACAGCTGATAAACCTAGTGTTTGCAGGTGGCTTAAGTTTTCAGTTGATCAGCTTAAAAAGCTTTCTGCTTTTCAAGTTGGTCTTTTTTTAACTGACAGTCTTTGTACTGAATATTCTGAGGTGTGCTGGTTTTCAGTTGGGTTTGGGTTTTTTTACCCACACATGAAAATGTTGAATTTGAGTAGTGATACTTAGCACTGCTCAGGAATAAATTCTGCATTGTCATCTTCTCCTGTTATTCCTTTGACTAGCCAGGTACTGATCTGAGTGGTTGTGAGTCTCTGGTGACAGGACTAAGGACCTGTTGTTCCTAGTTTTAATTTGTGCTTATGATTACATAAAATGATAAAATTATCTTCATAAATGCAAATACTTTATTGCTTCCTCAGCTCCCAAACTGTAGCATGTTTTATTAGGAGGTGGTGGTGACATTTTTCTCTTATCCAGCTTATTCATCTTGGACAGGCTTTTTCCTTACTATCAGGTCTCTTGTAAGTGCATTCTTAATTTTCTCAGTTACAGTGAGATGTTGGCTTTCACCCTGACTGCCTTCTTGGAGCTCATGGACCATGGTATTGTCTCCTGGGACATGGTTTCAATAACCTTCATCAAACAGGTGAGTCTGGGTAGAGAGGGTGAGTGGATGCTGTTTCTTTTTGTGCTTTAATGCGGCTTCCTGGAAGAGCAAACTGACTCTAAGAAGCTGAATGTACTCAATGAGAGCACAGTGTAGCTTGTCTCACTCACCACAAGGTTTCCTGGATGTGCATTGGCTGACCTGCTGGTTCCTCTGTTTTTAGATTGCAGGGTATGTGAGTCAGCCCATGGTAGACGTCTCCATTCTCCAGCGGTCCCTAGCCATTCTAGAAAGCATGGTGCTAAATAGTCAAACTCTGTATCAAAAGATAGCAGAAGAGATCACCGTGGGGCAGCTCATTTCTCATCTGCAAGTGTGAGTGTCTACGCAACAGCCGTGTGATTTAAATAAATTTTTAAAATATCTGCTAATTTGAAAATACATCCTTTTGTGTTTAAAACATTGAAAGATGCTATTTTTAAAGTATTACTGATATGACATCTTACTTGAACTTTAGGATTTCCAACAGATTTAAAAAAGGTAAGATCCTGGAAAAATATATTCTGTGTTCTGGAAGTATTTATGCACATGAGTACATGTCTCGAAGATATTTTGCTTTAACAAACACACAAGTGTGTTCAGTGTTAGCACCAAACCTGCATTTTACTGAAACAGCTTCCCAAAGCTGCTTCCAGTCATCTGTCACATTCACGCATCTTTGAACTGTCTCTACGAGAATCTAAGAGCTCATCATCTTCTGGTTTTTGTCCTGTGTATTAAGGAATAAAACAATGTTTTTTCCTGCCTTTTTTTTTCCCCCACATCCCCTTCTTCTCTTTCCAAATGAACTCACAAATGAATATGTGGCTTCTAAGGATGATCAGTTCTACTCTTCCATTAAAAAAGCATGCATTTGTAAGAGCTTTAAGAACGTTTTTTTTCCTCAAGCCTTTTAATTCTGAAAATATGGAAAAGCACCATTTGTGACTATGATTAATATTCCTTAATCAAACATAATTATAGTGCAAATGATGTATTGCTGTAATGTTTTATACGGTTTGTTCTGCTATGATCCTCCTATTTTTGTTTCTGCAGCTCAAATCAAGAGATTCAGACATATGCCATTGCCCTGATCAATGCCCTCTTCCTGAAGGCACCTGAGGACAAGAGACAGGTTTGTTCGTGTTTTTTTGGCTTTAAACCTGACTAATGGTTACTGGCTGGCTGTTTACTTTATGCCTCAAAATCGTATCGTCAGTGTAAGTAGGACCTCAGACCTTGCCCAGAACTTAACATAGCTGTTTCAGTGTGGCAATATGGGAGAAAAAGTACCATCCTTTTAATAATGTGTTGTGGAGCAGCACATCTGTGTTTAGGAGATGCTCAGAAAGGAATCTGTAAGGCCTTGAGAGACAGAAATTAATTCTTGATACAGCGTGGAAATTGTTTTTGAGGAGAGTTAATTCCATGTGGGAGAGGTAGAGTTCTAGGGGTTGTATGTACTTCCTGAACAAACACCCTACCTCTCTGCCCCAACATAGGAATATTCGTGCTGTCAAATGTGAGAAATGAAATGCCTGTCCTGTGCCAAGGAAAACCCTGAGATCTCAGCTGTCTGCAAGATGCGCACGTCTGTTTTGTGTAGCTTTGCTGTGTTAAGCCTTTCTTCTCTAGTGCCCTGTTTGTGCCTTATTTCTGGACTCAAAGCTAAATCCTGTCTGCTTCTCTTTGTGCTTCTTTCTGCTTTCTGCCAGCAGGACAAGCTGCTTAACCCACTAGACCTGCCTATCACTGTAAGTAACTCAAGACTGGGGACTGGTTGTGCGGAACTGTAGGCATGTTAGCTTTTCTCCAGTTACGCCTCCTTGTATCTTGGAAATGATGGATAAAGGCTTCAGATACTGGATGAACTTAGGGAGAAGGGTGGGAGGACTCCTGGGGAGGTGCTCGGACTGTGAAGAGGAGAGTAATCAGTAGCAGGAGAAATCTTGGATGGTTTATTATGCACACAAGACAATAAATATGAGTGTAAAAGGAAACTGATACCACAAGACTGACCAGGTGAACCAATTTTAAAACTGGAACCAGTTCTTTAGTGGTCTGGGTCTCCTTAAACTCACTTAGAGCGTGAGTTTATATCCCAAATCATGCTTGTATTAATGACAGTTTCATATCCAGCTGCATCCTTCTAAAGGTAGAGCTCTTTGTCTGTGAAGAGCAGTCACAAAACTTAGTGCTGACTGCGGGCTAGAGCGTATATTCTGCATAATCCATGTCTTCTCCCTTTGGAATTGTACTAGAGGAATGGTTTTTGCTCAGTGCTGTCTTCAAGGAAGTTCATCTGGAACCTTCTGTACCTTGATATTCTGGTACACTTTAGATTTTCTGGCATAGACAATGCTGCTCTTTTGCCAGGGATGCAGTGCCTTCAAGGAGGTAAACTGTGGTCTCCACAAATGCTACATAATTTCTAACATTAATGGATATGCTTAACACATGAAAATAAGGAAGAACATACTCCTTTTGGTAATTTGGCCAAGATATTAAACTTCATAGCAAACAAAATTCCAAGGGTTCTTTCACTTCTCTTTTCCCCCTGAACACAGCCCACATGACCACAAAGGGTCAGGAAGATGGTGAAGGGACTGGAATATCTTTCATATGAATAGAGGCTGCGAGATTTGGAATTGCTGAACCTCAAGAAGAGAAGTCTTTGGGGGATCTTATCAATGTGTATAAACATCTGATGGAAGGGAATACAGAAGAGGGAGCCTGACTCTTCTCAGTAGTGGCTGCTGACAGGACAAGAGGCAATGGGCACAACTTAAAACCCAAGAAATCCCACCTGAACAAACAGACATAGAAACACATGCAAACAAAAAAAACCCTGAGGGTGTTCAAACCCTGGAACAGGATACCCATAGAGATTACAGAGTCTCCATCATTGGAGAAATTAAAACCCTGACTGGACAGAGTCATGCACAGCCTGCTTTGTTTGATGTTGCTTGAACTAGGGGAGCTGGACTAAATGATCTCAAGATGTCTCTTCCGATGTAAATGATTCCATGACCCCATCAAGCAGCAAAGTGGTATTATTGGACTCTCAGCAGAACACAGATCATTTAGCAGTAGTTAGGTTGTGTGTGTGTACATGCTTCTTACTATGCTGTTTACAGTTGTTTAATTGTCTTTGTCCTTCCCTGTGTTTATCTGCTTTACTTGCCTGTTACTTCATCCCATGTAGAAAATCATTCCTTCAGAGCAAGAATTCCTTGTGTTGCATGCGTAAACAAATCCTAACAGCAGGTCTTGTTTTCCTACCGTGTCTCACAAATCATAGTAAAAAATGATGACTCCAAGGGCAGTGTATTATCTCCAAAACCACTTCCTGCTTAATCTAGATGCTGCTTAGATATCCTTTGTTTGAGCACTGACCCATTTTGGTTGTAACATGAGTGCTGCTGAACTTGCAGCCATTATGGCTTGGCCATCAGCCAGCATATCACTTTCTTGTTGTAGGAGGTTTCTGTCTATAGCAAAAGTGATAATAGGGACTTGGAATGAGGTTAATGTACCCGTTTCACCAGACTCCTTGAAAGCCTGTCAAGAGCAGGGTTGATATTGGAACAGCCTGGGATTGCTCAGAATATACAGCTGATTGAGTATAATTGTCTAAGACTGCACATCTGCTTCCAATTCTCAATCTGCACTGCACAGGAATGTGAAGAGATCTCAGACTGGCAATTCTTTGGGACTTCTTTCAGATGATGTATTGCCAAACAGATTTTTCTTACCCAAAGATTTTGCTTAGAACAGCAAACTTCTGATAATGTTCTGTTTTGACGTTATCACTCCTGCCAGTCTCCTAGCAAGTGTAATGAGAATGCTGGCAATTTAAAAATGCATCTCCACAATTCATAAGGGAAGCACAGGTTAGATTTGTGCAGGTGAATGCATAACTGAAGGCTTGCAGCAGATACTTGCATCTGCTGTGACTGCCATTGTGACTCAATGGTTGGGAAACCCTCCTCATCTGGGGAAGGAAGCTATGCAGTAAAGCGGGAAACTGGAAGCTTTCCTTTAAGCATGAAAATGATTTATCCTTTATTTTTGTAAACGGAAGTGTTTCTGCAAAGTCAGTGTCAGTGTTTCTGACTTCTAAGTGTGTCTTTAGGAACTGCGACAAAGGAAGTGTAAATTTCAGAGGGAGTTTTTGAGAGGGGGAACGCTATGTCTACAAGAGTTAACTACATTAACTCTGGCCCTTGTTCTTGTGTGAAAATGGTGTGAAATGGTGACGGAAGGAACCTCTTGTAGGTGACATGTTTTTGTCAGCTGCCCACAGTGTGCGCCCTGCTGCCATATCTCCCTATATTGAAGTACCATTAGATGTCCAATGTTAAACTAAATTTTCTTCTGTTCTTTGACTGCCCTAGTGCCTTTCTCCACATTGATGATGTTTTGTAGGGGAGCCATCCATGAGTTATGCCATGTAAAGATGACCCTTGCATTCCAGCTTGACACTTACTTTGTGGTGAGGTGCCCTGATAAATTGACAGTGTAGTAAAAGCACTTTGTTGTGTGCCAGTGCTATCTCCAGTTCATGGCTTACTTTTTTCTCTCCTTTCTGCACAATATGTGCTTTTTGTTTATGTTTCACTCATGTTATTTATCTCTAAATTCCACAACAGGAGATGGCTAATGCATTTGCCCAGAAGCACCTGAGATCTATAATCCTGAATGTAAGTATGTGTGAAATGACAGAGTGCTTCCTAATGTTCTTTCTATAGAGGTTTCACTTGTGCAGAGTATAAATTCTGCTGCTGTCAGGGCCCTTCCAGAAAAGTGGCTCTTTCAAAGGTGAAATTGGAACCACTTGTTCAAAAGGGAGTTACCAGGATGCTTCTTTCTGCTGTTAGAGAGCATTATCATTATACTTCTGATGGAATATGGAGATAAAAAGCTGAATCTTCATATATTGAGAAGTATATGCAGCCTGGCATATGCCTCTAGCTAACTAATACCTCCGCTTTCATTAGTATTCTCTTTATTTCTACCTTATCCTTTATTTTGCAGCATGTGATCAGAGGAAACCGCCCAATTAAAACAGAAATGGCACACCAGCTGTACGTGCTACAGGTCCTGACCTTTAATCTCCTGGAAGAGAGAATGATGACCAAGATGGATCCCAATGATCAGGTCACTATTAGAGCTGTGTAAGATCTGATAAATAGGATTTACAAGCGACCTTACTCCTGTGCTCCTTAGCTCTATAGAACTTGCAACAGATGGCACATAAAGTTTCAAAAACACCTCTCACATTGTAGTCCTTGAGGTTAGGGTGTACTCAAGACAATCCTGCTGTATGCTGTGGGACTTCTAGAGAGGTAAGTGGTTACTGGAAGCCATGTATTCCTTTCTTGATCAGTGTGATTCCAGCTGTCTAATTACTGCACGCTTATGGAGGACACATCCTTTTATCGATTTCCTTGCAGCATACAAGCAAGCTGGGCATTTTTCAGATGTCTGTTACATAGTATTTAGATGTGTTGTCATCTTGAGTGAGAAATGCCTTAGCACTGGGGCAGTTAAAGGAGAATGCAAACAAATGCTTTGCCAATATATTGAAGCATGCCATTTTGAAATGGATTGCCTCTTCTTCTCATTACATAATGTTAATGACCTTCGGCATCTCTCTATTTACTGTGTGAGCTCTGGAGAGAGAGTTGGGATGGTGCATTATGTGAAAATACTGCCCTGGTGATTGATCCCATGTTACCATTTCCCTTCCTTCTGTTCTTCAGGCACAGAGAGACATCATATTTGAGTTGAGAAGAATTGCATTCGATGCAGAGTCTGACAGCAACACCGTCCCTGGCAGTGGAACAGAAAAACGCAAAGCCATGTACACCAAGGACTACAAGATGCTGGGATTCACTGTATGCATCTACAGGGAGTGCTGACTGTAAAGCGTGTAAAGGCAACCTAAGTAGTCTCCGTCAGAGTTGTGGGAAAATAATGAACAGAAATGGCTGTTTGCTCTACCATACTTATGTATCTGAGTTTTAGAAGTTCAGCTACACTCAGAGTCCCAGGGAAAATCATTATGAACTTGTTGATGGGTTAAATGCCAGGGCTCATTAGGCACATTCTTTGGAGATATTTACTTACCATACTCACCTATTCTATGAAGAACTTGGAATCAGCCTCTCTTCTAGGAAGTTTGGATAGCGTAGTCAGCAGGTGTCCAAGGTTAACCTCTTGGATAGATGCGAGGGAGTGCTTGATGGATAGGCAGTTGTACAATTCATTCAGCAAAGGTTCTTAGACAATTTCTTCAAGCTAATTTGGGGTTTGGTTTCTTTCTACACACTCTTGACAGAATCACATCAATCCAGCCATGGATTTTACCCAGACTCCTCCAGGGATGCTGGCATTGGACAACATGCTCTACTTGGCCAAATTTCATCAGGACACCTATATCAGGGTAAGTGAAACTGTTGTTTTTTGCAGATATGAACGCCTCAGCAGCCGTTCTTAGTGTGTGTTGCATCCTCTTCTTGTAGATTGTTCTGGAGAACAGCAGTCGAGAAGATAAGCACGAGTGTCCCTTTGGGCGTAGTGCCATTGAGCTTACCAGGATGCTTTGTGAGATCCTGCAAGTTGGGGAACTCCGTAAGTAGCATTTATTACCACAACTTTCCAAGTTTCCAAGTTTATGCTTCTGGAAGCAGCTTACAGGCTGACCAATATTCACAAGCATTTATACATCAAGCTCACTTCTGCCATGTATGGACAGGGAGAGCTTGGAGTTGCACTGCCAGTGTCCCAGTGATGATTCCAGTATTGAAGTCAAGTAAGAAATTCTATTGTGTGCACTCTGGCTGTCCTGAAAAACTGACGCAAGCAGAAGGCTTCAACTTCCTGAAGTTTTAACAGGGTGTTGTATAAAAAAAAAAACACTCTAGAAACTATAGTGAAATTGAGAAAAGTTTAGTAGCTTTGGCAGTCTTAAAGCAGCATTCTTAGACAATGAGCCACAGTAATAAATTCTGCCAGAGGAGAACAACTGCAAGCGGTCATTTGGGGGAGTAGTATGAAAAGGGCACATGAGTCACAGTGGTTTGCATAGTGAAGCATAGTTGCCATACCCGATATAGACTGTGGGGAGACAAAGCACCAAACTGCCTTAATCTCTTTGAATTGTACGCCATCTGGTTTCTGACACTGTAATGGATTTTAGTTACTCTTAGTAACTCTTCGTGCAGTATACTCACATGGTTGTGGTTTCTGTTTCTTCTTGAAGCCAATGAAGGCCGGAATGACTATCACCCCATGTTTTTCACCCATGACCGTGCATTTGAAGAGCTATTTGCCATCTGCATCCAGTTGTTGAATAAGACCTGGAAAGAGATGAGGGCAACAGCAGAAGATTTTAATAAGGTCAGAGTGGAGAAGAGGTATTTTTGTAGAATCTTTGGCAGAAGAGCACACGTTCACTCAGCCTGTACGCCTGGTCAAAGAGTAGGGCATGGAACATGAGCTGTAAGGGACGGAGGTCCAGTTTATATGTAGTATGACCTGAGGTCATTCTTTGTTCTTCAGGATCTTCAAATTCATTAGTACGTTGACAGTCCTGGCCCCAGTTATTCTATGTCATTTCTTTGCTGCCACTGAGCTGTGCCCTGGTTCTCTGCAACTCTTAAGCAGCAAGAAAGTGACTTGCATTTCTTCCTGCCCAACCTCCTTAGGTTATGCAGGTTGTGAGGGAACAGATCACACGGGCTCTCCCCTCTAAACCAAACTCCTTGGATCAGTTCAAGAGCAAACTGCGCAGCCTGAGCTATACTGAGATTCTGCGACTACGTCAGTCAGAGAGAATGAGCCAAGATGACTTCCAGTCACCACCTATTGTGTAAGTGCCTAACAAAATGAGTTGCCTTCTGTGCTTGCTGTTATCTCCCTTTTCTGCTTGCATACTCTTCCAATTTGATTGTCAGGGAGTTGAGAGAGAAAATCCAACCTGAGATCTTGGAGCTGATAAAGCAGCAGCGCCTGAACAGGCTTTGTGAGGGAAGTAGCTTTCGAAAAATTGGAAATCGCAGAAGACAAGGTAAGGTGTACAGCATCTACTGCATTTTTTCATGTGAAGAACTGTAGGCAAATAAGGCCTAATGGATTAATCTGTCAGCAGGCATGTTGCCAGAAAGGAAAGCTAGTTACCTGGGCTTATCTATACCAGCCAGGAGTCTGAAATGGAACAGATGTGTGTTTCTAAGAATACAGCCATTCCCTCACAAACAGGAAGCAGTGCAGAGGAACTGGGGGAGTAGAGGAATTGTATAGGTGACTATAATGTAATGGCTGTAAAACCTTCTGTGAATGATCTTGCTGAGCTTACTCTACTTGATGTGTGTTCCAGAAAGGTTTTGGTATTGTCGCCTGGCTCTGAATCACAAGGTGCTACACTATGGAGATCTGGAAGATAATGCCCAGGGGGAAGTGACATTTGAATCTCTACAGGAAAAAAGTAAGTCTCAATTAATACTCTGAGCACACTGTGCAGTGTTCTGTGCTCTGCCATCTAGAGGCTGTTTCGAGTACCATCCTAGAGATGACAGAAAAAGAGCTGTGGCTGAAGCCCAGACTGAGATGAGGTAAACTTTTGGTCCTTGCCTAAATCCTCCAAAGTCTTGCAATTGCTTGGTATTTCTTATAACAACTGGCTATAGGGATGTGTTACTGGTAATGCATTTTAGGAAACTGCTGTAATGAGCTGCAAGAACAGGAACAATGCTCATTGCAAAGACAAAACAGTTCTCATGGTTAGGATTTCTTGTTTGTAAGTTTTACTTTTTCCACTGTTAGTTCCAGTTGCAGACATCAAAGCCATTGTCACAGGGAAGGATTGTCCACACATGAAGGAGAAAAGTGCACTGAAACAGAACAAAGTAAGTGCTCCCTTTTTGCCTGTAATTCATGTCTTGTGCTATAGAGCTGAAGACTGAAAGCAAGCACCACGAGCAAATGGTCTTCCGCACTGCAGGTGTATTGTTTGCAAAGCCTATCTTGTACCTGGGCCTTTCCCTAGTGCTCATCTCTGCTTGCTGGGTGCTGATAGGGTAGTCTGATGGTGCTTCAGGCTGTTCAGAGCTGCTGGGAACACTGATATGGGAAAGTGCACTGAGCTGCAGCAAGACAGCTTCTCTGGTTGGGTCTGCAGGCAGAAGGTGCTGTGGTGTTTTGTTCAGTTGATGAGTGAAAGATTCTTTTCTGTTCAGGAAGTGTTAGAATTGGCCTTCTCGATATTATACGATCCTGATGAGACCCTGAACTTCATTGCACCTAATAAATATGAGGTAAGAAACATAGTGGTTAAACAGTAGAATATAAACCAATTAAGAGATAAAGAAGGATCAGTGGCTTCTCATTAAAGGCTTGAGCAGGATGTCTTCTACCAGGTTAATTCTTAGAAAATGTAGTCAATGCTTAGTGTGAATCTTACTCTTTTTTTTTTTCCCAGTTATTTTTTTTAAAAAAAACAATAATTCCTTCACTAATTTCCCTTAGTCTAGACTGCCACTGCCTTTCCTCGTATGCAATTAGTTGTTCCCCCTTTCCCATTCCATAAGACACTGATGCCTAAAATGTCCTTGCTTCCTCTGTTGTTATTGCCACAACAGAAACTCCTGTCCCTCTCCTGTAAGCAGGACCTCACGGCTACCTCTGGGCTTTGGACTTTCATTGGAATTCACTGTGGGCACTGTTTTGGGGTGCGGGTATTTTTCTTTCTCACATGGGTTAACTCCCTTCCATGGTTCCAGTTGTTGCATGGATGGAGTTGTGAAGCCTCCTTTTCCCCACAGTACTGTATCTGGATTGATGGGCTGAACGCTCTCCTGGGGAAGGACATGTCCAGCGAGCTGACCAAGAGCGACCTGGACACGCTGCTCAGCATGGAGATGAAGCTGAGACTGCTGGACCTGGAGAACATCCAGATCCCCGAGGCACCGCCGCCCATCCCCAAGGAGCCCAGCAGCTACGACTTCGTGTACCACTACGGCTGAGGGGCTGCCGGGCTCCGCCGCCGCGGTCACAATAATAACCAGTCCCGCTCCGCCGCCTCCGCCTCTTTCGCTCCGGGCCCGTCCCGTGCCGCAGCGGCACCGCCTCCCCCGCCCCTCGGCAGCACCCGTTGTCGTGGCCGTTCCCGCCCGGGGATTCCCACCTGCTCCCGTGGCGGGCGTTCCGCACCCTCCTCGCCCCGGCGGCTGCTCGCGTGGCAGCGCCAGGCGGCGCTGCTGCACCAAGGGTCCTCCACCGGCATCACCTACAACGAACGGCCGATGCAGGTGCGGGGCGGCGGGGACGGCGCTGTCTGTCCCGCAGAGCTTCCCTTTCCCGCTGATTCTAACCCTCCTGCACCTTCTGCTCGGCTTCGCGCTCGCCCGCGGCCTCGCGCGGTGCCGCTCGGGCCGCCTGCGGACCGCGCTGACCCGGGCCGAGTGTCTGCGCCGGGCGGCGCCCGCAGGTACCCGGTGGGAGGCAGGCCGGGAGCGCCCGCGGGTACCGGAGGGGCAGAGAGAGGGGCCGGGAGCGACCGCGGGGGCGGGGGGGACACGGGGGCCAAGCCGGTCTTTGCTCCGCTCTGCCCGCGCCGCTCCGGCGGCCGGGGCCGGGTGCAACCAGCGCGGCTCCCGCCGTTCCTCCCCGCGCAAGTGAAGCCGCCGGTGTGGCCCGCAGCTCGGGTCTCGGTCTCGGCGGCGCCGCGGGCCGTGACGAACCTGCGCGATCGCGGGGAGCCCCCCCCGCGGGTGGTCTCGCGCTGGGGCGCCGCTCTGAGCCGCGCGGGAGCCCTCACGCGACATGCGAAGGTGCTGCTGCAGAGGCCGCGGGGCTCCGGCCGCAGCGGTTGCGCTGCCGCCGCGCTGTGTCCCATGGAGCAGCCGCTGTCCCGCAACCCCGGGCCCGCATCCCTGCCGAGGTTTGCAACACCGGGCATGACGTGACCCGTGGTTTCCTGACAAACGTTCTCTCCACCTGTGCAGCAGCGCTACCCCTCAGCGCCGCGCCCCGCTGCGTCGGTGCAGGAAGCTTTATACAGGGGAGTACTGGACTGGAACAAGACTGGCGATGGGGTTGGTGCTGAGGGTTGGTGCCAGACTGGATTCTTCAGGCCTCTTGCAGTGGCCCTCACACCGGTTCTGGTGCAGCAATACATTCAAAAAGACTTCGTGCAAATCTGTGGTGCTTTCAGTCAACTGGGAGAACAAGGGCTTTCTCTGCGCTGTTGCACAGCTTGTGTGCAGTGAGCACAGTGCTGAGCCCAGCTGAAACCACAGGCAACAGGGCAGAAACAGGAAGAGCCAAGGATGTCTGAGTTAGGTTTGTACTGAAAAGCTCACGTGAGGAAAACAATGGGATTTTTCTGTGTCTGATCTGCCCTCTGTGTTTGTGGTCAAGAAGCAGGGGTGTGTTTGGGTTTCTTTATGTAGTGGAAGACCATTAACTTCAGGATTTTTTCTTTGATTCTTTAGCTCTGTCAGCTTCCTTGGATATTGGGCTGAGTAACTGGAGCTTCCTGTACATCACTGTGTCCCTGTGAGTACTAACACCATCTTCCCTGGGAGGCCTCTGTTGTGGTTTAGAAGGTGCTTTGTCAGGGTCCATTTCTTGAACAGGTGTATGGCTTGGTGGGATCGGTGAGCAGCATCTGTGGCAGCTTGCTGGCAGCAGCCTGGAAGTAGGTGATCTCGTGGTTCCTAGGAGTACTATCCTGGGAAGGACTATATTGGAGGAGGCTGACAGTGTATTTTGGTCCCTGCAGCTACGCAATGACCAAATCCTCTGCCATTCTCTTCATCCTAGTTTTTTCACTACTCTTCAAGCTGGAGGAAGTGGTAAGGGTCCTTTGCAATGCTTTAGGGAGGGAGGAGGTCAGGCCCAGGGGAATGGGCAGTGCACATAGAAAAATATAAGCAGAGGAAGAATGCCGTTACAGGGATGAATCTGGAAGAGCAGAGTTGTCTGTTCAGCTCCAGGAGTATGTGGTGACTTTGCGTTTACTCTCGTTCAGAGGGTGGCATTACTGCTGGTGATTCTGCTCATCGACAGCGGGATCTTCGTGTTCGCCTACAAGTCCATGCAGTTCGATGCACAGGGCTTTGTGCTGGTGCTGTGTGCGTCTTTCCTTGGGGGTATTCGCTGGACTCTTGACACAGATACTTAAGCAGAAGGCTGAACTGGGTACATAGGGTGTTAGGAAGAGGGTGAATCTGGTGGCAGGGAGGGGAATTGCTGGAGAAACAAACCAACTTGTGCAAAGGACGTTGTTTGAAACCTGCGGCAGGGGTTATCTATTGATGGCTAACAAAGGTGTTTTGGCCTCTGCAACATCACAGGGCATGGCCATTACAAATAAAGTCTATGTCTAGGAATGGTATTAATAAAGGCTGTAGGACTTAGGTTATTCCCTTGCTTGTTGCTACCTGGTCTGTTACTGGTTCTTCTCTTCTAGGAGTCCAGAACCCCACTGATGCCATGTTTCACCTGCAGCTGATCATGTTCCTGGGACTCTTGCCACTCTTTGCAGTGTTTGAGGGTGTGTGAGTTAATTGGAAGAAGCATGGGTGGCTTTATAGAGTGGTTGAGAGATTGCTTAGTAGCTTGTTGTTTGAGATGTCATTTAGATAAGTGAATAGCTGTGAACTTCATAAAGTAGTTAGAGACCTGGAATTAAAAGGACTCAGATGTACCTTATGCCAGCAGAACATTGAAGACTGCATAGGAATAGTAGCCCGTCACACTTGTGGAAGTAAAGGCTCTGAAGAACTGTCTCCACATCCTCCTGATACTAGAATGTGAGCAGTGCACCCCCATCTTGTTGTGAGGAGTCCTAGGAATTGGGAAAGGTACACTGCTACTCAGTGTCTTGTTCTAGGCCTGCCTTTGTCCGTATTGGAGAAGCTCTTCCATTTCCATTAAGTAGGAATGCTCTTCTCTCTAGGGAGGCTGTTCTTAGGTGAAATTCTTGCCTTTGGTCTAAGCTTTTCTGAGTTCCTCTTGGTTTCCAGAACATCCTCATCCTTTCCATTGCTGGCACTTTTAAGGTAAGACATGGTTCCTGTGCTAATACTGGAGGCAAGCACTGCATTGTCGCTAATGGGCCTCATGTGGTGGGAACTTCCTTGGAGCCTTAAAAATCATCTCTGTTATTTTCATTCTCCGTGCACAGGAGCTCGAAGCTTTGTTTTACCATCTCTACAGTGAAGTCCCTGGGTCTCTGACAGGAAAGGGGCAGAAAGTGGTGGCTGTTCTATAAGAAAATACCATTAAGGTCCAAAGTTTGGTGGGATCTGGGATAGACTGATTTAACAGGTCATTCTGTTTCTAGAAACTGTTTTTAGAACTCTCTGCGCATGGAAGAATGTGCTGAGGGAAATGAGCAGCCTGGCGTCTTGATCTGGGCTTGGGCTGTAAAATGTCTCATGCATATCTCCTCAGGTCTTGCCCTTCCGCTTGTCGTGGTTTTAGTTTCCACAGGATATCTGCATTTTATTCCTCGCCACACATTTGCTGGGAGACTGCCTCAGTCCCCTGAAGTGGCTGGACTTTGCTGTTTGTCTGTCAGGAATCTCACTTCATGTCATACTCAAAGCCATGAATTCCAAAGGTGACTCTGTTTTAACTTGCTCTCTGTCTTGCTTTGTTGCCTGTTTCTCTGTAGGCATTCTCACAGTGTCACTAGGTGCTGTGTCTACTTCCAGCTCCTTGCCAGTGCCAGGCCTCTAGTGAGTTTGTCAGTAAATGGGCTGTCTGCATGCAGGTGACAAAGCTCTGAAGCTGCACAAAGAGACCAGCTCCAACCCTGACCTGGAGCTGCTGCTGCACCACACAGAACACAGTGAGGAGGAGGAAGAGAATGTTGAGCCCCCACAACAAGACTGAACATGAAGTACAAAGGCCTCTGCTCTGTTCTTGCCAGACCTGCCTGACAGCTACCTAGGAGGAAAGTCCAAGAGCTTCTGACTGTGCCCACCCAAAGGAGAGCCATGGCCTGGCAAGGGTCCTACTGTTCTGCTGCAATGTGGGTTTGTAGCTGCTGCACAAGAAACAGGCACTGTCCCTTTCACCAAGAGTGAACTTGGAAGATGAGTATGGTCTGTGGAAGCAGGACGGCGTGTTGAGACTGGGAGATGCTATAGAAAGTCTGTTAGGGAATCCTGAAGGCTGCGTATTGGGAGTGTAGACCATGAGCTGTAGAGTGAGTGTGGGTGTGTCTGGACCTGCAGGCTGAGTGGTTTGGGGAGAATTTTAGTATTGTTTAGGCTTTGGCTTAAAAAAAATCTACTGCTAAGTAGGAACTCCTATCTTGGTGGAAGCAGATTACAATATATAAATCCATAGTCTTGTCCTAGCGAGAAGGAGCATTTGTGCCTGGTGACCTCCGTGTTCTGTATGCACTGTAAGGAAAGAAATAGATGCTAGTATTTGGTACCAATTGAACATGGCCAAATGATGTTGGGTGGAGTTAGAACAGGGATGCACAAGTCCTTTGGCCCAACAGGACAAGGGGAGAGAGGACAGTGTTACAGGAGACCTTGCTTGAGCAATAAGCTTATCAAGAAAGTCTGTTGGTATTTGAGGGGAGATTTTTTTATTTTTTGTTTTTTTAAATAAACTTTTTATGACTCCCTTTGTCTGCATATTATGCACCTCTATTTCATCAAGCAAAGGTCATTTGTCTTCTCAGCTCCTTTCCTCCTATACCCACACTGACCTTGCTAACTGCATACCCAAATCTTTTTGAGATCTGCCACACAAAATCCTTGCCCATCAACTGGATCCTTGATCTCTAAGAGGTCTTTCTGCAACCTGTCACAGTTGTGCCAGAGATGAGAGCATACTGACTTCTCTGCCTTCATGCATGAACAAGACATCATACCCTGGGAAAACTTTTAGTGTTGTGGCTTTTTGTAGGAACTTTACCCCCTTGCGCCATTAAATTGGATCCATTGGTGCTGTAACCTTGCCCAGGGAAGGGGAGTGATGCAGGATTTAAGATGGGTCTTCTTCCTTTCTGCTAAGCCACAAGTTGTGTTGGGCAGGCAAGTGTTTTTTTGCGTGATAGAACTTTCACATTTTCAAAAGTTTGTTCAGCGCTAGCTTTTGGATGAAGTGCTAGTAGACATTGCTATCTTGCTTCGGAGCAGACAGCAGGTGGTGCTGGAACCAGCAATTCCAGTCCAGGCTGGCACAGGAAGGGATCATGTGGGTCCAGGAGGATGCCTGGGGCTAAGGGTGGCTTGGTCTGCCCCAGCTGGATTTTCCAGTAGTTGGGACTTGTGATGCTTTCAGCAGGATTCACCCTGTTTACCCTACTGACTGATAGGTCTAAGCCCTAAGTACTGAATGCTCTGTACTGGGTGTGAGGCAGGGATGCTTTGTGCACAGGATCTGTGTTTAGCTGTACTGCAGCTGCTCTTTGCATTTCACTTTCCATTTTCTTGGATCTGAACCTTGGGCATCCTTCCACTGTGTCACTCTCAGCCTGGGATTTCAGGGCCCTGTAAATCCAATGTAAAGGCAACTTTGTTCACAGGTCAGGATTTGCTTGACGTACAGTGCTTGAAGATGAAATTTGATTGTGCCAGTGCAAGCGCTTGTGAACTGTAGAACCCTGTAGTCTGTTGCTTTCAGTCTCATTTCCTCTTTAAGATAGGAGGGATGCCCTAGGACCTAGTGTTCACATTTAGCATTCCTGATCCAGTCACGACTTTTTGGTGACACATATGACACTGGCACTCACTCCTGTGAAGTGTGCTCAGAACAGCTTTTGGGACAAGCAGTTCTCCACCCTTCCCTGGAAAGTTACACTTTCCTGCATACCTGTGGGAGATTAAGTTAATGTGTACATGGCTTTTCTACTGCTTTGGAAGTCCTTTTTTTGTCTGTTTCATGTTGGAACTAGTCCTACCATTCAGATGAAATGGCGCATTGATTTAATAACATCACTCGGGATAGCATGTCCCCTGCTGGCCAAAGCTCCAGAATGTTAGAATCACAAGATCTAGATTCAGTCAGGCTTGCTAGAATAAGGTGGGAAGGAGCAGCTGTTTCACAGCATCTTCAACTCATTTGAAGCAAAGAAAAATTTGTACAATAACTCATCAGAGAGAGAAGGCACAAGCCCCTGGGTAAGCAGAATTGGAAAATGCAATTTCTTTTTGAGCTGAAATAGATTTGGGAGTCTTCTAGTGCTAGGACTCTTCAAGTCACCTTGCCTGTGATTTAGCCATAGAATCTCTGTTCTGTTGGCTTCTCCTTGAACTGCTAAATGAAGAGTTGTGTGACAAGCAGAGGTCCATCTCTGTACTAGCCCTGAGTCAGGTCTCTGTGAGGTGAAGGCTCATGGGCCGGCCCCAGCATGCTACAAAGAGGTGAGAATAGACACTGTTTGCCCTCATTCCACAAGTGACCTAAGCAGGAATGCTAACAAAACGATGTGCCCAACAGGAATGCTAAACTTATATGCCTAGGAGTGTATTAAAGACATGGTTCTGCCCTGTGGCTGAAGAGAGGATTCTTGGAGTCCTGTTGGGAACCATGCAGCTTGGCTAATTTTGAGGGTCTGCTGAGGCCTCTCTGCTGGAGCTGGGGGTTCTTTTGGCATCTGTGCATCAACATGTTTGTCTGAGCAACAGTCCTGGATCTAAATTGCATTCTGTAGCCTGGAGCATTCCTGCTGAGATCTATGTGCACCTGCCTTCGTGGTGCTGCCACACACTGCCAGATGTTTGCAAGGGTAGCTGTAGATCTGTAATTTAAGAATTAAAATTCACCTTCTTCACTGACTTTAAGAGTTCCAGCATGGAAGTTTGCATTTAAAAATAGTGTAGTGTTGTGTATAAATGTCATTGCTGCAGATGCCTGACTTTGATTACCAAACAGCAAGCAGTGAGCAGCTCTGATTAAGTCCTTTCATCTTCTCTCTGTCTGGTCAGTTAATGGCAGGGGCTTTTGCACTCAAAACTGTTGTTGAGGCTTGGTGTTGCCTGGGAAACATGGAAGGAAAATGAAAGGATCCTATTGTTTATGGGTTTATTTTGCTTTTGTAGCAGCTTCTGGTGAGAGCCTTAACTGTGCAATGGAGAGAGCACAGCGTGTGTGTTCCCCACTCAACATACTCCCCCCCGTGCCAGCATTGCTGTTCTTCGTGCAAGATCTGCTTGCTCTGTTTTTGTTCCCCCACATCCACTGTGTCTGTCTGCTCTGTGTCTCCTCCAGCTCTGGCACGAGCACCATGATGGAGGATGGGTGAATCCTGCAGTTTGTGGAACTCGCTGCTATCAGTGACCCAAGACCAGTCCTCCATCTCAGATTTCAAGGTTCTGATTAAAGGAGATGCAGAGATGAGAAACAGCGAGGACAAAATGGGGAAGCAGTGTTGATACTTTGGCGAAATGGGCAAAGATTGATATCAAAGCAGTGAGGTGTAGCCATCCCCTAGGCCAGAGCTGTCTGTCTCAGTTCTCTCCCCTGTCCGTTGCACCTCTGAGCCTTCTAGAGAAGCACTTCCATTCCCTGCATTTGGAAAAGCAACAAGTTAAGGATAGAGTGTCTGTGATGAATGCTTTCCTATCACTTTTTGAACTTCCCTGCTGCTTGTTCCGCTCTGCTGACTGCTATGTCTGCAAGGTTCTGTACCCCACAGCTTTGCTGGTTCTCAGTTGTGCTGGCTCTGAGGCTCAACTGGTGAGGATCTCTAGTGGAGAGTGTTGTATGCTACAGGGCAGAGCACGATTTCTTGGCTGCTGTAGTAAGAGAGAAATATTTTAGAAACAAAGTTGGAGTGCTGACTGTATGGAGAGCTGCAAGAGAGCCCATTTGCATCAACTGTGAAGCTGGTAGGGGTGCTTTTCCATCTGAAGGGTCTGATGCTCTCCTGAGTGCCCTCTTGCTGGGACTCTGATTCCCCAAGAGCCTTAAAGCCTAAGTCCTGGCACCCCAGCTCTGCTATGGACCTCTCCAAGCAAATCCTGATTGCTTGCAGTGAGGTGTACCTGATTCTGCAGGCTCCACTAGTGCAGGCAGCGAGTGCAGTGTAGGAGATCAGCGAGCAAAATCAGAAGGCTTTGGCAGGGCTCCATGTAGGAACTGGCAAGAAAGAAGGGATAAAAGCTTTGTCATTCTTTGGGAAAATGGCAGTGTTGCTCTCAAGGCAACTCCACCCCGGCATGGTGTTGGGCTCCCTTCTGTCCATTTGCTCCCTGGCTCCCCTCCCCAGAAGCCTCAGGGGAGGGGATGGGTCCTAGGTAGTCACTAGCTAACTCCTAGGGTCAATTCCTGGAACAGGTCTCTAAAGGAAGCTTGCCAACCTCTTCGTGGCTTTTGCTGAAATTGTTGTCCTGCCTTCAAGCTGAGTCACCCTGCACCTGGATGTGGTCTCGCTCAGGAGCAGGACTGGGATGCTGGGTGGCTTCTAGGGAACATGGCAGAATTGTGGGAAAGCTCAAGAGAGGTGTGGTGGGTCTGTGCTGGTGCAGGGTAGTGCAGCAGAGTGTTCAAGAAACAGCACAGCTTGTCTGTTAAACGCTGTCTGCCTCCCTTGAATGGGCGCTAACATCTAATGAAAGGAAGAAGGAACCCCTGCCCCTTCCTTTTTCATATAAGGAAAAACCCTACTGTGCACTGAAAATGCCAGAACCAGAAAAAGAGGCAATAATGAAGGACTTAAAGGAGGAGACAAGAGTGCTACAGCAGTGACATAAAATGAGAAGGCACAATCCTGTCGTGATAGCAGTGAAGGGCAGACTCTAGGCATGAAGAGATAGGGTTGGAGTCTACTGAGGAGACAAGATGGGAGTATGGAAGGGGGTGGTAGTGAGGTGTGGGAACTGGGAGTTCCAGTGGGATCCTGTTTGCCTCTGGAAATAACACTGGGTGGCTGTGCAGCACTTTGGCCTTGTACAAAGGTAGTCAAGGCCTCTTGTCTTTGCTGGAGCTGTTTCAGACTTGGATCAACGCAGTGGGCTTGGGATTAGAAACACTGCCCCTGCACAGGCCCCTGCACAGGGCCTTTAAGAGGTCCCTTCGTGCCACAGTGTGGTCTCTGCAGTCTTCCCAAGAGAAGTGATGAGGCTCACTGGTGGTGCAGATTGTTTTCTGATGAGCCCTGAGTCAGCAGCTGCTTTAGGCAATGGGAGAAGTAGTTTCCTGTACAATCATTGTGTGGCACAGTTTGGTTTTGCCCACCTTCTTCAGAGTGTGAAGGCTGAACATGCTGGAACCTCTGTTGAGCACTGCGGTGCTGAGGACCGGCATGTGCATGCAGCAGCACAGACACATTCGTATGTGCAGGCCTCCTCCACCTGTGGGCTCACACGCACCCACGGACTCACAGGAAACAGGACTGTAACTGAATATTGATGGCGTTTCAGCTAATTACCCAGTGGAAGCAAAGCTGAGTGAATCTCAGAAGCACTGCACTTCTGCTGCAAACTCTCTTCTTACTTGTAAGACCAGGTGTTTAGGTCTGTGCTGATTTTGCCCCTCTACCCTGGGAGGCTTCTTTATCTGAACAGATGCTTGACTTCCTGCTGAAGTTTCAGAAAAGTGAACATTCTGAGGGTCAGGGGGAAATGTCTCTGCAAACCCCTCTGAGATAACAGACTGAACTCTTCCGTTCTGTCCCTGGCATATGTTTTCTCCAACCTCCGAATCACATTTGTAATTATTCTGCTCATCCTCCATTTTGTCAAAATCCTTTTAGAGATGTGGGCACCATATCTGACTTGCATCATCATATAGGGGGGAGCCTTGCCAGCCTGCTCCCACCCGTTGCTCCCCATCCATGTCTCTGAACTTACTGTGAGTACATCAGCTGTTGAGTGTGTACAGGAGGCAAAGGGTGATCTACGTAGAGTAAAAAGGACTCTTATGTGGTCCCAAGAAAGACTAATTTCCCCTCTACTTGATGCTGACCAAGGTAGGTCAACCTTCTTGTCATCACCCACTAATGTTTTTCATCTGTCTCTCCAGGTCAACTGTTACTGGAGGATAAAAGACCAAGGAACAGCAGGGTTTTGCTGGGAATTGCACCTACTGTTGCCCTCTCCCCATCATCACCACACTACACCTTCCTCACTGCCACATCACCCCCAGAAAGGCTAAGGGGAGCTTTGCGCAGAGAAGAGAGGACAAAGGTAGCTGGCCAAGAAGGGCAGAGAAACTGGGCACAGAAAACAAGGAATGTGAATGGTTAGAGATCACAATCACAGAATGGCTGAGATTAGAAGAGACCTCGGGAGCTCATCCCGTCCAATCCCTACTCAAGCAGGGCCACCCAGAGCTGGTTGCCCAGGGCTGTGTCCAGGTGGCTTTCAAATATCTGCAAAGGATGGAGACCCCACGGCCTCTCTGGGCAACCTGTGCCAGTGCTCAGTCACTCTCCCAGTGAAAAAGGGTTTCCTGGTGTTCAGAGGGAACCTCCCGTGTTTTCAATCTGTGCCCATTGCCTCTGGTCCTGTCCCTGGGCACCTCTTACAAGAACCTGGCTCCATCCTCTTTCCACCCTCCCTTCAAGTACATTGACAATTCCCACCCCACCCCCGGCCGCGAGCCTCCTCCAGGCTGAACGGTCACAGATCTGTGAGCCTTCCCTCCTATGTGGGGTGCTCCAGTCCCTTCATCATCCCTGGCCCTTTGCTGGACTCTGTCCAGCGTGTCCATGTCTCTTGTACTGGGGAGCCCACACTGGACACAGCACTCCAGGTGTGGCCTCACCAGGGGTAACTAAAGGGGGAAGGATCCCCTCCCTTGGGCCGCTGGCAAAGCTTTACCTAACACACCCCAGTACATCAATAGCGTTTTCTGGAGGGCATGAATGCAAGAACTTGTCCTTTTTAGCACTACAAGAAGGTTTCCTGGGCACAGAGCTGTCCTTCCAGAGCCATGCTAGCATAAGTAGCCCTACCATCTTATCTTGTGCTTTCCAGCCTATCAGAGCCGAGTAATTGCTGTATCTATCAGAGCTTCTTGCATTAACAGGCAGTAATTGGCACCTATGTTAAAAAAGCCTGGTTTCAATTACTGCTGAATTGAAAGAGCTGGGAGATTAGATGGGGGAGGAGTGATACTGCTCCTGTTTACTCTCTGTTTTTCCACCAGGTGCTCCTCTTCCCCCAGCGATGAAGTATTTTTTTCTATTTCTTGCTTGTGCTTTGAATGTGCAAAACCTCCAGCAAGGGCTGCATGGGAAGTGTAACAGTGTGGCTCCTGGGAGCACAGGGAACTGGCTTGGCTGGCACAGTGCTCAATTCTGTTTGTCCTCACGTGGGTGTTTCAAAGCCTCTGCTACAAATCCTGCACTGAATGGTGGGGGTAGCAAGTTGTGGAAGGGAACTGGTCTTTGTAGATGGTGGTGTTCCCCCAGTCCCATGCAACAGCAATCCTGGGAGCTTTCCCGGACTCTCCCCATAGCTATTCATCTCTCTTTGGCTTCCACTGCATCCGCACTCTGCCGTGGGCTCGACCAGCCCCATTCTGCTGCCATTCATCATTTCTGAGCCAATAAATTACAGCACTGTTAAAATGTATGGGGATTTTTTTCTGTGTTTTAGAGCCATGAGCCCTTAAATTTCCATTTGTTTAGTGGATGATGAATGAACAGTTGTGGTTGGTGATGAAGCCATGCAGAGGGTTGGGAGAGCTCTGACTACAGAGCAACTAGCGCTTGCTCCCACAAGCTTTTCACCTGGGCCCTTCTTACCAGTTTGTGAGGCGGTGGCTGTCTCTGGCTCCCCTTTCCCTCAAAACTCCCTGGTTCAGTTCATAACAGGGATCAAGGAAGGGGTTTGGAGGGGCTAAGTCAGAGTGTTCAGGATTTATTCCTGTGCTGTGGGGAGAATTTTATGTCTAATATCTGGAAGAGGGGAGGGATGCCAGGGCCAGGGCAATCAGTTACTCTATAGAAGCAGGGCTGGGAGTCTTGGCCCTTCAGCTGCCTGAAGGACAGGTTTGAACAGTAGGTAGGAGCCCTAACATCAGGAAACGGGGATAACAGGAGATCCTCAGCACAGAGTGAGGGCAGTGGAATGAGGAAGAGGGCTGGCTGCAGGCATCTGGGCAAAGACTGCTGTCATCCAAGGAATGCTGTGTCTTAGTGGCCTCCTAGTGTGGGAGAAGTCCTACTTGATGCTGGAAGTTAGGTGGCTCTTCTGAGAGAACCACTGCCAATAGTGAGGTCCAGGACTGCTGGGAGAAGGCACCAGCCCCCCTTGTATAGGGTGATGGGGGAAGACACATGTTTGAGATGGCAGCTGTTATCCAGTGCTGAGAATAGCCCTCCCAAAGACAGTGAGGTTAGTTACCACTGATCTGTATGTGTTTCTGTGCCAATCAGTCCCTCTGCAGCCAGTGCACTCTTTGGTGCATCAGTGCTGCATTTGCCTTTCTTCTTCCCAATAACCTGGAGGCAAAGGCTGCACCCACACCACAGTGCTTAAACTGTGGAGATGTGGGGCACATGGTGTGCATGTGAGAGCCATCACCATCAGTGTGTGGTTTGAGTCCTTCTTTCTCTATGTGCCTGTCTTGCAAATGTAGTTTTAAGTCTTGCAGCACTTTGGGCCCATCTAATGTTTCTAACACTAGGTGTAAGTTGCATGACTCTTGTCCCACGGTTGTGTCTCAGATTTCTGCCTTGAGCAATAATAAATTCCTGGCCTAAGACTGCAGTGTCAATGCATTTTAGATTTACCCCTCTACCCTGTCTCTTCAGGCTGCAGGCCACTGGGAAAACCCTGTGAGAGGCTCCCAGCTCTGTTCTCCTACTCCATGGTACAGTGCAGCAGCTGTTCTGCTTCCTTGTACCTCCAGTGCTTGCATAAGTGGCAGTAGGTACAGAAGGAGTTAAACAGTGATGGAAAAATTGGTATTTAATCCATTGCTGTCACTTCTAGCAAACCTAGATGGGAAAATGTCTCCCTGTTGGAAATAGCGCCTCTTGGAAATGGAAGTGCAGGATGGCTAGGGATTAGGGTGCCTATCGCTGGAAATGGGTTTCTTATCGTCTCTGTGAGCTGAATTGGTGGGACAGCCTCTGCAAATTGAATTGCCTTTCCTGTTTCTGCCTCTGCCATTGCCTTCCTCCTGTGCTCTAGGTTTGCACCTGCCTTCCCAGCCTCTCTTCTCTCTTGTCTTCATTCTCAGCAGAACAGGGGCTGCCTCCGAGAGAGTGCATGTCTACGGAGAGATACTGTCCCAGCTGGAAGGTGGGCAGGACTGGCTACATCTGGAAAGGTTCATCCTTTTGATTCTTAGAGCCAGGGGGATGTAGTCCCTCTTTCAAGCTTCCTTCTGAGCTTGCAAGGACAGCGGTGGCCTGGCAGAGCCTGGTAGCATGAGTGGAGATGTGAAATGATCAGAAGACGACAGACACAACTGGAAATGAGAGCTGGTAAAGAAGATCCAGGGGTGTGGCAGTGGGAAGGCAGAGGAGTTGAGAGGAGCTGGAGCAGATCAAGGAGAAAACAGGTTGAACACATGCGAGCAGAAAAGAGAATGACTGTCTGTGAGACTAGGAGCAGCCTGGACCTTGGGTCTTTGCTGTGCCAGGTGGAGGCACCTCGCTCCCATCAGCGCTCAGGCTCTGTCCTGGAATGGCCAAGGTGGCTCTTTCAGTTCCTCCTCACAGTCTCTGTGGTTTAAACATCCTACACCACAAGCAGCAGCCAGGTGGTACCCAGCTCTGCGCTGGCCCCAGGTTTTCCCACAGAGCCTGGGCAGTTCACTGCTCCCTGTGCCCAGAGCAGGTTCGCCTGAATGCAGGCTTAACACTTCCTCACTGTGCAAGCTGCAGGCTGCAGCCAGGGCTGAGGGTGTCGAGACACAGTGCCAGGGATTGCTTTGTTTCGAGGATTTGGGATAATTATATTTTACTGAGCTGAATTTTACCGTGGGTTGCCAGTGCCCAATTTCATGTTATCTCGGTCACTGCATGTTGTTTTGGAGGCGTTTCCCATCTCTGTTAGAGTTATGTGTGAGCCATAAGCACAGGAGGTGCTGAGTGTAGACCCATCAATGGCTTTGCAATGCACCAGCCTGCAGTCCTGGTGTTTCACCAGTGCATGGCTGCTGCCCTGGATTCTTTGTCTGTCAGAACTCATCAAATTTGAAAATAAAAAATACTTAAGACTAATGGGGGAGGTTTTTGCTGCTCTTACAGGGTTACCATCCATCATTAATGGAATCTGAAGCACAACTCTCTTTCAGAATGGCCCCTCTGCACTGAGCCAGAATACATAAAGTGATTGCTGGCCATCAGAGCAAAGCCTGAGCCCAGAGCCTGGTTCCTCTTGCAAGAGCAGGCTGTTCTCAGGTTGCAGGGACTTCCTGTCAGCCCTGCAAAAGAGTAGAAGTCCTCCCTTCTAACTAGGATGTTGTTCTTGCCCTCTACTGAAGGGCTGACTCAAATTGCTGACAAATAATAGGAAAAAGGTTATCTTTAATTGTGAAAGTGCTTCCTTACATGCTGAAGGGCAACTGCAGCCAGGTCTATCTGCGTCAGAGGGTGGGGAGCCTTTATTTCTGCAGCAAAGGAGGTTATGGACAAAGGCACTGTTATTTGAGCACCCTGTTAAAGAGCAAATTCCTGGAGTGGGATGCAGACTTGCAGCATCCACACTTGTGTGGGAGGACACATCAGTTTGTTAGGTATGGCACAGGCTCAAGCTGAAGTGGTGGCCTAGAAAGCAGGGACAAGGACGGGGGCAGACCAGTGGAAGCCACAGAGCAATCCTTAATGCAGTTTTGGAAAGTTTCCTTGTTTCCAGCCCTGCATGCTTCTGCACAGCCTCAGATCTGCCTCATGGCCTCATGCCTGGGGGATGCAGCCATGGAGTTACTCCAGGTGTTGTTTCCCCAGCTTTTGGTCTAGGGCCTTGTTCCTTAGTGTCCAGGCCCTCCTGCACACTGGCACAGGAGCAGTTTTGGTGGAGCTATCACAAAGCTGCCCCGGTGTCCCTTGTTGCTGTGAGTGGTCACCCAGCCAGGCAGCACTGTGCCTGGCCCGGTTGTGTGTTTTGCCCTGTGGTATGATTGTGCATTTAATAGTTTATCCAAGGCAACTCCTGTTTCACTTTGGGTTAAAACTAAAAAATCAAGGTGACTTTGGGGAGAGAAATAATTCCTTTCCCAGGATTTGCATAATCCTGGCTGGTGATATGATAATGGTGTTTGTAAAGACAGAGCACAATGAATTAATACTGTTGCTGCTGCAAAATGCAAAGCAGGTAATTTACCGGGGGTGCAAGGAAGAGTGTAAGTACAGCAGGCACGGCTGTGGTAGCATTGGGCACAGGAGACTTGTTGCTGCTGGCAAGGCCAGGGTGTAGTACAGAGTCAGCAGCAGTTACCCCTTGCACTCTGCTCGGCTGGGCTAGAGGCTGTGCTAAGCTTGTCCAGGGAAGGATTACCAGTTTCAGTCCCTTTCCTGCTGTCTCTATGGGCCTGGAATCTGCTTTGTCCCCCAGATCATTCCTGCAAGGCAGCCATGCAGGACCAGTCCCTACTGGAGGAGGGGCAGGAAGCTGAGGCTGACTTGCATCATGCTGGTGCTGCCGGGACCAACCAGCACGGAGTTGCCCCGGGGGTTTGCCGTGATGAGGAGATGGGTCCTGGCACTGCGCTTTCTGCCGCCTTGTCCAGCTACACCAGCAGAGAGACTTTGATGCCGTTCGGCCCCTGCGAAGAGTGAAGGCCCTTTGGCAGGTAAGCCAACCTGGAGACCTGCTGGCTATAACCCCAGTCCTCAGCTTTCACCCCGAGCCGCTGGGCTCAACTGAGGGAATGATGCTGCAGGACGAGCAAGGAGGAGGGGTTAGTATGAGGCAGAGGTGGAGAGAGAGGAAGGGGAAAGGCGCACTGGTGCCTCGCTCATTCCCTGTGCTGGTGCTGCAGTTCCAAAGCCATCCTTGCCTGCCAGACCCCACTGGAATCCTAATGCACCGTTTATCTCTGCAGCTCCACTCCTCTATCAGAGGGAGATGCTATGCAGGAGCCAGAGCAGGATTTCAAGCTAATTGGATTCTGTGTCTCCGTGGTTTCCCGTGTAGGCAAGCAACAGGGATTAGTGCAGTGTTTCTGAGGAACAGAGGAGAGTGAGGATGACCTGCACAGGGATTTCCTCTTGCTGCCCCTGCTGCTACCTTCAGCAAAGGACATCTTTGGACAAGCGGTTGAGGTGAAAAGGTCCAAAGCAATGTGTCCCCACTGTATTGGCAGCAGCATTGTCCAAATCACTTGTGCTCTTCCTAAATCCTTCCGACAGGTGCAGTCCCCATCCTAGGGAAGGAAACAGCTCCGGCACCTCCTGAGCAAGCCTGACAATAGTCTGGTCTCTCCTGCTAACTCTGTGTTAATCAAAGAACTGGTGGCTCCTGCGCACAGCCAGCCAACTGCCTGGGTCTGCTTCCCTGTCCCACCCCACCTCCCTTCCCCTGCTGAGCTGCTAGCTGGGAGCAGTGTAGAGCTGAACCTTCTCCCTTCCCCTACGTTCCTAGCTTTGTTTTAGAGCCTGTCAGGGCAGGCACAGGATTCATCTCATTAACACAGATTTATGCCTGTATAAACATTTCATTCCTTTAATGGCAGAGCAATCCTACTGCAGGCAGCAGTGGAATGGCTCCGTTTGCGCTGGCTGCTGAGACAGTGTGCCAGATGTATGAGCCAGCAGTGCAGTACGTGGCTGAGCGCACCACCCCATCGCCTTGGGGTCTGCGTGTGGAAGTGTGCGCAGGGTCGGCCAGGCTGGATGACTGCATGGCCCTGCACATCACGCTATCCCTGGGTCTATGTTAGGGCTGGAGTGTTGTCCTCACTGCACCGAGGAAGGGCAGAGGCCCAGAGGTGCCCACATACTCTCTCCAAGCTGTGGTAATAGAATGTTGGCTGGGCTCACGTGTCAGTGGTCCCCTTGCCTGTGCTCATGTGGTGACTTGCTGTGCGCTCTGAAAGTGGCGGGGTGCTGGGCGTCCAGTGTCTCTGCTGTGCTGAGGGACAGCCCTTGGGCACCTGGATGGTGGGATGAAGTCCTGGGGCAGCAAGAGAGAGGCGAGGTCTTCTGAGGGCCTCCTGGCCTCTCTAGGGCCATGGGGTGTGCCCAGGGTTACCATTTCATGGCTCCTGGCACAGCAGCACATATCTTGGACTCCTTGATATGTGGAAAAACTTGTTCCTCAGGTTCCATCACCTTGCCAGATTCAGTGCTTGGTGAGACAGCACAGACTGAGCCATGCAGAAAGCTGAGGGTGGAGAGAGGGTCTGAACCTTCCTGTCTTGTCTGAGCCAAACTGCGGGGGAGATGCTCCCAGCGCTTAGGTCTGGGGAATGATGCCTCAAGGAGAGCTGGGATGTGGCCTGTGCTTGCCCTTGTCACTCACTCCCCATGGCACTACCAAAATGACACCTTCTCCTGAAAGCCCCCTGGCAGCTCCTTCCTGGCAAGAGAGCAGCTCTGGGGCCCTGCTCAGCTGGTCCACAGTGTCTGCTGGGCTCTGTGTGCAGGAGAGGCAGGTATGTGGCAACCTGCTGCTGCAGTTCATGGTCTATATTCTCCCACACGCTCATCCAAATGTTAATTTTAGGGATGCCTTTATAAAGCTTGCAGCTTTATCCCTCATGGGCTACATAGATTTCATCTTTTTGAGAGGTGACAGTTCTGGCCTTTGATACCAGGCTATCCGTTTAGTACTCTGAGAATAATAAAAACAACATTGGACCTTACTGACTCACAATTATTCTGCTGCTCCTTTGTCTAACTCTTTCGGTGCCACCTGAAATTCTAGTATGCTGAACAAGTGCCTCAGCTGCTGGCAGAGCCACAGGCTTGGGACAGCAACAGCCAGAGATAGCCTCCCAGCTGGAACAACTGCATGGTTTCCAAATTGTGAGCTGCTCTTCTGCTTGCAGATGGTTTGTGCCCACCTCTCTATTAGGCCTGGGAATCTGCAGAAATGCCTGTATCCCACCTCTGAGACCCTTCCATGTGTTCTGGGCAGGGTATACCTGTGAATCTGCCAGCCACACAGCATATCGATTTACCAGGCTGAAAGGAAAGGCATTTCTGTGCTCACTGTGAGACAGCCTTGCTGCCGATGGGCCTGAAAGAACATCTTTAGGTCATTCCATCAATGTAAAGGTTAAATGTTCAGCTGCAGCTATTGAAAACACAGCAACAGCAGCAGCAACAACAACAGCAAAAGAATTGGATGCCTTATCAATGCCTGGATTTAAGACCTGCATTGAAGCACCTACCAGGTATAGTACACTGAGGTCCTCCCTGTGTCGAGAGTGCTGCTTCTCAGCACTTTTTCACCTCTGGGCAGCTGTGCAACAGCTCAGCCCCACTTCAGCCCAGCTGACAGCTTTGCAAAATGGATTTTTGGCCTCAATATTTGCCTGGGGATTTTGTAGAAGTGTCTGATGTTTTAAAGCATGTCCATACAATTTCTGCTCTCTCTACTGATAAAGTGGGCCTCTTTGTGTTGTAGCCTTACTTTCAGCCACTCAACTTCTGTGAGAATGCCGGTGACCTACTGGAAGAATTATTTGTATGTAGATCTTCTGTTGACTAGATATGGACCTGGAAGAGTAATTTTTTTTTCTACTCTGCACATCTGCATGTTTCATGTTTCAGTAATTCTGTAGATTTCTCATACATTTAACTTGTTTTGCAAAAAACACTTTATATTTTAGCATGGTAAAGCAGATTGTCTTTTGGACAGCATGGTTCGCAGCGTTCATGACTTCATAACAACTTGCAATATGCATATAATTAACAGAAAAAAAACTAAAACCTCATCATGATGCAATATGTTTAACAATTCCATTCCCTCTTCCTGTCACGTTTGTGGGTAAGTCACAGCAACTATCCTGCTGACAGGCCATTGCCTCTGGAATACAGGCTTACCCTTTGCAGTCCTGTGCCTAGAAGACCTGCAGAGTCCAAGGTAAATGCCAGGAGGCACATCTTACAAGATGGGGCAGAGGTCCTACTCCCTGCGTATTCCTCCCTGTTCTCTGTTTCTGTGTGTGCCTTTTCTTGTTGCCCTGTCTTCTCAGGGTTGGAGCTCTTCTAGGCTCTTGGTGGCCTGGTCTGCCTGTGATGGAGCCTCCTGTGCTTCAGATGTGCCTCAGTCACACCCTGCAGATGAGGAGGATGCAGGGGCCTTTGGCTGCCCATAAAGGGCTGTTCCGTTTATAGTCCTTTCTGCAGCACCCAGAGAAGCACCAGGAGCTCAGAGCCCGCTCCTCTGTCCACAAGTCCACCTCTCTGCTCCATGTCGGAGGCAATGTCTCCTGGTAGAAGCTGTGTGAGAGCTGATGTGGGGCTGTAGTGAACAGATGTGGATGCTGTGGCTGCCCTGCAGTGGCAACTGACACCTCCTCAGGGACGGTGCCAGGTGTGATCACTAGTGCAGGGTGTGGGCACGAGGTGCTGCTGCGTGCAAACTGCTCTTTATGCCCTGTCACCCTTTTCTGTTGGTCTCTGGCAGTTGTTGCCCCTGTTATATGAGTGTATGATCTGCTACAATCCACAACCAGCTGGCACCAGTGATGAGAGAAGCACAGCAGATTGATCCATTGCAAGGACTTCATTGAAAAGCTCAGTGGGGAGCAGCAGTGTGGCTCTGCGTGCTCATAAACTGGGCTCCAGTGTGATACCTCGACCCCATGCTGCTGTGCCTCAGCTCAGCCACAGGGTGGAGCCGCATGAGACGGCTCTGGGGTGCAGGCACCCAGTGAGCACCCAGGTCCCAGCTGAGCTGTCACCTCAGCAGCAACAGCAGATGGATGTGGAAAGCGTTTGAATTCAGCACATGATCAATACTAAACTGATCTTCTGGAGTCTCTTATGAGATTACCCCAGCCTCATGCATCTAATTGTAAAAAAATCACTCAGCACACTAGGGAGATGTGAGAAACACTGCAGACCCCATTTAAGATGTGCAGAGCCAGAGTAAGTGACTCACAATTGTTTCTTGCAGTAAATAGTTCATCCACTTTGCATTCTGTTTTATTGCTACCCCCACATCCCTGCGTCAGTTGCTTTCTACCAGTTTCTCTCTCTTGTCCTGATCTGCCCATCCTGGTTAGTTCCTGTCATCTTGATTCCCTACCACACATATAGGCGTTTGCTTGTGTTCACACACAGACGCAAATCTGTCCCAGCCCAACTGTTACTGATTGACATGCCATGGAGAACAGTGCTGGGGTAGAGATGATGCTGTAGAGATGATGCTGTTCCACTGCTTGGTGTCAGCAGAACAGAGCTGGGCTCAGTCCAGGCCCTGGCTTTGCCACCTTAGTCTGTGCCCCAGTGCTGCTTTACCAGCAGGCAGAACTGTTTGGAATGCGTTACTGGTGCTAATAGCATTTCTAGAACAAACTCTATCTTATGACAAAAATTATCAGCCAGCCGGGTTCAGAGTAGGGGCTGCAGCTGACACACAGGGAATGGCAGTGAAGGGCTAGAATGCTGCCCTGGCACGGGAGCGGGTTGTGGCAAGTTCTCCCCCTTTGATGCCTGTCTGGAAGCCCTGGGCTTCCACATGCGGTCAGAGCCAGGAGGGACAGGGCAGCAGCTAAATGGGCTGGATGTGCAGGGCATGTGGCATCTGGGCAGGGATATCTGGTGGGCTCTACCCTGGTCACTCATGCTTCCCGATGTTGGCTCTGGTGGGTTGGCTGAACTGGGCCGCTCATGTGTCCATGCAGGTTGCTACAGCTACCATATCAAGTTGATGGGAGTCCCTGCCATGGGATGAAGCTTGACTGGCCCTGTTAGCTGAGGCAAGGCTGTTACTGCATCTCTGAAGCCCCTGGCAGCACGCTAGCTCCTGGGGCATCCTGTATGGTTTTGTGGAGAAGATTGAAGACACGTTGGCATGTGTCTCTTTGAGTTGAAAATTGTTCAAGTCTGGGAGAGTGTCAGGAAGAGCATTAGACCTGCTTGCCCTGTCCCTGTTCTTCTACAGTGGCCACTCTGGAGACACATGCTGTGTTTAGAAGGACTTGGGCCACATTTTTGTCTCTCCCTATGGAAATGGTTTTGGCCAGTATACACCTCCCTGGGAGCGCTTTCATTTGCACAAGTGGGTACTGTGAGCCTCTGTTCCCACCTCTGATCACTCCAGGAGGCAGGAGAGTTGAAATCATGGTGGCTGTGGTCTGACCCTGACTTAATCTTCAGGAATAGCACCTCCTTTTCAGGTATTACCCAGCCTTCTCTGCTGTCTCTTAACACTCCTTCCAGCAAGGCAGCAGTTGACCTTTTGGAGAGAAATAATCCCAGCATCAGGATGGTATTTTGCATGCTGTCCCCTTGGGATCTGTAAGTATGGGCCAAATCAGAGTTCTTCTAATTGTCTGCTTTGAGAGGTGCTGGCCAGGTCCTGCCATCTGGGAGGCAGTGGCTGCTCTGCATGTTTTGGCTCCAGGTCAGAATCCCTGAAATGCCAAGGGGCCTCTGAGGGGCACTGGGCTGTTGAGGGCTGGAGTGCTTAAGGTACAACCTGCTCTGCCTGTTTCTGACCACTGCTGCTCCTTGCTCTGGGATCTGTCTGCAAAGGGGCTGCCCCTCAGTAAGGTGCGAGTCCGGGGGCCCACAGAGCCTTGGGCCTGCAGAGTGTTACTCCCAGCAGCTCTGGGTGGGCACCTGCACACCATCGACAGCATCCCTGGGAGTGACCTCTCAGCCTTGCAAAGGGAGCCTCCACCCCAGCAAAGCTTGGTCTCTAACCTGGGATCCTAACGGGGTAGGGAGGGCAAGGAGAGGCACAGCCCTGCCAGCCTGGCCACTTCTGCCTGCCAGCATGTGAAGTGGGCTGGAGGAGTACAGGGCAGGCCCATGATACCTCTGTGGTCTCTGGGGCCAGTCGCGCTGTGGTCTCTGGGACAGAGCGCTCCGGACACCTCTGCAGATGACAGCTGGTGGCACTCAGCACCTCTGGAGCCATCCTTGAGGCTCTCAGCTTGCTTTCCATTCAAGGTGTGTGCCTGGACTGGACCCCACACACGCCTCCTGTGGGTTTAGGCATGCAGTGTCTGTAGGCTGGCAGCTGAGTCCCACCATGCCACCAGCCAGCAGCTGTGGGTTTGGGGCTGCACGCGGCTGCGTCACGCTTGGCTTGGCAGGCCTGGTATGAAATAAGATGAATGGGCTGAAGTTGGTGAAAATTACTCTAATTTATAATCTGCTGCTTTGTGGAGCTCCCCAATTAATTCTCTGTAGATACATAAGTAGGCCACATGTTTGCTTTGCTTCAAATGTAATAAACATTACACTATCCCCTGGTTTTGGTGCTGGTTCCTGTCAGAGCATTAGTCCCTATAGCCAATTCCTCACACCTGTCTCCCTGGCTCCTGGGACCTGGGCTGAACATGGGGCGGAAACGCCAGGCACCAGGAAACTTGCGGCATGGAGAGATAAATTGCTGATCAAAGGGCTAGTGCACAGTGCCTCTGAATATTTAGTTGCAGGCAAGGCAGCCCAGCCCACTCAGGAAAGGGCTTTGTTCCTGCCCAGCTGTTTGCCTGGCTTGACTCTGCTGCAGTGAGCAGCTGGGGTAGGACTGGGTGCTGGGATCTGCGCACCCTCAGGCCACAGAGAACTGACAAAGGGTGGGATCAGTGGGGAGGCTGTTCTTTGCAGCTCTGCTGCAGTCTGGATGTCAGTATAGGGCTGCTGCAGAACCAAGTCACTGGTCTTGTGCAGGAAGAAAAGTCTGTCCAACTGATGCAGAAGCGTCAGCTGTATCCATCTTCAGGGTAAGAGGGCTGCATGTCTCGGCATTGTGCACACCTTGCTGCTGCTCCTGCCCTTCCCTGGTGCCGTGGGGCAGGAGTTGAGCACAGCCTCTGCCTTGGAGCCAGGCCAGGAGCTGCACATCTGTTGCACGGTCCTCCTGGAAAGGCAGAAAGAGGTGAAGAGGGTCCCAACAGGTAGTGGGGAGCCTGTCTGGGACATTCATAGCCCTGAAGTGTTAAGATGCCCAAAGAAAGGCCTGTACTGCCTTTACAGCCAAGAACAGAACCTGCCAAGAGTTTGGGCACTGCTGGCCCAGTAAGTGCTGGTGGCTTTGTCAGGTGGAAACAGAGGTGATAGGCAGCCCCTTGCTCCTTCAAAGGCTTCCTATGCATCTAAAAATAGAACTAGTTTTGCCATGCCTTGATGATCTCTCTCACCTCCTTCCTTACCTGCAGGAATGGAAGCTGATTCCAGGCTTGCTGATAACAAGAGTGCAGAGAGGTTTACATGAGAAAAGGCCAAATGTTGGACCTTGGGCTTTAGTTTTTGCTTTGATTGTTTTGTTGACTGATCCAAATCTTCACTCTTTCTGAGTGGATTTCTTCCTCCTGCAGGTACAACTGTTGTGGTCTCTTCACCTACCTACCAAGTCATGCCCATCACAGACACTGAGAGTGGAAAGGGTTGCAAAGCCCAGGTTTTGCCTTTGCCATAACATATATCCTCCACCTAAATTGCAAGAGTGCCAGGGCTGAGGCAGCGAGTTGCAATGCAGAAGCATGCATAAACTTTTGCTGAACTAGTGACCCTCCTGTTCTGTTGCTTGTGGCTTTCATGGTCCTCTGGCATCAGGAGACCTTTGCCAGGCCTTCCTCTCCTTTCCACACCCAGGAAACATCCTCTATGCTGCCCCAGTCTACTCAGTACCCTGGCCTTGCTTTGATGCAGTGTTGTTTCAGCAGGCGAAGTGCAGAACTACTTTGCTTGTTGAGACGCCTTTGGAGGGTGAATGAATTGGAATTGGTGCATGCTGGGTGAAGGTGCCCACTTCCATCTGGTTTGATGCAATGATGAGTTATTGACTGCTGTGCAGAAAAGTGGGGACAGATTGCTTAACACTGTGTTTTCACCATCTCCAGAGGAAAGAGAACTTTAAAAATCAGTTTAGAGCGTAGTTTAATAGCAAATTTCAGCACCTCTGCCACTAACAGCCAGGCCTTGCTCTTCTCTCTCACTTGGCTTTACCCCTCACATCCACAGCTTCTCTGCTAGCTTTGCAGTGCAAGTAAAGCACTTGCCTGGCCTTGGGCTCCCGTCTGGCCCTGGGTAGTTCAGAGCCAGCTACTCCATGTCCTTCAGTCCTCCTCAGGGCAGAGACAAAATTCTTGAGCCCTAGTAGGGAAGAGGTGTTGGCTCCTCACTCTGCACCACAGCACCCAGCTCTGTGCTTGCCGCAGGCATGAGGAGCCTGGCTAAGCATCTGCAACGTGCCTGACTGCACTGCAGGTACGCATTTCCCATCCACTCTGCCCTCCCTGGGGAGGTTCTAGGAAGAGCAGCTGTGTTGGGGTCCCTCAAGGACAGAGATGCCAACCTGGTCTTAGGGCACATGGTCCCCACTTTTCCTGGAGGCCCAGATGGTGGGACTCACATGCCTTGCACAGGCTTGCCAGGGAGAGGAGCCAAGCAGCAGCTGTTATCAGGCACACACAGACCTTCCCATCTGGCTGCTCTTCTGAGGAGTGATCCATGCTCCCTGCAGGTGCTGGGCAGCCGTCACTGGGAGGTGCAGTGAAGGTGGGAGGTGGAGCTGCTTTGGCTGCAGAGTCTGGGGGATTAACAGTCTCAGCCTGCCCCCTCCAAGCCAGGCTGGTGCAAACCCAGCAGTGCCTGCAGCTTCGGTCTGCTCCTGCAGTGACTGCTCCATCACCTCAGATACACAGCTGGGAGCTGATCTGAAGCCCTGGGATTTGAGTCAGCTCAGGCTGACACAGCTTGAGCTGTGTTATAAGAGGCTGGAAACACAAAGCTCAGCTGGGATCTGGGTTCAGAGCGTTAGTGGGCTGCAACAAGAGGATGCACAAGTGCCTTGAGACTCTAAAGCCACCACTTCCTCCAATTGTTGTGAGGCACAGTCCTCTCCAAGTCCTCCCTTCTGCCCCGTGGAGGTCTGCCAGGGCACTGAACACCTGGGAACAGGGGTCTGCTGGCAAACTTGGTCAGAGTTGTGTTGCTGCTCTCTGTCTTTCCCCCCAGCTGTTTGCGATGTGCCACTGGCAGCTGGTGGAAGTGAAGGGAGAGCTGACCCCTGCCTGGATGGAGCTCAGGCTGAAGACCTTCCTGGTGGTGGTGTCAAGCTTTGTGACTGTAGAGCCACTGAGACATGTCATCTCTCTTCTGTCTCCTGAAACTATCTCCAGAGCTTCTGGGAAGGGCTGAGCTAGCAGGCACCCACCCTCTTGCTTTTGTGTAGCCTGGCCTGAGGCAGAGGTGTGGAACTCCCTTTGTGCTGTGGGACTGAGCTGGGCTGCAGCTGTGCCGCTGGCTGCAGAGCATGGCACAGGGCAAAGCAGCTGTACCCTCAGGTGCCTGCTGCTTGCTCTGTCCCCGTGCTGGCTCCCAGTAAGCTGTGCCAGGACACATTCCCAGGCCTGAGATGGAAGTTTCTCACTGACTGATGCGGTTTTTTTCAGAGGTGATGGAACACTCACTGCAGGAGCAGAATGAAGCTGGTGGGCATGGGGCAGCCAAGCTGGTGAAGCAAGACTTTGAGGGGTTTTCATTCCAGCTCCCTGCAGTGCATGCCTTGCCAGGAGCTGCTCTCTGTTTTCAGTCAGCATCATAACTACGTTAGATCTGAGTAAACAAGAGCTTTCCAAGTATGTTGCAGGAGCCAAGGCAGCTCTAGGCATCTTGGCCATGTCCCTAAGGATAGGGCTGCTGGGTGCTGCTGGCACCATGACACAGCTCCACATCTTGGTTTTGGGGACCTCTGGCACCTTCTCTGGGAAGGCTGAGCCAGGAGTCTGGCTGTGGACTCAGCCTGGATTGGACACCTTTAGCACAGCTCTACTCCCCTCTGCATGTGTTTCACGCTCTTTTCTTACTCCATCTGCACCACAGAAGGAGCACAAAGGACCGTGAGGAGTTAGAAAAGGTAAGAGAACCAAGCATCCAGGACCATCAAGCCCCACAGCCTGCTCAGGGTCAGGTTCCCTTAGCTTTTGTGGTAACCCCCTCATGCTCAGAGAGCTGCCAGTATCAGACCCTGCTTTCACCCACCTTCCTCATACTGGCCTGGCTCCTGGCCTGAATATATTTTTACATTTCATGAGTCTCAGAGGTTTTTAAATGTAATGGGTTCTTTTTTTTCTTACTTCCTTCTTATCACCTGAGCTGGATTCTCTCTGAGCTGCTGCCAGCTCCAGGGATTACAAGTGAATAATTTAGGTCTGGTGGTGTGTTTGAAGTATTAAGAGAAGGAAGTGGCATGTGTAGCCTGCTCCTCATCCCTGCCCCAGGGCCATCGAGAAGGCTGGAAAGAAGGAAGGACTTGCAGTGTGTTGAGCAATGGCAATGCCGAGGTTCTGCCTGGCTTGTTTGTCATTGCTGAATGCAGAACATGCTGCTGTTTGACTGGCCCAGGGTGCATTGAAGTTTGCAGGGTCCGGAAGCAGCTCCCCATATATCGGGAGTTCTCAGGACAGGAGGCATAGAAAGATACTCTGGAAAATTATTTTTACCCATCTGTGATTCACTGTTCAGAGAGCTCAGTCATGTTTGCCAGGGCTGGTTCAGTAGCACCCTGACAGGGCAATCTTTTTCTCATACATAAACTTCTCTTTGCAATGTGATGCTGACAACATTTATGTATGAACTTTAATAGTTTCCAGGAGCTCTTGGAAGAACTAACAAGCATATCACAGGGTCCGGTGTTAAATCCTTCCCTGCTGGGATGCAGTAGAGAACAGAAACTGTCAGGCAGTTTGAGCTCCACTTAACAGCAATTAGTACAGATGAAAGAAGCACTAAGGAGAAAGGCCAGGTCTCTGTACCTTGGGTGGGGGGAGGAAAGGAATGTGTAAGAGAAAATGTAAACATGACAAAATGTGGCTCTGTATCCCACAAAACAATGAATAATTTTAACATTTCCAATCCTTTTCATGCAAGCAGAAACAGTCTATCAATACGTGACAGAATTAAAGACCTGCAGTAAAATCTTGGAACTTGGAGGATCCATGAGAACTGTTAACACAGACAATCTGTGGAATTCTGCATGGAAGTAAAGGCAAGGTGTACATACAAGAGCCAGAAGCTGCAACAGCAGAAGTCTGCTGGGCAAGGGGACTTCTCTGCCCACCCAGAGGAGCACTGGAGAGGAGAAACCATCACTTGCAACATATACGGTGGACCTACAGAAAGCAGGAGCATTTCCCAGAAAGCTCAAAATTATAACAAATATGGATCTAAACAATATCCTTGTAAAAGCCTGCAGAATGTGTGTTCATAAAAGCTGCAGCCACAGCCATGGCTCTGTAAGACTTTTGGCCATCAAGAGCACCTCATAGCCTTCACCCTGTGAAGGGGTGAAATGTCAAGAGATGCCATTCTATAATTCTATACCACAGCTAACACAAAGACAAAGACAATTTCAAGGTAAGTTAGTAGGATGGTATCCCTGGAAAATGGAAAGGCTAAACAACAGATAAACAGGTAAATACTTAGGTATGTGCACAAAGGGCATGATGGACTATGTTTGTACCTATTCTAAAAATACCTGTACTAGGCCGTTTGAAAAGTAGCAGGGAAGGCACCCTTGCACAGTTTGGAAATACTAATGTTTTTAGAAAGGTAGAATCATTCTCTGAATCCTGGTAACTGAGTGAGCAGAGGAGCTCAACACGATGCACTTACAATGTGTCTTTTGGGAGGTTCAGATTCCTGCAGTTGCACTTTGGTTAAGCTGTAGAAGCTTATCGCATACGCAGAGAAGCTTGCTACTGCAACAGTGGGACAATTAATGGCGCAAGGAAAGCAAAACTTTAAAGAGAAGTCAGTACAACAGGGACTGTCAGAGGGATGAAGGAAGCTGGAGTATTGACTGGATATGCACAGATACTGTCTGTTAAAAGCAGTGGATCTGATTGTGGTAGTGGCTGAGCAGGATTTGAGTCAGAAGGGACTGGGCATCATGAAAGATAAGCTGAGCTGAGTCTGATGCTACACCTTCCAAGTGCAGGCACTGGATAAGGCTTCCTTTCCCTTCGGTGTAGGAGGGCTTTGCTGTCCCTCTCAAACGACATCATGGCGGTCTTCCCAATCCACAGCACATACCCTTCAGAGTGCTGGACTCGGTACTAGTGTACTCCAGAAGTGGTCATATTGCTCTGCCTTTCTGGGATGTGAGTCCAAAGACCATCCTAGTACCAGAAATAAACAGCTTTCTTCCAGTTTACATCATCTTCGTAGCTTTTGCAACCAGATTGTGGCTTTCACTGCACCACTGTTCTCCTACAGTTGTTATTGGAAGATTACAATTGCTTTGGTCCCTCTTTATCAGCTCTTGGCTGGTGTACGGCCACAAAAGAGTATGTGTGTGAGAGTGACTGTGTGTACATGTGTGTACACTAGGGAGCGAAAGACAAAAGGGGATGTTCTCATGCTCCTCCTGCCCGTTAGTCCTGTCCTAAGCTTTCCATCGAGCTGGGGCCCTTTGATGCAGCCCAGACCTGATAGTCCAAACCTCTGCCTTTCCTCTCTTTTCTTTGCTTGTTTATTATATTGCCTATCTGGGGCATAGCTTCAATTATCCCCTCTCTTGCAATGCTTAGGTGGGTAGCTGTGCATCTAGGTGTAGATTTTGGGAGCAAACAACTTGGAACGAGTGCCTGTGCCACCGAGGGAAGGGCATTGTGTGAACACGGCCCACAGCAGGGAGTCATTCTCCCCAGCTCACCTCTCAGTCACGCTGGCTGCCTGCCCACTAGCAGAGCCAAACACCAATGCCAATGGGCTTTCTTCAGGCCATAGTTTGGAACCAGAGCAGCAAGGCAAATACTGAATGACTGCTGCAAATAACTGCCCCAACCATTAATTTTTATAGGCTGAGTGGCAGAATTTCATGCTGGGCACAACCAGCCGTAGAGATGAAAGCTCAAAGCCAAGTAGATGTCACAGGGCCAGTAAAAATGCTATTTATTAAAGAAATGCCTGGATTGCAGAAGAAGCAGAAAGGTGCATCTTGAAAGGAACCTTTAACACCTGTGAGTAAAACCAACAAAGGCTGGGAAGCAGGGGCAGCTGCAAGAGGAAACAGCTAATGGACCTGGTCCTGGGATGAGCTGGCAGCATGGAGCATGTGGCTGGGAGCCAAAGGGTAAGATGTGCTGCTTCATCTGTAGCCATAAAAGCAAGGGCTGAGCGAAAGGGCTTCCCAGGCTGATCTGAGAAGTAAGAAAGTGCTGCTGAGGAAGGGGATAGCTCAGACTCCCACAGGGAAATGCTGTTTGTTACTATGGTCTCTGCAGAGCAACTAATAACCATGCACTGCTGTCAGCAAGGTGCACTGCATTTCTGCATCCTTCCGCACCACACCTGGGACTCTGGCTCCCACTGCATGGTCCAGATCCAGGGCCTCAGGTGCTGAGCTCATTTGAGCAGGGTCCCCATCTATTCCTTCCCCATGTGTCAGTACAGCCACTCCAGGCTAGGCTGCACGCCCTCCGTCCCCCTCCACTGTGAAGAGGCCTGCCTCATGCAAGGACGAGTTTCCAGCTTCCAATAGATAACCAGCCTCTTTCTTCCAACTGTTATCTGGCTGGGCTTAGGATACTCACGGGAGTGAATGCCACGCAGGCAGCTGTTACCTTCCTCTGTTACCTTCTCTCTGGATTCAGGCCTCACGTTTTGCCTTGCTGGCTCCTGACAACACAACAGCCTGTCCTGTCACGCCAGCCTCTTTGTGGGTACTGCATGCGCATGCCTGGCCCCAGCCCCGGAATTACTCTGAGCAGCAGAATCCACAGCATTAGGTCAATTTCAAGAGCCCCTCCAGGTCAGTTAGCAATTACCTGCACCAGATACTCACTTGGAAAGGAGCTTCTGATCTGTTCAATGCACTCGTTTTCCTCTTTCAATTTCAAATTCGCCTCACTGGAAATAGGCACTTCAACCTCTTTTACAGACCATGGTAAATTAGGATTTCGCCCAGTTCTGTTGGTTTTGCTGATACAAATGTTTTTCCCTACAGAGGCGATGCCATGGCCAATACGAGGTGTGTCGAGACCCTCTCCAAACTCCTCCAGCTGAGCCTGCACTTGATGTCATGGTACCCAGAGTATTTCTGCACAGACTGCTGGCCCCAGGGTGTGCTGAGGAACCTCTCCTGGGATGAACAGACTGGTGCCCTTTGTTGTTGAGATGTGACCAGAGAGCGAAGGCATTCCCAACCTTTGAAGAATCAGCTGCAGTGCAAGTTTCCTATCTGCATACTCCAGTCTGGTCCTGGAAGGAAAAGGGCTGGAAAGAAGACAAGCCAGTGTCTTTGCATCTGTCCTTATCCCTGTGCTGAAACCTGACTGCCAACAACTTATCACAAAGATGTTTTCTACAATGACATACTTCATGCCAGGCTTTTCCAACATAGCACTGGCCACACCATGGGAATGCTCCAGCTGGTTTGTTCTGCTGCTCAGCTGAGGAAGAAACCTGCTCCTGTGAATGCCCAAGGATGCGCTCCCAAGGGAAGGGAGCTGCCCTGCAATCTTGCAGCTGGTGCATCTGCAGTAGCCAAGGCCCAGTGCAGACCAGCCCCTTGCACTCTGCTCCATAGGCTCAGCAGGGAGCGGCCAGGGCCAGCTGCCTGCAGGCAGGGCGCGGGCTACTGGGGACGGGCTCCCACAGGTTGCTGCCAGCCTCTTCATAGGGCTCTGGGTCCTGATGTGGCCACACACCTGTCCCAAACAGTGGCTCAGAGACAGAAGCAATTTTACATAAAGTTCAATTAAATATTTGCTTTATAATTGTGCAACAAATTATTCATAAAGGCGTTGGAATCTAATCACAAGGCTGACACTGTGGAGTCTGCAAATGACACAGTACTTGGGGAGAATAAAGATGGGGAAGCTGCCAGGCTCTGGTGACAGGCAATACCTAAATATGTGGGACAGTAGGAATGCTCCCAGGAAAAGGCTCAAAGCAGCATCAAAGAGCCTCCACGTGGTAGGGCTGTTAGGCTGGCAGCAGTAAGTGGGGCGGCACAGGAGACATGGCTCTGGGCAACCGACTTGGGGTTTTGGCCCCTGTATGCCCAGAAAACTTAGGGCAGTGCTGGGCTGTGCCCCTGGCAACCATGTTGTGTCAGCTCTGGCTCTGTGTGGCCATGCTCCGTGGAGTGGTAAGGACTGGCCTGAACTCTGCAAGACCTGTGTGAGCCCAGAATTGCTGCCTTCAGCTCTTGCCCTTAACTCCAGCAGGAAACACTGTGCTGGGCTTTTTTTGGGGGTGCTGAGACCTCTCCCCAGCTGTGGAGTATAAAGGAAATCATGCAGTGCAATCACCTACACATCCCAAATTCTGTCCCTTGCTGCCATCTTGGGCTGCGAGCTGTAGACTGGCCCCATCCTACCAGGGAGAAGCCCTGCAGGGCACCCAGCATTAAGCAGGCTCTGACTGACAGGGGAGAAGGATCCTGGGGAGAGCTGGACTGGAGATGGATGGCCTGCCAGCCAAATGTGGACATGAGACAGGGAGTTAGATTAATGAGAGCTGGCTCTGCCAACAGAGAGGTGAGTCACAGAGCTTGTCCTGTGTTGAATCTGTTTCTCCAATAGGGAAGAAGTAGGAGGATTTAGTGAGATTAATCTCTCATCGAGTTGTGAGAATAGCCAGGATTCATAGGCTTCTCAGCGACAAATTTTGAAGTAAGCAGGCAGCACTTTTGCTCCATGTAACACAGCACAGATGTGTACTGGTAACTCTGGAATTCCCTGCTGCAGGTCACAGGTAAGATTCACCATACTCACACATGAATCCTGCAAAGCACAGATGCAACAAGACAGCACTTCATCCCTGAATTTTCCTGAAGTTGTTGTCTGTAGCTGCTCTACCCGAAACACTGCTGATACTGCACAGAACACGAGAAAGTGGTAAGAAAGAACTCTTTTTGGCAGCTGGGAGGGGTTGGTGACACATCACCTGGGAGAGCTTGCCAGGTCTCTGTCATTTTTGCATGAAGGAGGAGCAGGGAGCAGAGCTAGAGCATTTTTCATGGTGTGATCAACTCTTTCCTCTGGCTAGTTGGTTTGTTGGTACACCAGGAATCGCAAACCTGGCAGGAGCTGCTAGTGAGAAGGGATGGAGAACAGGTCAGACATAGCTACCTTTTGGCAGGAGGTGATGGGGAGCCCTTGGAGATCCCTGTGTCTGCACCTCTGAGCACCAGGGAGGAGGATGATGCCAGGAAAGGAAATCTTGGTAAACACCTTTACATTGTGTTTACAGGAACTAGAGAGAGAGAGAAACTTAGTGCTAAGTGAACCAGGGAGATATCCTTGCAGAACGCAAATTTCCATTCCATCTTGGGAGTCCTGTTTCTTTCTGATATTTCTTTAGTTGTTCACGTCATGGCTCTTCAGTCTGAACAGTTTTACAAATGTGTATGGAGATGAAAGCACCAGGGAAAGCTGCTCAGGATCAAGTTGGAAAAGCTTTTAACTCTCAGCTCCTTACAGACAAAGGCGGGGGTGGTGGTGGGGGTGGTGGTAGGAAGGGAGAGTATAAAAACTGGGAAAAGGAAGAGGAAGAAGCAAAAATAGATAAGGAGAATAGATGAGTGAAAGGGACAGACCAGAACAGACAAATCACAACAAGAAGAGGAACAAGTCACTAGCAGAAAGAAAGGGAGAGATAGGGAGAGAACAAAGCAAAGGGAGCTCAATGAGATGGGGAGAGTATATTGGAAAAAGGGAAGAGTGCTGCAGGTAGAGGATAACTAAGAAATACAAAGGAGCTATTTGAATGCTGGGATAAAGAAATGATGGGAATAAGAGGAAAGGAGAAGCCGGATGAGGACTAAATTCCCATGGAGATAAAGGAGATAGCAGCAAAGTCAAAGGATAACCCATCCACCCTTCTGTTACTGAGAATAGAGACATGACATGGAAGTGACACACCAGCTTTAGAGAGGCTGTGGATGGAGCTGTGGAGGCTGCGTGCAGTGTTTTTGCAAAGGGGAAGTCATACGCACAAAAAGAGTGATCCATGTCTCAGGTGGTCCTCATTCTCCTGCTTTGCATCCTCCATCATCCCTTCCCCACAGAGCAGAAGTGGCTCCTGTCCTGTGACCTGGGCATGCTCTGAAGCACTGCTGATTTCAGGTCTCAGGGAAGGACTGTCATATTGTGCCCTGTAACAGCGCTCTCTTGGGAGCTGGTCTGGCGCAGGCTTGGCCAGCCTTACCAGCCCCCTGCCGGGCAGCAGCAAGGGAGCATAGAACTACTGAATGGTTTGGGTTGAAAGGAACCTTTAAAGGTCATCTAATCCGACCCTCACTGTAATGAGCAGGGACATCTTCCACTAGATCAGGCACAGAGCAGCTGTGACATGGGAGGGTGGGTGATGGCTTACCCTGGCTCCAAGGTAAGGAGGTCTTAGCAAAAAACAGATTGCAAAAGGGCAACACAACTACAGACAAGTGCTGGAACCATCTCCACCCAGTATCACTCCAGCTTATTGGGTGCTTTCTGCCAGGTGGGCTCAGCTCCATCGGCACTGCCACCGCACTGTGAGAGGCAGCCTCTTGTCTGTCCGGGGAAAAGATCTGGGTGTTCCCAGTGCCTGTGTCAATGTTAGCATAATGTTAGCAGCTGTCCTAGGGCTAGTCTGGCATTGAGCAAAGTCTCTGTTTGCAGACAGTGTTAGCAGTGGAGCAGCTGTGCTCCAGGCTTTGCTCTGTTCCCTACGAGAGCATCGGGCACAAGTGGGATCTACTTTGGCAGCAGTGCCTGCAGCAGGGAGGTTTCTTGCTCTCATGCTGGGATTGAGGACTCTTATAGATGCTTCCGTGCCTGAAGGGGCTGGTATGGAGTGTTTCCTAGGTTTTCTTCAGGGCCCTACTGGCCTTTGAGGGTGGGAGTCATGCTGTCTATGAGGATGGGAACCTTTGTGCCAACCGGTGCAAAGGGGGGTAGGAGAGTTCAGCCTGCTGCTGGATCTGCGCCCTGCTCTGCTTGGTTCCAGAAAGGAGTCATGGCTTACCACGTTTTTTTGGCCTGTATTGCCCAAGGAGAGGATTTGTTTGCCTTGTGTAAGGTGCTGCACACATGGAGCAACTGGGCGTTCTCTTCTCCTGTGTTCCTCATGTTCCTTCCAGGGCCAGGTTCCAAGGCCCAGTACCAGAGACTGTTGTGGAGGAAATCCAGATGGGCCAGATGGGAGGAGATGCCAGAGGGCATTTTCTCCAGGTAAGATGTGAGACCCTGGACAGTGGAGACTGGAAAATGTCCTGCCGGGGGCTGTTTGCCCGGGTTGTGCCTAAACCCTGACTTGTGTGATCAGATTTATCTGTCCCAGAATGATCATCGGTGCTGAGCATCTTCGCTCACCCCTTTCACCCATCCTCATCGTGCCCAGAGTGGTCTGTAAGCTTGGAACTGGGCTGTGGATCCTGCTGGCAGGGATGTGCGGCTGTTCCTGCCCCGCGATCAGGAGTGCTGCGAGCCTGGGTGGTGCCGCCCACGGCTCACGGGGCTCTGGAGGAGCCGCGCCCGCCCAGGAGCGCATCAAGAGGGGTTGCGAGACCCAGCCCCCGCCCCAGCGGTGCCCCTGCCCTGCCCTGCCCTGCCTCCAGGCCCAGGCCCCGCCCGCAGCCCCCGCCTCGAGTTGTCGGGACCCGGCCCCTTTCCAGGGCCGGGGGAGGGCGGGCTGGACTCAGCCAGATCCGGCCCAGCGCCGCGCTCCCATGCGCTGAGTTTGTGCCTTCTCAGCCCCGGGCTGAGAAGGGCCAGGCGGGGTCTGGCCCCGCGCTGGGTCTGGGTCTCCGCCGCGGGACCGGGGAGGCGGGGCGGGGCAGGGAGCCCGATTCCCGGTGCTGGTGCCGGGCGGGACCCGGCGCTGCATTCTCAGAGTCTCCAGCAGAGGCTGGGCTGGGCTGGGCTGGGCTGGGCTGGCGGCGAAGGCAGGAGCGGAGGCAGCGAGGGGAGGCAGGCGGCTCCCGCCGCACATGCAGCCCCAGCCCCGCCTCGCCGCTGCCCGCGCGGTGCCCGCGGCCGCTCCGCTCCTTGCAGCTGCCGCGCTGCCCGCCGAGACTGGTCCCTGCCGGCGAGCTGAGCTGCGGGGCCGCCGGGCGGAGATCGGGGGTCCGCCCCGAGTCAGGGGTCAGTCCGTGCCCGCCTGGAGCCGCGCACGATGCCGCGGGAGGCCAAGCTCCCCGCGGGGGGGGGCGCCGCGGCCACCGCCCCAGGTGAGGAACCGGCGGGGTTCGGGCTGCGAGGTTTGGGCACGGCGATCTCCGGGCTGCGGGCGGCGGGGGAGCCCAACTTCGCCGTGTCTCGCCGCAGCGCAAACTTTGCGGGAGCTCGACGGGTGCTCCCCGCGGGGGGCTGCGGGCTGGGTGCGAGCAGGGTCGCCGCCACCCCAGGTGCCTCCGAATCCACACGGGGCGCTGGGTCATTTCGGTGTGGGAGCAGAGGTTAAGCCGGGGGGGGGTGGGGGGGCGGGGGGTTTGTGCCCTTTTGGGCATTGCTGTCGGGGTCCTGAGCGTGCGGTACCCGGGGCTCCAGCACCGGCTCTGCCAGCAGCAGGGACTGAGCGCAGCCTTCAGTGAAGGCGCTCAGGTGTGCAAAGAGCTGCATCTCTTAAACTACTGCTGGTTTAAAACACCCTCTTTGAGCTCCTTCCCACCCAAGAGCTGTCTCCCTATTTTTCTTAATGAGATGGGAGCCTTCATCCGGTTCCCACGGGAGCTGTGCCGGGGATGTGTGTAGATGTGCAGCCGAGGTGTCCAAGGAGTGCTGCCCGAGTCCTTTCAGCAGGCAGGGTAACATCTCTCTTTACAGAGCCACATTTTTCTAACAACAAACTAAAAATACCTGTGCTAAAACAAGCACTTTCCTAATTTAAGATGTGGTTCCCAAATGGCTGTGCACAGGCTGCCTGGGAGCGAGCACTGCAGCCACGGCTACTCCTGCATCCCAGCCACGGCTACTCCTGCATCCCAGCCACAGCTGCTCGCCCAGGCCCGGCACTGCATGCCAAGTGCACCTTGCTGAGCGTCCTGGGAGCTTATCCCGTGGCAGCCAGGCTCCTGCGGCCACTCATGATGCCAGCAGGGGAAGAAGTAATGCAGTAGATGCCTCTGTTCTCTGTTCTGTTTGATTTCTGGCAGTTGTAACATCCCTTACAATCTGGGGAGATCTGCGTTGTCTTTCTTCTAATCTCATTATATGCATGAAGCAAACCAGTTAAAGGGACGGTGGTGTAGACAGCACCAAGAAGAGGCAGGCTCAGAGTTCAGACAGAACTTTGTAAGACAGTGCAGTGCATCTCAGGGAAGCCTTTGGACCCGAGAGGGCTGGGAAGAATGGCTCCACCAGAGCCCTGGTTCTCCAGAGGTTGCTTACATGCCCTGAGGAGATAAATGGGGAAACGCACCTCTCTCTGTCCCTGCTATTAGGCTGGTACTGTGCTGTTAAAATAAGATGTGTTGAAACAACAGCCAATCCCATGGTCGGAAATCTCAGATGATGACTGTTCTCTTTGGGTCCTGTTTTATCTCTTCAGAGTCCCTGATATTCAGAGAATGGCTGCAGCCAGCAGTCTCTGTACTTGTGGCTCTTGTGCCCAGCTCAGAGAGAGCCCAGGCTTTGCTTACGAGACTAGTGGCTGCTTTCCACCTCTTTCGTGAGCACTGAGTAAGGAGTATTGGTAGCAAACAATTGTCAGGGTGGGAGATCGTGATCCCAGTACATCAATTTTCAAATGCTGATAATAAAGTACTTCCCTGGCTTTGGGTATTGCGTGGCAGGGGGAAATGGAAACGAGTCTGAAACGGCTTTCCTGTCCTGATACTGTGTTTGCGTTCAAGGCCAGAGGGCAGTTCTGCTGCTCACTGATGAAATCCTTGGAAACGCTGGCAGTACCCTGCGTGCAGCACAGGGCAGAACCGGCGCAAACCCGAACAACCTGGCCCGGGTTCTGTACAGACTCTTGTATTACCTGCACCCCTTTGCTCCAGTGAGGTGGGGTCAGAGCAGACGAGACTCGATCTCTGCATGAAATAATACAATTGAATAATACAGTGTTGAAATAGGTAGGCTTGGGAAAGGGAAACCGTGTGCTCTTTCATAGGTAAAAAGAGCCAGTTTTGTTCCTGCTTAAAAAAAAAAAAATGCCCTTTGCTTTTTGGCGCATTGACGCTTTCTAATGTGATATGGTGATTTCATGCCTATGACAGGGAAGTGGCCACTAAACAAGGTCAATTTTAACACCTTTTTTCAAAAGAAACCAGCAGGTCTCCAGAAAAAAAAAACCAAACAACACAAAACAGAAAAAGCTTTTGGTGGGTTAAAAATAACAGTTTAAATCCTATTTTTCTTAGCTCTGTATCAACTAATATGATATTTTCATGATTTAAAATGCAATATCATATTTGAAAAATCCATAGTTTCTTGCTTGTGCATAAGGATTGTCAGCATAGGGTCATAATTTACTGTTCGTTGTGTATATTGTCTGATCAACCTTTTGGCTTTTTGCACTTCGAAAATGGTATTGAGCTAGCAGGCTTTTTACCTAGAAAATTTTAATTTAGTGCTCGTAATCATTAGCCCACGGTAGTAAAATTGGGTTGCAAATATTGGGGAAGATGTTTGTTTGAAACCCCTTTTGCTACCCATGGACTTTATTTTGTTAGAAGGATTAGATTGTTCATGGACGCTTAGAAACAAAACTGGGCTTTGGCTGGGTTTTGATCAGATGTTTTTCCTTTAAAGTATAATTACATATTTTTGAACTGATTACTTTTATATTCTGAAAGCCCATATGTGGAATGTAAGGAAAAACAGATTGAAGGAGGAATAGTGTGGTGATGGATGTGTTCTTTCAGCCTCAGGTCGCTGACCAGTGTTTGTGTGTAAGAATACAAGCCTATATGAATCTGTGTCACTGTCTTTAACTATGTGTTACACAGCTGTGTTTGGGTTTACGCACAGTGACTCTTCTCTGCAGGTAGGTCCACACGCACACTGACACACGAGCGATTTCCAGTGAGCTGCTTTTTACAAACAGTACATGAAAAGAAAGTCAATCCCAACAAGATTCCTTGCCCGCAGTGGGAGCGGACGCAGCGTGCAGTGTCTTGCTGTTCATGGGGTCTCTTTGTCCCTACCCCTAGTTTATTCCATGGCCTCCTGTTGCGGGAAAGGGTGGCCAATGGGGAGTGATGTCACCCTGGCTGTGGCCCTTCCCGCACCCTTCCCTGCACCCTGAGTGCATTCCGGCTGCTCTCCCGCTGGCAGGGCCCCTGTTCTATCTTGTCCTTGGTTGGTGCCTATGTGGCTGCACCTGGGGCTGCTGGAGAGGGTGCAGAGCTCTGCCCCTTGGATCTGGCTGCTGTGGCATTTGCAGGGCTTGTGCCTGCGCATCCCTGTGAGCTGGATTGCTTGGGAAGCACAGTCCCTGCTCCACCCAGCAGGAAAACCGGAGACTTATGGCTGGGTTTGGGCAGAAAATTTCTGCCTCTCAGCCTTCCCTGCTCCTGCACAGACCTGGTATGTAAGGAGCTCACTTCAGGGGTCTGGATGGGACTCACGCTTTCACCTGGCTCGGGCTGGGTGCACACTGCCTGCTCTGCCCTGTTGGATACCTGCATTTGCAGTGGCATCCAGTTTGTGGGTTGGCTTCTGCTTCAGAAAGCTGTGGAGGGGCTCTCTGTTCCTGCTGGTAGCAACTGCAGGCACCCAGCCTCCCAGCTCACAATTTCTTTTCCATTTAATGATCGCCTCAGGAATCCCTGCCTTCCCCAATCCCACAAGGCTGTCTGGAATGCCCGCATAGCATGTAGGTTCTTTCTTCTATAGAAGCTATGGATTTTCTTCTTGGTGATGCTGTTCCTCAGAGCCTATCGTAGTGTGGTTTGGGTTCTCCCTGCAAATGGATGTCTGTGGCTCTTTGACAGCATTATGGAACCTTCTCTCTTATCCTTTGAGGGCCCATGGGACACTGTGGGCATCGGCATGTGGTGGGTGGCAGCTGGGTGCAGAGCCCACTGCAGCTGCAGGGCTCCCTTTGCTGTTAGTGTTTCTTGGTGTGCATAAGGCACACGGGGATCCAAGACACTGTCAGGAGGTGGAAGCATGAGGAGAGACTGTTCACAGTGCATGGGTTAGGGGATGTGCCATGGTGGTGAGTGTGGGCACTGGTACCAGCTGGGCAGAGAGGCTGTCCCCAGAGCTCGTGTAAGGCCTCTGTGAACAAGAGATGAAGGACAGACCTTGCTCTGCTGAGTCCCCTAGTTCTTCTGGAGAGGGGAGCAGTTGTGCCTTTGGCTGTATGGAATGCAGCCAGCTCAAGAGCGGGTTTGGTCTCTGATCACCCTTTGTTACTGGCTGACATTGCCTGTTTATCGTTGACACTGCAGGTGGGTTTTTGTTATATCCCTTCCAAATTGACTGTAGCTGGTGGCATTAACAACTGCAGGTGACTTGAAGCTCAAGGCCTTCAACTCACCTGAAGCTGCTGATGGCCTGAAGCTTTCTGCAGCCAATGATGGGATGTGAAGGGAGTCGCCATAGAAACATCTTGGGCAATAAATGGAGCCTCAGAAGCTTTGGACTCTTTTTAGCAGAAGCTTATGCATGAATGTGGGCACAGACAGGTAGTAGTGTGCATGTGGATGGGGAAAAGTGTGTGCATCCAGCAAAGTGTGGATGTGAGACGCTTGGAAACAGCAGCTGCAGGAACAAGCACAGGATTTAAATACCACTTTGGTAAGCTAGTGTTTTCTTGAGGTTTTGGTTGCAAAACTGAGTCAGAGCAGGAGTGTGTGATACAGTCCTGATACTGGTCTGGTAGGAGAGAACTCATTCTTGCAGATGAGCTGTATCCAGTGCCTTGCAGCACACAGCCCTTGCTGTGTGTTGCAGCCACAGGGAAGCCTTGTCCCCCAGCATGCTGCATAGCAGCACTGAGGAGCTCAGCACAGCCTCTGCACCTGGCACTCATCTGCTTTATCGGCTCTCTTCACTGCTGCCTTTCCCTACGGCTTCGCAGTCAGGAGCTGTGTGCAGGCAGACCCCCGCTGATGGAGTGTCTGAGGCCCCAAGCCCACTGGAGTTGGGTACCCTTGGATGTGCATCCTCCACCTGCAGGCCCTATCCTGGCACTGCTCCCCTCTGTGCCCACCTGCTGCCTTCCCTGGATTCCCCTTGCTGGCTGTTGGCTCACAGGATGCTCGGGGGCTACAAGTTGGCTGGGAAACCTGGGTTTCCTGATTGCAGGCTGTGGGGCAGATTGCTCCTCTGGGCTTGAGTCCCCACATGGGCCAGCATCAGGAAGGACAGATGAAGGTTTGGCTGCTCCAGAGGGTTAGAAACCCTCATGGTCTGGCCATCCTAGGACAGAGGGGTAGTGGCGGCACTGGGCCAGGCCCTTGTTCTGGTAGCCGCTTTCTGCTGTGGAACGGCTGCTCCCCCTGTGCAGGATGTCCTGGGCCTTTTGTGTGTGCCTGGGTATGCTGCACCCCCTTCTCCAGTCCTGCTTCCTTGCTTCTCTGTCTGTCACACTGGGATTATCTCCCTCTTCTCCTACTGCAGCTGCTTCCTGGAATCCTAAATCCCCAAAATGCTGTTTCTCCAGTAATCCTTGTCATTAAAAGTGGCTCCTAAGCTCAGAGCACCTCCTCATCTCCACAACCAGCACCCTGACACCCTTTCTAGAGAGCAGTAGTTTGAGATGGGCACATACTGAAAGTGAACTAATGAGCTTGGGATGGGAAACTGTTTCCTGCCACCTGGTAGCAAACTCCAGAGTTACCATTGACCTTGGATCCTTCTGGATTTTCACTGTTCCATTTATTAACAGTGTGAAAACGTGTTTCTCCTCTGCTATTGTGGCCCTGACAAAGCATGCGCCTGTTGATGATGGTGTTGTGCACTTGTGGGAGTGGGATTTGTTTACTCCGTCACTGGAGTCTAAAAGGTTGAGGAATGCTCCTGTTCCTTCAGGAGATGGACTTCACTGGCTTTCTGAGCTTGGCTGCCTTCCCACTTATGAAATACAGCTGAACCTTTTGATAGCAGGCAGGTAGGAACAGCTGAGCATCAGCAGAGTCCTGAAGAAATTATATCCCTGCTTAAACTTCTAAAAGTCAGCTGAACGCCCGTTTGCTGCAGCCCTCGTGGGCTGTGCCCCAGTGGCGGGATGGTATTTATAGTAAAGCTGCTGCTACGGCAGTGCTGCCCAGAGTCCCTGTGCTGGGCATCCTCACACCGGGCAGTGGATGAGGATCCTTCCTCGCCGGGTCTCGAACTGGCAAGCCCCCTGCAGGGGGCGCGGGCGGCGCCGTCCCGGGCTCTCGGCGAGGGGAGGGCGGGGGGCGCCTCCCGGGCCGGTGCCGGCAGAGGGAGCCCTGCATCCTCCATTCCCGCGCACAGCCCCGCACGCCAATTAACGAATTAATTCGAGAGGTGCGGTGAGAGATGAGGTCAGAACCAGAGTCCCCTCTAGGCAGTGGCTCGGCAGGTCCCACGTTCTTTCCAAATCCCTCCTCTCTGCGTTTACCCAGGTCCATGTCCCGGGTGAGCCCTGGGGTGTGTGTTACCTGGCCCGGCTGCGCAGGAGGGGGCGGGGTGCTGGCGGGGGGTGCCGGCGTCATGGGCGCCGGTCGGGCCACCGTAGCGGGGCTGTGGGATGAGTGACTGGGGACTGTGGCTGACTCGGATATGGCCTCCGTTTGCCTTGCCCAGGACGTGGCGGTGGATTGGCCAAGGCAGGCAGGAGCTCGGGAGAGGGAGCTGGGCTCGCGGAGTGCGGCATCGTCCTGCCTCGAGGGCTCGCTGTGCGGGCAGGCGATGCTGCTGCCCTCCCAGCACCACGAAGCGGTTGAGGCAGGAAGTAAAGTGCAAGCACTGAGCCCTCTCCAGCTGGAGGAGCACCCACACACAGGTGAGCAGTTACGGACTTTGTCTGAAAAAGCTGTTTACACTTTTGTGCCATGGGATCCTCGGATCTGGCTGGGAAGGATGCTGGAACCATCAGTTCAGGCTTGAATTGGTTTTGCATCTAGAGTATTGATGTGCTTTGGTGATTTGGAGATGGATAGAGGTTGCTTGCTTCACTGAGAGGTGATGACAGCTGGATGCTGGTGGTGCTGGGCTGCTCCAGGACAGGAGATGTGAGCTCACCTCACAGGACTGAGAGGCTCAAAGTGCTGTGCAAAGGGAGTGGCAGCTTCTCGCTGTGCCATGCCTGCTGCTCTCTGCTTAATGTGTTTGCAACAGGGTCAGTCTAACTTCCTCTGCCCTGGCAGTGAGCGTGGCCAGCAGCAGTGCTGCCGAGTGTTCTGGGACTGTTGTGGGTTAACCCCCATAAGCTGCTAAACACCACACAGCCACTTGCTCACTCCCTCTCTTTCTTCCAAGTGGGACAAGGGAAGAGGAAAAGAAGAGTAAAAGCAAGAAAACTTATGTTGAGATAAAAAGTGTTTAATAAGTGAAGGAAAAGTGGAGGAAGAGGGAAAGAGAACAAAAGAAGGGGTGCAAGGGCAAGCACCATCTTTCATGGGCAGATCAATGAGCAGCCAGTTCCTGAGCAAAAGGTGGTTAACTTCTCTGAGTTCTGTCTCTACCTTTTTATTGCAGAACATGATGTTAGATGAAAGGGGATATATCTTTTGTCAGCATGGGTCCTCTGCCTGCTTGTGCACCCCGAGACTCTTTACTAGGGGGGCACAGTGAGAAACAGAGGAGACCATGATGCTGTGCAAACACTGTGCAGCAATAGCCAAACCATTATTGTATCAGTGTTGTTTTGGTCACAAAACAAAGCACAGCACCGTATGAGCTGCTATCAAGCAAATCAGCTCCAACCCAGGCAGACCTGGAACAGGTCCTTTTAAACATCTTTTATTGCCTTCCTCTGTGGGGTGCCTGCACTGTAGGAAGGTACCTGGTGCCCTTTGCAAATGAGCCCTTGTCAGACCTGGGTGGCACAGCAGGAGATGTGGCTTCTGCCCTGGGGATCTGATGACAGAGGCACACCACTGCCTGCACTGCTCCCAGGTGTGCTTTCTGTTGTGAGACAGCAGAGACACAACTGAGCGCTGGGAAGCAAGTCTCAGAGCAGGGCTGCCTGTGCGCTGTGCTGCTCACTCAGTGGGTGTAAATCAGCCAGAATCTATCACAGTGGTGGGGCTGCAGGACAGGATCTGATGGCTCACAGGGCTGTGCCCGCTGCTGAATATCTCCCAGAGACTGGGCGCAGGTTTCATGCTTTTAAGGAGACCTTTTCCAAACCTTATGCTGTCCCAGAACCAGGAAATCCTGCAGCCGAGTCTGTGTTGCTTGTACCATCCGTTGTCCTGGTTGTTAAAAGCTGTCTGCTGTGAAATACATATGAGAGGGAGGGACTGTGAAGCACCAGGCTGGAAGGCCTTTTCTTTAGACCACGGCTGAACTGTGTTTAGGCGGAGGTAAGACACAATGTGTGGTCCTGGCTTCCACGAGATGGCACGTGTGTTTCCCTTGTGAGCCATCAAAGGCTGGTACTGAGACTTATCTCTGTCTTTTTTATATCTAGTCCATCACTGTGCTATCTGATGCTCCCCAAGTATATTTAGAAATAGTAATGACAGTTTTCTGTCTCCTTTTATAGCTGGTGCATGAAGTGTTTGATTAGTTTATACTTTTTATATGGTTTTTTGTGTGTGGAGTCTGTCTGCATCTCTGTGCACCAAGGTGAGGAAACCTGTCTCATGAGCTAATGCTTTTGGTCCACCTGGCCATGGGGAGCTGGGGTCTGAACAGACACAGTGCTTGTCTGGCTCAATCCTGAACCAGTCAAAAGTTTGGTATCAGTCCTGCTCAGGGCTGCTTTTGAATCACAATGACTGCATGTTCAGGTGTGAGTTATGGTGTCAATTCAATGTGAGTTCTATGGGAGAGGTGAGTGGCAAGCGATGCATACAGCTCCCAGTTCAACAAGGAGGAGAATAGCTTTTTTGCTGGATACTGCTTGGCTTTGGATGCCCAGACTCTGCCTGCGGTTGCTGCCAGCCCAGCATCTTGTGAAGAGTGGTTGTTTGGAGGGGAGGATGCAAAGTAGCATGTTTGTCTGCGTTGTGGTGCTCCTGGTTGACTTCAGTCAGTCCAATGTTTACCTCCCATGTTGGAAGTGATAGGACCTGGAGGCTGGCAGGGTGGCATCCAGGGAATAGTGCAGCATGGCTGGGATAAGGGTGCCTGTGCAGTTTGGGGTTTCAGCGCTTTTGTATCTGGCTGCGTAGGTTAGGGGAGGTGGGTGCTGAGTGGAGCCTGCTTGGGCCCATGCTAGGGCCTTTGGGGCTACGTGCGTGAGTTGTAATGTGATTGTCATCAAACAAGATACAGAGGAATGCAGAGAGGGAGAGGGCAGTGAAACAGCCCAGGGAATAAGGGGAGACAGTTGGGGTCTGCAGTGTAGTGGCAGAAAGTGTGGGATGCAAATGGACAAAGTGTGTGGTGATGACAAAGCCAGAGAAAACCATGTTTGCATGTGGAGAAGTGGGAGTATGTGGGTGTGCTGCCAGTTCTCCCCTCTGAAGCATGGAACTGCTTTGGGGAAAGGGCGGACACTTTTGGTGAGCATAATCAGAGCCAGCTGCTTTCCATTTTTTGGCTGTGAAGATCTTTCACTGTCACCTGTTTGGCTGTTGGACTGTGTGCTCGATGGAGTCAATTAGGACACAGGACTCCTGTGTAGGGGTTGTTCTGGGAAAAACCCCTCGCTGAAGCAGTGCAAGGCTGCAAACGTGCAGTGGGTCTGAAGGACTTGGAGCTGCAAAAGGCTGCACCTGCCCAGATGGGTTTCCATGCCCCCTCCTGTGTGCATGCACACTCTCGTGTTTCAGCATGAAACTACCTGCTCACGTGTATGCATAGCTCTCCTCGGCTCTATTCTTTCACATGCACTTTGTCCGTTTGCTTTTCTGTCCTCCCCATTGCTGCTGTAATCTCTATCTCTCTTTCTTTCTCCCTTTGTTTCCTGGGCTGCTTTGCTGCCACTTACTTCACCATGTCCCTCTTTATTCCTTTGGATAATAATAACATTAGAACCTACATATAAGGCCCCAAGGTCCCTGCTTTGTGCAGATGAATCAGGAAAGGCCCTTCAAAGCCTGTGTGCTGAAGAGATTCTCATAGCCTCACTATTGTCGGGGCTGGCCAATGCAAAGGGCACAAGTGTGAAATATGACCCGTGTGAAATATGACCCATATGAAACCCAACAGAGACCTGTGTCCATCCTGGAATGTCAGAAGGGAAGATGCTGGTCTCCTTTGATGGAGTTTTACTTCAAAGCCCCAAACCCTTCTGCCTGACTGAAGAATTGGCCAGTCAGTCTCCCTTTATCACCTTTACTGAGCAGAGTGGTTGTTCCCAGAGCTCCCAGTCTGTCCCTTCCTTGTTGTGCCAGTGGTTTGGTAGTGATGTTAAGGTGAAGCCACTTGTGGGTTCTGTTCTAGTCGGCTATGTTCTCTTGCTTCAAGATTGAGAAATGTTCTCCTTTTTGACTGCTGAGAGTTGGTGCTTGTGTGGATGCTGAAGCCCGATGGTTGGAATGCAGCATTTCTAGTGGCACACTGAGGCTGTCTTGTTCTGCATATGCGAGGCCCATGACAGTGCTTAAAGGTCCTGTGGTGACTGCTGGATGCTGGTCCACAGTCTTCGTGAATACAAAACTGGAGATGGTGGAGGAGGAATAAAGTTTGGGTGTTTTTCATGTGTCAAAGTGGTCAGTGTCTTGCAGAGGAAAGGCTTGTGCTGTACCTGGCTTGCAGAATCATATCCAGAAGCCTAGTTCTTGTTGATTTGTCATAAGGAAATGGCTCTATGCTAGTCCATCATGATATAGATGATTTAGACTCTTGCCATGGAAGGACTCTGAAACCAGAAGAAAGATTTAACAGTTTATTTTTTTTCCTGCTAAAGTCCTCCAAGGAATTTGTGTCCTCTCTGTGGTGGTCTGTTTCAGCTTTGTTCAGTCACAAACCACACTCTTGTGACACTTGCTTCACTTTGGTTCTCTCATAGGTTGTTACGCCTGTGTCAGTGCTGTGTCCTCAATCTCCTTGATGAGAACTGGAGTTCTGGAAAAAGTGAGCAGCAGGCAGTAAAACCAAAAGCTGTCACCTGTTCCTGGAGTCTGCTGCTGCCCGCAGCTCTTTTGATTTACACACAGCAAAGGTTGCTGAAGCAACAGGCCATTTTGGCATATTTGCTTACCCAGTGTGCTCTTTGAGCAACATGACCTGTTTGTGGGGTTGTTACTCAAGAACAGTGAAATGAAACTGGGAGTGGGATGTAGCAGCAGGACCCTCAGTTCTCATCTCTCTACAGGGAGGGACAGAAAGCGCAGGGAGGCTGGAAAGCCCATGCCAGCCTCTTCCTGGGCACTGCTGGCTACTGTGGAGCCTTTTTGCTTGCACTGACATTGGTGGCTGTATTGGAACTGGTTGCTGGCAGGACCATCTCCTCTTTGGGGCTTTAAAGTGTTGTTCCTGATGTATCTACACAAAGGAGAAACTTGGTCTCTGAGCCACAGATCTGGGGAATGGTGTCATTTGCTGACACAGCAGCAGCATTGGCAACTCTGATTGGGTTGTCGGCATGAAGAGGTTGGGAATCCAGACTGGCAACACCTGTTGGCACTGGCAGGCGACAGCAAAGCATAGGGCTCACAGGGCAGGTGGCCAAGGTCTCACTTGATGAGGTGTGTGGGTCCCATCCTGGCTCATCACACTCAGAGAGGAATGGGAGATTTGCCTTTCTCCGGTGTTAGCTGTTGCTGCCCTTTGATCTGCCCACGGCATTCAGAGTTCTCATTTGCTCTGGGCTGCTCTGCGCCTGTCTGCAGCTCTCGGAAGAGCCCCTCATAGCTGAAGGTGGAGGGAGGAAAGTAATTGCTGCCTGGACAATGCTTGCTAGTGAAAAATAAATTGGACCTGGTCAGGTGGAGTCTTTGAACAGCATCTGTAAGTACCGATGGTGTTGCTTGGTGGTGGTTGCCTCTCCAGGGGTCTGTGCCCCTTTGTGCTCAGCCAGGAGCTGTTTGCAATGCGGAGCATGGTGGGCATCAGTCTGCTTGTGGGGGCTATGCAAGAAACATGATGGGGCTGGCAGAGCAGGGAAAGCCTGTATCTGGCCGACACAGGCCATGCTCCATGGACAGACAGGACAGAAGTGGAGCAGGGCCTTGTCCCCTGCTGTAGCATTTCCTGGTGTGTGTTCCAAGAGTCAGGAATCTGCCCTTCCTCAAAGGGAGGAGAGAGGAGCCGCGCTCCTCACCTCCGTGTGCAAGGGAAGGCAGTGGGCCTGGCATGCTTCTCTCCAAACTGTCCCATCCCTCCTGGTCTGCAAACTGTCCTCCTCTGACTAACTAGTATTAGTATTCAGTTTGTGGAATGGTCTATGCAATTAACACAAAGGTACAGTTATTCATTCTGACTGGAGGACCCATGGGATCAGATGTACTGGGGATAGGAAGCGGAGGCTTTCTGCTGGGAAAGAATGTCACAGCACAGCGGACACAGAAATGAAAAGCTATTAATAATGATCCCAGAACTTCACTTCCATCAGCTGTTTATTTAAAGGTGCTCCGTATTCAAAGCTTCCTGATTTATGTGGGCAATAACACTCACAGTCCTGGGATCACTTTTTTAAGCAAGGCTAATGGGGTGAAACCATCATACTGCGACAGCAGAGATCAAGCTGGGAAAATGATACTGAAGAGAAAAATAAACTATTGCCTAGATTATCCACGAGCTGTGCTGGGCTGGGAGCTGATGTGAGCTCCCTGCTCTTCCAGCATTTATTAAGGCTTTTACTTCCTTTTTTCTTGTTCTTTGTGAACAGAATTTACCGGACATGGGAGGATATAAAAATTTGATTCTACCAGACAGGATGCTAAAAGCTTCTGGTTTTGCATTCAAGTGCAGCGTTGTCTGTAACGGGGCTGCGTGTAACTGTTCTGCCGTGTGAGGCCCCTGGGGAGGGAGCCTGCCTGTGCTTGTCTCCAGGGGTTCCCATCCTGACTCAGTCACGTTCCCGAGGGACTGGTCCCTCTGGGGAAAGCGGTTTCTGCCCTCTTCTGCCCCGTGCGTGGTGTTTGCTTGCACAGCTGTGGCACCGAGGCAGCCTCTCAGCTGTGTGCCTGGAGATGGAATGTTTGGGGCTGTGGCAAGGAGGGGGAGAAGAGGCCACTTTGCTCTGGGGGGCGGCCAGCTGCCACGTGGATTGTCTTCACAGGGGTGTTTGCCCTGGCAGAATTGGCAAAGACTGCTCGGTGGGGCTGTGAGCGCTGAGCCAGCACAGACCTGGCTGCTGGATTTGACACAAACTCATGATGTTTACCTCTTCTTGCAGCATGGGGGTAGGGTTGTGGGTGCAAGGAGGGCCTGGGGTGGGAGGAATGCGAGAGAGCCGTGCCAGTTTCTTCTGAATCTGCCAAGCAGTAGTTGGTTTTGCCACCTCCCTCTGGACGTCTGGCAGTGTGCAGAAGGAGTGCTGAATGCTGGCCACCCTGACTATACAGGATTCTGTGGTACCTGCAAGGCAGTGAACAGCATTTGGCAAAACCTGCCTGTTTCCCTGGGGAAGTGGAAGAGCTTACACCGCCAAGCTGTAGTGTTGGCAATTGCAGTTTGCGTTGCTCTGGACAGGGTCTGGCTCCTGGGACGTGACTTCAAGTCCTGTGCATCATCAGAAGATCATAGGGGTGATGTAATTAGTAGAATGATGCAAATGATTCCAAATAAATAATGCATCTATCATTAATGACTTAATGCAAAATTTAGCTTATTGCTGTTGTCTGCGACTTGCCTACGAGGAGGTCTGTGCCCTTTCTCAAGAGCACCTGGGCATTACTGGTGTTACTGGCCTGTTTCTGGTCCAAGTGCAACCTTAGGGATGCACGGAGGGACCCAGCAGGACTCTGATCAGCCGGGGCAGCCCCAAGTGGTGCACACTGGCTCAGTTCTTGCTGTGCTTCTCTTGGAGATGCAGACTTTCAAATAGACTTGGCCAAAATATGCTACCTGTGTAGGAGACTCAGTTACCGGGGGTTCCTTCCAGCTGCGGTGTGTTTTTCTGAGTAATGCTGCATCCTGAAGTGTAGTTGCTTCTTGTTTGGGGGATGAGACTGTGCAACATTTCAGCTTCAAGTTCCTGAATTTCTGTGGTACCAAGATTCCTTCCTTTCTTGCCAGTGTGTTTGCTCAGGAATTTCTGGAGATTTGGAAGATTTGAGGCTGGAGCCTCTTCTTCCACATGCCAGAAAAGACTGTGTTTAGGTAGGACAGCACTGCTCAGGTGATGGTGGTTGATGGTGATGGCTATATTTGGGAGTGGTGTGTGCTGGCGTAATGCTCGGGCTGCCACACAGATGCTACCGGGCAAGTCTGGTGGCCTGGGTGGTTGAGGAGGGCAGATGCAGAGAGCAGTGAATTTTGGCAGGTTATGTTGCAGAAATATTTTTATTACCTGTTATACTATCTTGTTTCTAATTCTTATTTAACCAGCTTGTCTGAAAATAAAAAAATAATTGTAACAGTTCTCTTAAATGTGAAAGATCAGGCATGAAAGAGGCTAATTGCTCTCATTCTTCCACCTTTGACAGCTATTTATTGCTCCAGGCCTTGTCCTGAGGTGCTGAGGAAACCGATTTACCTCTTCAGGCTGCTTTTGGCCTAAGGTACCTGCGAAAGAAAGTTGGTGCCTGCTTCTACTCTGGGCTGTGCACAGCCTGATCGTCCTGTTACACAGGGGAAAAAAATACCGTAAAGCTGCAGGTGTGAGACCTGAAGTGCAGCTCTTCCAGTCTTACCCTGTTCTTCTCTGCTCTTGTCCCTCCTGTGATCACTGTGTGGGTCATCCTGTGCTGGCTGGGTCTTAGTCTCAACGTGACTGTCACCTGGTGTTCTCATGCGTTCTGTAAAGAGGCTCTCGTGACTCCTGCCATGAGGACTGAGAGGTTTTCAGGGACAAAATTGCCAAGAGGATTAAAATGTATAGGAAAGAAGGGTGAGCAGCAATGAGACTTCCCTGAAAGCTACTATGGCTGAGAATGGGTTCTGAGCCTGACCTTGAACCCTGAGCAACAAGTTGAAGGAGTGTGCTTTGAACCCCTCTGGCTTGGTGTAATGCCCACTCGTTATTCTCTGTAGGAATTTGGGGAAATTTTCAGAAGAGATGGAAAGTTGCAGGCAAGAAAGCTGTGAACATCTTCAATTTTCCATTTGATCACACAATATTGAATGATAAATAATTCATGCATCTCCCAAACATTTGCTTAAAGAAACCAAATTCCCTCTGTGTTTATCAGTCTACGAATTCAGTTTTGCGGTTTTTAATTTTAATTTTCTTTAACTCCTCTCAAGATGCTCACTTGTCTAGGCTGCTGGCCTGCATTTTACTTGCCCTGTTTTGGGCAGTCCAGTGTTCATGCCTTTCCTTTCTGGTCACTTCTGGCCTCCACGGCCCAGAGAATTGGCAGCAGGAGGCAAGAAGGGGCACAATGGTGGTCCCTGTGTGTCCTTGGGCTGTACCGTGAGTATCAGCTCTGGTGGTGGTGGAGTTTTGTAGGGATTCTGCCCTGCTGTACAGGAGCATTTCTGGGTCTTCATGAGTCAGCAGGGCATAAAAGATGTGAGGCTGTTGGGAATGCAAGATCTGAGCCTGTACAGGGCATTTGTAAGGGGGTGGCTTTCAGATGCAGCTGTCTATCCAGTTCCTAAAACTAAGGCTCTGCTCTGATTTCTGGAGCTTTCTGTGCACAGCAGGAGGAACTCTGCGTGCTCCAGCTTTGTGACAGATGCTGCGATGGCTGCCGACAACTTCCCCACAACCAGCACTGGGGACCCCTGGCCTGTGGAGGCAAAAGGTCTCTGCTGCTCTCTCTGCTGGTAACCCTGAGCCCAGGGAAAGGATGCAGAGGAAGCTGGAGGCAGGAACTGGAGGAGCAGCAATGTCACAGTGTCCTCCTGCCCAGTTAGAGACAGGACCTCCTTCAGCCTTGCCTGGGTGTTAACACCAGTTTGGCACTGACTTTCAGTTCTGTTTGGCCAGTTCCCTAGCAATAGCCTCAGCTAAGGTCATGTCCTGTAATTTATGGATTTTGCCTCCTATGTGGGGTCCCTTGTCATTTTCTGCTGGTCATGGCTGCACTCATTGCTTGTTTTTTTCCTTTCAGTTTTTATATCCCATTTGGGCTCGTGGTACTGGGACTTCTCTTTTTCTTTGGTTATTTTTTTGTAACTTCCTTTTTGTATTTTTGTCTCCCCTCAACTGTTGAGAATTCTTGATGCTTTTTCCTCTGTTAACAATCTTGTTCACAACCCTTTGAGATGCCGGATGGATCTGTTGCCTTTCCTTTCTCTGCTGGAGCCATTGGTGAGTCCTAACACGCATGGTGCTTGGCCGCATGCAGCTTTCCCGTGCAAAGGAACGGCTAGCCATGCCCTGTCAGCTCCAACTGCTCAAGTGCTTTGTTTTGCTTGTTCGATAGCACTTCAGGCAGTTTGTCAGGCTCCCAGGAAAGAGCAACTCACCTGTGATCCCTGAATCATCCCTTGGGATCAGCCTTCTTTCTCCCACGGGGTCAGATGCCGGCGCTCCAGAGTGCGGGGCTCGGTGGGCAGCAGCAGGCATGTGCGTTGCAGGGGCTTTGCACTCTGCTGGTGTCTGTCCCTCTGTGCTGATGCTGGTGGGGGTACCCTGAGCCACCGGATGCCGTGGCATCAGCGCTGCACGGAGCTGGCAGAGAGGGACGAAGTGGCCAGGGCTCACTGGTGCTGTGTTGTCACTGGTGTTGGAGGCTTCTGCCTCTGGAGCTGACTGGGGATTTGTGAGGCTGGAGTGATCTCCCCTTAGAAGCTGTGCTGAGCGTTTCAAGCATAACTGCAGCAGGTGGGGTACTGAGGGGAGCAACAGCAATGAGCAGGAGGGGCTGGCAGCGCTGGTGTGTAGTAAGTGGGCAGTGCAAGCACTTGCTTTCCATGTGCACAATGGCAGGAAGGGACCTGGTGTGCTCAAGGACTCCGAGTGTGAAATTTGGAAATGGGACCACAAGTGGCACAGCAGAGCAGTGGCTGCTGTCCCTGCTGTTCCTGGGTTCTGAATGTGAACAGCAATCCTTTCTGGGCTGTGGCTGCCCCCATCTGACCCCCTCCTTGGCACTGGGAGCCAGGGCACTTGAGTGCTCCGCTGGACAGTGGTTTGTCCTGGAGGCTGGTAGCACTGCCTGGTCAGTTGGAGCCCCACAAGCTGTGAGCAGCTGGGGGCTGGTCTGGAGACTCTGGATGCTGCCTGGCTGAAGCGGCTCACTCTATGGCACGGCTGGCTGTGCTCTGGCTGCAGGTGGGCAGGCGCAGAGTTGCTCCCTACTTTGGCCTCCTTGGCTTGGAGGTGGTTTCTCCTAGGCCTGGGCAGAAAGAATCGTGCATGTGTTCAGAGTCACAGAAAGATGCCTTTGCTGCCACCTCCTCTCACAGATTGTTTTTAAAGGCGAATTAAGAGTATTGTATTCATGTCGACAAGGCATGAAAATTCCATATTTGGAAAAGAATTGCTGCAGAGCGAGACCGTTATGGCTGTAAAACCCGCTTCCCTAAGGCAGACTTTGAGATTTTCTTTGCAATTAAAATTTCTTTGAAACTTGGACCAAAGAAGATTTGGAAGAAAAAATCTCCTGAACTTTGAAAATACTTTTTTTTCCAAACAATGCTTGTGTGAAAGCTTTAACAAATCCTGTTCCTCCCAGTGTGTCTGATAGCAGAAAGTGACTGAACACGACAAGTCAAAAGGTTGTGAATAGCTCCTACTCTGATGGTTGCTGCACTCTTCTATTATAATTTCTCAAGGCAGCATCAAAAGGGACAATAATTAAACTTAAAGCAACTTAAAAAGAGGGGAGAAAATGAATGTTTAGTCATACAATCCTGAGCATTATGTAGGTAGAAATTCCTCTGGAAAAGCAACTTTGCCTGGCCTGTGTGCAAGTTTATCTGAAGAAAATCAGAGGAAGAAGTCCCCTACTGGGAGAATAATTCCAAGGAAACAGAAAGAGGAAACCCAGAAATTTACTTTGAGAACAAGCATGACTGAACTTTTGCTGAGTATAATAGGCTTTCTGCCCTCTTGTCAAAGCTGAGGCTAGGGTGACATGGGTGCGAAAACTTGATTTCATCATTATCTGCCTCTCTTCTGTGTTCTGCGTCAGGGCTGAAGGTTTGCTGAAAGGCAGATTGCTATCAGACCCTGCTTCGCACTGTCTGGACCTGCACTTGGGATATGTTCATCCAGTAACTGTGGTTACACAAGCCTTTCACTGCATAAAGAAAAATAACAGTAATTTAAATATCCTCTTTCAAAAGCCTCCATAGTTTTTTAATCCCTTGGCCACTTATGTCTGGCATTTATACACATGATGATGCTACATGCCATCTGGATCAAGATCTCCAGCCATTTCTCATGGCAAAACGTGCTGAAATTCTGGAAAGGACACTGAATTGGAGTCTGCCTCCTGCAGAACGTTTTTCAGCAGAGCGACACTGGGGGAATTCAGAGCTTGCAGTTGAGAAAACTTGTCTACCTTGTAGTTGATCTCTGTGACACCACAGTGTTCTGACACATTGTCCTGCTTTGTTTTATCTGAGATTTAGGCCTTAAGTGCTGCATCACCCACGGGATCTGCTATGGAATGGAAGCTTGCAGTGCAGTGGCTGTGGTTGTAATCTGTCCTGATGTGAGTGGGCATTCCAAGCCTTTGCTCTCACTGGTGCTGGTGACCTACACAGAATTAGCAATGCATGTTAATATGTTCCAGCCAAAGACACTGGTTTATGGTGACTGTGTTTTCTGCAGTGGTGCAGAGGGAATTGGAGCAGCAGCCGGGTTGCAGTGTTGGTCCCTAGTGTTTTACATCTGCAGAGCATTCCCTGTGAGGCTGAAGGCTGGATGCCATGACTAGTCCATTGTGCAGCCCAAAGGGGTAATCTTACAACACCTCTTGGATGCTAGGAAGGAGCTGTGGGGAGCTACGGGAGTGTAGATGGTGCTTGGCAGTGGTGCAGTGGTCCAGGGTTGGTGTGGTCCTGAGATGCACTGTCAGAGGCAGCATCTGGGATGCTGGATGCTTGCATGTGGTATGCTTGCCATGTGGCCTAGTCTGGCCTTGGTAGTATCTTATGTCTGGGAAGATTGCCTCCTCCCTCGTCTTTAGATTTCTAGAAGTTCATAAAAGAAAAAAGTATCTTTGCCTCATCTTGTCTTACAATATCCAGTACAGAAAGTGAGCTCCAGAGAGCTGAAAGCCTCCGTTCATGTCTTAGCCCTATCTCTGAAGATTATGAACAAGTCTTAAATCTTTGCAGCAGCCTTGCCGTGCTCGTATTACCTCCATACGGGAGACACCGGAGGCATACTCTAGCCAGCCTGCTCCTTTTCCTAGGAAGGGGAGCATTAAGTGGATTTGAATTCTGTTTAACGGGAGGAGACGTGGTTACACGCTGCGTGCATCCTAGGCAGCACTAGAGAAGAACTGCTGTTGAAGTAATTGCAGGCTTTTTGCTGCCCCGTCTCCCAGCAAGGTCTGTCTGAGGCTGGGGCTGTCTTGCCACCCACGCGCTCAAGTGGGTGACTGGACTACCTGTGGCTGCAGGCTTTGTGCTGGCAGTGGTGTGGTCCCCAGAGCTGCTGCTGTGCTTGCACGTGACCTCGGCTGTTCCCTTGCTGCTGACACTGTTGGCACACGTGGGTGTTGCTGGGCCCTGTGCTAGGCTCCCTGGTCTCTGCTGTTATGGCTGCACGCAGGAGGTGACTGAGCTGCCCTTTGGGCTTACCCTGTGAGCTCACGGGTAAAGGCAGATTGGGGTCAGGAGGTGCTGGGCAGAGACTGAAGGGGCCTGGTTGGTGCTGGAGGTTTGCCTCACTGTTTGGAGAAGTTCTCTAGGTAGACTTGCATGTTTGGGGAAGGAGCTGATGTGAAGCTGTGCTCTTTTGGCTGCTGTGTCAGCAAGGCATGTTTGGGTGCTCGCTGGACAGCCTGGCAGGAGTTTTTCTCCATGTGATTCCTGTTCTGGGTTGTCTCCAAAGATGCTGTAGTCCTGCCTATTGGAAGCAGCAGTGCAAACCACCGCCAAAGCCGTGTTTGTGCCTTACATCCATCCCCAGCCTGCCTCTTGCATCTCCCCATGCTCCTCTCTGCACTCTCCACATGTAGTAGCTATGCTTGGTGCCGAAGCTCACAGAACAGTGCTAGACTCACCAAGGTGGCTTCCTTGTGACTGAGGTGAGGACACTCCACAGCTCTTCCCAGGTCCCTTTTGTCATTGCGTGGTCTGCCCTTAGCAAGGCAGTGGAGAACACAGTGTGAGGAACAACTGTCCAGCAGAACAAGAGTGACTGATACTTGCAGTTTTAACTCATTCTGCAGAAGTGAACTGAGCAGTGAGGGCTTTGCCCAGGACCATGGGGTCAGGACTGAGCTTTTGTCTCTGACCAGTGACCTTCCTGCTGCAGCCTTGGTTTCCTTATGTCCTTTGAGGTATGGGTATGCCATGGAAAATCAGGAGAAGGTGCAAGGGAGCTCCTGTCCTGTGGTTGGTATTTATTCTGTGGCTCTGCCTTCCCAAGGGTGGCACAAGCACTGCCTTACTCTTGCCCTACTTCTCAACAGCTTTTGTAGCATCCTTGTGGCTGTTCCTAACAGGAGGAGTACTCCTGGTGCTCATGCAGGCAGGTCAAGCAGCTCTGCTGGGAGTGGCTAAGGAGCCAAGGCAGTGCCTCCAGGCCTGTGTTCGCTCAGGCAGCAAGCAGAGCCTGAGGAGGGAGGGCTCCCCTTCCACTCTGTTGCGCCTTTTGTAGCTGATTAGGAGCTCTGCATTTTCTACTGATGATAAGGGCTTGTCTTATAGAAACAGTGCTGGTGTGACAGTCCTTCCAGTAGAGCCACAGGCACAGAGAGTTCTTCCTGAGCTTTCAGGGCGCTCACCTGGCCCCTGGTTGGACTCACCCCTCCTAGAGCTCCTGGGACACTGCTGCCCTGGCTATGGGACTGCAGCCATGCTGGGCAACAGTGCAGTTTGGAGGTGTAGGACTGTAATGTGTTGGACAGTGCTATCTTTGTGTGTTGTTGCTTGCTTGTGTCTTCCCCCTCCCCCTGCCTGCGTTCCCCTGCATCAGCCTGCGTTCGTAAAGTGAAATAAATATTGACACGGATGGGATGCTATTCAATTTGTCCTGATCACTGGGCTGCGGTGAGTTCTGACAGAGCACAGTGTAAAACATAAGCTCAGGATGTAATTTGTACTGTCAACATGATGTACAGTACAGCTGTGCCAAATGCACACCGACAAACTGCACAAGCTCTTGTGGGGAGGGGAGGGAGGAGCTGTGCTGAGAACTGGGGCTGACAGAGTAGCAGGGGAGAGGGCATCATCCTGGGGCAATATGCCAGTGCCTGGGCATGCTGCCACATGGGTGTATGCGTGCTGTGCACCTGCAGCCAGCCACATGCTGCTGCCTGCTTGGGATGTTGTACTGCGGGCTAGCTCTGGCTGCCACAGCAGCAGCTCCAACCAGTTATTCATGGCTGTGTGCTCACGTGTGGCAGAGAGAAGTGGCACTTCTTGCTGTTGGTGAAAGGTCTTCAATAACATGGGGAAATAAATGCTGTGCTGCTCTTGGTTCCTCCACATGGGACCTTCTGTGGTGCGGTGCAGCCTTGCGGTACTTTGACTCCTGCTGTAGCGCGTGCAGGCTCCTGCAAGGGCACAAGCAGGACTTGGGACTCTTGGCTGCCCTGCCCCTGGAATAGGTCTGTGGTTTGACAGCCAGAAAGGCGTCCTCAGTGAGAAGAGAGATGACACAGACCCTACCTGTGGCCTGAAGCTGTGGCAGAAGAGAAACAGACTGAGAATTTACAGCTGGGGAAGAATGCTGTTTGTGGCAACCTTGCCACGGATGTTGCTCTGGGTCAGTCCTTGGGTGGCTCTGGGTACTGAGGGCAGGAGCTTGCAATGGATTATATAGATGGACTTTATCGTTGAGGAACTGAGTGTCGTAGAGGTGCGTTGACACAAACTGGGTTACACTGCCTGCATTGTGGCCCATAGGAAGAGCACTCAAAGAGCCAAGTTGAGTGTGCCTTAATTTTGGACGTGTGAGGCAGCCACTGGCAAACCACATTAGTTCAGATGTGGCGGTGAGATGAGAAATCTGTTGAACGTAAAAAGCAGCATAATGTCTGAGACTGGAAACACAGGGTTGTGGTTCCCACAGCAACGGCAGCCCAGCCCATGCGTGCTCAGCGGGACTCTCCGTGGCAGTAGCTGTTCTGTGGAGTCCTCTGATGCAACAGGGCTGAGCAAGTTGCCTTGGGAACGGTGGGCCAGCTTGTCTGCCAGCCAGGGAGCAGCTCTGCTGGAGCTGTGCTCACGCACTGCAGCAACTTTTGCCCTCGCTTCCTTTTCTCTGTCTTACTTTCTGGTGTGCATTTATTTAAATTGTTTCTTTTACTGGTTTATTGATACTGCTTAGAGTTTAGCTACTTCCATTTACATGCTGTAACTCTGGCCAGGCTGAAAGAAAAGTGTTAGTACCTGTTTTGGAATGAGTAGCAGTGCCATCCCTGTGTGTGCACAGGGCTGGCTCCAGGGTGGGGCTCAGGTTGTGAAAGGCGTTGAGTAGCTTGCAGGTGCCACTGGAGTGTGAAACAGTGGATGAGGGGAATGAGGATGGCTCCTACTGCCCTCACAGAGCCCGTATGGACACTGTCTGCCAGATACGTGGCCCGAGCTCTGCATGCTGGAGTTGGCCGGGGCAATGTGCCGCTTTTCTGCCAGCTCAGGGTCCTGGAGTGCTGGCGGCACTTGTAGTGCCTGGATTTGCACCCTTGGGCTAGCTTTCTGTCAGCCTCCCCATGTGATCAGGAGGTCGTCAGTGGCTGCAGAACTGCTGTCTGGCAGTGGTATTGCTGCCCTGTCAGGCTTCTGGTAGGGCTTTATAAACCAACGTGAAGCAGCCTGAATGGCAAGGAGAGGGTGTCAGGGTGGGCAGAGTGGGAGGTGTCAGCAGCTGGTGACTGCCTCTCCCCAGGGCTCTGCTGACACAGTGATCCTTGAGAACATGTGCAGATGGACTAGTTGTTATGTTCTTCTGGCAGTTGCATTTACCAGATACAGCCCATTTGTACTTGATCTTTTTGCACATCTGGAGGCGTTGCCTTCAAAAGTGCTGCAGAGTGGCAGGACAGAGATGCTGGATAGGGTGTCCTTCCCACACTTAACAGTTTACCCTGGGTGCTGGCCTGAAGCTTCTGCTCTGCAGTTTGCTTCCCTCGCTTTTGGAATACCTGCAGGGTGGGGTTCTGCTGTGGGATGCCTGGGGCAGGGCAGGGTGGGAGATGTTGACCAAGGCTGCAGGGGCAGCACGGGGGGAGTGGGGTGGGGCATGAAGCCCCACTCTCACACCAGCACTGACACCTTGGCCTTTTCCAGGCTCGTGAGGATGCTGCCAGCTGCCCTGCACCTCCCTGTGTGAGCCAGCAGAGGATGGAAGTGACCGGCATCAGCTGGGCAAAGGACTCTTCACCAGGTGCTGGGATGGCATTCTCCTGAAGATGGGAGTTACAAATGGGCTTGTGAACTGCACATGCCGCACAGATACCTGCATTGCCAGACCCCTCCTGCAGTAGCCCAGGGGCACTGCAGGACAGGCAGACACTGGCCACAGCAGCTCATCCTGGTAACTTCTCTGAAACTGTGTAGAAAAGCTTCCCTTTGCTTCCTGTGAATGACAGCCACAGGTGCCTGTGCCCTATGCACTGCTGTGGAGCTTCTTGCCCGCTGGCAGAGTGGGCAGTGGACTGTGTGTGACTCCGCTCCCCGGTGAGACCAGTGGTGGCCAAGCACAGAGCTGGGCAGCTCTGTCTCCAGGGACAAATGCCAGCTGCCCGACTCTTCTCTGGAGGCCCAGGAGCAGCCTGGAAGCACCAGCACAGACTGCTTCTGTGCTAGCAGTGAGCAGTCTAGGACGCCTGTTGCCACAGACGTGGCTCCAGCCTGCTTGGACTGGAGTGCTCCAGCTCTAGGACACGGGATGCAGCAGGGATGGAGATACTCTGCATTGACCATTGAGCCCCACGCTGCTGGGGTGGACTTTCCTCCTCCGCTTCCCTAAAGGATGCCAGTTGCCTGTCCAAAAGCTGCTGCTCATGCAGCCTGCTAGTGTGCAATGGCGAAGGGTCTACGGGGCTTCTCGTGGACCATGCTGTTGCTGTTCTGTGCCATCCAGGAGCTGGGGGCCTGGGCTATGCACACACCAGTGAAGGGTCCTGGCCTGGGGCAGCCAGAGGGCCCTGCGCTGCTGGCCAGCGGGCGAGTGAAGCGTGGCTGGGTCTGGAATCAATTCTTTGTGGTGGAGGAGTACACAGGCACGGAGCCATTGTATGTGGGGAAGGTAAGGTAACTGTCTCCACGGGGCTGACCAAGCCAGTGGCAGAGCAGGGCACGCTGGCAGCACGATCAAACTTAGTATGGAAGAGAGGGGCTGCACGAGGATTGTTCATGGGGGCCTGGTTAGAGAAGTAATCTATGAACTGTGGTGACAGGAACCTGGTCCCTGCTGAGGATCAGTGAGGTTGACGTGCCCCCAGGAAGTCTAGGGCAGGAGCACACCAAGATTCACGTATCTCTTCTTCCAGTTGTGTGCTGGGTTGCCGTGGTGTTTGGAGTGGGTGCAACTCTGGGGATTGTGGGGTCAGTGAGGAAGGCTCAGCCCCATCTCTGGGCAGACTTGCTGAGCTGGAGCAGATGAGCAGACCAGGCTGTGATGGCAAGGTGCACATCTGCTCGTGCTGGTCCCTGTAGTGTCCTCAGAGCTGAACTGCTACTGCAGCACCTACAGCCTTCCTGCCGCAGCAGCTGCTGCTGTAGGTGCAGCCCTGAATTCCTGCGAGTGCTCCATCCCTGGTCCTGTCAGCCTTTAAACTCCATGATGATGTGCTGGGTTCTATTTTGTGGCCCCTCCCCATGGCTCCCTCCGCGTCCAGGAAGGACTGTGCTCCGTTGGACCTGCAGGCTGCAGCTGCGGTTTCCTGGCTGATGTCTCTGCAGAGTAGGGCTGGCAGAGCAGATGTCCCACTCTGGTCATGGCGTGAAAATCCTGCTCTTGTTTGTGGCTGGAGTGAGGTTGTTGCAGGATTTATGTATCTCGGGCTGGCCTGCACAGCCCGGTATGGAAGGTGCTTGGCGTGGGTGTGCAGAGCTTGGAGGGACCCTGAGGGTCAGCACTGGTAATGGAGCTCTCCTGCAGCTTGCCAAGAGCTGTGCCCATCCGGTCTTTACTGTGAGCACTCCAGGGTGCCAGTGGGCGCTGTACTGTGTTACTGTGCTGCTCCCAGGGCAGAGCCTTGCTGGGCTTCGTGCAGGTGATGGCACCAATGAACTTCCAGGGAAGAGGCACTGGAAGGTTTCAGGCTTGTAGTCAGTGCATCCTGCTCTACTGTGAGTGTGTAATTGTGGTCCCTGGAGCATGCTGGTCTCCCCGTACTGGAAGAGCCCTGATCTCCCTTCTCTGCAAGGGCGTGGCTGTTTATGCTGTCCTGGCTCTTGCTGTTGCTTGTGTGCCTTATCGGAGGAGTGCTTGCAAACCTGGAGCTGCTGGCAGCAGCTGTCCTTGCTGGACAAGACTGGGGAAGTCGCTGTTCTCTGGTGTGTGACCTACTGGGGTGAAGGGAGGCTGGACATGGACCCCTGCTCCCTCTGCTCCTGGTGTCCTGAGGCTGAAGGAGCACTTTGCCTTGGGGTTGCTGGGCTTTTTCTTTTCCTGGGAACTGTGGAGAAGCTGTCCTGTGGCTCCCACACGTCGGGAGGCTGTGTTATCTGCGTTCTGATGAAGGCAGTGCCAGCTGCTAGGATCAGCCAGGGAGCGTGCCGCCAGCAACTGGAGCTGTCCCTGTGGGGGCAAGGGATCTTCCCAAAGGAAAGTGCCCAAGAGCTCCTGCAGAAGGGCTGTCTGGTGGCCTCAGAGGTCTGGTCCATAGTCTGGAGGAGGCTTGAAAATGGGCTTCTTGGCTAGGGGCCAGCTGGGATTTCAGTGGTGATTTGTGTCCATTCCAGCAGGCACTTGAAAGCCGCACTCCTCCACCAGGACGCTCAATGCAGTCACAGCTAATTCACAGCTCCCCTGGGAAGCGACTGGAAGCATCAGGCCCTGTCAAACTCCAGAGGTAGCCTAGCAACCGCTTCATCTCCGAAACAAACTCAGGAACCTACAACTAACCCATTTTACAGCCCCTTTCCACATCATTCAGTGCATCACCTACCCTGCTCAAAATAAACAGTCAGCTTGTGCTGGAAACCGTTCCCCATGCGCATTGCTCCCGAGGGCTGAGAGCATCCCAGGGCCAGGCTTTTCACTGGGGCTGGGAAAAGCTGGGGTGCCTGCCTGAGGCAACCAGAGCTGGGCTGGCCCCAGGGCAACGTGCCAGCCCTGCACAGCCTCTACGCCTGGGAGCTTTCCTGCACAGGGCATGCGTGGATCCCTGCAGCGCCGCCGGGCCTTGCCCTCCACAGACTCCTCTTGCACACCTACGTGTGCTTTCCAAAGGGCTGATACGATTTCCATAAAATCTGGGTTCTCTAGCTAATCCTTCCTCTGAACTGTAATTTCCCCTGAGGCTGCTGTCAGTTTGATGTGGATTTCTTTGGGTTTTTTAAATAGAATTATGGGGTCAGCACTAGTTACAAACTTCTGCATGTGGACAGATCTATTTTAGATAGAGGAGAGGATTAAAGGCAAAAAGCAGATTTAATTAAGTTGCTAATATTTAAAGAAAACTGATGAAGTCAGGCTTTATGAGTTGGAGCAAACAGTGTGCCTTTATTGCAGGCTAGTTTTTATTTAATTTTTTTTCTTTTCCAGCCCCAGAGTATTGTTTTGTTTGTGTATCTGTGCTTTCTGTTTAATCGCTTTTAATAAGGAATGTGCACCTCTGTTGACATTTAATTTTGATTTAATTGTTAGTAAGTAGTTAATGGTTTCGTGAAGTTCCTGGTTGTGGCATTTTAGGACAAGGAAACTATTTTCCCCATGTAGCAGGCTGAACAGATCAGCTGCTTGTCCTGGCTGCTGTGGATGCTCCAGTCCCTGGCCAGAGGAGATGAGCTGTGGGCAACCTGGGGGCTGAAGGGAGCCCAGGGGAAGGCGCATTGGCCTGGCAGCCAGTACGGGTCTGTGCGCTGCCAGGGCTGCCCAGCCACGTTCGCCTGCGCGGGACCGTGGTGCTCTGTGCCTGCAACAGCGAGGTCAGCGGGGAAAAAGCATCCCTGGGATGCAGTCTGGGCCAGTGACATCTCCCTGCTGATGTCTGCAGTCTGTTACCCGGCCCTCCCCCATTAGTTGTTGTTTAGTCAAGCAGCACAGATTTAGCTCTTTTAATCTTCCCTCGTAAATCAATCTCTGCAGCCCCTTGAGCCCAGGCTCCATTTTTCTTTCTAGCATTCCACTTTGCAGGGATGCCAGAGTCTGCTCCGAGCAGTCAGTGATGAGCAAATATGTGAAGAGGGTGTGCTGGGAGCACAGTGTGGTTCTGGGAAGAGGTGCCGAGTGGATTATCTCTGGCATAATTATTATTCACGAGCCTGGTGTCTGGCAGGAAAGCACAGGTTTCCGTTACCTGCACCGTGCAGACTGGACACACCTTTTTCTTTCTGAAAAGCCTGATTTCCAGCAGAATAGTTGTGAATGTTAGGCAGAGGGTTATAAAGTGGCAAGGACAGCAAGCTCTCCAGCAGCCATTGGGGAGTGCTGGGGCAGGATGCTCCTGCAGACCAGGGCCAGAGCATCCCTGCAAGCACCTTCCGAAAGGTGCTGCTTCAGCAGATCCCTGTGCTGGATTCACAGCCCCATTTGCCAGCTCAGTGAAGATCTCCTTCCCAGGCAAGCCCTGGGAGATGTTTCAACACAAGCAGTAATTTGTGAACATTGGGTAAAGGCATTGAATTGTCTAATGCGTGGGTCCCTCACTCATGAAATAAATATATAAACTATATCTAACAAACAAATATAATGAAGGCATCATAAAAAAGAGGCAGCTGTGGTATAAATTCTTTCTGGTAGAGCTGTATTTCTGGAAGGTAGATTATAGAAATGCTGTTTGGAAGATTGAATGGCCCATAAACATTTTCATATTTCATTAGCCAATTAATTTTTCCTTTCTTTGGGAGGGGCACATGACTTTGCTGATTCTAAGCAGAAATTATAGGAAGTAAATGAAAGCAGCCAATGAAACCTTTCCGGAGGCCTGTCCCATTATGGATTGTCTCAATTAATGCCCATGCTGCTCTCTGTCAAGATGCATTCTGCCTGTCCAGTTACTGTTAATAGATTTCTCATAAGTGGCTGGATTGTAAAAACCTCATAACTCAGTTTAATGCCACCAGTAAAATTATCTATGGACGTCTGGTCTGGATTCCAGTCAACTCCTGGTCCACAGAGAGCTGCTTTTTTACCCTTTCTTTTCCTAGTTTCAAACCTTGTCTTAATTAGAAAATGAAACAGGGTTTGGCTACAAAAGCATCTTCCCCAGTCTGTTTTTTCGCCCTGAACGCAGGCCTAATTTCCCACATTCTCCTGTGGGCTTTGCTCAGGTGGGGGCTCTGGGTGGGATGTTAAGGGGTTGACCTTCCTGCTACCTTGCCATGTAAAGCCAGTGGAGGTATGCAGTGAGTGTGTGGGCTCTGGGGCAGGGAGACCTGTCAGCACTGGCTGCCCAGCAGACGGAGGGTGGCTGTGGCTGGAGCAGATGAGGATGGGCTTTGGGCCGCTGGCTGAGCAGTCAGGGACAGATGCTGGTGGTGAGCTGCCTTTACACCCTAGTCTGCTGCGCAGCTTGGGAGAAGTGATCCTATACTGACAGGGTCCTGGGTCCTTGACCACAGGGAAGTCTCTTTCTGGAGTGCTGTTACGGTGTCCTTCCCTTTTCCAGCATCTCCTGTCCTCATAGTAGTGGATTTGGCCCGTGGTTTGTGTAGGTACTGGCAGGATTTGTGATCTGCCAAGCACATGGTGGCATAGGCAGGACTGAAGTTCAGTTTACTGGGCCTTCCTCCATGTGCTGGCGTTGTTTGGTGCTCTGTGTACTCTCCAGACCAGCAGCAGCAGAAGGAGCAGACAGGCATCACGCAGGGACTGTGGGCACCTTGCAGCAGGGGCCCCACACGCCTGTGGTCTAGGCCACGGGGGCACAAGCATGACCCCCGCCTGCTCCCACCCTGTCCCTCTTTCCCTGGCAGATCCACTCGGACTCGGATGAGGGGGATGGCTCCATCAAGTACACTATCTCCGGGGAGGGCGCAGGGACTATCTTCCTCATCGATGAGATCACAGGTGACATCCATGCCACTGAGCGCCTGGACCGGGAGCAGAAAACCTTCTACACTCTGCGGGCTCAGGCCCGTGACCGCCAGACGGACCAGCTACTGGAGCCGGAGTCAGAGTTTATCATCAAGGTGCAGGACATCAACGACAGTGAGCCACGCTTCCTGGAGGGACCCTACATCGGCAGTGTGGCTGAGCTGTCCCCTGTCGGTAGGTCTCCTGTGTGGGAGGAGGTGGGCTGGGAAATCTGTGTGTCTCTCCTGTCAAACTCCCTGCAAATCCCGGGGATTCTGGCTGAAGCCAGAGCTAAGGAGCCAAAAGGGAAAAATAAATAAAGTGGCTTAAGGAAAACAAGTGGATAAATCCTCTGAGCTGATTGCTAGCGTGTGGCTGAGCACTCAGTCTCAAGCCCTAAGCTGTGCCCTGTAGACAGGCCCTAGCAGTGCCAGCTGCCTGCTGCGTGTTTACCCTGAGTTTGCAGCCCCCTCGTTCTCAAATGCTGAGGTGGGCAAGGGACCCAGACAGAGCCCTTCCATGCCAAGGGGCTCACGGCTGCCTGTGGTTCAGATGGGCAGGAGTGAGATTTCTCCCTGTCTGCCTGCCTGTGTCCCAGCCCCTCCCCGGGCCGTCCTCTGTGAGCTGCTTTGCTGCTCCCCAGAGCCTTGTGCTGCCCAGCCACCCCCTTGTGCATCCCCTGCAACACTGCGCAGCCCCTCTCGCCTGGGTTCTGGCCTTCCTCCCAAGGGCCAGGTATTGTTGGCTGAGATGGGGGAGTTCGTGTCCCCTGTGGCAGAAGTGTGGCTTCCCCGAGTTCCTGGTACTCTGCCTGTCCCCTTGCCCACCAGGCATCTTTTAAGTCCATGGGTGATCAGCCTCGCTGAAACACTGAGGGCTGGGCTGGGACTGTGCTGCAAGGCTGCAGAGGCTGCAGGAGTCCATCCCCACAGGGCTGGTGGAAGTGGGCAGCGAGCTTTGTGCTCACCTGAGTGTCAGGAGGGGCACAGGGAGGTGACACATGAGCTGCAGTCCTGCTGCCCCTGCTCCCTGTGGTGGACGGGTTCCCATGCTACACAGCACAGCTTGAGTCCAGGCAGAGGGCCTGGCTTGCTGCACTGCCCCCACTGTCACACTGCTCCCCATCCACACCAGGATATCTGTTATCCCCCATTGACCAGCCAGTGTGTAGCAGACTGCGTGTGCCAGCATGCGCTACGGGCAGAGAACTATAAATCACTGTTCTCCAAAGGCTGTATCAAGGTAGAAGACAGCCTGCGAAAGACTGACTGACATCAAAGATAAGGCGGGTCCCCAGCAGTGTCAGCAAGGGATAAGTCTGCATGCTGGGGGAGTGACAGTGCCAGGAAGGCAGAGAGCTCCAGGAGGGAGCAGGGCTGGGCTGCACGAGGAACTTGGCAGGTCAGGCGAGCTCCTGCCTCCTGCTCTGCTTATGCAGGAAGGTCTGGCTGAAAGAGGCGTCCTGGAAGCGGAGTGCATGTCATGGTGCTTGGGTCTGTGCTGCCTCAGGACAGAGCTCTGGCTCTCCACAGTCAGCATGCAGCATATTGAGACAGGTGCGTGGCCTCCAGTAGGTACAGGTGTACAGGAATTGCCCACTCCAAGAGAGCTGCTGCCACCTCGATTTTTGTTGATGGATGGAGAACAAGCCCTCCGGAGGCATCCCTAGCTCTTTTTCCTCTTCCGTTTACCTCCATAAATCTTCTCCTGAATCAGTGTGACCTCTTGAACTACAGCCATGTGCTCTTGGAGGAATGAGAGACAGCATGTGGGCAGCAAAGCAGGAGGCATCCTGTTCCCAAAGGGAAGAAAGAAATTAATTTAATCTATTTTGCTTGAACAACACTTAAGAAGGAAGGAATTTTTGACTGAGTATTAGACAAGGATCCCAGTTCTTTGGAAATCACTAACAATTATGGAGCTGCCTGATCAGACTGATGTGAACAAGACATATCAAAGGAGACAGTTTCTATGCAAAACTGAAGATCAGAGGGAGAAAGAAACATGGTTTCACAACATGAAAGGAGGCGATTCCTGCAAATTAAAATACTCAGAAGTTAAAAGTAAAGAGGAGTGCTGTGAACAGTGTGGGCTGCGCTTCCAAGCTGCATGCTCAGAGAAGGGAGCTGGAACCAAGGGCCTGTTCTGCTTCCCAGGCTGGTGCCTGTATGCTTGTGACAACTTTGGAGCTTTCTGTAGCCTGGCCATCCCAGAGAGAGTAAGGGCTTCTCTGTAGTAGCCTAGCCCTGGAGATGACCCCACTAACAGGACAGGGAGAGCTTCACACAGCATTTTCAGCTGATGCTGCCACATGGTCCCCTGCAGCACAAAGGCAGAGCTGGAAGGTACCCACGTGCTGCTTGCACCTCCTGGTTCTCTCTTGCCTTACCAGTGCTTTGCCCAGGAACAGATAGCACAGAGGACAGGATGGACACATCCTGTGAAAGCATAAACAAGCAAGCCTGAGGAGAAGCTTTCTGGGGTTCAGCAGCTGCACTGCTCCTCCACTGTGGCCCTGGTGTGGACACAGACGGATATGGGGCCAGTCATGGACCTGGTGCGTGAAGTTCAGCTTCAGCTGCTCTAGGAAGGGCTGAGGAACCAGGACATGGGCAAGGGAGGTAAAGTTCAGGGCCTTCCTATGGGAAATACTCTGCCAGGTCCTGTTTGTGTGGGAGCGCTCTGTTTGTGGCAGGCCTGGTGCAGCTGTGATCGTGGCTCTGCTGTGGTTGGTATTGGTAGCGTTGTTTGTCTCTGAGCCAGACAGGTGATCTTCCCTAAACCATGAGGGGTGTTTTCATAAGAGTGCATGGGGAGTGTGCCTTGCTGCCTTCCTGAATGCAGATGAGGTGATCCTCTACTGGCCCAGCAGGAGTAGGAAGACTGGGCAGCTCTGAGAGAGCTTGAATTGGCTGTTAATACATCAAGATCAAGGTCAAAGCCTGGGGACCTGCTGGCACACGTGCCTGGTCTCTGCTCCATTTGGTTGCAGATGTTCTCCCGGGTCATCAGTGTTTCTGATTGAGCTGTGCTCTCTGCTGGGGAAGGGGCTGAGAGGGCACTGCCCCAGGATGCAGGACTACTCTCCAGCTTGGAGCTGCTTTGTAGGGAGCTGCTCGTTCCCTGTCTCTGCTGCTCTCACAGCCTTTGCCCTCCAGCCCAGCCTGAAAAGTGAAGGGCAACATCCTCCTTCCTCCACTCATGCTCCTGCCTTCTCAGAGCTTGCTGGGGTTTGTGCTTGGTGCCGTCCAAGTGGGTGGGTATTCTTCTAACTCACAGCAGCTATCATCTGCAGCTCCCTACTCCCTGCCAAAAACATAATCCCAGCACCCAGAGGTGGGTACCTTCCTGGGACTTAAAGAGGAATAAAACAAATACGGTCAGATCTGCTCAGTGACAGCAGGAACGGATCAAAGGACATTATTTGCATAATGAAGGAGTACTAATTGGGAGGGAAAATCATTGGATTTCCTAGTGTCTGAGAGGGATAAGACAAATGAGAACTGCACAAACTCTCACAGAGTAGCTGGGAGTGCTTTGCCTGCCCCTTGCTCTGTGCTGGGGCCAAGGCAGCGCGTTTCAGTAGTGACAGCTTACATGGCTGCTTGAGACTAAGTCAGGGTGGACTGAAGCGCTCTTTGTTCCAGGATCTTGTCTTGGCAGTGGTCAAAGTGGATGCTGACAAAGGATGAGGAACAGCATACACAGCATGCGTGATTCTCCTCTTAGTACTGTCACAGCCAGTAGCCAGTTCCAGTTTGGAGATTTCTTCAGCCATGGGTGGTTTCTGTGGGTTTAGGCAACTTCAGTATCCATCTTCCATTAACTCATCCAGACTCACTGTAAACCTCTGCAAAGGGAAAGGGGTTGCTCTTGCTATCTGATGGATCAAAAAATGCAACTGCAAGGTGGCCAGGAAGGTAAGTCTGGGGTTTGTAAGAGGCAGAGGTGGAGCTTGAAGCTCACTACAGGCTGTGGAGCCGGCTGAGCACATGCTGTGCCCTGGAGAAGTCAAGTGTTTTACGCACACAGTGGATGGACCTAAGGCTGGCACTGAGCTGCACATTCAAAATAGAAGTGGACCGAAATTTTCCCTGGGCTCCCTTGGCATGGCAGGACCGGCTGCAAGAGCAGGCTTAAGATACCTTATCTCTAAAATCTCATCTGGTCTGGGGCTGCTGAGGCATCAGGAGAAACAGTGCAGCTGTGGAGGACTGCTTTGCAGGCAGCATGGCAGAGAGCATCGTATGCTGCTGTCGGGGTGCAGAGGAGGCAGCTTGGAGCTGCAGTGGGGCAAAGGGCTCTCCCTGCTTAGCCTCCCAGAGGCTTGTAATGCCTCTGGGCTGGCAGCAGCCACTGCAGTCAATGCACTTGGGCCCACCCAGGCAGAGGAAGGCAGGGACTAGTGGTGGGCTACTGTGTATGCACGTGGGCTAGCCAGGAAGCAGTCTGCAGGATGGGGCCTGAGCTGTGGGGCCTGAGCTGTAGACCCTGTCACAGCCCCACTGCTGTCCTGTCACCTCCAGAATAAGCTATGGACGTAAGAGATGGCAGGGTGCTCTGTGCTGGCACCTGAGGCTTGTCCTCTCCATGGGTACCCCAGTGCAGATTGCTCCAAAGTGCCCGAGTTGAGCATAGTCCAGTACCCAAGAGACCTGGAGCTGCAGAAGAAGATGGGATGGGACCCAGGCAACTTCCTGGGAAATGCAGGAACTTCACTTTGTAACAGGAGATGCTAAAATTAGTTGTGTTTTGGGCTCCCTTTGTGAGCTCCCTGGGGCCTGCTTAACACCTGTCTGCCACACACAGGAATGGGCCCAAATCAACACACGCTGTTTCCTGCAAGACAACTCCATTGGTTGCACAGAGTGGGTATTGCAGCCTAGAGCTCGCTTCTGGGCTGTTTGAGGAGCATGCAGTGTTTGGAGTGAGGCACATGCTAGGAAATGTGCATCCTTTCATCAGAACATCACTCCTTCCTCGGTGCATTTTGCTGTCCTTATTTCTGTGTAGCACCAAGTCCAGATTAGAGATGATTTGGCTGTACAGACAGCAACTTGGGGTCTAGCCCTGACTCTAGCGCAAAGCTGGCTGAATGCAGAAGTGATTATTGTGAAGAGAAATTGTTTAATCTCTGTGCTGAAAGCAGAGATAAGGACTTTGTTTAACATAGCCAGAACACTTGCAGGCAGTCTGATCTCTTTTTTTCCTTGATAGAAAGTGCTCAAAACACTGGTTTGCATCTGGTAGCTGCTGAGGTAGCAAGTAGCTGGTTCTTAGTGAGAACACTCCTTCCCTTCTAGCACTGCACTCTCAGGCATGGTGCAAAGCTCCAAGCCCTCTGCTCTGCACCTCTGAGCAGCTGCTGAACCCTCTCATTTAGTCACCTGTGCTGAGCCCCTTAGCGTACCTGTGCCCCCTTCATTTAATGCTTTGATTTGCTCCCCAAGACACCACTTTTATCTGCTTGGTGCCAGAGGCTGGGATGCCTTGTGCAATGGGTTTTTCTGGCCAGACATCCCAAGGGATGTTTCCATAGCTGTGTGTTAGAGTGATTCCACTGCAGCCAGTTTGGCTCCCTCGGGCTTGTCCTACAGGGCTCAAGGTCTCTGCAGTGAATCTCCTCAAATTTGGCTTTCTACCAATTCAGGATGTACCTGAGATTGCAAGAAACTCACTTCTGCTCCAGTAATTTTTACGCTCTTCTGGTGTATTTTCTTCCTGGATGTCCTGCCTCCTTGTTTCTGGGGTGGATCAGCTACTGCCTGTGTTGGAGCAAGAGGAAAGCTCTAAACTGTGGTGGTTATAAAATCTCAGCTGCTTCGCACCCCCACAGCAGCCAGGGCCCAGAGATGAGAGTGCTGCACTCTGGCATCAGTCCAGGCCCTGTGGCTTTGTGTGACAAAATGCTCCTCTCAGGTCCTTTATATTCTGCAGGGTTGAAGTGACCACGTGCGGACCTGGAGCTGGTGGGCTCTGCACAGAAGGGTGCTCCAAGCATGGGCAGTATGTAGTCCCATGGGCTCAGGCTGAGCTGGTGGCATAGCTGCAGTCCTGGAGCTGGGTTGGAGGGCAGCCGGGGGCTCCTCCTGCACCACAGTGGGGGCTGCCGTGAGGAGGGGCAGTAACATCTAGCAAGTGTTGTCTTTTCCTGTGCCTGTTTACCTCTTTGCAGGCTTAGAGCTTGTCTGTGCTGCTCACCCTGGGGAAGGGACAGGTCCTGTTTGCTTGCTTGTGGATTCAGTGTAGGGCCTCTTTACTCTTGGATGTGTTTGGAGTTTGCCTGTCAATGTTTCTTTTAGCTAAACGTGCTTGGAGTGAGTGGAATAGCAATCGGTCTGGAGCCGTTGGCCTTCTGCATGGAGGTGTGTGGCACCTCCCCGGATTGCTGGAACTGGCCCCAGCAGCACTGGGTCCTGCAGGGAGGGTGGTGACAGATGTCAGGATGGGTCTGTACTCAAAGGCACCTTGCAGAGCCCTGTCCATCCAAGCCAGGAGGTGTGGGGCTGAGCTGCTGTGTGCCAGGCCAGCCCTGAGGGCTGCACTGCGTGGCAGTGCTGCAGTGCGTGGGATTGGTCTCTGCATGCATGGATGCAGCAAGACAAGACCTTGTGGAGAAACAGCTCCTCGATCCTACCAGCTCCCCAGGGGTGTTGCCAGGTGCCTGTGGTGCTGGGTGCTGGCAACCCCTCTCTCTGCTGCTGGATGCAGCAGAGAGGGGATTCATCTCCCTGGCATGTGGCATCAAGGGCTGGCAAAGGTGCCTGGCACGTCTCCAGGACAGCTTTGAGTGCAGAATGGAGACAGCTATGCCCCATGGAGCTGGAGGATGGCTAATGGCCAGGGTCTGTGTCCCCTCCTGCATCCAGCCCTGCGGGTGCTCGGTCAGCCAGGCACTGTGTGATCCCAGCACAGGCTGCTGGGGGGACTGCTCTGGAGGTGGAGGTCTTGACCCTCCTTCCCTCTGGGGGAAAACACACTTTCTTTGTTCTGCCGTGCCAAAACACACCTTTGCAGCAGGAGAATGAGAGATGGACTCTGGCTTGTTAATTTTTATGGAAAATTATTGGTTTTCTCTGATTCTGTGAGGTGAGATGGTGAGGGGAAGAACTGAGGTCTTTATCACATTTTACGTGTCTAATTATCCCTCATTTCCAGAGTTTAAGCTTCCTAGTTATGGGAGGTGGGGTTATACAGTACATGATGGATGTTTAGATTTTATTTATTGTATCTTTTATGGCTAAGGTACATGCCAGAAAACTAAATAGAAGTCATACACACTGTACTTGATGTGGGCAGCGCTGTGCTTGTAGAGCAGGGATTCATATCGGAGCAGGGGTGGGAGCTGGGCTTGTTGCTGCAGCAAGGAGAGGATCAGATTAAACTGGAATTTGAGACCTTTGTTTTTCAGATTGAAAGAGCGGGATGGAGCATGCCAGGGTGCCCTTGGTGCTGCCTTAGCTCATAGCTGGTGAAAGAGTTTTGTGATGGCAGGCAGGGGAAAGAGGAGGAGGAGGCAGGACAGACCCTTTCAAGGAAATGCAGCAGTATTTCTTAAATAGTTGTTTGCAAGGCAGGGAGCTGATGTTGCTGTGGTGTAATCTGGATGTGCCTGGCAGGGATGCACCATAACTTCACTGGAAACAGCAAAGCATAAATAAGTCAACTCAAACTAGCTTGTTGCTGAAGACTGACGAGGGGCATTCTCATGTTATCAGCAGAGCTGCAGCTCTGAGAAAACGGCCAGGGAGAATGAAAAGCAACCATGGTAACTGCTCATTTTCTTCAGTGAACACACCTTCCAGGAGATAAGAAGTGAACTGGACTAGGGGAGCATGTGCATCCCAGCTGCTTGCATCAGCATTGCGATTTCCACTGTTTCATCTCCTGACTGATTCCAGGCTGGGCTGGTGCAGAACTGCCCTTGCTGCCTGGCTTGCCTGCAAGCTGTGGGCTTGTGGTCTCCTAACAGGAGGAGAGGAAGGCACCAGGGACTGAAGGTGTTTGTCCTTCATCTGGATGGTTCCATCTCCATTTCTGCCAACTCTGACATGGAAACAGAGGCTGCTTCTGACTTTTTTTGTGTCCCTCTGGTGTTTGGGAATGTAATGGGTTTAGATTTGGATGCTGACAACTTGTGCCCTGGAGTTGTCACTGAAGCAAAACCTACCTTCTAACTGCAATCATTGCTGGGACTTTTGTCCATTATAAATTAACAGTTTCTCTGCCAGCCTCATCATCTCTTGGCCCTGGTAGCGTCTTGCAGCAGGAAGTTACCCAGTTAGTTTGAGCTTTCCTATGAGCAACTCGGGGCTCTTCTTCCCATCCTGCACTTCATCCCACCGGACAGGTGATTGGTGCCAGTGCTTGACCTCTGAGGCATGGATGCTCTCAGTCTCATGCTAGAGGTGGAACTGGGTAGCCTGTCTTCACAGGTCTTTGTTCACACTACTTCCTTTCTGACAGGTGTCTAGGTAGAATTAGGCTTCCTTCTTCCCTCCTGTTGTCTCTGTAGATCTCAGCCCCTTTGCTTCTGGCCCCATTGTCATGTCCTGGGTCCTGCTTTTGTCAAATTGAACATGATGTCAAATTAAAGCCATGATAGGGACAGTTGGAGTGAAGTACTCAGTGTAATGAGGCAGTGTTGAAAATCAATAACTTAATTGCAGACATCTGATGGACTTTTCTCCCATTTATAGTCTTCCTGCCCTGCTACGTGTAGAGCATGAGGACATGGTGCTGTGTCTGGCTCTGGCTAAGCAAACACTGTTCCTCTCCCGTGGCTGTTGTCTCTTTGCTGGTCTGCTGCAGAGATGTGGTGCTGCAGTGTGGGTCGGGCCCTGGCTGGGAGGTCCCTCACAGGGTGGAGGGGGTGGTGTTGCTCAGTGCTGGCAGGAAGGGGGCAGTTGTGGTGTTAACATCTCCTCTCCAGCTCCTTCCCAAATGTCCAGTAGAAATCTGCTGGGAGAAAAGCTCACAGCTGTTCGGACCAGTGATCTGAAAAGCAGGTCCTGCCCAGCCAGCAGAGCCAAGGTGGTCCAAGTCTGGTCCCTTCTGCTGCTCTGCAGGACAACAGGGGCATTTGCAGCAGTGTCTGGAGTTCTGGCTCTCGGGCCTTTGTGGGGAGGTCCTTCTGCATTTGCACTCAACTCTTCTCTTTGCATCAGCATGTGTGAGCAATCAGTGTTGGCCCCTGCTCTCCTGTTCGGCCAGCCGCTGGCCCTGAGCTCTTCTCAGCTCCTCCCTGACTTTGTCTTCCTCCCTCTCCCTGCTGCAGGCACCTCTGTGATGCAGGTGATGGCATCTGATGCTGATGACCCCACGTACGGAAGCAGTGCCCGCGTAGTCTACAGTGTGCTGGAGGGCGAGCAGCACTTCACTGTGGACAGTAAAACAGGTGAGCAGCACCTGGCTGGGCGAGGGTGGCATCAGATCAGATTGTGGCCATGCGTCCTGCATTGTTTTAGTGCACGTCGGTGTGCCTGCAGGCCTGCGCCTCCAAGCTGGCTGCTGGTGTTTGGGTGCCAATGCTGCGGGCATTGCTGGGTGTGGGAAAGGAAGCTCGCCAGACCCGCAGGCTGCTGCCCGGCTCCACGCAGTGCCTGCTGCAGGCAGCGCTGTGGAGCAAGACCTGCAACTGCCAGCTCAGCATGCCCTGCCTGCGCCCACACCAGTCAGAGCTCCTCTGTGCTCTGTGCCCAGAGCAGCACTGTACCCACAGGCACATAAAATCTTGATGTGAAAGGTTTAAATACTGCCAGAGGGGCCTTACCAAAGGCTGCATTGTTATCACCAGAGCTTTGATTAAAGGTAACACTTTAAATTAAGAATCGGTTTATAAATGTTCTATTAATATTTAATGAAAGAACAGTAGAAGCTGCTCCATTCCTTAATAACTTAGAATAGAGCCTGTTGTAAAATGCTTCTGTAATAAATCCTTAGCAGATGATGCTCTGACATACTGGTTAGAGTAAATCATAACCAGGAGATGCTGGGGTATATATTCTCCTTGCATCCCAGGAGTGTGACTCTCATTACTCTTAATGGGAGTCTTGCAAGCTTTCTAAGGAGGGAAGACACTCAAATACTAATAAGAGGTATTTAAGCCACAAAGCATTCAGTAAAGTACCCACAGTTTAATGAAACATTGCCAAGAGACAAGCAGGCTGGATAGTTGCTGCTCTGTTGGAAAGCTGGACAGCAAAGTCCTTGTCATCTCCCCATTGCTGAGTTCAGTGTCACAAGCTGAGATCAACCCCTGGACTGAAGTGCCAAGTCTCTGTCAAACTGATCTGCATCTGTGCTAGAAGACATTTTCTAAGGCTATTTTCATGTAAGGCAGTGAGATTTGTTTGGAGGCTGTGGATTGAGGAGAGCATAAGGAAAGTACCTGTGCCTCAGCCTCTGCATCTGTGTGAAACCATGCACCCCCTAAAAACCAGGCTGGTGCGGTGGGGAGAGTGCACGAGAGTGAGCTTGGGGCTGCACCTGCTCCAGGCCCAGGAGCTGCTGCACATGGGCTTTACCTTCTCTCCCAGGTTTGCTTTGTCTTATTGGGGCTGCGGGGATGGGTGAACAGTGGTCTAAACACTGAAAATTCAGGTGCATGTGAGATGCTGTTAGTCTGAGACAGCTTTGTGTGAGTGGAAGCTTGGCTGCTGGAATGAAGAGGGACTGCTGGGAGCAACGTGCACAAGCCAGGACATGCAGAGGCTCAGCTTCCTGCAACATTAATGCTCTGTATTAAGGCATAAACTAAAATGTGCCCAGTGGGACTATGGTGAGAATTAATGTCACTCGGGGAATCCAGGCTTCTTGATTCCTTGACTTTGTGTCTGAATTCTCATCCTGGCCGTTTCATACACTGAGGGGCTTGATTTACTGTTCTACTTGCTTGTGTTTCAGAAAAGCAAAACTGCTGACAGTCTGCAGAAGAGTCCTTGGCCCCTCTCGGGCATCTGTTTCCAGAATATCTGAATGCTAAAGCAGGTACTGGGGCTGACTCTTTGGTGACGTTTAAGCTGCAAATAGCCTTTGGTAGCTGCCTTGCCAGGGCTCCAGGAACTGATGTGCAGCTATGCCTGTCAGCCACTTATGATGCAGCTGCAGTCTGTCCTGCACTGCCTGTGGCCTCGTGCCTGGCATGAGATGCGTGGATGTGCTACTGGGGCAGCAGGTACAGGACTGATGGTGCCACGGGGAGACATGGTTTCATCATATCTCTTTGGTACTGGCTAGGAGCCAGCACATCAACCCAAGCAAATCCCATCCCACTCGTAGTCTGCTCTTAGGTTTTTTAGAGCTCCTCATGGAAATCCTGGCCTGATAGCCCTGGCTGGCCTGGATTCTGTCCTGAGCATAAGATTTAATTATCCATAGTAGCAGCATGACTCTCAGAGCCACCATTGTTATTAATGGCCATAAAAAGAGCCATAAAAACCTGGCATGTTGTATTTATTATAATATATGGTAATGAAGAACAATTTGTTTTCCCCTTTTGTTTTTTACCTCCCTCTTCGGCTTTTCTCGCAGGTCTGTGCATGCTCATGATCTCCCTGCACACTCCCTCAGCCTGTGACTCCTTCCAGCGTGGGTTCTCTTTTCCTTCCTTGCCTTTACAAACCCACTCTTTCTGCACTATCCTTCACAGCACAGGTGACCCAGGCACAATGTGGTTTGCACACTTGAGTGCAGGGTATGGACCGTGTAGACTGCTTACTTTGTCTCCTGTTACTGGATATTACTAGCTGTAGTGTTCAGCTGGGATTTTGGATTTGATGGAGCTTTCAAAGGCAGGCCCAAATGTTTGGATGCTGTGCTATGCCAAGTCCTACCACTCAGTAAGCCTTGAATTCCCATAGTGTCTCAGATGTCTTTTTGGCGAGGGATGAGCAACTAAATGGCCCCACTGGGGAGCGGCTGCATGACATCTGCTGGTGTCCACAAAGCTATGGAGAATAATTCCACTTTCTGCAGTGTTGAATCATGGTGAAAAAAAAAAAAGCACAGCTAATGCATATGAGCTTTTCTTTCATATACACCAGCCACTACATCTCATGCTTTGAGAACTATGTTTCAGACACTGAAACTGTCTATGGGTTTGTGCTGTGTAGCCCAAAGCAGGTCCCAGAACTTACACTGCATGTATTGAAGGTGTAGGCTTGATTTTTTTGAAGTATGAGTGGGGAGCTTTGTATGCACCAAACTTTGGAGGCGTGATTTTCTGTGCCAGCTATGAGAATATCCCCATGGCTCCTTACAAAGTCTGCAGGCATTAGTCATATTTAGGTGTTGTGCTGCCCTCGTCATTCGGATAGGGTGCAGCTGGTCTTTGTCTGCTCTTTGTAATAGGTGAGCTGTGTTGCACTGTTCTGTGGTGGCCCTGGTCCTGCTGGAGGAGGCTGTGCGTTTACAGTAGGCGGCACAAACAGTGCTTTGCTGCTGGTGTTGAGAAACCACTGCTTCTGCTGTGAAGTTGGGCTGATGGACTGTTGAGTTTGTGTGATGCAGTAGTGGGAGGCAGAACGTGTTTCTCTGCTACTCTTGCCCATTTGTTAGAAGTGCTTCTCAGTGCCTGGAAACACAGAGACCAGTGTGTGCATTGTTTGTGTGCACTCCTGGGTTTATATAGGTCCCTGCCCCATCCCAGAAGCTTATGCACTGAGCTGTGCCACAGGGACAAGGGACTCTGAGCGTGGGTGATGAGTCTGCAGGGAAGCTATGCTTGTTTAAGGTGATTGCTCTTATTAGCGAGATTGAATGTTAACAGCCCTTTTCAGAGACTGGTGCAGGAACTCCAGTTGTTTTGAGACCAAATGATATGTTCGGTCATCTTGAAGAAATTAGGGTGCATCTACTAATGTTCAGAGGGAATTAATATTAAACGGTGAGGGATTTAGCTGCTAAAAGAAAGGACAAAGGGGAGGGTACGTGTGCTGGCCCATCTGTCAGAACTCACTGCTGGTGCCTCTTGCCAGGGCACTGCTGCCTCTGTGCTGGCATGGGCACAGCTGACTCCAGCCAGAGTCACGCCCCTTTGAGGTGCTGCTGTCTGAGCAGTGGCAGTAGCTCTGTCTCCATGAATGCTGCCCTAGGAGCTATGGGGCATATGGCTTTGAAAAGGACCTGGCCACCCACTATGAAAGGTACCACGTTAGAAACCTGCAGGCAGCAACATCCCTCAGCCTCAGTAGTTGTGTGGCTCTGCACCATTCCAATTAACTTTGCCAATCAGCTTGGTTATGCTGATGCAACCATGATGTTTCCATTTCTGCATCTCAGCTCTGTACCTTATTTGCTGAAGAGCCATGAACATCCTTAACCTTCTGTCTAGTACCTTGCTCGAAACGCCTGTAGCTTCTGCCTCACAAATTGTCCTGATCTGAAGGGCAGGAAGGGGGGTATGCGTGTAGGGCAGATGAAGTGCTGGTTCTTGGGGCTAAGACCCCATCTGCATTGGGCTGACCTCCTCCAGGATGTGTATGCCTCAAGCAACACTTGTGTCTTGGCAGCTATACTGGTATTTTTATGACCCTGCGGGCAGGTGAGGAATCTTCAGTCTGTTTGGCAGCTGCCTTGCCACCACTGGGCTGAGGTAGAGATCTGTTTCCTTTAACTGGACCAGGCTGCTGGGAAGAGTGAATCTATTTTATCTGGCTACCTAGTAGGAGAAGACCGAGCCAGAATCTTCAGACATGCACAGTAAAAAGACACAAATGGCAGGAAGAGGCAACTTGTCCCTATGAAGATGACATTTCCATTTTGGAGATGCTCATAACCTAACTGGAAGTGGCCCTGAGTATAATCTCACCTGTCTCTGAAGACTGCCTAGTTTGAGCTGTAGGTGGAGCAGGGGCCTCCTGAGGATACATCCCTTTATGTTACTCCATGACTTTCTGGCTTTGCACTTTGTGGAGAGGAGCGTGCTGCTCCTGATGCCCTCAGCTGGAAGGTGCCATGTCCCATGGTCCTTGAGGATGTGGACATCTGAGCTAGAAGTATCTGTGAGCAGAGAAATGGCTGTGTGATTGGGTTTGTGAGAGGCTGTTACCTGGTGAGTGCTTTGTCCTGCTGTGTTTTTATCACCCAAAGAGTGTCTGCTGTTTGAGTAGGTCTGATGGTATTTATGTGATGCTCTAAAAGTGTCCCCTTGCCTGGTAATTATACTGATTAATCTGGATCATGCTGGAAAGCCACAGGTGCCTTGTACCAGAGGGTATGCCACCATGTGTCTGTATTATTTGACTATAACAGATGCTGACAAGAACTAGGGAGATGAGTCTGGGCTGCAGGTTGTTCTTGTTTTGTAAGCAGTGTCTGGGAAGGACAAAGTTTGGTGGTTTTTTTCTGTATGGAAAGAAGATGAATCTTGGGAGCTGACAATGAGAACTTTTCCTGTTCTACACAAAGCGGTGAAGATCCCTGCAGGTTCTGTTTCTGACTCTGAGAACTGGTCTGCCACCAGTGCTTGCTGCTGCCTTTGCAGAGTCCCTGGGGGTCAGGTTTTGCGACCCAAGGGTGTGGAGATGGGACTGTGCCAGTCTGCTCTGGTGGGTATTTATGGCAGCGCTCAGTGCCATATTCAGGGAACTGGTATGCAGTCTGTTTGGAAACCCTGATTTGTCAAGGCCACTAGCAAATGCAAAGTGGTATCTCTGGCCTAAAGGACAAAACTATCCTGATGCGGGGCAGAAGCCTAGTGTGGACCATGCAGCTCAAACCACAGCACAAGGAGACCAGCATTCTCGGTGGCAGTGCTGCTCCTGGAGGGCTGGGGCATGGAGCAGTTCTTCTGCATCAGACCTGATTTCCCAGGATGGGCTGGACACATGTCCATGTCTTGGCAGGAGGCAATTTCTGCTCACAATTTGCACCCCCATTGAACAGGAGGATTTTGTCTGCCACGTGCCACTGGAAGAACTGGAGCTGGCTGGAGCTGTTTGCCCTGCTCTGCACGTGTCAAATAGCCTGGGCTTGCTCCCTGCTCAGATGGGTGACCTTGGAGTTGTTCTGGAAAGTGCCTGAGCACTTTTCCTCCCATCTCGCGTGGCGTAATGTGAGCTATATCATTACGAGCAGCTCAGTTAAGTCATTACAGCTTTGGTGAATGCATGAGCTTTTTCCCTCTCATCCCAATTCATCACTATTGTGCTGACATGAATCATTTTCATTATAAAATGCTTCAGACCCCGTTAATTAACGGAATTGCTTAAATCTCAATGAGATACTGCTTGCCCAGAAATAAGGGGTTTGTATTCATTGTAGAGTGGCAGGAGAGGCCTATGAGCATGACCAGCTGCGGCCAGCCCCGTGCAGCTCTGGTGCCTGTGCAGGGCTGCTCCTGCCTCACTCAGACAGGAGGCTGCAGTTCTTGCTAGGACGCCTGCCTGGAAGTGCATTCCTTACTGTCTCGCCTGCCCTCCCTCAGCCCCACGGGATGAGGTGGCGTGGGACTCCTGGTCAGGCGGCTTCCTCTGAGCAGTCCCAGGCCCCATCACAGAGTCAATGCCCACGGTCTTCCTGCAGAGGGGTTAGGATGCTCCCTAGCAGGAATTCTGCGTCTCGCCTGCGTGCTGGCCAGCGCTTTGTGTTTGGGTGGGAGAAGGGCCAAGAGTTACCAGAGTGTGTGAACAAGCCAGTGTGCTCAAGAGGTGGTGGGCCAGGCAGAGCCTCTTTTCTATCCACGGGGCTGAGGGCAGTGGGAGTCCAGGTAATTACAGAGCAGGCATGATGAAGGAACAGAGGATGGGTGAAATTGTGCCTGTCCGTGAGGGCCAGGAAGTTGCAAGGATGTGAAACAGTGGCTGTGTCTTTATAATAGATCCTAACATTGGTAATTGTTGGGATAATTGCTAGTTTCAGAAAGCAAGCAGAGATAAATGTCTCCAGAAAGGTGCTGCCAGCTCCTGCTGCACCTGTAGTGTCATGCAGGGGACGGGGGGCAGAATTCCATCCTCCCAGCTCAGTGGAATTTCTGACTGCTGCTTGGTGTGAGCCACGCACCCACAGCCCTTGCTGGGAGATGCCCAAGCTCTCACTGGACAGGTGAGCGGGGAAACTGTGGCAGTCTACTGGCTGTGGAGAGTTGATGCCTGAGCCCTGGGCTATGTCCCGGAAGCCATGTCTTGTGTCCTTGCAACCTGCTGGCCCCCAGCTCTCCCCTTCACTGTGCTCAGGTTGTGCTGAAGGCTTCCCAGAAGCGTCTGCCCCGAGCCAGGTGGCTTGGAGGGCTGGGATGCTCTGCCATTGCTGGCTCGGTAAACGTCTGCCAATTCTCCTCAGCACCTTGTGTGATTCTCCCCTGTTTGCTTGACAGGGGAGAAGCTACTTGTTCCCTCCAGGTCACACCCCCTGAAGGGACCCACACCACAGCCAAGCAACCCCCTTCCAGCATCTTCCCTAACACCAGGCAGGGTTACTGGTGAGAGAAAGCAAAGATGGGTTTTGCAGTTCACGGCAGGAGGAGGTAAAGCTAATGGTTAAACAGAAAAGCCTGGAAGAGAGAGCAATTACAAAACCAGAAAACAGTGTCTAGGTCTGTGGGAATGTTAAATGGAGCTGGAGGGGATTTGAAGCTGATTCCTAGCTGTTCTGGGATGCTGCTGGTATACTGGGACAGGGAATGTGCTGCTGCTGACCTTTTATCCATGTACCACTCTTGGTGCCCCTGGTGCCACCTCAGGGCAGAGTCATTTCTTTCTTTCATTCTCAAAATATTTCTTCTCTGCTTTATTTCCATGTAAATGAAGCCCCCGGGGCGACACAAGGGTTCTGCCATTCACAGCGATTTCTGGGGTTTACTACACTTTGGTTTCATTCCCTTATGCTTTAGTCCTGGTCATTTCCCCCAAGCCCAGATGACTACTGAAGATCTATAAACACTTTTTTAAGAGACTTCATTTCATAAAAAGTACTAACACCATACATTTTGTTAAGCTTTATGTGTCCTCAGCCCCTGACGTGGAGCAGTTTATCATCTCTGGCCTCATTAATTTGGAGGGATGCTGGAAAATGAGGGCACTTGCGCAGGCAGACTTTTGAAAATACACTGCCCCCCAGCTCATTCTCCAAATTGGGTTGGTCTCCAGGCTTGCTTGGGCCACCAGGCACCTGTGAAGTGGATCAGGGATGCTGCACTGTTAGGGATGCTGCAGCAAGCCTGGCTCCTGCTTGGGCAGATAAGGATAAGTGGGCTGTTGCAGATTAGTGCCAAAGGGGTTTCGTGACTCAGCCTGGGTTTTTACACAGCCTTTCTGTGGAAACCTTGAGTCTGGCCCTGGTACAGCCCTGGTATCTGTACTGGCTCCTGTGCCTCTAGCCCCTTCACCTGGCTCCTGGCCTCCTTGGAGAGAAATACAAACCTCCTTTGAGCTGAAGTTTAACCCTATCAGAGCTACTGGCAGCCCACAGTAGAAGCAGCAGTCAGGAACCTTGTATGCAATAATGTACCTGTGAATCAGCCACAGAGACTTGCTGGGATCAGGTTGGGCCCATGGCCATTCCTGGGCTTCAGGGCAGATGCTTCTGCCTGCTAGCAATCCACTAGGCTCGTTCTTGTCTCCAGAGCCCTTTTCTCTCTTCAGTCAGCTTTTACTTACGTGACCTTTGCACTGGGGCCCAGCAGGTAATATTTTTTGTTGCCAATAATGTGTGGCGAACAGCATCTAGGACTGTGTTAGGAGGAGTATCGCCCACAGTCGAGGCAGCTGACCTGTCCCTTCTGCTCAGCAATGGTGAGATGATGCAAATGCTGTGGTTCTGGACTGCCAAATAAGAGAGAGACCTGAGCATTCCAGATTGAGCCCAGGTTAGGACCATGAAGTTTGGGTGCAGTGTTGGAGCATCTGCTGTATGTGGAGAGGCTGGGAGATCTAGCTGATCCTGCTTAGAACTAGGGCTTGGATGAGGTGATCTCCAGCAGCTGCTTGCAGCCTCACCCCGACTGTGATGCTGCGGGTGCTCTGTGACCTGCCTGTGCTCACGCTCCTACTGGTTCCCAGGTGTGATCCGGACAGCTGTGGCTGACCTGGACCGTGAGACGCAGGACCGGTATGAGGTGGTGATCCGCGCAACGGACATGGCAGGACAGCTGGGTGGCCTGTCTGGATCCACCACAGTCACCATCGTGGTCACCGATGTCAATGACAACCCACCACGCTTCCCTCAGAGTAAGTCCTGACAGCAGTGAGCACTGGCCCTTGTCCTGGTCCTGGCGCTGTGTGGGTGATGGGACAGAAGCTCAGCTCCTATCACCACCTGGCACGTGTCTGCAGGGTGGGCCAGCCTGGCTGCTCATGCTGCTGACAGGGCGGCAGCAGGCAGCACTGTGGCACACACAGCTCCTTGCCTTGGCCCAGATGGTGGTGTGATGGAGGGGCAGCGGCCTTGGCCAAGGCTGTCCACAGCCCTGGACAAGGTCCCTGCTCCAGATACCAGTCCTGGGAGTGAGCAGGGCTGTGTGGTTGCGAGAGCAGAGCTGGCCCTTTCCTGACCCCTCTGAGCACTGCTGAGGGAGAAGGCAGCCTGTTCCGTCGCGCTGCTGTCTCCTAGGAGCTTGGACAGGGACTCGGCTGCCGGCCTGGCCCCTCCTGCCTTCTGCATCAGTGCTTGACAAGCTTGGCCCTGCTGTGAGGCATTGTGACACTGCCCAGCTCACAGGCAGCAGCCTTGTCACCAGGCAGCTCTGCTTTCCAAGTCACTGCCTGTGGTTCATGCTTGTGTCTTCTTTGGGACCCCCCAAAGGAGGAGGATGGGTGACCTTGCTGCGAAGAGTGGGCTGTACTGCCTCTGCAGTGCACAGCGGCTGCAGAGACCTGCCTGGCCTGGCTGGTGGGCCAGGAAAGGTGCTGCAGCTGGGGGAGAGACTGCTCTTCAGCTGCGTCTCCTAGAAGTTAGAAATGGCAAAGTTTGCAAAGAATCAGAGAGCACTGATTGCAGAGCAATGTTCATACAGAGATATCAGCCCTTAGTTCGCATGGCACCTCGAAACATCGGTCCTGCACAATTATCTTCCCTCAGCACTTGTTTTTTATGGGGCTTTGTGTTTTTCCTGGTAGGGTGTTCTGGACTATAGACACTGGTGGAGTCTGGGCAGCTCTGGTAGTGCAGGGGTGCCCCAGGGAGGTGTGTAAAGGGCCATAGCAGGATGGAGGGAATTCAAAGGCAGAAGCACTGACCCCAGTACCTTTTTCTCCTCCAGAGATGTATCAGTTCAGCATTGTTGAAACTGCCCCTGTGGGCACTGCAGTCGGGAGAGTGAAGGCAGAGGACTCTGACGTTGGGGAGAACACAGACATGACATATCAGGTGAAAGATGAAGAAGGGGTGGATATGTTCAAAGTCACCACGGACAGCAATACCCAAGAGGCTGTCATCACGGTACACAAGGTGAGAGATAAGGAAAGCTGGTTGGGTAGGGAGGGCATAGATCTCTGGGAGGGCCCTTTCCTTTGGGAACTTGTGCTGCTTCAAGTTAAAATAAATCCTCCTCTGAATGCTGCTTTAGCAGTTGCATTTTTGTGCGTCTGTTCTGCCTGGATGGCAAGAGGCAGACCTGTGTCTGGGAGGGAGGAAAGACTGGAACGGAGCAGCGGCACAGTGCTGCTCGAGCCTGCACAGGTCGGCTCCCTGGGCAGCAGTGGCACAGCGAGCCATGCAGAGGTGAAGCTGTGTGCAGGGCTACGGGGACAAGTGCTTACAGTTGTTATTGATAGCACCCGTTAGGAGAGAAATACGCCTACCTAATTCCTATACCTGGTCAACAGCATTTTACTGTATCTGCTTTGGTGGCAAAAACAATCAAGCAAACACTTGATGCGGGCGAGGAAGAGTGATTGTTCACCAAGGCCGCTGTGCTCAGCTCACCTCCCCTGTAGAAATAATAGCACAGTGATTAATGATCAAAACCCGCTCACTTGCAGCACACAGTGTTCTGTCTTCCCAGTGAATCCTGGCTGCCTGCACAGCCTGAGTGCCCTGGAGGGAGCGGGCTGGAGACTTCCTCTTCATCCCGCCTGCCTCTGTGTGGGTGCTGCCATGGGAGGGCTCCCAGCCTCTGTGGAGATGCTGCCTAGGGAGTGGTGGCTTTAGTGCTGCCCCAGAGGGGCTCCTTGGGCTTTATGTGGTTAACTACCTCCTCTTGTCCCAGCCTCTGGACTACGAGTCAAAAAAAGTGCATACTGTCGTGGTGGAGGCCCTCAACAAGTTTGTGGACCCACGGTTTGTGGACCTGGGCACCTTTCGGGACCAGACCATCGTGCGGGTCTCAGTGCTGGATGTTGATGAGCCTCCGGAGTTCCGACCCCCTTCCAACCTAATGGAGGTCCAGGAGGATGCACGTGTTGGCTCTGTTGTGGGAGTGGTCACTGCCCTTGACCCCGACACTGCGAACCATCCTGTCCGGTAAAAGCAGCCACCAAAACCTCACACTGTCTTTGAGTGGGGGGCGTGGGGGCACCTCAAGGGATGCTCGTGGCCATGTCTGGGGCAGAAGAGAAGAGGCAGTGCAGGTGAGAGTGACAACTGCTGCATGCATGGCTAAGCACGCGAGTGTGTCCTATGGGACAAGCAGCTGGCAGGTGAGTGGCAGCCTCTGCACAAGCAACAGGCACGTAAGAGCTGCCATCTCATAGGTGACAGGTACGTCACTGGCAAACAGGCCGCAAGGGAGTGTCGGGAAAAGTGGTTGGGTGATGCCTGCACGTCCTTGCTGTGACAGTGAGGCATCTGCAGTGGCTCCTGACAGAGACTGGATGAGTGACCAGAACGGACGGGAGGGCAGTGGTGGAGGATGACAAATGAGGTGAGGCTTGGGCAGTGCAGAGCCACAGCTTGGCTGAGTGTGCATGTGTGCACTGGGATCGAAGAGCAGAGGAGCTTATATTTGGGCAGGGGACATAATCCAGGCAGTAGCTTATCTGCATAGGACATTTCCCATTTCCATTTAATTTGTGGCTAAAGAGATTGCTACCTTGTTAAATTGTTACTACCTAAGGCACAAAGCAGCCTTCTGGCTCTGCCAACTGGATTCAGCAGTAGGGATGGAAAGCTGGTGTTCAGAAATATCCACAATGTGTGGAAAATTTCCTTGAAATGTGTGTTCTTGTGCCAGGTGATGGCAGGGCTGCAGGCACCTTGTGCACAGACAATCACTTCAAATGAGCACTGGTGGCTTTGCAGCTAAGAGCTCTGTAGGGAGCCTGTCCCAGGCAGAGATAAACTGGGACACGGCAGGGACAGGGACCTGGAAGGACGTGACGAGGTAGGGCTTAGCTACAGTACTGATCCCATTTGATCGTGTCCCAATGCGTCTGCTTGGGGTGCTGAGCTCCAGTGTTGCAGCCCTGGGAAATGCGCTGGTTTGAGGTGGGGTGAGGAGTATCTCCTGCTCCTCATGGAAGATTGAGATGTTTAGAAAGCTCAGAAAAGAATTTACACATGGAAAGCTGCCATCTACAGATGGCTGGCAGCTATCGGAGGGTATTGTGTCACAGAGCTGGATGCTGAAAGTTGGTTTTGGGGTGAATGTGAATGCAATCACCCTTGGCATACCAAGAACGATGTCTGTGAGCGTTGCACCAGTTGCAGTAGTCAGTGCTGTCTGTTGGGCATGTTCTCCAAGTACCTCCGCTCAACTTGTCCTGTGGCTGCCCTCCCCATTCAGGCCATCACTCTGATTATTTTCTTTGTGGCCTGCCCTGAGCACATGGCTGTTCGTTTGCGCTCTCCAGATGTGTGCAGTCTCTACATACCTGTGTGTGTACATGTGTGCATGTGCTTTCTCACTTGACTGTTTCTAGCAGTGCTACAGAACATAGATTTTATTTTCTGATCTGTAATTGTAGGAAAAGGGCCTTGGGGACAGAACTATTCTTATTCTTGTCTTTTCTTGTGCTGCTTCCCCATGGAGCTTATTGCATTGTTTGCAGACAGAACAAAAGAAAGCAGAGGAAGGGAGGCTTTCTACTGCTATGCAGAAGGTGATGGGGACTTGGAGCACAGAGAAGCAGATTCAAGTACTCAGCAGGGGCCAAGAGGGTTGGAGACCAAACTTTGCTAGCAAGTGTCTCTCTTACAGCAAGCTTAGTGCTAGACAAGGCAATGCCTCGTGCTCAGGCACGAGGCTCCAGCCAGCAGGACTCCCAGGCATCTGCGGCAGCTTGGGAATTGCAGTGTGTGTTCCCTTGTCAGGCTCGATGCATTCAGATATGTGTCCTCCCTCCAGCTATCCCCGGGCAGGTAGCTTATCTTGTGTCCTCCATGCTCTCCTGTGGCATTTGTCCATCTCTCCACTCCGCTCTGTGCTTGCAGTGTCTGCTGTCATGAGCAGTGGCAGCTCTGACCCCTTTGGTGTTTCTCTGGCGCTTGCCTGGGGAGGGAAGGTGGGTGTTTGAGCCATTCCTGCCATTTGAACATGTGCAAAGGGGAGATGCAGGTTTATTTTGGTCACACGGATGTGGCACCAATGCTGTTGCATCTCTCCCACTTTCCTCTCCTCTGGCTAGCCAGGTAATTTGATAAAATGCTTTGCCATGTACGCAGCTGTTCACAGCTTCAGAGTGGTGCACAAACATTAATGCAGGCATCCTGCTGCACCCTGCCGGGATGTGACACTAACCCGTCAGCAGGAGACGGCACTAAGTCACCTCGCATTTCAAGTTTGCTAGTCCAAAGTACAGTCATGAGAAGCCAGCGCTTGTACTTCACCTCTGATACTTTAGAGAGCAGCTGGTCCTGACAGCATGACCAGTATTTGATCTTGGCTCCTTGAAGCTGGTGTGAACCCTTTCAAGTTGCTGCAGTTCAGTGGATTCCTTTAGCTTCTGATCCTCATCTGCCAGAGGCAGGAACAAAGGCATGGCTGCATTTGTGGTGTCTGCTGTCTCCTGGACTCTGGTCTGTTGGTTCTACCCTGTAAATAGGCGAGAGCCACAACCTTCTGCCATGACTAGATGCACTCTCCCCTTGAGGCAGCAGAGAACAAGGATTGCCAGAGACAGCAGAGCAAAAATCAACTGTGTCAGTGTTTCCGGGTCCTGCTGACACCAGGCTGCCAATAATAAGGTTTGGTAAGTATTTTTAGCCAAATGGGAAAGGAAGTGCCCTTGGCCTTTGTGTTCATCTCCTGGGCAGCACAAACAGGACTGTGCAGCCTGCTGCACCACCCAGCCTGAAGCAGCCGATTGGAGGCACAGCTTGCCCTGGTACTGCATGCCCTCCTGTTGATCTGCTGGTCCAATGGGATGCAGCCACTTGGTGTGAGTGCAAATCCTTTCCCGGCGAGCCAGGCTGGGTCGCAAAGTGACCTGTTCTGAAGACCTGAGGGTTAAAAGGGCATCCAACTGCCCTGTTCTTGGGAGGCATCCCTGAGGCACCACGTGGTGCGCCTTTCCCAGTGGCACCTGGGTGCAGAGCCCCTGGCAGCCACTTGCTCAAGTGGGAGGAGGGCTGGGGCATAAGGTTCCCAAAAACCCCACCAACTCTGGGTGTGCAGCCCTAAATGGTGCTGCTCAGGGAGGGACACCCTCCATCTGGTGCCAATGCTGTAAACTGGGAGTCGTGCTGGAGTTTATTGTGGCAGAGGGGCTGTGCCTGTCCTGGGAGGAATGTGGAAACCCATCCAGGTACAGGCAGGAAATGCTGTGCTAAATGACCGGTGCTTTTGATTGTATCCCATCCTTGTTTGTTGCCTAACAAAAGCTGGAACCACTTTTTTCCAAAAGAATTTAGTTTCCAGTTGGCTTTTTGGCCTTAGCTGTACATTTCTTGGGCGTAGTGCAATTTTTCTCAGCTGAGCCATTGTATGAGGTAATACAGTGATAGACTGACTGTGTACGTGAGACTGTTTGAATGAGAGCCTTTTGTTTTTCTCACTGCAGTAGGAGCCTGTGATCTGATTGTGTGCATTCCAGGCTTTATAAGCACAGGGAAGATGTTGCTTGGGATTTAAGGTTCTCAAAGATATTCTTGTTTGGCATTCACCAAATCCGGAGACACATGTTGGACTAGACGTTTTATAGACTCCAACAGCACCACAAGAAATGCAACCTTCTTCAACACAAAAGGGAGAGGAGGAAAACCAAACATAACAAAAAGCTTTTCACACAGTCTTTGAAAAGCTCCCTATTAACGAAACACATGGCATAAAATGTGCTCCTTGTTGCATTCAGGGGGAGAAGTGAAACAAACTGCTTGAGAAATGCACAGGAAAGATGAGCACCAAGAAAGCCATCTGAATTAAATAGTCACTTGTAACATCTAAACTAACAGGCAGTGCAAGCAGGAAGAGAGGAAACGGGTTACAAGGTCTGCATCCCAATCAGAGCTAGGGACTGCAGTTCCAGGGATGAGGAGCGCCAGCCGGCTGTAGGAGGAATGAGTGTGTGTCGTATCTGAGTACCAGCAGGATTCAGGGATTGATCGCTACCCCTCCCCAGCTGAGAAGCACTATCTGACTTCAGTGGGGCAGGTGAATATGCAGCTGGACCGCTAGAGGTGGAGAGGCTTCTGACGGTCAGCACAGACTTTGGTTGTTACTGATTGTATTGCACAGAATGGTGTAACAATTTCTCCTTCCAGTGGCTCTAGCATAGACATAGCCACAAGCTCTTAGAAGGTCAGGTCTGTCGTGTAGAGCAGCATGGAGCAGATTGAGCTGCAGCTCTGAGCAGGTAGTGGCTGTGGCTTTGGGAGGCCAGGTGGGCATCCCTGTGTCCCCTCAGTCCCCAGCTCCAGTGCCAGCCCAGTGCTCTAGCGCCTCCCCAGCACTCTGCGCAGATGCAGAGCTACAGACCCACCTGGACCAGCTGCCTCCTAATCACAGTGTGCAGAAACAGGCTCAGCCCTGCTTTTGTGGCAAATGCAGGCAGTGTTCAGAGCTCTGTCTCCTTCCCCTGGCACGGTGTTGAGAAGGTGGCAGCTCTCTGTGTAGCAGTGGTGACAAGGGGATCAGATTTATGGTTTGGTTTATGCCCTGCCACAGGGTGTGGGCAGTCAGCCCTCAACACACAGTTGGGAAGTGACAGCAGACAACCTTAGCAGCAAAACAATTAGAAGCATAACAAAAGGTTACCAATGGTTTGAGGCAGAGCGCTTCAGGCCAGCATCCTGTGCTCTAGCCATGTAGGCAGCTGGTGTCAGATGTTTCCAGGCTCAGTGATCTCTCCCATCACTAACTGGGTTTTTTTGTGTAGCTATTTTTTGCAGATATCTTTGTTTATGCAGCAGTGACACAAGTGTGAACAAAACGGGCATGTACTTACCTGTAAAGCAGGGAAGGCGTATGGAGAGCAAAGTACCATCTTGAACTCTTAACAATATTAAAATGTGAAATGGAAGAACAGGATGTGTTTGAGGTGAAGTGATGTGGGAGAACAGTAGAAGCTGTTATGCGAATGCATCAGTTATGCTACTGGAAAGATATTAGGTGTTGTCATCCTGGTTTCTGTTCCTTCTCCCAGCAGTACATTAGACTGATGTGCACAAGTCAGAGTGGGCAGGCCTCTCCTCTCCTTTCCCTTTGCAGTGAGCGAGTACACGTGGATGAGAGGCTGCAGTACATGCCAAGGCATTGTCACTGTCCCTTCTGGGGCTGGCTATGTGCCCATAGAGGCTCTGTTTCCAGCTGGGAGTTGAGGCAGAAAAATGCAGGATGGCTACAAAGCCCCTGGCAGTTGGTTCCGAGATGCCTAGGCTTGTACCTGGCTTTGCGTGGCAGATCCCCATTGCCTCTAGTTGCAAGGAGGTGAAAGGAAGCCAGCCACATGTGTGCAGAGTGTGCTAGATTGTGTGTGTGCACAGATGCAATTTAGTTAGTGATTTTTGAAAACTTGTCCTTAACTACAAGCAAATGCTGTTGTATTTTCTTTCTCATACCCCTGTCCATCAGAAAAGGAAAGAGCTAGGGAACATAATCTGGTACTGTATAACATGAAACAGCATAGAAATGCCTTGGTCTGTGCCTCCATCAGCAGCAGAACTACAGGGCAGTGTGGATGGGTGCCCCTCTGGAGGCACTCCCGCAGCTGGTTTCCCCAGGCATGAGGCAGAAAGTTATGGAGGCCATTGAGTGTCCATCCTTGCACACAGAACATGAGCTGGTGTTGCTCGGCTGCGAGCCATGGGGATGATGGACTCACAGATCATAGCTGGGCTGTGCCAGGCAAGGCACAAGGACTTGGAAAAGCTGCTCCACAGTTGTGCAGAGTCCCTCCAGCATCCAAACCATGCTTCTAGCCTGGAGCCTGTCCTGCTCTGCTACTCTTGTCCAACCTGGTCTTTTAGTAACTGTCCTGTCTTGACAGCTTTCCAGCTTGCTTTGTCCCTACATTTATCTTCCTTCTGTTGTTGGACATGGGACCGAAGTCATTAATTTATTCACAGCCTTCCTTTTGGTAATTTATCCCTGGTACTATTTGCTGTCTTGTATTGTTTAATTCTTTGAAGCACTCTGGGATACAATGTGTATGAAAGATGCTGTACACAATAACATTATGCTGTATTGTTTGCGATTTGCAGGCCTTCTGGATTTCTGATTCCGATTGCAGTGCTGGTGTTTGTGTTATGGCTGAGCTCGAGGGCCTCAGCTGGATCAGGCTCCCCTTTCAGTCGCTGCCTCCAAGGAGCATGCACCTAATTGTGCCCTGCTTTAGTGTTAGCTTGCTTTATTCCTTGAGTAATGGTTGGAATGGAGGACATGCCACTGAGATTGATTGCACGGGCTGGTGGCGCCATGGCTAAGGCGCATGGCTAAAACTGGGTGTCTGACTCTTCTCACGAGCTGTTGAGCTGCCCTTCTGGAAGAGCTGGGAGTTGTGCTCTCCAGAGGTAGCACAGGGAGCGGTGGACTGCTAATGTGTTGCCCAGGGAGGGGGCTATTTCGGGCAGCACTGGAGCTGCTGAAGGAGAAGAGCAAGAGCTGTGTGTGCAGGGTCTCTGCTGAGCAGTTGGAGCTGGAAGAGCTCTTCAGCTTGCTCTGGGAAGCCCAAACTAGGGCAAATCTCAGGGCTGCTGGGGATGAAGTGCTATGTTTATTGTAGGGATGCTGGCCATTGCCCACCTCTCTGCTACCAGGGCCCTTGCACCGGGTGCATAGGTTCAGCCTAGATTTGGAGAAGACCTTGCCGTTCATAACGTCAGGAGCTGCAGCTCGGGTTACTTGTGGGGTCTGCCTGCATGCTGCTGTGCTGTCCTCCAGGTCTCTTGTTTGGGTGACTGCTGTGGCAAGGTCAGGAGAGAGGGTGGTAGGTGAGGTGGGCTCCTGGAGCAGGGGTGCCCTCCTTCTGTTTGGATTGGTGTTTTTCCTGAACCTAAATCTCAGAAGCTTTCCAGACTTGAGAGTGGAGGTACAGCCCATCATTTGTGTATTGCTGTCTATCCTGAGTATAAGGTTCCTATCAGAGAAGGCTTTTCCCCTTGTCCACAGTCTGTGCTTAGTTCCCCTTTATGTGCCAAGAGCCACACCTGAATTTTACTTAAGGACCCTGTGCTTGCAGCTGGATAGAAACACGGCCTTTGTGTACCATGCTGCAGTGGAGGAACAGTGGTGGCGGTGGTGTAGGGCCTGTTGCATTGGATTCCTGTACTCCAAGGGCTGGTGGTGAGGTTGGGCTTGGCACGTCCAGACTTTGAGTTTCCCCTTTTGCCTGGTCTCAGGTACGCCATCGACCGCAGCACCGACACAGATTGGATCTTTGACATCGATGCCAACACAGGCGCCATCATGACAGGAAAGGTCCTGGACCGGGAGACGGCAGGGTGGCACAACATAACTGTCCTGGCGATGGAAGCAGGTGAGATGAAGGAATGCTATGTGGAGAAGAGAGTCTGTGCTGGGCAGAGTGGGGCAGAGGGGGAACTGGGTGCGTTTGCTGCAGATGTGACCAAGATGCAAGTGTTAATGTAACACTGAAGTAAAAAAAAAAAAAAAAGGGCAGCAGCGCTGAGTCTGACATCTCCCTAGACAACCTAAAAATACTCTTTCTGACTTGAGCATTAATAAGGGAGTATGGTCAAATACTATATTTGATGAACACTAATCAAATTTGTGTTATCTATGCACCAGCTCTGCCAGTCAGCCCTGTGCCACTCACTCCCTGTGTTCATAGCTGCTTCTGCTTAGCGGCTCTGGGGCTCCCAGGGGGGGCTGTGTTCACATCACCTGCATCGCCTTGGTTCAGCCATGTCCCATCAAATGGAGCCCAATGGCTGCCAACATTCGCATGCGCTGGGAGGTCACAGTGCCTGGGATTTGCAGGCTGTACCTACGCACGGGGTGTGTGGCTCTGGATGTCTCCCATGCCCTTTCTCCTTCCTCTCCCTGCCCTTGGCATGGATGCAGGCTTGGCAAGGCACAGAAAGGAGTGGATAGGAGGTCCCAGCACCGCAGCAGTGGGAAAGGGCTATAAGGGCAGAGCATCCCAGAGCCACCGTGCTGGGAATGGGGACCAGCAGTGCTGCCAGGATTGGTGCTGCTGGGCTGCATTGGCTCTGGCTGCAGCACTTGGCCTTACCCTGCAGCCCACCAGGAGAAGTTGCAGACAGAGGATCAGGTGAAGCTCTTTTGTCCTCTTCTGAAATTAGCTCCTTTCTGACCCTCCCATGGGAGCCCTAGTGATGATCTTTCTTCCCTTATAACTGTGTTAGCCTTTAGTCTGTATTTACAGTAACTGCCAAACCTTCTTGCACCCAGCTGGGAGAGTCGGGAGGGGAACAGCTTAGTGGCTCCGCAGGTTTTGTTAGTTTATCTTCCCTCTCCGTGATGGGGGTGGCTGAGCCTGGCATGGATGTTTCCAGCAGAAGTTCTGTTTGTCTTTTCTCCGGTTAAGAAAGAAAAAAAAAAAAAAACCAAACTGGGGTCCTGCTGCTCAGAGGAGTTTTGAATAAACTACTCTTGAGGAATTAAAAGAAAATAATAGCAGCGAAGGGCAGGCTTTGCTTCCCTGCAGGTGTTCTGCTGCGGGAAGGAAGCCAGTGAGGCATCGCTGAGCATCCTGCTGCCCTCTCTCATGTTGGCACAGTGCCTTGGCTCATGGGCTCTGCAGGTCCCAGTGCATGATGGTGGATCTGGCCCTGTGGGCCCCAGGGAATGCTCAGTGTTCCTCTTTTTTTCTGAGCCTGAAGGTGGAGAAGGGTCTTCAATCCCAGGCACCATGCTGGGAAGCAGCAAGGCATTGCTGTATTCTTCAAAGGTTCCACATTTAGGACGTACAAGTTGCTAGGGCAGCCTGGGACCTGCTGTGCTCTCCTGTGCCACTGCAGCTGGTGCCAGGGAGCTGCTATGGCTGCAAAGCATCTTCTGATGTTGTTGATGTGTGCCGAGACCTGTCTGTAGGCAGGAGCCATCCCTGGCCTTTGCTCTGACATCCCTCAAGAGATCTGGTTCTCCTCAGTTTGCTCATTCTTGAGCAGGAAGATGTTGTTCACAATCGAGGAGCTGTGTTGGGGCCTGACTTGAGACTCAGATCAGTTCCTGTCTGTGGGGCCGCCCCGCCGTGGCAGCAGCCAGGTGAGAGGAGGGGGCAGCAGCCCTGGCCAGACCCCTGCTGCCTTAGTGGGGATGTCTCTGGCTCCACTGTGTCTGAAGCCCCTTCTGTGCCAAATGCTTTGTGCCTGCTGGCTGGCATGACCTCCGGCTGCGGGGCTGTGGTGAGCACTGCCTGCATCAGGCAGCAATGGGCAGGCATTCTGGTGCTGCCTGGCATGTCTGGGGACTGATGCCAGGGAGGCTCTGCCAGCAGTGCCAGGGAGGAGGGAATCATGGCGTTGCAGCACAACTCAGCATCCAGATGAAACCTGAGGTGACAAGAATCAGAAGGACAATATTTACACGCAGCAGCTAGGATTTCAGAACAAGTCAGTAAATGCTGCAGCCCCCCTCCGGCGGGGAAGCCTGTCAGGCTGGATCGCTTCAAAAGCCAGGGAGACTCTTCAGTGCTCTGACTTCTCCCATCAGTGAGCTCTGACTCATTCGTTTAACTGCCCAGACATTCCTTCCAGTGACATTATCCTTAACGTTTTGTAATCATGAAATATTAATGACTGATATTGAATTTAAAGTACAATTTATGTCTGAATCCTCTGGCAGAAAGGGCAGTTGTAAAGGTACAGCCTTCCAAGTGATGGAGGGGGTTTGGAGCGGGGCTGTGCAGTAGCTGTCAGGCTGCGCCTACTGCAGCAAGATCAGCTGTGGCAGCTTGAGCACAGGGGATGGGGTGGCTGGGAGCCTCCGCATTGGTGTTGGTGTGTCCGGCATGGGAGTTCCTGGCATGCGGCAGTTCTCAGCACACAGGTGTTTGGAGTGGGGGGAGCTGGCAGGTCCCTGTTTGCTGTGGGCGTGGGCATGTGGGTTGCAGCAGACTGCCGCAAGGTCTACTGCACGACTGGGCAGGACGTTATCAACTCTGGCAGAGGGAAGTGGTAATGTATTCTTCCTCTTTCCTAAGTGAGATGTAAATTTTGCAGGAGGAATATAGTGAACCTGCCAGGCATCCTACTGCCCAGGCTCATGTGTGGTGCCCCAGCTCCAAGGCCTTGCACCAAGGCCTTGCCTCCTCAAGTTGCCCTCCCTGCCTGCTGGCAGGACTGTCTTGAGCAGGGCTGACAGAACAGCCACCGATGGGCAGCTTGCCCACTGCAGTCCTTGTCCCTCAGGCAGCCTTGAAGTTCAAGCACCTCTGTACAAGAGCCTGCAGCCCACTTTCGAGAGCCCCATCTGGGACCTAGTGCTGCTGCAGACTGCGTACAGGGTGTTTTGCCCCACAGGTCATGAAAGAGAGGGGGTTTGCACCTAAGGAGCAGGGAGAAAGGCTGCAGCAGGCACCTGGCTGTGCCTATGAAGCCAGCAGTTTGAAGGGGCTGGTCTACCCCTGCAGAAGAGGCTCCCCAGCACGAGCTGCCTCGGCCCATGGGGAGCAGCAGAATATTTGGCCTTGCAACGTGGCAGCAGCAGGCAGTAGAGGGGCTGTTCAGCAAATCTGGCCTGGGACTAGGCCAAGCATTTCCAGAGATAAATCTTCATCTCACTTGCAAGCTGTTTACCTTCCTTGGGTTAATATTAGTGATTCTCTTCCTGTTTTCCTCTTTGCTCATGTAAAATGATGAGGCCTTGACTGCTGTGTCCACTGCTGGTAATTGAGATGATAAATCTTCCTGCTGGAGCCCAGCTTTAATCAGAGCATTGTGTTTGGATGCGATTTAATGACTCTCACGCTGCTGAGTTCAGGCAGGACTCAGGAGAGGTGCGAGCCATTTATATGTTACTTGGCTTAACTGCTGCTTCCACTTTGCTTCTCCTCAGCTGGGAGCCACGCTTTCAGCTCCAGCCTCTGATGTAGCCGCCCGTGTCTGACAAGATGTACCCCTGGCAGGCCCCTGTGCTGTCCTTGCCATCAGCACTCTGCAGTCAGGCAGCTGCACAGACATCTGCAAAACCACCCTGTGCTTCACAGCCGTAGCACGAGTGCTGGAGAGCAGAGAGGCTCATCGCAGTTTTCTAATCTGCATTTTGTTCTCCCAGTTTGCTGGTATAGTGAGGAATAAATTCCACCCTTGCCTGTTCTGGCTTTCCTGATAATGTGAATGTTTTGAATTCAGTATTGTACCAGTCTGACCCTGAGGAAGAAAGTGGGTCGTACACTGCACCCAACAATGCCTGTGAGCCACATTTTTCCCAGTGCTGCAGCCACACACAGCAGCCCCTGATCCTCTGGGCTTTCCTCAAGCTGTGCCTCAGACCCCAGGAAGGCTGCAGAGCGGCTGCGTGTGCAGGTGGGAGTGCAAACGGAATGTGTGCTTCAGCAGTGCTTGGGTTTGGAGCCTCACAATAGAGGTTTGTGTATCAAAATGCAGGGTGCTATATTGTGAGTTTGTGTGATGGTCTTGGAGGGGTAAGGACTGGATCCCAGCACAGTAGTAATGACGGAACCCCTCCTTTCCTGCTGTGTAGGGGCAGCTGAGCATCTCACCAGTCCCTTCCCATTGCTGTGAGCTTCTGCTGCAGAGCTTCTAGCAATGGGGAGCAGTTGCCCAGAGCTTGCCCGTTGTTAGTCCAGGAGGTGGGTGGCTGCTGGGAAGAGAGCAAATTGTTGGCATTTTGCATCTGAATGTTTAAGGTGAGAATATTGCCCACTTCAGATTGCTTAAATTAAGAAAAAATACTTTGGGATATGGCTGAAGATTCAGCTGGAGCGTTTGAGCCTTGGCGTCTGTGTGACTGAGCAGCAGGACGTGGCTTTTTCCCAGCCCAGAGGCAGGACACTGCCTCTCACTGCTCTGCCCGTCCCTTCCCTGCCCGGTGCTGCGCTACCCTTCTCATCGAGCAGCACCTCAGCACAGGCCTCTGGGCTGTGCTCACTGCTCATCCTGTGCTGCGCTGTTTGCAGCGTCTGCACTGTCCTCGATGCTACAGCGTGGAAGCAATGGGTAGGACTCTGTCCTCCACCCCTGCCAGGCTCCAGTGTGTTGGAAATAATTCAGCCCTTGCTGGCAAAGGCGGCTGCCAGTCGTCAGCCTGGAGCTCCTGTGCTGCACTGCTGTGCTTCCAGCATCTCCCCCTTGTTCTGTCTGTTCTCCATGTCTCTTTCCTCAGTCTTTTCAGATTAATAGCATTCCAGCTCCTGGAGGAAATGCAAAAAACCTGCATGTTTAATTTTAATTTAGGAAAGCATTTAGGTAGCAGCCTAGTTTCCTCGCTGTTGTCAATCAGGTTTTCTCAAGGCTGACATCAATTAGTTTAAAAATACTGAATGTAATTTTGCCTGACACAACATATTGCAGCCACTGCAAAATATAATTTATTTTAGAAGAAGAAATAATTAAACTAATTTGCATGTCAGTCAGCTGAGCTGGAATACAGAGGAGAGATGCTGCAATGGAAGATGACTTTTTTCCTCTCCCATCGCTCTCAGCCTGGCACGTGCAGCCCTGCCCAGGTGCCGCTCAGAAGAGCCCTTCATGGATGGTTTCTGGGCATTCCTGCAGCCCTCACCCACGCGGCCTGCTCTTCTGGCAGCGGGCCGTGCCTGAGGAGCATTTCCTCCAGCGTGCTGGAACACATGCAGGGGTACGCGCGTACGTTTCTGTGTTGGTAGAAGGCGCACAGGTCAGAGCTCTTGGCCTTGCAGATGTCAGGTTTGCATTGCTTAGGCCAGAGGTGTCAAACTCAAAGCCCACGGGCCGAATCCAGCCTTCCACCTTGTTTTATCAAGCCCAGCACCTTGTTTCTACCCAATGACAGCGCTGAGCTCCTTGCCCCTATGCTCCTGCCAGTGCTGGGCACGTGTGCAGCACGTGTGATGGGTGTTACGCTGCAGGAGCAGAAGAACGGTGGGAGCCATGAGTTTGACACCCCTGGGTTAGGCGCATCACACCCTTCATCACAGATGTGCTCCGACAGTCTTAATTGCACTTGACTATCATAAATTCAGTTTATGCCACCCAAGTTACAGAAGATATATTTCATAGGTGGTCTGGAGATTTTTTTTCAAATACATCCAACCATTTTTCATGTTTTCTACCCATGTTTTCCAGCCAGGAACTGGCTCAGAGAAAGAGAAAGGCTGATCAAGGAAGCATTTGAGGAACCTTCAAGTAGATTGTGGTACAGCCAAAATAAAAGCAGCTGATGTGTGCCTCACTGGAAAAGTAGACAAGGATGCAATGGTTGCATATCTAACCTTGACATTCCTGGAGATGTCCGATTTTAACCCTGTCACTGAGCCAGGAGTACACGTGAGCCTCGGGCTTCAGCAGTTTTGGAAGGGGCAAAAGGAGAGTTATGACAGGGTACATTTAGAAAGGACAACTGTGCTTTGAGCACAGGAGCAGGGTGTTAGTTATGGCTCTGGCAGAGGGATTGACACGGGCCCTTACCGCTGTGCCGGGGCGCATGGATGACCCCAGTCGCATGCACAGCATAAAACACTCCTGTGGCTGCTCACTAGTGCTGTGGAAGAGGACAGACCAATGGTTCTGCCCAGCTGTAAATACACTGACCGCATCCTTCCCAGTGAGGCTGTGAGAGGTGATCTCAAAGGGAAGCTGCTGTGCCCAGGCTTACTTGGGTGTCCCAATGTCCTGCAGAACTTCTGTGGTACGTGCCATGCCAGCGGGTCCTCAGGAGAGGTCAGCAGCACTAGGATTGGCTAGACCTTGCAGCCAGCTCTGGCATCATGGGGCGTCAGAGGAGGAACTGCTCCTCTGGGTCACAGGAAGGGGAAGAGATGAAGTCTTGGGCTCTTCCCTTCTCTTTCTGCCTTTCCTCCTCTTTCTCTCAGCAGTGCCTGCAGGGCAATGCCAGCTTGCTCCAGAGCTGAGCAGCGGGGATGATTGTCTATCTTCCTGCAGGTGGAGGAAGGGTGAGGAGATGCAATTGTCCTCCTTGAACCCCTTTTTCGCATGCTCGTTTGTGGCCTCAGTGGGCATCAGGCACCCTCCTCGCCTCCCCTGGGCTCCCTTGCCACCCCACCTCCTCTCCCTCCCTCTCTCCCCGAAAGCAATTGCCCTTTATTTCACTGCACCAATGTGCCTTTTAAAATAACACATCTTTGTAGGCTTTTAGTCACGACTTCTGCCTTGCTCCCCCGAAAACAATCATCTAATCACCAGAGCAGCTGGTCTGGGTGAGAGGCAGTGATAATGCGAGAACAGGGTGAAGGCAGCTCTGGGGAGGGGGCTTAGGTTCCTGGCTAATTATGGAGCAGCACTAAATCTCCTCTCCCCTGGGTCCTGCATCACCTGATCTGCAGGGGCCAGCATTAATCTTATAGACAAACAGGCAGCAGCGCTCCTGCCTGAGTGAGGAGAGAGGCTTCGGGTCTGTCACAGCTGCAACCTCTGGGTAAAGCAAAGGAAATGGAGTACAAGGGAGTTCTCATTTCTGGAAGCACATGAAGTGCTTCAGAAAGCATTAGGCCTTCCAGAGTGATTTATAATCTTATAGCGAGGGCTCAGTATATCTTTACAGTGCGTGCCATGGGGTGGAGCAGCACTGCAGTCAGTGGAGCTATAAATGTAATCTCCATCCTGTGTGCAGAGCGAGCGTGGGGCAGCTCCAGCGGTTGGGAGGGGAGTGGGCTGTGAGGCCCCCAGCACCGCTGCTTGCATGAGGCACAGGCTCGCCCAGGGGAAGGTGCTGCCCTAGCTTTTACTGCGTGGCTTTGCTGTGCCAGCTGGTGGATAGCAGTGTGAAAACTGGTATCGGTGTGTGAGGCTTAGGTCCCAGGGCAAGAACCTTCTGCCTTGACAGGGCATGTTCAGCCCCAGATCACCTGCGTGTGGTGGAGGTGTATGTTACGGATTTCAGCACCGCCCTGTGCTCTTAGTTGATGCAGGCTGTTTCACATCCCGGCTCCGCTCACTCACCTGTCAGGTGTTGCTGCCAGCCCCTAGGGTGAAAGGGTCAGTGTGTGAGTCAGGGTGTGACTTTCTTGTAGCTGAATTTGCTTATCTCCTCTTGGTGCTGTCTGGCTGCAGCGCAGATGCTCATCGGTGATGACTGACCCTTATTGCAGCAGCTTGCTTGGGGCTGCTTAGCTCTTCCAGGGGTAGAACAAGCCAGCAGCAGTGTTTTGAGGGTCCTTGGTACACAGCCCAGTGGCTGAGTTTAGTTACTGGTGTGGTGATGCTGGGCGATGCTCTGCGGGTGCCACTGGCCTACAGAGATGGGCAGAGGTGCAGCACTGTGCGATCCTGCACTCTGGCAACAGCTGAACGGCCGTGGTGGCCGCTGGATGGACAGATGTAAGGATGGTTTGTTCTCTGCTAGTAGCAGATGGCGCTTCCTGTTGAAGCTCTGCTTCTGTTTTTGTTTCAGATAATCACTCACAGGTGTCAAGAGCCTCTCTCCGTATCCGTATCCTGGACGTGAATGACAATCCGCCTGAGCTCGCCACCCCCTATGAAGCTGCCGTGTGCGAGGACGCCAAGCCAGGCCAGGTAGCAGGTGTCCCCAGCCCTTCTCCCAGGTCACCACCAGTGCCTGCAGTCGTCTCATGCTGTGGGCAGCACTCTGGACCAGTGCCAGCCTGCCTGTCCTTCCCCTTATGCCTGAACGTCTTCCTGCGCAGCTGCTGTCACGCTGGCAGCCTGTGTCCAACAGCTAAGCCCATCCACGGGGCAAAGGCTCGTCCCTTGCTGTGGCAGCAGCCAGTGATGCTCTGCTGGGCCCAACCTTGCGAGCTGGGTCTGTGGGAGGGGCTGCAGAGGCAGCACTGGTTCTCACCTCTGCTTTTTCCCCATAGCTGATCCAGACGATAAGTGTTGTGGACCGTGATGAGCCTCAGAGCGGCCATCGCTTCTACTTCGCATTGGCACCTGAAGCCAGCAACAACCACCATTTTTCTCTGCTGGATATTAAAGGTAAGCCTGGATGCACCCTTCCCGGTCCTGCAGCCTCCAGGCTGGGCGGCAGTGCTGGCTGTGAGGAGGGAGACAAGGCTGTGGGCACGCAGTCCGTCTGTGCTGGATGGAGCTCAGGATGCTTTGGGCACCCTACAGGGCTCCTTGCCAGCCTGAGATGGTGGGACCGGTCAGCTAGGAGCTTGGATTTCCACAAGGAGGCTCTGCCAGCTTTTTCTCTGCTGCAGGCAAGTCCAAAGCTCCTCTTACACTTCAGTGTCTTCTGGGCGCTCAGTACCTTTCTTGATGCAAAAACTCTTTCAGGCAAGGAGGTGATGTGGATTTACAGATTAACACATTCCCATTTTGAGCATTATGATTTATCCCTTTCCAAGGTGAATCGTGGAGCATGGGTCATCCTGGGGCCACTGGGCAGCTGAGCAGCCCCTGTAGCCCCCAACAAATGGGAGCAGCTCAGTAGCCCTGGGAGACAGTGGGGCTGGGCAGCAGCCTCTCAGATGGTGGCTCTGGAGTGTGATTCCTCTGCATTTCCTGAAGCTCATCCTGTCCTTTGGGAAATGCAGCCAGGCAGGGTTGGTCTGTTCCTCTGGGAAGCTCTGGGGTTCTTTGCACCTCTAAGCTGAGTGGCTTCTGATGACTCGATCCATGCCTGCTGCTGTAACCGATGGGCTGCAACACAGGTTTTGGTGGCTGAGCCCTGGCTGCTGTTTGGCTTTGCGGACTGCAAGGTCAGGTTGCACTTGTGTGGGTGATAACAATCCAGAAAGGTAGTTATCAGGCTGCTTTCTATTTTTAACTGGTGTTTTGGGTGAATTTAGATGCTGATTGCGGCAGTAAGTACAGCAGGGACCCTTGGAGATACTGGGATCTTCTCCAGCCAGGTGTGCTCTTACTTGTCGAAGGGGCCATCCTGAATGAACGCCAGCAGACTGTATTGGAATGCTTCTCTGGTTTTCATTTGGGTTTTTGTTTTAAAAAAAGATTTTTTCTAATGTTTTTCAGCATCATCAAAAAATCTGAATTAGTTCATTCTGAGCTAACATAAGATCCTGCTTGCTCAGCTTGGTTCAGCATTGTTAGAGGTGGTCAAAGTGGAACTTGCAGGAAAGAGCTTTAGGTGTTATTGTAGAAGGACTAATACTGTTTTATGTCCTAAAATGCGCATCTGTCCCTGGCCCGAGTCCTCCCTGCACTCACAGGGCAGCTGTTCACAAGACCTTTGCTTCTTATTGTGTAAGCAAGCTTTAATCCTCGCCAAAATCTTGGCCCTGCCCAGCGATTAACTCTATTCGCTTCCTCTGAAGGACCATATGAAAATGTGCTTGAGTGAACTTAGTTGCACCCTAGTACCGGTCCCTGCCCAGACTCCTCCAGAATCTCGAAGGGGCCTGGGGCTTCGCTTCCTGCTCAGAGCTGGGATGTTTGCCATGGCTATGTTGCCATCCCAGAGCCATCCCAGAGCCATCCCTGCAGCTCTGCCTGTCTGGCAGGAGGGACCTGGCCGGGGTGGCTGGAGCTCTCAGAGGCTGCTTTGCTGCCAGGCGCTGTGCGAGGGCTGCCCCCCATTCCTGCAGCCGGACTTTGCCCACAGGAACCCAAGACCTGGCAGTGCAGGAGGGAGCAGGATACAGGCTTGCGTGCCCATGTCTCCTCCAGAGCTGCTGCTCTCTTGAGTGGGGCGAGGCTCTCATTGTGTGGGATAATCCTTCGTGCTAAACGATCTCACTAATTTTGCATGTGGTGCAACACTGCATAAAGTGAGTAAAAGCTGGCATCACCTCCCACCTTCTGTTCTCAAGAAAACAAATGCTGTTGCTGCAGGGTTATTCCCAGGGTGTTTGGAGACTCTCCCAATTGCCAAGCGATGCCATCTTCCACAGCAAGAGAAGGCGGCTGCCTGTGCAGATGGAGTCACCCTCATTTCTAATGGGTGTGTGTTTCAGCATCATCTCCTTTCGATTTCCTCTCTCCAGCCCATTGAGCGCCCAGGGTGCACTAACCTTCACCCGTGCTCTTGCCAGTTCCCTTGCTGCGTCCTCCTTTGTCCGCCCCTGGCCTCCCTCTCATGCGTTTACCCCCCTCACAATTCTCCACTCCTCCGTGTAACTATCAGTGGTGACAAACTGCTACCACCGGCCCATCTGTTTCTTTGTACAAATTTGTAGCCAGTTTTGAGACATGATTTATAAATATTGCTTTTGCAGCCAAGGAATGACACTGATGGATGTCAGCACAGATGGATTCAGTGAGTTCTTGCTTAAATCCTTCTTCTTTCTTTTGCTTTGCACCTACTTCCTGGGCTGCTGCAAGGCAGCAGAAAGGCATCTCGGGAGCGTGACTTGCCCTCAGCACGGCAGGGACCAGTGTCTGCTCAGGAATGCTGCCCATTACAGTTAAGCGGGCAGGGCTGGAGCTGCCAGCCATGGCAGGGCTGAGGTGGAGAGTCTGGGTGGCTGCAGCCCGCAGCGAGTTGGCTGCAAGCTGCCAGAGAGGTGTCCGAGGCTCCAAGCTGGCTGCAGTGCCAGGGGGCTCCCAGCAGTGGGGTCAGGGCTGGCTGCTCGGGCAGGCATCTCACGGAATGGTCAGGATTGGAAAGGATCTCTGGAGATCATCCAGTCCAGCCCCCTGTGAAAGCAGGGTCACACCTTGCCAGCAGAACTGACCCTGCGGGAGGCTGGAAAAGCAGGAAGAGTGGGAGCTGGTTAAATGCTAAAGAGCCCCAATGCCCAGAGCCCCAATGCCCGAGTGGGAGCAGAGCCAGGCCAGGTAGCACAGGAGGGCAGGGAGCGTGCTGAGCACTGCTGCAGCTCTTCCAGGGCTCCTCGTGGGCAGCGTGGAGGAAGCCTGCGGGGGTTTTAGGGAAAGCCCCAAATGGCTGATGGGGCAGCCTGTCCATGAGATGAAGAGCTTTTGGAGTATCTGCTGGTAAGTGGGCATCTGACAGGGGTCACAGGCAGGGCTGCTGCAGCCACGATACGGTCATGATGCTACTACCTGCCCAGACCCTGCTGGGCCAGGCCCCACTGCAACCAAAACTGCACGGAGTGGGACGCAGAGTCCCTGCAGTTCACACCTCAGCCCTGGTCAGCAGCTCCCAGCGGCTTGTGGACTTGCCTTGGCTCTGATGTGCCAGGTCAGAGATACAAGAGCAAAAGGTGGCTTGCTTTAGCTGAATTACAGCTGGTTTGCAGGGGTCAGGTTCTTAGAAACAGTGCTGTTTCCTACTGGTATCTCACTTTCCTTGCTTTTGCTCTGTCCAAGGGAGTGCTCAAGCAATTCCTGATTCATCAGACAAGGAGTAAGTGGTGTGTGGCAACAACAGCCCCAATCCAGAAGCAAGATGCCCAGCAAATCAAGTGCCTAAAGTAAGAGATAAAATTGGAAAAAATTACCACACCCAGGTCCAACTGATGCCATTCCAAAGGCATTCACCATCCTCTGCCTCCAGACTCACCTTTTGCTGGATCTTTCTGGCCTGAGAAAATTGATTACAGAAGGATCAAAGGCAATTAAAGCCTGAAATAATGTTCTCCAAGAAATGCTAATTGTGTTGGAAGGGATGGCAGAAAGGATCCAAGCCCAACAACCTGGAAGGGGCGATACATAATATGGAGCGACACATGGAGCTACTGACTCCAGAGCTCGAGGGCTCGGCAAGCAGATGTCTGAACTCTCTGCAGGTCTCATTAAGAGCTTGTAAAGGGTGATAGAAGATCTGAAATCTGTAACAATCAAAAGCAAAATGTTAGGATTTGAGGATTGCCTCGGGGTAGAAGAAGCCTCCTCCAGCCCTGCAGGAATGCCGTTCTCCCCACAAGCAGCGCACATGCTGATCTGACAGGAGGGTAAAAAAGTGCGTCCTGTCTGTGGGGGGGCTGAGCAAAGGGTAAATGAGCAGGAGGGGTGCCGTGCCTGGCACACAGAGAGTATGGGAGAAGGGAGGGCAAAAGGGAAAAATCAGATTCTTATCCTACCACCTGCGCCTGTCTAGGGCTGAAGGAGGCTCAGCTCCCTCTGGGGAGCCCTTTCAGTCAGTGGGCAGCTCTGGCAGCAGCGTGGCTGTGGGCCTGGCCAGGAGCCCTGGAGCTGGCATGCCCAGGCACTGGAGCTGCAGAGCAGCAGCCAGAGAAGGGGAAGGCAGGCACTCATGTGGTCCTGGGAATCTGGGAGACAACAAGGATATTGAAACCCAAGCTGGAAGTAGCTCTCTCCCTTCAGGTCTCCTAGCACCATTCAAGATTGAGTTATGAGAAGGATTTGTTTGTTCTGGCTTTGAAGCTGCCGGGAGCCTCTTTGGAGAGGGAGTCTGGGAGACGATATTATTCCTAGTAATGTTACACTGCCACCAGAGTACATCACCTTCCTAAACTCCTGTCTTACAGCAATATTGATGGGTCCTGCGCATTTGGCTCATGATAGTTTCTGCCTTGCCTGGTGACTTGCTCCTCAGGCAGGGGCACCGGCTCCTGTAAGTCGCACTAGGAGATATGATGGGACACGGGAAAACATCCCGGTGTGGTCAGGGAGAGGGTGGCAGAGGACACACCAGTTTGGTTGGCAGGGTGGTAATGAGACCTTGGTAAATGGTTTGGTTTGGGGCTTCAGAGAACATGTGGCACAGCCTTTAGAGTGGCATGAGCATAAAGCACAGCCTCGTGGACTGGGCAGGAAGACAGAAGTGTGGAGTCCAACTTCGTCTGCACAGGAAGGCTGTGGATTAACGCCTGCTCACATTGCAGTACCACCTCCTGGGAAATGCTGCCCTTCGGCCTCATGACCCAAAAAATGGACTTAGCAGAAAGCTTAGCAGAAAGCTGCTGCAGATGAAGAAATGCAGGAGGCTGCAGGGCCAGGCCTCCCTGGCTCCTCTTTGCAATGACTTAGGCTGTGCTGATACAAACAACTGTACACCAAGGCACATGTCCTGAGCCAGCTGCTGTGGGTCAGCTGCATGTGGAGGAACTATACTGAGAGAAATTGCATTGTTTTGTAGGAGGATTTTTTTGGGTGCATTTTCCAAGATATGTTTTCCTGGATCTGGGCAAAATTTTCTTCACTCCTATGGTCAAATAGCCTCCATCGTGCGGCAGCAGCACAGTGTTTTCTGATGCAACTTCAGAAGAAGTTTGCAAGTTAACAGGGTTGTAAACACCGGACAGAAATGGTTTTCCAGGGTGCCTGGGGACCCATGGGCACAGTAGGTGGGCAGCAGGGCTCATACCATCTCAGTGCCTGGAGAGGGCTGGTCTCTGCCAGGCTGGGGTCTGGCTGTCCAGCCTTGTTGAGCATTGTCATAGGTATAGACGTGGACTTCCTGAGGATCTCCCTCCTGTAGGGAGTGCTCATGTCACCCTGTTCAGGACAGAAGACGTAGTTTCATGATATTTGGAATAGTGTTTTGTAGTTGTAATTTTTGTCCCTCTTCCCTAGGACCAAGTTTTGGGTTACACAGCAAGACTTCAACCCCTTCCTGAGCTGAGGTTTCTCAAAGCAGAGCTGTCTGTCTTGCTGCTGATATATTTAAGTACTGGCTGCTTTATTTTGAATTCGTGGGTTCAGCAGTTGGAAATATTTTGCTCTCCCGTGCTTGGAGGTGAAGGGGCTCAGCGGCTGTCTGAGCAGTCTTGGTTGAGCTGAGGTTAGTGGCTGCCTCTCTGCCACATGCACATGTATTTCCTCTTGATTTCTAGAAACTGCTTCTGAAAATACAGTGTGCCTCGTGGCCGGTCCTCCTCCTGAACAGGAGCTGACTGTAAAGAGAAGGGAGTTGCCAGCCTTCTGCTCCGTTTCCAGAGAGATGAGGAGCTGGTGCTGCTCCTGCATTTGCGCAGCACTGAAGTGATGCACTAAAGCACTCCCAGGCACAACATTTCATCAGAAGTGATCCAGATACTAGCTGAGCGGCACGTGGAGGTACAGGGCTGTGTGCACGGGGATCCTCTGAGCCAAGATCCAACCAGCAGCGTGAGCTGGTTACTCTGCTGGTGTGATGGTGCCAGTGGAGGCAACCTTCCTGGGCTGAGGGCCAGAGCCTTACTCACTCGCAGCAAGCAAGTCTGTCCCATTTGTCCTGTGGTTTCTTCTCCACTGGATCCAGATGCCTGAGGCTTCTGTTTAGCTGGGCTAGCTAGGAATTAGTCTTGGCCTCTTGCTGAGACAGTGCCATTATTGTTATTTATACATTCCTGCTATGCTACTGCAAGCTGAGGGAGCAGCACCAAATGAGATCTTGTTACTTTTGTGCAAATAATTAGCATAACAATATTTTTTTCCCTAGCTCATCCTTGGTAGGCAACAGCTTCTCAGCAGCCTCCCTGCCACCTGTGGGGCTGGTGCTCCCTGGCTTCTCCTGGCGGCGCTGTGCTGGGGCCAAGGGCTGCACCAGGAGTTGCAGGACGGTGACCAGTCTCCTGCAGGACCGGGTGGCTGCCCAGGCTGAGGGAAGAGTGGTGGTCCCTGCCTGGTGTACAGAGAAGCTAGGCAGCACATGTAGGGCAGACATATCATGCTGTCTGCTGTGGGCAATCCCCTCACCAGGCTGGTGACGCAGTGGCACTCAGATCACATCTTACTGGGGAAGCTTGTGTTGTTGCTGGGTGCTGCAGCCGTGCGGATGGAGTGCTGGCACTGCAGGCGGTGTCTCCCTTCTGAAGCAAACTGACCCCTGATCAGCTCGTACAAGCATTTACCTTATTGCTGTCTTCTGCTCTGTGCTCTTGGCGATGTTGCCTGCCTGAAGTCTACTGCTGCGAGCAAGGATGAGTGAGGTTACCTGGAAAATTCCCTTAATGGATAAAAGATGCTACATCCAAAGGAAGAGTTTTTCTAGTGACCTGCAGCACAGTTCTGTGTGCATGAATAGGATCTAGTTGAATAGCACCCATGTGGCATTCAGTGCAGTCTCCAAATGTTGACTGATGTGAGTTTTTCTCCAATGTTCTTGCCTTTTCCATATTGAGCTCTTCAAGGCAGACCTGTGCTCTCAGGTGAACTGGAAGAGAGGACTTTCTCCCTGTTTCCTTTATGCTGGAATCACAGCTTTCTCCAGCTAGGGTGCCAAAAACTTTGCTCTTCCCAGCAACATGGCCATATTCTGGCAACACAAAACCTGTGATGGGCTGAGTCCAGAAACCTGAGAAAGGAGCAGTTGGTATTTAGCACAGTGATAGCTGAGCACTGTTCTGGGCACAGGCAGCCCATCTTCCTTGCTCTTGCTGCACCCAACCATGCTCAGCTCCAGCATGGGCTGGGTGGGCTTTGCCCTTGCAACCTGCATGTCAGCATGGCAGGCATGGATCACCCCAGACTGCTGTGGAGCTGGAAGCAGCCCTGCCCTCAACTCTACCTTTGCCAGGGTTGGTTGTGGCTTTGCTGCGGGCAAGGTCGTCTGTGCCTGTGCCGTTTGTACTGGCAGAGCTGGGTGAGGGCTCAGCACTGGGATCCTGACAGGCTCTGCCCACACTTGCGTTGCCCGCAGCCCTGAGGAGCTAGCAGGGAGACGGGCTCTGTGCTCTGCTCTGCCCTGCCCTGCCCTGCCCCGCTGCTGTGCTCCAGGCTCTGCCCGGCTCCCCATCTGCCGCAGGGATCGTCCCCGTGCCGTGTGTGTGCCTCCCTGCTCCAGGCTCACCTCCTGTCCCCACTGTGCCCCGTGTGCTCCTGTGCAGGACCCGATCCATACGGCAATTTCCGTGATGGCAGGCAGCCCAAGAGCTAAAATTAAAATAGATGTCTTTTCCGATCGGCGAGCTGATTGATACAGAAAGGGGCCAGTCCAGCATAAATCAGGCACAACGAGGAGAGAGTCTGTAGGCACTTGCTGTGAGGGGGGCCAATCTACATTTGATTAGAAAAAGACTGCAGACAGACAACAGCGACTTCTGATATCTGGCCACGATTGTGCAGCCACTGTTCCATCCCTTCCTGCCTGCTGTGCTGCTGGCAGCGAGTAACACACACAAGCAGGGAACAGAGCTGATTTCCAGATCCTATTCCTACCCTCCCTGCTCCAGGCTGCCCTTGCGCAGCTGCTGCTTGGGTTCGTCGGGGGCCCTGGAGGGGCCCGCGAAGTGGATGTGTCAAAGGGGTTGTGCTCCTGAAAGAGCAGGGTTGGAGCAGACAGAGAGGAGGTCAGGTGGGAGGTTGGAAGGAGCTCCGCCTACTCCTTGAGAAGTTACAAAGTATCCTAGGCGTATTTGGCCCTCCAGCTGAGGCAGGACCCTTCAGTCGTGGCACTTGGGTTTGGAGGCAGTAACTGCTGTCTTGCAGGTTCAGCACCATCTGCAAACCCTCCTCCGCCCTGGACCGAGCGTGCCAGGTTAGGTCAAGAGAGGGTCTCCATATCAGCACCAGATTTTTATCCTGATTCCTGCTCTGTGCCCCTCTCAGTGGGTCATCTGGAAGGGTTATTTTTTTTCCCCACTCTGTGCTCCAATGCATTGTTTGTCAGCATGGCTCAGACACCGTGGGCTGCTGCTCCTGCATCAGGTTTGCTGTGCTCTGGGCGTGCTGCAGGTGAGACACTGGGCTGACCCGAGGTGCCCAGTGGAGGAACATGTGCTGGAGCAGACCTGCCCACCTCCGGGTGCTGGGGCTGCTGAGGGACCATGGTGCAGGGGAGCCACGAGCTCATTCCTTGCTCCCCTGTGATGGAGAGGAGGGAGGCCCCATCCCCTCTTTGGGTGGCTGCTGGAGCTGGCACACAAGCCACTGTATGAGCAGTAGCAGCCTGCCAGCACCCCAAGTGTTCATCTGGAATGTGAGGGAGTTCACAGTTGTGCTGTGGGAGTGACTTTGCTGTGGGTTTACCTGTTCCCTGCAGACAACACGGCTGCAGTGCACACGCAAAGAATGGGCTTCAATCGCCAGGAGCAGGATGTGTACTTGCTCCCCATTTTGGTGGTGGACAGTGGCCCCCCGGCCCTCAGCAGCACGGGGACTCTGACCATCCGCATCTGCGGCTGTGACAGCAGCGGGGCCATCCAGTCCTGCAACAGCACAGCCTACACCGCATCTACTACGCTGAGCCCTGGTGCCCTCATCGCACTGCTGGTGTGTGTCCTCATTCTGGTCGGTGAGTGCCTGTCTGTCCTGGAGCCTTCTCCTGTCCTGTCCCTCTCCTCTCCATCCAGCATCACACACACGAGTGCTGACGGCTGCTGTGAGCATGGGGCAGGCTCCTCTGCCACCTCTGTCCTTGCTGGCAGCAGCAGCATGGGGCCAGGAAGCTCCCTGCCAGTGGGAGCCCATCAGGGAAGCTCCTGTGTTTGCCTAGCTCCAGCTGGGCTCAGCAGGGCAACCAGAGCAGGGCTCCCTGCGTGCCGGCAGGGCCGGCTTCTGCCCAGAGACTTGCTGGCTTGTTCTCTGCCTCCTGAGGCAGGAGTCAAGAGCTGCTTGGGGGCTGCTGTGCCGTGCTCACAGCGAGCATCTTGCAGCAGCTGGAGCTCATGTGGATCCCAGCATGGTGGCCAAGGGCAGCAGGTGTAGGGCACACACAGTTGTGCCCTTAGCTTGGAGCAAGGGGAGGGCTGGCATTAGAGCATGCACGAGTGTGCAGGTAGGACGTGGAGCTGGGGTGCACGGAAACCAGAGCATTGCCCACGTTGGGACCAGTGCCCTGGGAATGCTGCTGGCTGTCACTGGCACGTTGGCATGAGCCCATGTTGGGCTGCTGTGGCAGAGCTCAAAGGGGTGGTGTGGGCTTGTGTGCGCATGGGAGGAGGGGTGGTGCAGTGCCCTCAGGTTTAGCCTAAGGCAGCTGGCAGATGCTGCTGCTGAAAGTCCTCTGGTATCACTGCTGGCTCACAGCTGGCCCCTGAAGGCTGTGTGGACATTTGAGGAAGCCAGCCCATTGTTCAGTGAAGTCTTCTCTTCTTGGCATGTCATTACTCCCCATCTCCTGCTGTATCTCCGTTTAGAAAACCCTTTCCTACAGGGTGCACTTTACACTGGTTTCATTTTCCAATGCAGCGCAAACAAATTTCTGCCTAATTGCCCAAACGAATAAAGTGCACATTGGCGCTTTAAAGGTGATGGGATGAATGGATGATGATCCAGGACACAGCTGCAGCTCATTGCTCAAGCTGTGTGCCATCTGCTCCACATTCACCCTCCCAATATTTGGCTGCTGCTGTGATTCATGCACCCCCTTTTCATACTCATCTTCTGCAGAATCCATACGTTTGTCTGTGCAGCTGTGTGTTCATCCATCTGTCTGTCTCTGCTGTCTCAGTGGTTGCACTACATGGGAAAGGAAGCTCTCAGTCTGCATTGGAGCCCAGGCAAACCCCTCTCTCAGCCAGTAACACAGCACAGCTGCTCCCTGATGCACCTGGCTGGTCAAGAACTGGCTGGCATGCTGGCAGTGTCAGCTGCAGGGCTCCCCGTGCCACGTGGTTCGGTGCCTCCGCATCCTGTGCTGAGCATGGGCCATCCTCACCCTGTGGGAGTGCGGTTTCCACAAGACCCTCTGCTTGTCTGACCATCTGTTCCTTTCCCAGTGCTCATCCTGCTGATCCTCACACTGAAGCGGCACCACAAGAGCCACCTGACGTCCGAGGATGATGAGGACATGAGAGACAATGTCATCAAATACAACGACGAAGGTGGGGGCGAGCAGGACACCGAGGCCTATGACATGTCAGCCCTCCGCAGCCTCTATGACTTCAGTGAGATCAAAGGTGGTGACGGAGGTGGGGGGCCAGGAGAGGGGGGCCTGAGCGGAAACCTGGCCTCAGAGCTCCATGTCCTCCCGCAGTGGGTGCAGAGCCCGGACCTGGACTTCTCCGTATTCAGAGACTATATCTGCAAGAAGGTGGAGCAGGCAGACGAGGACCTTTCCGTGCCACCCTACGACTCGTTCCAGACCTATGCCTTTGAGGGCTCGGACTCCCCTGTGCCCTCACTGAGCTCTCTCAACACCTGGTCCAGCGGCTCGGAGCAGGACTTCTCCTACCTGGGGGGCTGGGGGCCACGCTTCCGGCAGCTGGCAGCACTCTACGCCGGGCGCAGGGGCGAGGAGAACAGCGAGGAGTCCTAGCCATCCCACCCACCCTGCTGAGGCTCTCGGCACCTTCTGGACCGAGACTCCGTGCTGCAAGGTGACAGTGTGCGCCTGTGCTGGGCTCTGTGGGTGCCGGCGAAGGGCTGCACTGAGGGGCTGGGAACACTGGGCGATGCTGGGCAAGTGCTCCTCCACAGCATCTCCTCGTTGGGGCCCCTGCACCCGTGAGGCTGCAACACCCAAAGGAGCTGCTGCAGCCGGCATCATCTCCTTCATACCGGTCTCCATTAAAGCACTACACATTAATTTAAGAAAGAGAAAATGTAATTCAAAAGAGTTTGGAGGGGTTTTTTTCCCTGCCAAATTATCATTTAAATAGATCCGTTCAGTGAGCCCCATTCAGGAGAGGAAGAGCAAACCAGGAGCCTTTTGTTGTCTAAATTGTTTTTGTCACTCGATTCAGAGCATTTGAAGAGCTTTGATTTCTTTAAGAGGTTTCCTTGCAGAGGGAAACAAGCTTTTAACTTCTGTTCAGCTTTTTCCCCCTAGCTCACCTTATGGAGTCCTCTCTGCTCCCGGGCTGCTGGCAGCGCCTGGCTGCCGGCGCACTGGGGGGAGCGGCCACACTGGCTGTGGGCTCTGAGCTCCGGGATCGCATCCTGCACAGAGTGGCCACTGCACTAGAGCTCACATCAAAAGACACTTTGCCTCTAAGCTGCAATTGCTTCACCTCTCAGTTCCTAGATCTTTCCTGTGATTATCAAAGATGCTTGTGATTTGAGGGGGCTCTCCCTCCCTGCGCAGCGGATGTGGTCTGCAAGGTCCTGATGCTTGCGGCGGTGGGTGGGGACATTCCACCCGCCACTGAGCCGCTGTGGCCCGAGCTGTGCAGCTGCTGAGGTGGTGACGGGCACGTTCAGAGGGATGCGAAGCAGCGCTCCCTGGGTCGGCTCTGCCAGCCCTTTGGGGCTGTGTCCACAGAGCTCTCAGCCAAGCACTGGCTTCCTACCAAATGGTGAGGGCTGCGCAGGGCAGCGGGCAGGACATCAGCATGCCTTGGCCTTCAGTGCTGGGGAAAGCTGTGTCACAGCAAGAGGGCCTTGCTGTAGGGCACAAGAGAACCCCGAGCCTCTGGTTTGGAGGGATAATTCCTTCCTACACCCAGCTGACAGCAAAGCATCAACATCAGCAATAGAAAAGTCATCCCCAGGACGTGTGTGGGAGGCCAGATCCTGCTGGTACAGCTGTGTAGCTGAGCTGGTTGCTGTCAGACACCTAAAGGTACCCAGGGCGTCCTCACCCCAGCACAGTGCCCTGCACAGACCCTGCACGAGCTCCCACAGCAGGGCTGTCTTTGCACAAAATCTGTGGTTCTGAGAGGCAGGTTCAGAGAGATCCAACGGGATGTGGCATTGCTCCCGGGGCTGCAGATGATGCTGAAGGAAAGTGCTGAGTGCCCTGAGCGTTTCCAGCCCTGCTGACTTCCCCCAGGGTAAGTTGAGCAGCACTTTGAGCAGGCAGTTTCTCAGTCGGAGCTGGCTCATGCAGCTCCTTATCTGTTAATGTTGAGGAAAAAAAAGTCAATTATATCACTGATAGGTAACTGATAAGGTCTCACAAGGCCTGACACACCCTGGGCTTGTCCTTTTAGTTTAGCCACAGCCGTTGTTTTCTATCCTTGAAGAACATTTAAATGTAAATGTACATGCGTGCTCATTTTTTACTGTTTTGCTTCTTGGCTGCTGGTGTTGGTCCTTTGGCTGCAGTGCAAGACCTGACAGCAGAGAGGGGCAGGATGCATCTTTGCCATGGCAGCTGCCCTCAGCTGCACCTGCCCTCCTCCGCCACAGCCACCTGCACAGGAGCCACAGCTTGGCTTTCACACTGGGACTGGGAGCTTCTCAGGGTCTCTCCAGTCCCCCCCCTGCAGAGGTGGCAAGTGCCCCACTGCTGGCACTCACGCCTCAAAATGCTGCTGGTTCACTGTGACAATGCTGGGGAGGCAGTGGGGCCCATGGGCTGCTTCGCGCTGGCCCTCAAGTGCCAGCGCTGGCTGTGCCGCCTCAGGCAGGTGATGCCCCGAACCCCAGAGCAGGAGAATGGAGAAACCCCTATTTTTCCTCAGGAATGTGTTTGTGTTTTCCCTCCAGGCTGAAGAGCTGTGCCTGCGTCCCCTCCGGAGCTGGCCCTTCCTCTAGCAAAAGTGTTGTGCAATAGCAGGGCTCTGTCCGTAGGAGATGGGGTCTGACAGGGTACATGTTTAGCAACCCTTCCACCAGGTTATTATCCACCCCTGACCAGCCAGTCCTCCCCAACACGCATGTGCGCACGCTTGCGTTTTAATTTCTATCCCACATGTAAATACAGGAGGAGTGCGGTGCCAGACAAGCCGGCTGCTCCACACAGTGCTGCCCTGCACTCCCTGCCCACCGGCACTTGGCAGGAGAAGCTGGAAGCTGCCATAGCGTCTGATGGAGTCACTTTGGTTTCCTTTCTCTACCCAAATGAAATTAGGAGGTTGATTTCCTCATCCTTGTTATTTTTTCAAGGTCTTTCTAGGACCTGGAAATAAATTATTTATTTCCTTGTCGTCTACGCTGAGCCTTATTTGCTTATTTTGTCTTGTTTTGTTTCCTCACATTGCACTGCCAACGTGGTCGCACTAGCGGAGCAGGCAGGCTGCCCTGCCGGCAGGAAGGGTTGCAGCACAGCCCGGCACTGCATGTTCCCTACTAGGAGCCAGCAGCCAAACCGCCTGTCTCCTGCAGCCATTTCCCACCAGCAAGATGCTGCTTCTCTGACTTCTTCACATTTTCCATTGAAATGCTTATCAGAAAAAGCTTCTTCAACAGAACTGTCAGTTACTCTGGAAATTATGAAAAAAAGAATGAAAAAAAGTGCCTGTGGCTTTCTCCATCTCTTCCAGAGGAGAAAGTCAGGTTGTGCTTTGAGTGGCACAGGATGCAGCGTGCGTGCTCCAGGCTGGCTGTGGTGCCTGCCTGCCTTGTCTGCTGCCGCAGAAGCCACCCCAGCACCAAGATCCAGGTCTGAGCTGCCACAGCCAGGCTCAGCCTCCTCAGCGTGGTCCCAGAAGCACTGTCCCCGTGGGAGAGCTGCAGCGGCTCCTGCTGTAAGGGGGTCGTTGTTCCTTCATCCTGCAAAACAACAGGAGGAAGAATTGGAGGCAAACTGCATGCCAAGCAACAAATGACAGATGATGCATCCACATGATCAACGGAGTTCCTTAATGTACTTAAAAAAGTGAATCTTTAGTGTTGTTCTCTTGAAGTCTCAGACAGCCTTGTAGCTGACCAGCTGGTCACTCACAAGCAGGGATACAGGTCACGTGCTTCCTGGTGTCAGTCTGGCTGTCAGCAGGGTTGGTTACCATGACCCGTTCTCATGTAATGGTGTGGATTACAGCACTGTTCAATTATTGGCTGCAGAAAAAAAAATCTCCTTCATACTCAAGTTTCATACTTAAATGGCGCAAAGAAATGACAGTCCAGCCTTACCGCAGCTAAATCAATTGCTGGTGGTTTTCTTGATGGCCAGGGACTGGGGAACGAGCACGTGTTAATGACAAGCAAGTGTGGATGTCCCTGGGCCCCGGCAGCCTTGTCAGGGCGTGCAGCTGTGAATGCTGTGGCACTGGTGGGTGGTGGCACACTGCAGAGGGCTGGATGTGGCTCACAGCTGCTGCCCAGCACACAGAAAGAGGGGTATGTGTGCTAAACTCTGTGGTGGCATCCCTGTAGGTCAAGCAGATAGCACAGAGAGAATTTAAACCTCTCCATAAAGTGGCAGTCATTTAAATTGCATCTTGCAGTCCTCACTCTGCAAAAGTCTTATTGATCCCTGAGGTCTTTTAAGTGTTTCCATATCCTTTAACCGTCCTGTGCCTCCACTGCCATCCTGCTCCTTTGATCAGTCACTAAATGTTATGGAAGAAGCATCTGGTGACATTTGATGGCAGTTAGAGGGATGCTGTAACAGAAGGGAGGAGTCTTGAGGCTGGAGGGTTTTTCAGATGCACAAGGTGTGCTGCCAGGCCTTGACGTGCACACTTTTTTCCTTTTCACAGCTGAAGCGAGGGCCTCTATAGCCGCCAGCCCTGAGGAGCCCTTTTTGTGAGCATCATCGTTAACTGCCCACACACGGTGAGTGTGTCAGCAGTTCCCTCGTGCCCGTAGGCTCCGGATGTCCAGGACAGGCTGCCCAGCTGCTGTTTGCAGACAGCTACTGCTGGTTGCTGTGTGTTTGCACCCCAGTTTTTCAGCCTGGGACCTTACCAACAAGAGCTCTCAGTTCCAGCTGCAGCCAGAGCAGGGATGTGCTCTCAGAATCCTGCTGTCTGACTTCAGGCACCCAAACCAGCAGCCCAGCTACCCTGGGACTCTGGGAATTAGGTGGGCTGGATTGGCTCAGGAACTCCCCATTGATGGAAGAAGCGCGTACAGCTGCTGTTCTCCTGACCCTGGAGGTAATAAGTGCCGGCCATCCAGTGTGATGAGCCTGGGCTGTGCTTCTTCATACTGTGGAGGAATGAAAAGAGCTCAAAACAACAAATTTCCAGCTAGAACCAAACCCTTAACTACAGAAGAGGAGGATTATCGAGAGCTCTGATTGCAGAAGCATCTGTGAAGATGTTTTAAGAGCTCCACAGCACCTCAACACATCCCCTTTTGAGGAATTTTTTCTACAGAAAATTCTGTCTTAAGTGGTTGAACAGCAGCCTCCAGCTCCTTGCAGGGCAGAGCAAGGGCAGGTTGATCTCCTTGCTTCTGCAGGAGAGGGGGTGGGTCAGTGACTGGAGAGTTTCAGATCCACGGGCTGAGCTGACTGGCTGGGCAAACCCAGGGGCAACTCTGCTGGCAAGTGTAGAGTTAAGATGCTTCTTGCAGGTCAGTTTTCTCACATCAGAGCCAGCCTGGGGGCTGTGGAGCTGGCAGCACCATGGGCCAAGGGCTCCCAGCTTGTTAACGATCCCCATTTTTGTCTGAGTGGGGCAGTGGATGTACCGAACATGCAGTCACTGGGCAGAGCGGGCTTGTGTAGAGGCAAAGCAGCTGCCTGTGGAGGTGGCTGCTGCATGCGCGGGTGGTGGTGGTGGTGGTTGGAAGCTGGCCATGCTGTAGCCTGTGTGCTGATGCCTGCAGCTTCGGGTATTCCTTTGCCTGAGGGAAGCCTGCTGCAGCCAGCTGCTTTGCAGGTCAGAGCTCTGGTGGAGCTGCTTTGTCCAATGTTTTTTCCAGAGCAGCTGCTTGCTGGGCGCCTGCCTCCTGTGATGCTCCACATCCTTCCACAGAGCTCCCAGCTCCTGCGTGTGAGTCACCCCCTCACCACTCGCTCCATGGATGAGGCACGACCCTCACCACATATCTGCTGGTGGATGATGGTGGCATTTGCCACTATTGCATTCTGGATGAGTCCTAACACGCTGTAGCCCCTGTGCTGTGATGGCAGCTGCATCCTGCAGCTCCTCTCCTGGCCCCAGCACAGAGATGTTGCAGCGGTCACCTCTAACGCCTTCGCTCTGAGCCAGGGAGAGCTCCAGAAGGCAAGGTGTCCAAGCCTCCTCTGGAGAGTTATTTACAAGAAATGGATGTGATCCACTGGGATCATTAAAGGGAAATGGAAAAAAGTGCAGTGATATCTGCATCCCCAGGAGAAAAATACATCTCTGGTAACTGAATGCAGGCCTCTGCCTCCCGCTCATATCCCTCAGGTGCTGCTCAGGAAGGTGATCACTTTCCCCTCAACCTCTGAGGAAGCTGCACTGTCACCAGAAAGCTGGCTTCTTTACTCACCTCTGCCACAGCTAATATCACAGCTCCCTCCATCCTTTCACTTACCAAGCCCTTGAGCTTCCTTTAAAGCTGGTATCAGACTCTTGCTGCTCAACATAATCTCAATTGTGCATCTCTGCTCTTTGTGCTCAGTGCAAAGGCAGCAGCTGTGTCTTATTGGAGGGTTCTTGCTGTACCGTGGCGCTCTGGTTTGTGCTCTCTCCTTGCTGTGGCTCCACTGACTCCCAGCCCGTCCCAGGAGCATTTCCAGCATTCTGGAGGTGACCGAGGCTCGTGGTCTGCGGCAACAGGTATTCCTGGTGGCTGGCAGAGCAGGAGCCGAGTTTCCAGGCAGCTGTCACGGTCATGTTGCCACAGCCAGAGAAGTCAGAGAAACAAAATAATTGAATTTTACATGGCCTTAGCATCTTGCTCCTGTGCAGTCAGTGGGGCTGAAACCCCCCCTGGTCTCGCTGAGCACACCAGGGCAGCATGGTGGAGAGCAGGCATTCCAGCTGCCTGCCAGGACTGCTTCCCACTCCAGGTGCCAGCGCCACGTGGGGCGGCCAGGCTGGCTATCAGCTCACACCACAGCTGGGGCTTTCTCCTGTCCTCATCGCCCTTCTCCAGATCAGTATGGATTTAATGACTGTTCTTCACATTCTTCAGGAAAGGCCTTGGGCTTTGCAAAGCTGAATCCAACACAGGTGGGCAGAGTCTGAAGCAGTCGGGCTGTGCAGCTGCTGTACCACAGCCCCAGCCTCTGCCCAGCCCGCCCCTGCTGCTGGCCTCACCGTTGGTGGAATCCAGGTGTGGGGGGTCAGCATCTGACATTTAATGTCACAACACTGGGCAGCAAGGCCAGGTAAGCATGGAAGTGGGAGCAGCGTGCCTCAGCATCTGCCTCTCCCCGGCTGTGCAGCGTGGCTCGCTGCCCACCCGCCTCTCCTGCCAGAGTGTTTGCTAGATGTTTGTGGTTAGAATGCCAGGCATTGTGCTCACACATCCCTCACCTATTGCCAGTGACAGGGAGTGTTTGTAGCGTGGGGATTGTTAACTGCCCTGTCCAGCTACACTGCAGCTTTATGGACACATTTTTCATCCCTCTCCATTGCTGCGGAGGAGCAGCTCAGGTGAGCACAAATCGCTCTGGCTGTTTGCTGGAGGGAGCAGACACCAGCCGTTTCCAAGCAGAATGCGTCCTCTTTGTGAGTGTTTTAACCACGGTAATTGGCAAAGTTTTAATCCCTCTTCTGCTAGGGGAAGCACGCATCGCCAACAGAACGGCTGCACCCCGCCGCAGCCCCAGCTGAGTCAGCCCGCAGCAGCTTCCTCCGCGGTCAGAAGTCACTCACCTTTAGCCAGGAACCAGGCAGCTGCTGAAATCCCTTCACATTGCACGCAAATTAGGCATTGAAAATACTCATTATAGCCAACATGACACGCCTTCATTATTCTGGAATAATTGTCTGAAAGGCTCAGCTCCCAGCACAAGCTTCACTTGGTGCAGAAATGTGATGAAAAGAAAACAGGAAGTGCAATCAATGCTTGTAATCCTTTTAAACAAAAAGGTACTTGCTAGTAGCTGCCAACATCTTTAAAAAGCTGTGATTTCCCTGGAGAGAGCCCTTATCAGCTATGACTGCGTGTCATTCTGGCTGTCTGTCAATCCATCAGACTTCAGTGCCACTGACATTAAGAAGCCAGGCGTTAAGATTATCACATTTAGCCATAATGTAGCACAGATTGTGTTGACATTTGGAAAGTATTCCACCACAGGAGCCATTTGACTTCTGTACTTTCTTCCCAAAGGAAAAAAAGCTCTGAAATACTTCAGGGAGGGAGCAGGCTCTGCCACGGGGTGCTGGATGGCCGCACCACCCTGAGCAGGGGGTGAAGGGGCAGGTGTGACAGCTGCAAGCAGGAGGGACCTGGGCAGATGCCATCAGTGCCAAGGGCAGGCCCTGGCTCCCAGGCAACTGAGACCCGCACTCTGCTGCTTGCAGCTTCTCTTCCATGCAGCTCTGCAAGCCCTCTCAGCCTGGTGCATCAGGTCTGGGCATGACTTGCTGCGGAGGTTCAACTCCGAACACCACTGCCCAGCCCTGACCTGCAGTGAAGGCTGTTCTCCAGTTCCTTCTGCGGCACCTGGGCTGAAGCACTTTCTGCTCTTTCTTGCTGGGAAGGTGTCCCCAATGCGCACCTGGGTGGCTGGGGTGCGCCACCCACTTTGCTGGCAGGGACCAGGAGAGCAGCACCCTGCACACGTGCCATGGGGACAAGGGCTCCTTTCCTCCTCCTGGCACAGCTCCTCCCGGGAAGGCCTCAGCAGAGAGGGAGATATTGCAGGCCGTATGCTGAGAGGGGAGGCTAGGCTGTAGAAACAATGGTAAACGGCCTGAAATGAACTTAGTAATCTCTTTAAATAACTGTGAAACCATTTTCCAGAAAAAGTTAATCTACTCTAAATAGCTCTGGTGCTTTTCCTGGGCTCCAATCAATATGTGGTCACTTGCTTTTCATGTGTAATTCACAGTAATTGCAGAAGAGCATTTTCTGAAGAAAATGACATTCTGCAAGCAGAAATGCAAAGAGACACTAGAAACAATTAGCTTTAAATCCCAGAACAAGCTTTCTGCTGGATGCCTGGGCACGCTGGAGATGTTGCAGCAGCAGCACAGCTCGATGTCCATGGTTCCTCTCCAGGAAGCTGATGGAGGTGCTGGAGCTTGTTCTGTCCAGCCAGCTTGCTTGGGAGCCACTCCTGCTTCCAGGCTGGGCTGCCGGCAGCCTGGCCTGTGGACCCCAACTTCAGCAGCTGCAAAAGGAAAGTGGCTGCAGGAGTACAAGGTTAGGCAGAGACATGTCACTTTCCTGCCACCACAACAACAGGTTGGGAGCTGGGAGCAGCCGTTCTCCCTGCCAGGCCGTCCCGTCCAGGGCTGCACAGCCCCAGCGCTGCTTCTGCACAGCAGCATTTCTCCATCACCCCGGGCTGCAGTGGTCTGGGTTGTGCCCCTGTGTGCAGAGCTGGTGTAGCCCAGTACAGGTCAGACGCCCAGGTCTGTCTTGTCTCCTTTGTCTCCTGCTTAGATTTGCATTTGCTGGGTTTGCCTCGTCTTTGCCCAGCCTGCTGGCTCACGCCCATGTACCTGGTGCCTGGCTGCACCACCCCAGATCGGAGGGGGCTGGTGTGGGGTAGACAGGGAGGCAGATGGGCAGATGGGTAGGCAGACAGGGCAGAGCATTCCCAAGGCTGCCTAGCATGGGGTGCTGGGGTCCTGCCCAGCCTCAGGCCAGGGCTGCCTGATGGGAGGACAGGCACCCCTTTACAGGGAGCCCATTGTTGTTCTGTCATCAGCTGTAAAACCAGAGCATAATTTTCCAGGATGTCATTCTAATTCTGGTGGGAAAGCTTATTACTTGTGATTTACCCATAAAAAGACCTGGTGACTTACAGCCATGTGTCTATGGGCTTGCCCATCAATCCATCAGGGGCTGCAGGCAGGCTCTCTGCGGGGCAGGGCGAGCACGGCATAGGGGCTGTGACGGGTACGCTGCGGTGATTGACACACTGCTTTTGCCATCCATAAAGCCTCTGACATATTCCTTTTGGCTCAGTGCAGATCCGCACTGCTGAGCTCCAGCACAAATGTCATTAAAACATGTTCTACCCATGGTACCTATAAATAATTGAGGCGGCAGGTCTGCGCAAGCTCTGTGCTGCAGCTTTCTGCTCCTCCAGTGAGGGGGGGCAGGAAGATGACCTTTCCTTCTCCTGTTCATGATCTTTGAAATGAAGGGGCACCTAGTGCTTCATCCCCATGCTCATTTGTGAGCTGTATCCCCCAGGCTGTGCAGGATGTGCCCAGGGTCTGGTGTGGTCCCTGCCATGAGGTGAGAACACACCAGTGGGGCTCCAGATCTTCTCCTTACTGGCAGCCAAATGGAGCATGTGTGCATCTCTGTGCAACACCCACCAGGCTGCTGGCACTGTGAGACAGTGCAGGGCCTGCCATGCATCCTGTTCCCAGGATGGATCACTCTGGCCGCCTTCTTGTCCTGGCAGAGTGCAAAGGGCAGGCGCCAGCCTTGACCCAGGCTCCTACAGGCCAGCAGGCACACTGCGTGGCAAGGCAGCAGCGTTGGGTAGCAGCAGGGTGCTTAAACCCTGCAGACAGGGGCCTGGCTCTGGTGAGAGGGGCTGAGCTCATGCCTTCAGCACCAGCCTCCCGACGTTTCCTGCCACGCAGGTCCTGGCTCCCTCCAGGCCCACAAGCAAGTTGCTTCTTTTCTCCCTTCTCGTTAACAGCCACCGGCTCCCGCGTGTCGGTAGGAACACACAGCAATGATGCGAGGTGCTAATACAACCATTTTGTGGTGCTGGTAGCAGCAATCCTAGCATGAGGCCATTGCCCCCCAGCAGCCCACGCCCTGCTGCCCCTCACTGCAGCAGCCTGCAGCCAGGCTTCTTCCTGCTGCCTCACAGCTCCCTGGGCCGTGTGAGAGAGCTGTGTCCCCACAAGCAGCGGAGTGCACAGGCACATCTCCATTGCCCAGCACGAAGACACTCACAGCGCCATAGCAAGGTGGTCTAGTGGTGTAGGAACACACTTCTTCCCCACAGCAGACCTGTGCACCATATCCTGGGCCAGGCTGGCAACACCAGGAAGCAGGGCTGACCCATCTGCACCCCTGAACACACCCCTGTGCAGTGGTGGCACATGCAGGGGCAGGTGCTGTTGTCTGCATGCAGAGATGTGCAGCCATGCAGAAGCAGGCGAGGCACAGACACTACGCTGTGCAGCATGCATATACCCTGACGGATCATGAAGGTTTATTAAATAGCAGCTGTCAGGCTGTTTCTGAGCACAGCGGTAACACAGTTGGGATGATCGTGATGTCTTCTTAATTTAAACTTGTGTTGTCTTTCAGCCACGTGCTAATGAGGGCTAATGAGGACATCAGCTTGCTGTTTGCCAGAGTCACCATGTGCTTTGCCATGGCCCTGTCACTCCTGCAGCCTGGCTGTCCTCACTAGCTGGTGCCTTTCCCTGCCTTGGCTCTCCAGTGGTGATGGGGACACAAAGTCTGCTCCCCAGGGAGCGAACTCCAGATTGGTGTCTCGAAAACCTGCTCCACTGAGCTGTCTTCTCTGACGATGGAGCAGCAGGACTAAGTCAAGGAGTTCAGGCTCCTTGTGCTGTTGGTGCAGCATCAACAGCCCTCAGAGCCCTGATCAGCCCCTGTGGCTGGGCCGCTCACGGTGCTGGTGTGGCCACTCCTGCCCCTGCACCCCTATGGCAGCCGCATCCTTGGGACCCCCTCGCAGGGAAGGGGCAGCGGAATGCTTCTGCAGCCCAGGCCAGCTCCTCGTACTCGGGATCTGCGTGGGGCAGCCTCTGGTCACCAGAGGAGTGACAGCCCTGGTTGGTTTGTCCATGGCTGAGTAACTTCTTCTCACCTTTGTGCCCATCCTGCCCTGCGCAGCTGTGATGCTGGTGCTCCGGGGTGGACCAGCTCTGCATGGGAAATCTCTGCTTTGCAGTCTACTGTAGGCATGAGGGGCTCTGGGAGCAGCCCCAGGGGCCACTGTCCCTCTCCCTGCCTGTTCAGTGCCCCAGGACTGCCTGCTCTCGCCTCTCCACAGCTGCGGGTGCCAGGTATGCAGCAAGACCTCATCCTGGAACTTGCAGCAGGGAGCTGGCAGCCCTATCAGGCACGGCTGGTGTACAGGCAGCCTGGTGGGTGCCAGTGCCGGCCAGTGGGAACAGAAGCAGGGTGGTGGAAGCTCAGTGGTGGCAGCATTCCTGGAGCTGCTTCTCCCAGTCCACTCTCCCCAGCCCTGTGCTGCACTAAGCCACATATTTATCAGGACTAATGAAGCGTGCACCAAATGTATAGGTAAGGCAAAGCAAGAAGCAGAAAGACAGAGACAATGGATGACAGCAGGCAAGAAGAAGATAAGGCAGTGTATTGTGCAGACCTGGGAAGCAGAGCTTGCTGGCCAGGGCTGCACGCAAGCAATGTGTGCTCCTTGTGTATGCACTCCCAAATACCTGCACAGACAGGCAGCACTGCTCACGTTTGCTCACCACCATGTGCCTGTGCACACAGGAATAAAGAAAAAGAGAGAAAGTCTTACCAGACAACAGCCATCAATGTTCAAAAAAAGCCATCAAACACTAAACCAGCCACTTATGGCATATTTGCGTACTTGCTTAATAAAAAATTATGGCTGTTCAAAGCCCAATCATTAATTATCCAGTATATTTTCTTTTAACTCCCTCCTTTTTTTTTTTATTACAGACTAAGCTGTTTTCCTGCTTATTCAGCAAAAAACTCCTCACTATTCCATCAGGACGAGACGTGCAATAAATATGTACTTATTAAGCGTGCGTTACAACTACGCAGGCTGGGAGAAGTAATAACAGGCCCAACATAAAGCTGAAGTATTTATGCATGTACCTAGAGCCACTTTAGCTATTTATTTTCACAAAGAAATTAAATTAGATAGTTTGATAGCTCTCAGTTTGATGATGGTGGGAAATCACATAGGGCCCAGCCTGGCAGGTGGCAGATGTGTGTGGAGGAACCAGAGTATGCTGAGGGTGGGTTGTGGCCACGCTGCTGAGCTTGGTGTGCTTGGCAGGACCCTCTGCCAGGAAAGCAGAGTCCTGCAGCGCCTGAAGCCCCGCAGCACCGGATATCTCACAGTGTGCCCTGCAGCACCCAGTGCCCTGCCCTGCTCCCGTGCCAGACATCCAGCGGGGACACCGTGCAGCCGGGATGCAGCCCACAGATGCTCACGGCTGGAATCGCAAGCGGCCCTTGGGAAAATACTCTTGGGACATGGAAGAGGAGCAAGTTTTTTCAGAAAAACTGCCCCTTAAAACCCATTTTCACTAGAAAGAGGCAGCATCCGTACCCTCCTGCCCCTCGCAGCCGCCCGGCCGGGATGGGGATGCTGGGAGGGCGCGACCCCCGCCGGCTGCGCAGCCCCGGAGCCATCACCGCCCCGCGGGACGCTGGCAATTAGCGAATCCCTGATTAGTGCTGATGGCGCAGCCTTCCCCCCTTCCCAGCCCGCGGGACCAGCGCTGCCTGCGGGGCTGCCGACCCCGCCTCGGCCCGGAGATAACAGGGCACCGAGACTGAGGGCTTTGAGCTCGGGAGGGGTGCGGGGGGCAGTGAGCCCGGAGGCAGCAAACCTGGGGACAGCAAACCTGGGGACAGCAAACCTGGGAGCAGCGACCCCGGGGTGGCCCCCCCGCACGCTCGGGGCTGGGGCAACCTGCAGCCCCTCCCTGCTCTCCAGGGACCTTGCGCTTGTCCCCTCTGTCCCCGTCCCGCAGGTTCCCGATGTCTCTGAGTTATTAAAGATGTGGGTTTTAAATAACGCGGAGGACGCGCCAGGTTTGCGGCGTCAGCACGGGGAGATGCTGGGAGCCAGCCCGGCCCCTCCAGCCACAGCGCCCCGTGGTAGCGACTGACAGCATGGCATCTCGCCCCCGTCGTGCCCCCGCCTCAACACCTTGCAGAGGACGGGGGTCTCAGTCCCTGTCCTGCCCGCCCCTCGGGCTCGCTTTGCACGGATTTTATCTGATCAAAGGGAAACACTGGCAAAACGCCTCTTGGAGCAGTGCCCTGCGCCTGCCCCTCCGGGCATCCTGTGGGGTGGCAGCGCCTGCTCCCCCTGTGCCCTCTGGCGGCTGCTTTCAGGGGCGCTCCTGGAGTCACCGGCCGCTTCCAGGGGTGGGAGGTGGCGAGCGCTGGCAGCGGGGGTGGAACGGGCACTGGCTCTGTCTGGGTGGGTGCCAGCGGGCTGAGCGAGGGGGACAGCGGGATGTGCCACGGTGCCAAGAGGAGCACGAGAACCGCCGCTCTCTGGTGAAGCTGGAGGCAGCACAGCTCAGCAATTACAGCACAATTAGCTCAAACAGCAGGATGATTGTAAATTGCAGCTCTGTGCCAGCTACAAGTGCAGAGCAAGTGGCAGGTGGGAGCCACCACTGCTTGAGGCCCTAGCCAAGCTGGACCTGCAGGGCCACGACCCCCAGCACCCCCCGAGGAGTCTCCTGGCACCCGGCCCCACTCCCCCACTCCATCTGGCCACTGTGGGCACAAGGGAGGTGGTGAGGAACCCCGTGGGCTCGCAGTGGCACGGTTCCTCTGCAGAAGGCGCCTGGCACTGCTCCATAGCGGGTCCGGGGCCCTGGGGGATAGGAGCCACACTGCCCACCTGGGAGCATTCCGGGCCCTGGGCAGAACTCCTGCAGGGGCTTGGGGCTTGGTCCACGGCACCAGGGCTGAGCGGTGCCACCAACTGCCTCTGCCACTGAGACCCAAACCAGGTTTCCAAGGAGGGGCAGCCTGGGTGGAAAGCTGGTAGCTGTGACGCTCCTGCACCCGGTGTGAGGGGCAGTGGGGGGCAGAGCACCCCACAGTGAGGGCACCTGTAGTGGCAGGGAGGGGGGGACAGGGCTGCGTGTGGGCTCGCCTGGCAGAGCTGCCCCATGTGAGCAGCAGAGCAAGAGTGCTTGTGTGCCAAGAGAATAGGTGGCAATTAATGTTTGTTCTTTTCCTGGGAATGATCCTGCCTCAAAGCTGCTTGTTCTCTGCTGCTGTCGAGGGAGCTGGGGGTCTGCCGGCGCCAGTGCTGCCCTGCCTGCAGTAAACAGGGCAGCCACCGACAAGTGACAGGGAGGAGGTTGCGGGCACACTGTCCTTAGTGTGCAAGCAGGCACCCACTCAGCTCCTTGGGCAGAGTATGCGGATGCGCAGCCCTGCGATGGGAATGTGGCAGGGGTCCTGCGCAACTCTGGGGAGGAACAGGCTTCTGGGGAGCCTACGCGGAGCCACGTGTGCTTGGCTGTGCTGTGGGGACCCATGGTAAGGATACAGGAGGGGTGCTGCCCATAGATCTTGCAGCAGCCCCTGTCCCTGTCCCTGTCCCTCTCCCTTGGAGAGGTGGCTGAGGTGCTGCTCTCTGCCAGCTCTGGGGATGGACGTGCCCTCAGTGGGGTGTCCTGCACGCTCTGCCCCACAGATTGTGCCGGTAGTGGGACCAATGTGTGCAAAGCTGCGTGCTTGGCTGGAGTCAGCAGACGAACACTAAATCTGTGCTGGGGAGGGGCAGGAGGGGTTGTATCCTTGCTGTCCCTTCTGCATGGGATGTGGAGGAGCCTGGAGCTGGTGGGGGGCAGTGCCTGTCAGCCTGCTGAGGCTGATACCTTCCGTCTCCGAGTTACTGGCTCGTGTCAGGGCAGAGCTGGAAATGTCAGGGACTGCTGCAGGGTGACCATGCAGAGTGGCAGATGGTCAATGATGGATTTGTCACTTCAGATTCAGGCGGTTTTTAAATATTCAGCAGAATCGGAGGTGACAGCTCATGGCAGCAGGCAGAATTTCTGAATGTCTCAGTGAGACCTCCTGGTCCCCTGGGAAGGGGGCACAGCAGGACAAATCCTGATGCCTTGAGGCAGTGGCTGGGGACAGTGCAACCTGGGACCGTGCTGAGCTGGGCCAGGGCTCTCGTGTCCCCCATTGCTGGTGACCTGGTGGCTGTGCGGGCACAAGGCTGGTGCTGTGCCCCTGGCTGCTCCCTGTGAGCCCAGGGCTTGGAGCATCCCTGCAGCACCCATGATGCCTATGGCCACTGCACTTTGTGAGCACCAGTCAGGCCTGGGCATCCCATGGGTACCGAGGGCTCTTGCTGGCTCCACATAAGGGGTTGGCACAGCCCAGCCCTTTGGTGATGGCCGTGGCATCCCAAGAAGAGGACCAGCAAGCAGAGGCTCCTGGACTTGGAGGAACAGGGGGCCTGGGAATGTCAACAGTGCTGGGGGCATGGGCAGAGCCAGCTGTGGGCTTGGCTGGCTGTATGGAGTAGCCTGGTCGGCAAGGAATAGAGATGCAGCACAGTGCAGCCTGGGGGAGAGGCACCTCCAGATGGGGAACCTGGCGGCTTGGCAGGGCGCATGTGGATGTTCTGCAGATTCACAGTGGCAGCAGCATTAATGCAGGAGCTGGCACTACTGCGGTGCTGTGCAACAGTTGGCAGGGCTGCTCAGGGCCAGCAAGGAGCAGCCTGTCAAGAGAGATTCTCCTTCCAGGGCTGCCGCTAGCTGCCTGGACCCAGCTGACTGTTACTGGGGAACAGTCACCGGCCACTTCTGCCCCGAGCTTAGGAGAGCCCAGTGGCACACAGTGCTGTAAAAACACTGCTTTCTGCCAAGCCAGGGGCCTTGCGGGGTGTGGGGAAAGACAGAGCCCTGCGGAAGGACACACAATGGGAAATATCTCCTGTTGCAGGAGGAGGAGAATCAGGACAGAGTGTGGGCTCTGACTGATGTGAGGGATGTGGAGCTGCCCCTCCCGGGGAGATGTGTGGCTATCGCTGTGCTATAGATACTGGCAGGGGAGGGAGGCAGCGAGGTCAATGCACTAACAAACATGCTGGCCTTGGAGGGCGGGTGATGTATTATTCACTCTGCATCCCGTGCGCTTGCTGCCTAACAGAGAGCTCTTGCTCATGCCAGCTTGTTTGGCTCTGCTACCTTGTGCCAGAGCTCATCAGGTGGAGCCCTGACTACAGGGTACTGCTGACCACATGCATTTTCATCAAAATTTGGTAACAGTGTAAGTCCTCCAGTGCTCACATTTGCCATGTGTGCAGAGGTGCCTGCATGGCACAGTGCGGCTGGGGGAGGTGAGTGGGGGCGGACAGCACACTCTCCCTGTTCCTGCTCTGCTGCAAGTGGGTCCATGGTGCGTGGGGCTCATGCAGCCCCAGGGGGACACAGCCAGTGCAGCGGCCAAGGAGTTGCAAGGAGTGACCCCCAGCCAGGCAGCGCTGCACTTGCTGTGGTGGCAGGTGCAGGGCACAGGAGGGTCTGCCTCCCATGGGCTGCACTGACCAGGACACAGCCAGCCAGCCTGGACAGGCCTTTCCCTGAGTGCCAGCTCAGTCCAGGCAGGACACAAGCCTGTCCTCATCCTCAGCGGGCTGGGTTAATGCTTCCTCTGCTGCTTAGTGGCAAGCCACCTTCCCATGAGATTGGCTGTGGCAGCTGATCTTGGCATGCTGCAAGGAGACCTTGGTGAGCAGGCAGCCCTGTGCTGGGGACTGACAAAGGAGGGCAGCAACCTCCCTACCTCCTCCCTTGTGCGGGCAGAGATGCTGGCTGTGCTGGTCATGTGCCCCGCTGGGGTGGGCTGCACTGCTGCGACTGCCCCATCACACAGAGCTGTTGCCTCGTGCACAGTGCAGTACCGTGCCCGGGCGAGGCCGTGCTGACAACGCGGCCAGCCTTCTCCTAGCCAGGTCCAGGGAGAGCCAGGCCCCATGGGAGCACCTTGGATCAGGAAATAGGATGGGTAGCATGCTGCCAAGTCTGCCAGAGCCAGCTCCGCTGCCAGGGCAGAACTGCAGCCCCTTCCTATCACTGCCTTTTCCCTGCCAGCACCACGATAAGCAGTCAATGAATAATGCTAAATTAAAGCCAAAGCCAGTGGTACAGCCCTTCCCACTAGCTCCAACCCTGAGGGGGCTCTGCTGCAGCCTAAACCAGCAACTCCCCAGGAGCCAGCATGCTCACAGACCACCCCAAATGCACCCCGGCCTGTCTGCAGCACCGTGTAGCTTTGCAGAGCTGACTCCTCTTCATTACTGTTCTCTGCTGTCAACAACTTGTGCCTGTCTTCTGCATGGTCTGCATGATCGCAGCAGCCTCCAGCAGGGCCAGTTCTCTGCAGCCCAGCCCAGTGCCAAGCTCTTCCTTCGTTTGGTGCTTCTCTGATCAGCCAGAATCTCCTGGAAGAGTTGAGCTTGGCTCTGGCTCTAGCCCTGGCTTACAGCAATTTCGTATCAGAAGCAGGAGGGGATGGGGAATTAATTTTAGCTGCTGCCACCCCTCCAGGCCACACCTGGGGGTGCATGCTGTGGTGCCACACCGATGTGCTGTCTCCCTCCTTCCTCTGCTCAGACAGCTGCTTGAATTTCCTCGCCTTGCCTTCATCACTCTTTGCATTAACTGTTTCTTGGCCATCAAACACTGAAAGGACTGCAGTCTGCTCTGCCCAACAGGCTTTTCCCTTCTGGTGATGGAAAATGCATGATGCTCTCAAGGAAGCCACTGGTCACAAATTAAGGGCTGCAGCAGCGTCAGGCAGCCCTTGTCTCTGAGGAGGGAGGCCATGCAAGGCTCGCTAACAGAGCTCAGGTGCTTGCTGGTAACTGTCCACCCCGGGCACTCGCGGTCCTGAGGGATACAGGAGAAAATCCCTGTGGGACTCACTCACATTCAAAGGCAAGGATTTACCGCAGAGCTGGAATAGTTGACCCACGGCATGCCCGCCTGACACGTACCTGTGTCCCTCAGGAGAGGACTGAGCAGGCAGCGCTGCCTCCAGAGTGTGCTTTGGGAAGGCTGAGCTCACCAGTGGGGCAGCTCCGTGCTGTAGCAGAGAGTCAGGCTGGCATCTCACCAAACGCTGTCTCCCCCTCCCCAAGTGGCAGTGCAGGATGTGCCTCAGCCGCTGCCATCAGGATGCGCTGCCCAGGGCAGTGCGGCTGAGCACTTGCCCCACGGAGCAGCACGCAATTTTGGCTGGCTCTGAAGAGGTTAAATCTTTCTAATCACTCAGTAAGACCTTCTCTAAGAATTTATCTACTTTCTGCCTTCCAAGAACATATGGATAAAATCCCCCTGAGCAGGACTTACATTTATGGCATCTATTACTGAGATCAAGGTTAATCCAGAGTAATCTAATGGGGTGAAAAGGACTTTATATAAATCTGTTTTAATCTACAGGACATGATAGCCTGACAAGGCCATCAGAAAACTCGCGCCACGGCTGGGGCAGGGAGAGGCACGAGGGCTGCTTGGGCCATGTGGGAGGGCGATTTGGCTGGTCAGGTGCCCGCGTCTCCGTGGCGCAGCAGGGCGGTGTCGGGCAGCCAGCGGGGCTGGGACACGACTTGCTGGGCCAGAGCTGTACTGACTGTCCTGCTGTGCAGGTGCTGCTGGTGGCTTTTGAGAGATTTAGTGGCTGTCGTGCCATGGGACAGGGAGGCTGTAAATTCTCTTCCCACTAAGTTATGAGCCAACCCTGGCAGGTGCAATTCAGCTGAGCTTAGAGAGAGGACTTGTTCAGCAGGGAGAGACAGAAGGTGAACCTCACAGGGTTCCCAGCATTGCGGCTGCATCCTGCGTGTGTGCTCCGTGCTGAGGAGCGATGCTCTGCTGGCGCCCGGGGCCTGCAGCACGGTGCTCGGGGGCTGTTGAGCGGGAGGACTTCTCCTGCTGGGATGTTGCACCTTGCGTGCTGCACCTTGCGTTCCCCGCAGCCAGGCCAGCATGCCTTCTCTAAGCCATTTGGTGCTGACCACTGCTCTCTGGCCACCCCTGGGCTGGCTTCAGTGGCTCCCTGTGTGATTTCCCACATGCCCGTGCCTGGGGATGCGCTGAGCCGCTGAGCTGCCTGGGACTGCACGGCGCAGGAGTGAGTCCTGCATGCACGGGAGGCCAGAGATGACAGTTCTCCAGAGCATGGCATGTCATTTTACATCTGCTCAGATGGAGACTGAGTTATCCAGGTCCCTGAGTCCCAGACCCGCCAGTAGATAGTATCTCAGCTAAACGATGCAAAAATGATTTAATGGAGGGAACTAATCAAGAAATCCAGAGAGACTGCTCACCAAGGGCTGATGCAAGATTCAATTAAACTGCAGCCTTTGTGGGCTCACCATTTTAATTTTCCACAAATTAGCTTAAAAAGGTATGGAAATGAAGATATTGGATTTTTTTTTTAAAGTCAAAAGGAAAAATCCTTTGAGGATTATGTTAGCTCTTTCGCTTTAACAAACATCATTTCTATACTCATTTTCTTGTTTTAATCTCAGCTGTTGAGATGCTGTTTCCATTCCAGCTCCAGTGTCAGTGTTTTGAGAACAAGATGGGGAAGGCTATTAACCATTCCAGGAGCAGGTTCTGCCTCAGCTCCGCAGGCTCCCCATGCCAGCCCATGGTGCTGTGGTGGGAAGGAAGCGTTGTGGCCCAGGCAGCCCTGCCAGCCCCTCCAGGGGGCAGCTGGGTGCTCCTGTGGGAGGACTTGCCATGTCTCCTTTTGCCACAGCGTAGGTGGGCACAGCTCAGCTCTGCAGTGGTGCAGCCTCTGGTGACAGCTGTGTGGGAGCAGCACAGTAGTCAGGGGCCCCATGGTTTTCTTGGGACCTGCAAAGCAAGCCCATCCTTGCCAACGCTGTTCCCCACATGTAGTTGCATCCCTGTGGGATGCCGGGGGGAGCCCCTGGCAGTGGAGATGCCTGCCCGCTCAGCGCAAGGGTGAAGCTCTGCCCAGCTGTCTGGGCAGGGCCTGGGGCCATGGATCCGCTCCGGGCGGTTGCAGCTCTTGGCTCCAGGCAGCCCCACTGTAACTCCACCTGCTCTTGCCCTCAGGCAGCTGGAGATAAACACGGAGCAACAATGTTGTGTGTCAGCTGCAATTTGTCTTCTGCGAGAGTGTCCTGCACTACGGATCTCCTGTGAATTTTAACAGCTGCCGTTAGGCCGTAACTGGGACCCCTGACCTGGCGGAGCTGTCCTCTCTTTGTAGCACAGCCCTTGGCACCAGCTCCCGCTCCACCAGGCACTGCGGAACCAGGCTCAGCCAGAGTCTGCTCTCCAGCAGGAACGGCACCTTGCAATGGCAGGGCTGGTGGCCGGGCGCCGGGCTTTGCCTGGGTGGGCAGCCTGCGTCCCAGTCCCCGTTCGCTGCTTGTCAGTGGGACAGGATTTCCTGGCAGCATCGTTTACCAGCATGACGGCCCAGGCAGGACCACGGTGAGTCTGCCAGGGCCATCTTGGGCAGGGCCTGCACAACTGGGCCACAGCTCCAGGCACTGACCATGGTGCTTAGGAGCAGCATCCACAGCTTCCCTGCTCCCTGCCCTTCCTCTCATGGAGTGGGGATGGATCTTGCAGCCCCTCTCTTCCCACCACTGCCTGCACCTCTGGTGCTCCCCATCCAGGTCCCACACCCACTGACCCACCCTGCTCATGTCCTCCCACCCTGGACCATCCCCTCCCAGGCCCCCTTGTCCCAAGGCAGCAGCATCCAGCTCCTGCGTGACCTTCAGCTCTGGCTCCTGGAAGCGCCTCCCTGCCCCCTTCCTCAGGATCTGAGCTGAAAGAGAGCTTCATTTATCACTGTCTCTTTTAAAAGGTCCAATCTCTTCTGCGGGGTCACCTGGCTGCTCTGCCAGCAGCTCCTTGTGCTGGCACAGCTCTGCTGCAGCCACCGCAGCTGCCAGCCAGGGACATATCATCCCTGTCCCCTTGTCCTTGGGGTCCTGCTGTGGTTCCCTCTCTCCTTGTGGGCAGGGGGATGCGTGGAGCTGGGGCCCACAGGTGTTCAGGGGTGGCTGCAGCCCCCATGAGGCCCAGGGTGCCCTCTCCCCTCTGCCAGCATGGGGGGGCTGGTGGGCCCGGCACAGCCCAGCATGCAGACCCCTCGTGCAGCAGCCACCTCGTCCAGGCTACAACTGGTGCTGTGGGGGCCTCTGGGGCGGTGGGACCATCCTCACTGAGGGGGTCACCACTCTGTGAGCTCCATGGCTGGCCAGGGGTTTCCTCTAGCTGTGGAGAGGGGCTGCAGAGTTGGCCAGCGTCTCCCAGCCAAGGGTGGCCATGGGAATGAAGGTCTGTCCTGCGCTGCCCTCCCGGAGAAGCTCCTCGATCAACAGGTTGTTACTCCCTGGCTTTGCCACGCAGTGCGGGTCTGGTAGTGGAGACTGTGCCCAGGATGCTGCCGCTCCACGGGCCCCTTCCAGCCCTGAACGCACTGAATGGAGCTCAATGCAGGATTAATTTGTCATATTGACACTGATCGTTTATTACGGAGCAGAGTGGAGCCCATTCATTTGAACAGAAAACATTTCATCTTATCTCCTGCCTTTTCATGCCTCAGCTCTCACTCTTTAACCTTGGACAACGAGACATTCATAATTTCCTCACTGGCTCTATGGCTCCTTTAGATAAGAAACTTATTTTTTAATCTTTCTTTCTATTGAATTTTAAACATGTTCCATTACAAAACCTGACGCACATAACAACATATTTTGCCCAGCATTAACGTGGCCGCATTGTGCTGCAGCCTCTGCTCCGAGCCAGCCTCCCAACCCCACTGTGTCCCACAGGGTGCAAAGGCTGAAGGCTGGCGCTGCTTTCCCAGACGGCTGCAGGGTCTGCCCACAGGGGCGCAGGCACAGCACAGGCAGCAGCCTGGCCCGCGCTATGCGGTGCTGCAGCTCAGCAAACACCAGTCTGAGGGACGGGGTGCGCATAGGGGTGCTGCCAGTGGCTACATGGAGGATGCATGGGGCTGCTCTGCCTGCACCACCCTGCACAATGGTGGGTGGACAGAACTGCCATGAGAGGAAGATGCTGTCCGCGGCCAATCATTTGGCGGTTCCTGTTTGCTCGCACGTGGTCTGTGTTTGGGGGTGTTTGTTGTTCAGGGATGGTTGCTGGAGAGCCACTGCATGGCCAGGAGCCTTTGCAGCCCCATGTACAAGCCCTGCTGCATCCTCAAGGCACAGCAGTGCAGGGTCTGTCTTGGCCTGGGGCCACAGAGACTCTGATCGCATCTCCAATCCACGTAGCCATGGCTCCGATAGTAAATAGCCCCGCCAGGGCCCCTACAAGGAGAGGCCACGATTGCTTTGTGTGTGCAGGAGAACTGCATAGATAAGGCTTTCACCTCCAAGGCTGTGCTGAAAAATTAGGAAAGGGAGGTGGGAGAAAGAAAATTGAGATAAATGAGCATGCTGCATGGCATCCTGCCCACAAGATGCTGGAATAAAAAATCAGTAAATAAAAAATCACCGGTCTTTATCTGGTCAGAGCCTGAACGGGCTGTGTGGTAACTATTACGGATGATTCTGCTGTAAGGGCCTCTGAGAGGGACCTGACGTTCCCCATCACCGCGCGGGAAGGCACCTACCGGTGCTGCTTTGCTGGGGAAGTGGCTGCAGTGTGCACTAAGGGCTGGGTCCAGTGGCTCTGCTGTGGCACCCCAGGTCCTGTGCCTCCCAGCAACACACTGGCTGCCCTGCCCGTCCCAAGCTTGGCTCCTTCCTCATTGTGAAATGCACTTTTCCAAGTCGTCCTTCACAGCAAGGGAAAAGGCAGATCAGATGCCGAATTAGCCTGCGAGAGCTGTGTTCCTGTCTGTCTTATCTAACTCACTGTAACAAGCTCTTTGCATTTATTCTACCAAATGTGCTGCAGAATTACGTTACAGCTCATGGCTGCAAGCCATCTGTGGAGAGAAATCCAGTTATACCTTGTATAATAAGTTCCTGACAATCTTACAGAAGACTCTGGGTCATAAAAGTCTCCCAGTTTTATCGCCAGTAACAGACATGGAGAGAAATTAAGTTGTCTTATCAAATTTAGATAATATATATCCCTCTGGAGTGGAAGGTTTCTGATGGATCTTTTACAGTATTAGAACATTTAGGAGGGTGAACAGAAATACACAGCAAGGGTGGGAGAGTGCTGGGGAGCAAAAAGCCCTGGGGCACCCAGGGAGCAGGGGTCCTGTAGCTGCTGGGCAGAGATGGGCCTTGGGGAGCCCTTGAAATGCAAAGCGAGGTGGAGACTCTTTGCAGGCAGGAGCCGCGCTGAGACACGAGCTCTCCACCTGCCTCGCTCACCTCAATGACTTGCATGCCGTCTATGAAAGCAATAACCTCCAGCAGTCCTGCCATGCCAGCTCCTTCCCTGCTGCCTCCTCTGCTACTCATAGCAGGAAGAAGGAGGCATGGGATGTTTGCCGAGTTTCTAGGGGTTTGCTGGAAAGCAGCAGCCGAGCCCTGCAGGGAGGCTGGACACGGATGTCTCTGTGGCATCTTCTCCATCCCCAGGGTGCATGGCGTTGGGCCAGTGCACCGAGACCCCCATAGCCTCCCTGCTGCGGGCAGGCATGGTGCGGTGGCTGGGACAGGGAGGAAAGGTCCAGCTCCTGCAGCCTTTGCAGGGCTGCTCATGCACGGTGAGGTCCTGGCTGGACTCTTGCTGCCACTGCTGGCAGACAGGGGAGCTCTGCTCCACTCACACAGCATTTTGAAGCTCCCTGTGGAGAAGGGTCTCCAGCTGATCCCATTGCCTAAGGCTTGGCCTAGCCCCTGCCCTCTGGCTCCGGTGCAAATGCTCCTGTAGCCCGGCGTGTAGGATGTGTGCTTGCAGCCTCCCCTGGCCTGTGGCCCTGTGGCCAAGTGCTCCCTCCTGGGGCATGCAGTGCCTGTGGAGATGGCACTGATGGCTTGGGAGGGCTGGGATCCTCAGCACACCTGCTCTCTGTTCAATATACAGTTTCTGTAGAAGCAGAGTGCAGTAGTCATGGTAATGAAGCGGGCAGGTCTGGCGTCGCTGCTGTGCCATTTATTAAGAGCTGTGTAGTCTCAGGCGCTGAGGATGCAGACGCATGCCTCCCTGGAGATCCCCATGCTAATACAAAAATGAATCCTCACTTACTGATCTCTGCTTTTTTAGAGACTGGTTACTATGTCTTTCCCATTTTTATTCACTTTTAAAAAAATCTATCTTCCCCTTCAGTGCAGAATTATCTGTTTAGCGCCATCGTTACTTTAATCACAATTAGCTTTCCCACTCCAATAATAAGGCTCTAAATGGTGCTAGATGGTGGGAATGGGCCTTTGCAGCCATCCCGGCATTTTTCCAAGCCTGATACCCAGGGTTTGTTCTTCCACTGGAGCTGGTGGTCGGCATTCCCAATGCCGTGTCCAGTGTTTCTCCTCAGCCCCTCTTGGAGAGGTGCTGAGGCCCATGGCCAGCTGGGCTCCGGGGATGGGCATGCGCTGGCAGCACTTCCCTGGCAGGCTGTGTGGCTGGACTGGAGCTGTTCTGCTCATCGAGGCAGGAGCAGAGAGGCTGGGTGGGAATTAGGATTTAACTAGAAGAGTGGGTCAAGAGCCTGTCTCGCCTTCCCACATCTTCTCTTCAGAGCAGTTGCTGAACAATGTGAACAATGCGTGCAGAAGGCTTTTTATTTTTGTGTAGGAACGTGTGTCTAATGAATTAGCAATGGAATGGAACCTAACATGGGTAATTTACACTGAACACTCACTCGCACAGCATCATCCATCAATTTCTTACCACATTAAAACCCATGTCCCACCCTGGGAATTTGCGGCTGGTGCTGTCTGTTGTGTCCGTCCCCCCCCCCCCTCCCCCGCTCCGGGCAAGTCCCTCCCAGTACCCTTTGGCGTAGCACAGCCACACAGGTCCCTTCTTTGGAGGGAGGGGCAATGCGCCTCCAGTCCAGCCTCTGCACAGCCCAATGGACAACGGGCTGTGCCATGCCTGGGACCCGCTGGCACAAGCTTGGTATGTGAGGGTGGGCACAAGGTCCCCATCCTGCAGCCTCTGGCTGTGGTGTGCCAGCAGGGGCCAAGGGGAAAGGGGATTTGCCGTCAATTGCTCGGGTGGTGCAGCAGGGTCCCAGGGCAGCGCAGCCCTTAGCACACCCTGCCCAGGCATGGGAGATGGCCACAGAGGACTGGCCACAGGCAGCCCCTGCCCTGAAGCTGGGCGCCCGCTCTTGGTGTGCTGAGCCTTCACCAAAAGCACAGACAGCTTTTTGGCTGGGAGCCGAGTTCTCTTGGTGCCTGGGTCAGCGTGATCCTAATTCACTCGCCTGGGGACCAGTGCCAGACCCAGAGCAGGATGAGAGGCCAGCACCACCACAGCTGGAGTGTGGAGCTGCTGCAGTGGGGCAGGTGGTGGGTGGGTGGGTGTGCACACCAGTGGGACTGGTGAGCGTGTCTGGGGTGCAGCGGAGAGCTCGGCAGCCCCAGGCGCCCTCCTCCTGCCAGCCTGTCCACTGCTGCAAGGACACCCTGGGGAGGGAGCACATGGGGAATTGTCACGTAGATGTAATTGCTGTGATAACTGCTGAGTGTGGAGTTTGTAGATAAAAAATTGAGTGGCTGGGGCCAGTCATAATTGGTAAATATTTGTCTAGCTAATCAAAAGGCCTTTTAATTAACAATTTTGTTCTTGCAACTGGTTTAATTTCTTTTAAGAACTTCTGCAGAAACTCAATTAGACCCAACAGATGGCGAAGAGCATCCCGGCATCAGCACATCCTGCCATCTGTCACCGCTGGAGAGTGGGCAGCCCTGCCAGACCCACACACCCCACGGCAGCTGTGGGCCCATACCTCCACCACATGGGAGCAGGCAGGCGACATCCCCTCCACAGAAACCATGGGCATTGCTGTGCGGGACACAGGGCATTGCTGGGTTGGCTGCTGCCCTGGCACAATCTCCCCGTCTCCAGCAAGCTGAGTTCCATGGGGCCTTTGCCGCCACCATGCCCCACTGCCTGCACGCTGTTACCCTCCCATCCACATCCCTGCTCTCGGCAGGTGAGCTGCAGTATCCACACCTGCAGCTCTCTACAATCAAGAGATTGCTTGGCATAAGAGGTGCCTGATGCGTCTCTTCCTCAATCAGCCGCTCTTCAGGCCCAGCTCCATGCCACTTGCCGCTGATTGCCCTTTGTCTCCTGCAAGGCCGTGCTCTGCAGCAGTGCAGGCAGCAGGGCCGTGTGCTCCCTGGGCAGGCGCAGCACTGCTCCCAGCATGGCTCTGCCCTCCTCCCCCCATGTTCCCCATGGCCCCTGCAGCTCCTGGCAGGAAACGATGCTGGGGCTCTCCCAGCTCCAGGGGCTTTTCCCAGCAGGCGCTGGACAGGAGCCCCTGGGCATGAGCTCTCTGCTGGGTGCTGGTTTCGGCTGCCCGGGGTGCAGGGCCCTGCTGCTCCTTCCCAGCGCCTGCCCACGGGAACGTGGCCAGAGAGCACATCTGGGTCTTTATCGAGATCAGGTGTGGGGTTCGCAGCCAGTTGTGCAGCTGGCAGGGCAGGAGGAGATGCGGGTGAGCGGAGGGCTGGGCTGAGTGCAGGGCAGAGCACTCAAGCCCCAGGGCTGAGCTGGCAGAGGGGGTACAGCCGCCTCGGGCATCGCTCCCGAGCCATGCTGCTGGAACGCATCCTGGGCTCCAGAGAGAAGAGCACCTAAATCTCTCCTGCCAGGCTCTCCAGAGATGTCCCCCTTTATTCACAACTGCTTTTTAATTGCCTTTTGTCAATTACAGCGAGATGGATTGGGTTTCTCTGGGAGGCAGTAATTAGTGCGGGGCTGGATGCCGAGGCAACCAAGCTCCCTCTTTACACAGCAATGGTGATTTGTAAACCTGTCACTGACACACCGAGCTCGGCTCCCTCTCATGCCTCCCGGAGCAGTGGGAAAGCTGTGCACAGCACCGGGAGTACCCACCTCTGCTCCCTGCACAGGAGTGAGCGGGACCTGGGCATCCAGCCTGGCCTCTCCCATGCCCTTGCCGTGCTGGCCCAGTGCACAGCGCCCAGCACACGGCTCCACAGAGGGGCTCACGGGGCAGCACCCTGCAGATGGGAACAGCCGTGTGCGGGGCATGAGAGCTGGGGTGCAGTGCCAGGGCAGGCAGGGCCTCTGCAGGCAGCACGAGAGAGGAGCTGCCCCGAGCGGGTTGGGGCGCAGGAGCCACTCTTCCGCTCCTGCCAGGAAGAATTAACACCTACAGTTTCCAGCTGGCTGTGGTCGGCTGCCTAATTAGGGTTGGTGACAATGGCAATTAGTCATCCAGGTTCCCCGTGTGAGAAGAAACATGCCTGGGACCTGCTGGGAGCTCTGACCAAGTCGCAGCTCTCTGCATAGTGACTGCAGGCATCCTGCCCACCGCACAGCCTGCGCGGACGCTCTGCCTGGCCTCTCTGGCTGACTACCTCTGAGCTCAGGATGGTCTCACCCATGTTGCCAAAATTCACAACTCTAGATGATGTGGCCAGTTGTGGGACATGGTGGTCGGCTTGGCTGCACCCAGAGACACAGCCTGCCCTCGCTCAGCCCTGTCTTCTCCTGGCACTCACTGGCGTCTCCCACAATCCCTGTCCCAGCCCTGCACAGCTTTGGGCACTGAGGCGATGTGGCCATCAGCCATGTGCCATGGCCAGGCTGCAAGGACAAGCCAGCAGGCCTGGCCTGGCTTGAATGAGTGAGTCCAAAGGATGCAGTAGACAGTGCCGTCGTCCAGCCAGCACCAGGATGGGACCAGCCCCCTGCTGTGGTCCCAGCAAGGGGCACCTGTGCAACCCCACCATGCTCAGCAGCACCGCAACATGCGGGCTTCCGCCTCAGCAATGCAAGCCCCATCCCCAACCTCCCTCCCCAGAGTAAGGTCAGGGCAGCGCAGTCATGCGTCCTGCAGCTCTCACAGGTGACAGGACGAGGAGGGGCAGCCACAAACACTCTGCCCCCCGCGACTGCAGAGCCAGGGGAGCCCTGGCAGTTGATGGCACAGCAGAGGCTTCCCATGGCGGCGGCGAAGAGCCAGGGCAGGAGGGAGGGGAGAAGCCAAGGAAGCTCCGGCACAAGCTGCACGGTGCTGGCTCTGGGAAGGCAGAGACTGCTGGAGGGTCTGGAGAAGAGTGACAGCCGAGCCCTTCCCACCATGGGGTTCTGCTCACGCTGGGGCTGCCATCAGCCACCGCCTGCTCTCCCCAACTCCCCCCTGCCCTCCCTCTCTGCTTCATGGCGTTTGTCTAATTCCCTATACCCCTTTCCTATTTCTCTTCTTGTCAGAAGAAGCGGGCTCTTGCATCCAGAGACTCCACAGCCTTTTCTTGTGGCTGTAGATTAAATTTCCCAGCTCAGTGTCTGCTGGCCCCTGGCTGAGTCAGTGTGCATGGATGCGCTCCCAGTCCCTGAAGCAAAGCACAGTCCTGGCAGCGCCAGCTCCTTGGAGAGGGTCTGTGCAGAGGCACGGGGTGATCCCTGCCAGCAGAGCCAAGCCAGCCCTCTGAGCCACAACTGCAGGCAAAGAGAAAGGGTAAATCTTGTGTGGGCCCAGCAGTCAGACTCTGCTGAGCATCCCCCAGCTCCTGCTTTCTTTGCTCTGTCCTTGACCCCGGGGACGGTGCAGCATGTGGAGGGAGCCTGGCTGCTTTAATTAAACCATGTTTGCAAACTCCCATGGTAAGCATCACTAATTATAATTAGGGAGAGCAGATCTTCCTTCCCTCCCTCTTGGAGACGTGAACAAGCTCCCAGCATGCTGACCAGGCTTGGAACTGAGGACTGGCATGTGGCACCACTCAGCATTCCCTGAGCTAGGAATGTGCCCCAGGACAGCTCCTGTGGGGTGACAGCCACACCAAGGACACTGGAGCTGGGGGTCCCAGGGGCAGGATGCCACAGTGCAGCTGGCATCGACCCCTCCCTCTGTGCATGGCGTGACTGTCCGCCGCTCACTCGGCATTCTCTCTTCATGCTTGAACCATTGGCCTAACGATTTCAGGTTTCTCCCCATTTTCTTGTATTATTATTTGTCGTTCCTGTTGCAGTTCAGTGACCATGAATTATTGAACGTCTGCTTGTTCAGTAACTCTTTATTTCCACCTCGGCACACTGCTGCCTTGCTGCCTGCATGGGATGCCTGCCAGCTCCTGCCTCCAGCCCGCTGTCTGCTGCCACGAGACTCCTCACTGGCGAGGCCACGGGTGAGCGGCTGCATAGGCTTCTGGGTCCAGTGAAATGGCTATCCTAGGCTCTGCTTCACTGGCCACTGGGGCTGGGGAAGGTCAGGAGCTGCTTAGCTGTGGGAACCCCAGGCAAGACATAGGATGTACCAGGAAGCATTGGGATGCACAGCAGGGCTGGGTGAGCAGCAGGGGCAGCCAGCTGGAGCTCATTTGTGCCATGAGTGGGTGGGACCCAGGCTGTCAGGTGCACGTGGGGTTGATTTAAGGCAGTGCTCAACATTTCCCCACCAGGTGCTAAGAAGAGGAGTGGTAGGAGGAAGCCAAGTGTGCTCCTCCGGGGGGAGAGGCAAGGTGAGGCTGTGATGGGAGAACAGTACTTGGCAGAGGGTGGCAAGGGAGGGTGCAGACACAGTCTGGCTCCAGGCTGTGGTGGGTCTGCACTGCTGCTGAGGATGTCTGTGAGTGCCTGGAAACCAGCTCCCTGCAGCTGCCTGTGCGCTTGTCATGCTGATGCCATGTGCTGCAGCGGCTGGGCACCTGTGCACTCTGTCCCTCCCTGTCCCCCGGAGCTATGTGCCTGCCAGTGGGAAGAGGTGTGCTGGTGCTCACTGAGCTGCCCAGTGCTGGTGCCAGAACTGGGGCTGTGCTGAAGTGTTTGGAAGAGTGAGGAGGCTCTTGGCAAGGGACAATGTCTGGCCAGGCCATCAAAGCAAGGAAAAGGCTCAGGTAGAGCTGGAGCTGCCTTGGGCAATGGTACAAGCAGCTGGGAATGAGCAAGGCAAGCTCTTGCCAGTGCTCAGCCCTGCCTGGGAAGACAGGGTTTTCCCAGGGCCAAGGAATGTTTCCCTCCTTTGTGCCATGCTTAGAGGGCATTTGTTGTGGGCAGAGGGGAGCCCCTGGGTTTAACAGGCCCTGGATGGGGATGAGGATATGGGTGAGCCCAGTGCCAGGCTGAGCTGGGATGCACTGGGGCTGGCTGCACCTCAGCCCTGCAAAGCCACGGCTTTTTCCACGCTGCTTTTGTGCTTAGGGCAGAGCTGAGAAATCTCTTTTTGGTATTGTGGGATTTCACAGATGTGAAGAATAAAGTCTCTGAACTCCCTAAAGCTGCATTTTCTGAGTGCTGCAACACTGATACCTCTGAAACACTAAGCACCTGGTGCTGGGCTGTCTCTGCAATGGTGTCCCTAAATAAATCCTTTCCCCATGCCGAGCTGCACTGATGGCCTGTTGTTGAACAGCCAGACACCGCAGGATAAGATGAAGACATTGTTTCCACTCATCCCAGAAAAAAACCCCACCTTTCTTGTAGGGTGAGACTGGAGCTGGATAGCTTCGAATCCCAGTGCAGTCACTTGCTCAGCTGTGCCCCCTGCCCTCTAAGCATGGGATGCAGGGAGTGTTGATTGCTTGATGCCCACCTCACAGGGCACCTCATGAGAACCACGTGCTGGCATTGAGCTGAGCTGGGCACCCTCTGCTGGCACATGCCTGGCCCTTTGCACACGCATGTGCAAGGTGCTTCCTCCAGCCTGTGGCCTGGCCTGGGTGCTCTCTGGCACCTGCATGCTCATCTTTGCCTGCTGCCATCCTGCACATAAGCAGCCTCCCTGGGAGACTCGCTCCATTTTTTTTCCTTTAACCTTGAAATGCAATTTCGTCCCCAAAATACCCTTTTTCCTGTAAACAACATCTCTTTAGTGAGATTACAGCAAAAATCCCTGAGCCACCAGGTCCCGGGTGCTTTATCACCCAGCAAGCCCCATCCGTCACAGCCACGCGTGTGTTCCCATGCCCCGCCCTCACTGATGGGTGATGGTCTTTTCATCATTTTTACAGATTTATTTTACAATAATTTAATTTCATCCTCAGCCCTGGGAAGACAAATTGGCCCCTGATGTGACAGGGGATTCAGAGCCAGTCTCATAAATTTGCTGCCTCTACACAAAGCTCTTTCTGGAGTCCCCACTGCAGCCGTTAGCGAGAGTTTTTAAACAACAGGGAGCGGGGCTGTAAATCTCTTGTGGCACTGGATGAAGGCTGCTAGTGCTGCTGCTTCTCCCTGGGTCTGGCCTGGGCTTGATGGGTCTGGGTGGCTCTGGTTGGCTGCAGGGCTGGGGCAGGGACACAGGGCTCCACAGGCTGCCCTGACAGCTCCCCTGTGGGACTGGGAGCTGCTGGTGGCTCCACAGGAGCTGTCAGTGGCCGTGTGCCAGGGCTCTCGCTGTGCATCGGAATGCTCGGGAATCTGCTGCTGGTGGACCAGGGGTGATCAGTGCCCAGGATCCCCTCTCTGCAGGCACGCGCCTTGTTTTCCTGGATTGGCAGAGCTGGTGCTGTGCGGGGCAAGGGCTTCAGGGCAGTGCTGCCAGCCTTGCTGCAGAGCTGTGCCCACTCCTGCACATCTGCACTGATCACATGTGGGACTCGCGACACTTTCATTGCGAAAGGCTTGCCAATCTAATTAAACTCAAGTGACTCCCCTGCCCCCAGGCACAGCCCCTCATTTCCCTTTGATTTATTATGTCTTCTGAATTTATTTAAATGAGTCTCGGTGTTTGCATAGGCTAGGAGGGTGTTGGCTGGAGCTGTAATTGCTGGAGCGAGGGGAAGGCAGCAGGAGGGGCCCTGTAGGGCTGAGCCCCCCAGCCTGGGCCAGGTGGTCATGTCCACTCCAAGCACCCATCGGGCTCCACTGCCTCCCAGCAGATCTGGACTGTAAACCTGGAGCTGTGGGAAGGACCTTACCCACTTGCGCATCTGGAGCGACAGCGGCTGCTGCTGCATGGGTACAGCCACCCACAGAGGTGTCTGCTGTGGGGTGGGGGCTGTGACAGGACCCCAGCTGAGTCCTGGCATGGGGAATGCCTTGAAGCAAAGCCCCTCGTGCTGGTGGGGTTTGGCTCCTGGCGCTGAACTGTGACAGTGCCTGGGGTTCTGCCTCAGTAGAGCTGCGATGGCAAAGGCTTGAGCACCTTCTGTGACCAGTTCAGGGGCTTCTCCCTGGTGCAGGGCAAGGCAGCGGCTGCCCTGGCTCTGAGGTGGCAAAGGCAGGGGGCCAGCAGAACCCGGTGTGTGCAGGGGCTGGACCTCACTGTGGCTCCTGGCTGGCGTGGGAGAGGCGTGCGGGACCCCAGGAAATCCTATGGCACCACTCCAAGGAATTCATCTGTGCTTGAGGCTGGAGGTTGTTCTCTCCTCTCTGCAGAGCCTCTCACTCCCTCCATGTTTCCTCCTGCCTCCTCGTCACCGTCTCTCTGGCTCTCAAAGGAGCGCGGGCTGAGCCTCCTGCCCAAGCACCTGTGCGCTCTCATGCCTGTCTGGGCTCCGTGCTGCTGGCCTTGCCATCCCAGCCTGTGTTTGCACAGCTGATTGTTCCCAGCTCCGTGAACTGCCTTGCACTTGTCCCTGTTGAATTTCATTCTATTTTTTCCAGTCCATTTCTCCAATTTGTCAAGATCATTTTTAATTCTAATCCTGTCCTCCAAGATACTTGTAGTCACTCCCAGCTTCGTGTCATCTGCAAATTTAATAAGTGCTTTCTCTATTCCATCATCCGTTCTTAATGAAAACATTGAGCAACACAGAACCAGGGTGAGCCCTGGGCTATCCAAGCAGCCTGACATCTGCACATGATTCCTGCCCAGCTGTGGTGGGAGATGGTGACAGAGCTTTGCTGTGTTGGCTGTGCCCCGCTGCATCTCCCAGTTCATGTGGAACCCCTCTGCTTTGTTGCCCCAGAACAGCACTGGGACCATGGTGAGCTGCTGGCTCTGGGGTTCCTGTTCCCTGCTGGAGGATGTGGGTGTTGGAGCTGAGGTGAGGCTGCAAGGAGTCAGAGGTTTGTCTCAAGAAGGGCTCCACACCTGACTGCACCCCCAGCCATCTCTGTTATTTAATTTATTGTCAAAAACAATTTGTAAAATACAAACTGCTGCCTGCGCCAAGCTCCGTGTGCCCGGGCAGAGCTTAATTTCACAGTAAAATTTCTAATGCAATGAATAGCTTTTCCCAGCACCAGCCCATGCCCAAGCCAAGAGCTTTGCAGGCTGCATGGACTGCGTTGAGCAGCTCAGAAATGGCTCTTGCCCTGCCCTGCAGAGCACGCAGCTCCCCAGGCCAGCTGACATGATGGCTGCAGTGGCCCTGCCAGTGCTCATCTGCATGATGCTGCCTGGTCAGCTCGGTGGCGTGGGACCCACCATGGCTGCAGCCTGGTCCTTGGGAAGCCGCAGGCCGTGGCTTGCCATGCAATGACGTGGGTGCAGACCTTGCTGCATCCTGTGTGATGCTGCCTCTCCGCATGGCTTCTGGGGACGTGTCCCAGCAGGGCTGGCCAGCGCTGTGGTGGTGGTGGCTCAGCTGAGAGCTGGTTGCTCCTACACTGATTCATCTCATGTCAGAGTTATAATTTCATGGTCAGGGTCTAGGAGGCTTGTACACACAGATACATTAGTTCTGCATTTAGTGATACTTGAATAATTGGTGTCACATCAATTAGATCGGTTCTTGGATACTGTGGTGATAAGTGCTGTGCAAAAGCCTCTGAGCTGCAGGATATGAGGAATCCCAATGGCAACCAAGGCTGGTGGGGCTGGCAGGGATGTTGAGTGTTGTGAGAGCAGCAGAGGTGTGTGGTGCATTTGTCCTTTGCAAGAGAGCAGTGAGGCCTGGGGCTCTCAAGGTGGCCAGAGCCTGGTGCTGCCGTGCTGGGGGGACACTGCCCTGGCAGCACAGTACAGCATGCAGGTGTGCACTTGGGAAGATGCTGCCAACATTGAAAACTTCTGAGCTCCTCAGTGCCCTGGTTGTCCCATCACAGTGCTACTCTGTGTCCAGCCACTTGCTGGGTACCTAGTTTAGCATCATCTGCTGCTTCCTTCATCCCTTTGGGCTGCTGTTGCAGCCTGTGGCATGGATCTGTGCATTCAGTGGACTTCCCAGCACCATGCTGTCTGGCCTGTCAGCTAGTGGGGAGGAGACTTAGGTCTGGGGCAACACGGAGAACCCCATGGCTCACATGCCTGCAATACAGATCAGCACTGTCCGTCTGATCCCTGCTGCAGGTTGTAGGCAGAGGTAATTTGCAGATGACAAATATCCCCAATAGTAAATATTTTTCCCACCCTCATCTTTCTACAAGCAGATAAGGCGGCAGCACTGTGGCAGTATCATTGCTGGAGGGAGACAAACTCTTTGGCAGTCTTAAAAGTCTATTGTGTTCCTACAATTATTTATAGATAAACAGAAGAAAGCCAATAAGCCCAGAACGAAGCTGCACAGCTGCATTTGTTATGACGGTGGTGATGTTATCCGTACCTCACACCCACACATACACATCTCCAGTGCATGGAAACTCACTGCTGGCTTCTATCGAATCCCCATCCCGTAGGAGGCAGGACACGCTGCAAGCTTTTCCCTCTCCTCGCTGACTTGCTGCCAGGCTGTTTCACCCAGAATGACCCACCTGCACAACTCCTCCAGCAGCTTCTCTGCCCTGGCCAAGCTGTGGAGCTGCAGCACCCAGGGTGCCATAGGGTCCAGGGGGGCCCATGAGCAGTGTGGTCCTTCCCTAGGGCACCCTGGAGCTGCTGCATCTCAGTTCCAGGTGACAGCAAGATGTGGAGACTGGGTGGTCTTCATCCTTTTAAACCAGCCCCCAGCATGCTGGGTGCCTCACGGTGAGGGGGTCCTAGTGTTGCTTGCAGGGAGTCCAGGACTGGCTGGGTCCTCACCAGCTCATGCAGCCAGGCCCCAGTGTGCGGGTGTGAGCCTTTTGGCTTTCCCTCTCCCTTGAGGTCAGGATCTCCCATCACACAACACTGCAGAGGACAGAAATGGGTGTGTTTGCAGGAAATCGTGTGAGGGACCTGGGATTAAGTGATGAGGCAGGAAAGAGAAAGGAGACCACCACTAATGAGTGCATTTCTCCAGCCTGTGGAGTGGAGATGCCAGGGAGTGAGAAATGCTGGCTCCAGCATGGAAAGGGCTCAGGAAGAACCATGCTCTCCCTGTTTGGTGAGTGCTTGGAGAGGGCTCTGAATGCCCTTGGGAGCCTGGCAGGGCAGGAGAACCACCAGCACAAGGCCCGGGACGTCTCTATGCCAGGCATCAGGGTCTCTGGCTGAGCTGCTGTCTGCGTCACTGGGGCTCTCGACCAGCCCAAGCCTCCCAGGGTGCTGCACGGCATCACCTGGCTCCCTCTGGGGCAGGAGAACCACAGCTCCTCCCTGTGTCCTGGGGTGCAGGATCCAGGCCCTCTCCTGCCAAACAGCCTTGTCTCTGTAGAATCTCCAGTGGGGGAAAACACCTGGATGAGCTCTCCAGCTGTGAGCAGCACCCAAGGGCAGCGACTGGGAGCCTTTAACTGGACTGGAGAGTGAGATGGACAGCAGTAAGTGACTGGTACAGTTTGTTCACTCGGTAAGGATTTATACAATCACTTCATCCCGTAATTGGTATTCTGGGGAGGGAGGGAGCTGCAGCTCCAGCATCTGCCTCTGTTTGTTTTCTCTCTTTCTCTCCCCTTTTCAGAATGAGTAATTCTGTCCCTCACAATCCCATTTAAACAGCATTTGTGGAGTGAATAATTAGTTACATTCAATTAGGTCTCACGCACTCTCACTTTGGGGGACAGACGTGCTAATGAGACAGCGCATGTCTGACATGCGGGAGTGGGAGTGCAACACTGTGAGCCAGCAGGGAGAGGGGGGGAGCCGATGGGGGAGCCCGCTGCCATGGTGGGACAGCTGCTGGAGGCCAAAGGCTCCGTGTCTGTGGCCCACGTGCTGCCAGCCCGCAATGCCAGCCCTCTCCCCCAGCAGGACGAGCAGGGCCAGCAGGAATGAGGGTCACTTCTGTGCCCAGGGCTGGATGGTCACTGCCCAGCCCTCGGGCCATCCTGCTGGCATTGCCGGAGGGCCGAGCCCTGAGAGGGAGAGCTGTGACATGCTTTTATCTCCCTTATTAAACCTAACATTAGGTTTTAAGAGGCGCCTTAAATAACGTGCCACTGCTTTTACAGCAAAAGTTGCTCTGTGTTGCAGCCGCTCCCAGCTCTGGGATTTATGGCCTTTCTCACGCCACGCAGCATGTGCTCAGGTGTTGGCGGGGCCAGGGCTGCAGCTCCGTACCTGACGCTCGGTGCCGCTGCAGCCCGGCCCCGCGGCAGCTCCGCTGCTGCCCCCGCGGTGCGGGTCCTGCACGGCGCGCGTGGGGCGCGCGGTGCGGGGCTGAGGTCGAGTCTGTGGGGCCCACGCACGCCTTCCTCGAGGGCAGCAGACGCTCTCCCAGCACGAGCAGCGGGAGCTCTCAGTGCCGCGGAGCCGCTGGACTGGGCTGGGGGCTGCAAGGAGGCTCTGGGGCCGTGGCTGGGGTCCCGCACAGCTGCTCTGCCCGTCCCGCCCCAGGTGGAAGCGTCTGTCCTGAAGCACCCGTGCCCCGAGCAGTCCGGAGCGCTGGGGGGCGCTGCGGCCGCGCCGCTCACAAAGAGCGAGGAACCAGGAACTTTAATCACAGCCTTTGTCCGCGCGGAGAGAACGGGCGGGCCCCGCCGCCCCCGCGGGGCCGAGGCTGGGGAGCGGGGTTCCGTGCTGCGGCCGCGCTGCTGGGTACCCAGCACATGGGTTTGGGGGATCTACGCTGCGCAGTCCCCGAGCCGTCCCGCAGCGCCGGTCCCGCAGCGCCACCTCCCGGCCCGCACCGGAGTGCGTGGGGGCTGCTGCTCTGCACCAGGCTCCAGCGCGGGTGGCCCAGGCGGTGCTGCCGGGGCCCCGCTGGGCCAGTGGCTGAACTGTGCTCTGCACGGTGGTCCCGCACCCCCCTGGCATCTCTGGCACCCGCACAGACCGGGCTCTGCCACGGAGACTCCACCCGAGCAGCCCCTCTTCCCGCGGCACCCCCTGCTGCTGCCTGCACCAGGCAAGGGGGCAGCGCCCGAGCGGCTGTGCTCCCCTGGCACCCGGGCAGGTGAGGGTACTGTGCTGCCCATGACACCTGGGCAAGCGCTGGCACTGGGCTCTGCTCTTGCACCCCAGTGACGGCAGTAGAGCTTTGCTGCATGGTGGCAGTCCCGAGGCAGCCAGCCCAGGTGCTGCTGTGGTGTCCCCATGGCAGTGGTCGTGCCATGGTCCACTGCGGTGTCACATCATTTGCAGTCAGGCTGGACACAAAATTTTCTCCCTGGCTGGAGGGGACAATGCTGGCCCCAGTCTGTGCTCCTGTCGCAGGCAGTGCCTTGCGCCCTCACTGCTTCTCCTGCTCCGAGATGCGGCTCTCCTTACCATCCTCCTGGGCCACAGGCTGGTGCGCAAGCAGTGTCTCCTGCACAGGGAAGACTTCCCCCTGCTCCATGGGCTCCAGGTTCTCTTCAGGCTTCCTAGCTCCTGTCTGCACAGGGTCAGGGGTCAGGGCAGGCAACTACGTCCCCTCCCTCTGCAGCCACATCTTTCACAGGCTCCTGCTTGCTCCACACCGTGCAGGGCAGAGTCTCACCCTGTGCGGGTCCCTCCTGTCTCAGCACTTGCCAGCAGCAACCCAGGGCTGCCCCAGCCCTTGTCCTGTCCCAGCTGGGCAGCTCTAGGACAGCCTCCACCCCTCCTACCCTGCATAGCCACAGCCCCTGTTGTTCTTTGCTGCTGCCACATCCCCAGTGCCCAGGAGTGTCCCCCCAGTGCTGGAGGAGGGCTCTGCGCACACTCACCTGCTTCTGCATCTGTGGCTTGGGATCTGGATGGAAAGAGGGAGGCAAAGTTCAGGTGGGAGTGTTCCTGCCCTGCCATGAGCTCTCAGGGACCAGAGCCATCCTTCCCACTTGGCTCCTTGGCCCTGTACAGCCCCTCTGGCCAAGGCATCGCTTCCCCTGTCCCAACCCCTTACCAGTGTGGACCAGGCAGTAGATGCAGATGCCCACAAGGCATGTGACGACCACGGCCGTGATGGGGATCAGCACCGACAGCGAGGAGCGCCTGCCCAACTCTGCCGAGGGAGATGGGGTCAGTGAGGCACTGTGTGACACTCCCATTGGGACACTGACTGCCCCAAGCCACCTCTGCTCCAGGCCCAGTCCCATGGGGTTCCAGCCTAGGGTAGCAAGCTCTTACCACAGATCACATCCGAGGTGTTCGTCCCTTTCACCTTCACCACCAGCCCCTTTTCCTCACAGCTGCAGGGAAGAATGAGACCATGTAATCCCAGCAGCAGCCTGAGCGTGTGGAAAGCCCCTGAGGAGGAATGGCTGGGGCTGTGCACACAGCAGGGCTGCACGAAAAAGCGTCCTGTGCTGAGCCTGCCAGGCTCTGGAGGGACAAGTGGCCAGGGGCCTCCAGGCCTTAGCTGTGCAACAGGGACCCCAGGGAAACAGACCCCAGGCTCTCCAGCCCCCCCCCCCCCCCAGTTTCCTGGTCTGGAGCTGCTGAAACCGCTGAAGATGGGGACTGTTATAGCTTGGGGACAAGGCATAGGAGGGAGCAGATATTTGAGACCTGCCTGGTCAGGGAGGCCTTGGTGCTCAGACTCTGCTGCTGTTGCAGAACAGCAATGACTGTTGACCATTGAGAGATGACCTGCTGACAGGCTGCAAGTGGCTCCGTGGGGAGATAATTTCTTGGCACAGATAGAAGCAAAGTGAAATCCAATGGCTGGCAGCTGAAGCGAGACTAATTTAGCCTGGAAATAATGCTCATGTTTCTACCAGGGACTGCAATTAACCCTCGAGCAGCTTTCTAAAGACAGGGACAACCTGTCAGCCCATAGCATCCTCAAAGCCAGAGTCCCCATGGAGAGGGCTGGTGCCTTGGCTGACGGCTGCAGCCAAGGAGTGTGCTGGGAGAGAGAGCCTGGACAGGGCATGAGGGTTCCTCATTCCTTGCTCTCCAGCCCAGATGACAGTGTGGACATCCCTGGAGGGCTCAGCATTCTGTGCACACACTGAGGGATAGTCACAAGCACCTGGATATCTGTCTCAAGCTCAGCCACACCGCCCTGGACCTCACTGGCTTCACAGTGCTGCTCCTCTTACTCCTGCCCTGTGCCAGCCTGATGCTGTGTCCCACAGAGACCATCCCGGCTGTCTGGTCCCCAGGGCCCCTAAGGAGGCTAGCAGCAGGGGATGTGCTCACAGGGACTGGGTACAGCTGGGGATGGGTGAAGGATGTGATCAGCACCCAGACAATACCTTGTCCAAGGATGGCACGGCTCGGTTTTAGAAGAGACATTGGAGAAGGTGCCTTCTGCACAGGGCTCGCAGGGGGACGACATCCGGGCCACAGCCTTGGCTGGAGAGGAGCAGAGGTTGCAGGAAGGTCAGCATGAGCTGCGGGAGGTGAGGGGCCCTCCCTGTGGCATTGTTGCTAGGCTCAGCATCAGGCACAGCTCTCCTGAAGCCCTGCTAGAGGACCTTGCTGGGCGAGTCCCCCTTCTCTGCGGGGCCTGAGGTTGATGCTGCCTGGGCATCAGTCCCGCTGTGAGGGAGGACCTGGCCAGACTCACCCGCCACAAAGCCAAAGCCATGCTGGCAGGGCTGGTTCTCCACACAGGTCTGGCAGCTGCTGTCAGAGCAGTGCATGCCAGCCCGGCACTGGCACACCGTGTTGTGTGTTGCGTTGCCTTGTGTCTTTACGATGAGGCCGGTATCTGGGCAAAGGGAGCACAAGCAAGGTGAGACACAGGGTGGATGAGCCTAGGGGTACATCAGGCCACTGGGCACAAGGAGCACTTACTAGTGTCACAGACATCGTGGGGGGCACAGTGGCTCTCCTTGGTCCAGCTGGACTGATAGTGCCCACTCTCACAGCGAGTGCAGACAGAATCTCCTGTGACATCGCACTCAGAGACCAGCTTCTCCCCTGCAATAGAGGCTGGTGAGGAGGGTCTGAGGGGGCTTTCCCCCTCTCCAGGCAGCAGCTCTGCCAGCAGGACAGGGGAGCATTGATGTCCGTGGGCCACTGTGACAGGCTGCCCAGGGGCGAGGGCTGCAGGTGCCAGCTTGCCCAGTGGCTGCACACACAGGGCCAGGTGGGGAGGGCTGCTGGGTGCTGGGGCAGGAGGGGAGGGGGCCTGTTCACTGGCTCCAGCACTCCAAGGACCTGGAAACTGTCTGGCAGTGACAGTGGGAGCTGGCAATTACCATCACGATCTGGTGGCACCAGTGGCAGCACTCTCCTTGCAAGCTGCCTGTGCCATGGGTCCTGCAGCTGCAGGAGCACAGACAGTCCCAAGAGGGCTGTGGCAGATTCTGTGAGGTCCAGGGGGCCTCTCAGGGCACCCAAGGAAGTCCCCAGTTGCTGTAGCACTGAGGAGACACAGGTGGTGCTGCTGGCAGTGGGGTTGGGTGGGCTCAGTCACAGCAAACTGAGCTTGCTCCGCTGGCAGAGCTGGCACTGGGGCCCCAGTAATGGGAAGGGGCAGGGGTCTCTGTACCTGGCTGACATCGGTTGCAGCACCTGCCCTTGTGTTCATACTGCTTATCAAAGCATCTTATGGCATCACCAGGCTCCCAGCACTGGAAGAGACAAGATCTGAGCACACATGCTGCACTCTGACACCACTTTGCTTCCGTGAGACGTGTGCGCTAACCTGTGTGCTCACCCCGTCCCGAGGCGAGGGCTGCCTCACACTGTGCTTCCCATGCCTGTGCTAACCACAGACCGCAGCAGAGCCACCCGCGTTGCCGGTGCCACCAGCGCTCTCTTTGAAGTGGGGTGGCAGCGATGCCAGCAGGGTGGCTCCGCATTTCCCTGTATTTCCTACCAGACAGCAATCATGCGTTGCCCCTGCCCACAGCCGCTGTTCAGGGAAGGGGACACGGGGTGACCAAGGCTGATACACCAGCCCTGAAGGGCAGGAAAGCCCTGGGGAAGGGTATCATCCATGCAAAGCCAGCCAGGGCCCTTCTGTGATGCTCCTAGCAAAGGCTGCATGGACGGGGAAGGGCGGAGGGGAGGTATGGGTTCAGATCTCGGCCAGCCTGGGTGCAGGACACCCCCAGCCGCGCAGCCTCCCGCAGAGCATCCCGTGCCCAGCAGGTCCCGGCGGAGGGAAACCAAGCCTGGCTGTCGGGGAACCGGCCCCGCCAACACGAGCGGCAGAAGGGGAAGTGAGAGGGGCGCAGGCAGCCCCTTCCTGAGCCCCGCAGCGCCCCGCGGCCCCGGGCCTCCCCATGGGGACCCTGCCCCAATCCCATCCCGGGCTGCGGATCCCCCGTCCCAGGGATGCGCAGCCTCTGGGCTCCCCACGGAGACCCGCACCCCATCCCCGTTCCGGGCTGCGGACACCACTGGGTCCTCGCGGGGGGAGAGGGGGGGGGGCAAAGGGGGAGCAAAAGTGGAGGCCGGGCTGAGGATCTGCGGGCAGTGGCCGCCCTGCCCTGCCCTCTCTCCCTGCTCCGGGCACGGGCAAGGCCTCTCGCGGGGGCGGGACCCGCCGGGGGGACGCGCCCCTTCCCGGAAAGCCCGGGCTGCGGCGGGGGCTCCGGCCCCGAGGGCAGGGGGAGAAGAGGAGAGAGATGAACGGAGCCCCCAGCCCTTGCCACAATCCCTGCCTGCAGTCCCTGCCCCACTCACGCCCAGCAGCGCCGTACTGAGCAGCCCCCAGCCCCCTGCCCCACTCGCCCAAGGCTCAGAAGCCCCCTGTCCCCTGCCCCACTCACGCCCAGCAGCCCCAGGCTCAGCAGCCCCAGCAGCCTGAGTCGGTTCATGACGCCGCGCCCCCCGCCGCCGCCGCTGCTCTATAACGCTCGGCCGATCCCGCCCAGGAAAGGGGCGTCGGGCCGCCCGCCCGGGACTTCCCCGCAGGGCCCGGGGGGAGCGGAGCGGGGGGCGGCGCCCCGGCAGCCGCCGCGTCCCGGGACCGCCCCAGACGGGACCACTAGGATGGGAGCGCTCCAGCCTCCCGGACCACCAGGACGGGGCCATCTCAGCCCCGGTCTCTCCAGCCCGGAGCAGCCGTGGCCGCGGTGTCCCGCAGAGCTGCTGGTGTGGGGCTCCCTTGTGCCGTGGGTCTGTCCCAGTCGCTGCCCCTGGCGGGGGCCAGCCTTGCTGCTCACTCCCAGCAGCTCCCTGGGCCACCGCATTTAGACTATTTATCACCTAAAAGTTTGGACCATGTGATCCATGAGGCCCTTCCCAACCTGGCATTCTGTGGTTCTATGGACACGCTGCCCTGCCTGGGGTGAGGAGATGCAGGCGGGCAGGGGCAGCTGCAGGAAAGCGTGTCCACTGTCCCCGCCAGCTCCTTCCCAAGGCAGAAGTGCGAGGTTTCACTTCATTTTCCCAGGAACAGCTCAGGCCTAGGCCCCGGAGAGCCCCTCACCCCTGGTCTCCACGGGGACTTAACCGCAAACACCGTCAGCCCAGGAGTGGGAAGTGGGAAAGCCAGGAGCCGGGCTGCACCTCTAGCTCGCTTCCTTGCAGCAGTCCCCAGGGAATTTCCATGGGATTCTCCCTGCCCTCCCCTCTCCAATGCAGCTGGACAGGGACTGGCAGATGCTCCGCACCCCTCTGTGCTCTGGTCACACCTTGCGGCTGCTTTGGCCTCTGTTGTTCATGCTAGCCTACAGGCCACTGCCCTGGCTCGGAGTCCACCAGCAGAGCACCCAGCCAACAGCCAGGGCGAGGAAGCTGAGGCCATGGCAGTGGCCAAGAGGAGAAGCAACCACGTGCTCTGGGTTCCCAGCCCTCATCACTTCCCAAAACTGCTCAGTGTCCCTCTCCACTTTGGTCACACTGTGCTGCCCCTCCAGCCTCTGGTGTACACGCTGGCCTGCAGCCACTGCCCCGGCTCGGAGGCTGCCAGCCAGGCAAGGGGGCTGAGGTGGAGGCTGTGACCGGGAGGACGAGCAGCCGTGTGCCTGCGTGTTTCCCCACCTGCCGCCACTTCCCAGAACTGACTCTGAGCACGAGGGTCCCAGGGGATCTCGAGGGCAGCGATGAGGCGGCAGAGGCAGGGAGGGGATTTCTGGGCCCAGCTCCCACCGCTCTGGCCGGGAAGTCCCCACCGGCTGCGCGGGGGATGCAGCACAGGGGTGGCAGGGCCCCGTGATTCCCGCCCACAGGAGCTGCTCAAGCGGGAGCCCAGCGGGAGTCCGAGCCCTGAGCTGGGCGGGGTTGCAGAGGTGGGGGCTGGTCCTGATCCCGGTCCCAGGCCCGATCTTTGTCCTGGTCCCAATCCCAGCCCTGATCCTGCGCCCAACCCTGGCCTCAGCCCCGACACCCGTTCCAGTCCCAGACCAGATCCTAATCCTGATCCCGGCCCTAGCCCCCCGTCCCGATCCCAGCTCTGGTGCCCGCCCCGATCCTGTTCCCGGACCCAGCCCTGATCCCGTTCCTGGCCCCGGTCCCGGTTCCGCCCCGTCCGGCAGTGCCGGAGCCCCCCAGCGGCCGCGCCCCGCGGGACTACAACTCCCAGTGTGCCTTGCGGCGGCCTCGTCAAGCGCGGCGTGTGGGTTGCCATGGCTACCTAGACACCACCACCACCCACCCACCCCCCCTTCCCGCGCGCGCCGAGCGGGACGTCAGCGCGCTGCGCCGTAAAGCGCGAGGCGCCCCTTCCCCGCTTTGCGACGGTAAAGCGCGGCAGCCGCGGTTGGCGCCTTTGTCCTGGCGAGCAGCGGCTTCGGGCGCGGTGGCAGCGTCGGCGGTGAGCGAGGGGCGGGGCGGGCGAGGGATAACAGTGGGGAGCGGCGGCGCCGGCGGGGAGCGGCGCTGCGGGGAAGCTGTATTTGCGGCGGGGCCGCGGCTGTGGGCGCGCTCGAGCGAAGGGCGCGCAGTGGTGCTCAGTTGGGCCCCGGGGCCGCTGGGCCCCACGGGCGGCGAGAGCGGGGTCAGCGCCGCCTGAGCGCCCCGGCCCGGACAGCGTGGGGCCTGACCTGGCCCCTCCGGCCGCACCGGTTCCCGGAGGGCAGCGGGGCCCAGGCCGCGGGGGGAGCGGGGCAAGGGTCGGTGCTGCTGAGGGGAGACCTGGCTGGGCCCCTGCAGCCCGTGGCGATCCCCGCGGGTCGGCTTCGCCCGGAGCCCTCGCAGGTCCCGCTACAAGGGTTTCCTGCTGCTGGATGAGCCCGGCACCCTCTCCGCGCTTTCCGAAGCTGTAGCGCTGTAACAAACCGCTTCGGCTTTACAGTTAAGATTTTTAGGAAAGCGTGGCTGTGATTGACCTCCAGGGGCTTTACTGGCATCTGAGCTGCGGGGGCTGTCCTGCCAGAGCATCGCGCTGGGTTTCTGCACGGGATTTGGCAGCTCTCAGCTGCCCGGGTGCGTGGCTGGCCTCTCTAGCATTGCTCTTGGAAGTAAGTCGTTTCCCTGGTGTAGAATGCCTAAAGCTGGGACAGCATTCATTTATTTCCATTTTAATATTACTAATTGGCCTTGAACTATGTAGTCTATCAAGCGGAAAATGGTAAGAGGAAGTAAAACTGTTACACGCATACTGTCTGGAAGTTTAGCCTGTTTGAGTGATTGGGACTTGTTCCTTTGTTTTGGAAGTCACCTGCACGTGACAAAAGAGCTCCCTGTTTTCCCTCCTGTGGAAAGCTTCTGCACCCTCTCCCCATCTGGCCCTACTGATCCCGCTCTTAAGGAAAAGGAAAGGGAGTTTCTAACGGCTTTTTGCAATGGGATGTCCAAGCAGTAGCAGGCTTGCGTCCTGGTGCCTGTTTGCTGTTTGACCTCCCGAGGCCACAGGCACAGGCTATGCCACCTGCACCGCTGCTCCAGGTCCCACTCCCTGGGAGTGCTGGAGCCCGTCTGGAGAAGGCTGTGACAGCTGGATCCAGTTTGGATATCACCCTGCTCCGAATGGGACCTTGGGCTGGATGGGTCTTCCCCCAGCCATTTATTATTTGTTTTATAGCCATTTTGGGAGGATTTTGAAAAATTCTTTCCCCTCAGCTGATGAGAACTGAGCTGCAGTAGTGTAATAGAGGGGAGGTCTGGTGCTTCCCTACGGAAAAATGGGACAAGTTGTAATACTTCTGATGAGGAAGGTAGAACTATGTGCGTGTGAGGACAAACTCATGGGAGGACTGAGGCAAGTATGGGAGAAGAAATTCTGGTTTGTTTTGCTTGGATGTTGGGGTTTTTTCCTCCTCCCCTGTTCTGGCAGTTCAGTTCTTCCTAACAGGTTTGTTAGGCTGGGAGCCCTGCTCTGTTTTCCATTCCTGTGGGGTTGCCTGAAAGAAAAAGGATACAATATGAAGGTGTGAAGTTGATTGATCTTAAACACCCCTTTCCTTCCCCCCCTGCCCCCCCCACTAGGTTTTCTCTTTGTGATCTGTTTTCCATGGCAAAATTGTGAAAGTGTTTGTGTAAAGCTGTTTGGTATTTCTGGGTGTTTGACTGGTTTATTTTGAGGCTCCTTTTAGACTGTAACGACTGTGGGTTACAGCTGGGGAGCATGGTGGTTGTGGGCATCTCGCAATTACCAGCACAGACTTCTGGTATCCTTGGTTTCACCACCTTTGTCTTTCCAGGTTTCTTGCACGTTATAAACAGAAAATCCTATCCCACTTTCCTGTAGATAAGCATTTAGGAGGTGTGACAACTTCATTAAAAAGTTTTCAAACTTTCAATGTTATGTTGAGAGTTTCATCAGTTTTCATTTTTTTGAGCTTTAAACCAGGATGCTGGAACACTGGGGGTGTGTGGGGTGGGTAGAGTTTGTGTTGGGTTTTTGTTTGCTGGAGTGTTCTTCTGTAGCCCTTTGGGTAAGTTTGCAGAGGGAATATTGTTGGCTGCTCCCGCTGTGTCTGCAGTAGTGTGAATCTACAAGGTATGTGTTGCCGTGCTGGGGCAGGCAAGGTAGTGAACACTTTTCCCTGGGGCTACTTAAATCCCTGGCTGTGGACCCGCCTGCGGTGGGAGAAGGTTCATGCTTGAGCAGGGGTGCGGCCGAGAAACAGTGTCTGCTGGCATTGGGAAGCCAGGGTTTCACACTGGGTGCAATGACCCAGGTGTGGTCACAGGAGAGCATGTAAACGGTACCACCTGGTGCCTCCTTCAGAGCCGATGTGGAGACATTTGAATTCTGTTATGCAGAGTGGGAATGAGCATTTCCTTTCTGCTTACTAAAATATTGCATTAATTTCAACACTTCTTTACAGCTGCTGCAGAAATGGATGTGACAGCAATGGGTGTATTGAAAAGCTTAAAGTTAAGATGCTTTAGTGGAAAATGAGTTTTATTTGTATCTTGGTTTGGAACTAAACCATTAAAGCCTATCTACAAAATAATTCGGTTTGCTGCCTTTCAGTATCCCAGCAATGCTTCAGTGCGTGCTTTGCCAGACCCTATACCCCCTGCATTAGGGCTTCTCTGGAGTGAAGTTTGTGTCAGGCAGACCAGGCTGGCTTCTGCTCTGTGCAGCTGTTAAGTTTAATCTTGTTCCAGTTGAAGTTTAATGTCATGGATTGAAATTATATGCATGGCCCTTTTTCTTTTTTGCGAAGAGTTGAATTTGGAACGAGAGCAAAATGGCTCGAGGACGCAAGAGCAATAGCATCAAACAGAGCGACTTCACTAACAGCAGCAACCCTCAGGATTTAGAGAGAAGACTTTTTGTTGGCAATCTGCCCACAGACCACATGACCCGTGAAGAGATGGAAGAGATATTTTCAAAATATGGCAAGATCCGGGGTCAGTATTATCGCCTTCTGCCTTTCTGTGGAGGGAATTCAGTGAGCAGTGTTACTGTTGTGCTTGGTCGATGCTGTTTGGTGCCCACAGGAGGAGTGACGAGTGTTGCTCCTGAAAAGTGACCTTTAATGATACCTTTGCCTGCATTTTCCCTGAGAAAGTGCATCCTTTAGCACAGCCGGAGTGTAACACCTGTCAGTGCTGCTCTGGCCTTTGATGTTGCATGTGATGTCACTCTTGTGACTTTGTAGTCTCTTAATCAAACCTCGGTCGCATCATGGGCTGTGTTTTGGTCACTGCCTTCTCAGAAGGAAGCTGATCTATGCAATGTATTTCGGAGCCTTTAAACTCTGCACTCTGATCCTGGTGGATGTGGCATTCCCCGGGTGCTGGCACGGTTAGTTCCGGGCAGAGCCCCTTTGCTTGCTGTGCTGGTGGGGTTGCGTGGCGGCCTGGGTGTGGGTCAGTGCTGTCCCATCCTTGTAACCAGTCTTGCCCTGCTGTTAACTTTTGCAGCCCTCAGCATGTACCATGGCTATGGGTTCGTGCAGTATGACCGTCTAGAAGATGTCCAGGCTGCTCTGGACGGTGAGAAGGGTCGCCTTTATAAAGGGTATAGATTAGGTAAGGAAAACTGCTCCGTGCTCTCCTCCTGACCCCAGCATGCGTTCCGGTAGAAAGAGGGCTTTTGTTTGAGAGCTCTCTGGAAAGGTTACTGTGTGAACTTGCCTGGCACAAGTCTGAAACCATCTCCACTGGGTAGGTATGTGCCTTCCAAGCTGTTTGCTGTCAGCGCTGTGTGGTTCACCCACAGCATTTATTCTTCCTAGGTCCTACTCTGAACTTGTTTTTATGCGTTAGCGCTTGAAAAGCCTTTCTCTGTGTGAGAAGCCGAGCCCTGACCAACAGCCATTGGAACCTCACCCGCACAGCGTTTAAAACATTTGTGAACCAATATTGGCCTCATCTTGGCAGGTTCGGAGGATCTGATCACAGCCCTTAGCAGCTGCTTGGATTGGTGACTTTACCTTGGAATCGGTTTGAGCAGCACCATAAATACTGGGTGCTCTGAATAGGCTTTTCATACAGGTGAAAATAATGCTGCTAAATACACTGGGAGCAAATGTGAGCAGAAATGAATAGTTAGAGATAGTGATCTGTGAAATGCAAGCAAGAAATTTACTTTAAAAGTAAACCCATGCTAATTTAAAGAACAGTTTTACTTGGGGAGGAATGAAGGGAGCAATAACTTAATGACTTGGGGGGTGTAGAGCAGCAAACGCCAGCCTGAACGTGCAAACGGAGGCAAAATCACAGAGTAGATGGGTACAAGAAAAACCTACGGCCAGCATTTGTTGAAGTTTAGAAGCTTAAATAGGAGGAACTGTGGCTGTTTTAGCAGCTGAGGTGTAGCTGTCTGGAAATGATAACGTGTCTCGCTGTAAAGGGTAGCCTGGCCTCCAGTTAAGGTTCCTCTGTTCTGAAAAGGCTGAAGGGGTTGGGGTTTACAGTGTCCAGTAGCAAACTAGAAAAGGTAACACAGTAGCTGCCAAACTAGACCCCTCAAAAATTAACTGTAACAAGCACCTGCCTGGGTGGTTGGTGTGGGTTTTCCGCAAGCCTTGGAAAACCTTGGGGGTTTCCAGGGACCAGCAGCACTGCGCATGTGCCAGTAGGCAGTCTAAATGGGATGAATCTGGCACCAGCTCCTGACAACCAATAGGTTCTTTCACCTGACTCCATATGAGAAGTGAATTAATGCCAATCAAAGTAAATCCTGTCAAACTACCTTATTCTTACACTAATGCAAGTTTTATGTCTGAAAGTAGCTTCTGTAAGAGGTTTGATTTGGTCAAGAAACCAGAACAACTGAAAACAAGATAGGCTTGTCAGATGAATCTCAGTGTAACACGGATGGCATTGCTCAGTGCTTTGAGTGGTGTTCTGGAAGAATGCCATGCTGATGTGTCTTGAAGAGAAAACACTCAAATGTGTTTTAAGAAGAGAGAAGGAAATGAAGTTGGAGTCACTGATGGTGACATGACCTGGGCTTCTTCCTAAGCTGGGTGTGGGCAGAGCTCCAGGGAAGAGCTGCTCCCAGCAGGAGGGTCTGGTTGCCCTGAGCCATGCAAGACAGACTGGTCGCTAGGGAGGTCTTGGTACCTCTGGGGTTTGCTGCTGGAACACCGTGGTTGGCTTTGATGTGCCTTCTTCAAAAAGGACAATGCTAAACTGGAGAAGCCCCAGGAGAACCCAAAGAAGTCTTAAAGAGGTGAAGAACAAGCACTAGTGAAGCCTGAGGATGGAGGAGTGATGTGATCTATGCGGTGCCGGCAGACCTGGAGTTAAGCGAGTTCTAATCTGGTAGGCATAGGTGTGACAAGGCCTCCAATGGGAAGAGATCACTTTCTTTAACAGCAAAGTAGATTCCTTCTGGAATACTTATTGGAGCTCAATGGTTTCTGTGCTCTGAAGACATAAATTGGAATTGAATGCCTTGCTAAAAGCAAAGCTCTAGTTCAATGCCACTGCTGCACCTGAGGTAGCAGTGTCACTCAGGAAGCTCTTGGCACCTGCGTTTGTCTGAGGGTCGCCCTGTTGGATCCCAGCATCCTTGTCAGCTCACAGCCCTACATCACGGAATACTGGGCTTTTTCTTGGAAGTTTTGTCGATGTTCATCTAATTAACCTGTAAATGCTGTTGGCATTAAATAAAATGGTATGAAAGCTATTCCTTGTGCACAAGAGGAGGATTACCGCCAAAGGTGTTTGTTCAGATCTAAGTACGGTTTTTTTATTTGAAACAAATGTATGATATTGAGTGTAAAAATTATAGGATTTTGCAGTGGCACCTTAAAACAGAAAATAAACATAATCTTAAACCAAAGAAAGCAGGTAGTGTCTTGCTTAAAGATAACACTTTAAGGGGAGAAAACCTCTAAACAATAAATGCAAGAAGAGCAGTTGCCTCAGTTTTGCAGACTGGGTATTAAATGTAATTGCTGATAAGGGGATAAGGGCTCTGGAAGAGTTAACTCCAGTGTTGCATTACACTGATACTTCCACAAACACATGGCAGTGTTTTCATGTCTTTAATGAGTAAACTATGTAGGGAATAAATACCCATCGGATTTGTTTGTGCCAGCAGACTGTGCAGCAGTGTGCGGTCCTGGGACAGCTACGCTGCGTTTGGAGTTGATTTTCGGCTTGCACTGCCTCTCTTCCCCCCCCAGAAAGAGAACATGCTGCTGCCTGGCTGACAGCTAGAGCAAAATTCAGAGCTAATCCCTTAATTCTAACTTTAATCTGGAAAGCATGGAAGGACAGTTGGGGCAGACTGGGCCTTAATTTCTTCTGTAGCTTCCCAAAGATGCTGGCGTGTTTATTCTTTTGCAAGAGCGATAGAAGCAGTTAATGTACGTGACTAATAAGCAGCTTTAGTAGTTGATAGACTCTCGGGGACCAGATAGGACCTGGGTTTGTTTTGTTCCTTTTCTTAAAAGGCGCTCTGAGCCAATTGTCTGCAGTCATTTCTGTTTGCTCTTGCCCCCTCTAGTGCATGATTGCCCTTTCAGTCAGCTCTGGTGAAAGGGTTTGTTTCTGCACAGTAGAGCCCTGTGAGTCCCTGCCAGTGTTGGGCAGCTTCCCTTGTTCTGGCTGAGAACAGGGCTCACTCTTCTCTCTCACAACTCTGTAACGCATCTTGTGGTGCTTTCTGTGGAGATGCTTGGGAGCCAGCTGATTCTCAAATTTCTGACCTGTTGCATCGGTTTGATCACGTTAGCAGTGGTGTTCTGAGCACACCCTCTTGCCTTGTGCTTCAGGCTTTTTCCCCCGTCCAAAGGTTGTACAACTTAGTGCTGCAGCAGTCCCTTGGAAGGCAGTTCCATGTGCCACTTGAGAACCCTTGGCTTGTTTTCAACAAGAGTAGTGGCATGCTCCATTGACCAGGCCTGGCTGTGAACTTCAGACTGTGCTGGCCATGAGCTTCCTTTCTCAGAGGCTTTCAGACTCTGCTTTTTCTCCTAGAGTCCATGAGTTGCTTTCTGCTTGCTCATAGACTGGAGAAGAAAGAGGTTCTGTTATGGAATGAGGAGTCTGGATGTAGGCCCAATTGTAAAGGGATAAAGCTGTCCACCCTATTCTGAAGTAAAAAATCTGTGAGAATTTCCTTATGTTGTACTACCTAAGCTTAATAAAGAATTGTCAAAGTGACAATGTCTCTCTGCTGAATGGATTTTCTTGCACCCTATGGATGTGGTTGAGATTAGGTTGCTTTCGTTTGAATTGTGCTGATGATCTGTTTGTTTTTCCATAGCATTGAACAGATGGGTTGATTATTCTTTGCAGATATTAAGAAAGCAGTGGAAAGAAGAAATATGAATAAGGCTTCATCAAGGTCCAGTCCAGCACGAAGGTAAAGTACCTGGAAGCAGTGAGTTATACTGGGAAGGTCAGGCTTTTGGGGCATGAGCCCAGCAGCCTGTGCTGAATGTCTGTGTCTCTTCCCTACCACCACCTCCCCAGTCAAACGGAGACGCTCAAGTGAGACAGTCAGGACACGACTGCTCTACCTCTGAGAGCCTTTCTGGCGCTGATGCCTCAGGAGCCACGAGGGAAACCTCGTGTCTGCTGCTGTTACTATGGCTGAGCATTATATTTTGCAGCACAGGTTGTAAGGGACTCGTGAGGAAGAACACTCTTGATGTTTGCTCCTGCCTTGAGTGTCAGAGAAGCCGAGGCGTATCTCAAGAATGGCTTTGGGATCTTGCCTCTTCTGATGTAAAAAGCTTCCAGTGGTGAAATGAGGTTGGAAAAGAGCATGAGAGTGAGGCACAAGACAGAGCAAATGTCTTTATTGCGCTGTCCCACCTGCGTGGGTGCCTGTGTGTCAGTACCCACCACCAGTCCCCTTCTGCGCTTAGCGATGTGTACCTGCTAGCTGCTCCTCGTTCCCACACTCACAGCCACAGTCTGTGCTGCTCCTGCACATCCTCTGTGTGTGAAATTACAGGCAGGTGGAGAAGACATGGATAATCATGTCAGAGGAAGACAACGTCAGCTTCCTTTCCATGGCGTTCCTGGGGAGCGTGTGAAGAGGTCCTGTGATTACAGTTCGGCATGAGGTGTGCATCTTCCATGCCTGCACTAAACAGCTTTCCACACAGAGGAGAGCTGCGGGTGGGACCTGCAGGTAACCAAGCTGTCACGCATCTGGTGTGCTCTACTAACTTGACCTGTTAAATTACCAAAAATGGGGAAAATTGCAACTACGAAGACATCTGCCACCAAAACCCAAGGAATGAGTAGCTGCGGTTGTTGGCATCATCTAGGTCTTCTGTGCATTGTGCACATACCCTGCACAGAGCCAAGTGCACCTGCAGAGACCAGCACATGGGCATCGCCTGGGAAGTACTTTGGGCCCACAGCTGAGGGTTCCTGTTTGGGGAAACCCTGGGCTTGGGCAGTGTCGAGTGTGTGTGACACTGGCCCAAGGTCCCCAGGAAAGCTGCCAGTGCCTGAGCAGCAGATGCTGGTGGCACATCTTGTGCCTTGGTGGTACTGCTGGTAAAGCTGAAGGTACTGGGCAGCGCTGTGAGTGTGCGAGGCAGGTGCCATCAACATTGGTCCTGCAGAGAGGCAAGCAGCCATGGGCGGTGGGACCTGTGTCATCCTGCACGAGTGCAAGAGTAGATGACTGTGTCCTGGGCCCTAAGGAGCACTGGAGGTGTGCAAGCTGTGGGCGATGGTACCCTGGGCACTGTGCTGTGGACTGGGCTGCCACCACGACTGCCAAAGACATTGGTGCCACTGTGACAGGCGCTGGATTCCAGGTGGCACTGCAGATGCTGTGGCCATCCCGTGTCGATCACACCAGACCCAGGCAGCACCGTGAGTGTGGGTGACAAGGAGGTCACCTGGGCATGGCTGCAGGTGCACAGGCAGTGGATGACAAGCTCTGGACCACAGATGCTGGGAGGTGGAGTCCCACACTGTGCTGCAGGCAGTGGTGGTGATGCCACAGGACTTGGAAGTGTGGTGACAGAGATGCAGAAGCAGGAGGCTGCTGTGCCTTTGTGCTGATGCCTCTGCAAGCAGGAGGGCAGCAGTGCAGGAGCATAGAGTACCCACGCCACGTCTGTATTCTGTTGCAGTTGTGTGTTGTTCATTCCGGATCTTTTTATCTCTGCAGATGATGAACATGGCCTGTTTGGGTCACCACCACTCCCACTGGAATAAATGCCATGTGCTAAACAGTTCTGCTGCATCTGGCTGTTTTGCTCTGTAGTCATGCAGCTACAGAAAGAACAGTCCCTCAATGTCCCAAAGAGCAAATTGGGAGGTTCGTCTGGGCTGCTACCACGGCTCGTTGCAGGCCAGGGAAGGGGTGATGACACAGACCTCTCATGGGACAGGGTGTCAATGCAGATCACAAACAAAAAGCAGATTTGTGTATCCGAGAGACTGAGGGCATCTACACTTAAGTTTGTGTGCAAGCGCAGGGCTGCTTTCACAGGAGGAGGCGTGTGCGCTCTTGGTGGCATCTGGAGTTTGTCCCAAGATCTGTTTTGTATTGGACATAACCATAGAGTGCCAGGTTCCTGGGTCGCTGGCACAGCTGGGTGTCGCCACTGCTCATGTGTGGGCTCTGCACTTCCACCTCATCACTGCCCACTGTGCCTGGCACTCAGCCTGGACACCTCTGGCTTGCAGCCTTTGCTGCTCTTTCCCAGTGCATGCTGCAGGAATGCAGTCAGTGGAAGCAGGCTCTTGTTCTGCTTCTCTCCTATAAACTCGATTGGACTGCCCAAGGACTCAAAGTCTGTCAAGTTTTGGAAATAAATATATTAAAAAAGCTGGGGTTTTTCCAATGGTTTTCACTATCTTGGGGAAAGAACATTCCAAGCTCACAAAGCTCAGTAATTTCTCTGCAGGATCTTTTTATGTCTGACTTAGATTACAGCAAGGTTATGGGGTTTTTTCTGGAAAAGAAAATATGACCTGGAAAAAAACCCTGCTGATTTGGGAAAAGATGAAGAACCCAATGTTATTCTTCCTTGCCTCTGAAGGCAGTGGAGTAGAGTCTGAGTGAGATGGATCATTCATATGTGATGGAGAAGCCTGTTGCTGCTGAGGATGCAGTGCTGGGTGGGGTTTGTCCCCTCTTATCATGGGGAATCATAAACATAGGACTGGTTTTGTGTGGAAACTGTCCCTTCAAACCAAGGTGCTACGGGAACCATCACTATGTTCTGCCAGCAGCACTAGCCCAGCTGCAGCGAGGAACCAATGCTGCCTCCGGTCCCAATCAGCTCCTTTTTCAGTTATATGCTAGTAACAAATTATCTCAAGTATTCTGCCGTCACTAGTGAATTCTGTGGATCGTTTGAGCTCCTGGGCATCGCACGTTTGCGGGTGTTGGGCTGCTACACCATGAATTTTCTCAAAGAAGTTGTAGCCCCATGTTTGACAGATGATCGGTGGCTAATGGGGAGACCAGAAACTCAGAATGGTGGTCTCTGCGGTGCCTGTTCCCTGCCTCCACAGGTGCTCTACACTTCCACTTATGCTCCGTTTGGGAGCTTTCTGGGTCTTGTTTGGCCGTGACCAACATTAGGATTAAGAACCTACTCCAGGCTCCTTCAACAAATCTGTTTTCTGGGCAGTTCTTGCTGTTGTGGGCTAGAGGGAGGATTCAGCGACTGAGAGAAGGGTCACTGGCACCTCAGATAAGAGATCTGGGGTAACCCTACTCCTGTCATTAGCAGTCTAATGGAGTTTCCCTGGTGTTTTCCTCAGGGAGCCGTATGCCTACGGGGATGGCCGAGATGCCAGGCGGGACCGCTCCCCTCTTCGGGGGAGCCCACGCAGAGACCCCAGAGATAGCAGGGATGGTAGAAATGGGCGAGATTCCAGAGACGCTCGAGACATCCGAGCTAGAGACATGCGTGACGCCAGAGACCACAGGGACCCCCGGGACCTGCGAGACCCACGGGATATCAGGGATCCAAGAGACTTGCGGGACCCTCGTGATGTTAGGGATCTCCGTGACCCACGGGAGCCACTGTATGATCGATACAGGGATCCACGGGACATGAGAAGTCCACGAGATGTGAGGGATCCACGGGACATGAGGGACCCTCGGGACCCTTTGTGCAGGTAATCTCTGCGGGATTGTATTTGCCAACATGTTTTTATGGCATTCCTGCTTCAGTGGCTGCACTGGTTTGAGGGTGTCAGGCGCTTAAGTTTATGGCTGTGACTGGGACAGCTGGGTGCCTGCTCTGCATTCTGTGGGGAGTGGGTGGGTGCTTCAAGAGTGAGGAATGAGGAAGGTCTGTGGGATGCAATGGCTTGAGATTGTGCAGCAGTATGGAAACCCTTGCTGCTTCTGTAAATTCTGCAGGCAGGATGAGGCTTATGACCGTTACCTTCGCCTTGAAGACTACTATCGGCGGAAGGACGACTCGTACTATGACCGCTACAAGGAGCATTTTGATAGAGCACCAGTGAACTCGGAAGGTGAGTGCCTGTAGCATTACAATGGACGGATTCGCCTTCTCCTTCGGGGAGGATGCAAGAGGTTCCTGCAGTGCCGAGTGCATTGCTTTTCCTTGGCAATTGCACAGGTCCAGAGGGCACTTTTTGTTCTGTCCCTGTGGCTTGCTTTCAGACCGCCTGAAGCGCGAGGAGCGGCGCCGAGAAGAGCTGTACCGTCAGTACTATGAGGAAATCAAGAGACGTTTTGACACAGAGAGACCTGTTGATTGTTCTGTGATAGTGGTGAATAAACAGACAAAGTAAGAAAATAGCTACAACCAATTTTATTACTGCGTGGTAGAAGAAAATGGAATTAAACTTAGTCCTGCCTTGAGGCTCATTGTCTTACAGGTTGCTCCTGAGGAGCATGACTTTAGAGCTGTTCTGAGCATATGTGTTGATGGGGTGGAGAAATGTTGTCTTGTGCTTTACTTCTATTTCTTTCTTGTCATCTGCCATTATACCCTCTCCTGATACTTCTTTACCTGCTCTGTGTATCAGCTTACTATTACAACAGGTTGCAGTGGCCTGTGCATGCTATTCCTGGGTTGGATGATAGGGGATTATTAGCATCTGCCAACCAGCAGAAAGCACAGAGTAGTCAGGGCGCAGTTGTGGGGGCGTTTCAGAGCTCCTTCAGGCTGGTTGCTAGGTCAGGTACACGCAATACAATATAAAATCTGCTGAAAGCAGTAGTGAACGATACCAAAAGCATGTGTCAGCAGTAACCAGGGTGATCCCTGACCACTTCTCAGGTGTCCCTACTCAAAAGCGGAGTCTTTGTATTGTACTAAATGCAAGATTGTTTGTGTAGAAACCAAATTGCAGGCCCTTTCCATGTGCTTTGTCTTGGCACAAAAGTTCTTCAGGCAATTTCAGGAGCCAAAGGGGCTTGTGTTAGAAATGTCAGTGTGTCCTTATTTTGGAGAACGGGTGCTGTGTAGGAAACAGAGGGGGACACGTGTGCCTGGGATGGTGGCAGGTGGCTGTAATGCTGGCACCATGCTGGCAACTGCATCTTTGCAAATAAATTGATGGGAGAAAATCATAGATCTGATGTGGGGTCTGAAGAAAGTGTTCGTCGAAGGAAATATAAAGCTCTGTCTCCTTAGCGTTTTGGAAAAAAGATCAAGAGTAGCTTTTATTTTACTTTGCTCTATTTGGGAGGCAGGGAGAGAGAGCTGGGGCTTCTGGTGCTAGAAGAGAGAACAGGAATAGGAACGAGTGAAGCAGGGAAACTAGAAATACACTGCTGTGGTTTGCCTTTAATGGAGCTGTTGGATGCCCCATCCCTGGAGGTGTTCAAGGCCAGGTTGGATGCAGCTTTCAGCACCCTGATCCAGTGGAGGGTGTCCCTACCCATGGCAGGGGGTGGCACTGGATGAGCTTTGAGGTCTCTTCCAACCCAGCCGTTCCATGATGGGTTGATCACTTGTTGGAACAAATAGTTGAAGGAAGTTTTAGATTCTTTATCCCTTGGTGATTAAAAGACTTTGGAAGATATTCCAACAGACCACGAGTTATTGTACTTGATACAGAGAGACTTATTTTGTGCAAGAGGATCAGCTCAGTCTCCCAGGGATCGTTCTGGTCTGTAACAGCTACAGACCTTAAGAGCTGGAGTGTGTTAATAACTGGGGTATGGAAGCCCTGATGTCACCTGCCATAGACCTGTTGAAAGGTGACTCCCACATAACTCAGACACAGTCAGTGTAACCTCGAAAGCTGTGAAAAGGCAGTTGGCAGGGGGAACAATTTTAGTTCACTGTTACAGTGTTCACATCCAAAGAGGATAAACAGCCTCTTCCAAAGGGCGCAGGTGCCTGCAGATGAGGTCCCACAGAGCGTGGGTGCAGGCAGTGCTGCAGCTGTGGTATGCACGCAGCAAGCTCAAACAAAGACCTGACAGCTTGAAGCTCATTCAGAGGAGCTGTTGTTTGTGTTTGAAGTGGGAAACCTGCGGAACAGCAGATACAGGAACAGTGGCTTTGTAGCTGCTGGGTTAGAGCAGAAAGTAGTGAGTAGAAGCAAAGAGCAAAAGAAGATGTATTTGGAACTCAGGTGAGTGTGTATGGGCAGGTAGTTTTCCTCTGCAAATGAATCTTCAAGTCTAGAGGTTGGTCTGTACTGTGATGACTTGGGATAAGGCACATTTGAATGATTAGGATGCTGAATGTAGCACCAGTACCTGTCTCCTACAGGTCAGCAGGTCTGCCATGTGCCCCTCAGAGCAATGCAGGCATAAATTACCTCAATGGGTTCTGTTTAAACACATTGATATGAAAGCAAATTTATAATAGTGTAAATCCCTTCGCAAACACTGTTTCTCAGCTGGGCTGAGGCGTGATTTATAATCTATTTCAGTTAACTGAAATGAGTGATGCAGATCCAAACAAGGGTAGTTTATGGGCTTTTATGTTATCGTAATGAGACTGCTTTAATACTATCCTGTTAAATATGATGAAGTTTGACAGGCCGTCAGAAAAGTGAATCTAGATGATGGAGAGGGTGGATGTGCCAGGGTTTCTGTTTCTGTATGTGACTTGACTTGTTAAACTCTGCTGGCTTTGCTTTGTGGTAGGGAGTACGCGGAGTCGGTGGGGCGGAAGGTGCGGGATCTGGGCATGGTAGTGGACCTGATCTTCCTCAACACAGAGATGTCCCTGACGCAAGCCCTGGACGATGTGAGCAGAGGAGGGTCTCCTTTTGCCATTGTCATCACCCAGCAGCATCAAGTTCACCGCTCTTGCACTGTTAACATCATGTTTGGCACCCCACAAGGTACTGAGGTCTCATGAGGCCATGTGGCTCTGCGGTCACTCCCAACCACCCGTGTGCTGCTTTAAAACACGTTTTTTTGTGCAGAATCACACAGGACAAAGCTCATCCTTGCTGTGACACGAGTAGTTATTCATGACTTGACACCACGTATAGATGTGAATAGCGTTATTGCCAGGTTTCCATGATACTTTGTTTGTCCCTTGTCGAAAAACTGTGATTTCTGCCAGGAGAGAATCATGCTTAGCATCCCACATCACCAGCCTTCGTATCTTAGGGCAAGCCATGGAACCCCACTCCAGAAACAACTGCCTTGCTTGTGGCAGGTTTTCAGCCTGTGCCGGGGGAACCACTGCTCATCAGCTGTTGCTCTCAAAGAGTGTTTGGAATGTGAGAAGTAATGGAACAGATTCTGAAACCAAATGTGATTTAAGGAGAACAGAATAAGGCTGGTGTATTTGGTCAAGGGAAAGATCTGATTGTGAAACTGGGAGGAGTTATAAGAAGATATAAATATAAAGTGATTTGGTGTACAGGCTTCCCCTTTTTAGAGTTTCCGCATCATTTACACTTGTCTCATCACTTCCTGCCTCAGAGTGTGACTTGGTTGTTGTGAGGGTGGGTGTAGAGATTAGCAAACGTCAGAGCGTGGTCTCCGAGAGCAGCCTTTAGCTCTGCTCAGGCTGGGTTCTTCACTGGGCCCCCCAGTCCTGTTTGTGAGGCTCATACAGGGAGCAGATCAAATGCTTAGCCGCTGGTTTTTTGTGTGCTTACTGAGTGGAGAAGCCCAGTTCCCTTTAACATCAGACACAGATGTGATGGGAGGGTTCTCTTATTCCCTGCAGGAATACAGCTCACACACACTTTCACTTTCCACTGCCCTTGGTTTTACTTCGGACTGCTTTGGTTTAACACCCATTCCACCCGTCAAAGCTTCTCCTGGATCTCACATTGCATCAGATCTGATAGGAGCCCTGCTCACCAGCTCATCCGCAGCTCTTCTCAGAGATTAAATACTTGCTTAGCTGCACACCACCATCTTTCCCATCACACTCTTTTCAGGGTGTGCAAAGCATAATATTAAATGAACCCTAGCTTCCCATTCCAAGGAAAGGGCTGGTGGGATTGGGTGATCTGCAGGTGTGAAAAGTGCCCAGAGCTTTGGATGCTTTTTGGAAGGCAAAGGCCTTCTCTTTTGTCTCCCTACTGAAATCTGTGTTCAGGGGAATATCTGTGTGTATGCTTTGTGAGGTGGAAATAATGACCTCAAAAACTTCAGAAGCCCCCCCCCCGCCAAACTGGAACTGACCAATCTGCAGTGCTGCTTATTGCCCCAGCGCTGTAAATGTAAGCTGTGATGTGAGATGGAGCCAGTGCTGCTTTCCTCCCCACCTCCTGCCTGCGCACACGCTCTATGAAGGCATTGCCAGTGCAGAACCAAAGAACATTCCCATCCCTGTCCTGCTCTGGGAAGCTTTAGCAGCGTTCAGTCAGCAAGGCTGGGATCTGTGCAAGGCTTTAGCAGTAGAGTGACTGGAACTGTCTCCTTTTGGAAAATTTATGAGACGTAGAGGGAGCTGCTCTCCCTTTCAACTGAGAGGCATCTCTTGAGCTGATACGGCATCTTCCCAGAGCCCTCAGCTACGCAAGAAAAGGGCCTGGCAGGGCGATAACCTTGAGTCTTCTGTAGTCTTAGGAAACTTAACTGCTACCCTGTGCCTGGGAAGCTTCCCAGCCTGCACTTGCAATCCCGAGGCGATGGCTGCCTGCAGAATGCAGAGCACTGGTGGGTGTGAGGCAGGGCACCCCCTGCTAACGTCCCTTCGGTTCACCTAGAGCATGTCTTTTCCTTGTGCAGAGCACCGCAACATGCCCCAAGCTGACGCCATGGTGCTGGTGGCCAGGAATTATGAGCGCTACAAAACAGAGTCCCGGGAGAAGGAACGTGAGGAAATCGCCCGGCAGGCGGCCAAGATGGCAGACGAAGCTGTCCTGCAGGAGCGGGAGCGCCCGGCACCCATGGACGAGGGCGTCAGGGGAGGGCACCCTCCTGGCATTCAGACTCTCCTGAACCTGCTGGCAGACAATCGCTACCTAACTGCTGAGGAGACCGATAAAGTGATTAATTACTTGAGAGACCGGAAGGAGCGATTGCTGAGGGGAAGCAGCGAGTCCCTGCAGGGTAAGTTGATGGTTCCTGGATCCTGTGCACCAGGATGCGAATGTGATCCTGGGGCTGTGGAGGAGTCCTGGTGTAACCTCCTCAACACAGGGCCCGGTTTTACTGAGGTGCACGTGTCCGTGGGAGTCCTGAGACAATTCAGATCTTTCACAGGAAAGAACATCTGTATTGGGTTCTCCCAGGCTGCTGTAGTCGCTGTGGCTGCTGCACAAGTGCCATCAGTCTGCGGAACGGTCTGGGTTCCCAGCGCTGTGCTGCACTACTGTTCGGAGGGGGGGGGTGTTCTCTCATGCTCCTGTCTTTGGTGGCACTTCCACTGGTTTTCTTCAGGTGCCCCTTTCAGGGCATTTGTAGAGCTTTAACCTGCTTTCCTTTCTTTCCCAGCGCCCATGTCAAGACAGTCTCTGGGGGCTCCCTCAGGATCATCTCTGGGTAGTCAGTCCAGCCTTCCAAGCTCTCAGGCTCATCAGGGTTCACAGCCTCTGGTCCCTGCTCCTTCTGTTCCGGTCTCCTCTCCTAATCCTCAGCAGGAGCTTCAAGCAAAAATCCTCAGTCTCTTCAACAGTGGGGTGGCAGCAGCAGCAGCTGCTGTAGCAAACAGCGGTTCTGCAGCCTCTGCGGGCACTGCAGGCGGCACTCCAAACCAGAACTTTCCTAACATGGCCAGCGGGCAGGCCCGGTCAGCACAGATGGGTGCTGGGAATTTAAACCAGGCTCAGCAGAGGTTGCAGACTCCAAGCACACAGCTTCCTGCTCTCCAAGGCCCATCAAGAAATGCAGGTCCAAGACCTGGAGCTCCTCCACAAGCTCAGTCGCTCTATAGTCAGCACCAAAATCGCCTCCCTGCGCCTGGCAATGTCCCTGCTCAAAGGCCAGTATCTTCTGGCATTAACTTTGACAACCCTAGTGTACAGAAAGCTTTGGACACCCTGATCCAGAGTGGTCCTGCGCTCTCCCACCTAGTGAGCCAAACCGTGGCCCAGGGGCGAGCAGGGTCCTCAGCCCAGCAACCTATAGGGTCCTACCAGCGGCACTATTAAAGCCGAGCTGGCAGCCCTTTTCCCCTTCCCTTTGCCATTCCATACTTCTAGCTGTTTAAAGTCTCTGGTCCTTGACACAGGACTAAAGCCCCTGGATATGCATGTCCTCTCCCCTTTGGCGAGAGCGTACCCCCAACGGCATTGCTGCTGACTGTTGCTGGCACTGCCCTTCCTCGCCCTGTTCCGGTTAGTGCTGTATGGAGACGTGTGCTCTGCCTCCTCACGATGTGCCGAGAGCCGCTGTGGATCCCCAGAAGCCACTGCAGTGACAGCCCTTCTACATTTTCCTCACTCCTGGTGCTGGTGCATCATCACACTGTGGCGTAGTCTGATGTCACCAAATGGCCTTACTGTTGTTTGGGGTCAGTGGTGAGGAAATGAAATGGGAGGGAAGAGAGCAGGACCCTGGGTGGGCTCCTTGGAGAGCCACCTTTTTGGAATTAGCACTGATTTTCTTTGGATTTTCTAATTCCTTGGTTTTAATGGTGCATCAGCCAGTCGGGAAGCACAGTGGCAGCACCAGCAGCAGGACTCATGATGCACATGCCTGGCCGCTACTGAGTAACCCAGGGCCGCTTGGTCCTTCCGTAGCCGCACTGTTGTGTCCTGGCAGAGCAAGACAGGGAAATGCTCCTCACCTTGCCTGGCCCGTGGAAACTGGCAGCTTCAGTCTGAAACACAAGAGCTTCCAGCCCAGGCAGAGGTTCCAAACGGCCTGTCAGTTCTCCTCACCAAGCAGTCAGTGCTGAGATCAATCTGTTAAATCTAGCATATAAATCTCCTCTTCTTATACACTTGTTCCTGCGTGGTTGGCTGCCTCGTCAGTGCACTGATCCTCCCTTGGGAATCCCAGCAGCCAGTCCCTGGAGGGTGGAACGTCACCGCGCTGCGATGGGTGCTTGTCCCTCGGAGGTGGAGAGGCTGTGCCAAGATGCAATACCAGAATTTTATACATTTTTTTCAACATTTTGGTAGTTGGGGTGGGCGATTGAGAGGAAAATCAGGTAGCTGTTCTTCACTGTGTTTTTAACCAGTATAACACACTTTGATACCAGAACCCAAATCTCTGAACTCTGTGGTCCTCCCTGTCACAGCCTTCTTAGAGCCTTGCAGGCTTCCTGCAGAGAGCCTCAGAACCTAAGAAAGCAGTGTTGAGCTGAGGGCTTTCCTTGTCCCAGGTGGTTTGTGTTGTAGCATTTTTTTCTCTCTGTGCCGTTAACAAAAGGACGTTACTTTTTAATAAAAAGGCAGGAAACACATTGTGTTGCATTTTTGACATTTGACAACTTGAATACCACTGGAATACTTCATTCCACTGCACTTGCCATTGCTCTCTTCTTCCAGACGAGCCCTGTCAGGCGCTGCCCAGCGCTGGAGGCTGAGCAGAAGGTGTATGAACCATGGTGTGGCCCACAGAGATTATTGTCTCCTGTCTCCATTTGTAAAACTTTGGTGTTAAAGTACCTGGAGATGCCTGTTCTCACCCAGCGGGCATGGGCGAGCTTGGGCAGAGGTGCTCACATGCCTGTTGAGGGCCCTGCGCACTGGAACCCAGCACAAGAAGACAGAAGCCTCCCTGGCTGCTGGTGGGAGGGGAGATTGTGCGCTGGGGCCCGCAGCGAGCTGGCACAGTGGCCGTGCCACAGTTGCTGTCCGGCTGCTGTGTGTAGTTTGGGCTGTGAGTCCCTGCTCATTTAGCACTGCCTTTCCTTGACTTCGCCCTGCTGTCACTGCATAACTTGGAATTGGTTGAGAGTAAGTCTGTCTGCCAGAGTTGCTTCTCCAGCCTCTTTCTGTTCGATCCTTCTCCCCTCCACAGCCCTGCAGACAGGTACAGCTTTGCTGGCAATCAGAAATTGGTGTGAGCTCTCTCTGAGGAGAGCCCTGTCAGGGCTTGTTTGGTGCCATGGAAATGGTAGAAGCCAAGTGCAAAAGTAGCTGTGGAGACCCTGAAAGCAAGTGAAAACTCCCCATGCACATGGTGAAGGGTGTAATAAAATCATTTATTGCATTTTGTGCAGACAGGAGTCTAGAAAAATGAGTACAGGTAAAGCAGTAAAGCATTAACAGGGAGCATTCAACAGCCGAGGAGCCACTCCTCCATTAATACCTGCACAGAGAACATGGGGCTGTGCCGAGGCGGCCTAGTGCACAACACAAACACTCACAGAAATTAAATGCAAGCCTAATACTATTTTTTTTTGTTGTTTTTTTTTTTTTGGTTTGCAACCTGTTCTATTTACAAGGTTTTTAAATGGAATTGCATTGCTCTGCACACAGATTCTCTAAAACACAAAGCCTACTCAGTCACTATGTGTCTATTGAAATATTGCACTCGAATAAAAGTCACTTGGATGGACGTAGAACATCAAGCTACAGTGAGTAAAAGATATTGGATGAGCTGACTTTGTGGCAACATTCATAACAAATATATTGCACAGGTAGCACAGAAAGTGGTGTCACCAGCAAATCTCAGACCCTTTGGTCTTCCTGCTAGTTTTTAGTCCTGCTACACAGGAGGTCTTGATGCTTCTAGTGCAACTCTTGCCCTTGTGCAGTGCCTCGTCCTCCCTTGCGCTCTGCCAGGGCCCCACCCTGGCCTGGCTGGGTGCTGCCCACGCCTCCTCCATGTGCTGCCACGTGGCTGCTGCCTGCACTGTGAGGGCTGCAGCAACGTTGACCTTGTGCTGCCACCGCCATGCACGGGGCCTGGCAAGGACAGGGCACCACTGTGCTCCCGCAGCAGGGACTGCAGCTCATGGTAGCACTGGCCCGGGGCAGAGCGCTGGCTGGATGCGGCTGCAGGCAATGCTGCCATCCCACCATCCTGGTGGGTCACGGTGGCTCAGCACTGCTCCAGCCACAGCCCCCTGGGAAACAAACTTGGGGGATCAAGACCTTCCTGTCTGGAACAAAAACCAAACGTGTCTGCGCATGTGCCAAGGAGGAACTGTCTTCACCACGGTGGAACAGTAGAAGGATGCTCCATGGGGAAACCGAACACTCGCAGAGGCCAAACGTGCAGGGCTGGGTTTGTAAACTAACATGCAGTGCTGTCTGCTAGGACTGGCCCTCTCCAGCACCGGCAAGTGCGCGCACTCCGGAAACCAGCACCTTGCTTGCCATAGCGAAACTGCCTGGCAGGGGTGTTGTGGTAGCTCTGGCACTGTCTTGAGCCATGTCCCTGCTCTTGCTGCTGGAGGAGGAGGGAGGGGATCACCTTTAACCAGCAGCAGCAATGGAAAGGGCTCCCGGGGGGACCTGGGACTGCGGCTTTACCCTGAGGGGCTGAACTGGTGCTGGGGGAGGGGGGGGGCGGGATCCACGGGTGATGCTGGGGAGGCGATGAAGCAGAGCTCAGCAGAGAAGTGTGCTCGGGCCTGCAGCCTGCACTGCCCTGCAGATGCCATTCCCTGCCACCAAGTACCCACGGTCAAAGGATGAGCACTTTGCCCGGGGTGGGTGGACCAGACAGGTGCTGCAGGCAGCAGCCAAGCTGGAATTAGCAGGGGCTGCAGGGAGCGGGTGGCAGCTTTTGAGCAGCAGAGCAGCTGGCAAGCATTCTAGGCCCAACAAGTGTGGTGTTAGCACGTGCGATGAGTGGGCGGTTGCTGCGCACACCTCCCCATTGCTGCAGAATAATTGCCTCAAATAATTTTAGGAGGTGGGAAACAGCACGTGAGCTCATGTTTGGTGGTGTAGGAGCAGCTCCAAGGGGCAGAGCACCAGACACTGGCAAATCCTGGTTCCTGTGGGACTGTACTTTCCAAAGCTAAAGAAACTTTCTTCTTGCAGACGCCTGTCTGCTCTGTCAACAGCACCTGAGTGGCCGCGACAACAGCAGGACCAGAGTGCAGCCTTGTGCATCTGATCCATTCACCAGCCTGGAGCTCCTGTGCTGCAGCCAGGTCTCAGCTCACCCTGATGGTCACCTGTGAGTGCTGAGCTCCCCACGGCCCCGGGAGCAGCTTCCAGGCTAGATACTGCAGCACGTGCTCATGCAGCCACGCAGACAAGCCGAGCTACCATGGCAAAGAGCCTGGCTGGGGCTGGGGCTGCTGCTGGAGAGAAGGGAGGCACTTTGGGAGTGATGGAAATGTAGGAGCAGGGTCTGAGCAGGCACAGCTGTGCATCCAGGGCTTGGGCTTAGTCTGGGAGTGTGAACAAGTAGTATCTTAAAGCCAAAAAAAAACCCAACCCAACAGAAAACCAAAACAAACACTCCAACATCAAAAAGAGCCTCACTGCTTTTTATCCGAGTGGCCCTAAACAGCTTTGGCCTGGACCTGGAGGAGCAGAGGAGCTCTACAGTGGGAGCAGGGACAGGAGCTGTTTGGTGCAAAGGGAGTTTCCTCCCTCAGCAAGGCAAGAGCTGAGGGCAGCAGCCGCTCTCAGCGGGCAGGAGGGATGGGCAGGCTGGGTACAGCTGGGTGAGGGCTCCAGCGCAGGGTCTCAGCTCTGGCCAAGGGACAATGCACTGGCGCATGGGGCCAGGCTGGTGCAAGGTAGCCAATGCTGCCAGGACAGGGCAACTCTTAGCAGGCTGCACTTCAAGTGGAAGCTCAAATCTGCTGTGAAACAAGTTCAGAAAATTCTGTGACTTCTTTTCCCTGAAAACTCTTAAAAGCTAAACTGAGAATGAACCTGCGATCTGGCCCTTTCCCAGGGGCTGCTGGCAAGGCTGCAGCCTCCACCACTGCTTCAGAGCGTCCAGTGCGATGGGTGGGCACCCGTTCCATGCAGGAGCAGCCTGGCTCCCCATCCCCACGGCCTGGCGCTAGCAGAGCCCTGCATCTCTCAGAATAGATATAGATCTCTATATATAGACTTCATCTGGTTCTATTAACATAAATATGATCACTTTAAAAATACACATACAGTATTATCTACACTATGTACATGGGGCCGGGGCGGGTGCGCTGGCTGCCCCAGCACCGCTTCCTGCGTGGTTCCTGGAACCGTTCACATTTGTTAAAAGCTCCTCAGTTTCTCTGGCATGAGAGGTGCCGGGGGGATGGCAGGGGAGGACGGGGGCGACCCTGCAGCTGCTAACGCATTTGAACCATCCCTGCTGTGGTGTGGGCTGGCGCGAGGGGACAGGGATTGGGGCTGCAGTGGCCGCATGGCCGGGACATGGGCAGCCCTGGGCAGCCGGGTGAGGTCTTGCTGTGATGCTGGGGAGCGGTGGGACCCCAACAGCCACCCCTTGCCGCGGGGTCCAGTCCTGTCAGACCAGCAAACAGACTTTGCATATGTTAAAACTGCACAGCTCCAGACTCATCTACAGCCTCACGGCAGCATCTGCGACCACTTGGGCTATGGAGCAGCGAAGCCCTGGGGAGCAGCAGGGAGCTCATCAGGGACCAGGACGCACAGGCAGGTGCTGAGAGCCCCCAGTGCCCCCCGGCACAGTGCGGCGGAGGAAAGGGTGGGATGAGATGGGATGGGACAGGACTCTTCTGCACCCAAGCCAAGAGCAGACAGTGGTGCCTCAGGGGGTCAGCGGCACCCACACAGCTCCAGCAGCTGGAGAGCGGCTCCAGCTCACACTATGCACAGTAGGGCCTCTGCTCAGCTCCAGACACCACAGCTCCACACTGCAACCACCGTGCAAGTACCAGTAGAGCACCAGGGCAGAGAGAGCCTGGGGTCAGTGGGGAGGGGGACAGGGAGAACCCCTCACCCACCCAGGCCAGGGCTTGTGCTGTTGCAGCTTTGCTGCGCTCCGGCACCCAACCCCCTGCCGCCGCCCCCCACCCTCTGCCCCCTCCAAACCATCACGCTGCATCTCCACAAGCTCCGCCCACGGCCTCCAGATGGGCAGCACCAAGGCAGCGGGGCTGTCTGGGCCATCCTGGCAAGGGGCAGCCGGCGGCAGCACCATGGGAAGCATCCCTGGGCGCTGCCAGAGGTAGGGAGAGGAGCGTCCGGCGAGAAAAGCGTGCTGGTGGCCTCTCTCTTCTCCCAGCACCTCCACGAGAGGCAGGGTGCGAGCGGCGGGCGGTCACAGGGCACAGGCGTGTCCAGTCAGGCTCCGTGGAGTAGCAGCACAGTGGGGCTGTGCGCCCGTCTCGGCTCAGCTGCCCTCGGGCCCGGCCGGGCACTGGAAGCAGCAGTGCTGGGGCTGGTGGGGACAGGTGGTGGCGGCAGCACTGGGCTCTGGTGCTCAGTCCACGGTACAGTGTATATATTTATATATTAACAAGGACAGCAGTGCTGTGATGTTGCAATGAGGAACAGCTGCTCTGGTGCTGGATGCTCCCGGAAGATCTGGTGCTGCAGTTCGAATGGAGAGATCAGGGGCACGGCCAAGGGTGGATGAAGGTTCCGCACACCGGTTGCCATCCAGCCTTCCCTCCTCCCCTCCAGGAGCGCAGTGCAAAGGGGTGCCGGGGCACTCAGCGTGCGGACAAACCTCTCTCGCGCACTGTGTTTCAGGAGTAGATGGTGATGACCTCCCGGCCGCCACCACGCACCAGGAGCACTCGGTCCAGGTGCTCTGTAAGCACCTCCAGGAACTCCATGTCTGCATGATCGTCAAGGAGGAACACCACCATGATGGAGCACCGGGATAGCTCTGCGCCATCCCTGCCCGGCCCCGTGCCGGGGGAGCCAAGTCTGCAGCATGACATCCCTGCACTGGTGGGGTCGGACCCAAGTCGAGGGACCAGGGGAGCCCACCCACGCTGGCACCACAAGACGGGGACCGTGGCTGTGCCCACCCCAACAGGTAGCCGAGCCCGAGGATCTCTGCCCACACCTCGTGATATGCCATCGCGCTATGCGTGCGGGTGCAATGTCACGTGGTCTGATCAGCTGCCTCTTGTGTGTTGGCTCTTCTGGACAGCCAGGCTGGTGCCAACGCTGGTTGTTGGATGCAGATGGGGGCAGGAGGGTTGGGGGGGGGGCGGGTCTGGGCTCGACCTGTGCCCCAACACCCTCATGCAAGATCAAGCAGCCCTAGGGGAACTGTGGCCCCTAGCCCCCACTATGGAGAGGGTTCTTGGCGCCAGCCCCGAGGTGGCAGCCCTGTTTGAAGGATACAGTTCTCGTCTCCTTTCCGGTTGCGGGGAGGCCCTGGCATGTTCAGCAGGACCAACTTGGCATCCTGGGACTTCTTCACAATCACTTCGTTGAGCTTCACGGCTGTGTGCATCCTCCGGACGTTGGACTGGTTCCTAGGGGTGACAATGGGTGTGGGCACAGGGACGGGCACAGCCACCCCCCCCCAGCCCCACACTGGAGACACAGGGCCAGCTGCTCTCCTGCCCAGAGGGGTCCAGGGCTGGGCTGTGGCACAGGGAGCAGCAAGCTTTGCCCGGCACAGCCACTGGCAGCTCTGAGCCCACACCAGTTTTCAAGAGCTGCAGGGCCATGCATGGTGCCCATGGGCAGTGGCTGCTCAGGGCTGAGCCATGTGGGAGCAGCAGGAGCAGATGGCACGAGCACCAGCGCGGAATGTCCAGCCCTGCATGAAGCTGCCAGCAGCACAACCAGGCAGACAGGGAGCACACGGCACAGGCACTGTGTGGCACGCAGAGCCTGCACAGGGGCTGGCAGCAGCTGTGGGGAGGCACTAAGCTGCCCTCGTGCACAGGAGCAACTGTGACAGCTCCTGGCGTGTTGCGCCACCAGCAATGGCCCAGTTCCCCCCGCCCTGGGACCCGGCTCCCCCCACCCTGGGACCCACCACCTGCCACACCCAGACTTACAGGTTCTCCCACTCCCTGCCAGGAGTGCGATGGGGCCAGAGGGGAGAGAGAAAGAGAGAGAAAAGAGGTGAGTGCTGCGTGAGCACCCCGGCGTCCCCACAGCGCACAGTCCTGTCCCTCATCAGCGCAGGTCTGTGCAAGGACCCCACCCGCCTCCTGCCCAGCCCCTCTGCAGAGATGAACCCAGAGCACAAGTGCTGCTGGAGCCCCGCTGCAAGCAAGGACCAAGCTGGTGCTGCCAGGGCCCTGCAGGGTGGGCAGGGGAGGCAGGGGCTGCAAGGGGCAGATGGACAGGGGGGCAGCATGCAGGGCCATACGGCTTCATGTTGAAGAAATCCTTGATGCCCTCAGGGCTGACAGGACTCTTGCTCTTGTTCTTCTCGGCGACAGACTTCTCCTTGGTCCAGGTAAGATGCACTTTCTCAGGGGCTGTCTCCACCTCATCACCAGGGGATTGGGAGCTGCTGGAGAAGGTGGTGGTGTTTTTGTCGTGGATGAGCTGGACCTACAAAGAGGAAACGAGAGGGAGACAGTGGGCAGGAGCCAGGGTGAGCCGCCTGCCTATGCCCCATCCTGGCACAGCCTCTCACCTCTTCCTCCGGCTTCTCCTCTCCATCGCCCACCTGCTCCTCAGGGACGTTCAGGCGCAGGCGTGTGTTGGCTGGATTCTTGCGCCGGATGGAGCCGCGGGACTCGTCCGTGATGCTTTGGATCTGTGTGGGATGGGATCAGCCAGGGAAGCAGGGCAGAAGAGAGCTTGGCTGGGCAGACCCCAGCACGCAGCCCCGGCTCCCTGGCAAGATAAGTGCACAGAGCCACGGGGCAGCTTGGCTGGAGGCAAAGCCACTATGGGTGCCTGGATCCCACCCAGGCTGTCCTGTGGTCTCACCTCCCGCTCCCGCTCATTCTTGGTGAGGTGCATTTGCTTAAGGATCTGGGAGCGCTGCTCCATCACTAGCGTCTTCTCATAGGTGTAGGCAGAGATGTCGCTCTCGTGCTGCAGGAGGGGACAGGAGAAACCATTGGGCAGGGTGAGCTGCACTCACTGCTTTCAGCCTGACCCTGTGTGTCCCTGTGGTGGAGTGTCCCCAAGGTGCTGCATGTCCCTATGTGGTGGTGTGTCCCCCTGTGGTGCTGTGCCCCTGAGGCAGGGTCTGTCTGGCTTGCCCAAACGCAGCATCCCACCCTGTGGCACAGGCCCCCCCCCCAGCACTCACCATCTCTACCACCTCCACCTCTGCGTTGATGCGCAGATGGTACAGGAATGTGGTCAGGTCCTTCTTCATTTGGATGCTGTTGTCATCCATCTGCGCCACTGTGAAGATGCGCATCTTGCACTTGCGCCAGACCTGTGAGGGAGGAGGGCATGGACACAGCTCAGCAAGGATGCCCCCAGCCGTCTGCCCCACACCACAGAGCCTGGGGTACCTTGTGCTGCCGCAGGAGGAAGGGCAGCAGCATGAGCATCCCCCCGTCATGCACAATCCACCAGACGTCAATGTGGCCCTCTGAGAATCGCTCCTGGTTGCTCGGGAACATAGCGACATTCTTGGCCACCAGCAAGGCCAGGTGCCCAGCTGTGGTCTCTCGCACCAGCTCTGCCAGGGGAAGGGCCACATCAGCTGGGGCGGCTCGCAGGCCCCCACCCTGGCTCACAGCCTCCCAGGCCCGCTCCCCTAGACCAGTGTGCCCACCCCGCGTGGTGCGTACCGATGAAGTTCCTCCAGGTCTGGTGGTCTTCCTTCTGGCGCCAGTTGCGGGGCCAGCCCACCAGCACGGTGTTGTGCTGCAGCCCCCCCAGCCCACTGGACTGGATGAGGTGGGACATGCCATCCCGCAGGTTGGAGGAGATCACCACCTGGCAGAAGCCCTTCACCTTCTCCGCTTCCATCAGCCGGCGGATGGACTGGTGGGGGGAAAGGGGGTCAGCAGCTGCAGGGACAGGGGTCAGGCACCTGCTGCACGCATGGCAGCCACACCAGGCGGGGTGCAGGGTGCAGAAAGTGGGATGAGGGGTGCAGGGAGTGGGGTGTGGGGTGTAGGGTAAAGGGGTGAAGGGCGTGGGGTGCAGAGTGTGGGGCGCCCAGGTCTCCATGCCCCATGGCAGGCTGGCAGCTCTAGGCTGGGAGAGGTAAGCGGAGTTGGCGCGCAGCTCTGCACCATGCTGAGCGGAGGGTGTCCCCGTGCCAGGGCTCTTAAGGGAGGCAGAGCAGCAATTAGAGTTATTTACTCAGGGAAATTATAACATGTCTGCATGGGAGAGAAACTGCTTCTGAGGGGTTAATCTCATTAATGTGCCGCCTGGCTGGGGGGGGGGGAGGGAGGGCTCTTGCTCCAGCACAGAAAGGTTCCTGTCTCCCACCCTGCCTGGCACGAGGGTCTTGGGGGCCATGGGGGCTGTGGGCAGGGTCGGGGCTACAGTGGCCGTGGGGCAGCTGAGGGGCAGTACTGCAGCCCCTTGCTGGTCACTGTGCTGTGCCCTGCCGAGCCCTGCAGCAGCTGGCTAAGACTGGAACCAGTGTCTGGCCAGTGCTGGTGCCTCTGGTGTCTGGGGAGGGACGTGGGGGTCCAGAAGTCCCCGCAGTGTCCTGAGCAGCGGTGAAGCATGGAGCTGCCCCAGCGCAGGGAGCTCTCACCTCCTCTGCCCTCTGTGCCTGGGGGTGGTTGTCCAGGAAGGTCCCTTCGAGCACGGAGGCCACAATGGTGAGGCCCTTGCCGGCCTTGAGCTGCGACGTAAAGGACAGGAGCTGCGGGTGCACCACGTTCTGCTCGTGATCTACACGGACCAGGACCAGCAGCTGTGGCCTGGAAGGACAGTCCTGCAGTCAGCACCCACGCCCGGCCAGGCCCCCCAAGCCCCCCAGCCCCTGCCCCAGCCTCACCTCCAGTTCTTGGTGTGTGGGGGACCCTCCTCCAGCCGCAGCAAGGCGTAGCGGGCCGCGCTCAGGGACAGCCCCCGGATCCCGTCTCCCCACTCCTTCTCTGCCCTGTGGGAACCAGCAGCACATAAGGGATGCCCATGGCTCCCCATGGAGCACCGCACCAGCACCGCAGCGCAGCCTGGGAGAAGCCGCCCAGCAGAGCTGAGCAGGGAGCGAGGTGCGGCTGTGGGTGCTGGGCAGGGTCTGCGGCCCCTGGCTGCCCTTACCCGCGGTACTCAATGTATTTGTAGATGAGGCCGGCAATCAGCATGGCCACCAGTGCGTAGTACCAGGAGCAGATGAACATCAGCGCCAGGCAGAGGCTCATGCCCAGGAAGGAGAGGGTCCTGTGCAGAGCACCACACCATCAGCGCTTCCCGGCCCCTCAGCATAGTCAGGGTCCCCAGCCTCGGGTTTCCCAGGACATCCATCCCATCCCAGCCCAGCCCACCCCATCCCATCCCATCCCAGCTCACCAGTGGTAGTAGCGGAAGCGGGGCCTCCAGTTGGGCGTCCGCAGCAGCGTCTGCACTGCACACGCCAGGTTGACGAACATGTAGCACATGAGGAAAAACCTGCAGGAGAGAGTGCAAGGCTGAGCACAACAGCTGGACCAGGGCCACAGCGGGCCCCACACACCTCCCAGCCCCAGGGCAGCTGGCACTAGAGCAGGTCCCATTGACAGACGGGGGAGCCAAGGTCATGGGGCAACCAGGCCACCACATCGAACGAGGAGGTGCCCTGGGCTCCCTGCAGAGTTCCCCTGCCCACAGCCAATGCCCACCCAGCTGGGGAGGGGGCACGGGCCCATATGCCGCGGGAAGGTGTGGGTGGACAGAGCATGCTGCCTACATGGAGAGGATGGGAGCCACCTCGTCCAGGGAGGCAATCAGGATCCCGATCTCACAGATGCAGGCCGTGAGCAGCAGGGCCCACGTCGGCTCCCCATTGGCTTTGCCGTGGCCAAAGACCTGGAAGTGGGGTGGAGGGAGGGCACGTCAGGGCACTGCGCTGTTGTGCAGCCCAACGTGCCCAGCCCTGGACAGCAGCAGGGACTGGGTGCACCTGGGCCACGTGAGCACACTTGTGAGCTGGCATACGTCCCAAGCCAGGTCCCACTGGGGATTGGTCCCAGGGCTGGCAGGAGTGGCTCCTGCCGCGAGCATAGCCCCATTCCTGGCAGACCCCGCAACACTCCCTGCACCCAGAGCAGCCCCTGCTCCCCTGGGACCCCCACCCAGGGACAAGGCCCAGATCAGCCTGGCCACAGCTCGCATGGAGTCAGGCACCCTGCGCCCGGGATGGACACGCAGCGCATGGAGAGCAGCTCCTGCTGCAGCTGCAGTGACACGGGGGGAACCAGGCGCAAGGGCAGGGGCTGCAGGCGCGTGTCCGGATGCATTATAGGGCACGGGCAGCGTGAGAGAGTGAGAGCTGAGGTTGGGGCTGGCAGGGCGAAGGAGGGAAGATAAAATTAGCCTTCTCTTCCCTGGGGGAAGCTGTCGGGTTGGATTTGGAGAGATGAGGTTGTGAGAACGCATCTTCAGAGAGCAGAGAAAACACGAAGCGGCACAGCAGCGGGGGGAGGGGATCTTGACCTTTCCCGGCACTCTCCTTCCACCAACACCACAGCCAAACACACCATGGCCACCCATCACCGTGCCAGTGCCAGCGGGACATGGACAGGGCAGCCAGGTTGTTCGGGCAGGCGGTGGTGCCAGGAGGAGGCAGTGCTGGTGCCCAGTGGTCTGCCATGGTGGTGGGAACCGTGGTCACAGTGAGAGCCTGGGGCCATCAGCACTGGGCTCAGTGGTCGCCTACCCTGAGGAAGGGCACGATCCCATCCCTGGAGATGGCTTGCAGGAGGCGGGGGGCTCCAGTGAGGCTCTGCAGCCCAGCCCCACACGTGGAGAAGAAGGAGCCGATGACAATGACCCATGGGGACGGCCACGCCAGGGTGCCAACCACCAGGTTCCCATTGACAGCTTCACCAAACCTGCAGAGCACCAGCATCATGCACAGCTTCATCCTGTGAACCCCCAGTGTGCCAGTGCTGCAGCCCCACAACCCAGCCCCAGGGGGCACCGCTGGAGAGGAACCGGCCTGGAGATGGGCCCTGCTTGGCCGCTGATGGCCCCCAACCCCCCGGCGGTCAGCAAGGGAGTAGGGGGCTCAGGTAACCGGGGTCCATACCCACCCCGACCCGCGGCCCTGAGGGGGCGAGGGGGAGGTTAGGGACAGGGGCTCCGCATCCCTGTGCCTGTGGTTGGATCCTGGTTTTGTTGGTGCTGGTGACCCAGAAGTGTCACCTGCTGTGTGCGGTGAGCTGGGCTGCCCCAGATACACAGGCAGCGCAGGCAGCCCTGCCTGTTGACAAACAACCGCTGCCTGCAGCCCTGGCACGAGAGGGAGGACTGCAGGTACACAGCAAAACACAGGGGGACAGCACACACAGAAGCCCCCAGCGACTCTTACAAGCTCAGGGCCCCCAGGAGCTCCCCCACCCCTGGACTCCTGCAGACCCTCCAGTGTCACCCTGTGTGCCCAGCGTGTCCCAGCTGCAGCCCCCACACCCTGCCTGCCCTGGGCTGCCCCTGCCACAGCCCATTCCCAAACGGTGCTCCCAGGGGCTGCCGGGCTCTGTCCGCAGCCCCAGGACACTCACTTGTCGCGCAGGACGACCCCCTCAATGCATGCCCCGAACAGGACAACGGAGCTGATATCTGCCAGGCAGTCAAGGAGAGCAAGGAGGACATGGAGCCCCATCCACCCCCTGCCAGTGGGGTGTCAGGACCATCATCCCTGCCTGGCACAGCGAGCCCACCCACCCTCAGCCCCGCAGCCCAGGCGCAGGCAAGCCATGAAGGATACAAACTGCAGAGGTTGTGGCGATGGCCAGGATGGTGCCCGTAGGGATGGACTTCTGGGCATCCCGCAGGTCTCCAGAGCGGTTGGAGCCAGCCATGATGCCTGGGAAAAAGAAGGCAGTGCCACAGTGGGAAGAGCCACAGCCCTGGCCATCCCAGCCGCACAGGCTGGTTTGCCAGGACGGGAAGCGGGCACACAGCTGGCTGCCTTCAACCTGCTCCCCTTGCCCCCCAGCTCCTCCCCAGAGCTACAGTCCAAGGCCACTCCAGGATCAAGCTGTGAACGCTGTTAAGTGACACGTCTCATTAGCTCTTAATTAGTTCAATCAGGGACAGTGACTGCAGCAGTGGCAGGGACAGGGTCAGATCCCGGCACTGCTCCGAGAAAGGCCAGGCCGGGACACGGCTGCACCAGCAGCTCTGGCATGGCGAGCGGCTGTGCCCCTGCACCCGCAGGGCAGGACTCGCAGCTGGAACACAGACCCGGGGCTCAGCCCACGTCACGGAGGGGACACACGCACCGTGCCAAAGCCAGGACCTGCCAGTGAGTGGGATGGTGCCAGGCTGTGTGCCAAGAGGCGTCACAGGGCCTGCCTGGTGCCGCACACTGTCAGCAATCACCCTGCCTGGGACAGCCCTGGGGTTCCACTGGCTCTGGGCACTGGCAGAGCTATAGGAGGGACCCAGTGTCTGCGCCCCACGGCAGCTCCGCAGCGGGACTGGGGCGGGGGGGCTCCTCCACCCCCAGGGAGCTATAAATACCAGAGCTGCGGGACGTCAGTGTGGTGCCAAGCGGCACCGTCAGATCTGGAGCGTGGGTGGCTGCGTGGGATGCACAGGATACAATCCACCCCTGCACCGCCACCACACCCAGCATGGGGGGTAGGAGCACATGGGGCTGCGCGGGAGCACGCCCGGTGACACGTGCGCAGCCGGTGCCTGTGGCACACAAGCGAGGCTGCAGCAGCTCCCACCTGTGACTGAGGGGAAGTAGATGCCGACAAGCAGGGTGAAGTAGGAGGTCATGTCACTGAAGACGTAGGGCTGGTCCATGTCCACTGGGGTGTCTGGGGGGCTCACCGAGGGCAGTCCCCGCTTCTCCACGATCACGCCCTTGGTCAGGTATGAGCTCCAGAGGTTCTCTGCGAGGAGGCAGGAGGCCGGGCAGCGTGGCTGAGGTGAGGAGGTGCCAGACAGCCATCTGCACCCAACACAGCACCCTCCCACCCCACAGCCCAAAGGGACAGAGCACAGGGGCTCCAGTGCTGCCTCCCCCCAGCACAGCCAGCAGCCAGTACGGCTGGCACCCAATGGGTGAGGGATGGGGCATCCCCAGCCCATCACGGATGTGCAGAAACACCCGGGCCTGGAGCTAGGCCTGGCAGCATGGGTGGGTGACCAGAGCAGGTCCATCCTGCTGCTAGCATCATCCCTGCAAGGTACTGGAGCAGCTGACATGAGATTGCAGCAGCAAATAATTAAGAAGGTAATACAATTAATGCCAATCAACACAGGTTTAAGGAAAGTGGATCGTGTTAAAGTAACTTGATAATGTTTTTGATGGGATTACGCATGCGGGCCTGATGTAACGGGCTTAGTGTCCCTCCGCGTGCTGCCTTGGCCGCGGATTGTGGTGAGGAACTGGAGCAGCAGAGAGCAGCCAGCGTCCAGGCACGGTGAGAAGAAGCCGACAGCCCTCAGCGCAGCATTGCAAAGGGATTGTTGAGTGGGTCCAAATGGGGCAAGCCCTCAGCACCCAGTGCTGAGCCCCCCTCCCCAGGTGCATGACCTTTTCTGATCACTCTGCAGTGACAGATTGGGCTGGCAGCCCCTACCAAAGCAGCCCTCCCTGGCTTATCCTCCCGGAAAGGCACGCCTATTCCCACAGGGAGACTCAGCACCAGGGCACAGCCAGCCCAGCTGCCTCTGCCGGGGCCGCACCGTGACATCCCATCTTAAGATGCTGCCAGCCCTGTCGCCCTTGCCACCAGCTGCCCTAAAGCCAGTCCTGGCTCTTGCCCTGCCCTGACACAGACCCGCCAGGCTGGGTGGGAGCTGGCTGTCCCCAGCAGCCAAGGGACCCTTTATTCATCCACCCCATGGAGCCTCAGCAAGGGATGCCACCAGGAGCCTCCCAAACACCCCACGAATGCGCTCCACCACATCACCACCATGCAGCCTGGCAGGCAGAGCCCCAGGTGCCACACACAGCAAAGTCCAAGCTCCTGCGCCTGAGTCCGTGCAACTACTGTGGCAGGGGTGGGCTGGAGTCCACTGGCACCCGGCACAGCCTCAGCACCCAGGGCAGCCCCGCAGCAAGCACCAGCTGTGTCTGGGAGCCCCAGCCCCTGCCCTGCTCCACAGAACCCACTGGAGACAGAGCCACTGCGAGCTCATCACATGCACCCGGTGTGCTGCACGGCCAGCACAGCCACCGCCCTGACACCCAGCCTGGCACCGGCCCGACTGCTGCTCCAAGGAAGGGCTGATCCTGCACGCGGCTCCAGGGCAGAGACACCTGAGGGGTGCCGTGCTCCTGAGCCCCATCACCGGCATGGAAGCACCCAGAGCAGCGCCTGCAGGCACAGCCTCGTGGAGCAGGGGTCATCAAATGCCCTCTGAGCATGGCAGTGAGCATCGGCCTCTGCCACCAACTGCGCAGTGTAAGCACCTGGCAAATGCACCAGCAGCTCTGGAAAACAGGTCAAAAGTGGCTCCTCCCAGCAAATTCACGAGGTTTCTGCAGCCCTGGCCACTCTCCCAGCAAAGCTGTGGCCGCAGAAGCAAAGTGTCCCTGAGGGGCGATCACTCCTCCCGAAACCTCAGATCGATACCAGCCTTTCCGAAGGCCAAGAGGAAGCAGAGGGAGGATTTATTGCTCCCCAGCCTTTGGGCATCTTCCAGAGTTGTGCTGCTGCGGTCTGGCTGGCACAGACTGCACGTGGGCAGCCGCAGCGCTCAGCTCAGTCCCACAGTGCAGTAGCCCATCCCGCTGCCCGGCACTGTGTGAGCACGGCTCGCTGCACCCACGAGGCAGGACAGCTCATGGCAGGGATCACCCATGTGTCGCTCCCCTGGACCTGGTGCTGCCCACCTGCCACTCACTGCCTGCCCAGCATGCCCAAGGGGCTGCCCACGCACTTGACAGCTCCCGTGGCACCGGGCCCTCCACCAGCCCTGCGAGCAGAGCTGCCTGGCAGGCACAGCCACTGCCCCAGTCATGGCTCCCATGGGGCTTGTCCTGCATCTCCATTCCCACGCCCACATTCCCACACCTCCATCCCTGCTTCTCCCTCTCCATGCTGTGCCTACCTTGGATGAGGCCACTGGCAGCACCAGGGATGCCCTCAATCTCAGTCACGTTGTTCATGGTGAAATACTCGTCACAGGTGGCATTGAGGAAGCGGGAGGTGCAGAAGAGCTCCCAGAGCTTGGAGCCCACCGTCTCGTTTCCCTCCACCACCATCTTGGTGCAGAGATCGAAGCCGTGGCGCGAGAGGGTCCTGTTGCCCAGGAGGCAGATCCTGGGGGGAACAGACTCTCAGACATGCGCTTGCGCACTCCAGCCCCACCCCAGTCCCATGGGACATTGTCGTACTCACGGGAAGCTTGGTGGGTCAAAAGCCGACTTGATGACTCCAGCGTAGATGGCGAGGATGGAGAGGATGACGCAGCCCAGGAAGACCAGGGCAAACTTGTTGACATACTTGACCCCCACAAACACCACAGTGGCCATGCAGGTCAGCACACAGGTTCCGTACACACGCATGTTGTTGAGCATCGCGGCTGCCTCCCCGCTGGCATCCTCTGCCTTGAAGATGGCCATGGCTGGAAAGATGTAGGCCTGGGAGAGAGTCATGGCATCAAAACCCAGCTAATGGCCGTGCAGAGGGGATCCCAGAGAAGGGTTCCTTGTTCCCACCACGAGGCCTCATGCAGCCCTCTCCTTGCTGTGCTGTGAGGAGAGGGCAGAGCTGCCCTGCCAGGACCTGACCCTCGCATCGTGCAGGGGGAAGGAACAGCCACGTACCAGCAGGATCTCGATGGTGCCCAGGATGTACATGGCGCCGGCAAAGGTGGTGCCCAGGTAGAAGCAGAGCCCCACGGCCCCACCAAACTCAGGTCCCAGAGAACGTGAGATCATGTAGTAGGAGCCACCCGCTGCCAGAGAGAACAAAGGTGGGTCCCAGCTGGACCCAGGGCATGCCCAGCCCTGCCAGGAGTCTAGGGGGGGCAGAATGGCAACAGGGCTCCAGCAGGGAGCAGGGCACCATCCCCAGGCCCTTGGAGCAGTGGGAGTGACCGTGCTGGCAGCACCGTTCCCCAGGAGCCCAGGTGTGACGGCCATGGGGACACATCCCCTGGGATGCCAGGCAGGTGCTGGAGTCCCAGGGACACACACGGGTCATGCCTGCTCTGTCCTCCCAGAGGAGCCCTTAGAGCTGGGTGGCCAGGATCGATGGTCCCGCCACGGCAGCAGGATGATAAATAGCTTTCATTACACCCTGCACTGGGACTGTCAGTGCCGTGCCCAGCGCAGCTCACCTGCTCCCAGCTCCCCATGATTCTGTGGGGCTTGGCACGCACTGGGAGAAGCAGCTCGAGGGCACAAGCACAGCCAGACCCCACTGGTGCCTCCCTGGGGGCTGAGACCACACACAGCCCTTCCAGCACAGTACAGGGAGGTCGGTGGGAGACGCTGCCCCACGCCCAGCCTGAAGCACCCAGATCCCCATCTACTGCCACGTCTCTTCCCGGCTCCCCCATGGCTTCACCAGTCTGGTAGAGGGAGGAGCTGTGGCTGGCGGCTCTCGCTGCCATCTGCACCTCGCTGCTCTGGGGACCAGTGGTGGCTCCAGCTCCGTGCTCCCCCGGGCAACGGGGAACCCACGTGGGCTGGTGGCAGAAGGCAGGGGATGTCCACCCTCCCAAGCACGTGTAGGGCAACCCCAGAGCTCAGCCAGCATGGCCCAGGGAGCAGGATGGCTTTGGGGCTGGTCTCTGGGAAAAGCCCCTTGCCACACTCAGCCCAGACCTTCTGGAGCACAGGGGCCCCTGCTGGCACCCGATCCCGCATGAAGGCAGCTCCCCTTGCCCCCAGCATACACATGGAAACAGGCTCTACCTGGCACCACACCGTTGGTGGCGATTGCGCTCATGGAGATGGCTGTCAGCATTGTCTGCAGGAAGAAACATAGTCAGTGCCTGGCAGAGTTCCCTCCTCGCTGAGGAGTGGGAAGGGACAGTTGGGGCCGTGCTGGGACATGGGGCTCCCCCCGGGCCACGCTGAGATGTGCCACAGGGTCAGGATGCTCTGGATGGATGGATGGATGGATGGATGGATGGATGGATGGATGGACGGACGGACGGACGGACGGATGACCAGCAGCACAGCTTAGGGCTGAGCCCCTTGGAAGGACCAGCAGTGCCATGAGGGGCAGGGGTGCCGGGGCTGCCAAGGACGCTGCCCGTGTTCAGTCCCCCCAGCCTCTGCCCTGGGGTCACCATCCTGACAGGATGACTTCACTGCAGCACAGTGTGCAGGGCCAGGGCAGGAGACCCTCCCACATCCCCATCCGAACAGCAGCTATGATCTGGGTCACCATTTGAGCACCATTCTGCTGCTGAGTCCTTTGGGAAACCAGAGGTTTCTCCTTGCTGTAAGTGGAGCAGGGGCATGGGCAGGTGGGCCAGCAGCTCGTGCACCTCTCCACAGCCCAGTCAGCTTGGCTGGTGACCCCCCAGATCCCAAGCACAGGCGGTGGGAGCCTGGCCGACTCCGTCACTCACGCAGGAGCAGCAGAGGAAGACCATGCAGAAGGATTCCATGATGCCAGCAATCCCCACAACCCAGGTGAGACGCAGGAAGAGGATGACCCCAAAGATGTTCTGGAGGCAGGGCAGGTAGACACCCATGAAGGTGCCCATCCGTGGGGCCTGCCAAGGGAACAGGTGGCCATCAGGGCTCATGGGTCCATGTGGCAGAGCAGCAAGAGATCTCACTCCTCCTGCAACGTGGCCAGGGATCCCAGGTGAAACCACCCCCTGGCAGGGGCTGAGGGACCCGGCCATCTCCAGGGCAGCCCTTGGTCCAGCACTGCATGGGCAGAGGTGGGAAAAGGGGTCGTGTCCCTCCTGTGTCACTCACCTGCACTGGCTTCTTCTTGCCCCCGTCATTGTTCTCGGCCTCCTCGTGCTCCCGGCTGCCCTGTGGCAGGTTGGTGTAGTTGGCCAGCCCACTCAGCAGGGATGAGACCATGGGGCTGGTGTCCATCTCCTCCTGCAGAAAGCAGAGCCCAAGCAGTGAGGACAGCCTTTTGGGACGCTGTCCAGCCCCAGGACCCAGGGACTTTGCCAGATGCCACCCCACCACCCACCCTGATGGGCACGGCTTCTGCAGTGTGGAGACCCTGGCCTGGGGCTCCAGTGTGACCCAGTGCTCAGGGCATGGGTCGGGGCACTGTGGCACAGCTGCCCAGCCCAGTCCCCTCCCTAGGGACCCTCCCTGCCTCACCACCCACGAGCCCTACCTCAAAGAGTGCCATGTTCTTGCCATCATACTCTTTGCCCTTCTCCAGGTCCGTGCTGTTGATGAAGGGGCTGCTCTCCTTGGGATTGCCATCGCCTGCAGAGACATCCCCAGGTCAGGCAGGCAGCCCCTGTGCAAGCCCGTGCCGGGAGAGTATCATGCGTGGGCACCACGCTTGCTCCAAGGCCCAGGACAGTGATGGCAGCCCCTGCATCCCAGCTGTCAGCATCGCCTCTTGAACGACGCAGGGGCGGCCCATCCCCAGGAGCCACACGCTGTCCTGCCTGACCTGGCCAGCACGTGGGCCCGCTGGAGTGCATCCACGCGGTGAGGCGAGAAGTGTGATCCAGGGGAACCCTCCCGGTGGGACAGCTGGCAGCAATAACTCATAGCCCAGGGTGCCTGCGGGTGAGCGCACCAGGACTGCCTGCAGCGCTGCGTCTGCAGGGGGAGGACCCAGCCAGCTGCCTCAACGAGCCACCGCAGAGGGGGACAGTCCCAGCATGGTGCCTGGGACCAGGGTGAGTGGCTGGATCTCTGGTCCTGCTCCCTGACATGCGCCACAGCAGCAGGGACCATGGCCTTGCTGGCGCCGCTGCAGGGCAGGGAGGCATCAGTGCTGCTGCCCCGCTCGGGGCAGAGGAGCCACCTGCAGCGGTGCAGAGCCTGCAGAGTTGCTGGGACAGAGCTGCAGCTGCTCGCTGCATTAACGACCTCATGCAGAAGAAACCCAGTGTCGGCTTAATAGCAAGGAAAACAGCCGAGCTGCAGAGCAGCAGAAATAAATCAGGCTGGAAATGGAGCGGCAGCAAGGATGGTGCGACTGGAGAGGCGCAGCCCTGAACGGAGGCCTAGAGGGGAGTGGGACAGGGAGCCAAGGCACACGGTGCTGGGCTGAGTGGATTGGTGGGCCATGGCCCCAGGGCATGGGGAAACCCAGGCAGCTGGGCCTGGTCCCCAGCCCTGGACAGGAGGAAAGGGACTGCCCCCACACACCCATCCCCACCACCACAGCCCCACAGCCAGGGCGATCACATTGTTGGTACTGCCGGGCAGGGTGCCCATATGGGCAGGGTTACAGACCTGCTACGCACCCTGGGCCTGGGACGAGAGCCGTCCCCACCGCTGGCCTCGAGAGCAGAGCCCAGGAGCGCTGGAAGCGCAGGGATGGGAGCAGAGGCCACCCATGGGCTGGGGTGGTGCTGCCACTCATGAACTGCAGCAGCCTCGGGACAGACCCCACGATCATTCTGAGCAGTCTGGTCCTTCGAAGACCGCCTGCCTCCTGCCAGTTGACTCATGTTCAGGATCCTGGGAGCCGCTTTGCCCAAGTGTGGTGGTGATTCACCATCTGCAATTTCCCCAGCAGATGTGGTGCTCCTGGCTGACCAGAGGTGAAGACCTGAGTGCCACAGGTAATGCTGACCTACCGGCCAGCCCCACACCTGCCACAGGTCCTCGGGCTCCTCTGGTGTGGGACAGTGGGGTGACTGTCCCCGGTGGTGCAGCCGAGCTGCAGGGCAGAGCCCACAGGCTCCTTCGGCACAGGAATGGCCGTGGCGGCAGTACCAGGGCACCCTGGCCCAGGCTGGCCAAGCTCACTCCATGTCCCACCCTGTACGGCATGACAGGGCATGCTCTGTGCTGCATCCTCCATCATAGGGCACATGGAGGGTTCTCAGCATGGGCCCTACATGCTGCTTGCTCCAGTCCAAAGCTCTGTGCCCAGCACTCATTAGGTCACTCTGGCAGAGTGCGCTGCACCCACCTGCCCACCACGGCTCCCACCCACCCGCACTGGCTCTAGGGATCACATGGATGGGATACAACCGTCACGCCAATGGGGATGCCCTCTCAGGGCGTGCAAGGGGGTGTCTGAGCCCATCTCCCCCGGGGCAAGTAGGGGCACTGGGGAGGATGTGCCAGCAGCCTGGCAAGCCTGGGGACCCCACCAGGAGCACAGAGCCCGCGGGGGCCTCGCTTCTCCGGCTGGTACCCAGCCGACGACATCACCGTGCTGGTTTCCATGGTAACGGCGAGCCCCGGCTGCCTCAGCTCCCACTCTTATGTAACGGCCCCGCACGGCCCCGCACAGCACCCGCACCATGGCCACCTGCACGGCGTGGCCCTGCACCCCAGCTACCGGCACCCACGGGCCCCACACAGCCCCACACGCACTTGCACCACGGCCACCTGCACCCACGGGCCCCACATGACCCCACACACACCCGCACCATGGTTACTGGCACCCACTAGCACCCAGCGGCCCCCACACCCTGGCCACCAGCCCCACACAGTCCCCCCGGCACCTGCCCCCCAGTCCCTGCTAGCCCCACATCCCAGCCCCCCGGCCCCTGTCAGCCCCCACAGCCAGGACCCCCAGTCCCATAGACCCGGCGCTGTCTGGCTCCACACCAGATGCCAGCAGCACTCAGGGCACCCAGGCTGCATCCTACCGTCACAGCACCCTGAGCCCCACAGACCCCACCCCGCGGCCTCTCCAGCACTGCAGGGACCGCAGATCTGTGCTGGCATCGTCTGCACTGCCAGGGCTGGCCCAGGCACAGCACCCCTTGTCCCCTCGCCGTGCCATGGGCACGGGCAGAAACCCTGCACACGGGCAGAGGCCCCACGCTGGCGGGACATGGGGACACGGACGTTCAGCCAGCACAGCTCGGAGGGGCCCTTGGGCCCTCGCCTCGCCCCAGCCCCACAGCCTGGAAGGAGTTAAGCGCCAGGACCGCGGGGTTCCAGGTGACAACACACTCCCCGCTCCTGTTGGAGACCATTTTGCCGCAGAGGGGTTGGTGCAGCCTCTCCCCGGCAGCCGCCCCAGGATTTGTGCTCTGTGCAGGCAGAGACAGGCAGGGCGATTGCACCCTGTCACCCATCACTGCCACAGCCAGTCCTGCCTGGCAGCACAAAGGGGTGACAGCGCCCAGCCATGGGGACTCATGGGCCACCGGTGGGCACAGAGTCCAGGACACCAGTGAGCCGCAGGACAGAGCACGGGTAGCGCTGGTGCTGGGCACCCCGGTACAGGAGAGACGGCGTGAGCAGAGCAGAGCTGAGCCATGCCAGGCTTCGATCCCAGCGCTGAGCCGCCCCCTTCCCGAGGGATCACTCAACATGAATCGGCCTTTTAATTTGCTGCGGCGGCTGGAAGGGCTCGCGGCGGGATTGCTGCCAGGAACCCACAGCCCCGCTGTGGGCACCGCGCAGTCACACTTGACGCAGGGATTTCTACCAACCCTGCCCACCCAGGGCATCCCAAAGCTGGTCCTGCTGCCCACGCTGGCATCCTAGGGTCCCCAGTGCCAAGGGACCCTCCCTGTGTCCCAGGCAGCTTGCCCGCCCCACGGGGCAGCGCTTGGGCTGCAGTTCCAGCCACGACATGATCTCTTAATGGCTTCTTACTCAGCCCTAAATTGGGTTGGGAAGCGTCATGTCCCTTATCCCAAATCCTCCCTAATCGCTTTACATGGTGCAGGGCACTGAGCGCTGATGGGGGAGCCCAGGCAGCCAGACCCTATGGGCTAATTAACCAGAGCTGTTGCCTGTTCCTGCCTGGCTACTGGCAGCCCGACCCCTCCACAGCATCCCACGAGGGCTGGTTCCTTCATGGTCACCATGTGCAGCGAGCCCTGGCCAGGGACAGTGAGTGTAGCCGGGAGGAGCAGCAGGAGAGGGGGGACGCAGTGAGGGCAGCCCTGGCCCCATGCTTCCCTTGTGCCTCCATCTGTGCTCCTGCCACACCCCAGGGCCTGCTAGGCAGTGGCACAGGGGTGTAACAGCTCAGGAACCCCCTGCATGTGCCTGGCACAGGGCTGTGACAGCTCCCGGTCCACTGCGCAGACCTGGCCATGGGTCCCTCCTGCACCATCCCCTCTGCCAGCCCTGCCAGCCCTTGGGGCAGCAGCAGTGCAGCGGTCGCTCACAGCACCTAGGGCTCCCCAGGAGGTGCACGGGGCACCCTGGCTTTGCCAGAGCGAGCGTTTGACAGCAGTGGCTGGCAAGCAGTCTCCTCCCGCTCCCCGGAGCTCTGCCTGCAGCCAGCAGCAAGGAGCACCCCAGGGTGACCCCAGCAGCCCAGCAAGCACATGGGTGAACACGTGGCCCTGGCTGATGTCCCCAGCTGCTGCAGTTTTGCAGGAGTTGCTGCTGGCTGAGGAAGGCCACAGTGCTGTTCTGTCACCCCTGGTCATCGAGAGGACTTGGCCACACATTCATTGCCCTGGCCCTAGGCTGCTGGCCTGGGGGTGCCTAAGGCAGATGGGGATGGCCAAGGGGCCCTTACGGTGGCTGGCACCTCTGCTCCCACCCAGGCTTCTCCTCTGAGCAAGGGTATCTGCCATCTGCCCTAGGTAGTGTAACCCTTGGAGAGGCCACAGAGCTCTCAAGGCCCCTGCTGAGGCAGAGACCACTCTGCCTGGCTGCAGCTCCAGTGGTCAGAGCAGCACTGGTGCATGCTGGCAGTGCACGCAGCAGTGCCAGCTCCCGGTTGCAGCATCGTGGTGGGGAGGGTGGGATGCAGTGGAGAGGGGTGGGATGATCCCCCCCCTCCAGGGCTGCGCATTGCCCCTCCAGCTCAGAAGAATATCGAGTGGCCTTTTGGGCTGGATTCTTTCACTGCCTGACCCAAATTGGACCAACTGCTACTTCAGACCTATCCTCTTCCTTCCTAAACCCAGGATTATCCTCCCTTTGATCAGCCGGCCCTGCAGGCGCAGGATTTCCACCACAGGCGCTTTGGCTGGCTACACTTAAACAGCTTCCCAGATTCTCCCACAGCCTGAGCCCTGCCTTGGAGACGGCTGCGGACACCAGCTCCAGTAAAGCCTCCTGGCCCCGGGTCTCCCCGCCTCGGGCAGCCCGGTGCCCGCAGGCTGGCGCGCCAGCACGGCAGCCTGCAGCGGGGCTGCGTCTGACATGTCCACACCCCAGACAGAGCAGTGCAAGCTGCCAGCCCGGACACTGCAGGCAGCAGCCCTGCCTGCTCCCTACCACGTCCCCAGAGACTCTGCCACCAGCCCAGCCCTCGCTTGGCTGCCAGGGCTGGAGCCCTTCCAGCCCTTGTCTGATGGCTCCCGCAAGCTGCCCAGCGCGGGGACCCGAGTGGTCACACAGACACAGCCTCAGTGGCATCCAGGGCTTCAGCAGCGCTGCTGGGTCGGCGAGTCCCGGGCCAGGCAGCGCTGGGACCCGGGGGGAGCATCCCCGCTGGGTGCAACAGCTCTGCCACCCGTCGAGCGTCCCCGCAAACAGACCGCACGCAGGGAGCTCAGTGCGACCCTCGGCAGGGACGGGGGGCAATCCCACACCCCCAGCAGCCGCCCTCGGCCCAGACGGGGGAGCTTGCTCCTCCTTGCAGATGCCCTCCCGCTCTCCTAAGCCCCCCAGAGCCTCCGCCACCCACGGCCATGCGCCCGTCGGCCCACATGGCACCACGTCGCCAGGCTCGGCTCCAGGGACAGCCTGCCTTTTCCATCTGTAGTGGCACCGTGTCCAGCGCTCCCGCCAGACCCCAGAAAGGCACAAACACCCGCCGGCACCGCCGCGATGGGAACACAGCGAGTGGGACAGATCCTTCTGCTGCGAAGGGCAAGGGGAGGGCAAGAGCCCAGAGAAGGGCACGGTGTCCAGTGCGGCTCCCCCCCAGCACGGCCAGTGCCCCAGAGGACTCCTGCCAGCCCTGACCTGGAGTGCAGCCGTGAATTAACAAGCAAATAACCAGGCTCAGGTCGGCGGAGCAGCGCGAACGCCCAAAGCTCCGTGGGGGTTGTGTCCGGAGCATCACTGCAGGCAGGCGGGCACCTCTGCAGCGACTGCCAGTGTCGGCCGCCCCCCCGCCCCCGAGGGGAGCTGGGGAGGCTGGGGTATCTGGGGGGGCGCTGCAGGTCCCTGCGGGCATATCACTGCATTTCCCTGGTTCCAGCCCATCCCTGTGCCCGACAGAAACACCTGCAGGAGAGGGAGCTGCCCTGGCCCAGTTGCCTGGCCCCCGGGGCTGGACGCAGCAGCCCGGCTGTTGGCGAGTGCCCCGGGAACAGCTCGGGCCAAAGTACCGGCAGTCGCGCGGCTGCTGCCAGGGCCTGGCAGCCCCCCCGCCCGCGGGGCTGCAGCCCCAGCCCCTTGCCTGCAGCGGCCATGCTCGCCTGCACTGCGCCGGGACTGCAGCAAGGCACGGCTTGGCATGGAATGGCACGGCTTGGCAGAGCACGGCACGGGCTAGACTGGGCGAATCAGATCGGTTTGGCTCGGCCCGGTCTGGCCCGGCTGAGCTCGGCACAGCTGAGCCCGGCACGGCACGGCACGGCACGGCTCGGCTCGGCATGGAGCAGTCCCGCCGGTCCCGGCGCAGGGCGCGGCGGCTGGTTCAGCACCACGGACAGCGGCAGCGGCGACCCGAGGGGAGCAGAGCCCCGCGCGGTCCCGGGGGCGGCGGGTACAGAGGTTGGGGCAGAGTGCGGGGGGAGGCGGCTGTCAGGAACGGGGGAGCGGCAGCAGAGAGGAGATGGGCGGCAGCAGAGCGGAATAGGGTGAGGGGTAGGGAGAGCGGGGGGGCGGCAGCGGAGATGGGGAGGTAGTAGGCACGGAAAGGGAGAAGAGGGCCAAGGATGGGGGGGCGGCAGCAGGAAAGGGGGAGGCGGTAAGGAGGGGTGGGGAGGAGGCAGCCGGGGTAGGAAGGCGGCAGCCGGGCGCGGGGTCCGCTGCGGGGGTCCCGGCCTGTGCCTGGGACAGGGCAGGGTCCGGCGCTCGGCGGGGCCGCCAGGAGTCCCCTCCGGCGGGGGGGAGACGTTCCCTGGTGAGCCCCGGGCACGGCTCGGCCCCGCCGGTGCTCTCGCCGCACCGACGCTTCCCGGGGCTGCGGCATCGGCAGAACCCCGCACGCCCGCAGCGCCCGTCGCAGCCTCGCGGGGCCGCGGAGCCGCCGCCGTTGCGGTCGGTGCCAGCATTCCCCGCGCAGGGCCAGTGGGCAGCAAGGGGCGCCGAGCCCCGCACCGAACCCCGCGGGGTTCCAGTGCCCCGTGCTCACCTTGGCTGGCGCCGCCGTCGCCGTCCTCGCAGTCGGCCAGGTTGTTGAGCATGGCGCCGCCGCCGCTGCCCGAGCCGCCGCGCTCCGCAGCCCGCGCGTCCCCGCGCCGCCCCCCGCGCCGGTGGGAGGGGGCTGCACTGCGGAGCCGCCCGCTCGGGGCGCGCCAGGACCCGCGCCCGCCCCCCCATCGCGTATGCGGCAGGGCTGCCACGGGGGGGCACAGCTACACCTCCCTCACTGGGCGGGGGGGAACTGGGCACGGGGGCGCTGCGGGGCACGGCGGGACGGACCTGCACCCCCACCGGACCTCGCATCCCGCAACGGCCCCGGCACCCCACAACAACCCCCACGCCCCGTACTGGCCCCTGCACCCCGCAATAGCCCCCGGTGCAGCCCCGGGACCGAGCCCCTGGTTTGGGGTGTGCAGTGGGGCCGATTTTGGGGTCAGGGCAACCTCCCCACCCAGGCAGTCCCAGCCCTGCCTGCGCCGAGGCCAGTGGGGGCAGCTCCAGGGAGGGGGAAGCAGCTCCTGGGGGTGTGGGCAGCTCCCGGGTGCAGCAATGCCAGCCACGCTGAGGACCTCCCTGCAGGCAGCAGGGCCCTGGCTGGGGGCAAACACCCTCCACCCCAGCAGCAGGATCGGCCCCCACCATGACCCAAGGGAGAAGGGGGCTGCCAGACCACCCAGCAACAGCCCAGGGCCTGGCAGAGGCTGCCCACCCCACTGTGCTCACCCTGCTATGCCCTGCAGCCCTGGCAGAGCGGGCAGCGCTGCCCGCAGATGGGAGCACACTCGGCCTGTGTCCCAGTTATCTGGGCACTGGGGTCCCAGCATGCCTGAACCTCCCCGGTGCAGCCCCCTCAGTCCCACAGCGCAGCGGGGCCAGGCTGACCCTGGAAGGGCTGCAATGGGTCTGACTCCCATCCTATTGCTTCCTGTGGGGCTTGTGCCCCACAGGGCCGCGGGGCTTGGCCTGGGGGCAGCCGGCAGGACCCTGCACTGACCTCCAAGCCCCTCACAGCCCCCCTTTCCTCACCCACTTAATTTAGGAGGATCCTGAGCTGGAGCTGGCAGCAGCTCCCAGCATCTCCTCCGGAGCAGGCTGAGATCATGACAGCCTGCTGGCGTTAGTTACTCCTTGATGGCTGTAATTAATTGTTTACTTTCTCCTGGTACGAGGCCAGATGCTCCACAGCATGAAGGCTCCCCGGCTCACTGTCCAGGGCAGGGGGCTTGGACCCCTTGCAGCAGCCCTGCCAGCAGCCCCAGCTGCTGCAGCTGGGACCCCCGGGCCTGTTGTCCCCCAGGGGCTGCAGTGGCGCAGCCATGGCCAGAGGTGCAGGACGGCCCGCAGGGAGGGTGGGCAGAGCAATGCCAGCCTCCCTTGCTCAGACACCAGCCACATCTGCCTGTCCAGGACCCCATGGGAGTTGTAAAGGTGCCTTCCAACACAAACCATTCTATGATTCCACTCTTCTATGACCCTGCACGCTGCGGAGCTGCTCCTGTCCAGCTGTCCCCTTGCCTCCAAGCCTGGAGCAAGAGCCAGCGTTGGGGCATGGGAGAGGCTCGCTCCCAAAGGATGGCATTAGCCCCCATGCACTGCCCACACAGCCAGGGCTGCGGGCTGGACGCAGCAGGCAGAGCTGCTCTCCCCGGTGGGCGCGGGGGGGGGTCTGCAGAGCTCACCCACACATAGAGGCCGCAGCCACAGCCAGCGCCAAGATGATGGTTTTGCGCAGGAGGCCACAGTGCGTGGGCTCAGCCCAGGAGGGATCTTCCTGCTAAAACAGATGGGGGGGAGGGAGCACGTGAAAGACCACTAATCCCCTAATCCCTGGATTATGGCTCCATTTCAGGGGCTGGGATTTGCCAGCAGCACAGGGGGCTACGCAATCGACTGTGTTTGCTTAGCCCGTGTGCAGGGTGCCCCTAGCAATGGGGGGGTGGACGACTAAGGGTGTCCCCAAGGCAGAGCCAGATCGAGGGTGCTCAACCCCAGCACAGTGTTGACCTGAGCCTGGCCAAAGAGCAGGATGCCGTGTGCATCCCAGCAGCCAGCAGTGCAGCTCTTGTCTCTCCTGTCACCAGTCAAACCTCCCAGGAGCCAGACACATGCAAAAGGCCCTGGAAAATCTCCAGAGGGCACAGAGCAGGCAGCACAGTATCCCACCCAGGGGACAAGAGCAGCCACACTACAGTGATGACAGTGGGCACGCTGCATGTGCCTGCAGTGATCCCTGGCACAGCCTGAGCAACCCCCATCCTGCCTGCACGGGGACACTCCGTCATCCTGGATCAGCACGGTGCTCCTCGCAGCGCTGGGGACTCGAGAGCAGAAGCCAGGCACCCCTAGACAGAAGAGGAGCTGGGGCCAGAGAGAGGCAAGCAGGATGGGGGGATGAGGCGGGGGGGGGAGCCTGGAGACACAGAGGGGCACAGAGGGTAGCAACGCACACACACAGTCATAGGCCACACCGGAGGGTTTGCGTCATGGCACGTGCCACACTGCTCTGTCCTGCCGGCCCCATGACTGAGGCAGCACGACCCGCAGCACCTCGGTAGGGTCTTGCTTGTCCCTATCCAGACAGGTTAGGGCCGGGCCACCAGCACCAGGGCCAAACCATGGCCTGGAAGTGACACGGGTGTCAGCTGGGACCTGTCACCAGCTCCAGCTGCAGGAATGGATGCAGAGGGAGGGATGGTGTCCCATGGGGCTGGGAGCAGGGCCGTAGGGAGCCACTGCAGCTCCCAAGGCCAAGAGCAGAAGGGTCGCAGTGGGGCAGGACAGGAGGACATGGGGCAGGGCAGGAGGATGTGGGGCAGGGCAGGAGGATGTGAGCTCCCGCATCACAAAAGCCCCATGCCACACACAGCTGGTGCAGCATCCCCAGCTGCCCACACCAGATGTTTTGCCAGGAGCAGGGCTGCGGCAGTGGGCAGCCCCACACATGGGATCAGCCACAGAACCGACCTCCTCTCACCAGGCCCCACTCCCAGGCAGCGCAGCCCTGGAGTCCCCCAGCAGCCCCAGGCCAGTCACAGGGCCCGGAGGACCCTGTGCTGCCGCAGCTGCGTGAGGGCTGCAGGGCACACTGCCAGTCGAGCAGCAGCTGCGCAGCTCCTGGGAGGGTCAGGCATTGGAGTACAGCGGCCAAGGCTCCGGGGGGTGCTGAGCCCCACATGGTACCGCCAGCTCCTGGCATCCTACCACAGTATCCTGTGGCACAAGAGGCCTCAGGAAGGTGCTGTGGGTGGCAGGGGGGCCTTGGGCTGCCCCTGCCCTCCAGGAGCCATCCCGCATTCCCTGTGTCCCACAGACCCTACACAGCACAGACCCTTGTCACTTTCAATGACATCCCCTGCGATGACCCTGTCTCCCACCAAACCTGCAGCCCCCATCTGGGGGAGTCAGGGGTGCTGGGGGAACTGGAGAGCTGCGGGGCAATGGGCTGGGAAGGCCAGAACCCCTCCCCAGGAGTCCCCCCAGACCCTGTCCCTTGCACACATCCCTTTGCCACCACCCACCCCGCGTCTGGTGCCTCGACTGGGGCTGCAGGGGCCTTGTCCCTGCTCCAGGCCCCCAGGCTAGGTTTGGGTGTCCCTGGCATCCAAGCACCCCCCGCATACCCGAAGCGGTCCCTGCCCCACCCCAGCGGGTCCGGGTGAGAGGCTGAGCCCCCCTAGAACGGGGAGCCGCCAGCAGGGATGACATCGGCTCGGTTTCCATGGAAACGAGAGAGGCTCCTTAACCAGTTGGTTGCCATGGCGACTGCCACAGAGCCCGGGTGCCTCGGGACACAGGGCGGGGGGGCTCTGCTCCGGCCATGCACCAGTGCCCCCGAGCCCGGGCGGCTGCACCACGGGGTTGGGGGAGCATAGCGGGGCCGGGCGGGGTCGGAGGGGCGGGGCCAAATGGAACGGGGCGGGGCCAATTGGGGCGGGGCGGGGCCGGTCACACCCACCCCTTCCCGCCAGCGCCCCCTCGCGGCGGCAGCCCTGGCCCCTCCGCCCCGCCCGGTCCCTCTGCCCCGCCCCACGGCCCCGCCCGCAGCCTCGCCCGGCCCCGCCCCGGGAAGGTGCTGCCTCTGCCCGGGGTCCGCTCGGGGCTGCAGCCCCTCCTGAACGCCGGCCCCGGGCAGGAGGGGCGGCGAGGAGCCGGCCCCAGGCCGTCCTGCGGGGCAGGAGCCCTGCCGGGGTGCCGGGGGCCGTGCCGGGCAGGAGTCCCCGTGCCGCTCCGACCCGAGCCCGGTTGCAGCCCCAGCCGCTCCCACCCGCGGCTCCCGCTCCTCCCTCGCCCTGCACACGATGCGGGAAGGGCCGGGCGGCACCGAGCACCCACTGGGGACCCGGACCCCTGCCCTGCACAGCCGCCAGACCCACTGGGGCTCAAGCCCCACGGGCCCTCAACCATCCACAGCGCCCACGACATGTAACAACGCCGGGTGGGATGGGGGTCCACCCACACTGGAATGACGCGAGGTGGGATCGAGGTTGGGTGGGGGTTCTCCCACTGCCCCGACCCCTTGCCCTGTGCCGTGCCAGGCTGTGGCTGCCCTACCAGTGCTGGATGCTGTGTCAGGACCAGGCGCTCGCTCTCTTCTGCAAGGGCACAAGGTCACAGCGCAGCCAAGAGGGATGGCAGCCCCACGGCCCGCACCATGGCCCTGCCACCCTGTCCCCTGCCAGGCCTGCTTCTCGCCTGGACCCTCAGCCCCCCACGAGCCCCCTGGCTGATGAGTCATTCCTGAGGGACACAGGCCCCTGACGCAGCTCCGGCCAGCACAACCCACGGGCAAGGCCCAGCCACCCTGGGTGTTGCGGGCTGACAAAAGGCCCTGTGCCCGGTTGCCACTGGTGCTAGCCCTGTGTTCCCCACCATGACCAGTATGCGAGCAGGGGGCCATAGAGCCCACTGAAGGGACATGGAGCCCACTGGCAGGGGCACAGTCGGCCTGGGTGTCACGGTGCCCATCAGCCATTTGCTGCCTCCCACCAGTGCCCTTCGTCGAGGGCGCAAGGTCACAGCTCCATGCAGTACGGTGCTGCCGTCGGCTGGATTTCTGGGATCGATACGGATCCAGTGACGGTGCAGCCCCACCACCACGTCCCCTGGGCACTGCTCGGTGGCGGCGAGCCAGCCTCAGCACCCACTGCAGCCCGGTGGGCCATCAACACCAAGGGCTGCCCACAGCCCACCTGCCTCCATGGGTCCCAAGGAGCAGCAGGCAGCTTTGTGCCCCACAGCCTCACACATCTCAGCCATGATCCCAGCGCCATCCTACTGCCCATCCCACAGGAACCCCAACAGCCCCCTGGAATGGGGGACAGGACAGGAGAGCTCCCTGGGGACAAGGAGTGCTACCCGGGTGGCCAAACCCCACTATCTATTCCAAAACCATGAGTGCTACAGCCCCACGCCTGCCCTGCTCTAGGGGTCCCAACTGCCCCCGAGGCGCCCAGCATGCCCCTCTGGTGCTCCAACGGCGCTGTCCTGCCCCATGGACTCTGCCTCACGGACCCTGCCCAACGGACCTTGCCCCAGTACCTGTCTGGGAAACTCTGTGCCCCCCCCCGACCCTGCCCTGCCCTACTAGAACCTGCCCCACGGACCCTGACCTGGGAACCTTGCCCCACCGGACCCCCTGCCCCACGGACCCTGACCTGGGAACCCTGCCCCACCAGAACCTGCCCCACGGACCCTGACCTGGGAACCCTGCCCCAACGGACACCCTGCCCCATAGACCCTGCCCCAGGGACCCTGCTCTACAGAGCCTCCCAAGACCCCTGCCCCACAGCCTCTGCCCCACGGAGCCCCCCACAGCCCCTGCCCCGCGGACCCTCCGCACGGACCCTCCGCACAGCGCCCCCGCCCCCTCTCACCGGTGCTAGGGATGTCGGAGCGCGACCCGGGCACCTGTCCGCGGGGGGCCTGCCGAGGGGGCTGCCGGGGGTCCGCGGGGCCGTGCCGGGGCAGCGCGGTGACGGTGAAGCGCCGGCTCATGGCCCCGCCGCCTCCACAAGTGGCGCCGGTCCCGTGGCGCGGCCCCGCGGGGAGCACGGGGTCCTAGCGCCGCCCGCCGCCGCGCACGGCTCGGCTCGGCTCGGCTGGGCTCGGGACAACACGGCTGGGCTGGGATTGGCTCGGCACAGCTGGGCTCAAATCCGCACAGTACAGGTAGGCTCGGTTCGGCAAGGCTCGGTTCGAACTGGCAAAACTCGGCTCAGCTCAGCTAGGCTTGGTTCTTCTTGGCTGGGCTCGTATCAGCTCGGTTCAGCACGACTAAGTTCGTATCTGCTCGGCTAAGTTCGTATCTGCTCGGCTCAGCTTGATTGGGCTCGTTATCGGCCCGGATCGTCACAGCTGGGCTCGGATCGGCCCAGTTTGGCACGACAAAGCTGGGCTCAGTTCAGCACGGCTCGGTTCGGCTCGGCTGGGCTCATACCGGCTCGGTCGGGCTCAATTTGGCACGGTTCCGTTCGGATCGGATCGGTTCTGCTAGGCTTGGCTGGAGGAGGAGGACAGCGGAGCGCTAGGACTGGACCCTCCACACTGGGGGTGCTGGGAACGCGCAGCAGCCGCTAATTACAGCTAATCACACTAATTACAGTCCCGGGGCTGCGGCCGCCCCACCCTGCCACGGCCTCGGGCACGGCCCCGCCACTGGGCTCGGCGGGACGGGGCGGGGGGGGTCATGCCACACGCGGTGTCCCAGCCTGTGACAAACGCCGGTTCCCGCCCGCCAGCGAGAGCCGGGGGGGCTGGGGGCGTGTAGGTGAGCCCAGGGGGCTGGAGAAACGGAGGGCCAGGAGGGGCCCTGGAGGGGAGCGAGGGGCTGCCCATGGCAGGGGCTGTTGGCAGGGGATGTTGGGACCGAGGGGCGTCCTCCCTGGTGGGATCCCGTGTCCCTCAGCAGCAATGGGGCTTGGCTGCAGCCCTTGCCCCATGCCCTATTCCCCACTGATGCTGGCATCCCACGGCCCGGGCACCTCAGGGATCCACAGTGCCATGGCCCCTGCTGGTGGTTCCGCTGCATTGATGGAGCACTCGGAGGCTGAGTCCCAAGGATTGTCTTTATTACAAACAGGCGGTTGGCAGAGCAGGGGCAGGTGGGCACGCAGCAGCGCCCACGTCCCTGCCCCGGCCAGGTCCCTGAGCACCAGCTCCTTGTGGAGCCCAGCCCGACCCAGCACGGCTGGCTCCAGAGTTGTCCCAAATTCGTGTGTGGTTTGCACCAGGCAAACACCTCTGCGTGATGGAGCCAGCACAGGCAGGGGTGGCACAGTGCCAGCTGCAGCAAGAGTCCTGCTCCCCAGCCAAGCAGCTCCCAGGGCCCCTGCCCCCTTCTTCCAGGGACTTAGGCGGGAGCTGCGCCATGGCCATGGGTCTGTGCAGACCCTGGCGCCCCAGGGCACCAGGCTGCAAGACGGGAGCCTGGGTTCTGGGAGCGCGGGGCCGGGAGCAGCGTGCTGCTGGAGTGGGGTGGCCGGTGGAACATTCAGTGCTGGGGGCACTGCAGGATGTCGTACTTGACATAGCCCACCCGGTCCACCTGGTAGCGTGGTGTCATTCTCCAATAGAAGCTGCCCCGGCAGAAGTGGTAATTGTCTGGGGAGGAGGGGGGTGAAGGAACGTGAGGGTCAGCAGGAACAAGGATCCATCCCAGTGGCCACCAACCAGTGTGGGCACGCAGGGATCTGGCACCGTCACATGGGTCTCACCATGGCCAGGCCAGTCCCACCACAGGGCAATTGCCTACCAAGCAGGCCCTGCCCGTAGGAGGCTCAGGGCAGCCTGGGGGGGACAGAGTACAGCCCTGCCCATCAGGTCTGTGCTCACCTTGGTAGAGGAAGACATTGCGTGCGTCGAGGGGAACGCCGGTGAAGACGTCGTCGGTGGCACGGGGGTAGCCCTTGTCCACCCTCTGGACCTTCACATCCAGCCTGTGGGGTGACCAGAGCCATGCTGAGGTTCTGTGGGAGCCCCCGGTCCCAGCCCTTTGCCAGGGGAGCTGCAGCTGCCCAGATGTGCTCACCTCCAATAGCTCTCCCCACTGAAGAGCAGCACCTTGCCACGGCCGCGCTGCAGTGCCCCCGAGATGCGCCCAGCTTCCTTCCCGATGCCCAGCTTCTCGATGCTGCGCGGGCCCAGCATGCTCTTGCCCGAGAACACCCAGAATAGCCGACCTGAGCCGGGAGAGCACAGGCGTTAGCCAGCCTTGCGGGCACCAGAGCAGGAGAGGGCTCCTTGGGATACCAGCAGCATCAGGACCAAGGGCAGCAGGGGCACAGCTCACCAGCAAAGAAGAAGACCCTCTTGGTGAGCACGTCCTGGAAAGCAGCATCGATGACAGCCGGGAGGCCGGGCCAGGTGTCTGCAACTGTAAAGGCCCCCTGGATGTCCGAAGTCCAGAAGGACGAGCGTGTCCAGTATTTCCTGGTGGGAAAGATCAGCTGTCTTGGTAACCACTGTCTGGCACAGTGCTGTGTCCCCACACACCCCTCTGTTGCCCAGACACCAGGCGCTGCCTCTCACCCATCCTTGAAGAAATACAAATCCCCATTGATCTCTGTGATGGCATCAAAGTTCTTCTCTGCACAGGCATCCTGGCTGGGGTCCACAGGAATGGGCACAACTGTGGGCTCCGGTGTCTCATCCTCATCCTCCTCAGTGGTAGAGGTGCTGCCAGCCTCTGTGGGCAAGGGCTGGGGCTCCTCGGTCACTGGCACAGGGGTGCTGGGCTCAGGGCCAGAGCCATGACCTGAGTGAATACAGGGGAAGGCGTGAGGCTGGGGGCCAGCCCAGTGCCACAGGACCCCTGCGTGCCTGGCCATGGCGCAGCTGCCCACCGTAGAGGTACTGGATGCCCTGGATATCATCGGGGTCCAGCTGGAAGTCCTGGACATAGCTGTACATGGGGTACATGAGGGCCTCACGCACGCTGGAGTGGTCCAGCCCCAGTGAGTGCCCAAACTCGTGGGCAGCCACCAGGAAGATGCTGTAACCTGGGGGAAAGCACCAGCCTCAGCACCCGGCAGGATGGGACACGCCGGCCGGGACTGTGTCTGCTGTGGGGAGTGGGCGTGGGGCCGGAGGGAGTGGGCAGGGGGCTGGTACCTCTGTCTGGGCAGAAGCCCCACTTCTTGTCGGTGTCATAGTTGCTGGTGGTGGCACACCAGAGCTTGCCATCCTGGCGGCCCTGGCTGGTGCAGGTGCTGTAGGTCTGACCCAGGAAGGTGAAGGGGAAGACGCACGGATCCCCCTGGGAGTTGCCGCCAATCACTGCCGTGTCTGCAGCACAGAGTCAGTGGGACTGCCCTGGTCCCAGGGAGCTACAGCCACCCTGAGACCCCTTGGGTGTGCACCACGGCTAGGGACCAGCCACCCTGCATGCCCCCTTCCCACTCCCACCTCGGTTGGGGCAGAAGCCGTATTTCTTGTCCTGGTCAAAGTTGGCGGTGGTGGCACACCAGCGGTAGCCGTCGGAGCGCCCGTCTGTGGTGCAGGCGTCGTAGGAGGTGCCGTCAAAGATGAAGGGGAAGACGCAGGGGGACCCATCGCTGTTGCCGCCGTTGGTGTAGAGGACTGCGAGGCGAGGAGGGGTGAGGGTGGGACCCTGGCACTGTGAGGCTGGGCAGGGGCTGCAGCCATGGCCGCCGCTACTCACGTTCGCTGGGACAGAAGCCATATTTCTTGTCGCGGTCGTAGCTGGCGGTGGTGGCACACCAGGGCAGCCCATCCGTCCGCCCCTCTGTGGTGCACTGGGAGTACGAGCGGCCCTCGAAGATGAAGGGGAAGTGGCAGTTGGCCCCGTCGGCATTCCCATGGCGGGTCTTCACCACTGCTCAGGAGAGGGGGGCTCACCAGCGAGGCTGGAGCGGGCACCATCGGACCCCTTGACCCGCCAGGCTCTGCCCTTACCTAAGCCATTTCCCAGTGTCCAAAACTCATCATCGTCAAAGTGGGCATCGCCCTGGATCCCCTGGCCGGGGGGAAAGGCGTGGGCCAAGAGCCCGTCCTTGCCGTCGAAGGGGTACCCATCCCCGTGCTCTGTGGGGACAAGCACCCTCACAGCCGGCCCCACCAGAGGAGCCCCTGTGCCCTCGGCCCACAAACGCGTATGCCTGATACACGTGCAGAGGCAAAGGGACCCCAGGGAGACGTGGGGTGACAGTCCTGTGGGGAGGGAATGTCACCAGCCCTCTCCCCACAGCTGAACCCGCTCCCAGCCTCATGCGGGGCATCACCTCGGCTGCCAAACATGATCATGATGTCTGCCTCGCCGCTGTATATCTGGGTGAAGGTGAGGGGGGTCACGTCACTCCACACTTTGAACGCTCGCTTGAAGGCATCATCGATCACAGCACGGTCCAGGTCAGGGGAGTAGTTCATCACCCTGCCGGGGGAAGCAGGGGGTTCAGTGCTGCTGGGTCCCAGCTTGTACTGCAGGAGTAACCAGGGACATCCTCCCATCCCAGGAGGGGACAGCAGTGCTGGCATGGCTAGGCAGAGCAGCCGGCACCACCCTCAGGCCAGGGCGCAGATGCTCTCCAGGATGCCAGGGAGCAGATGTTGCCACTGTGCCGGCTTGGCAATGTCTGCCCAGAGACCCAGCTGTGCCGGCAGCACAGAGGCATGGCCGGTGGGCTGGGCTGTCGCCCTGCCTGGGCCCCCGTACCCATCTTCACGCCCCGGAGACCATGAGGCTGTGGTCCATCTCCTGGGGCAGAGACTCACCGGTACGTCAGGTCCATGTGGTCCCACTTGAGGTCTCCCTCGAAGGTGAGGAAAGTTCCCACGTCGGGGACGCCGCAGCGGGGGGCTCGCATGGCCTCCAGTGTGCTGGCATCCAGCTTCCCTGTCACCTCCAGGCCCAGCTGCTTCTGCATCTTGCGCAGCGCCTCAGCCAGGGACACGTGCTTGCTGCCCGTCCGCACCTCCATCTCCGTGGTGTAGCCGAACCGCTGCAGGTAGCTCTGGGGAGGAAAGGCAGCGGAGGGGCTAAGCGAGGTAGGAGGGGGCTCAGGCAGTGTTGGGCACCGCAGACCTCCTGTGCCCGATGCCAGCCTGGGCACCTCCCAGGACTCAGGGACATTGGCAGCCCCCGTGCTCAGCGGGCAGCCCTGCACTGCTGCCCTGGGAGCCCCTCAGGGTCCTGGGTGCTGGGAGGGGGCTGCGAAGCCATGTGCCCCTCACCTCTGCCAGCTCCCGGTCAGACAGCGTGCTGAGCGGCTCGCTCGGGAAGGTGACAACCGCCTGCGGCTTGCTCTGCAGAGGGGCAGCACAGCAGGAGAGGGCCAGGAGCCCCACAGTGAGCAGGGCCAGGAGGACGAGGGCCATGGCAGGAGGGCAGTGGCTGTGCCAGGTCCCACGGCACTGCTCTGGGTGCTGCGGGCTCCCCTCCTATTTATAGTGCTGGAGGGCAGTGAGTCACCCTCAGACCCCTCGACTCACACTCTCTTCCCACGGTGACGAAACACACACTCAGGCTCCTCTTCCCTGCCTTAACTGTTTCATCACCTTGTTTACTAAACATGCTGGGTCCCACTGCCACACAAGGGTGGGTGTGGGGAGAGCGGTCCGGTGGCAGTGCTGGGCACCGCGCAGCTTGGCTCCCTGTGATCGGCAGAGAGGGACATTGCCCTGCCCAGGGCTGCTGTAGCAGCATGGACAAAAGGGGGTCATGGGGGTGGAGGGGGCAGCAGGGCACTTGCGACCCTGCAGCCCTGTTCCCACACTGACCATGCCAAGCTAGGCCAGCTGAGGGCTGGTGCTGCCAGACCCAAACCTGTGGGAGCCTTGGTAGGCACCAGGGCTGCGTGGACAGGGCCGGCAGGAGAGCCCTTGCCCAGAGTGCCAGCAGCCTGTCTGCTGCCACTGGGGCAGAGCGGTCCCGGCACGGGAGGTGCCCATGGCTCGTCACCCCATGGCAGCTCTAAGCCCACTCGCCAGCAGCTGCCTGGCAGAGCCCCCATGGGACCAGGGCCAGCACCTGCCCAGGAGCAGCTCCTTGCCTGGGGATCATAGAATCACGGAATTGTTTGAGCTGAAAGGAACCTCAAAGCCCATCCAATTTCATTGGATCAGGGTGCAGAAAGCCCCATCCAGCCTGGCCTTGAACATCTCCAGGGATGGGGCAGCCATGAGTTGCCTGGGAAGCTCTGTCTGGTGCCATGGGACACAGGGGTGCCCCATTCTCGTCACCAGTTGCTTTTCAGGGCGTTGCTGACTCAGGTTCCCACCTGGTGCAGCAGAAACCTCAACACGGGATGGTGTTTTCCTGCTTCTCCCAAAGTGCCGACGCATGTGGGAACAGGAGTGGTGAAGGGGAAAGCAAACAGAGACAAGGAGCGAGGGGAAAACAGATGGCAGAGAGAAAGGTGCAGCGTCAGCTGGGGGAGATGGGCAGGCCAGTGCAGCCCAGCAACACTGCCTGAGACACAGGTCCCCATGCCCATGTCTTGTTAAGCCCAGTCTGTGCCCCCAGCCCCGCATTACCCTGCCTCTGGCTGAGTGAGGTGGGGGGCAGCGAGGCCAGGGACAGCGGGAAGAGGGGGGCCGAACTCCCCTGTGCCCTTGCAGAGGAGCCCTGATGCCCGAGGGAAGGCTCAGCCCTGGGGGAGCATCGTCCATGCGGGGCAGATGGGCTGCCTAGGGGTTCACCCCGCGTATGGGCTCTGCCCTGGTCCCCTCCCCACCCAGCCAGGTTCCCAGGGCCCTGCTCCCAGCTCAGGGGTGCTGCTAGGTGGGCGGTGTCGGGTGCTGCCAGGATGCAGTACCAGGGCTGCGGCCAGCCGGGTGCGGGGAGCTCACTGGCAGCGAGACTCCGCGGGAGGAAGCGGCACTGAGAAATCGCAGGGTTGCCTCATTCCCCACCACAGCCTTGCAAGAGCAGCCCCGTTCCCAGGCACAGGAAGTTGCTCCACAAGCAGCCGCCATCCTGTGCCCCGGTGTGACAAATACATCCAGCCTACGGTGCCCACACGCAGCCCCCTCACAGCAAAACACAGCCAGGCCACCTGCACCATCCCCCCTCCCCATGGGGTCCAGCCTGGCGCCCCTTACCCCGTGCTCTGCTCTTTGCCAGGCAGTGACTCTGTGCTCCCTGTCAGGCCAGCAGCTGGGGTGAGGAGGAGGCTCTGCTGAGGTGGACCAAGGACCCCCTAAAACTCACAGCTCCTGAGGTGCACAGGGAGCAGGCACTGCTCTGTGCCCTCCACTCCCCAGGCTGCCAGGGCCTCTGCCCACAGCACACAGAGCTGGTGCCAGAGCAGGATGCAAGAGCACCTCTGGGAGGATGCACCCCTGGAACAACCCCAGCAAGGAGGGCCTGGCACCAGCTCTAGGGTGCAGCCAGCAAGGACAGACGCAGCTCTGGTCTCTTTGGCGCTTTGGCAAATTCCTGGGCCATTCCCATGCTATTCTCATCCCTTGTTTCCACTGCATGCGGGCGCTGCAGCTCCCATAGCCCAGGCACACTGCCACGGCACCACACATACGGCACCGCGCACACTGCAGCCCCATAGCCCTGCAGTCCCGCAGCGGGCAGAGCCATGACGAGTAGAGCAGCGAGCAGTTCTGGCTGCAACAGAGCTCACAGAAGGGCGATGGCAGCAGGAGCCAAGAGCCAGGGCCACACGTGCCACGTCACCCATCCTCGCAAACCAGCTCTGGAGTGCTCTGGCGGGTCTGAGGCCAACACCCCCACACATCCCTGTGCTGAGTGGCCATGGTCCGGCTGGGCGCTGGCAGGCACAGCTCTGCCCACCGGCCCAGCCTCTCCCATTGACTCACGGCCGTGCTCCAGCTTCCTCCTGGCACCGGCGTGGGGGATTTTCTGGTGACTCTCTGGAGGCTCCACAGGGAGCAGGGGCAGGGCAACAGGGAAGCCCCGGAGTCTGCAGGGGAACTCCATGGGGACAGGCTGGGCACTGCCAGCACGGACCACGCAGGCAGCCCCAGTACCGCATGGGATCAAGCTGGGGCACTGGGACAGGGTCCCTCACACAGCACACGCAGAGGGGTGCTGGGGCAGCCACCGCCGCAGTGGCAGACCAGGGGTTGGTGAGGATGGGCAGCACAGTGGGAGAGGGCTTTTGGCTGCCAGGGACCCCAGGAGCACCTGGGTGCCATGCCCAGCCCGTGTGTGCCCAGGGGCATTATCTACACCCAGAGCCCTGGTAAGGACGAATGGCACGGAAAAACCCATGCAGACATCCTCCATCCCAGCCGGCCGCCCAAGCCACGAGGCTGCCTGTCATCACCACTGCCAACAACAAAAGGGGAAGGAGCAGCCACCGCAGCCCCATCCAACACAGGCGGCTACAGGGAGAGCCCCCATGAGAAGTAGGGCCACAGGGTCAGGGTCCCGGCAGGGGCCGAGGCTGGTGGGACACGGCCAGGCTCCAGGTCTTCCCCTGGGAGGGGCTGGATGGAGCCAGGGACCCCCAGAGCTGGGCCCAGACCCACCCCTGTCCCGCCCCCACAGCGCTGGTGAGCGGGGTGGGGGTGAACTGGGGGAGGCACAGCACCAGCCGGCAGGGGAGATGTGCAACAGCCGAGGAACAGGATGCTCCAGCATGGCAAAGGCAGCAAGAGAGCCAAGGAGCAAGGGGACACCCGGCTGCCAGCATCACGGCCTCACACCTGGGAGCCCAAAGGTCTGGGCAGGAGATGGGGGGGCACAGAAGCAGGTGTGTGGATGGCACTGGATGCCCTGCTGGTGTGAGAGGCCAGGCAGGAGTGGAGCAGAGCAGAGGGGAAGCAGGGCAGAAGGGAGTCAGCGTCTTGTGTGGGTGAGACAGCCCTGGGTTGGGAGAGCGCAGCACCAGGCACCACGGGGAGGCACAGCCCGTGCAAGGGCAGAGAGCTGCTCAGATCTGCCAGCCGCCACACACAGTACCAGTGCCACCACGGCACAGCCAGATCCCCTGGCAGGCGGGCAGGGCACTAGCACGTGCCCCCAGCCAAGCCATGCAGCCACAGCTGCCAGTCCTGTACCCCGAACCACAGCGCCCGAGCCCAGGGAGCAGAGCTGCCACCCACGTGCCAGCTGCCCCAGCCATTGTCAGGCTGACACACAGCACCGTGCCCCAGGCACAGGGATGCTTGGTGCGGAAGCGTGGCTGAAAGCACTAGGAACAGCTCTGCGTCAGAGGCTTGGAAGCCCCATTGCTCCTGCTCAAGGGCTCCAGACAGAAACAACATTCCTGCACACACTTCCCGATCCGCTGCCCCGACGCCAGGCAGCGCGTGGGCTGGGATTGTGTCCTCCAGCTGGGCCCAGGACACATCTTGGCAAACCATGCCGCATGCCATTGTCCACAGCATTCCCAACACCGCTGGTCCCTGGCCCCATCTTGGCAAACCATGCCGCATGCCATTGTCCACACCATTCCCAACATCGCTGGTCCCTGGCCCCACTGCCTGATGCTCTGTGGATGCACCTGCCCATCTCCCTACCTGTCCCCGCCTGTCCCTTGCCTCAGCCGGGGAGCTCCCCACCCCCTCAACACAAGCTTCTTGTGGATCCTTCGCCCGTTTGCCCTCACAGCCTCTTGTCTGGGCAAGGATGACACAGTCGGTATGAGCGGGCGCATCACCTCCACCCTGCAGGCACTGAAACCAGCACAGTTTCATTGCCTGGCAGCACCAATCCCAGCTGCAACCACCCATGACGGATCCCCTCGGCTGTCACACAGTCACAGTGGGCTGGGACACCCCCCTCCACACCTTCTCCAGCCCCTCTGCACCCTGGGAAACCCCCGTTGGTTCAGGTCCCAAAGAGATGCCAGGGCAGGAATATTCGCCAAGCCTCTGCCCCTTGGGCACCGGGGCCGCTAGCAGGCACAGCAGCTGTGCCAAGGCAGCCCGCAGCCCCCATGCCAGTCACAACCATGCTGATGCCCGGAGGGGACCCAGTGCCTCGCAGACCTCCACGCAGGGCCCATGCCGTGCAGCACAGCCCCTGCACTCAGTGGTGCCACAGAGAGGAAACCACTCTCCCGTCGGCTGGGGAGCCATCAAGGTGGGACATCCAGGAAGGGTTTGAAGAAGCCTCCGAAACTGCCTTGGTATCAATCTGGAGGGAAAACAGCCCTGACCACCCCATCTGCCCGAAAGTGGTGTGAAGAGCCTGGCAGCCCCCCTGGGGCTGTAGGAAAGGGGTGCAAGAGCTCTAAACAACACGGGGCTCTTGCTTTGCTTTAAGCTCATTCCCTCGTCCCATCTCAGCTTTGGCCTCTAGCTTTGTCCGACCTTGGTTTTACCAGACTGTCCCCACCTGCCAGGAGTGTGATGCTCCCACAGCCAGCACAGGGCAGGACTGAGACTTTGTCACCTGTGGTGGCTTCAGGAATGGGTGGACACAGGCAGCCCTGCTGCTGTCATCCCCTCAGCCACCCAGCCCACGGCCCCGGGGGTGATGGCTGGATCCTGTGCCCGCAGGTGGATGGCAGTGGCAGGGCAGGATGGTGCTGGGTGGCCACTGTGCCTCGAGGCATGGCTGCTGTGCGGGTCATCAGTCAGCAGTGCGCAGGCAGGCAGTGCTTTGTTCCATGGCGCTGAGATGGGCAAAGCAGCTGCCTGCTAAAACGGGAAGAGCAGCAATTGTGACAATGATGGCAAACCTGACTGCTGCGCTGGCGCTGAGGGGACAATGCGGCGCCAGGAACCCGCGTCAGCAACAAGGCAGCTCAGGGATACGAAGCGGGGGTTTGTAGAAGGTGAAATATGGACAAAACTGGCTATATTTAATTGTAAACTCCAAGAAGCAGAAGGAAGAGTGGTAGATGCAACATGCTTGAATTTCAGTAAAACATTTGACAACTGTTCTGACGCCGGCTGCCAAATCGATTCTGAGCAGCTCAGCTGTCAACACAGGCATATGGACAAAACCCATGCAGCCCGGGAATGGCAAGCGGCCTGGCCGCCAGCCGGGGAACCAAAGGGCTGTACCACCCCTGGGGCTGCTTAAAACGTCTCCTGCGGACACAGGTGCCGTGAGAGGGGAGGAAGGAGCCGCCGGCTGGAGATGGAGAGAGCAGCCGTGCCATCAGGGCAGAATAAGGATGGGGAGCAGCAGTGGGAGCCCCCAGCCCTGCAGGAGCTCCCGAGCCCCATTGCAGAGAGCAGCCCTGGCGCCAGCTTGGGCCCAGGTCCTGGTGAGCCCCTTCCATGGGGCAGGGGTGTAGGGGGCCACAAGACCAGCACCGTACCCGGTCACTGCCAGTGGGGCTTGGGGCCACCGCTGTGCGAGAGCCGCGAGGCTACAGTGGCCAAGGGGTCCGGCTGCAGGGCCAGCACTCAGCACAGTGACGCCAGCACAAGGACATGTTTAAGGCCTCTGGGGCATGCTACACACAGTTATGCTGCCCACCTTGTTTATTTTACTTATATTTTAGTAATTTGCTGATTACCCCTTTTTAACTAACCAGCAGTGATGAATCAGCAGCGCAGGACAGGGTGGAAGCCAGTGGCCTTGGACCATGGCTCCGAGGTCTCAGGTTCTGGGAAGGAAGCCACAGGATCCCTCCAGAAGGGAAAAAAACAACCACCAGCAGCAGCAGCACTTCTGGCTGGCAAGGAGGGGCTGGCAGGGCTGCAGCCACAGCTGTTGGTGCTTCAGCAGCTCCAAACCCATCCTGGAAAGGCTGCTGATGGTCCTGAGGGCCTGTGGGAACCCCAGTCGTGGCTCAGACCTGGGTGTAAGGTGCGACACATGGGACAGGTGGCGTTTGGCATGGCTTGGCACCATGGCTGCTCCAGCTTGTGCGCAGGACAGTGGCACCGATGACCTGGGGGCAGGGGGACATGAGGAGGGCACCACACCCTGTGCCCCCAGGCAGCTGTGCCAGCAGAGTGGTCGTGGGGGCCTAGAAGGGAGCTGGGCTGCACGCTCAGTCCAGAGCCAGCACTGCCATGCTGCATCACATCACCTCACCCCACAGAGAGCCCCTCTGTGCCCATGGCAGCACCTCCCAGTCGGGCAGAGTCAGGGCCACAGAGACACCTCCTGCCAAGGGCACCATCTGAGGATACACGGGCTTTCATTGGCTCCTCCGAGCCTGAGGGAGCAGCTCCTGCCTAGGCCCAAGGGCAGCACTGGGCTGAGACCACAGGTTCAGCCACAGCAGCCACAGAAAACACCGCATTACACGCCAACACTCCCACCTATGCCAGCATCCTGGGAAACAAAGATCCAGCAGGAATGGGTGGCACCGGAGGGCAGCTGCTCCCCACAGAAGTGCCCGTGCCTGGGCAAATGGCAGAGGGGCCAGAACAGTGCCCGGCGGAACGCTGTCCTGGCTGGCTGCCATCCCAGCACCGAACAATCACCCCAGAGAGCCCCAGGAGGGCTCTTCGGGAGCCACTGCTGCTGGGAAGGAGTCGAGCGGTGAAGCAATGTGGTGTGAAGAAAAACCCATTTCCTGCAGCAAGGGCTGTTTTGCTCAACGCTTACAGAATGTGCTGATGCAACAGCGCTTCCCAGGTGGGATATAAATATGAGCCTGGTTGATGTGCATTAATGCCCTGCAGCTACACAAACACCACCAGCGATGTTTTCTTTAGAAAGAAAAAAGGAAACAAGGAGGAAAAACAATGTGGATGACAAGACCTCCACCCGTGGAAGTGCCAGGGCTCATGTTGCAGGGAGGCCAGAGGCTGCAGCCCTGGGCACTGCTCTGCACCAGCACCACCTATTCTGGGACACTGAGCGAAGCTGTAAGCTCAGGTAGAAGCTATGGCAGGTGCAGGGCAAGCCATGGGGGACAAACTGCCTCTGGGGACGGGGCAGCGCGGGGCACTGGCCAGAGCAGGATCCCAGCTGGAGTCGCCGGGACACTGCACTCTCACCCTTCCCCAGCAGCAGCTTCTCTGGCCGCAGCTCCATCCAGATACCACAGCTGGGCTGGAGCGCACGGAACTGGGAAGCCCCCCCCCTCACTCCCGCACAGCCGATCCACCTGCCACTACAGATCAGCTCTGTATCGCACTCGGCTCTTATCGCTCTGTTCTCCAGCACAGGGCTCGTGTTGTCTGCTCAGCCGTTCCCAAAGGCCTTTTTAACCTGGCCTCCCCCGCTGAGCTATTCAGACACACAGCCCCCGCATGCTGCATGCATTTTTGGATTCCCTTAAGCCTGCTGCTGACATTTCTTTGTGTTTTCTTTGGCCCTGAAGCGATTTCAGGCACGGGAGCATGACCAGAGCGGAGTACAGCAGCGGCACTTTGTCACAGAAATTCTCCCTCGCCCCTGCTTAGGGCACACAGCGTTTGTAAAAATAGCAGGTTACGCAGCTCAGGAAAGCTCCCGCCAGAACAATCCTCTAGGACAGAGGACATGGGCTCTTTCAGCAGCGTCACAGGGAAACTGTGAGATATTTTCCACCCCCCAAGCCAGCACCAAGAGGGCTTGCCTGGCCCCCGAGGCCACCAGAGCTCAGGCTGCTTTACCCTGGTACCACCATCCCCTGGGAAAACCCTTCACCTGTCTCAGACAGTCGCTGACTAAAGGCAAAAAGAGAGGGAACCTGCTAAGCTGACACAAACCCAATTGTTTTCTCTACCTGGGAGACAGCTTTTGCCAGGGATTTCTCCAGTCGCCCCCCTCCCTCTGACAGAAACATGGAGCTTTCCCCAAACATGGAGCATAGGGACACCCCGAGCCCACGGAGAGAGCCGATCACAAACAGCCCTGGGCTCCTGCAGGAGCTCTGGAGAAAGGACAATGGAGAGGGCAGTGTCCCCAGGAGTCCCCACATCCTCCCTGGCTCCCCTTCCTGCCCAGCCCTGGCAAAGCTGCACGGGGTGGCTTTAAAGAGAGGCAGTGGGAAAAAAAACACACCCACAGTCTCTTGGCTTCTGGCACAACAGACACAGCAGGGCCCAGCCTGGGCAGTGACATCAGGGCCGGCAGCGCCACTGCAGCAGGAGGGCTCCTGCGCCAGCACCATCGCAGCTCCTGCCAGCCAGGGACAGGCTTTGCTGCTGCCATCACCCTGTGATGGATGAGGCCATAAACCTTTCAAGGATGTGTTTAATTAGCTTGAAAAAGAGCTGGAAGATGCATGTGCACCAGGCTAGTGGTTAAGCAGCAGCTTCCTGGCTGCCTCTGCTGGGCACATGGCGGCTCTGGATAGACACGAGGGACCCACAGAGCCCTACGGAGGATCCTCGGAGGGGTGTGAACCCAGCCACTGCATCCCCTCAGAGCCCTGGCATGCTCACTCGCACTGCTGGCTGTGCCAGGCAGAACACTGCCAATCCTGCGGCTGGCACCATGTCAGCACCAGCTCTACCAGCGAGACAGTGTGACTTCCCACCCAGACCTGCTCTTGACAGAACCGCACTGCGGGCTGATGCAGTCCTGGCTGCCCTGGGATGTGGAGCCTTGGCCCCTCACTCAGCAAGCGCGTCCCTTTCGTGGAGGCCTGAGCACTCAGGTCCAGCTCAACCGCATCGCAGTGTCGAGAGAGCGCAGGCACAACACAACGCTTCTGCCAGAACACTGGAAGAGACGTTCTCAGCAGAGCACTGCAACGTGAGAAACACCAGGGAAAGCCAGGAGCCACCCAAGTCAGGGGCTCATTAAAGGCATCAGCGTGAAGCAGGGGTCGGCTGGGCCAGCAGAGGCAGAGCCCAGCTTGCCGTCCGTGTGGAGCTGAGCTGGAGGAGGTAGCACTACTGGAGCTGGGCTACGGCAGGGCCTGCAGCATCCGAGCAGGGACGCAGCGGCCTCAGGAGGTGCCAGCAGATCCCAGAACGTGCTTGGAGCCCTCAGCGCCCAGCACAGGCACCGAAACTGCCGCTGGCAGCCAGCGCAGCCCGGCCAGCGGCGGGTGCCGACCAGCCTGGGGGCCGCCAACAAAGGGGCAACCGGGGCTTCCACGAGGCTGAGCGACCCCAAAGCCCCGCCAGGCACCGCGCCCGCACCGGAGGCCCAGGGGAGAGGTGCTCAACAGCCAGAGCCGCGCGGGCACCGGGGCCGAGCATGGTGAGGGCCGCGGGGGATCCGCGCGGCAGCGGCGCCACGGCTGGGCTCGGCCCGGCTCGGCCCAGCCCGCCGGGGCGGAGCGGAACCGACCCGGGAGCGGGAGCGCCGGGACTGCGCGGCCCCGCGCGGCGGCCGGAACAGAGACAGGCCAGGCCGGGCGCGGGGATAGGCGGCCCCACGGAGCACCCGCGGCGAGACGGGGCTCCGGGACGGGGCTGGGGCTGGGGCTGGGACCGCGACCGCCAGTCCACCGCCGCCACTTCCGCCTTCGCGTCACGTGACGGGCGCAACCGCGCGCGACGCCGACGCTCAGGTCCCGGGCGCCGCTTCGTGACGTCATGACGTAGAGACGCGTCACCTCCTCCATGATTCCTCTGCGAAGAAAATAGTCCCCAGCGGGGCGGCGAGGCCTCCTTCCCCGCGGGCGGCAGGCGGCGACGCTTGGTGCTGAGAGGCGGTGGCGGCGGGCGGAGTGAGGAGAGAGCGCGCTCCCGCGGCAAGAGTGCCAGGGGCGGTGTGGGGGCCGTGGTAAGTAGTCCCGGCCGAGCGCGGCGCTGCCGAACCGCTGCGCGCGGACCATGGCGGCCGCCGCGGTGCCGGGCCGGGCGGAGCGGCGGGGCCTCGGCGGGTGGGGTGAGCGCGCGGCCTGGCGGGCGGGCGGGCAGGCAGGGCCCTCGCGGCCCGGCGGCGACGGCTGCCTCGGCTCCCCCGGGCCCGGCGCTACGGAGCCGCCCCACCGTGTGCGCGCGCGCGGAGGCGGGGGGGGCAAGATGGCTGCTGGAGTGCGGGCACCACGGGGCTGGGGGGAACGGGACCCCCGAGCGCCCCCCCAGCACTGGGCCGGGCCCGCGGGCTGCGTCCCTGATGGCGGCGGTCTCGTCCCCCCGCAGGCGGAGCGTAGGCGGCCCCGGGAATGGAGGAGAATGCGGTGCAGAGCAGCAGCGACGCGACCCCGGCGGCTCCCGAGGAGCCCTCCGAGAGCGGGCTGGGCGTCGGCAGCTCCGAGGCCGTGTCCGCCGACAGCAGCGACGCCGCCACCAGGAACCTGTCCTCGGCTGACGATTCCGGCGTTGGGCAGAGCTCCGACAGCAGCGGGGTCTCCCTGGTAGGAGCGGGCGGGGGGCGCCAGCCTGGTCAGGGGACGGTGGGGCTGATCCCTGAGGATCCCTCACGGCGCTCCTGGCAGGGCGAGCTGAGGAGCCAGCCCTGCCCTCGGCAGGCACAGAGCCTCTAGCCAGGCATCTGCACGCTGGTCGGGGGAAGAGAGCTTTCCTTGGGAGCCAGAGCAGCCCTGGACGTCTTGGGTCTATGGCAATTATAAAATAATTCATTGAAAAATAGCATCGTAGGGTGGTTTGCGTTGGAAGAGACCTTAAAAGGTCATCTCATTCTGATGTCCCTGACATGTGCAGAGACACCTGCAGTGTCCTGGCAGTTCTGCGGTGACACCATGGTCACTGGCATACTCTGGCTGTCCTGAGGGCCTGGCCTGGCAAACATCTCTCAGTTGGGCTCTTCTGGTCTCTATTTCCATTAGGAAGAGGTGTCAGAGAGCAGCTCCAGCACAGATGCCGTTCCCCAGATTTACCTGCCAGACTCATCATCCATTGCCCAGTCCACCTTGGTCTCCAGTGTTTCCACCGTGAGCCAGTCCGTCATGGTGTCAGAGTCCCCACAAGTCCTGGTCCACTCTAGCGTCATCACTGATGGAGCCACAATTGTGTCAGACTCCACCGCATCCACTTCCTCAGACCTCAGTTCTGCCATAGACAAAATCATTGAGTCCACGATCGGGCCTGACATCATCCAAAGTAAGTGCACGCTCCCAGCTGCTGGTGCACATGGCAGACCTGCCAGCTGTCCCTCCGGAGTGCCTTGCATGCCAGCAGCTTGGAGGGCTGCTGCTTGAAGGGCTGCAGCTCAGAGCCGCTGCTGTGCCAAAGCTGGGGAGGCAGGGAGGGAATGTATATGTGCATACACACGTGCTTCGATTAGCAGGGGGTTCTCTTTTTGCCTTGCTGCAGTAGCTGCAGAGCTTAACGAGGAGCTCCTGGCTGCTGTGGTTGACAGCCAGCCTTCCCTCTGTCCACCTGCTCCTTCAGCCACGGCGCAGGCAGCCCAGGACGGGCTCCATCGCTGGAGCCAGACCTTCTTCACCCCTTCCTGCTTGTGTCTGAACCGGAGAGAGCCGCAGGGACTCTGCAGCCCCCATGCCTGGTGGTTAAACTCTGCTCTCCTCCTCGCAGGCTGCATCGCTGTGACCAGCGCGGAGGACAGCGGGGCAGAGACTACGCAGTACCTCATCCTGCAGGGCCCCGATGACGGTGAGGGCGCGCCCCAGGGTGGCTGGTGGTGACCGTCTCTGCCTCTGAGCCTGTTCTGCAAGAGTGGGGCCTGGAGCAGGGATCCCAGCTCCATCAGACACAGAGACTGTGCCAGAGTCCCCATGGATATGGGAGCTTCTTAATGAGCCCCATACCCTGGGTGCAGCCAGGATGCAGGGGAGGGTCTGCTCCCTGGCTGAGCTGGTTTTGGTGTTCCAGGTGCCCCCATGGTATCCCAGATGGCCACCTCTGCTCTGACCAACAGCTTGGCCATAGAAGCTGTCGCTGATGGCCCTACCTCCACATGCCTTGACCAGCCTGGCCCTTCAGACCCTTCCGAGCAGTTGGAAGTGCTGGAGCTGCCTGCACAGCCAGATCAGGCTCAAGAAGTGGATGGTGGGGAGGAGCTGCCAGATATGGAGGCCCTGGAGGAAATGATGGAGGTGGTGGTGGTGCAGCAGTTCAAGTGCAAGATGTGTCAGTACAAGAGCGTCTCCAAGAAAACATTGATTAACCATGTGAAGGAGCGGCACTTCCAGCCAGGTGTGTGCAAAGGGCTGAGGAAAATTTGGCTCGCTTTGCGCTCCCCGGGGAAGAAACAAGGGGAGAAGCATGAGTGAGGGACCTGTTCCCCACACAATCTGGTGAGCACTTCTCTTTCTGTTCTCTGTGGCAGTAAGTTCAGCTCTGGCTTTGAAGAAAGGACGTCCACGGAAGGGGGAATCTGCTCCAAAGACTGGGGAAGAGGAAGTCCCAGAAGAAGAAGAAGATGATGATATCATGGATGCCGGTGCTATTGATGACCCTGAAGGTAGGACTCATCCTCCCCACACCTGAGGTAGCTCGGTATTTTCCCAGTCTCATGTTTTGGGCTGCTTGCATCCAGTGGACAGTGACTATAACCCAGCGGAGGACGAGCCCCGCGGGCGACAGCTGAAGTACAACCGCACTGTCCCCACGTCCAGCGAGGAGAGGCCGCGTCGGCGCCCAGGGAGACCCCGCAAGTTTCCTCGGCTGGGGGACATGCCCCGGGACATGCCTGAAGGTGAGGGAAGCAGGAGGCAGCAGCCCCTTGCTGGACTGGAGCAGGGAGTGGTACACAAGCTCCTGGGAGCAGAGAGGGCATGTGACAGAGGTGCACTGTGTTCTGTCGAGCAGGAGGGGAGGTGGAGCCCTTGGTGACGTCCCAGAGCACATCAAGCTGTGAGCCACAGAACTTGGAAGTAGCCAGTTCTTCTGACCTGGAGAGCAAGATGAGTGAGAGCCTGGCGGAGCCCAGCATCAGCCAGTCTGACTCCGAGAACAAGGACCCCCGCCCCAACAGCGGCCCCGAGGAGACTGACATCGTCCCCAGGAGGCGAGGGCGGCCCTCACGCCGCTTCCTGGGCAAGAAATACCGCAAGTACATGGGGCGCAGGTGAGGGGTGTGTGCCGAGTGGCGCTGGGCCCTCTGGCCTCTGCCCAGGGCCGGTCCAGCCCCATCTGCCACCACTGCTCTGACCCCCTCCCTGTTCTGTAGGTATTACTACAAGTCACCCAAGCCCCTCATGCGGCCCCACCTGTGTCGGATCTGCGGCTCACGTTTCCTCACACATGATGATCTGCGTTTCCACGTCAACTCGCACGAGGCCAATGACCCACAGCTCTTCAAGTGTCTTCAGTGCAACTACCGCTCGCGGCGCTGGTCTTCCCTCAAGGTGAGCGTTGCTGCTTGCTCCCCTGCCCACCGGCGGGGCTGGTGGCTGTGGCTCTCATGACTCCCACTCTGCTCTGCGCAGGAACACATGTTCAACCACGTGGGCAGCAAGCCCTACAAGTGCGAGGAGTGCAGTTATACCAGTGTGTACAAGAAGGACGTCATCCGGCACTCCACGGTGCACAGCCAGGACAGGTGAGGGAAGTGCAGACCGGCAGATGGTCTTGCAGCCTGGCTGAAGGGTACTAACGCTGCTCCTCCTGCTATGGGAGGGCAGCTGCAACTACCCCTGGCTTCCAGCCCTTTCCAATACAGGCACTTTTGGTGTCTGGGTGCAAGGGAGCTTGGACTTGAGTTGTAGCTGACACAAAGGGGTTTTCTTCTTTCTTTTTCAGAAAAAAGAATGTTGATCCGGTGAGTTTGCATCCGCTGTTGGCTTGTGTCTTGGCACTGTTATATGGGAAGAGGCATGTCTGGGTCTTACACAAATGCTTGATGCCTTGTTGAAGGCAGTGTTTCTGGATCCTCTGAGGAAAGGCAGCCCAGGTCCTGCAGTGGGGAGAGGGTAAGGAAACCACCAAGCTGCTCCCAGGTGAGCTCATCCTCATGCTTTCCCTCCAGCCCCCAAAGCTGAACTCCTTCCCGTGCCCTGTCTGCAACCGTATCTACCCCATGCAGAAGAGGCTTACGCAGCACTTGAAGACGCACAGCACGGAGAAGCCACACATGTGTGACAAGGTGAGGGGGAGGCGCGGCCTGGGGAGGGGCTGGCAGTGAGTGAGGCTGGATGGGAGGTGAATGCTGCTTTGCTTTGTCTTGCTGCAGTGCGGGAAGTCCTTCAAGAAGCGCTACACCTTCAAGATGCATCTGCTGACGCACATCCAGGCCATTGCCAACCGCAGGTAGGAGCCTGGCAGCAGGTAGGAGCCCTGGTAGGGCCCACATCCTGGCTCCCCCTCAGAGGAGAGGGCAGACAGTCCCTGCTGCCTGCATGACAGAATGTTGTCCTGGCAGGTTCAAGTGCGAGTTCTGCGACTACGTCTGCGAGGACAAAAAGGTCCTGTTGAACCACCAGCTGTCACACATGAACGACAAACCCTACAAGTGCAGCTTCTGCAAGTACTCCACCTTCCGGGAGGACTTCCTGGTCTCACACATGGCTGTCAAGCACACGGGTGAGGAGCTGCCTGCCTGCCCCACACCCCAGCATCCTGCACCCTCACTCCCCCAGGAGGCGGTCAGAGCCTATCTGCTCTCCCTGCCTCTCATATCCTGCAGGAGGGAAACCGTTTGCTTGTGACTTCTGTCACTTCACCACCAAGCATAAGAAGAACCTGCGCCTACACGTGCACTGTCGCCACGCTGACTCCTTTGAGGAATGGGCGCAGAAGCACCCCGAGGAGCCGCCCAGCCGCCGCCGCCCCTTCTTCACCCTGCAGCAGATCGAGGAGCTGAAGCAGCAGCACAGCCAGGTGCAGGTCCTGGCTGAACCAGAGGCCAGTGTGCCGGTGAGTGCCGCTGCCCACACCCCAGCTCCTCCTGGTGCTCACCAGACCTGACCACACTGTCCGCTCTCTTTCTCATTAGGCACCTCTTGGCCCCCTCACCTACCACGCGGTCCAGCCCCCCATCCTTTCACAGGATTCCCTGGAAAGTGCCACCATCATTTATGAACAAGGCAAGTGAGCTCCAGAGGCAAGAGGGATGGGAATGGGGAGGAGCTGGGTTGGTGTGCACCTGACTCTCTCCTCCTGACCCGGCAGGTGTGGCTGGGTCAGCGGAACTGGCCACACAGACTGCCCTGGATCTCCTGCTGAACGTGAGCGCACAGCAGGAGCTGGCGACGGGCTCGCTGCAGGTGAGGGGGCTGCAGTGGGGCTGTGCCTGCCCGGGGGCTGGCAGGGAGAGGCTTTCCATCCCTCTGCAGTCTCTGCACAGTGCCCAGCCCTGTTCCCTTTGCGGAGCCTTGCCTTCCTCTGGCTTATTTGCTGTGCCCTCCGCAGGTGGCAGTGGTGAAGCCAGGTGATTCGGGAGAGGCACAGGCCCCTGGTGAGCCGCAGGCAAAGGAGGAGGGGGCTGAGGTGGGCTCTGAGAAGCAGCAGCAGCAGAAGCTGGTGACACTGCACATGGCGGAGCCTGGGGAGGCATTGGTGCAGGAGGCTTATGAGGAGGCAACCCTAGGTGGCTCGGAGCTGCAGCAGATCACTATACCCTTTGGTGGGACAACGGAGTACAGCATCATCACACCCATCAGTGAGGAGATTCAGGCTCCAGGCGCGCTGTACAGGTCAGCTGCCTGGGAGGAACAGGGTGGCAGGGGCACTTCTGAAGGACACTTTAGTGGTGGGGAGGATGAGGCAGATTCCCCTGACCCTGTCCTCTCCAGCAGTGAGCAGGAGAGCCCCGCAGAGACCTCCCACGCTGTCGTGGTGAGTGAAGCTGTGATGACAGAGGAGACTCTGAAGGACCCTAACAATCACTATATCATGTCGTCTGGTGTTCTGGGGAGCCAATTGCATCACATAGAGGTAAGGAGATGAGCTTTGTCCCCATCTTGGGCAGCAGCATGAGCTGGTGTGACTGGGTGTTTCTCTCTCAGCCTGTCAGCAGGGACGCTGCCTTTCCCTCGACTCCGGAGGGCCAAGAAGCACAGCCTGCTGGCATCAAGTGGCCCCTGGTGCAGTGCATCACCAGACAGCTCCAGAAGGACTCATCTTTATCCCCAGCCTCTGAGGGGCAGGAAAGCTCATCCCCAAAGGTCAAGTGGCCTGCGCTCCAAGGCATGGCCAAGAAGCTCTCGTGCAAATTTTCCACAGCCAAGAAGATCTCGTGCAAGATTTCCACAGCCAAAAAGTTTTCATGCAAGATTTGCACAGCCATGTTCACAGGGAGAGCAGAAATGGAGAGTCACAAGAGAGCCCACATTGGGCCCAGCACTTTCAAGTGTCCTGACTGTCCGTTCACTGCAACCCTCTGGCCGGAGGTTCGGGTAGGTTCCCTGGCACCAAGCAGCCCTGGGAACGAGGTTTGGAGAAGCAGGGGCTTTCTGACCCTGCACTTGTCCTTTCACCCCCCAGAACCACATGGTGCAGCATGCCAGCCTGCGGCCACACAAGTGCTTGCACTGCAGCTTCGCCTCCAAGAACAAGAAGGACCTGCGTCGGCACATGCTGACACACACCAATGAGAAGCCTTTCGGCTGCCCAGTCTGTGGGCAGAGGTGAGCAACACCTGCTGGGTTGTTGCTGCTTCGAGAGATCCTGTGGAGAGAGCTCTGCAAAGCTCAGGAGGAGATAGGATATTGGCCAAGAGCATGCCTGAACCCTACCCCCGGGCGCAGGCTCCTCTTTGAGGGAACCCTGTCCTTAGGAAATGTTCCTGCTGCGCGTGGGCCCTTCATCTGCAAGGAGCTTTTGCATGGGGAGGTTCAGTAGTTGTATGCTGATGGAAGTGTTTGGGAGCTGAGACGGGCAGTGTGTTAGGATGTGCTTTGTGGTGCCTGTGGCCTGCATCTCTGCAGAGACCACGGAGGCCTGTGGCAAATTCCACCTCGCTTGTTCCTCCTGCAGGTTCAACCGCAACGGGCACCTCAAGTTTCACATGCAGCGTTTGCACAGCTTGGAGGGGAAGAGGCCAGGGGTGCCTGCAGCTGCTGCCCAGCAGACCATCATCCTCAACAGCGATGAGAACACGCTGGCCACCCTGCAGAGTAAGCTGGGACCAGGGGTGGCCTGCAGGTTTCCTGTGGCCAGAGCTCTGTGGGCACTCACCCACCCTGTGGGTCAGTGTGGGACAGAGACAGGAGATGCCTCTGAAGGTTAGGGCTGCCAGTGGTGGCAGGTCTTGGTGGGCATGGAGGTAAGGGCAGGGATCTCTCTCTCCTGGTGAGGTGCTGGCTATTGTGGTGCTGTCCAGAACTCTGGGTCCAGTGTTTCCTCCAACCGGGTCCCAATGGATCGGGATGTTGTGGGAGCCAGGGTGCTGTGAGCAGCTCATGGCTGAAACAAGGAGTGGAGTTTGGGGTCTGAGGAGGAGGTTCTGTTTTCCCACGGTGATCTCCAGTTCCCTTTGTGATCATAGAATCATGGAATGGTTTGGGCTGGAAGGGATCTCAAAGCCCATCCAGTCCCACCCCCTGCCATGGGCAGGGACACCTCCATTGGATCAGGCAGCTCAAAGCTCCATCCAGCCTGTCCTTGAACACATCCAGGGATGGGACAGCCACCATGTCTCTGGGCAACCCGGGCCAGGGTCTCCCCACCCTCACAGGAAAATGTTTTCTCCTGATACCTCATCTAAATCTCTCTCAGCTGAAAACTGTTCCACTTCATCCTATCTTTGCACTCCCTGATCAGGAGCTCCCCAGCTTTCCTATAGGCCCTTTCCGTACTGGAAGGCTGCTCCAAGTTATCCCCAGATCTGGTGTGTAGGCCCTGTGAGCAGAGCTAAGAGACCATCCTGTGCTTCTCACTGGGGCGGGCACCAGGGCTGGCCGGCAGCCCTGGCAGAGTCCGCACCAGCTTTCTCCTGTTCCAGCGGCTCTGCAGTCTGGCCAGGCCATGCTGGCTCCTGAGCGGCTGCAGCAGGCACTAGGGCAGGAACACATCATCGTTGCGCAGGAGCAGAGCGTCCCGAGCCAGGTGAGTTGCACCCATTGGTTGCATCCTCCTGCCCTGTGCAGCTGCTTCCTGCGAACCCTGCATGTTTCCTCCTCTTGGAGGGCTTGCGGTTTCAACCCACTGCACTGACAGCATTGGGCTGTTCCTGCCCTGCAGGAGGAGGCTACGTACATCCAGGAGATCACAACGGCTGATGGACAGACAGTGCAGCACTTAGTGACCTCTGACAACCAGGTGAGGGGGGGAAATGTCCCAGGAATCGCAAGATTCTGTGTAGCTGGAACGGGGAGAATTGGGGGCAGTGGGGAAGAGCTAAGGTGGAAGTGGCCACAGAAGGCGAATGAGGACTAGCCCTGTCGGGGGGTGGGGGGAACAGTGGTGACTTTTTTGGGTCTGAATCCCTGTGTTTGCAGGTTCAGTACTTCATTGCCCAGGACGGCGTACCACACTTGCTTCCCCACAAGTACGTTGTTGTCCCAGAGGGACACCATTTCCAGGTAAGCTTCAGGCTGTTGGTTCCATGTGTCTGGTTTTTGGGGCCCATGAGGGTGCTGTGAGGGGCTGGGCCTCTCCTGCGCCATGGCTTGCTCCACTCGAGTCACAGCCTTGTGCAGGAACAGGGACATCAGCCCTCACACCATCTTGCTGTGGCTCTTTGTCCGCAGGTGCAGGATGGCCAGATCACCCACATCCAGTACGAGCAGGGCAGCCAGTTCCTTCAGGAGCCGCAGGTGAGGGGCCATGCAGGGCAGCTGGAGTGGCGGGGCCCGGTGTGGTGGGCTCTGAGCACATGGCTGGAGAGGGAGGGGTTTGAAACAAGGTGCACACAGGTCAGTGACTCGCTGCAGCAGCTGTGGCCAGAGCAGCACTCCCTCCCCAGTCCTGGGCTCTCCTGTTCTCCTGCAGATCCAGTACATGCCTGTCTCGCCAGAGCAGCATCTGGTCACCCAGGCGCAGCTGGAAGCCGCTGCACACTCAGCTGTCTCAGGTACGATTGGGCTCTGGTGTAGCTCTGGCATTCTCGTCCTGCTCCGGGCAGCCTGTGGTGCCTCCAAGCAGCCATGGAGAGGCTGTGGGCTCGGTGCAGTGGTGCCGAAGGGCTGGAGTAGACAAGGCCAGATTGCCACTGTGCAACTGCCTGTGTCCCTGTGGTTCTGGAAAGTGGCCCTTGGTGTCTGAGGGAGATGTGTGCTGGTCCCAGCTGGTTCTGGAACAGCACCAGCTCCTTTCTGCTGGAGATGAGTTACTGTGCTGGGAGGTGCAGCAGCTTCCACAGGGTGGAGACACCCTAGTGTGTGTGCAGTTAGCTGTTGCTGGGCTCCTGCTGAAGCCACATGGCGCAGTAGCCCTTGTGCTTGTGTTGTAAGTGGCCCATGCTTGGGTGTACGTCTGCCCCTTCCCCCGGAGGCGAGGGGGGAGGGTGGAGGGGGCCTTGGGCAGCCGCTGGCTCTGCCTGCCCTTGGCTGTGGTGCAGACTGACCCCCTCTCCTCCACAGCGGTGGCTGATGCTGCCATGGCCCAGGCGCAGGGCATCTTCACAGCTGAGGCGACGGCGGAACAGATCCAGCAGCTGCAGGAGGGGATTCACTACGACGTCATCACACTGACAGACTGACTGGCCAGGCCCGGCTGGTGCTGGGACACGCGTGTGGAGCAGCACAGCTGCACCGAGCAGGAGCTGCCTCAGCCAGCGGTTGCCTTAGCACTTTGGGGCTACAAGGGATGAGCCTGAGCGTGCTGCATCCTCGGCATATCATCCCTGGCACTGGCAGCTGACCCCAGCAGGGACTGTGCTGCAGCTGAAGATGCTGAGGCCAGCTGAGCGGCAGCAGCATTCCTCTTTGCCTGTGGCACTTGATGGTGTGAAATCCTTTTTCCTCAATCATGTCTGTGTGGGCCAAACTCGGCTCAGTGTCAGCCTGGCCCACAAAGACCCTGGGAGAGCACGTTGGGGCTGGGCACAGCTGGGCAGGACGCTGTGAGGGTTGCATGGGGTGTGCAGTCTCGGCGCATGGGCAGCCCTCGCTCCTAGGCTCCTCCGGCCTGCGGGCAGGCTGCAGCGGGGCTTTGGCATGGATGAGCCAAGTGGGGAAGAGGCGTGGGGGTAAGATGGTCTATTTTTCTTCTGAGGAGGGATGGACTCTGGAGGTGGTTCGTAGGTGGCTGTGGGAGGGGGTCGATTCTGATGCTCTCAAGCTTTGATTATGCCTGTGACTAAGAAGGGATTGGAGCTGGCATGTGCACCTGTAGGGTCCCTGCTCCCAGCCCGGCCTCCCGCCTGCCTCCAACCCATCCCGGGGGGGGGGGTGGGCCAGGCTGGTGGTGCTGGTGGCTGCCCTGTGCTATCGGCCTCCTCCTGGTGGAGTGACCTTGACTTCTGGGAGGTGAGCCGGGCATCTGGTGCAACGGCGAGGCTGGGGCTGGGGCCACGGAATCATTGGAGTGGTAAACAGCCTAAATCCCGTGTAGCGGCCCCGGAGTACAGCGGCTGCCGCTCCGCACGCCGATCGGCTGGAAGTGTTTACATGTGATTACTACAGCTAATCCCGCAGGTTTAGCTCGGTGCTCCTGCATTAAACTGATTTATCTGCGGAGGGGAAAAACGCCTGGAGCCACCCAACTTCAGTCAGAGCTCTCAGGGCTGCGGGACCCGCGGGCTGGTGTGACCCCAGCGTGGCGCTTGGGTGGGCGCTGGGCTCACAGCCGGCCCCGTGCCCAGCTGTGCCAGGGACCGATCCGCGCTGGAGCTGCCGCCCCGGGCAAGGGCCTGACCCCCGGCCTCACCGTGCAGCGGAGGGGGGTGGGCCCACCTTTCCCCAGGGCCAGCAGCCACCGAGCCCGGCCGTACCTGCCCAGCGGTGCCCGGCCGTGGCCGTGCCTGTCCAGCTGTGGCCGCCCGCAGCCCCCCCAGCTGTGCGGGGCTGGGGCTCCGCTGCGCAATCCGCGGCGCTTTCCTAGATTACAGCCCCATTAGCTGATCAAGCGGATCCGCGGCGCTGCCGCCCGCGCTGATCGGGGCTGCCCGAGTCCCGTGGGGACAAGGTTACGGGGCCGATGTGGGGCCGCGGCCGTGCCCGGCCTAGTCCATCCGTCCCTCTCGTCTGGGCTGGCGGCGTGGGCGCCCTGGCGGCCCCACGGGCCCCGGGGCTGCCAGGAGCGGGGCACCAGTCCGCTCTGGGAACGGTGCTGGGGCTGACAGGACTGCGGCTCCTGCCGCCGCGCGCAGGAGCTCCGGGGCCTGGCGGGGCTCGGGGCTCATCAGCGCTGGCACCTCGGCCCTGGGATCCTCTGCTGTCTCCAGGGCCCTGCAAGGAGCCGCGGCTGCTGCAGGGCTCTTCGCACCGGTGACCTTCCCTTTGCGTCCCCGGCCAGCGCTAAGCGGGTTTGTTACATATTTAATATCCTGAGAGCGTTATTAGTCGGTATTTAATGACGGATACAACTTGTGGGATAATCCCAGTCTGAGCAGTGACCGGACTAGGGGGGTCGTGGGCTTTTGGAACCCCTTGCCCGACTGCCCCAGCTGCCCTGCCTGACCGGTGCCCACGGGGCTGGGTTCCCACCCAGCCAAAGGGACCCCAGGGCTGCGGAGCCCCTTCCCCTGCGCTCCTCCGGAGCAGGGACCCAGCTGTGGGCACTGCGGCCTGGCCGAGCTGCTCTCCGGGGCACGAGTTCTCCCTCAGCCCTTGCCCCCCACCTCGGCCTCTGCGGGATGGGGGGGCTCTGCAGACCCTTAGCCCAGGCTCGAGGCTGAGACCGATGGCTGTGCCCATGTTCCACTGCGTCCCCAGGGTCATGGGTGTCCGTGTGGCCCACATGAGCCCCCAGTGCCGCTGTGCCCGCCCCTGGGGGCTGCCAGGCTGCACTAGGGTGGCGCAGGATTGGGGTCTGGCCCGTGGCCGCAGGGAGGGAGCTCCTGGCAGTGCCCGGGGAAGGGTGTGAGCTGGGTGCTAATGCCCCCTAATCGGCTGTCACTCACCAACCCCGCAGCTATAAAAACCGTGGGCACAGCTCCCCGGCTCTTCTCCCGCACCATGGAGGCTCCTCAGTGCGAGGGAAGCCCCGGCCCAGAGCCGGCGGGCTGCGGGGGACCCTGGGGTGCCCTTCGGCCCCCCCCTCAGGCACTGCTACCCTGCCCCTGCCCCGTGCTGGCCAGCTACAGCCTGCTGCCACCCCACCTTGGCGTTCTGGCACCCTCGGTAAGTGCCACATGGCAGCTCGGGGGGCTGCGATGTGGGACCCCTCCTAGGACTGGGCTGGGGCAATGGGTATCGGGGCTGGGGAGCTGCTGTCCGGATTCCCTGCACCCTGCACCTCAGCTCCTTGGAGTGCCCCGTGCTGGGCAAGGGAGATGAGGATGGGCAGGACCCAATTCTGCCCCTTCCCAGGGAGAAGGGGTGAGTCCCTGCTCCCCATCCCACCTTGACACCCCTGTGCCCCTCTAGGTGCCCCCAGCGTATGAGCTGGCACCGGGGCTGCTGCCACGCATGGGGCTGTGCCCACCCTGCTGCTGGCAGCCCCTGCCTGTGGAGCCCGGGCGGGCGAAGGCAGCAGCAGCACGGGAGAGCACTGGGGCTCTGAAGGCCTGGCTGGCGCGGCACCCCAGGAACCCCTACCCCAGCAAGGGCGAGAAGGTGATGCTGGCCGTGGTCAGCAGGATGAGCCTCACCCAGGTCTCCACATGGTTTGCCAATGCCCGCCGGCGCCTCAAGAAGGAGAACAAGGTGGGCTGTGCACTGCCCAGCACCTCAGACGGCGAGGACAGCGAGAGCGAGGGGGCCTCGCCGGCAGCTGCCCCCGTTCCCAGCCCTGTGCAGGATGGGTGCAGGGGCAGCCCTGAGGAGGGGGCAGGCCCTGGGCATGGCAAGCAGCCTCAGAAACCCAAGATCTGGAGCGTCGTGGCAATGCTGGCGTCTCCTCCCAGCGAAAGCAGGTGCCCCCCGGGGGTGCCAGTGGTGCCAGAGCAGGGGTAGGGCTGGGGCAGTCCTGTCTTGTCCCCGGAGGCCAGGGGGGCTGTGGCTGTGGCTGCGGCTGCGGGGATGGGGCAGCCCCATGGCCGGGCAAGACAGACGGGCACTGGAAAGAAGAGCAGGAGGTGTGGGCAGGGAGGGATACAGGGCAATAAAAAAACGGAACTTTGTCTTGGACCTCCTGGTGTTGCCTGTCCACGGTGGGGATGCCAGCAGGCATTTGAGGATACTGGCAGGGATGAGGGAGTGCCAGCAGGGATGGTGGGACACTGGTGGGGATGTGAGGATGCCAGTGGGGATGCGGGCATCTCCACTGCCGGAGTTGCTGCAGGCAGCTCTGCTGCCCCTGGGGAGCAGGGCACGTTCCTCTCCGAGCCCCTCAGGCTGCCTCTCACCCAGTCCCCTCTGCCCCACAGAGACGTCCCCATGCTGCCTGCAGAGGGATCCTCCTGTGTGCCCGACCAGGCTGCCAGGGTTTGCTGCCCCCACTGTTCCTGGGGGGGCTCCCTGCACTCAGCACAGGAAGATCCAAAGTGTTTCCAGGTGATTTGGTGCCTTCCTGTCCCCTCCTGCCCTGTCCCCTCCCTGGATCTCTGGGTCAGCCATTGGGTGGGTGCGCGCATGGGGAACAGGATCAGGGTGGCCGTTACTGCCATCTTAGCTTTGCGCCGGGGGCACCACAGGGAGGGACACGCAGAGACGGGGATGTGCATGAATGGGGACATTGAGGGATCACAGCACATGGGTGTGGGAGGGAGCAGCAGCGCCGTCCACTCAGACATCGCTGCTGTGACAGCGCTCAGACCCAGCGGGTGATGTGTGGGGCCAGGAGCACTGGTGGGGCTGGGAGAGGGGACCAGGAGGCGGGAAGGCACGGACACGGGGCAGAGCTGTGTGATGGCTTTTAATGTTCTGAAGAACTAGGAAACAGAAATCAAAAATAGACTTTGCTCTTCTTGATACAAGTAATAAAATGGTTAGTGGTGTTAAATTAATTCTTACAAAACAAAACCCAGGAGGTTAAATAAAGCCCAGAGGCTCCGCATAAAAACCACAACGACTACAAAACAGCGGCAAAGACATCTTTACACACCAAGAAACTCCTGCGCCACGCTCCTCCCTGGTACGTACACTGCGTTGGCGAACACAGGAACCACACATGGGGGAAAACACGGATGCGATGGGAGCTGCCCTGCCAGGAGCACGGGCGCCACGGTCAGAACTATTTACACTATGGACACGGAGCCGTGCTGGTGCCAGTGCGGCCGCGGGAGCCTCCGCGCTCTGCCCATCCTTCATGCTGCCTCAGTTGGGGTTTGTCTCCCGGCCACTGCTTTGCTCTTGGCCCAGCTCCTGCTCTTTTTTGCTGAGGAGGAAGAGCTGAGGGTCCAGCCTGAACACTCGTAGGCTGACATGACCTCCTGCAGCCATTCTGTTGTGGGCTCCCGCTTGGCAAAGCCCGCACTGTTCTGCAGGGGAAGGCAACAGGCGCAGAGCTTCTTGCTGCTCAGGGTTGGCAAACACCAATACCATGAGGGGCAGCGCTCCAGGGTGCCCGAATCCTCCCCAGCACAGGCACTGGGCTTGGCCATAGAGGATTAGGAGTGGGGGAACCCAAAGAGCTCCTGGCACAGACATTGGCAGAGGCTGTAGATGATGCAGAGGAGGAGGGTAGAGGGCACGAGGCTGACCAGGATGATGCCCAGGCTGTGGTGCTCAATGAGCAGGAGGTAGATGCCAAAGGGTAGGGAGCTGAAGTAGAGGAGGCAGAGGATGCCCAGGATGAAGCGGGGCACGGCTCGCCACTCCCAGATGTGGCACTTGTGTGCAGGGCCGTGGCAGGGCAGCGCACCCAGGGTGGTGGGGCGGTACAGCCGCACCACCTCCAGCCGGCCGAGGCCCTCTGGTGGGGCCACGTCCTCTGGCACCTCCAGGATGGTGACCACCAGGCAGTCAGGGCCAGGCGTGGGCTCCAGCACACTGGGACAGAGGAGGACCTCGGGTGAACAGGTGACACCTCGCTTCTTGGCCTGCTCACGGCCCGCCAGCAGTGCCAGCACCTTGCCGTCATCCTGCAGCCGCTGCACATCCCCACTGGGCACTGGGCTGTGCTGGCGGCAGAAGGGGCAGCGCAGCTGGCATGGTGATGCATCACCCAGTGCCACCATCTTGCGCAGGCACTTGGCGCAGAGGCGGTGGCTGCAGTGGAGCAGCTTGGGGCGGCGGGTGCAGGTGTCGTAGCGGCTGTAGCAGATCTTGCACTCCAGCTCGGAGGCTGTGGGCTGCAGCCCTACTTCGCCATCCTGGTGGACCATGGTGTGGTGGGGCCACCTGGGCACTGTGGGGAGAGCGAACCATGGTTAGCGATGGTGTGGAGGCAGGATCAGGCCACCCACACACAGCCTGGATCCTAGTGGGGCTCTTGGGCTCCGTGGCAGAGCAGGGCCAGGGCAGCAGCCCCCTCCCCATGCTGTGATCCCCCCGCCAGCTGCCACTGCACTCGCCTCGCCTCCGCCCCAGCTTCCCCGTCCAGATAGGAGAGAGACATCATTCCCGGTCATTCCCAGGGGCCGGGGTGGCCGCAGGGCCGCTCTGCGCTGCAGGGTGGGGGGGCCAGCATTGCGGTCGATGGATGTCCCTCTCCACACACGCTGATTCCCTGGGGTAGGGCTGGCCACTGACTCCTCCCCTGCAGCCCCCCTGCAGCCCCCCATACCTGCACCCCACGCGGGGGCTCCTGAGGGGGTGGCAGCCGTGGAGTCCTCGTCCGTGCAGCCTGGTTGGCAGCAGCAGGCGGGGTGCCGGGTGCCCCATGGGTGGCTTTGGGGCGCGTTGTCTGCCACGCTGCGGCTGCAGCCCCGGCGCAGGAGCTGCCAGCATCCTCCGCGGCGTTGGCCTGGCAACGCGCAGCGGGAGGAGGATGCTCGACCGGTGCTGGTGGCGTGTGGAACCCCTCTATGGCAAGGTCAGGGCCCCCCGTGCCACAGGCGGGGAAGCGGGGAACCCCGGGATGCAATAGGTGGGGTTCAGGGCTGCTCCCTGCAGCCTCTCCGCTCAGCGCAGCCCCGGAGGTGCTGCTGCCCCGCCTGGGGCTGCAGGCTGGGGCCCCCGGAGCTCTGCAGCCTCAGCCCAGGGGAAGTGTGGCCACGGAGTGCGGCCCTGAGGGTCCCCTGTCCCCTTCCCCAGCCCAGGAACGGGCAGCTCCTGCTCAGCCCCAGGGAGAGAAGCAGCTCTGCAGAAGCGTTCTGTGCCCAGCACGTCGCCTTGGGAGATCGCGGGGTGCAGAGAAACACCTGGTGCCACCAGCATGTGCCTGGCCCCCTTGCCCCTCTTCTGGGGGGCACTTGGGGGCACAGCACTCGCTGGAGCCTGGCTGGGCATGGCCAAGCTCGTGGCACAATCCTCCCCGTGGTTTGGTCTCCCCAGCCCACACCAAACCCACCCTCGGCTGCAGACCCCGATGGGGGCTTCAAGCAGCCCCAGGGGCAGCAGCGCCAGGACCCCCATGCTGCCAGGGCTGGAACCAGGCTGGCAGTGCCGAATCCTCATGGCACAGACAGGGTGAACCCTGGTTCCGCCATGCCGCCAGGAGAGCGGCACCCACATCTTGGTGGGTAACGGCAGGAACCCCACGCAGCGAGGGCAAGAGGTGACAGTGGGGCCCCTTACAGCGAGGGCCACCCTAGGGCCGCACCGAGCCCAGGCACTTACTGGGGTTTCCAGCCCCTCACCAGCACCAGGATCAGCCCCTGCTGCTCTTATCCCTCAGGCACAGGATTGGGCGGTTTTGCCTCTCAACAAGAGAATCGGGGTTGTTTCTGTCCCCACTGGGCTCTGCTCCACTTGCTGCTCTCCCTGCACTACCCTGGTGATGGTTAAACACAGCCTGACAAGCACAGTGCAGGGTTGCAGCTCTGGCCTGCACCACAGCTGCTGCTTTGGCCGGAAAGCCCAGCACAGAGTCAGCCGGGGGTTTCTTCACGTTGGTGAAGTTTGCAGAGTCTGGGAGAGCTTTAACTCCAGGGGATCTACAATGCCCAGCTCCCCCAGTCCTGCTTGTGTCCCGTTCCCAGCTGCCCTCACTGCCCCAACTCCTGCCTCGCTCCAGTCACTGTGAGCCAGCCATTGCCACCTGTCCTGGTCCTCTTCCAAGAGCCAGGCCCGGGGTGAGGTCGGTGGCTGGCGGCTCATTGCAGGGACACTCAGGGAATGTACGAGGTCCTGGCTATCAAGAGAGCCCAGCCAGGTTCCACCGCTGCTCCAGGGCTGCTCTAGATCAGGCTGTGTCTGCGCCACGGCTCAGCCTCCCTGATGGAGTGAGGAGCTGCAGAAATGCTGAGGATCCTGGAGCAGAGACCCAGGAGCCATCGTTTTGTTCTGCAATGGGAGCTGCTGGTGCTTCTTGGGAGGCCACCCAGGGCAGAGAAAGCTGAGCTCCTCACCGCAGCGGCAGACGTGAACCACAGGGGCCCGGTTGTTCTGGGGTTCACACTGGTCCTCAGTGAAAAACATTCACTGGGATGGCGCCGCAGCACAAAATGAGCTGGATGCTTCTGCAATAAACCCCGATGTCTTCTGCGAATCAGCCCAAGTGAGGTGGAGACTGGCAGAGAGGGAAGGCACGGACACGGGGCAGAGCTGTATGCTGGTTTTTAATGTTCCGAAGAACTAGGAAACAGAAATCAAAAATAGACTTTGCTCTTCTTGATAAAAGTAATAAAATGGTTAGCGGTGTTAAATTAATCCTTACAAAACAAAACCCAGGAGGTTAAATAAAGCCCAGAGGCTCCGCATAAAAACCACAACGACTACAAAACAGCGGCAAAGACGTCTTTACACACCAAGAAACTCCTGCGCCACGCTCCTCCCTGGTACGTACACTGCGTTGGCGAACACAGGAACCACACATGGGGGAAAACACGGATGCGATGGGAGCTGCCCTGCCAGGAGCACGGGCGCCACGGTCAGAACTATTTACACTATGGACACGGAGCCGTGCTGGTGCCAGTGCGGCCGCGGGAGCCCCCGCGCTCTGCCCATCCTTCTCCTGCTGGTGCCGGGCTGTGGCTGCTGCTGGGGCCCCTCCAGCCGCGGCGCCAGGCGCCCACCACTCGCGCTGCCATCCGTCCCTCCATCTGTCTCGCTGTCCTTCTGCCTGTGTGAGCGTCCCAGCTCTGGCTGCCCCTTCCCTCGGCTCTCTCGTGTCGAAGGGGCTGCCTGCTCCTCCTGCCGCATTCCCTTGCCCTCCGGCCAGGGCTGCAGCGGAGCCTCCTCTTCCCGCTGGCGGCCGGGCGCTTCCGGCACTCCTGCGCGGGGCAGCGTGCAGTTCTCAGAGGGAAGCAGGTGCCGTGGAGCTGCTGCGCAAGAGTCCCTCGGGCCGGTGCTCTGCAGCCAGCAGCCTCTCCACTGCCCAGCAAGCCTCCTCAGGGCTGCCGGCACCTCCCCTGCTGCCTCCCACCTCTGTGCCTTAGTTGGGGTTCGTCTCCCGGCTGCTGCTTTGCTCTCGGCCCAGCTCCCGCTCTTTGTCTGCTGTGGAGGAGGAGGATGACGAGGAGGAAGAGCTGAGGGACCGGCCTGAATGCTTGTAGGATGCCACAAGCTCCTGCAGCCGCTCTGGTGTGGGCTCCCACTTGGCAAAGCCTGCGCTGTTCTGCAGGAAGAGGATGGCTGTGTTGTGCACAGCCTTGTAGTACATCTCCTCCCTGCAAGGGAAAAGATTGGGCGCTCAGCACTCCATGGCTAAGCCAAGATCATGCTGGTGCCACCTAGTCCGGCTCCCTGGCACCCACCCTTCCTCTGTCTGCCCACCTCGCTTAGCACAAGCATTCGACTCTGTCCCTCTTTCTCATTACTCTGAGAAAAGGAGCAGGCAGAGAGCAGTGTCAGGCATCTCTGAGCAAAGGCAGAAGCTCGCAAGCTTTCAGAGAACCACGGGTGCTGCACAGCACCTCAGTGCTCTCCCGCAGGAGGCTCTTCACGGCAGGTCACCAGTCTCACCAGGCACAGAGAACCCCAGTGTTTCAGCATTTGTGGCTTTAACAAGCTGTTGCTTTAAATTGTATTGTTGAACCAGGAGACCGATGGGCAGCTCACTGCATGCCAGGACCTTGCTGGCTCCCCCCGAGTGATGCTGGTTGCTGCAGCACTTGGCAGCCCAGGAACAAGAGAGCTAGCAACCGAGCACAGCCAGCATCGCAGCGCCACGTGCAGGGTCTGCTCAGAATGCACTGTGAGTCCCCAGCTGTGAGTCCAACACCCACTCCGTATGCACATCTAAAATGCCCTGGGTGATCCCGCACTGTGTTTGTCCTTTCCTGCTCCCTGCTTCCCCCTGATCCCAGCGTGGGACAGGGGATTTCTGTCCTACAGCATCAGAAATGCGTTCCTAGAAGGACCCAGGAGAGAGGCCTACTTTTTGCAGACGTGCTGGGAGCCGCTGCGGTACTCGTGGTCGAAGGCCGGCAGGACGAGCTGGTGCCGCTTGAACTTGCTCTGCTCCATGCGGGTCAGGGCTGGTGTGGGAGGGTCCCGCCACTCCGGGATGAAGACGATGAAGGAGAGAGGCTCACTGGAGTTCTCTAGCAATTTCTAGTTCAACAAGAAAAGGAACCATCTCAATGTCAACTGAGCAAGAATATGTCTAACGATCCCTACGGAAAGGAAACACTTCTGCCTCTGGGGCGGTGCTGCAGCAGCCACTGGCCTTGCCTCCTGCATTACAGCCCTGCCGCAAGGGCATGGGAGCAGTGGGGAGACAGGGATGGAGCCCAGCTCCGTTCAGAACAACTCCACAGGCGAGCAAACCTACCTCAAAGTGAGAGACCATGGCATCCATCAGCTCCTCACAGAACGGAGGATTTGCCTCAAAAGAGCCACTTACAGGGAAGAAATCCAGGCACGGGCTGAAGGAAAAAGGAAAAATCCCTGTCAGAGAGGCCAGAACTCTAATTTTCACCCTAAAACTTCTATTTCCTCAGAAGAGGCATCGCCCTCCCAGAAAGCCTGGATCCCCAGCAGGACCCACCCTTTCCGCTGCTGCCAGCGGGACGGGTCACTGGGGACACACACCCCACAGTCACTGGCGGTGATGGCTGATTCGAGCTGACTGCTCAAGGGCCCAGCTCTCCTGTTCTTCAGAACACGGGCGAGCGTTGGCAGACCTCCAAACTGCATTCCTCCAGGGACTAGAGTGTCTGAGGAGGCTGCTGGTGCTCCTGGCAGCGGCACTGCCACCCTGTGCCCACTCATTGCTGTTCGCACACATCCCGAGAGACATCACACACCCACTGCCGCCCTGGGTGCAGACACGTCAGCCCGTCTGCAGCCACCGCATGCACCCACACCGACACATGGCAACAGCACTGCAACGCGGGACTCACCCCCTGGATCCAAAATACCCGTCTGTGTCCAGGAAGGCCGAACAGTATTGTTTAAAATAGCAATTCAGGGGCGAGGCAAAGCACTCAAAACTCACTCCAAAGTGCTTGTGGAGGGCTTCGAAGACGTGCACGGGGAGTGACCCCTGAAGACCAGTTCCTTCGTACAGACCCACACCGAACATCATCTGCAGAGAGCAAACTCCCATGAGCTGCGCTGTGCTCACTGCTCCCCTAACTGAGCACGGGCCAGAGCCACACGGCCACGCACCGTCTCCTCTCATCCCTTCTCAAACTCCTGTGGCTTCCCTGCATGCTCGCAGGAATACTCTTTGGATATTCCATCCAACTCGGCCCCACACATGAACTGCCCATTTCCACATATCCCTGTGGCCCCTCAAGAGTCAACAACAAAGGTTTCTGCCATAAAAATCCATCTGGCCACTGCCGCTCGCCAAACCGCAGAACCACCTCAAACGCTACAGCAGACAACGGTCCCAGTCTGAGCCCTGTTTTGCACCAGGCTCCCAGAGCTGCAGTCTCACCCAGCACAAAGACATCCAGTTCAGTTCCCACTATGGCTACGGCTTCCTGATGCTCCACAGCCATGGCGGGACAGTACCTGGTATCGGCGGAGAAGGCACCAAACCCTGGGCAGGAACTTCTCAAAGCCAGAGTCGTCAATGCAGCTGTACCGATACAGCAGCCACTGGAAAGGAAAGCACAGCCACTGAGTGCCAGCGGGATCGGCAAAGGAGAGTGCAAACCAACACAGCAGGACTGGAGAGGGACACAGCAGAACCGCAGGAGCAGGCAGGGCACGCACAGAGCTCCTCAGCACATGTGCTTTTGCTGTGCGAGTGAGCCGCAGTAGTGAGTGCCGTGAAGCGAGGGTGGCCTTCCTGAAGTACAACCATTCTTGCAGCACCGTATGTACCCGAAGTGCATGTGCAACACCTCGTGCGTATCCTCAGAAGCCCGACCCTCATTGCCTGCTGCGATCAGGGCGGTACCTGGCCGTCTCCGCCAGGCCTGTGCCCCCATCCCTCCTCTCAGAGGACAAGAAAAAGGAAGCCTCTCCCTGAAAAGTGGCCTGTGATCAGCCACGCGGGCCCACGCCCGGCCTTACCAGCTTGCTGAAATAGTTGCGGCTCACTTTCACCATCTCCCCCTTGTACCGCACACATGCCACATTGTTTTCCATGTGCATTTCCACACTGGGGAGCGGCGGGGAGGGGATTGCCAGTCTCACGGGGTAGCAGTACACGAGCCTGTCCTGGACTTCAGGAGCTTCTACCTCCGCTACGGAGAACAAAGACAAAGGCGGCCCATCAGAATCCAAAGACGTTCATGACAAAGCTTCCTTCCCCTCCAAACAGGCAGTGACGGGAATAGGGCTGAGGAGCGGCGGGTACCCCCGCAGTGCCCCTCACAGACACTGCAGGAGCTACCGAGGTTTGGAGGTGGCTCCCCAGAACAATTCCATCACTCAAGGCCAAAGCAGATCCACAGGATCTCTCCATCTCTAGCGGAGCACATGACCATCCCAGCATCGTGATGCACATTCCACAAGATAAAACACTTCCCTTGCTGTCACTGTTATTGCCCTGAACTCATTCAAAGCACAATAAATATTACCAGACAAAGGAATCTTCCTGCCACCTTGTGGTTACTCATCATAGACGGCTTTGGCAGGGAAAGAGCTCACGGGAAAGATCCTTCAGGAGGAATCAGGGGTGGGAAAACAAGCAGGAATAACAGGCAGGAGAAGGCAGACACTGGGATGTGAAGGGAGTCTGAGGAGAGCCAGGACTCAAAAAGAAAATGGACTGACAGAATGGTGGAAATGAAACCGTGGAAGAAAGAAAAGGTGAGGAGAGGAAGAAGCACAGACATAAACTGGTAAGAGAACACAGAAAAGACAGAGGAACACAAATCCTCTGCTGAGAAATGAAGCAGAGTGCACAGTGATGTGCTGGGAGGAGTGCAGCGGGGGCTCAGAACCCAAGCAATGCAGAAAAGGAGAATACAGGGAGGAGAGTGCGGCCAGCATTAGGGAGTGTCCGCTGTGCTCAGGAATCTACAAAGAATCAGAGCAAGGCAGCAGGGTCCAAAGACAGGAATTTACACCCTGTTCGGTGTGGTTGGCTCCTAATAAGGTGCTTCATCCTGACAAATCACGCACTTATAGTAGTTGGTACTGCAGCCGGTAACAGCCACGATGGAAAGGAAAGCTGCCCTGCTGCCTTGGAGGTGCTGTGTGACCGCCTGCCAAGGCCTGTGCAGGACTGGCTGCTCCCGACTCCATCAAACTCAGTGCTGGCACTGCGAGCTGCCCTCCCAACAGGTAACGAACGCTGGACAGGCCAGGTGGAGTGTATCACCCTGACAGTGCCGTGCTGTCGCCCTACTGCTCTGCAGGGCTGGCTGCGTACCAGATATATTGTTCTCTTTGAGGATGGCAAGATGCTTCTCCCGGATCCGCTTGACATACTCCAGGGATATGTAGTAAATCTTACTGCAGATTCCTTCCACGGAGTCCTTTGCAGCAGCAGACACATGGGGCCCACACTGCTTGCGTAAGTGCTCCAGGCGGTCCTGCAAGGTCAGAGAACCAGAACGTCCCTCGCACAACCCATCGCTGGAGTCCCCAGTCTCCCTGCTGCTGTCACTCCTGTTTCATGAAGCCAAGAAGAGCAATCGCAGCCTTCTCTACAAGGACTCTTATCTCCAGCAGCCCCCCTCCCCCTTCTCCCTGCGTGTGGCCATGCCAGCAGAAGGGCACTGACCATGTAGTCTTCCTTCGAGGCTGAATGGTCCCGTCGCAGCCAGCTGAAAGTGTCCTCCACATTCCACTTCACTACCTTCCTGCTGTCTGGTGAAGCACTCCTGCAAAAAAAGAAGAGTCAAAATGTAACCCATAGCTGCACAGCAATACCTTCCCCTCCACAATGGCCTGCTGCCAGCCTGGGCACATGGCTGCCCACACTTCCACAAGGCCCTGCTTTGCCAATGCCCTTCAGCCTCTGGGAAGTGTTTCCAAACATTTCATAGAATCACGGAACAGTTTAGGCTGGAAGGGACTTCAAAGCCCATCCAGTGCCACCCCCTGCCATGGGCAGGGACACCTCCCACTGGGTCAGGGGGCTCCAAGCCCCATCCAACCTGGCCTTGAACACCTCCAGGGATGGGGCAGCCACCACTGCTCTGGGCAACCTGGGACAGGGCCTCCCCACCCCTCACAGCAAAACATTTCTCCCTAAGATCTTATGTAAATCTCCCCTCTTTCAGATGAAAACTCATGCCCCTCCTCCTGTTCCTGCATTCCCTGACTAAGAGCCCCTCCCCAGCTTTCCAGGAGCCCCTGTCAGTACTGGGAGCCTGCTCTAAGGTCTCCCCAGAGCCTTCTCTTCTCCAGGCTGAAACAACCTCAACTCTCTCAGCCTGTCCTCATACAGGAGGTGCTCCAGCCCTCAGATCATCTCCATGGCTACACATTCAGCCTCCCGATGGCAGATTTCATTATAATTTTGTTCTCCAAAGATGCCCTCAGCACTACTGGTTTCTTTCCGTACATTCCAGACGTTGCTCTTCCTCATCACACCAATGGCCTGCACTGAACAAGGTGGGAGGCAGCATCCCCTAAAAGCCCCAGTAACCTTTCTTTCTGAAGGTAACAGCACCAAAAGGAACTCCCACCTGGATTCAATCAGCCGTTTTGCAGCCTCGGCGTACTTGAAGAGCAGCCTTTTGGCTTCCTCACGGAACTTGATTCTGGATAACCTGAGTTAAACATAAATGCATGTGATCAGCTTCCCTGCTGCCACAAGGGCCCGGAGGCCACGTCCAGTGCCCAGGCTTTACACGACCAGCACTGCTTCACCAGTCAAAGGAAAACACAACAGTGCCAGAACCGTGGCAGAGAAACTGCCGGATGGGCATGAGACAGGAACATCCCAGCAAGGCGTCCCGACTCGGAACAGTACCTGATGGGAATGTCGTTCATGATCTCTCTGAACATGGAAGGGGACACTACTGGCTCACAGTCACTCGGTAGAAGAGGATCTGTCCCTTTATCGACCACCTTCCTCTCCAACATCCAGCGATTAAAGGACTCCCTTGGAGGGTCAATCCCTGGAGAAGCACAAGGAAAAGGGTCTCATACATATGAGAAGAAATGCCCAGATAACGATCATCCACTGGAGTTCAGCCTGATGAGTTCACAACCAGCAAAGTCGTAGCAAGTGTAACCAGCACAGAAAGAGATGACAGGGACGAGACAGACACTAGCCAGAAGGAAGGACCCCACAGAAGACAAACGAGGGGAACCCAGCAGAAACTCACCTTCGCGCTGCTGGCAGAGCTCGCGATAATGTTGTCGCAGCTTGAGAATGAGCTGGGATCGAAGCAGCTCCACCTCGGGGTGTGGAGAAAGTACTTCAGACGGTACTCTCTGCTTAATCACTGCATTTGTCTGAATATCCAGGTCCCAATATACTCTACGGCAAAAGCAAACATCATCAGCATGGCCCGAGCACTGGCTAATTGTCATATATTACTTCTAAAGACACTTCCTCTGGCTGTTTCACCAGCCAGGAAACTGAACTGCCAAGACTCCTTGCACAGATACAGGTCAGATTCCTCAGGTTCTCATCAAAGATGCCTGAAAAACCAGGTGCTGCTAATCTACCACCAAGAAAAGAACTGAGATAACTCACTCAGTTGGTCGTAGGAGAGCTGCCTGCTGCTTGTCTTCAGGTGAAACACACCACGCCTTCAAAACGGAGGTTCCAGGAATACTGGGAGAGCTGGGGACTGGCTGAGCGGCTGGGTTCCCCAGGACATCCGCCTGGGTGGATAAAAGATGGATTAGTGCCCCAGAGAGAAAGGTGAGGGGGAAGCAGCCCAGCACACCTACAGCCTTGCACCAGCACACCACTCAGATATCCCGCAGGCCCCTAGAGCACATTCCGTCTGCCACATGCACACGGTAACACCATGCATCTTAGTCCTATCCACTATTTCCCAGCTCCCACAGGCTGTAAGACAGAAACAGCAACACAGCAGGACCCCACTCTGCTCCCGCTCCCGTATGTTCTGAGTGGCCACTGACTGGACTTGTGCAGTGCAGAACAAACAGGTCCCAGCCCTGAGGTTTCACCCTGGCACCCTTCAGTTGATTCGTTCCACAGCACCCAACCCACCTTGGGCTTTTTCACGCTGTTGCCGCTTGGTGGAACCTCCTCAGAGAATCTCCTCTTCCGCTGCTTGCTCTCTGTGGAGGTGTCTATCATCCCACCTTCCAGTGGCATCGGAGCTGCGTTCAATCCCAGAGGGTCTGACTGCAAGAGCCCAAACAACAAGAACAGACGTGAGTCCCTCAGCTGCCTCTGCAGCGCCCTACACAAAGGCAATAAACCCCTCTGAACTTCCCCTGTTGCTGCCCCAGCTCCCACATCAGTGGAAATAAGGATTCCACCAATGTTCACACCTTCAGAAAGCCGCAAAATTTTCTCCTATTGTGTCTGTGCACTTTTTTTTTAATGGCTTAGATGAGAAAAACGCAACCCACCTCCCCCAGGCTGAGTGTTCTCTGAGCAGTGCCTGCACATGGAATGGCACAGAGGAGCATTCATCCAAAGGAAGAACCTCTCATCAGAGCCAAGGCAGGCATGGGACTGGGCATAGAGTTCTGAAGGCAGAGGGGACCCTCCCACACGGGCAACCTCGAGCTCACGGGATCCGCGCCGCAGAGCACATGGTATTGACACAGCCCCCGAGCCGAGGCCGTACTTACAATGACATCGTGCTGCCCCAGGACAGGCATTTCCCACAGAGACTGGTTCGTGAAGCGATTGAAGTAGTACGGGCGGTTCTCCCGCTTGCTCCAGCACTTCTCCCAGCCAGCCTGCACCAGCTCATCTGGGAAGATGGGGAAAGAGTCAGGAGAGGAGCAGCACCCAGGGACAGCCCTGCCCTTCGGGGCCCTGCAACTGCCACAGCGCACCGAAACACACACGGTTCTTCGCCTCGCAGCCGGCCCTGTTTCACCTCCCTCCCCTCCCAGCACGGCCCTGCCGAATCCCGCACCGCCCTTCCCAAATGTGGCGCTGCTACCTGGCAGGTCCTGGACCAGTCGCAGAGGTTTGGGGGAGCTGGGCTGGTTCTGGTTGGAGGTGCCAGGTGAGTGACTCATGAGAGACACTTCCTCCGCAGGGCTTCCGTGATTCTCATTGGCCATTTCTCAGCAACCGCGCTAGGGAAAACACAGTGTCTGCGTTAGAGCTGGGGGGTCCCATGGTGCTTGGCCCCAGCACTGCAAGTCCATTCTGACAATACGCCGGGCTCTGCCCTTCACACACAAACCAGCACCTCGGTCCTGCGAAATGCCTGTCACCCCAGACATGGGGTGATGACGAGTGCTGAGCTTGAATTGGGTCAGGTCAGTGTTCCAAACACCCATTGCTCAGCCAGACCTCTCCTGCAGGTACACTGGGCACACGCAAACCAAAACACCCTCCTCTGCACACACCACCACCCACCATACCTCGTCTGTCCTCCTCACAGCAGTTTAATCAACTCATACACATAACCGCACGTAACTGAAGCAAAAGGCCTTTGTTACAACACTTCTGCCATGTAGAACTGCCCAAGTGCTTGCTTAGCAATGCCTGTGGCTCAGAGAACCATGGGCCAGGCGTCAGGAACTCCGGAATCGTTTCCCTCACTGTGTCCCAGGCCCAGACTAGCGGCAAGGCCTCACCCAGGCTGGTCCAGCCTTTGGTATCCGATCATTTTCATAACAACAGGTATGCAAAACAGGTCTGTTGAAACAATAAAGCTCATCCTAATCATAATTTAATGTTCCCGGCAGCAGAGAAACAGCCAGGCGTTTCCTCTCCGGGCCACCCTTCTTTCTCCAATGAAGTCCATGACACAGGGCTGCAGACTGCTTCTCGCAGGCAGCCCCCTGCACTGCGGCGATGAAATGGGGTGAAACAAGGCGTTTTGAACTGTTGCTGCCTGCCTCAGCTTTAAGTCCCGCTCAGGACTTCACAGCCCCCCTGTGCAGAACTACAGCCGGGGCCACAGCAGCACCGTCCTGTGGGCGGCAGGGTTTGGCGCGACCCCGCAGCAGCCCTGGCAGTGGGATTGCCCTCCACCCTCCTCAGCGAAACCCTGGCTTGGTTTGCACGCTGAGTTCTTTTGGGTTTGTTCACCCCCACTTCCCTTCCGGCCGACAAAACCCCTGTTGGTTGTTTAAGAGCAGAACGGTTGGAGCTGCTGGCGATCCAGAACTTGCAGGTACCAGCTACGCTGCCAGCAGTACCAGCTGTGGGATCGGCCTGGGCTGAGGAACATTCAACTCTTCCAACATCTCGGAAGATGTTTTCTTCTTCCAGCGAGAAAAGGCATGGGACACTGCAGCAACCTGGGGTCCCGTTCCCCGCTTGGCAGCAACAGGTAATGGTAACCAAGCACACGGGCGAAAGTGCCTGCCGCAGGGTGCATGTATGCAATCACAGACGCAGAATCGCCCAGCAGGGGAGTGCTGTGCAGGATTTGTTCCCTCACACCCGTCCCAACCGCAGCCCTGCTGTGCCCTCTACAGGCGCTTCCCCTTTGTCAGCTGCCAGGGCAGCCCCACTGCCCCACAGAGACGCTGCAGGCAGGAGCTCGTGTCAGGAGCTTGTGTCGGAACCATCCGTGCAAGGCAGCTCTGCAGGTGCTGGCACTTCTGAGGGCTGTAAAACACACCCACACCTGCTGGCACGCCCTGCGTGTTATAAGCACCTCGTTATAACGAACAGTGCCTGCTGGTGGGACCAAACCTCCTGGCGGAGCCAAGGAAGTACTTCAGGAGTTACAGAGCACACGCTGGCATGATCTTCCCAAGCAGGACAGTTGAGTGCCAGCTGCAGCAGCTTGTCTGTGGTTTTCACCCCTGACCGCTCAAAACAGTGGTCAAACAGGGTCTGTGGTTTTCCTGCTCCTGTTTGTGGATAAACTGTGGTGCAAGCAGACAAGAAACTTTATTGCTTGCTCAGTGTTGATGAGCATTAAATCCAAGTACCTTCAAGGTTCAGCAAAAGAAAAAAAGCAAACTAACGGGAAGCCTCACAGAAGCAACTCCGCTGTTATGTAACCAGCACTGAAACAGGAAAAGGGATCCCGAGGAAGCGCTGTACGGTGGTTACGGTGTTCTTTTAGTGCAGCGCAGTGATGCACAGGACTTGACAGGCAGAACGCGGTCCTTGCCCCGAGCACTCGCAGCCCCGGAGAGTCAGTGCAACCAGAGAGGCCACAGCGCGGCAGGAGGAGACACAACACAAAACAGCGCAGCAAGCAGCATCGTCGCTTTCATGGAGGTAGGATTTTACACAAGGCAACGAGCAGAGACAGTTCCAGGGACACAGCGCGGCTCTCCCTCCCCCAGAGCCGTTTCAGGGGGCGGGAAGCGGGACCAGCACCCCACCACAGGAGCTCCCCCTCCCCGCGAGGCCAGCCCCGCGCCGCCAAGCGGGCAGGGCCAAGGGAACAGGGCTCTGGGGCCGCCCTCGCGGGAGCCCCGGACTGGAGACGGGCGGGCGGTACTTACGGTGCCGGGCTGCGCGCCGGGACGCGGGGCCGTCGCTCCGTGCTCTCCGCTGGCGCGCTGGGGCCGCATCCTCATAACGGGGCGCCCCGCGCCAGGGCCGCGGTGGCGGCGGCTGCGGAGACAGGAGCGCGTTACGGGCAGAGCGGGGGCGGGGGGGAGGCGGCCCGGTGGCTCGGTGGAGGCGGTCCGGGGGCTCGGGGGGGTGGGGGGCGGCCCGGGGCCGGGGCGGGCGGTGCCGGCCGCTCTCTAAGATGGCGGCCGCGGCCCCGCGCCGTCTCCGCTCCGCTGCCCGCCCGCCGCCCCCCCTTCCCGCCGCTGCCCCCACTCCGGACGAGCCGGGACCACGCGGCCACATCGCTTACCCGCGCAAGAGGCCGGGGCCTGCAGGCAGCGCTCTCCGCTCGGGCCCCCGCGCCGCCGCCGGGCCCGGCCCAGCGCCGCCATCTTGCGCCGGGGTCGCCGGGCGCATGCGCGGGGCCGCCCCGCCCCCTGCACTGCGCAGGCGCGGCCGCGTGGGCACGGCTCTGCGCACGCGCAGTCCCCCGCACGCCTGTCCACCGGTTGCGCGCCTGCGCCGGGCTTTGCCCGCGCTCCTCTGTGCGCGTGCGCAGAGCGCGCGCGGCAGCCGCGCCTGCGCCGCCGCCATCTTGCGTGTGGCGGCCCGCCCCGCTTTGGGCACGGCCGATCCTGCCCCTCCGCCATGCTGGGTGTGGCGACTCGCCCGCCCCCCCCCCCCCCCCCCCCGTGGGCGTGGCCGCCGTTTCGGGCCGCCCCGCGAGTCCCGGCTCGGGCGGGGCTGCGGCCGCCGCCACCAAAGCCCCTTTGAAGCGCCGTGACGGCGCCGTGGCGGGCATCGTGCGGCCGCGCTGGGAGCCCGCAGCGGGGACCCCGCCCTCGCAGCCTCAGGCAGGCGGCGGTGCCGGCGGCATTGAATGCGGTGCCAGTGCCGGTGCCCACGCCCAGCCCTGCGCTCGGGATCGCGGCGGGGCAGGAGCTCCGGTAGTGCCCACAGCCGGTGCCCCCCGGGGCCCTGGGCTGCAGCGCGGCGGCAGCGAGCCGTGCCCAGCCCCGCCTGCGCCGTGCGGGGTGGGGAAGCAGGGCACGTTCCCCGCTCCTGGTGGGCGCTGCGGGAGCCTCCGCCAGCCCCGGGGCCCGGCTCGCCAGGCAGATCCGAGCCGGTGTCGGCTTACGGCCCCCGTGGTGATGGGACGGGGCGGGTGCTCCCCGCCGCGCCTCCGAAGCCCCCCCCCCCGGCTTCCCAGCCCTCCGGGGCACTTCCCCGCTTTGCGCTCTCCCGGGACGCTGCCCTCTGCTCCCGGAGCGCCGGGGTCGGCTCAGGGGGTCGGTGCTGGCCGAGCAGCGCTGCAGGGAGAAAAGCCGAGTGCCCTCCCGCCGCCCCTCGCAGCCCGGCTCTGCCGCCCGACACGTCCACCGGCCCCGGCCTGGGGACTGCGGGGGGACAGCCAGGAGGCGTCCTGGGCTGAAGGGGTGGTGATGGTAGGGCGGCAGGATGGGGCAGGACAGGGCAGCGTGGGGTGGGGCAGGGGAGGGCGGGATGGGACAGGGCAGAGCAGCGCGGGATGGGGCAGGATGGAGCAAGGCTGGACGGGGCAGAGCGGGATGGGGCAGGATGGGACAGGGCAGGATGGGTGGCACGTGGCTGTGCGAAGGGGAGGAAGGCTGCGCACTCAGCACGGAGCCCGGGTGTCTGAGCCCCCCGCTGCCTTGCTGCCTGTGCTGGCTCCAGACCCGCATCCTCCCAGTCCCGCTGTCTCCTCCCAGCTCTGGGCTCGCAAGGAGTGGCAGCTGGTGGGATTTATAAAGGCCAGGGGAACCTCAGCCAGCTCAAAAGAAACTCCCGGGGCTCCTGGTGCTCTCCCTCCCTCGCTTCACGTGATTCAGCTTCCCCACGCCGGGGAAGCCAAGGACGAGCCTCGCTGTAAGTACCGAGCCGAGCCGGGATGTGGGGGCCCTGCACGGGCTCGGGAGAACGGCGGCTCCGGGCCCTGGGCAGCCACGTCCTACAGCCCTTTTCCTGCAGAGAACAGGGGGGGAAGCGCTGTCGGGGGAGAGTCTTGGGCCGTCCCACAGCTGCGGGATCGCTGCCTGCTGCTGCGGGATGGGCAGGATCCAGCGCCCGTCCCAGCCCAGAGCCTGCAGGCGGGCAGCGCCCCACGGGCGAGGCTCCCCGCGCCGTGGGGTGCTGCGGCCCCTGCAGCAGCAAACGCCAGGCTCGCACCTCGCGGTGCGGTTTGGGGAGCGCTGAGGGCAGGGCGCAACGGTGCCGAGGCCACACGGAGCGAGCGTTCCCGGGACGTGACCTTTGGGCGCCGCAGGCTTCGTGCCGGGGGCTCCTCGCGGCCCCCCGGGTGGGGGGGCTGTGCCACCCGCGGGCTGCTGCTCCGAGGGGCTCAGGCGATGGGGACCTGGACAGCACGGGGAGGTTTCAGGGTGTGGGGAGCAGCCGAGCCGTGGTGCTGTTCTTTGGGGGGCATCCCCTGCCCCAGGGCTGTGCACAGCTTGGGCAGCAGCCGCCCCCCTCCCCGGTGACCCCGGCCAGCCCAGGCTGACCCCTCTCTCTGCCTCCAGGTGCGAGATGGCTGCCGGCAGCACCCTCCTCCTCCTCCTCCTCCTGCCCTGGCTTGTCCCAGCCTTGCTAAGCCCACCCGGCTGCAAGATCCGGATCACCGCCAAGGGGCTGGAACTGGGTGCGGAGCTGGGACCCTGACCCTGGGGCCTGGCGGGGAGGACGGTTGGGATGCTGCTCTGGGTCTGCACCCGGGAAAGCTCTGCCTGCACCGGGACAGCTGGAGAGGAGCCCAGGGATGGGCCGGGCTACGCTGCTGGAGGGTGGCCCAGCTCGGCTGTTGCCAGCCTCGCTTCCTCTGCTTTGCAGTGAAGCAGGAGGGGCTGCGCTTCGTGGAGCAGGAGCTGCAGAACATCACCGTGTCAGACCTGCACGGCAAGGAGGGGCCACTCCACTACAACATCAGCCAGTGAGTGCTGCCCACTGCCTGCAGATGCGGCTCCCTGTGTCTGTCTGTCCATCCGACCATCTCCATTCTCTCCCCTTCAGGGTCAGGGTGACAGACCTGCAGCTCGCATCGGCCGACCTGCACTTCCAGCCCCAGCAGCACCTCGTCTTCAACATCAGCGATGCCTCCATCAGCTTGCGCTTCCGCAGGCAGCTGCTCTACTGGTTCTTGTGAGTTCCCTCCCGCTCCCTTGAGCACCAGTGCCCAACAGCCGCTGTCTGGCCGTGCCTGCTGGGCACTGTGGGTGCTGCACTGCCCTGCCCTGCAGCTGGTAGCAGCTGTGTGCTCCTCTCTTTTTCTCCTTGCCTGCAGCTATGACATTGGGTCCATCAATGCCTCTGCGGACGGCGTCCACATCCACACGGTGCTGCGGCTGGCCAAGGACGAGGTTGGGCGCCTGAAGATCTCCAACGTGACCTGCAATGCCTCCATTGCCAGAATGCACGCGGGCTTCTCCGGCACACTCAGGTACACCCAGCCCCACCACAGCAGCCCTGTCCCCCTGGCTGCCCACCCTGTCCCCACCCCTGCTTTCTGTGCCTGTGGGATGTCCCCAGCCCGTGCTGTGCACTTACACGGGGCTGCAGGGGCAGTGCTGGAGCCATGGGGAAGGGCAGGCAGGCACAGAGATGCTGTTGTGTCCTGCAGGAAGGTCTACGAGTTCCTGAGCACCTTCATTGTCACAGGGATGCGCTTCCTCCTCAGCCAGCAGGTATGGCTGCATGCCCAGGGGAGCCTGCGCCCCGCCGCAGGAAGGGATGTGACCCCAGCACAGCCGGAGGTGGTTCCAGATCCTCATCCAGACCTGGGAATGATTTCCCTCTTAGCCCAACCCTTGCCTTTCAGATCTGCCCGTCCCTGGAGCATGCCAGCCTGGTGCTGCTCAACTCCCTGCTGGACACGGTGCCCGGTGAGTGTTGTTGGGGGAAAAGGGACAGAACTGCCGTCACCACAGGGAGGGCAGAGCTGGGCCCCAGGTACTGAGCAGCTGGGTCACGACATTGTCCCTGGCAGTGAGGAACTATGTGGATGATCACATCGGGATTGACTACTCCCTCCTGCGGGACCCGGCCATCTCCATGGACACCCTTGACCTGGACTTTAAGGTGAGCACTGAACTGGCCCTGCAGAGGCTCCCACCATCCTTGCGGGAGTGGCTGTGCCAGCCTGCATGCTGGGCACCCCAGAGCGAGCCAGGCAGGCTGCACTGAGGCAGCAGAAATGACCCCGTTCTCGGCCCAGGGCATGTTCTTCCCTCGCACGAGAGAGAAACAGGAGGTGGAGAATCACGCGGTGGAACCAGTGATCAAGGAGACCGAGCGCATGGTCTACGTCGCCTTCTCCGAGTACTTCTTTGACTCAGCCATGCAGGCATACTTTGAGGCGGGTGTGCTGACCATAGAGCTCCAGGGGGAGAAGGTAGGCAGTGCCAGGACATGGGGCTGTGCAGGCAGCAGGGGGGGCTGGGCTCTGCCTGCAGTGGTGCCACCCAGGGAGCAGCTCTGCTGGGATCCACAGTGACTGCTCCGGTGCTTTGTGCTCTCTGCAGGTGCCCAAGGACCTGGAGGTCTTGCTGAGAGCCACCTTCTTCGGGACCATCTTCATGCTGGTGAGAGGAGCACTGGGCCGGGGTGGGAGGCAGGGGGGAGCCCCTGGCGTCGAGCACAGCCGTGCCCAGCCCCGTGCCTCCTGTTCTCCTGCCCTCCCCAGAGCCCGGTTGTGGATGCTCCCCTGCGGCTGGTGCTGCAGGCATCAGCTCCCCCGCGCTGCATCATCAAACCCTCCGGCACCTCCATCTCCGTCTCTGCCTTCCTCAACATTTCACTGGTGCCGCCGGGGCACCAGGCCATCCAGCTTTCCAGCATGGCCATGGTGAGCAGGGGCTGCTGCATGTAGCGAGGCTCCTCGTGCAGCCATCCCAGCGCACGCAGGAAGCACATTCCCGCATGGGAAGGCTCTGCTGTCCCAAAGCTGGGGCACAGCAGGGATGCAATTCCACCATCTCTCCCTCCCCAGGAAGCCAAGCTGAGCGCCAAGGTGTTTCTGCAGGGGAAGGCACTGCGCGTGCAGCTGAACATGCGCCGGTATGGCCTGTGCCCAGGTCCCGCAGGGAAAGGTCCCTCTGCATGGCACTCATGGCAGCTTCCTCCCCTGCAGGTTCCGCATCTACTCCAAGCAGTCGGCGCTGGAGTCGCTAGCGGTGAGTGGAGCTGTGTGGGCAGGCTAGGGAGGGGCTGCGTAGCGCCGGGCACCCTGTTCACCCACTCCTCTCTCCCCAGCTCTTCTCGCTGCAGGCCCCACTGAAGACCTTGCTGCAGCTGACAATCATGCCCATCATTAACGGTAGGCACTGGCACTGCCTGCGCGTGGCAGCGGTACAGCAGGATGTGGCTTCACTCCATCTCTCCCTTCCTGCAGAGAGGACTAAAAAAGGAGTGCAGATCCCACTGCCGGAAGGGATGGACTTCACCAAGGAGGTGGTGACCAACCATGCGGTAGGATGGGGACAGCCTGGGCCCCACAGCAGGCATAGGGACCTTGTCCTGCTGGCGCAGGGTGCAGTCCCACCCTGCCTTCCTGACACCCTTCCCCTCCTCAGGGATTCCTCACGGTGGGAGCTGACCTCCACTTCTCCAGGGGGCTGCGGGAAGTGATTGAGAAATACCGCCTGGCCCCTACGGTGCCTGTCCAGCCCAGCTCACCGCCTGCAGAGCCCAGTGCAGACCCTCACCCACTCTAGTTCTTCCCCCTTGCTCTGTCGTAACGGGCAGATCCCGGGCTGGACCCGTAGGCTGTAGGTAGGAAGCAGCTTTGCCGGTAGCACTGGCACGTCCCGCAGGGCACCTGTGCCCTGGTGGGGAGCAGCAAGGTGGAGATGGCTGTTCTGGGAACCCCTGCTGCACCCCTTCCCATGCACCAATAAACCACTTGACCACAACCTGTGTGACCTCGTTGCTCGGAGGATGCACCCCTGCCGCAGCGCACGGCCAGCACGTGGGAGATGGGCAAGCAGGCAGATGGCACTGCACGCTTGGCTGGCGCTTGGCGCAGGTACTTGAGACACAGGTGCGGCTCAGAAGGACGGCAAAGGGGCTTGAAGCGATGGCATCCCCTGCTCCTGCGGATGGCTTGTTTCCAGGTGGGGTGGCCCAGACCACCAGCCTGGGTTCCTTGGCGCGTCAGCATTCACCGCTGCAGCTCCTCAGCATGGGGTCGTGGTTCTCCTTGGAAAGCAAAAGGGAGGGCAGCAGGCTGGAGCGAGGAGCTGGGCAATGAGGGGCAGAACCACCTTGTTCAGAGAGTTTATTGCAGGTTCCCAGAAGCACTGCGTGCCCCAGCAGTGAGTGGGCGGTGGGATTGTCTTCACAGTGAGCTCCTTCACCAGGATGAGATGTGAGAGTGGTTTGAAGCAGAGCAGGAAGCCCTGGCTGGAGCAGCCCCCCAGCTGCCTGCAGTGTGAGCTGTGCCTTCCTCGCGGGGGCTGCTGCTTCAGAGCCTTCGCGGGGCAGTGTGCGTGCAGGGGTAGGGGAAGTGGTGGGACCGCTCCAGTCCCAGGAGGAACCAGCTGCCCCCCAGCCCGGGAGGAGGCAAGACAGGAAACCACAGGCGCAGGGGCATGGCTCCTCACCCAGCAAGGACAGAGCCCCGAGGTCTGCTCACCCCCACCCTCCCCAGCAGCCCCATCCTCCCCCTGTCCCTCCGGGCTGCAGGAGGGACCCTTCTTCCGTGGGGCGGCGAGAGGGGGCCATGCTGGGGGTGCTGGGCACTGCCTCCGCAGCTCCTAGTACGGCTCGTTCTTAATGAAGCGGCTGAACATGGTGAAGGCAGCGAGCGGCCGGTCCGCGGGCACCATGTGTCCAGCTCCCTGCGGGAAACAGGTGGCGGGGTCAGTGCCAGCCACAGGGCAAGCACTGCCCCACTTCCACTGCAGCACTGGTGTCAAGCACAGCCCCTGAGCCCCTCAGCCCTACCTTGATGGTGAGGAAGGCAATGTTGGTGAATTCCTTCACAAAGCCCCCGATCTGGTTCTCTCCTCCCTCAGTGTAGAGCCAGGGTCTGCGAGCCACCTGCACCTGGGACCAGCAGCAGGGTCTCAGCGCCTGCTGCCCGCAGCAGGGCCAGCACTGCCCACACGCCTGCCCACACAGCCCACAGCTGGTACCTGGCCCTGCCCAATTACCTTCTGGCACAGGGAGTCTACAAACCACTCATCCCCGAGGAAGTTGCAGGCCATGTCGACATCCCCGTTGTACACCAGGATCCGGTATTTCTGCAGAGCAGGAGAGTGAGTGCCATGGCAGCAGCCCTGGCCATGCAGGCCAGTTGGGCAGTGCCAGTCCCAGGGCCCGTCAAGCTCGTGGGCACGCACCGTGGTTCCGAGCAGCTTCAGGTACTGGTCATTCATCTGCATGTACAGGCGCTTGTAGCTGCGGTTCACCTCGAAGCTGTGGAGGAAGTGTGGGCATCGGGCGGCTGCTCAGCAGGCAGTGGGCCCTCCCGGCGCTGCTGGCTCACCTGCACACATCCCACTCCGGGGCGTCCGGGGAGATGTGGAGAGCCTTCCGTACCTCCGGGGCATTCAGATATGTGCGGGGGGCCGTGGAGTTGGTGCAAGGCGGGTCCATCCGCACCTTTTTCCGGGCTACTGGCATCCGGAACAGGTTCTGGGAGAGAGGCAGGAGAGTTCATGTCACACCAGCACCAGGTGCCGCCCCAGGGGAGCAGCCGCTCTCTGTTCCTCCTGCCCACAGGCAGAGGATGCTCCCAGCCTGGCAGCACCGGCACCCGGGCTAACCTGCCGCCAGGAGAACCTCATTGGCATCTGGATGAAGGAGTTGCCCAGGTCGTGTGTGATAAGGTACTTGCCCTCGTACCTGCAGCAGGAACGAGCACAGGGAGAGGCTGAAAGCTCCTGAGGAACAAGAGCTCAGGGCCCTCCCTGGGGGAGTCCCCATAGCAGCTGGACACAGCGGGACCCTTGCCCAGCCCACTGCACCCCTCTGCCAGCCGGGACCCCAAAGCCAGCCAGTGCCCAGAGACTCATCTGCCCTGGGGCCCCTCGCACCTGATGCTCCCAGGGACCCCGCCATCACACGGGGCATAGAGGTTGTAGATGTTGAGGCCGGACTCCTCTACGATCTGAATCATCTCCTCCATCTGCAAAGAGTCACAAGAAGGGTTTGGGACTCTGCAGGACGCTTGAGGGAACCTGGGCCCATCCAAAGCCAGGTGGCAGGGTGCTGGGCACAGACAGCAGTGCTGGGCATGCACTCAGGGGGTCCAGTTCCCCTCACCTTGAGCGTGCAGTTCAAGTTGGAGTTGTCATGGAAATTGCACTTCCCTTGGGAGCAGCAGAAGGCCTGCAAGTCCTTCCAAAGCCTGTGGGCAGAAAACCGGGGACTGGGCCACCCTGCCCAGGTGGCAGCGCCAGCACAAAGCCAGCAGCTGCAACCACAGCCGTGCTGCAGGTCCCTGCCCAGCGCCGCACAGCACACGTTCAGCCTGCTGTCCTAGGCACGCTGTGAACAAATGCGCCAACAGGGCCATCCCCAGGACCTCCGACCCAGCCAGCCCAGTCCCAGGCTGTGCCCCCATCCCGCTCGTGCAGGGACAGCGTGTCCAGCAGCAGCGCCTCCCCTGCAGCCGCTCTGCCCCTGCCCTTACTCGGTCCCCAGGAGGCCATGGTAATAAGCAAAGTAAACCAGGGAGTTGTCATTGATCTCGTAGGAGGAGAGGCCGTTTCCCACAGCGATTCCCTGCGGGGCAAGAAGAAAACAGCCCTGTGATGTTCCAGCTCCCCGCGGGGCAGCTGCAGGAAGCAGATGCCGTGCTGTTTACTGCATGGAGGAACAGGAAGGGTCAGGGGTGCCTGAGGATGTTGCCCAGTCCCACTCGGCAGGGACAGACACGTCCGCCAGGGCTGATGAAAGGCTGCGGGGCTAGACCCGCCCTGCGCCCCTTGCACCCACCACGTGGCTGCTGCTCACCCTGGCCCCGCTGCGGAGCCCCCGTCAAGCCCTGTGTTCTGAGCCCAGCCGCTCACCTTCAGGTTGAGGCTGGGGTCCTGCATCACCCACTCAGCCAGGGTGGGGATATAGATCCCCCCGTAGCTCTCCCCCGTGAGGAAGAGATCGTTCTTGGCATACTCAGGGAAGAGCCGGAGGAAGTCCTTCAGCGCCAGGTAGTTGTTGTGAGCAACCTGCAGGCAGGAGCGGCGTGGGGTCAGGCATGCAGCAGAATCCCAGGTGTGGGCGGGAGGCGGCTCCCTTCCAGCAGCCCGGGCACTCACCTCAGTGTCGTTTGTGGCGTAATTCTTGTCCTCGGAGTAGGAGAAGCCAACGCCAGCAGGCGACTCCAGGTAGAGCACGTTGGCGATCTGCAGGGAGAGCCAAGGAGCTGGCGATCAGCAGAGCCTCCTCCGGGCTCAGTGAGGCACAGGGTTGTGGCCCTGGGGATCAGCCGGGCCTCCTCCTGGCTCAGCGAGGGCTGGGGTCCCCATGGGTGCCGGGCCTGCTCCACGGCTGCACTCGCAGGGCCGCATTCCTGCTCGGCTCAAGAGCAGACTCCAGAGGAGGGAGTGTCGGGTGTGGGAGGCTCGGCTCCATGGACAAGGCGGGAGCAGTGGCTCTGGGCCCCCTCTCCCCGCAGCCGTGGCAAGGTGCAGCCATTGGCACCCATACCTTGTTCCAGGCGTAGTCATTGTACTTCAGCGTGACCCCGTCGGGCTGGATCTAGGGCAGGAGAGGGCAGTGTGGGACGGGCACAGCCAGGCTGGCCCCAGCAGGATGGCTCGTGCCAGGCAGCCGGCTGGAACCCAGCAGCTTCAAGCCATGGGATGCTGCGACTACTGACCAGGAAGGGGCCGTGCTCTTTCAGGAAGCCCTCCATAGAGCTGCAGCCGGGGCCACCATTCAGCCACAGCACCAGGGGGCTGCTCTGCGGGTTGCTCTGGGCCTCCACGAACCTGTGGGCACAAGGCTGCCAGTGCACGGTGCCTGGCTGCTCGCCCCCCACCCTGGCTGCTCAGGCTCCCACTGCTCAGCCCCCCCCGGTCTGGCTGCTCGCTCCCCAGCCCCGGCTCCTTGTCCCCCCCCGCTGCTTGGGTCCCTGCGCGCCCCCCCATCCCCCCCCAGCTGCTTCAGCCCCAGCCGCTCAGGCCCCCGTTGCTTGCCCCCTGCCCTGGCTGCTTCCCTGCTCCCTGCCCCCTCCAGCCCAGCTGCTCGCCGCCTGGCCCGGCTCCCCGCTCCCCCGGAGCCCCCGCCCCGTACCAGTAGTGCAGGTGCTTGCCGGGCGCGGCGCAGAGGTAGCCCGAGAAATGGCGGAAGGCGGGCTGCTTGGGCAGCCCCGGCAGGAACGTCACTTCGTGGCCGGGGGGGGCGGCGCGGCTCAGCCCCAGCAGCAGCAGAGCGCACAGCGCCGGCACCGGACCTGCACCCATCTGCGCGGGCGAAGCGGGCGGTTAGGGCGCTGCCACCGGTAACGGTAACGGCCCCGGCCCCCCCGCTCCCTGTGCCGCTCTCGGTGCTCCCGGTGCCCCCCGCTCCCGTCCCCGCCTCCCCACGAACCTCGGCGCTCGCGGCTCCCAGCGCGCACGTGACATTGCCCATATGACCCTGCGGTCACGTGATGGGCCGAGCTCACGGAGGCCAATCAGCGCCCGGCGCGGGGCAGGGGGCGTGGCCGGAGGCGTGGCCGGGGAAGCCCCGGCGAGGACAGCGGGGAGCGCGGGGAGTCGCTGGGCACTGCAGGGGCCGCCGGGCAGCACAGGGATCGGGGGGACGGGCAGGACCACTGGGTATCACCAGGCACCGCAGGGACAGCCGGGCACCACAGGGAGAGTGGGCATCACTGGGCACCGCCGGGACAGCCGGCCCTGCGGGCATTACCGGGCACTACGCGGACAGATGGGAACCGTGGGCATCATAGGGCACCACGGAGACAACAGGGACAGCTGGCGTTGGCGGATGTCACCGGGCACTATGGGGGCAGTTGGTCATCACTGGACACCACCGGTACAGCTGGGTGCCACTGGGCACTGCAGGGCACAGCCTGGCACAGCTGGGTATTACCAGACATCACCAGATACAGCCAGGCACCGCTCAGCACCACTGGGCACAGCCGGGCACAAGCCAGCACCCTGATATGGGTGGGCAGCAGTGGGTCCTGCCACTGTCCTCCACAGCACCAGGTCATCCCGAGTTTCCCCTGGCCGTCCCCTCCTCGCCACAGCTGTGACCGGTGACAGGGACAGCTAAAAATAGCGCTGTCGGCCATGGCTGCCCGGTGCCGCCTCGCCGCGCGCTTCCACCACGTCCACGGCGCCAACGTCCGCCTGGATGCCTCGCGCACTCGAGCCACTCGGGTGGAGAGCTTTGCCCACGGGCTCTGCTTCAGCCAGGAGCCGCTTGCGCCCGGGCAGATCTTCCTGGTGGAGATCGAGGAGAAGGAGCGGGGCTGGTGTGGGCACCTGCGCGTGGGGCTGACGGCCCTCGACCCGCAGCACCTGGAGCCCGTGCCCGAGTACTCGCTGCCTGACCTGGTCAACATGGGTGAAACCTGGGTGTTTGCTATCACCCGGAGCCACAACCGTGTCACAGCAGAGGGGGAGGTGGCGCAGGGACCCCCCAGGGACCCCTTCCTGCTGGCAGAGCGGGTGCGCATCCCGCGAGACACGCTAGTGGGACGCAGCATGCCCGGGCGCTACAGCCACATCCTGGACGAGCTGTACCGAACGAATGTGCTGCCCGCCACTGCCCGGCGCAGCCGCATCGGCGTGCTGTATGCCCTGCAGCCCGACGGCACCGCCGACATGCACATCGTCATCAACGGCGAGGACATGGGGCCCAGCGCCCGCCGCCTGCCCACCGCACGCCCACTCTATGCCGTGGTTGACATCTTCGCCTCCACCAAGAGCGTCCGGGTTATCCCAGTGGAAGATGGTTGTAGGTACCTGCCCTCCCTGGGCAAGACCTGCGCGGGCCAGGGGTTGGGGGGGCTCCAGTGGGGTCACCTTCTGTTCCCAACAGTGGGAGTGGCAGAGAGGGACACAGGGCAGAGGGCCACAGGGGATTCCCTAGTATGGGGTCTCTCGAAAGCCCTGCCACACAGGGCCAGGAGAGAGCTCACTCCAGCTCCTGGCAGCAGCACTTAGGGCAGAGCCAACCCTGGCTGCCCTTCCTGAGCGGTGGGATGGAGGGGGGGTTCTGACCCATTCCCAACCAGACAGACGCCCTGACCAGAGCCTGGCACCGGTGCCCACAGAGCGGCTTCTTGGGGGCTGGCGAGCCTTCGCTGTGCCAGCCTCGCCGCAGTCACGTGGCAGCACTGAGCCAAGCAACATCCTGCCATGGCATCAAAACATCCGGCTGTGCCACGCTGCCCGCCCTGGCACACACACTGTGCTCCCACACCTGCTGTGTGCCTGACCACGAGGCACCCTGCACTGACACCCCATGATGCCATCTGAGGTTGGGCAACAGCCGGTGTCCCTGGGCCACTGGGGAGGGACCAGGAACGCCATGCTGGGTACTGGTCTGTGGCCCTTGTGAGGAGGCAGGTTAATGAGTGTTAATTAGTGCCATGTTGGAAAAATCAGCAGATGCCAAGGATTAGGCAAGAGAAGAGCCTGTGGAGGCAGCACCTGGGCGCTGGCTGTGCTGGGGTGCCCCTGCCCCCACTATTGCAGTCACCGCGTTCCTCGTCAGTGCAAAGTTCAGCTGCTCCCGTCTCAAGACCGAGACCCAGGACTCTCCCTGCCCACCGCTATGAGCCGGCTTATCCAGACAGGGAGGGTAAAGGTGCCCAGCCACCAGCCCCCCTGTCCCAGGAGGGTGCAGAGGGCGGCTGGCTGGAGCAGGCTGCCACTGAGGTGCCCCCCAGCACCCGGGCCTGTGGCTGGCAAGGGTCTCACATCAGTAGCACCCACCTCTTGGTGCATGGTCCCTCCCGCTGCCCCAGTCCCTCTGAGCACTGTCTGGCTCCCAACTCTGGGCAGAGATGTCAGCAGCTCCGGCTCCTGCAACACTTCCGTGGGGTTTAGAAAGCAGTCCCAGCACGGTTCTGCTCCTGGTGCCATGGAAAGCAGAAGTGAGTGGCAGAGCTGCCGGTGATGCGCAGTGCGACGTGGGGGGCTGGGGCAGGAGGGATGAAGGGCACCCCCCAGCCCTGGGCACACCACAGCTCCCGCTGCCAAGGATAAGTGATCTGGCCACCCGAGAGCAGCCCAAGGTTGGAGCCAGCTGGGCGCAGTGTGGCTGTGCTTGGCAGCTTCCTGCTCTGCCCGGTGCTGGCACGAGCCCCCAGCAGCAGCAGCCCTGCAGCTGGCGAGGCGCTCACGGTGTGTGGCAGAATGGCTGTGTCCCACCAGTGGCTCTGCTCTGGCCAAGGCAGCACCCCGGGGTGCTCCCTGCCTCCCTTGGTGAAGCAAGGCCATGGGCTGCGCCTCAGTCAGCTCTGGAGCAAATTGCACCCGTGCCAAGGGCTCTGGAGACAGGGATTCCACAGGAGCAGGAACCAGGCAGAGCCGGACGAATGGCTCAGCAGGCGGTTGGCTCAAAAGCATCCCCAGAGCGGTCTGTGTGGCCGCAGCCCGGTGCCCGTGGGAGCAGGGCAGGGGAGCAGGGTGAGGGGAGATCCCAGGGAGCGGCTCCCCAGCCCTCAGAGAACCCACAGCAAAGTGGCTGTGGTAACGCACAGTGTGGGCACCTGACTGTGCCCCCAGCCTTCCTCCTGGAAGTGGGAAGAGCTTCCCTGCCCAGGGCCCTGGAGCTGCTGTCCCAGCCACTGTCCCTTGGTGCTTGTGCTCCAGCACAGCCAGCCTGGGGCAGGACGACCCCTGTGCAGTTGCAGCACAAGCTCACCCATTGCTGCCCTCCACATGCCCCGGGGTGTCTCTCCTTCCCTCCAGCTCTCAGCCCCACTGGCGGCTCAGCCTCCTCAGCCGGTTCCCTCTGCTCTCTTCCAGTCCCGTCCCTGCAGACACTCTGCCGGGTGGTCATCCAGAAGCACATTGTCCACCGCATTGCCATCGATGGCCTGGACCTGCCCGTGCTGCTCAAGAGCTTCTGCAAACACGAGTGAGGCGTGGAAGGCGCTGCCGCCAGTGAACCCTGCACCAACAACCCCCACGGGCCCTGTGCCCTCACCATCCCCCGCCTCCCTGGGCCCACAGCATTGAAGGACCGACAGACAATGTGGGAGCACAGGCAGGGAATTCCCATCTGGAGGGCCAGTCCGCAGGCAGGAGGGCGGCAGACCGGGCAATAAAGCGCTTCCAGCCAGAGCAAGCGTGCTGGAATGCTGGCACAGGGAATACAGTGGGAATGGGCATGACTGGCTGCGCTGGGGCTGTGCTGCCACCAACACCGCCCCAGCGGGAGCCCCAGTGCTCCAGTCTGGCTGGGGTGGGCACTGGAGGATCCACAGAGCCTCTGGAACCAGGATTGGCATCCTGCAGCACAAGGATTCAGCACAAGTCCAGCTGGCCCTCAACAGGGCAAGGGCAGTACTGGGCAGCTTGGGGATGGCATCTGGCTGGCTCCCATCTGGGGACAAAGCTATGGAATTGGGGTTTTTATTCTGGAGCCATGGGATTTCCTTCCCCATCCATGTCATTGTGTTGCCTGTGGCTGCAGGGAAGCTGCCTCCCAGCAATGTGGGAGCATCCTGGGACCTCTGTGTGTCAGCAGCCACTTGGGAGTAGCTCTCCTGCAAGCCGGGTCCCTCTGCACCCGTCCGTGACATGGGAATGAGCTGGGATGTCCCAGTTGGACTGTGGGAGTGCACGGCCCACAGCTCACGCGGAGGGGAAATTACAGCTGGGCAGTTTCAGTCTTGGGAAAGATGTTTACTGGGAGACCGGGATGAGTTATTTCCTGCACTCGCAGTGGGTGGGAGATGGGGCGGGTGCCAGAGGGAAACCCCCAGCGCCCAGTGCGCTGCGCTAGCAGCAGCTGCTGCTGGGCATGTGCCTGTGGCCACTGGGCACCCACAGTGACCCAGCACAGGATCTGACTGGGAAGGGGACCCCACGCACCCTAGCTGCAGGAGCTGGCACTGGGTCCCCTCCAGGCCCCAGGAGGGCAGACAGGGCCCGAGCTGCGCAAAGCAAGAGACAGAGGAAAGAGCCCCCCAAAACCGGAGCGATGTCCCCAGGCACCACGGTGGAACCAGAGGAGAAACCAGCAGCTCCCGGGCTGTGGAAAGGGCTGACAGGGAACCCAACACTGTATTTAGTCAGAGAGATCTGATACCATCAGATATCACGTTACAAATCTCTCGATAGAAGGAAATCCCCAGCCACGCACTGTCCTGCTCCTGCCGGAAATGATGATGGCAATGGAACCACAGATGAGCAGGAGGCCCCCATGCCCCCTCCCACACCCCCACATGGCACCTTCGATGCTCCCTCACTGGTGAGGGGGGACAGGAGCTCACTAGCCTGGAGCAGCACCTGGTTCCTCTGGGTGTTCTCCCCCCCTCACTGCAGCTCTGTTTGCGTTGCGGTGACCCCAGCACAGGGGCTGCTTGCTAGGGAGGGCAAGTTCCCCTTTTTGAGGAATTGAGAGCAGCTGCTGTAACCAAACAACTCTGTTGCTGCAAATCACAGGCTGCACTGCTGGCAGCGATTGCCACCCCCTGGATCAGCTGCCTCCCAGCAAGCAGGCTCGCTCCCCCCACTGCAGGGCACCCCCATGGGACGAGGGCACCCCCATGGGACGAGACCCCCCCCAGGAAGCTCCGTTCCAAGCCCTGCTGACCCCATGGCCAAGCCAGCCCCACCACCCTGGCCGGCAGCCAGCACGGAGATGGACACAGCTCCCCAGCCAATTTGTTGGCTTTGTTGCACGACTGATTGCAGCTGGACGCTGCCAAAGGCCTGCAGGCACTGGCCACGGATCAAACAGTTTCATTCCCTGTTATTATGGGTCCCCTCCCACGCCACACCCTCGGGGCTGGCTCCCAGCCATGTCTGCCATCAGCCAGGCCAGCGGCCGGCTCCCACCAGTGTGGTCAGGAGCTCTCAATGCGGTTCCTCAGCTGCCTCGTGCAAGAGGTGACGCTTGGCAGATCAAGGACCCAACTGCCCCTTCCGTGTCGAGTGATGGCTGAGGGGAACACAGAGAGAGGTGTGGACACAGGTGGTGTGAGGAAAAGGCCTCCTGCACATCTGCTGCCCTACAGCTCCTGAGGGCACGTATGGAGCAGCTGGCTCAGCGCGCCTTGTGGCAGGGCTGATCCAGCCACCAGGCAGCTCCTCAAGGGGTCAAACCTGTGCTCAAACTCCTCCCTGCTGCAATGGCAGAGAGGCTGACTGATCTCCACTATGAGGAAGGACACCACTAATTAATTCGCGGAGCTGTTAAAGACCTCCATAGGCCACCAGCTCTGCCTCCGTCAACCTGACAGTCATCACACTCCTGCCACTGTCGGCTGAGCATCTCCAGCTGCAGGGTCTCCCCATCTGAACACAGTATAGACAAGATGTGCCAGCAAGGCAGCTGGAAGACCTGGCTGAAGTAGAGGTGCAGCTGCCTGGACTTTTCAGATCCACCTTGTGGGCCTCCTCGAGGACCTGCATGCTCTGAGCACCCTCCCTGGCACCCTCAGCTGCGTGGACCCCTGAACCCCCACAAGCTCATCCAGGCACAGCCCAGACTTCACGGAAACATCACCTAAAGACTGCCTGGTGCATTCTTCAGTCCTTTGATTCAATCTCCTTCTTGCTGCCACCCTCCAGGGTTTCCATGGCCTCCAGTTTAGCCACAGGAGACAGAGGATCCTGCAGGGAAGCTGGGGAGGGGCTCTTCATTAGGGGGTGCAGGGACAGGATGAGTGGGAATGAGCTGCAAGAGGGGAGATTGAGGTGAAATCTGAGGCAGAAATGTTTTGTTGTGAGGGGGGGGAGGCCCTGGCCCAGGGTGCCCAGAGCAGTGGTGGCTGCCCCATCCCTGCAGGTGCCCAAGGCCAGCTTGGATGGGGCTTGGAGCCCCCTGGTCCACTGGGAGGTGTCCCTGCCCGTGGCAGGGGGTGGCACTGGATGGGTTTGGGGTCCCTCCCCACCCAAACCACCCCATGTTTCTATTCTGCAGCTCTGACCCTCCCTGGAGCCCCCTCCCGCCGTTCCCTCGGATCAGGAGGGCACAGCCCACGCTGCCACCGTGCCCGTCCCGGAGCCACCAGCACCCTTAGCGGCGCCTCCGCTACTGTCGCGGCGCCCGGGCAGCTCCCGCCCCCCCCCACCGGGGCGGCGACCAATCGGGCCGAGGCAGCGGCAGCGCGGGCGCGCCCTGCCGGCCGGTGCGGGTACCGCCGTTGGGCGTGCGCGCCCCAATCTCCGGTGCAGCGCGGGGGCACCAGCTCCGCCCCGGCCGCGCCCCTGGCCGCGGTGACCGAGCCCAGGCAGCCAGGGCGGCTCGGGCCAGGCTGAGTGACGAGCTCCCCCCAGTGCCCAGCGCTCAGCATCTCCCGCGCGGTTCGGACCTGCAGAGAACGCCCCCTGCAGCCGCCCCACCTTCCGCTTTAAACAGCGCGGCACCGCCCACTCCGGACTGCGGCCAATCAGAGCCGCCCCCCACCTTCCGCTTTAAACAGCCCGGCACCGCCCACTCCGGACCGCGGCCAATCAGAGCCGCCCTCCGCGGGCTGGCGGGAGGAGCCAATCAGCCTGTGCCTCTCCCTGACTGACGGCTCGTCGGCCCAATTACCCGCTGCGCTGCCCGCGCGTGAGCGGTGCTTGCGGCGTCGTTGCCACGGGGACCGGTTTCGAGTCTCACAGCGATCGCCGCGATGGCAGCGCCGGGGCCAGGGAGGGCCACGGGGCCGGGGCCGGGACCGGGGCCGGAGTCGCCGCCGCCGCCCGGGGACTTGACCAGCCCGCTGATCACATTTCTGAACCTGGAGCCCTTGGAGCTCGATGTGTACAGGTGCGGCAGGGGCCGGACCGGAGCCGGGGTCGCCCCCGCTCCCGCCGCCGCCACCGTCACCGCCGCGCTCTCTCCCGCAGGAGCCGCCACCACTGGGTGTCCGCTTCGCAGCGCTTCTTGGGCGGGCAGATCGTCGGACAGGCGCTCGTAGCGACCGCCCGCTCCGTCAGCACCCATCAGCAGGTCCACTCGCTGCACTGCTGCTTCGTGCGGGCAGGTGTGCGGCACCGGGCGGCATGGGAACCGGCAACAGACACCGGGCGGGATGGGCACCGGGGTGGGACCGGGCACCGGGCGGCATGGGAACCGGCAACAGACACCGGGCGGGATGGGCACCGGAGCGGGACGGGCAACAGGGCAGGACCGGCACCGGGCGGGATAGGCACTGGCATTGACACCGAGCACCGGGGAGCTGGCGGGTTGGGCACCAGAACTGGGCTGGAGGAGCAGGCAAGATGGGCACCGGGCAGGATGGACACTGGCACCAGGCACAGGGAGCAGTTGGCACCGGGGAGCACTGCACACCAGGCTGTGGGAATCAGCACCAGGCGGCAGGGAGCAGGGCAGGATGGGCAGTGGGCTGCGTGGAGCAGAATGAGATGGGCACTGGGCTGCGGGGCCAGTGGGTGCCCACAGGAGTAAGTCAGTACCACCATCCTAGTTCCAGCGCACGAGAGCCAGCGCAGGGCTCAGCCAGCCTGGCCCCAGCACTCGACTTGCTGCTGGTTGGGGCACCTCCGGGTATGCGAGGACCCAAAGGAATGCATCATGCCTCTTCTTTGTTCCAGTGGACCCCAGTGTGCCAGTGCTGTATGAAGTGGAGCGGACCTGTACAGGGGAGAACTTCTCTGTACGTTCTGTGAAGGCCATCCAGCAAAGGCAGCCGATCCTGACCTGCCAGGCCTCGTTCCAGCTCACCCAGGACAGCCCAGTGCAGCACCAGTTCACCATGCCCACAGTGCCGCCCCCCGAGGAGCTGCTGACGCAGGAGGAACTGATCCAGAACTTCCTGCAGTAAGCGGGGTGGAAGGAGCACGCTGGGAATGCCTTTTGCTGGGGCTTAGGGAACACGGGGGCAAAAGCAGGGGGGAGCAGGTTGGGGCAACCACCTGGGGAGTTCTGGAGTGCAGAAATACAGGACAGGGCAGGAGCCAGGCTCCTCCTGCCTCTCTGTGTGGCCCCCGCCTGCCCGACATTATCTGTGCTTCTCTGTACAGGAACACTAACCTGGCAGAGAGCCACAGGAAATGCCTCAACAGGATCCAAGCAACAGATGTACCGATTGACATCAAACCTGCCAGCACACCAGAGGCGATCAACTTGGAGCCGCAGGAGGCAAAGCAGCTGTTCTGGGTGCAGGCACGAGGCTACATAGGTGGGTCCTGCCAGGATCGGGCTCTGTATGCCCTGCAAGCTGGGGCTGCGGCTTGCGTGCCCTGGCGATGGAGCAGAAGTAAGGGCCATCCTCCAGTGGTTCTGAGTGCCCTGAGCCTGTGGGGAAGCCCAAGCATTCCCTGGCTGAAATAGGGGTGTGGGTACTGGAGCATGAGGTGACACCCATATGCTGTGCTTATCCAGGACTGGCTTTCCCAGGGGCACAGTAAGGGGAGGGGGTCTGAGAGCAGATCCCAGCTCTGCCAGCCGCTGGGCCTGGGGAGTAGAGCTTCCAGGGCACTGCGCGCCCCGGCTCGGCCTATGGACACCCTGTGGGGATGGGCAGCGCTGGTTGCTTTGCAGGAGAGACGGACATGAAGGTGCACTGCTGTGTGGCTGCATACATCTCCAACTATGCCTTCCTGAGCACGGCCCTGTTCCCGCACCAGCAGTACCACATCACGTTTATGACATCCCTCAACCATTCTATGTGGTTCCATGCACCCTTTCGAGCAGACCACTGGATGCTGTACGAGTGTGAGAGCCCATGGGCTGGTGAGTCCTCACTGCATTCCCTGGGTCCCCTCACGGCGAAGGCCGTTCCTGCCGTCCCGGCTGCCCTCTGAGAGCTGTGTTCCACAGGTGGCTGCCGGGCACTGGTGCAGGGGCGGCTGTGGCGCAGGGATGGGGTCCTGGCTGCCACTTGCATGCAGGAAGGGGTCATCCAGGTGGAGCAAGCGCCATACCAGAGCAAGCTGTAGCCGAAGAGCAGTAGTTCTGCCAGCCCCGTGCACTGACGAGGGGTGCTGGGATCAAGAGAGGTGGGCATGAGAGGACCTGGTAGCAGTGGGAACAGGCTGGATCCAGCACCGCTGCCACCAACTGCCAGCTGAACAGCACATAACAGCCACTGCCATTGGTTGCCCTTCCCAGATAAAGCCGCCAGGAGAACAGCTGAGCTCTGTCTCTGGAGTTTCTCACCTTGGCCCCAGCTCTGCTCACCCGACGGAGCTGCTCTGGGCAGGGCAGGGAGGGAGCACAGGGTCTGGGGCGGTTCTGCCCTGGTAGCAGGCTGGGCACGGCAGAGAGTGCTGGGAACAGGAGAAAGGGGATAAGTCAGGACCCCTTGGGGTGGAGGGGCCCTGGGGGAAGCAGAGCTGCAGATGGAGCAGGCACCTGGCCTTGCCTCCTGGCTCATTAAATAAGGTCCTTTTATTATGTTACTGAAAGTTTCCTGCTCCCCACCAGGAGTCTTCCCGGTCCCTCAGGCAATGGGTCCAGCTGAAGTCCCATGTGGCTGGGCAGCACCCGGCCTCATGGCAGGGACGAAGTGAGGAGAAAGTGCATTTCTGAGGCAGCTCCCAGGCATGGGCCGTGCTGCCTGCCAAGAGAGCACTGCTGCACCCAGCCCTATCCCTGCCCACCAGAGCACAACGCTCAGCCCCATCCCTGCCCATGGACCTGTGCCCTCCCAGCAGCGCAGGTGCTGGCACAGTGGAGTGCTCACTCCAGTGGCTCCTTGATGAGGCACTCCTTCAGGCTGGGCTGCTGCTGCAGGGGTGGCCCAGCCTCCCGCAGGTCCTGCAGCCGGGCCTCCGAGCGCCGCTTGTCCTTGCCCACCTTCCAGGCAAGGTGGACATGGGCTTGCAGGAAGGGCCCCAGCAGTGGGTGGCTGCCCTGCGCCTCCAGCAGCTGCAGTGCCTGCTCGCAGCAGCTGTGGGCCTCGCTTAGCTGGTCCAGCTCCTGGTGGCAGACCGCCAGCCCGGCCAGCGTCAGGAGGAAGCGGCCGGAGCTGCAGACACCCAGCCGGTCCTGCAGCCGGTAGGCGTTGGCCCAGGTAGCCAGGGCCTCACGATACATGCCGGTGCAGGTCAGGCGCTGTGCGGTCTGCAGATCCTGCAGGTAGAAGAACTCGAGGAACTCAGGGGAGCGGCGGATCTCAGTGATGGAGTGCAGGTGGGACAGGAACTGCTCGAAGGCTCGGCTCCGCTTGGCAATGGTCTCAGCTGTGAAGTTCCGGCGCAGCCTCTTCCTGGGGAAGGCGATGCCAGCCATATCGCAGCCAAAGCGGCAGCGCAGGCAGCGGTTCAGCCGCTCAAAGTCCGAGTAGCGCCGGGTGATGGCAGCGGGGGCCTTGTCAAACTGGCCAGAGCGGATCAGGTAGATGGTGTAGAGCTGCGGGGAAAGCCAGGTATCAGGCCGTGTCACGGGTGCCGGGCAGAGCTGGGTGCAGCCACACTGGGGCCACTGCAGGGTTTTCCCAGGCAGGAGGGTGCAGACTGGGCTGCCGCAGCTGCGGAACCACTGGTGATAATTACCTGAGGCTCACCTGAGCCGCCGCAACGTCCAAGCAGCACGGGGAGAGAGAGAGAAATAAGTGCCAGCCCCAGGGGAGCCCTGTCCGGGAGGAAGCGGGCCCCGTGACCACCCTGCACCCACCCCGTGCCCTCACTGCAGTCACTCACCACGTACTTGGAGGAGCGCTCACTGACCACGCTGGCGCTGGTGACCTCGAAGAGCAGCCGCTGCGGTGCCAGGCTGCCCCGCGACTTTCTCCACAGCTCCTGCAGCTGCCGGGTCAGCAGGCTGCTGCCAGGGCGCTCCGCTGCGCCCCACGCTGTGCCGGGACAGAGGGGTCAGCCTGCCGGCTGCGGGATGGGGCTCTCCCTGCACCACCATGTCTCTGCTTGGGTCCCCCCCCTAGGTGCTACAGCTCCGGAGTGAGGCTCTCCCTGCACTCTGGCATCTCCACCATCGTTGGGTCCCCCCTAGAGCACTGCAACTCCAGGATGGGGCTCTCCCCGCACCCCAATGTCTCCCTGCGCCCTGATCTTTCCCAGCACCCCGATGTCTCTGCCATCGCATGGGTTCTCCCCAGTTGCTGCAGCCCCGGGATGGGGCTCTCCCTGCACCCCGACATTGCCCCCATGGCTTGGGTCCCCCCAGTTGCTGCCGCCCCAGGGTGGGCTCTCCCGGACCCCAGCCCAGCACCTGCCTGTGTCCTCAGCGCCCGCCGGCTGCCCCGGCTCCTCTCCGGCTCCTTCCCCCTCCTCCTCCTCCTCCTCCTCCTCCTCGTCCTCCTCCTCCTCTCGACTGGTGAAGCTCAAGGTACCGCTGAGCCGCGTCGACAGCCCCTCCGTGTCGTCCTCCAGCTCCGAGCGCTCCGGGAGCTCCTCGGGCTCGGGGCCGCCGGGCGCCGCCGGCTCCCGCGCCGCGTCCCCGGCCAGAGCGTGGCGCAGCCGGAGCAGGATGCGGGCGGCCATCGCGGGCACCGGGAACCGGGACACCGGCACCGGGACACCGGCACCAGGAACCGGCCCGGGACACTGGGGCACTAGGAACCGGGACCCGGCACCAGGAACCGGCCTGGGACAGCAAGACACCGGGACCGCGACACCGGGACCTGGGATCCCGTACCGGGCGTGGCGGGGTAGCCGCCGCGCTGGCCCGGACGGGGCCGAGCGATGGCCGCTTCGTCAGAACTCGTCCCGGGATCCTCCCCGCGCGGCTCCGCCTCCGCCGGGAACCCGGATCGCGGCGGGGCCGGCACCGCCCGGCACAGCTGGCGCCGCTGGCCCCGGCCCGCCCGCCCCCGCGATCGCCGGTGCCGCTGTCCCTGGCCCGGGCTGTCCTGGCAGAGCCCCGGGTGCCCCCGCCCGGGGCCAAGCTCCGCACCCCGGGCTCCCGGAGCCCAAACACCCCCATGTCCCGGGGTCCCACCTCCCAATCTCCTGGAGCCCCAGCACCCCCATATGCCGGTTCCCCAGCCCCTCCCACCTTCCGAGGTCCCGGTGACCCCACGTCCCGGGGTCCCACTCCCCCATATCCCAGTTCTCCAGATCTCCCTTGTCCCGCTTCCCTACCGCCCCAGCCCCCCGGTTCCTTGCCCCCTGCTTCCCAGCCCTGCTGCCCCCGGGCTGCCCTGGCCCCCCGCCACGTCGCCCCAGCACCCCTCCTGCCTTTTTCAGCCCCGCTGCCTCCTCCCCGCTTTCTTGGAATGTCTATTAATATCGAGGAACCGGCCCAGCTGCTGCCATCGCTCTGAGCCCCCTGCCGGCCCCGGCGCCCCAAACCCTGCTGTGCTCGGCCGGGACGCCTGCCTTCCCCGGGCTGTGGGTGGGTCTGGGGGGAGCCTGCACCAGTGCCCGGGGGTCCCAGAGCCCCCCAATCCCCTTCTCGTGCAGGAGGCCAGGTCCCAGCCAAACAAGAGCCGGGGAACCTTCTGGATGTCACTGGCACAGGGACATTGCGGGACACAGTGCTGCCAGCCTGACCCCACGGCAGCCCTGAGCTCCTGCACATCTCCCCTGCACTGTGGGGCACCGGCCACTTGGCCAGTGTGTCCCAAAGCTGCTGGCCCTGGCAAGGATGGCTGGCATGGGCTGTGGTGTGCGAGCCTTCGAGGAGGTGCCCGGGCAGGGTTCTGCCTCTCCAGGCAGCACAAAAAGACAGGGTCCTTTCCAGATGCCAACACTCTGGGGACCCTGTGCCACGAGGGGGGGATGCTTTGCAGCACTTTGGGGCCTTCACGCCCCTTCCAGGTCTGGGGCGCTGGATCGCTGCTCTGCCCCGGCCACCACAGCAGGAACGGGGCAAAAGGAGAGGGGCAAGGCTGGATGCTCTGGGGTCTCACAGGGGTGAGTGAGGGGACACCTCAGGCAGGGTGGGGGGTTTCAGTGGGGCAGATCTGTGGGTTGAGGGGGAAGCCCTGACCCCCTTGTTTGGGTGATGCTGGCCACTCTGGGGCTATTTTTAACCCTTTCCTTGCTGAGCTGCCCTCAGCAGAGGTGGGGGGAGCTGCGGAGAGGGAGCAGAGCCGCCTCCTGCCAAAGCTCCAATGTGCCTCCCCCGAGGGCTTGAATTTCTGCCCTGCCTTCAGACCCACATTTACTCCCCAGTCCTTGGCCAATAGTGGTTTGGCTAAATTAGGTAAAATGTTGCCAGCGAGTGGGGCCGGATCACCACCCCGGCGCTGATAGGCTGCCGGGGCTGGGGGGCAGTGGCTGGGGTGGCCAGTACAAATTGGGGTGCCAGGGGCACCAAGGAGCTTCTGGGAGCTTCTGCTGCAGGAGGTGGTGACTCCCTTGGGGAGGGAAGCAGCAACAATGCCGTCAATGGTAAGAACCCCAGTGCTGCCGTGTGCTGTGTGCTTCATACCCTGTGCCCGTGTGCCATGTGCCGCATGTCAGTGTGAGACCAGACAGGGCAGGTGGTGCTGGGCTTTGCATGCACCCAGGGGATCCAGGCTGCCAAGGTGCCTCTACGGACGGTGGCAGGGAGATGGCTCCCGGCCCTGGGCTGACTGCGGCAGGGAGGTGTCAGGGCAGCGTAGGGTCGCCTTGTTTGGTGCCCTGGCAGGGACCATGCAGTTGCCTTAGGAGTGCAGGTGCCCAGGGATGCTGGCTGGGCTGCGGCCAGAGCTTAGGGCTGCGGGGGTGGTGGTGGTAGCAGGGGTGGCTGAAAGCTGAGCGCTGGGTCATGCGACAGCCTCGCCGCCGGTTCGCGCTTCCAGGAGAAACTCGATCGGGGCCAACAGGTGCCTGCAGCCCTGCTGATCCCTGGAAGGGGAGCTGAGGAGATCCCAAAAATAGCACTGCGTGCCTGGGATGCCAAGGCTGTGCACGGGGACTGTGGCTGCTGCCCTGTGGAGCCCCCCAGCTGGCGAGGAGCCCTGTCAGGAGGCTGCAGCTCAGCTGCCCACTGCCCATTGCCTGCACGGGTGGCACCATGTGGAGATGTGGGGATTGCCAGGGGCCATGGCTCAGCATGGCAAGGCCCTGTCTGCTGTGATGGCTGCCCTGACCACACTCCCTTGCCTTGCAGACGGACCAGCAGGCGGAGGCTCGTGCCTTCCTCAGCGAGGAGATGATTGCGGGTGAGTGCGGGGACGGAGGGGAGAGAGGCTGGAGCCAGCCGAGGTGCCAGGCCAGGCTCTGCCCCACTGCCCCGTCCCGTACACTGCTCGGCCCTGACCCTCTTCCCTGCAGAGTTCAAGGCCGCCTTTGACATGTTTGACGCTGATGGCGGTGGAGACATCAGCACCAAAGAGCTGGGGACGGTGATGAGGATGCTGGGCCAGAACCCCACCAAGGAGGAGCTGGACGCCATCATAGAGGAGGTGGACGAGGATGGTGAGCAGCCGTTGGTGGTGGGCACCGGGCGGTGGGCGCCAGGCGGGCAGCTTGACCCGCGTTCGGCTTCCTGCCCCCAGGCAGTGGCACCATCGACTTCGAGGAGTTCCTGGTGATGATGGTGCGCCAGATGAAAGAGGATGCCAAGGGCAAGTCTGAGGAGGAGCTGGCCAACTGCTTCCGCATCTTCGACCGGTGAGTGGGGGGGGTGATGCCACCCTGCTCTGCTCGTGGGGGTAAGCGGGGCCACATCCTGCCCTTGCCCTCCTGCAGGAATGCAGACGGGTTCATTGACATCGAGGAGCTGGGTGAGATCCTGAGGGCCACCGGGGAGCACGTCACTGAGGAGGACATTGAGGACCTGATGAAGGACTCAGACAAGAACAACGATGGCCGCATCGACTTTGATGGTGAGCGATTGCTCCAGCCCATGCCTTGCGACTGCCCCCGCCCCAGGCAAGGCTGCTCGCTGAGGGGGCTGCTCTCTTGGCAGAGTTCCTGAAGATGATGGAGGGTGTGCAGTAAGGGATCAGACATTCCTCAGGCCGACCGCTACGCCCAGCTCCGCTGCACCGCTGCCCAGGGAGCAGCAGCTCTGCAGTGCCCGGCCCCCGGCCACCCTCGCCATCTGGGACCCTGCCCCATGTAGGGGCCCCGGTGTTGCCTCACAACCGACGGCCGAGATTTTCCCCCAGTCTGTAGCATGCGGTTTCGGTCTAAGCCTCAATAAATGGGAAAGGCTGGAGCTGCTGGGTGTGGTGGCACCGTGCCCCATGTGCCACTCCCCAGGGATGGGGCTGCATCCAGGTGCCCTGCACCCCACGCTGGCCGGGATCACCCCATGGGACCGTGGGGGCAGCAAGGGGCCACAGTTCCCACCAACTGCAGGATAGGGGCCAGCACTGAGCTCAGAGCTTCCATGCGGGGTGGCTGGTTTGGATGCCAGCAGGCAAGGGGCACAGGGGTCCCAGTGGGCAGTGATGCTCTGGGAACTGAGGGGCTGGCTCAGTGACTCTGGTGGGATGAGGGATTTTCTGTCCACGGAGAGTTTTACATCTGCTGGCGGCAGATGAGTTCAGCTGTCTCAGGGAGGAAAAGGATTCTTGATCCTAAGCTGGGCTCAGTGAGTGGGCTTTACATCGGGTTTGAAGGGGGAAGGGCACAGAACCAGGCTTACTGGGGCTGAGCTGTGGGGTATCGAGCCAGTGCTGGAGGTGACAGAGCCCAGCTCAAGGGATGCTGCACCAAGGGGAGCTAGTGCTCCCTCAGTCAGCTCACAGACAGCACCAGGCTGGTAGGGGTGTGGATCTGCTGGAGGGCAGGGAGGCTCTGCAGAGGGATTGGGACAGGCTGGATCCATGGCCAAGGCCAATGGGATGGGGTTCAACATGGCCAAGGGTCCGGTCCTGCACCTGGATCACAACCACCCCAGGCAGCTCCAGGCTTGGGGAAGAGCGGCTGGAAAGCTGCCTGGAGGAAAAGGCCCTGGGGGTGCTGGGCGACAGCGGCTGAACACGAGCCAGCAGTGGCCCAGGTGGCCAAGGAAGCCACCAGCACCTGGCTTGGCTCAGCCCTGGGGTGACAGCAGGAGCAGGGAAGGGCTCGTCCCCTGCACGCAGCACCTCGAACCCTGGGTTGTTTTGGACCCCTCACTCCAAGAAGGACCTTGAGGGGCTGGAGCGCATCCGGAGAAGGGAACAGAGCTGGGGAAGGGGCTGGAGGACAGGGGTTGTGGGAGCGGCTGAGGGCCCGGGGGGGGGTTAATCTGGAGGAGGCTGAGGGGAGCCCTCATCGCTCTCTGCAGCTCCTGGAAAGGAGGGGGTGGTGAGGTGGGTGCTGGGCTCTGCTCCCAAGGAACAAAGGACAGGATGAGAGGACACGGCCTCAAGCTGTGCTGGGAAGCTTTAGACTGCACATTAGGAAATGTTCCTTCACAGAAAGGTTTCTCAGGCACTGACAGAGGCTGCCCAGGACAGCAGTGGAGTCCCCATCCCTGGAGGGGTTCAAAAACTGTGTGGGCATTGTACTTGGGGACACAGCTTAGCAGGCACGGTAGGGCTGGGCTGATGGTTGGACTGGATGAGCTTAGACATCTTTTCCAACCTTGGTCATTCCATGAATAAGTGGAGAAGATAAGGAGAGAACAAGGCAGAGAGACAGAAAGAAGTAGCAGAGGAAGCCCCTGTTACCCCATGGGGGTCCTATGTCTCTTCCTTCCTGCTGTGCTTGCCCAGTGGGACCCTGGGGCCAGGACAAGGTGCCTCCGGGTACTCAGAGGGTGCAAAGCTGCAACAAAACCCCCAGGAAGACTTATAAACATGCATTTATTTATACATTAACTGTGGCTCAGACAACAACATTAATTTAAAATCAGGCTATAATACAGAAAGCCAGGGGAGCAGTGGGACAGGGAGGGGCCAGAGATCTGGCGGTGTGGTCAGGTTTCCTGGCTCTTGGTCTGCTTGGCGTATGTCTCCCGCACGTATTTCTTGTAGACTGAGGAGAGAGGAGTGCAAGGCTGTGGGAGCCTGGAGCAGCTGTGGGGCTGCGCTGCTGCCCACCCTGCAGGGATGGGATGGGGATGGGATGCCCACCCTAGCACTCACCAGCTTGGTTCTTCCAGTGCTCAGCGGCATCCACGTTCAGGGGGCTCTCGATGTTGGGCTCTGGAGACAGAGGCCGGGTCAGTGGGTGGGGGAGCCTGGACTGTCCAGCCCTGTGACCCAGTGCTATGTGAGGCAGCCCCCCAGCTTGGCATGGTCTAGGACCCACCTGCCAGCAGGCTCTGGACAGAGAGCAGGATGGTGCGGACGTCGTAGAGGGCTGACCACTTGTCTTTGAGGATGTCGAGACAGATGTTGCCTTGGGTGTCGACGTTGGGGTGGTAGCAGGGTGTCAGGAACCGCACGGTGGGCGCAGCGTAGGGGTACCCGCTGGGGAATTCCAACGACAGCCGGTACCGCAGCCCCTCATAGGCCTGGGGACAGGTGTCAGGGTGGGGGCACTGCTTGGGGGGGATCTGGGGCACAGCTGGGGGAACTCCAGGCCCATGGGGGAATTTGGGGCATGGGGGGGGACCCCAGGTGCAGGGGGGAACATTGGATCCCAGCCCCAGAGAGGGGAGCTGGGATGCAGTGGGAACCCCAGACCCGGAGCAGTCATGGCAGGAATGGGGACCTCAGCCCCAGGATAGGGGGGAGCTCGGGGGAAGACACCCCAGCCTTGAGGCAGGAGGTGGAGCCTGGGGTCGGGAGGGACCCCAACCCTAGGTTGCAAGGGAGCTGGGGGGTCTGACCCCTGCGGGGATCCCGGCCACTCACCGTGCCGGCAGCGCCGTCAATGGTCCCGATCCACTTGAAGAGGTTGTCGGACTCGGGGAAGGCAGAGATGCCTTTGTCACCGGACATCTGTGGGGACAGCACGTCAGGGGGCGCCGGGACCACCCCCCAACTGGCACCCGACCCGCCCACCCCCTCCTCTCCCAGCCCCAACTCACCATCAGCGCCATCAGCTCCTGCTGCAGCCTGCGGGGAGAGACAGCGTCAGCGGGGGGCAGTGGGAGCAGCCCCCAGGCCCGCAGACCCCCAGCCTCTCCAGTCCCTGTGTCCAGCAGCGCCCCCCAACCTCTCCACCTCGCTCCCCCAGACCCTCCTGCCCCGCAGTCCCCGCCCGGCTCCCCAGCCTCCCCTGCCCCGCGCCGCTCCCCTCACCTCCTCCCCACCGCGCCCCGCGCCGCCGTGGCCCCTGCCTCGGCCCCTTTGCGGGCGGCGGGGCTGGGCAGGGCGGCGGGGTCTGCGTTCTGCGAGGCCATAGCTGTTCCGGGGCCGCCGCTCCGCGGGCACCGATCGGGCTCCCGCCCGGATCCGCTTTCGCGGCTGCGGGGCTCTGCGGGGGCGCAGGGGGGCGGGGGGAGAGGTCCGGGGCTGGGACTCGCTCCCGCGGCGGCGGGACTGTCCCGGTGCCGGGACGGGGGAGCCTCCGGTGCACCGAGGCTCTGCCGGTGCCGAGCTGCTCTCCGGTGCTGCGGTCTCCCTGGTGCCGGGGCAGCGGTCTTCTACCAGTGCCGAGTTGTTCTCCGGTGTGGCGATGCGGTGCTCGGTGCGGGGCTGATCTCCCGGTCTCGGCGCCGAGAAGCCCCGTGCGAAGCCGCGCCCCGTTTGAATGTTTCCAACGTGCGGAAACTCCACCAATCCGAACGCGGCTCCTTTCGAGCCCCCCAATCAGCACCCGCGAAGCGCACGCGCCCCGCCCCCGGTACCGGCCGGAGCCGCTGATTGGCTGTTGCCCTATGGGGCAGACCGTGGGACGGGACGGGGCCTTACCGGGACGGGACGGGGCCTTACCGGGACGGGCCCGCCCCCTTCCCTGGAGCCCCTCTTTCCCCGCCCCCCAATACCCAGAGCGCCCCCTTTTCCCGCTCCTTTCCCCACAGCCTCCCCCTTCCCCAGCCCCCCAATACCCAGAGCCCGCCTCCCCCTTGCCCAGGAGGCAACGAGGTGAGTGCGAAGCGGCTTTATTGGGGTCCCGGGGGGTCCCGCGGGCAGGGGGGGCTCAGGGGGTCTCAGGGCTCGGGGGGGCCCTCGGGGGGCGGCACCTCCCCCCCGCGGCGCAGCGTCTCCATGTGCTTCTGCATCTTCTCCGTCATCCAGGGCGGCGGCACGAAGGGCTTCAGCTCCTCCAGCCGCAGATCGACAGAGTCCCTAGGGAGGGGGTGGTGAGACACAGGGACCTCGGCTCCCCCAGGGAGGTGGACCCCCCACCCACCAGAAACCTCGGCACCAACCGCCTGGCACTGAGCCCCCCCAAACCCCAGCACCCACTACAGAGCCAGGCATCAAGCCCCAGCAGCATTAAGCCCCTCCAAACCCCAGCACCGAGCCCCTCAAATGCCAGGACCCACCAGAGACCCCAGCACCGAGCCCCAGCCAGCACCAAGCCCCCACATCCTCGACACTGAGCCCCCAAACCACCAGTACCCACCTCAACCCCAACACCAAGCCACAACCAGAATTGAGCCCCCAAACCCTGGCACCCACCAGACCCCTGGCACCAGGCCCCTAAACTGGCATAGAGCGATGACCCTCCAGCAAGGGGCTCCTCTCCAGCAGAGGCCCCCCTAGTCCATACCCCTCACACAGCAGCCCCCTGGCACGGCGGCTCACCTCTTGCCCCTCACCTGTAATCATCGCTGGCAGCCAGGTCACGGATGTCCTCTTCGAGGAGGAGGTATGCCTGCGGCACACCGGGGAGACCCTCAGTGCTGCCGCGTGCCCACAGCCCCCGGCCAGTGTGGAGCTGGCTGCACCCCAGCCCCCAGGGGCAGCAGACAGATCTCCACAGTGCTTGCAGCCCCTCTGCCCCTGTGCCCTGCCTGGCCTGCTGGCGAAGCCACCATGTGCTGGCCCTGCGGTGGGGCCCATGGCCCCAGTCTGGCTGTACTCACCATCTTGCCCCCCGTGGCCCTCATGTGCTGCTGCTCTGCCAGCCAGTGCTTGTCCTGCGGGTCGGCCGCGTACTGCAACAAAGTAGTGAGGACCCGGCTGAGCGCAGACGATGGACCCTCTGTCCACAGCACCCTCCGGCGGGGACACTGTGCCCCTCGCACACTGCCCATTGTGGCACAGGGCCCAGCTCTGCCTCCTGCCTCTCCAGCCTCAAGCTCCAGGGAGCCCAGTGCCCAGAGTTCGTGCTAAGCTGGTGGCGCGTGTCCCGGTGCATTAGCTGGGCTGTGCGTGCTCCAAGAAAACAAACGGGGCCGTGGGGAGGAAGAGAAGGAGTGAGCCTGAGCACACGCTCCCGGTTCCCATCAGAAACCGTTTCTGAGCAAACACCGAGGAAGTGTCCCAGCTGAAGAATCTGACCTTAAAGAGGTGGGGATGCTTGATGTAGAGTCGCCCTCTTGTTCCTCCCATCCCGAGAGCCCTGAAAGAGAAAAGGAGGAGGTGTTACGCCGTGCAGAGGGCGGCGGCAGCGGTGCAGGGACCCCTCTCCTCCCCAGGCCCTTCCTGCTGCTTCGGAGGCAGAGAAGTGAAGTGAAGTGACGGAGGAGTCCTGTGGGCACCTGCCTGGAGACACCACCCTCCAACGGGGCCGCTCCTTACTTGTTTGCTCGAGATCCCAGCACAAAGGTTGTGGTTTCAGTCAGTCGGGATGGATCCCACTACAGAGCAATTGGAAAAGGGGCAGCATTAGAATGGAAGTCAGTGCCGGGCCATGCTCCTCGAGCCTCAGCTCTCCGACATGGAACCTTGGAAGCGCCCCTGGCCTGGGAGGGAGGGAGCTGGCCACATCCCTCTGGGCTTCCACAGAGGAGGGAAGCTGCATTCCCTCTGGGCAGATCTAAGTAGTTTCCCTCCTGGGAAACACTTGTGGGATCCTGCTGGCTACCACTGTTCTCCCCAGGTCTCCTGTCAGCGGCACCGCGGAGCTACAGCTGCGGTGCCTGGGGAGACAAGCAAAGGACTCCGGGCACTTTGCTCCTCTCCTTCTGCTCTGGTGCCGCAGGGGCTGTTTGGGCCAAACAGGGCTCGGCGCTGCGCTCCGCTCCCGCAGCAGCAGGGCTCTGCTGGAGGAAGCAAAGGGGAGGAGAGGGTGAGCCCAGCAGTGTTGGCCAGCCAATACCTTTGGTCCATCCCTTCTCACAGGCTCAGAGACTTTGAGTTTCCACCTGTGGGAAGGAAAACGCAGTAAGAACGAGCCCCTGTGGGCCCAGCACAGCCACCAGAGTGGCACCAGCAGCAGGGACAAAACCCCAGCCCTCAAATCCACCCATGTTCACAGCCTCTGTTCCCCTGTGCCTGGCTCCAGACCCCCATCCCTGCTGCACCCTCTCCCTCTCCTCGGCTGCCAGGATCCCACCACTGCCCATGTCCCACACTGCCCGCTCTGAATGGTCCATTGGGACCTTTGGACCCCTTCAGGCCTGTTTAGAACTGTGTCCTGGAGGGTTTTTGACCCCTGGGGGTATGTCTAAAAGGAAAACCTTCTCACCTTCCTCTGGCCCTTCCCTGCACCTCTCCTTGCTGCAGGAGGGGAAGGAGATGTGGGGTTTCCCTGCTCTCCTGTTCCAGTGGCCCCACTTCCCTCTCACCCTCCCCAAACCATGGCTCGGGTCCCACACTCACGCAGCCATGCCCGAGACCCCGCGGTCGCTCGCCAGGCTCTGTCCCGGAGGCCGCCCCTTTCTCTGCAGGGAGGAAACCCCTCAGTGACTCTGTCGTGCTGAGTGCCCTCACATCACCCACCCCTCCCAGGGAAGCTGCTCCTTCTGTCAGGAGCAGAAATGCCGGCAGAAGTGAGCACCTCAAGGCACCGTAAGAGATGCCTGCAGGCCCTCACCCTGTGGGAGCGGCCAGGAACAAGCAAGAGGCTTCCCAAAGCATAAAATCCCTTGTGCAGAAAACCTTCCTACCTTTTTGGGAATGGGGCTCCCTCGTCGATTCAGCTCCTCATCCATCTGTCGGGCACGCTGGAAGAGGAAGAGCAGTGGGATAAGCAGGGCCCCCGCCTCCAGCTGGGCGCTCTCCCCTTCGCAGGGGAACGCTGATTCCTCCATCCCAGCGAGCAGCTCCGAACCCCAAAGAGCAGTGGCTGTGCTGGGGAGCTCTCTGCTCTGTCCATAGTCTCCCTCCCAGCACGGCCTCCTTGTGAGGGCACTGACAGGCAGGGAGAGGCAGAAAATAAAGCAATTCCAACCCTTCTCCTCCTACCAGCTCTTACTAAGCAACTTTACCTTTGGTACTGCCTGCTCATGGGGCAGCCTGGGAACAACCTTTTTGCCGTCGGAGAAGAGCAGCTTGGCCTGCAGGATAAGAAGGGTCACCTGAATCCAGGTGCAGAGAGGGGCCTGTCAGCAGCCCCCATTTCTGTGTGACTGCCCGAAAGCCCTGCTGTGGCTCGGCTGTCAGAGTGGCCACACAGAGCTTCCATGGACAGTGAGACATCCGAGCAACTGAGGAAAAAGCAAGACGTGAAAGCAAAACATCCCACCCTCCCCAGGACTCTCCTCAGGTGCCAGGGGTTGCTCTCCATGGCAGCTCCAGCCATGCGACACGTTCTCATGGAGCAGCCATGGGAAAGCAGCGGCACAACCTGCCCGGTCCCGGCTGCTCTCCTCTTCCAGTGAGAGCGAAGCCAAGCACAGCAGCACAGAGGGGCTGTGGATGCCGCCCTGGCCTACGGCAAAGCCAGAGAGAGAGATGAGTCCCAGCCAATGCTCCACTTGGCCAGGCGCCAGAGTCCCTGACTCGCACCCACCTGCTCCAGGCAGCTCCGACACGTCTCCTGGATGAGCTGCTCCGGGTCCACCTCATCCCCAATATTATCGCGCACGTTGATTGCTGCCTTCTGGAAAAACTGGAGAGAAAGTGGCAGAGAGGATCAGAGTGGGAGCAGCCGGGTAGCACCAGGCAGGCACCCACACGACAGCAGCCAGAGGACAGGCACAGCGGCGTTGCGTGGTGCCCAGCAGTGGAGCCTGCGATAGTGGGGTTGGCATGGCCTCTCCCCACTGCTCTCACCTTTAGGTACTTGTTGAAGACGGCTCGAATTTCCTCATTGATGCTGGGCTGCAGGACAGCCCGCAGCAGGTCCATGGACACGGCTGGGTCTGTGAAGCTGAGGAGGAGGAGTCAAGTGGGGGGCGTAGAACCCCTTGCCCCAGCCTGATCTAACCCAGACCCACCATTCTGGCCTGCTGCCCGGTCCCTTCATTCAGCCACCCCTGCCTTGGCCCTGCCCAGCCCGGGCTTGCCCTCTGCCTGCCCCCCTTCCCACCCCAGCTCCCCCAGCCCACCTGTACCTGGTGGTCATCTGGGAGCGCCGGCCACGCCGCTGGACCTGCCGGTGCTTGATCATGATGTTCCAGGGGCTCTGTGGGACACGGGTGTCAGCCCCTTGCTGCTCCCATGAGCCCTGCCGCCCCCTGGCCCCTGCTCAGGCCCCCCGCCCACCAGACCCATCCCCCTGTGCAGCTCCCAGGTCCCCCCACTGCCCCGACAAAAGAAACACTAACTATTGCAAAAAGTGGAATATTTTGATTTAAGCTAAAGTAGAATCAGTTTTCTATAGAATCAGTTTTCTAACTTCAGTTAAGTTCCATTTAAGTAACGATATTTTTTGAAAGTCAGGCAGAATGTCCCTGTGACAGCATGTCTTTTTCAAAGCGTTTTCCCAGACACTGTTCTTTAAGAAATTATAACATCTTCTGTTAAGTATGAAATGTGCTGAACACATGTGCCTTCTTCTATATTCACCTCTGTCTGCAGTCTTCCCCTATCTAAAAATGCAAGGTCATATAGAGCTGGCTCCAAAGCTCCAATGAGCAGAGATTTGGCTCTTGTGAAGTTCATAATAACATTGAGTCCTTGGAAAGTAATGGAATATGCATAAGATTTCTGGGAAAATTTATACGTATGTGTGTAAGTGGGAAATATCTTCTGTGCCAGCTCTTGTCTTGCTACACAATTGATGGACTCATTCCCTCTCGTGCCCAGCACTGAAATAATGGATGCTGATTTCTAGAACTCCAAAATGAATCTTAGAGAGTTTATTTGTCAGCATTGCTGGAGCCCTGGGTCCAGTTCTGGAACCCTCAGCATAAGAAGGATAGGGAACAGTTGGAATGGGTTCAGAGGAGGCCATGGAGACGATCCAAGGGCTGGAGCACCTCTGCTATGAGGCCAGGCTGGGAGAGTTGGGGTTGTTCAGCCTGGAGAAGAGAAGGCTCCAGGGAGACCTTAGAGCAGCCTCCAGTACTGAAAAGGTCTCCAGGAAAGCTGAGGAGAGGCTTTTTGCAAGGGCCTGGAGAGATGGGACGAGGGGGGAACGGCTTTAAACTGGAAGGGGGAAGATTTAGGTTGGACATTAGGAAGACATTCTTCACGATAAGGCTGGGGAGGCCCTGGCCCAGGGTCCCAGTGAAGTCGTGGCTGCCCCATCCCTGGGGGTGCTCAAGGCCAGGTTGGATGGGGCTTGGAGCCCCCTGACCCAGTGGGGAGGTGTCCCTGCCCATGGCAGAGGGTGGCACTGGGTGGACTCTGAGGTGCCTTCCAGCCCGATTCTCGGTCTCGGCCCCCACCCCGCTCTCACCGCGCCGCCCGGCCGCTCCTCGGTGCCGCCCGGCCCCTCCTCTCCCGGCGGCCCCGGCTGCTGCTCCGCATCGCGGGCGGCGCCCATGGCGGCAGCAACGGCCCCGCTCCCGGCGCCACCGGAAGCGCTGGGCATCGGCTGCGTCATCACCGCGCGACGCCGCGCGCCGGAAGTGACGTCACAACGAGAGCGGTGTGGCGGGGCAATAGGGAAGGGGAGAGACGGAGAACCGCGGGACTGAACAGAGCGGGGGAGCCCCGGGGACCGAGTGGGCGGAGTGGGAGAGTCCTGGGGCCGGGAGGGTGGAGCGGGGCAGCCCTGGGACGGAACCGTTCTCAGGTGGAGCCGGCGAATGCTGACCCTGCCTCTCCAACCGGAGTCACTGCAGATGCAGAAACGGGATTTGTTCTCCCGTGACCTACCCGTGCCTTGCTGCGTTACAGAGCAGTGAACTCGCTGCGGCTCCATCGGCCTCCTCCTGTCCTGCTCTCTTCTCTCTGGAATCTCTCGTTGATAGCAGCGTTCCCTCGCCCCCTCCAGCGTTGCAGGGCACTTACAGTTACTTCTGCCCTGTTTTCGAGACCTCCACTTGTGCCACAGTCTGCAGGGAGCTCTGCTGTGGATCCACTGGGTAACGATTTGGCATTACCAACGTTTCCTGGTTTGTTGGCAAGGTTTTTCCTTGTTAATTCCAAGGCATTAAGTTTGAACGTATGGAATTTGCCAAAGCTGGTAGCACCGAGGCTGTTCGGTGTCAGACATTCGGAGTGGGCAGTGTGGAGGATGGTGGAGCTGTGCCGGCGAGCGCAGGCGCCTGCTCCAGTGGCCATTTCACCTTCCCTGTCCCCCCATGCTCTGTGTGTGAGCAGGGAAGCCCCTGAGCCTGTGGCAAAGAGGGGATGGTGGCTTCTCCGTCCCTGCTCCAATTGGTGCCTGCAGTCTGAGAATGCTCTGCCGATTCCCTTGGCATTTGTTGCTGCAGCTTGGGGCTGCATTCCCAGCGTGATCTGCGCTGTAGCTGTCAGCCCAGCAGTATCCGTGCTCTGCAGCCGCAGGAGCCCAGAGCTGGCTGCACCAGGAGAGGCTGCTGACTCATGGGCTCACACGCTGGAAGTGGCTCCAGCCCTTGTCCTCTTCATGCCCCTGGGATGAAGTCAGGCTGTTACAGAAACCCCACCTGCGGATGTGGGGCCAGTCCTGTCACCACGGGTGTTGCCCTAACTGCATTATCACCAGCGCTGGGTTTTTACATCCTTGTTTTGGCTGCTCTGAATTGTCAGCCACAAAAATTGAACATTGTCCAAAGGAGAGGAAAAACAGCTTCTTGAAGGCCATGGAATTGCACCAGCGTCGTGGAATGAGAGCAGCTGGACCTGTCAGAGGGACCTGTGTGCCACTGGGCTGAGGTTGGGAGGGAAGGGGAACAGGAGAGGGAGAGGAACCCAGTGGTTCAAATGCCAGGAGCCTTTTCCCCATCGATTTGTGTTAGCCTCAGGAAGCAGCAGGGACGTTCTGTGCCTGCGGAGCTCAGTGGGTGCAAGGGGGTCTGGGTCCAGCTTCTGCCGCCCTGTGGAAGCAGGTTTTGTGTAGAAGCTGTGGGCTTGTGATGCCCTGCCCGGGCCCCCGCCTGGCCATCTCTGGGCGGATCTGGGTGCAGGAGCAGTGCTGCTCTTCCTTCTGGATCCTCCTGCAAACGGCTGTAGCAGCAGAGTCCACAGTGCGGGATCGCTGGGGCCAGGCTGTGTATGCTGGCTGCGTCCTGTTCCCCCTCTGCCCTCCGAGGCTGGTGCTGCACTGCGGCCCCCCCCCCGGGGGACACAGAATGGCTGATGAAGAGAGGAGAGGAGACACACAGCCGAAAGGCACCTGGAGACCCCAGCCGCGTTCCTGGTGGGATGCAGCGATCTCGAGGGCTCTGGTGCACATCCTGCTGCCAGGGTCCTGCGCTGTGGGATCCGAGTCATGAGCTGGGATGGACCTGCATGGTTCTTCTCTCCAAGGCGTTTATTTCAGTAGAGAAATGTGCTCATAAGTCATTCTCCTTCATTAATTCCCTAAACATTAATTGGGATGATGGTGTGCTGGAATGGAAACATGCCGGAATGACGGCATTGCTCCTCCTCCTCGGAGCCGCTGAGCAACTGCAGGGCACAGCTTTGTGCCGTGGCGGTGCCGGGGTTGAAAGGAGCCCTGCAGGTTGTTCTGGATGGTTTTCCGGGTGCGTGGAAGGGAGGCGGCGCTGCTGACACCGGTAGGGTGGCACCGGCAGGTCTGTGGGCCCTGCTTGCTGGTGATTAACAGTGACAGCCACGTGCGATGAGCACCGGGCCGGCGGGTTAAGCCACAGAGCTGCGAGGAGGGAGGCGCCGGATCTGCCACTGGCACGGGTGGCTGCGTTAGAGTTGCATCGAAATTGAGTCACGGCCGCAAGAAGACCCAGCCCGTATTGACAGCACGGTCCCTGCAGGGAGCCCGGCTCCCACCCAGGCTCGCTGCAGCGTGGCCACGGTGTGAAGCTCCTGGAGCAGGGACTTTGCTTTGTTTTCCTGTCAAGTGGCACAAACTTGGACCTGGAGAAATGATGCTGAGCTCAAACCAGCAGATTCCTCTGGCCCCACAGCTACAGAATTAAACTGACTTCTGATCCAGTAGATCTGATGCTTCTTGGCTGGTGCTGGTGTGTCCTGGCCAGACTGGTGTTGAAGTTCTCCTGCAGTTCTGGTTGCGCTTTGCTGGGTGCAATTCTGGAAGAAATAATTGAATAGGGGAGGAAAAATTGCTCTTTAGGCCTGCCCTGTGCTTGCCGTGTACGCGATTGCCCCTGTCCCATTGAGGAACGGGCGGTGCTGGAGGCCTGCGCCTTGCCGGAGCGTGCCCTGGGACTAGGGGTGCCCTGGCAGAGCCAGGGCTGGTGGTGGGACCAGCACTGTCTGAAGGATCTGAGCCCTGGGCTGGGAATGAGCCCAAAGGGACCAGCAGGGATGGAGCTGGTGGGGAGCGGGCAGGGGCAGCACTGCCTGTTCCCGCTTGGCATCGCAGGGCAGCGTCCCCTACGCTGGGGCTCGGAGGATGGTTGGTCCCTGAGTGCTGCAGTGGCAGAGGGGTCTGTCACAGCCTTCAGCAAGGATTCCCACCAGGAGTAGTGGGAAGAATCTGCCTCCCTGCAGCGTGGTCGCCCCTTCCACCCTCCCCATCCCTGCGCTGACCCCGCTGCAGCTTGCAGCAACCCTGGCCTCACTCCTGCCTCGCCGTGGGTGGAGAACGGGTGCTGGTGCTGCTCCTTAGAAAACAGAATTGCAGTCAAAGGTGGGAGGTTCCTCCAGAGCACCTGCAAGTGGCTTCCTCCTATTCCCAGAGCCCAGCTGCTGGGCAGGAACCTTAAATTGCCGTCTGGCTCAGCCTGGGCCACTGTCGCAGCAGCATGAGGGCGAGAGACATCGTCCTGCTGGGGCTCCTGGCCCTGGGGGCAGAGCTGCAGGCAGCACCCACCGCAGGCAAGTATGGGCGCGCTGCAGACACCCGGCCGCGCTGGGTACACCTGGCCATGCCAGGAACACCCGGCCACGTTGGGCTTTCCTGATACCTTCTGTATTTTCATCGAATCATGGAATGTTTGGGTGGGAAGGGACCTTCAGAGGTCACCCAGTTTGACCCCCTGCTGCGAGGAGGGGTGCCTTCCACCCGATTGGCATTGGTGATGTTCAGTGATGGATGATTGACTGCCTGTTTTAATCCTTGTGTGTGAGAGCTCTCTGCACCCTCATGAGCTTCAGCCCTTCCTTAAATATTACAATCTTTGGCTCTGACAAAGCTTCAGCTGGGCCGGAGGCGACAGTGATACCTGCAGGGAGGGCAGCGGTGCTTTGGAATGTATTTGTCAGCGGGAGCAGTGGCCAGGGCAGGGACCAGTGGAGGCATCAGCCTGGGCAGAGTCCTGGGGCACTATGGAGAGGACTGAGGTGGGCTGGACCCACCTGGGGTGAGCGGGGACCCCAATCCTCACAGCTCTGTGTGGGGCATCGCTACCCAACAGCAAAGCCTGCAGGGCACCCACTGCCTGCCTGCTCGTGCCTGTCTCTGGGGCAGCTGCCCTGCGCTTTGCTTCGGGGCAGGTTTGGGGTGTCTGCCCCCTGAGCTCCCCAGGAGCACCAGCCCCGCCAGCGAGAAGGGGAATTCACAAACACGAATTATTTTTCCTTCTCATATTTTTTCCTTGGGGCAACACCAGCCTCCTGGCCAAGCAGCAGCAATTGCATTTCTTTCATGCAAGACGTGAGGTGATTTGGAGAGCAGGGTTACAATTTTAGGGATCGTCTTCTTCCTGAACGCTCCCACTCCTGCTGCCAGCGGGGCTGTTCTGTTCTAATGCTCAAACTCGGAGGCAGCGATGGCTCTGGTGCAGCGGGAGCCTGGTTTGCTGCTGCTCTGTAATGAGATGCTGGGGCTGTGGCTGATGAAAATGTGTTGTTAGAAACATCTTCATCGCTTTCTAAACGCCCTTTCTGGAGCTGCAACCTCGGTCCCCGGGCTGGGTGTGAGCCCTGCGGTACAGCCTGCCTGTGCCAGCCCACCGGCGGGCGGGCGCCTCCACTGCCAGCGTGTTGGTCCTGTTCCCCATCCCAGGGCGATGCCAGGGGCCAGCACTGCCCGGGGGGAGCCTCGTGCTGCTGAGTGGCGTCGCTTGCTGCTCCACAGGAGAGCACGGAGACCGAGCTCCTACCCACGCTCAGCAATGCATTCATGCCCTGCAAAGAGCACAGGCTGCCTTTGTATTTGTCTGCTAAGAAACCACTGCCGACACGTGCGTGCACACACAGGTTTGTGTGCTCTGCCTCCCCGGGTTCTGGCCCAGGGTCCGGGCTCTACACCTGCAGTCAGCGGGGTGGGAGCTGGGGTGGGAGCTGAGTGGGAGGGCAGCGCAGGGCTGGTGCCCCATAGCTGACACTGATTCTTTCTGCTCCCTTCCAGGGCTCCTCAGAGCAGCCTCTGCCCGGTGCCCACAGCCAGGGCAGCCTGGAAATGCTGTGCTGGGCAAGAGCCCCGAGCCTGGGAAAGTGCCTGGTGTGATGCCCAGCCCAGAGCCTGGCAAGGTCACCCCGGACGAGAAGGGTCAACACCCACCTGGGGCTGAGCCAGGGGCTGCTGCGACACCCACAGCAGGGAAGAAGCCGGAGCCGGGGGGGGAGCCCGGTGTGGGGAAGGGACCCGCCCTGGCTGGGACAGCAGACACTGAGAAGAAACCTGGTTCAGGGAAAAAACCAGCTTGTGGGGGCAAGAATGAGACCAAGGAAAAGCCAGAGGTTGTAGCAAAGCCAGAGACCGGGGGGAAGCCAGAAACTGTGTTGAAGCCGGGGACTACAGAGAAGCCAGAGACTGGGGGGAAGCTGGAGGCTGGGGATAAACCTGTGCTGGGGGAGAAACCGGATTCAGGGGGGAAACCGGAGAGTGAGGGGAAACCCGAGGCAGGAGAGAAGCCTGAGTCTGAGGAGGACAACGATGATGATGACGATGATGACGACGATGATGACGACAATGATGATGACGATGATGGAGATGATGAGAAAAATGAGCATGTTGATGGTAACGATGATGGTGACGATGATGATGACGATGACAACTACAACAGTGACTACGGAGATGATGATGGTGATGGGGATGATGACGGTTATGATGATGGTGCTGGGGATGGCGATTATGCTTGGTGATCCATGCCACAGGGTGTGCGAGGACTGTGTGAGGTGATGAGAGCCCATGGTGGGTGGGTGCAGGGGCAGCGACCCCCAGCCTCCTCTTCCGCCTCACTCTGCCAGGGCTGGTCCTGGCACCAACAGCGTTTTGGGCAGGACTTTCTCTTTCCTAATAAACCTCACTCTGGGCCACCGGCTCAGTGTCACTGGTGAGCTCCCGTGGCTTCTCCCACGCAGCGTGGTCTTGGCAGAGCCCTTTGCACTGTGATGCGACTCTGTTCCCTGTGGGAGAGCCACAGGGACGGCCACGACCAGGTGCATGCCCAGCACTAGCAGAGCATCTCTGGGCACCCTCCCGCTCCCTGGAGGTTCCTGGAGTGAGCGGCTCATGGCCAAGTTGCCCAGCATCCTCTGAAATCAGCCACCAGGGCAGGGCTTGGCCAGGTGCCACTCCTGCAGCCTGGCAGAGGCATGCACCCGAGCACCTCTGGGAGCCTTGCGTGTGCCGGCAGTGCCACGCTCTGCCAGCAGCGGGGTCAGGAGTTGGGGGGCCACTGCCCGTGCCGGCTGCGAGGGGCAGCCCTGCTGTGCTCCCCCTGCACGGCTGCACCAGGGTGAGGTGGGGGCTGGCAGTGCCACTATGGCCCTGGGGTGAGCCTGGCCTCCAAGGACCAGCCCAGTGGGAGCCAAATCCTCTCTGTGGGCACAATGGGTCCTGCCTGGCGCCTGCTCCCAGGAGGGGCTCTGGGAATAAGAAGGAGCCCAGTGCCAGCAGGGATGGCTGAGCCTGTGGAGTTTGGGCAGGACTTGTGTGCAGGTCCCCAGGGAGCCGCCAGCTGTGGTGGCACATCCCCTGCCCGGGACCCCAGCCCTACTGCAGGGGCTGAGGGGGTCCCACAGAGCCCGGCAGGGTCTCACCAGGAGACTGACACAGCAGGAGCCAGCCTGTGTTCACGGCAGACTGGGTTTACTGGGATGAGGAGGCACAGCCTGCCCTGTGCTCAGCACTGAGCTGAGGGTGAGGGGGCAGCTGGGATGAGGGACATGGGTGCTCATCCAGCAGCTGGAGGATCCCCTGTGGCCGGCTGTCTGGCTGTCCGTCTGTTGGGCACAGGGTGGTGGGGGTGGCTGCACACGCGGCATCCTCAGCCGGGGTCCAGGTGGGCGCTAGGTGAATCCTGCGGAGATGCAGGAGCATCTGTGGCCCAAGCCCTCACTTGCCAGCATGCCAGGGCACAGCCGTCAGCCCCACAGAGGAGTCCTGGGGGCAAGGGGTCCCGGACCCTGGCCACCCCTCCCTGGGGAGCACTTAGGGGCTATGCTGGCCACTGTGGCCCATGCAAGGATGTGCGGGGAGATGGCACTGCTGTGCGGGATGCCCTTCCCTTTGTGTGTGGCCGTGCCCCATCCCACAGCCCTGTGCCCGTCCCACGCTCACCTGGGGACACCAGCCGGGCCCAGAGGCAGCAGAGCCCCAGGAGCAGGAGCAGCCACAGCAGCCGCATGGCGTGGGGCGGACAGCGAGGGAGCTGCCAGTCTGGGCACAGGCAGGGGTTTAAATCCTCCTGGAGTGGCTGGCACTGGTCACCTTGGCCATGCCCTGGCACCCAGCATGCTCCAGCCGAGCGTGAAAACCCCGTGTCCCCCCCTTGTGCAGGCTGGTGCTGCTGGAGCTGCACAGGGAGGCAGGAAGGTGCTGCTGCTTGGCCCTGAGAGAGCTTTGCCATGCTGTGCCGTGCCATGCTATGCCAGGCAGTTCCGTGCCTTGCTGTGTCACTAGAGCAGAGCAGCTGGTGCAGTTTCCCATGGTGGGCACAGGCACAGAGCAGGAGGCAGCAAGGGGCCAGGGAACACCGATGTTGGGCTGCACCTGCCGAGGCAGTGGAGGTGACTCCCTGGCCAGGTGTGTGGAGTGGCCCGTGGTGCCCTGGCAGCTCTCTGGGCATTGTTCTGCCTCTGGGAACAATTACTGGCTCCCGAGGGACGTCCTATGACTGGACACGGTCCGCAGCCCCGTGCTGCCACTGGCCCCGCAGCTCTTGACCAGCAGTGCCCTCCCAGCTGCTTGCCCTGGGCCTCACGGCCCCGGTGCTGAACGCAGGGAGCTGGTCGCTGCGTGGGGCCTCTGCCCAGGCACGAGGACTGTGGGGCCATAGCACAGGGTGCCGGCTCCCTGCCAGGGCCAGGGCAGGTGCTCGGGTCCCCACCACGCAGTGCTGGAGCTGCCTCTCACCACTTGCTCTCTTCCACAGGGCTGGTGGGACTGGCCACTGCCAGGGCCTCTGGGCACAGGTCTGCACCGGCGCCTTTGCCCAGAGGAACACAGCCTTTCCTGGGCTCTGGCTGCACTTGCCACCCTCAGATCTGCCCATGCCCGGAGCCCACGGTGATCGCTTGGGCCCTGGCTGTTCTGGGGGTTATGAAGCCATTCCCCACCCCGCACTGCCTGGGGGGATCCACAAGTGGTGACGCAGGCTGTGCCAGCGCAGGGACTGTCCTGGAGCTGCACGGTGCCAGCCATGCATGGGGCTGCAGGTGGGTCTGTGGGCACAGCCTGGCACAAGGGTGGAGGCACCAGAGCTGCTGGCTTTCCCTGCCAGCTCCCTTCCATGCGTGCCTGTCCCTGGGAGTGGCAGGAGGCTGGTGTATGCTTGGCTCATGCGTCTGCATGTGCGATCCAACCCAGCCGGGTGCAGACACGTGTGCGTGCGTGTGCAGCCTATGGTGCCACCCGAGCCACGCATGCCCGTGTGTCGCCATCTGCAGCTCAGGCTGGCTGGGTGGCACCACGCACTCACCAGTAGCCGGCTGCATGGGGACCAGATCCTGTCGGTGTGTCCCTTCTCCTGCTGGTGTGTCCCTGCATGCAGGACGGAGGGGACGCGCAGGTGGGATGACCGGTCCGAGGAGCACATGGAGCTGCGAGGAGAGAGGCAGTGGGGAGCTCTGCAGGGCCTGTCCCTGTCCCTGGGCGGGCAGAGGAGTCAGTGCCTGGCTTGTGCCAGCCCTGGGGAGCATCGGTCCCGACAGCCCAGTGGGCTCCAGGAGGGCCAGCTGGGAGGTCCCATGGCCACAGGAGACCTGTTCTGTCCCCGTGTCCCTGTCCCCACCCCTGCTGGCTGCCGGCGCTGGGAGGTGCCACATTCCTGGGTGCTCCTGGGCCACCCCAGTTGTTATTTCCGCCGCGGTGAGGCCTGGCAGGTGGAACTTTCCTGGCTTCTCCCCACGGAGCTTTCCTCACCCTCTGCTCCTCCCTCGGGAGATTAATTACAGCAATGATTAGGAAGACAATTATTCCTGCTAGATGGGAACAGCTTAATCTGCTTCTCCCTCCTGTTGGCAGGTTCCACCCCGCACCCGCCCACGGGGAGCTGCCCGCACCCAGCCCGGCACGAGGGGCCCCGAGCTGCGGTGGGTCTGACCCCTCAGTGCCCCCCGGGAGGGGAGGGGTGAACGGGGTGGCCCGAGTCGGGAGAGCAAGACAAAGTGGGTGGCCAAGGACTGATGGTGGTGGTAGGGTGGGAACGGACCAGAGCATCACCGTCCCGCAGGACCTCCCTTCCACCACGGCGACGACTGGCATGGGAGGTGGTGCCTACGGGCTTAGCCCTGTGCGTGGGACCATCCCGCCTGGAATGCTCTCTGTCATCTGGGAGGGAGCGTGGGAGAAGGGGCCCATCCCCTCGTGCAGCCTTTCCCGGGGACCTCACCGCAGGGAGAGCTGTGCCTGCCCCGGCCCCTTCCCCGGCTGATGGCTGTGCCGGAGCTGGCGGCTTTCCATGCCCGGCTGTGGCACTGCCACACTCACTGCAGCGGAGCGGCCAGCACTGACCTCCCTGTGCCCGTCCCGTCACCATCTCATCTCAGGGGCCTGAGGGTAGGTGCCCGGTGGTGCCCCTATCCCTGCCTGGGCACACAGCCGCTGCTGCCAGCCGGGCTTCGAGGGCTGTGCCGGGGCAGCGCTCCCGTCCTACCGGTCGCCCCAGCTCGAGGGCTGTGGCCGGGGTGCTGCCAGCGAGGCTGAGCCCTGCCTGGGTGCGGCTCGTTACCTGCATGGCAGGAATTAGCTGGGCTCAGGCGCCAGCTCCGCTCCCTCCTCCCCGCCAACACACCTTAAATCCCAGCCCACCGCGCCCGGGGCCCAGACCCGGCTGCCCTGGGCACCATGGAGCTGCCGCCCGGCCAGGTCCTCCTGCTCCTCGCAGCCCTGCTGCCCCTCGCCACGCGGTCTGGCCTGGCCTCTCACCCGCCTGGAAGCGAGGAGCCTGGGACGGGTGAGTGGGCACAGCGGGGTCAGGGATGCTCCAGGGGCTGCTGCCTGGCGCTCCCAGTGCTCTGTGTGGTGCTGGGCATCTGTGAGGGCCCAGAGCTGCGGGCAATCGGGGCTCGGTCCTGGGGAGCTGGGGAGCGCTCGGCCCCGCTGCGTGGCACTCCCCAGAGTTCCGGCTGCTGTGTCCCACAGCAAAGCCCGGGTACTGCTACCACATCCCGGAGGTGGAGGACCCACTGGACAAGGACTGCAGTGCCTGCCAAGGGGAGGTCTCCTGCTCCCACTGCACCAGTGACGTCGACTGCCCGGGTGCCACCAAGTGCTGCCCCAGCAAGTGTGGCTACATGTGCCAGGAGCCGGTGCTGGGTGAGGGCTTGCTGCCGCCACTGTGGGACTCTGGGGAGGTGGCACGGCAAGCGCAGGGGTGGGAGATGGGAGAAGTGAGACCAGAAAACCTGGAAGGTGATTCCCTAGGGTGCCCCAAGCTCTTTTTGGGTCCTGCAGTGCTGGGGGGAGGGCGTGCTATGCAGTGGGGGAGCACTTGGGCCCCTGGTGTGTGAGGTGGCGGGGCTTGCGGGCACAGAGCTGACTGCCAGCAGGAAGGGTTCAGTGACGAGAGGGGACCGGAGCCATGCAAGCTTCTCTGAGGGCCAAACCTGGCAACATCCCTGTCCCTGGCTCAGTCTGCCCCCCTTGCGTTGTGCAGATTTCTGCTACCTGCCCTCCGTCTGCGGGAGCTGCAAGGCGCTCTTCCGCCGCTTCTTCTTCAACGCCTCCAGCCAGCAGTGCGAGGAGTTCATCTATGGCGGCTGCGGCGGCAACAGAAACAACTTTGAGACCAAGGGCGAGTGCTTCCAGGCCTGCTCCCACATTGGTAACTAGCCATGAGCCATGTGCCCTGTGCCATGAGCCATGTGCCATGTGCTGTGTGCCATGAGCCGTGTGCCATGGCCAGCACTGCTGACTCCTGTCTCTCAGTTGCAGGTACCCGATAGCACTGGCCTGGGAGCCCCGTGGCCTTTGCGCAGCCCCTGCCCGGGGGAAACTGCTGCTGGCAGCCACATCCCTGTCCCTCGTGGGGTTGGTGGCAACAAGCACTACTGCCCAGGGTGGCTGTGTCAGGGGCTGTGGCTCACCTGGGGGTTCCTGCCCGCTCGAGTGCAGGGATGTGCACCTGCCATGGCACAGCTGCCCGCTGCTGCGCCGTGGTGGCCGGCTGGAGGAGCCTGGCCCGCCCCTGGGGCTGCGACACTTCAATACAAGGACACATCCTCGGATGTGCACATCTGGGTCTTGTCCTTCCTGCCTGCATGGGCAGAAGCAGGTGGTGCCCAACCTTGGGGCTGACCCTCTTGCTGGGACTGGGCACAGCGGCCCTGGTGTTGCCCTGGCTGCCACCTGCAGTTCTGACGTCCTCTGGATGGGCTCCCAGCCCGGCTCTGCCCTCGAGCTGCTGACGTGACCTGGCTGGGAGCTAAAGCCCCTGCCTCGATGGCCACCTGGGGCAGTGCCTATCCCACAGCTGCCCCTGCTCTGTGTCTGCACTGCTTCACTGGCCCCTGGCACCAACCCCAGCGTGAGCTGAGCCCCCTCAGCCCTGGTAGGACCATCCCTTCCCTGGCAAGCTGATGTCAGGGCTGCTCCAGGACCTGGTGTGATTTGGTGCTGCCAAGATGAGGGGGCAGCTGGAGGGTGCCACACAGGCGCTTTATTGCTGGAGGCGGTGGGTCCGGGCTGGGCCAGCAGGGCGCTGTGACCACCCTGAGTCCCATTATGAAGGTGACTTCTTGCAGAGCTTCTGCTCTCCCATCATGCAGAGCCTGTAAATGAGGACAGACTTTCAGGGAGCCCTGAGGGTGAGCGACGTGGCCACGGTTGCCCCCAGGCACAGCTTGGTGAGAGCTTCATCCCACTCTGTGGCCCCTGGGGTGCCCTGGCCCAGAGGGGCAGCCCTGCAGGGAGCAGAGCGACGGGGCAGCAGCAGGAGCCGTCCCTGCAGCGATGCTGAGCCGAGAGGGCGCTGAGGGCTGTGCCCTTCACACAGGTGTGGCTGGCACCTTGTATGCCCCCATGCCAGCCCCGGTGCCAGCCTCGACTGGGTGGCTCTGGACCCCCTTACCACCAGCCAGCCGTGTGCAGACATGGCCACAGCCGTTGCTGCAGCACTTGTGGCCCCAGGGACATTCGTCGTCAAGACTGCACAGGTCCAGGCACATCCCATGGCCCCTGGGGATGGGGCACGCGCCCTCTCTGCCTGCAAGGCAGAGCATCCTGCCATGGGGCACCTGGCTGCGGGCACCCTGCGGCTCCCAGGGGCTCAGCTGGCTCTCACCTCCAGGGTTGTCCATGCAGATGCGGCTGCAGCCGGTGCGGGTGCACCTCTGTCCCCAGGGACACTGCGAGCCGGCCTCACACTCCTCCTGGCACTGCTTGGTGCTGTCCCAGGGCACAACCATGGTGTCACGCTCTGCAGGTGGGAGGGGACAGGCACGTGGCGGCTCTGAGCTGAGGCCGTGCACACTCATGGCTTGTGTGGAAAGAAGGAGAGGCAGGAGGAGAAGGACAGGGACGATTGCGCCCCTGGAAATGGGAGGGGCAGGACCCCGCTAGCACAGCCACCTCAGCAGCCCCGGGGAACAGGGCTCCAGGGCGGTGATGGCGCCCGGTCCTCCTTGGGGAGGGAGGGCCAGGGCACCCTGCGGGTTGATGCCAGGGGGACCCTGGGCTCTGTCCCCACTGGGCTCAGCCACGTGGGGGGCTGTATCCCGGTGCCAGGGCTGACCTTGCAGTGAGGCTGGCATGCAGACACGGCCGCAGCCATTGCTGCAGCACTTGTGGCCCCAGGGACACTCCTCGTCGAACCTGCACAGGTCCAGGCATGTCCCTGCCTCCCTTGGGATGGGGCACGTGCCCTCTCTGCCTGCAAGGCAAGCACTCAGCTGTGGGCACCTGGCTGTGGGTACCTCACTGCAGGGCACCCCGGGACAGCTCTGCACAGTGCCCGGAGGCCTGGCTGCCCCTCACCTCCTGGGACGCCCATGCAGACGCGGCCGCAGCTGGTGCTGGTGCACCTCTGGCCCCAGGGACACTGTGGGTCGGCCTCGCACTCCTCCACGCAGTGTTGGTGAGCCCTGTCCCGCCTCTCTGCAGGGCACGGTGACCCGAGGTGACCTGGCTGCCCTAGAGGGCCAGCACCCCCCGAGAGGCTGCTCCCCCACCTCTGGGCACGGCCACACATGCCCAGCCGCAGCCGGAGTTGCAGCACTTTTCCTCTCGCTGGCAGACGCTGTCGTCCAGGCATTGATTCCTGTGCCTGCGCCGTGGATCCCAGCACGGCTCTGCCTGGGGGCACTTGCCAGGGTGCTCTGTGGGAGGACGGAACCCAGGAGAGGGCGCAGAGTCCCAGTGCTGCACAGGCACCGCTGCCCCGTGCCAGTGCCAGGTCTGTCAGTACTCACCTCGGGTTGGGCGTGTGCAGCGCATGGCGCAGCCAGAGAAGCAGCACTTCTCGTGCCAGGGACATTCCCGGTCGTGGGTGCAGGTGTCCTGCTTGACGCACAGCTCCAGGGTCTGCCACAGCCTCACCTTCAGGCACTCGCTGGGTTTGTCTGTGATGGGTGGGAAGGGGCAGCACGGGTGAGCACCCTCCCACGCTGCGGGCACCCTCTTTACTGGCACTCCAGGGCACCGTGACAGTAGTTGCAGGTGGCTCTGAGAGCCTGCCCTATGGCAGCACTGCCCCACATCCAGCCCCATAGGAGGTTTGCCAGTGTGCCCAGCAGTGTGTGGCCCCGCAGCCCTGGTGACTGACCCCTCACCTTGTTCGGGGGCTGAGCACACGTGGCCACACCTGCTGCTGCAGCACTTCTCGGCCCCCGGGCACTGCCAGTCCCCAGTGCAGGTGGTGCCACAGGGGCCCGTGGCAACCGGTGCCTCCCTGGCCAGGGGGCAGATCCCGGGTTTCTCTGGAGGTCGGAGACAGCGGGGTTGGGGGGCTGGGGGGTGACAGCAGGGATGACCCACCCAGACCTGCAGCCCCTGGAGCCGTGGGGGACCCCCGCCCGCTGCCAGGCCAAGTGTCTCACACCTGGGGACGGTGGCACACAGACGTAGTCGCAGCCACGCAGGCAGCACTTCTGCTCGCCAGGGCACTCAGCATCGTGCTGGCACCAGGCTCTGCAGTCGTAGCTGGGGAACAGCCCGGCGTGAGCTGGGCAGAAGCCGACCTTGTCTGCAGGACAGGGCGCGGGGTGGCTGCGGGGCCCCAGGATGGGTGTGCAAGCCGCATTGCAGACCAGCTGCCCATTGGCCATGCAGCCCCCTCGCACCGCAGTGCTGCAGCATCCCCTCCTTTGGGGACTGCAGAGCTGGCACCAGACCCCTCTGCCGAGGGGTGCAGGGACTGTAGAGAGGAGCCCTGCTTGGCCCCATGGCTCACGAGACTCACCCCTCCCCTCCATGTCCCACCTTGGAGCTCGGCACTGCACAGCCCTGCGCACCGGCCGCTGCAGCACGTCTCCCCACTGCCGCAGTCCCTGCTGCTCTGGCACCTTGTCCCCTCCTGCCCAGCTGGCGAGGCCGTGGGGGCCCCTGTGAGGCAGAGGTCTTGCAGCTCACAGGACAGGGCTGCCAGCGGGGGCTGGGACACATCCATCTCCTTCACCACTCCTAGCCTCCCACATCAGCTCTCCCTGGAACGGCGGGCGAGGAGGCAGTGTGGCACTGCTTGGCTCCTGCCTTGGCGCGGCACTACAGGCTGCACCGGTGCTGGCAGCACATCTCTGGGTGTGGGCAGTCCCTGTGCGCACGGCAGCTCTTCCCCTGGTTCCACTCTGCAGTGCAGGTAGCAGTGGGGCTGGGACAGCGTCTGCCCTGCACATGCTGAGGGGTCTCAACCACGGTGGGGGCAGCTTGGCACTAGGGACCCCGAGGTGGCTGGGATGCAGATCCCAGGGGGGCCCAGCCTGGATGGGTCCCCACAGCCCTTCTCCTGCTCTTTGCTGGGGTTCCCAGCCCCTCGGCTCCCAGCACCACTCGGCAGTGTAGCCATGGGCACCACGGTGAGCAGAGCTGTGAAGCTCTGGTGCAGCTCCTGCCCCCTCACCTTGGCCATGTGCATGGCACTTTGGGTGGCAGCGCTGCCAGCAGCACAGCTCGGCGTGGGGACAGTCCTGGTCGTGGCAGCACCTCTGCCGGTGGCGTGGCGGTGGGGTGGCTGGTGCAGGGCTGATGTCTTCTGTGCCAGGGGGCGGTGCCTGGGCAGCAGTGCCTGCAGGGAGCAGGTGAGATCAGGGCAGTGGCCTTGCCACAGCGTGGCCTCGCCATCCCCTCCCCAGCCCAGCACCCACCCAGGCGCCGTGTGGTGGGTTCCCATCCCAGCCCCTCTCTGCGGGTGACACCGTGTCCATCGAGCACGTGTTGGGGCGAGGCTGGTGCGTGGACAAGGCTGGTGGCGCTCGCTGCTGCCGCCGCAGCACAGCCAGGCTCACCATGCAGCGGGGCCAGACAGGCGAGCCTGCAGGCAAGGGGGCAGCACTTGGCGCTGCTGGGGCAGTCGGTGTCCTGGGCACATGGGTGCTGTCAGGGTGGGTGGGTGCCCGGTGGGGTGCTGGCAGGGCAGGTGCTAGGTTTTACTGGGGAGAGCAGTGAGAGGCTGGGGACAGGCAGCAGCTCCTGGTCCCACTGTGCCCTGGCACAGCCCACCCCTGCTGTGCCATAGCTCTATGCCTGGTGGTGGCTGTGGCCCCATGCCATCACCCCTGGTCCCCAGGCCATGGCCCTGCCCGTGCTGCCCATCCCAGCCCGTCTCACCAGCCGCGGCTGCCGTCAGGCACTGGCGGCCACAGCTGTCATTGCAGCATTTCTGCGTGTCGGGGCAGTCGCTGTCACCTCGGCATCGCTCCCGGCATGGCCCCGCTGACCCTGGCTGTGCCACGGGGCACTCCCCACGTTTGGGTTGTTCTGGCGGAGCAGAGCAGGCACGAGGCTTCTGCATCGCCAATCCGCTGCCCTGCCCAGCCCCTCGCCTGGCCCACGCACAGCCGGCAGCCGCGTCCTGGCACTGGGATTGCCTGGCAGCTGCCGGTGTAGGGGAGGTGGCAGGGGTCTGCAACGCGGAGGGGACACGTGGCCACCCCGCAGTGAGCCTGGCTCTGCTGCAGAGACCTTACCCTTCACGGGCTCCAGGCAGGCACGGCCGCAGCCCAGCGGGCAGCACTTCTGCACTCCCAGGCAGTCCTTGTCCTCCAGGCAGGGGAAGGAGCAGGGGTAGAAGAGCCCCTCCGGAACTGCCACCGGGCACGCGCCGGGTTTCTCTGCAACATCGAGTGGTGCAGGGCCGAGAGGTGAGGCTGCACCAGCAGCGTCCCAGGGAAACCTGTCCAGGCTGGGGTCTGCTGCCAGCCCCTGCCAGCCCCCTCTGCCCCTGCCAGACGCCTCTGCTGCTCCGTGCCATGGGCAGGAAGCCGTTAGCAGTGCATAGAGAACTGTTCCATGAGAATGGAAATGGGGCAAGGATGGGGACAGAGGTGGGGACAATGGGTGCTGGCTGTCCCAGGATAGAGATGGTGCCAGTGGCCGTGCCATGGTGCCATACCTTCTGCCGGGGGGGTGCAGCGGAGCCGGCACTCCTGGAGGCAGCACTTGTGCCAGCTGGGGCAGCTGGAGTCATTGGCACAGAGTGGGGGCTCCAGGCGTAGGCAGCGCGTGAAGTCCCATGGGCACCTCCGCGGTTTCTGGTCCTCCACTGTGGTGGGATGGCAGTGCCAGGGCAGCACCAGCAACAGAGCTCCTCACCCTCTGTCCCCAGGGACACGGGGGATGGGACTGGTGAGGGGAGCAGAGCCCTGGGGGAGAGGGTTCTGGCAGGAGCTCAGCCTCTCGGGGCCTGGGCCAGGGGCTCACGCTGACCCTTCCCTCACTGGTACGGCAGTGCCAGGGTGACGGCAACATCATGGCAGGAGAGAGATGGGTTGAAGTGGGGCTGCAGCATCCTCCCCTGTGGCACAGCCCTGGTGCTGCTGTATCCCCACACCATGGGTGGCACAGCATGGCACAACACAGCGTGGAAAGGAGCAAGGCTGCGGGTACCCTCACAAGGCAGCGAGTGCCACAGGGAGTGGTGCTGGGGCAAAGCCAGCAAGGAACCAACACCCAGTGGAGGTCAGGATCCATCCCCGAGCATCCTCACTGCAAGCAGCACGCTCCTCCAGCTGCCATCTCTTCCTCTTTCTTCCTCCTCCTCCTCCTGCTGTCACCCTGTGTTTGTCTTGGGCACGCTGGGAGAATCAGGACAGCCCTGCCCTTGGCCCAGGTGTGCGTGAGCTCAGCTGGCACCTGTGCCCAGCCCCTGCCCACCCTGGGGCTGATGCTGCGGGGGCAGAAGGTTCTGCAAACACCTCTCGCTGGCCCCTGGCAGGGCCGCGCTGTTTGGGCTGCAAACAGAGGCGCTGCCAGGAGGTTTCACTCCAAACAGCAGCTGTTTGGTTAAAACAAAGAAGGAACCCGGCTGGTGTCTCAGGTGGGCAGCGTGGCGCTGCAGCTGGGCACAACTGCCCCGGCATTGCTCCATGGGGAGGGCCTGGCAGCCACTGCTCAGGGAGTGGCACCCACAGACCGGATCCCTGCGTGGGGGTTTGGGTCCACCTGGAAGGTTGAGAGCCATGTGCAAGGGTGGGGAAGGGGTAGAAAGGGTGAGGAGCAGAGCCCGGATGCTGCAGGGGCGCGGGTATCGGGGTCTGTGCAGCCCTGGCCGTATGTCCAGCCCCAGCCTGCCCTCCCTGCACCCTCCCTGCCCCTGCCTTCACCACGCAGCCCCCGCTCTGCCCAGAGACCCCTCCTTGGTGCCAGTCCAGGTGCTAGGCTCTGTGGGCACTGCACATGGTGATGCAGGGGTCACACACAGCAGAGCAGGGGGTACACGCGTCGGTGCAGGGGGTGCACATAGCAGTGGAGGTGCTCATGGAGGAGTAGGGGAGTGCACGTTGGTTCAGAGGGTGCACGTAGTGGTGCAGGGGTGCACACACACACACACACACACTGATGCAGCCCAAGGTGGGAGAGGGCTCCCCGAGGTGGCAGGGCCCTGGCACAGGCACTGCAGCCGACCAGGACATGGTCCCCACCTGGTCAGGGACAGAGGGGACACAGCAGGAGCATGGGGGGGACACAGATGGGGATTGGGGTGCAAGGAGCTGGCCGTGGGGTGCTGCTGGGATTACCTGCCGGGGTTGCCTGTGGGTACTCACTGTCTTCGCCCTCTGGCACCGGGCCCTGCTCTGCCCTGAGGATGAGGAGCCCCAGGAGGAGGAAAATCCCCAACCTCATGTTGCTGCCGAGGTGTCGCGTTTGGAGCTGAGCTGGGGCCAGATCTAAAGTCTTGGGTGGGGGTGTTGGGGCGGCTGAAGTGGGGCTGCTGGCCGTGCTGGGGCAGGAGGAGGGGCAGTTCCCAGAACCCACCGGTGCCCCGCCAGCCATCCCGCTTATCTCCTGCTGAGCCCCACTTCCCGGTCAAGGCGACCCATGGCCCAGGGAGGGCAGGTGGGGTCAGGTGGCTGCTGTCCCCATGGCTCACAGCTCCATCCCTGCCGTGGCCGGCTGTGACACCCTGCCCGGGGCTCCCTCCAGCCCCGCTTCCCCTCGCCTCCCTGGGGCAGGGGCTGCGGGCAGACCCCATGCTCAGATCCAGGGCAGCAGTGGGAACAAGCTGGAGGGTCCCTGCCAGCTCTGCTGCCATGGTGCCACCGCGCAGCCATGGCTCAGCCTCTGCACATGGGACTGCTTGGGATCTGGCACCGCAGGGTGGGAGCGGTGTCCTGGGCCAGCTGTGTGCCAACACGGCGACAGGGCAGGGCAGGGGCTGGGGAGTGCGCAGGTCCTGCTGTGGCCCCCAGCACACGGGTACTGCTTCCCATGCCCTCCCCCCAGCCGGGTGCTTCATCTCCCCGACCTGTGACTTGTTTTCCAAACAAGTTTTCACACTTCGGGATGCAAATGAGCCCTTCCTAGGTGCAAGGAATCCGAGGGAACTGGTTTCTGCACTCCTTTCCATGATGCCGAGGGCATGTCCATGCGTCACCTGGACCCAGAGATCGGTCACCCAGGTGATGGTGGCTGAAGGGCACCTGCATGGGAACAGGAGCTGCTCCATACCCCAGGACAGCTGAACCTCCCTGCCTGCGTGCATCCTGGGCTGCTGCACCTCCTGGGGCCCCACAGCAGAGCACAGGGATGGTGACCCAGAGCAGAAGGTGGCCACGTGCTGCTTTATTCTCTTTCAGCGCTGCCAAGTAGCCAGGGCTGATGGGGATGAGGGGTTTGCCTCCATGCCTGGGCTGCCGGAATCCTTGCCCTGGCACGGGATGTTGGGCAGCCCTCGAAAGCACAGCTGGGGGATGTTGGGGTGGCAGGTGCTGCCAGCGGCAGTCCCTCTGTGCTCACCCCGAAGGGTGCGATGGCAGTGAGGTGGGGAGCGGCTCCAAAACGGCACCTACTGGTGCAGCCCCCCATGGCCGGGGCTACGCTGCGCCTGCAAGAGATGGGTGAGGCTGTGGGCAAAGATAAGTGCTCCCACCCTGAGGGAAAGGGGTCTTGGGGTGCCCCCACCCTGGCACTCACCAGCCTCCCTCTGTCCGCTCCAGGCAAGACCCGCGTGGTGGCCCGAGGTGCTGAGACCCTGGGGCTGGGGGGCTGCAGGGGGTGGCACGCCCGGCCGCAATCCCGCAGGCAGCACTTCTGGCCGGGGGGACAGTCCTTGTCCTGCAGGCACAGGAGGAGGCACTCGGCTGCCCGGTCACCTTCAGCCACAGGGGGACACAGCCCGGGCCGTACTGACACATACGGAGAGAGGCAGGGGTGAGGGGCTCACCCTGCGGGCAGGGCACCCCTCGGGGTGGGGAACTGCCCTGCCTGCAGCGGGTGAGCCCCTCACCCAGCTCCTGCCCCACGGGGACAGTAGATGGCAACCTGTTCCCACACTGCCACCCGGGAGGGTCATGGTGAGGGGCAGCCCCTGGGGAGGGCAGGTGCCAAAGAGGGGCTGTTCCTGCCTGGGGACACAGCCCAGGGTGGGGACACGGGGTGGCTTTACCCTCGGTGGGTGGTTTGCAGATGTGGCCGCAGCCGGTGCTGCAGCATTTGGTGGCCCCAGGGCAGTTGCTGTCGCTGTTGCAGAGCTGCAGGCAGGGTCCCAGGGAGCCTCGCAGCACCACGGGGCACACGCCGGGCTTGGCCGCAGCACGGTAGCTCCCTGGTGACAACAGGGACCACGGATGTGCCAGGCTCCTGCTTCCCCAACCCTGGTGCTGGCACGGCCTCAGTCTCCATCCTGCCCTCATCCTGCTCCTCTTCTTTCCTCCGTCCTGCCCCCCATCCTCCCTCCCAGATCTCAGCACTGCCCTCAGCCACCAGCCTCACACCCACACCAGTCACGGTGGCACGTGGGGTGCCAGCTGGCAGCAGGAGCAGTGAGGGACAATTGTGACCGCAGTCCCTGCCAGCACCCAGCTGAGTGGGGTGCAGGACGGGGGAGTCAGGACAGGGGTGCAGGGTAGGGTGCAGCCCCGTGCCGGCTCAGGGCCATTGCCCACCCATCACGGAGGAGCTGGTCATGGGATCACTTCCCGTGGTGCCCGGAGGCCCTGCTCCCGCCCGGGGGGCTTGCAAAGGCTGGGGCCGTGCCCGCAGTGAGCGTGTGGCATGCGATCCCTGGGGCCTGGCCGGCTGCCACCGGCTGCACACTTCAGCAGGCACGGCTGCTGGGGCTTGCCTGGTGGCATGGCCGGGCACACGCCAGGCATCGCGGGAAGGAGGAGCCGTGGCACCACGGGGTGGACACAGGGCAGCCGTGGGCAGCTCTGGCACACACACACTTGGGTGGTGGATGCGGGGCCGTACCTGTGTCGGGGCGAACGCAGGCCAGCCCACAGCCGGAGAAGCAGCACTTGTGCTCCCAAGGGCAGTCGCGGTCATCGTGGCAGCGGTTCCGGCAGGCAGCGGCGAACCTCTGGACACGCCTCCGAGGGCAGAGGCCGGGTTTGGCTGGAGAGGAGGGGGTGCTCAGCATGGAGCTGGCTTGGCCCCACGGCACCCGCATCTCCCCGACAGAGCAGTGGCAGCTGCCTCCCTGTGGGGCTGCTCCGTGGCACCACCAGCCCTGCATGGGGACAGCCACTGGCTCGGGCACCTGCTGCCTGCCACCCCTGTGCCCCTGCCCCACAGGAGCCAGTGGCCGGCATGCCCAGCCATGGGGTCTCACCTTACCTGGCTCGGCTCGCACGCAGCGGGTGCAGCAGCTGTGGGTGCAGCACTTCTCCCTGGGGCTGCATGTGGTGTCATCGTGGCAGCTCTGCCCACAGCCCGCCCAGTTGGCACTGCCAGCACGAGGGCAGTAGCCGGGTCTCTCTGCAGAGGGAGATGCTCAGGGTGGCCACATGCCAGGGAGTAGGGCTCATACCGGGGGCACTTGACATGGGAACCAGCCCCCACCTGCATCCCACCCATCACCCAGTGCCTGCACTGGCATCTCTCAGAGGGAGCTGTTACCTGTGGTGGGGAGGAGGCAGATCCTCATCTGCCCGCTCTGGCAGCACTTCTCAGTGCCAGGGCAGTCGTAGTCAGAGAGGCAGTACAGCTTGGCAGGGTACAGGAGCCCCCTCCCTGCTGAGCACTCGCCTGCTTTGCTGAGCACAGGCAGGGCAGCGGGAGGCCAGTGTCCCTGCTTAGCTTGGCGCAGTGCCGGGGTGACCATGGGGGTAGTGTCCTGGTCCCCAGTGAGGTCCTGCTGGGTCAGGGTAGGTGGCAGCTCTGCACACAGTGCCAGGAGCATCAGGAGGAGGATGCACTTGCCCAGCATCCTGCTGCCATCGCAGGTCTGTGCTGCTGCCCCACTGGCCAGGATTTAAACCCTGCCTGTGTGGGGGCAGCCAAGCTGAGCTGCTCCTTCCCACGGCAGCACCGTGTCAGGACCATGGGAACAGTGGGCACGAACAATATGGTGTGGGGGAGACTCCCGGGGTAGTGCTGGGCTCGATGCCCGTGGCTGACGCATCCTCCGCGTGTGCCCTTTCCAGGTCACCAGTGACCCATGAGCAGCCGGGCCAAGATGCGGGCAGCGTTGCCCATGACCTGCACTCCTGGACAGGTAGCAGGGATGGGACCCAGGGGAGCAGTGTCCTTTCCTCAATCCTCACCCGGTCCTGCCCTCACCGCTGGGCCCAGACGGAATGGGGAGAGCTGCTGCAGAGAGCCACAGCGCTGAGCTGGGGTGCACCCACACCACAGGGAGAAGGGGAACCAGCGCTGGGAACCAGCCACTGGACTGTGTCGGACAGCAGTTGGGCATCACCGTGCCCCAGGGAATGGCTGTGCTCTGTTCTCTCCCAAAGGCGGGCGCTCTTGGGGTGCCGGCCCCTCAAAGGGGCTGCTTGCTCTGGTCCTGTGGGCTGGGAATGGCAGTGGGGTGGGCACAGCAGGACTGGGGCACTGGCAGCCCTGCAGGGAGCAAGAGGTGCCAGGAAGGGCAGGAGCATGGCCCAGATCCGAGCAGGCAGAGGACCGAGGGGGCAGGCAAGGGGCAGGGATGGGGCAAGAGCCTGGACTTCACCGGCCACAGCTCTTCAGGCTCCTGCCACAGGCAATGTCCCACTGCCAGGCTGGGAGTGTGTGGGGCAGGAGGTGTCTGGGCGACACTTGTGCAATGGCACACACTGCAGCCTCCGTGTCCCCGGACCATTGCGGAGCGAGAACAGCTGTGCTCCGAAGTGACACGGATGTGGCTGTACTACGCTGGCCCTGCTCCAAGCATATCTGCAAAGGTGGAGGAGCTGGTGTGCCAGGGTAGCTCAGGCTGTGGGGCCATGAGGCTGTGGGGCAGCCCCAAGCATTGGCACAGGCTGGGGACCTTTGGAGACGTGGTACTGCCAGGCGGTGCTTGTGTGCAGCCCTCCTAGGTGGCCCTGGCACTGGCACCAGTGCCCAGGCAGGATGCAGCCGGCAGAGTGGCTGCCCAGCTGCGTGTGCAGTGAGACAGAGCAGTGGCCACGAACGAGGCAGGGAGAGGCTGCTTTATTATCTATATGGTGAGAGTGCGGGGGCTGTGGCACACCCTGAGCAGGGCACCTGGAGTGGAAGCTGAGGCTGAAGGCTCCAGGCCTGCAGGGCAGCCAGGCCGGGAGGGGACGTGCGGGCCTGGGTGTGCGGGGCTTGCGGCAGGCAGCAGCTTCCCTGGCATTGGGCTGGCAGGAGGCGGCTGTGCCTGCAAAGGGAGCAGAAGGCTGAGAGAGGGACGGGCACACTGGTGCTGTGCCATGGGTGCCGCAGGGTTCCCAGGGTCAGTGAGTGCCCAACTGACCTTAGTTGATGGGTGTCACGCAGGAGACCTTGCCACAGCCGTTCCTGCAGCATTTCTGGTTCCCCAAGCAGTTGGAGTCTGTCTTGCACTGGTCCGTGCAGACGCCCAGCATGGGGATCCCGGGGCTGACGGGCGGGCAGGTGCCAGGCTTCTCTGCAAAGGCAAAAGGACACAGCCTGAGACTCACCAGCCACGGTACAAGGGGCAGAGACAGCTCTGCATCTCCTGGAGCCATAGGCACAGCCCTGGCCCCTAGCTGCTGCAGAGGAGGGACCCCTGTGCTGGCTGGTGGCTTCACCTCCCCATGGTTCTGCCTGCTGGCACTCCTGCCAGCCTACCCAATGGGGACACGTCGGCGAGGCCACGTGGCATGAGGGTCCCCTGTGGCTCCCATGCTCGGCCTCCCACACGGGTGCATGGCAGCACAGGCTCTGCACCACGCTGTCCTCCGCTGCAGCACAGCCAGGCCAGCTCGATCCTTACAGGCAGCGATGGAGGCACCGGCGCCTCTGGTTCCCATCCATGTTTGCAGCTGGAGATCCCAAGTTCTGTGCCAGTCTCCCAGGCTGCTCCCCAGCAGGACCCACGCAGGGAGCGCACAAGGCCAGGGATGATGCCACTGGGACTCTTACCCCAGGCGTGTGGTCAGCAGGCAGGACAGTGCCATGTCCAGGTGGTGGCTGCCCGTGATGACGCTAAGCAGGAGCAGTGCCAGCCCCTGCCCTCTGCCCTGGCCCCAGCATCATTCAGAGATGCCCGCTCAAACCCTGGGCCCGGGAGGAAGAAAGGGGTGAGCGCAGCCCCAGCAAGCCCTGGTGGAGGGTGCACTGTGCCAGGACGCCGCCCCATCAGAGCACACCCTGATCCTGCTGGACTCCCTGCACAGCCCCCGATAGCCACGCTGCAGCCGGATGTGCCAGGGCACCCACAGCCACCACCGCACCCCATGACACTGGTGCCACTGGCTGGGACAGGCCATGGACTGGCAGTAGCAGGGCAGCTCCGGGCAGCACAGCTGGGAGCAGGAGGGAGCGTTACCGTCAGGCTTCTGGCAGGCCTTGCCGCAGGCCGCCGGGCAGCACTTGAGGGTGCTCTCACAGTCGCCATCCGACTGGCACCCCACCGTGCAGTTCGCTGCTTCCGCCGCCGGGTTCGGGCACACACCGGCTTTTGCTGCAAGGCAAAGGTGAAGCATGTGTGCACATGCCGAGGCCACTGGCCCTGTGGCAGGGCGAGGGCAGCTTCAGCGAGACATGAGATGCTGCCGTCCATCCCAGGGCTGGGTCCAGGGATGCTGCTGTGCCCGACCATGCCAACATAGGCTGGCTCTCAGCTGTGGCACCAACCCCGCATGGCTCTGGCACTGGCAGTGATGCTGGCCGCTTGCCTGGGTGTGCCAAGCCGTGCCGAGCGTGCGCTCATACTCACTGGTGACATTCTGGGCGGATGCTGGAAGCGCCTCTGCCCAGAGAGCCAGGAGCCCTGCCAGGACGAGCACGCTGCGGGCCACGGGCATGGTGCGGGAGCGGGCGCTGCGGCTGCGGGGCGCCCGGCCGCCCTTTAAGCTGCTCTCCAGGTGGGGCCGGCGGGCGGGAGGGCTCGGCCTTCCGGGTGCTCCCAAGGGCCGGGCAGGGCCAGGCTCCCCCTTCGTGCTTGCACAACCTGGTATCAGGTATCTGCCGCCGCTGGCTGCCGACCAGGGAGGGGGAGCTTTGAGAAGACTGGGCGGCCACGCCGAAAACTTGCCCGGCAGGAACAGCAGCCAAGTGTTGGCGCAGCCGCCATGGCCCTGTGCGGCTCGGCCGCTGCTGGCTGCAGGGATGCAGCCAGTACTGCTGGCAGGGAGCGCTGGACGGGGGCACCATCCATCCCTGCCACCGCCCTGGCCACGGTCATCAGCGGAGCCCCCGGCCTGAGCAACTGATGGCCAGAGGCTGGCATGAGCCGTGACACGGTCGGGGACTGCGGCTCAGCTGCGGCTGCCACTTCCCTGGCTCCTGCTGCAGCCGCTTTTCTCTCCTTGACTGAAGAGTCCTCCAGGCTGTCTGCAACTCTGGGCAGGAGCCCACCCTGAGGATCCTGTGCCTCCCCTTTAGCCTCAGGAGCTTTTTTGCCTGGCCTCAGCCTTGTCCTGCATCCCATGCCATCCTCACAGGCTCTAACAGCCCCAGGGATGCGGCCAGACTGGCCAGCGGTGCTAGTCAGGCGAGTGGCTGGCAGGGAGCGAGCCACGGGTGCGCTCGGGCTTGTGCCTAGTGTGCCAGGGCTTGGTGGTGGCCATCCAACCCCTGACCAGCCTGTCGTCTGTCCGGGTTACCCATCCCAGAGCATGCGTGCCGCCCTCCAGCAGGCCGGGAAGCTGCGCAGCGCCTGGCAGGGTTGGTGTTGGCCCAGCCAGCCCAGAGGCCGGGATCACCCAGCGTTGCTGCCTGCTCCCACCAGCATTTGCTGCTCTGCCAGCTCCCACCTCCACAGGTGATGTTGGCAGTGGCTTCGGTTCCTCCAGGGCTGCTGATGGAAGGGGAGCAGCCCAGTGCAGCATTAGGGGGCTCCCAGGACCTCAGCGCCTTTGCTTGTGGCACCTGGTTTCAGCTCAAAGCATTGGGCTGTTTTGCTGCCATCATGGTGCAGGTCCCTCCATGGGGTGCCAGTGCTGGCCCAGCCAAGGGGCACAGGCCAGGCCCTCTGCTGGGAGGCAATCCCGGAGCATCCCTGCTCCCTGTGCCCCAACCTGGGCCTCTCCATCATGGGGAGGAGGGTGAGACCTGCTCTATCGGTTGTGCAGTGCCCTCCCCGCTGGCAGGGGCTGCAGGGGCTGCCACAGCTCCAGCCTGGAACAGCCCGGCACAGGCCAGGGGCGTGAGGGGCAGGGGCACAGTCCCTGCCCTTAGTCACCAGCCAGTGTCTGCAGCGCCTCCAGGTAATTTAACCCCCCAGTCAACAATGCAGCACAGAGCACAGTGGCAGTAAATCAGTAACCGTTTGCCTCTGTTGTGGTTCCTGCCAGGCCATGGGGGTTTGTACAGGAGCGGGAGTGGGCATGGATGCCCCAGCTGCTTCACTGCTATGAGCAGTGGGAGCTGCTGTGTGGGGACGGGAACAGGCCTGGGGGTGGTGGGGAGAGCAGAGCAACAGGGCAGTCCTCATCCCTGCACCCACCCAGCTGAGGATCTCGGCCTGGGAGCTGCTGGGGAGGCTGCCAGGACGTGGCCATGCTTGGGCTGGCCAGGATGCTCCTGCTCTGCCCATGTGGCCAGGCCCCGCTGGGCACAGTGTTCTGGGGAACTGGGCTGGGCTGGTGTCTGCAGCCTGGTGCTGGTGCCAGGACTCTCTGGATAAAAGTGGCCATGTTGCAGGCTGGTGGCCCCTGTTCCAGGGCCAGGGCAAGGTGCTCCAGAAGCCAGGGTGAGATAGGCAATGGCAGTGGCTGCTGTAGGCATGAGTGTCAGCTGGGTGATGTGAGCGTTGCCCTCTGGGATGGTGGTGAGGAACCCACGCCGTCCCTGCCTGCGCTGCGCAGGGACAGAGCCCACCCAGACCCAGCGGTGGCTTTCCTGAAGCAGTAGTGCTATTGCCAGTCTAGTGCTGCCCACCGAGCGGTGCCGTCCCCGTTGCCAGGACAGAGGCTGCTGCCGTGTCCCACCGTGGCTGAGCTGCTGCTCCTGTGCCAGGGCTGCCGGCGGTGCTTGCCTCTGGGGGGTTATTGCCCTGGGCTGGTCCTGTAGGTGCCCTGCCCCGGCATGTGGATGTCCCTGGCGCTGGCAGTGAGCAGTGAGCTGGGAGGCTGTGAGTGCAGATGCCCACAGCTGGGTTGCACTGGAGCAGCTGGGAGCCCAGAAATGGGCTCATGGCAGCAGATGAGGGGGAAGGTGCAGACGAAAGTGAGAGCTGTGGGGAGCAGTGCAAGTGACGGTGGGTTTGCCCGAGGTTGCACCTTGGTCCTGCCATGGCCAGCTGGCTGCAGAGTGGCTGATCCAGCTGGAGCTGCCCTCAGCCAGCCGGAGCAGCTGGAGAGGGACTGGACGTGCTGGCAGTAGGGCCAGCAGCTCCAGCCCACGCAGCCAGCTTTGCTTTCCGGGAGACAGAAAATTTTGGCTCCTGTCCCCAGTGCACAGCTTTCAGGATGTTGCCATTCCTGCCTGGGCTCTGCCAGGCACTTCCTCAACAGAGCCTGAGGGTGGCCGTGGGGAGGGTGAGGGTCTGCCAGCACGGCCGCAGGCAGCCATCCCCATGCCAAGGCACGTCCAGGCACAGAATCCTGGCTGAGGGCATGGGACCTGCAGCCCTGAACCCAGTGCCAAAGGCTCTTCCCTGCATCATCCCTGGGTGGCAGTGCCTGCCGCCACTGAGCCCTGTCTCGCTGGCTGCGCCCAGGTGTCTCAGGTGACTGCAGCTCCTGCATGGCAGCAGGGAAGGGACTGGAGTCGTCTCCTTGCCCACCAAGCGAGGGCGGTCAATGATTAAAAGGGGAGTATTGTTGGGCCAGGCAAGGTGCTGACTGGCTGGGTCCCCGCTGCTGCACGGAACGGGGAAAGCAGGGGACAGTGGTAGAGAGGAACGTCCTCTCCTCTGGGAGACGCTGGGCAGCTCAAGATTCCAGTGCCATGTCCATAGGCTGATGCACAGGGAATTACCTGAGCCCTTTGAGGCCTGGCTGTGTCAGGGGCTGGCAGCAGAAGGGCAGAGCACCTCACAGGCAGGAGGGCTTCTGCTGCCGCCAAGCCCTCTGCCTACCCACACTGCCCTCACGGCGCACACCTCAGTGGCCACCGCTCTCAATGCTGTGGAGCCACAGCCTCACGGGGTGGTGGTGCATGGGAGACCCCAGAGCCGGGAAGCACCTGGCTCTGTGCTGGTGTGATTGTTGCTATGATTGTGGGACCCCTGGCCCGAGCCAACCCCAAGAGTGGGTGGGACACCGCGCTCTGTGCCCCCTGAACACTCACCGATGCCCTGAGCAGCCGCGGTGGCCAGCTGCAGCCACCCACACAGGGCCAGGATGCTCACGAGCAAGATGCCAGCAGTCTTCATGGTTCTCCCCGTGAGTGTCAATGGCCAGTGTGGGTCGGCGGGGGCTTTTATCCACACGGGGCCGGGGAGGGGTTGCCACACACATAACTTTCAGGTATCGAAACTCTCGCTTCATTTCACAGTTGTGCCTGAGGCAGCGACAGCCCCACGATGTGTTATTACCTGAGAAATCATTTACCACAGCCCCGTCCCAGCCCCAGCAGCCGAGGAGGATAGAACACGACAGCACCTGACAGCACGCTCCCTGGGGGAAAGGGAGACCCACCGCAGGACCATGGGGAATCCAGAAGAAGGGACTGGAGTTCTCTGGCTTGGGAAAGAGGGGACAGATGGGATGGGGGAGGCTGGTACATCCGAAGTGGCCCAGAGGGTACAGATAGGACTTTCTTCCCATGGCTGCAGGAGTTGGGGTGCCGGGGCAGATCTGCAGGTGAGGGGTGCAGGGCAGGGGGTCTCACCCAGCACCAGGACTCAACATTGCAGATGTCAAGCACTGCCCAGGGGTGACAATGGGTTTATGGGACAGGAACCCAGGGGTGACTGTGCAGAAGGATGTTGCCCTGGGATGGTGCTGTCTTGGCAGTGCAACATGGGGATGCTCTGGGATGGAGAGCTGGGGGTCCATTCCTGGCCACGCCAGCCCCCACCCTGACCCGGCCCCATGTCCCATTGTGCCTGCCCACGGAACCACGAGAGGCAGCTGGCTGGGTCCCCATGGGGCAGCATGGCCTCGGGGGGAGCGGAGTGTGGGAAGCCTCTGCGACGTGCCAGGCTGAGTGCACCTGCTGCCCGCGCCCTGCACTCAGAACCATTCCTCTACAGGGACAGGCGGGTGGCTGGGTGGTGTCAAGTCGCCGGCCGCAGACGTGTCCCGGCAGATGGGTGCTGCGGCGAGGTCAGCACCAGGGCTGCCTTTTACCTCGCTGGGCACTGGAATGGGCAGGAGGCAGCCTAGACAGGGTGGGGAAGCCCAAGGTTAACGGTGCAGGGAGGTCACCAGGAGCCCAGCACAGTCAGGCATGCAAAGGTAACCGTGCCAAGGGTGAGGTGTGCTCCGTGCCCACAGGGACACCCATGGTGTTGCTGCTGCCACGTGAAGGTGACTGTGCCAGGGGTGAGGTGTATTCCATGCCTGCAGGGACCCCACGGCACTGCAACTGCTGTGCCTCAAAGCTCTGCTGAGCAGGACCTTTGCTCCGTCTCACGCAGGGCTGCAGGTTCCCCTGCCAGAAGTCTGCACCGTGTCTTCTCTCACTGTGGAACTGTGACCATGCCAGCACTGCTCACTGTCCTGCGCCAAGTGGCAAAGCTCAGCCAGAGGCAGCCAGGCTCACTGGGCGCAGGGGGCTGGCAGAGTGAGGGGGGACAGTCCATGGCCATGGAGAGGGGCAGGACCTGGGTTTTCAAGGGGCTGATGGAATAGTTTGTCCTCTGATGGAGCTGGAGCTGGGGAGAAAGGCCCTGGCTGAGGTCCCAGTGGGCAGGGAAGGACGTTCCCTGCCTGAGGCATTGCTGCAAGGCCAGCCCAGCTGAAGCAGGCACCTTTGTGCGGTGGCAGACGTGACCTCTGCCGTCTCATACAAGGTTTTACAGCTCAACGATCATATTTCCCCATTTGGAAATTCCTGTTTGCGTCATCCCTGCTCCAAGCGGCCGAACGCACTTGTTGCTACAGAAGCTCCAGGTCTGAGGCAAAGGGAGCCACCAGGAGGAAACCCGGGCGCTAAGAGAGCTTCCTTGGCCCTGTTGGTGTGCACGGGGTCCCCTTGTGACACCTTTGCCCAGAGGTGGTGCGTGCTGCTGTGCTGCAGGGAGTCACCAGTCTCTCCCGAGCAGTGCCTGGTCCTTTGGCCAGTGCTGGCAGCTCCTCGCTTGGTGGCCTTTGGCCTCGCACCTTCCTGTCCTGGCTGCTGCGTGCCCGGCGCGTGCCCGGCGTGGAGCTTCGCGCCGCTATCGATGGCGTGTTGAGGTCCCATCGGCACCAGGCGGTGCGAAGCCTGGGGTGTCCTCCTGCCCCCATGCCCAAGCCGTGGGGAACCGTCCCGGCCTGTGCAGCCCCTGCCCCGTCTGCACCCCCTGCTGCCCCCCCAGCCCCCTGCACCTCCCTCCCTGCCTGCATCCCCCCCCGCCCGCCGCCCCCTCCTCACCCCGCCCCCCCCCCGGCCCCGTGCCCCGCAGCCCCTCCCCGCTCTCCCCCGCAGCCGCCCGCGCCGCCGGCAGAGGAGGCTGTTGCTCCGTCAGAGCCGCCCGGGAAGTGGGGGAACACTTCCCCATATCCAGCCTGGTCCTCCCTCGGCACAACCCGAGGCTGTGTCCTCTCATCCTGTCCTTTGTTCCTTGGGAGCAGAGCCCAGCACCCACCTCACCACCCCCTCCTTTCCAGGAGCTGCAGAGAGCGATGAGGGCTCCCCTCAGCCTCCTCCAGATTAACCCCCCCCCGGGCCCTCAGCCGCTCCCACAACCCCTGTCCTCCAGCCCCTTCCCCAGCTCTGTTCCCTTCTCCGGATGCGCTCCAGCCCCTCAAGGTCCTTCTTGGAGTGAGGGGTCCAAAACAACCCAGGGTTCGAGGTGCTGCGTGCAGGGGACGAGCCCTTCCCTGCTCCTGCTGTCACCCCAGGGCTGAGCCAAGCCAGGTGCTGGTGGCTTCCTTGGCCACCTGGGCCACTGCTGGCTCGTGTTCAGCCGCTGTCGCCCAGCACCCCCAGGGCCTTTTCCTCCAGGCAGCTTTCCAGCTGCTCTTCCCCAAGCCTGGAGCTGCCTGGGGTGGTTGTGATCCAGGTGCAGGACCGGACCCTTGGCCATGTTGAACCCCATCCCATTGGCCTTGGCCATGGATCCAGCCTGTCCCAATCCCTCTGCAGAGCCTCCAAACAGCCACCAACTGGATTTAGCTTTGCTTAGCACAACTCTTTTGCCTCAGCCATCCAGCCAGTTTTTACCAAGCGAAGAGCACACCAGTCTAAGACGTGAGCAGCCAGTTTTTCCAGAAAAACTGTCCTGAAAATGGTGTTAGAAGCTTTACTGAAGTCCAAGTAGACAACATCCACAGCCTTGCCCTCAACCACTAGGTGCGTCACCTTGTCAGAGAAGGAAATCAGGTTGGTCGAGCAGGACCTGCCTTTCTTCAAACCATGCTGGGCCTAATCACCTCTTTAGCCTGGAAGTGCCACGTGATTGCACTCAGGATGATCTGCTCCATAATCTTTCCTGGCAATAGCGTCAGGCTGACAGGCTTGGAGTTCCCCAGATCCTCCCTCCAGCTCTTGTTGGAGATGGGCATCATGTTTGCCAACCTCCAGTCAACTGGGACTCTCCAGTTAGCCAGGAATGCCGACAAATGATGGGCAGCAGCTTGGTGAACACTTCCGCCAGTTCCTTCAGCACCCTTAGGTGGATCTCTTGCGGCCCCATGGACTTGCGTGTGTCCAGATGGAGTAGTAAAGTTGCTAACCCTTTCCCCTTGAGTTGTGCGGTCTCCATTCTTCTCCCCATCCCTGCTTCCCAGCTCGGGGGCTGGGTACCTCGAGAACAACTGGTCTGACTGAGGTGAAGGCAACATCCAGTATCTCAGCCTTTTCCTCAACCTTTCTCACTACATTTCCCCGTATCCACTCAAGGCTGGAGATTCTCCTCAGCTGATGTTTGCTGCTGATGTTTTTATAGAAAGAGTTTTCATTGTCCTTTATCACAGCAGCCAAACTGAGTTCTACTTGGGCTTTGGCCCTACTAATTTTCTCCCTGCATAATCTCACAACATCCTTGTGGTCCTCCTGAGTTGCTGACCCTTCTTCCAAAGGCCATGAATTCCCGGAGTTCCAACCAGAGCTCCCTGTTCAGCCAGGGTGGTCTGTTACCTGCTGGCTCATCTTCTGGCACATGGGGACAGCCAGACCTGTGCTCCTAAGACTCTTGCTGAGGGAATGTCCAGCCTTGCTGGACTCCTTGCCCTTCAGGGCTGCCTCCCAGGGAAGTCTGTTGACCAGGCTCCTAAAGAGGTCAAAGTCTGCCCTCCAGCAGTCTAAGGCGGCCGTTCTGCTGACCCTTCTCCTCACTTCTCCAGGAATCAAAAACTCCATCATGCCATGATTGCTGTGCCCAAGGCAGCCTTCAACCATCCCATCACCCACAAGTCCTTCTCCATTCATGAGCAACAGGTCCAGTGGGCACCTTCCCAGTTGGCTCCCTCACCAGCTGGGTCAGGAAGTTCTCCTCCAAATGCTCCAAGAACCTCCCAGGCTGCTTCCTCTCTGCTGTGCTGTATCCCCAGCAGATATCCCGTGGGTTGAAATCCCCCATGAGGACAAGGGATGGTGATTGTGAGGTTTCTCCCAGCTTACAGAATAATTCACCTGTCTCTTCAACCTGGCTGTGTGCTCTGTAACAGACTCCTACCATGATGTCTCCCTTGTTGGCCTTTTCCCTGATTCTGACTCAGGAACACCCAACCCCATCGTCACCATCATGAGACTCCAAACAACCCAAACACTCCTTAACATACTGCGCTACTCCACCACCTCTCCTCCCTTGCCTGTTCCTTCCGAAGAGTTTGCAGCCCTCCAGTTGTGTGAGCCATCCCACCGTGTTCCCGTGATGGCACAGACACCATAGTTTTCCTGCTGTACAACAGCTCCCAGCTTCTCCTGTTTGTTGCCCGTGCTGCGTGCGTTGGCGCAGGGGCATGGCTGTTGGCCATGTCATCTGCTTAGAGAAGCACCCCTTGGTTCCTTAGAGGTGTTTCACTGGTGTTTTCTTCTTGGCTGCTGTGACCTCAGGAGCCCCTGACTCATCTCCATATGAGTTCAACTCTGCTCCAGTGTACCCAGCATGTCACAGAGATGCAGGCTAAGGATCCCTCCTAGCACCCTGTCCCTCTAACCTTGCCATAGCATCCCTCCACTTGTCTCGGGCAAGCCTGATGTGCCACTCCCCCTTCCAGTTGGTTTAAAGCCCCACAAGCTCCTAAGCAAAGATCCCCTTCCTCTTGGAGAAAGGTGAATCTCATCAGATGCCAGCAAGCCTGGTGCTGTGTAAACCACCCCATTATTGAAGAATTCCAAATTGTGGCTATGACAGCAGCCATGGAGTCATGTGTTAATAGACTGGGTGCGTCTGTTTCTTCCAGTGTCACTGCCCACAACGGGAAGGAAAGAGGGAAAAATAATCTTGTGCTCCAGATGCCTTACTAGCCAAGCCACGGCCCTGGAGGCTCTTTTGAACGCCCTTGGACTATGCAATGCAGCTTCATCACCTCCCATGGAAGAGCGTAATGGGCAATAGTCCCAGGCCGTCCCTGGCTGGGAAATTTCCTAGTCTTGTCCTTGACCTGGGCCCCAAGAGGCAGCAGAATTCCCTATGAGAGGGTCTGTTTGTGTCTGGGGGAAAGTATGTTGCATTCCCCTTAGCTGGATAAAGGGAGGTGACGGAGGGGTTTAGAAGATGGGCAGATGAGGTGCTCAGGGACGGTTTAGCAGTGGACAGGTACGGTTGGACTCTGTGATCTCAAAGGTCTTTTCCAACCAAGTGGTTCTATGATATTGGACCCTCTGTTCCCCTCAGAAGGGAGTTGCCCACACCTATAACCTGTCTTTTCCACCTCGTGAAGGAGATCTCGATGAGGAGGGGCTGGCCCTTCTGACGCTGGCAATACCCCTGGTCCTCATCTGCCCCTGCCTGGCCCTCCACCTCCTCCTCCTGAGCGCAGAGCCCAAAGCTCAGAGCCCAGAGGCACCCGGGAAGTGAGGTGGGCCAGGAGGGGCTTCGCTGGCCACCCCAAGCATGGACTTGCCCCCGTTCCCTCCTGTCCTTTGAGACACAGGTTTTTGCCCAGCAGGGGAAGGGATGCAGCACCAGTTTTTCCTGGTGGCCTCTCCCGTTTCCATCTCTCTTGCACTGGTGCCCCTCAGCCTTTCTGCTCCCTGGCACGGCTGTGCCACCAGGCCGAGCAGACCCCGGGTGACCCCACACCCCGCCTGTCCCTGCATCCCGGGGGCCTCGGGTTTTGCCGGGGGCATCGGGGCTGCCCGGGGCCCCTGGGGAGCAGCTCTGGTGCCACGGCAGGGGGGGCTCCGGGGGACGCTGAGCCTCGCAGGGACCCCCCAACCCGGGGCTGGCGGGGTCACCTCGCGGCCCCTCCCCGCTCGCTGCCGCCCACGCAGTGCTTCCCGGTGCTGGCGGGGCCGGGGCGGGCCGGGCCGGGGCTGCCGGGCTCTACTTAAGCGCCCGGCGGCGGGACGGGGGCAGCACCATGAGGACAGACTCGGCTCCGCTGCTGCTGCTGCTGCTGCTGCTCCTCCTCCCGCTCCCGGGCCCCTTCGGGGGCCGTCGGGGGGCGGCGGGGCAGCTCCTGCCGGGTGAGCGCCACCCCCGGGGCGGGGGGCCAGGGAGAGAGGGTCCTAGGGCAGAGCATCCTGGAGAGGTGGGGTCCTGCGGTGCAGCATCCCCGGGAGGAGGGGCCCGAGGAGAGAGGATCCCGGCGAGGGGGAGTCCCGGAGCACAACATCCTGGGGCGGGGGGTCCCGGGGCGGGGGGTCCCGGAGCTGCAGGATCACAGGGTGCAGCATCCCGGGGCGGGGGGTGTGTGTGGGGGGTGTGTGTGTCCTGGGGCGGGGGTGGCTCCAACAAGGGGATCCCCACTGGGGCCAGGGGGCCCTACCCACTGCACTGACCCCCCTGCCCACCCTCCCAGGCAAGAGAGGCGAGTGCCCCCCGCCCGGCAAGAACCCCGCGACGGTTTGTGGCTACTTCTGCTCGGCGGATGCGGATTGCGCGGGCAGCGAGCGCTGCTGCGACACCGGCTGCGGCCGGGAGTGCCGGCTGCCCGAGGGAGGTGAGGGCATCCTGGCTCTGCCCTCGAGGCGGGATGTGAAACCTGGGACCCGTGGCTGTGCCCTCAGAAGGGGCTGCAGCCCCCTCGGGGCACAAGTCCTGCAGCCCAAGACCCCTGTCTCTGCCCTCGAGGGGGCTGCAGCCACGTCGGTGTGCGAGTCCTGCAGCCTCCCACCCAGCCCCTATGTTTGCCAGAGGGCAAACCCGCGTCCTGGTGTTTAGACGGGTCTGGGCTCCTCGGCCACTGCTCACCAGATGCAGCACCCACAAGGGCTGGTGTTGGTGGCCCCTTGTGCCCGACATACCCCTGCTGTGGTGTTGGGGGACAGGGGTGCCTGTTGCTCCTCACCCACAGGAGCTGGGGGTGGGCGCCCCGGGGTGGGCGCCCCAGGATGGGCTGGGTGGTAGGAGCAGGCAGGGGCTGGTGGGGCTCTGACCCTGTGGGACACCCCCAGAAAAGAGAGGCTTCTGCCCACGGCCGGACCCTGACATGATGAGCATCTGCCTGGTGGAATGCAAAAGCGACAGCGACTGCGAAGGCAGAAATAAGTGCTGCGCCATGGGCTGCCACATTCACTGCATGCAAGCTGTGTCAGGTAAGGGTGGCCAGGGGCTTGGTGGGAGGGGCATGCAGCCAGGACAGACCCCTCTGTGAGCCCATCTCCTTTCCCACTCGCAGCCCACCCGGGTGTCTGCCCCAAGAAAAAGGTGCTGCAGACCTTTGCGCCCTGCAAGAGCAGCTGCATGGACGACACTGACTGTCCCCCCCACCAGAAGTGCTGCTTCACGGGCTGTGGCCTTGGCTGCCTGGCTCCAGAAAGAGGTACCATCACCCCACTCCTGCCTGCAGGCTGAGGCCCCTGAATGGGTCCTGCTGCCTCTAACGGCCCCATATCCATGGGTGACTTTGTCACGTCCCACTCTCACGCCTGGTCCATGCAGGGGACGCTGCTGTCACTACACCTGCAACTCCATCACGGGGCCCTGCCAGCCCTCCAGGTGTTTGTGGTGGGTGATCTCAACCAGCTCACAGCTCCATCACGGGAGCTGGCAGTGTCCCTGGTCAGAACCAGGCAATAGTGTCATCACAATTTTACAGCCGGATCAAAGTCAGAAACCTGACTGCTGAGGCGCTCAGCCCGCACAGGCGGAAAAGCCTGCTCCTGCACTCACCTTCCAACGTCTCTGCCGAAGGTGCTGGGCACAGGGTGTGTGCACAGGACAGCTGGGGGCTGCTGGAGCCACAGTGGTCCTGTGGGCTGGGGGGCCCTAACCATGTGGGTGCTCACCCTGTTGTGACACTCGTTTCTGAGCGGAGCCACAGACGGTTGGGGCTGTTGGTGGTCAGACATCCTCTGCGGTGGCTCAGCTTCCCTGGCACAGCCGTTGTATCCACACGCAACATGGGAACCATGAAAGCTGCTGCTGGCTGTGCCCATCCCTGGGGGTGCAGTGGGGGGCACCCTGTGCTTGGGGCTGGGGGCAGATGCTCTGGGGGTGAGTGCGGCAGCCAGTGCAGGGCCAGCGCTGCTCCCAGCACCTCTTCCCTGCTGCCTCCCCCCATGCCCTGCCCTGCCTGCACCCCCTCCTCACTGTCCCCTCTTCTCCCCCAGGAAAACCCTAGGAGTGACCCAAGGAGGAGGCATTAGTGAGGCCTGGGCCCCTCCGTGAGGCTGGGGTCTGCGGTGGTGCTTGCTGCACTTTGCCCCTTGCAATAAAGATGCCAGGACACCTGGCTCACAGCAGTCCAGTCTCTGCTGTCTCTCTTTCGCGGCACCTCCCTCCTGCCAGTGGCTCCATGAGCTGCCCATCACCTTCCTGCTGCCCATCCCGCTGCCCATCCTGGCCGTGTCCACCTGTGCTGGAGCTGGGAGCCCTGCCCCTGCCTGAGCTTGGGACCTTTGTCCAGGTGGTAGGTGGCCCCATCCAGCCCCATCCCTTGTCTCCCGCACCCTGTCCCCCCATTCTCAGCACCCTATTCTCGATGCCGGCAAGGGCTGTGACTGCTGTGCAAGGGGCTCAGGATGTGGTGTGTGACGCTGGGCTGCCCTGGCAAAGAGGGCGCTGGTCCAGGCAGGAGGCTGCCCGCCGCAGCCCAGCACCCCTCGGGCTGCCCCCCATGATCTGGCTCTCAGGAGCTGATGGCACCGGCTGCCCGAACATGCCTACTGCTCCCGAACAGCTCTGACAGCTCCGATCCATAACTGGAGAAAGAGACACAGGGCTGGTGCTGGGAAGGTGTTGGGTGCCCCTGCCCTGTGCCCCACAGCGCAGCCCGGCCGGTGGCACAGCCATGTATGGCGCGCGGGCTGACGGCACGGGGAAGGCGGCCTCCCCAAATGGGGTTTTTATTACAGCCATACATCATGGCAGCGGGCCGATGCGCGCAGACGGCAGTGATTTTTCTTCATGGTTTACAGACAAATGAGGGGAAGGAAAATTGATGTGAACTTTGTTATAGCGAGAGGTCAGGCACCGGCAGGGAGCTGGTTATGGATGAGGTGCCCCCAGGCCTCTCCTGTCCCACTTCTCGATGCCGATGGATGGGAGCAGTGGTGGGACTGGGAGCATCGTCTCCGGCGTGGAGACTGTGCTGCTGCTCCTGGAGGCTGGAAGGGGGAGTCCTGGCTTCCCCAGACCCCCATCATGGCCCCAAGTGGGCAGCTGCACCCAGTCACTGTCAGAAGGATGCTCGGAGGGATGCTCGCTGCTCAGGTGCGAGGATCACATGGGCAGCATTATTAATTCCAGCAAATATCCATTAGTGCTGCAAACGTGGGCGCTGTCAGCAGTTTCTGGCGAGATCTCGACTGCTTTCACCACAATTAAAGTTGCCTCCAAACACCACGGTCCTGCCCACTGTGAGATAACAGTTAATACCCTCAAATAGTGACTATCAGCTTTGCCACAAGGCCCATAAATATTAATACAATTCTAATTAGTTCCTTTAAGTACATTGCCTAAATTAAGCCTTTCCTCAGCAATAAATCAGTGGCGTTTGCCGCCCAGTTCACGTGCGGGAGGTGGATCAGGAGCTCTGTCCGCCTGCCCCATGCCAATCCCTGCCTGCTTGGGGCTGGGATCCACGGCCACTGGAGTGAGGGCTGGTGCCTAGCTGGAAGTGCTCCCATTTTGGGGTGTTCAGGATGGGGAAGAGCAGGTGGGTTTTGAGGCTGGAGGAGCTGGGAGCCATCCCACATGGCCACTGTGGTGATTTCTCACCATGCACAAGGGCTGTCTTGGCCCATGCCACGCAACATCAGTCCTTGGTCCTCAGCTCCACCTGCACCTTCTTGCAGCATGAGCAGAGCTCGAGTGCTGAGCCCTGTCCCCTCCCATGGGGTTGGCCGGTGGGTGAGGATCTCACAGAGCTGCTGGCGGTGGCAGGATGGTCCCTGTGGCCCCTCCACCACCTGGCACGTCTGGGCTTGGTTTTGGGGCAAACCCTGGCCCTGATCCTGCACCCCAGGGAGGTCCCAGCACTGTGGGCAGGACCTTGTCAAGGGCTGCAAGAACGCAGTTTGAAAGCACCTGATAAAACATTTCCAAAGGAGCCCCTGGTCACAGATATAAAAATAAACCAACCATTAGAGTCAGAAGAGGAAAGGGAGCCCAGGCTCCACTGAACAAGCAGAGAGCGCCCTGCGACCTTCATCAGCAGTAATGTTATTAATACATTTTTCCCCAGGTGCACCCAGATTTGCATTCCCAGCAATTTGCACAATAATGAGGCGCGCTGACCATGGCTCACCCGGCAGCAACCACCTCCCAGTCGATGGCACCGTGCTGGCAAGCTCATCTGCTGCAGCCGCAGCGTTGCTGTGCATCCTCGGTGCTGCTGTGCCCTGGCTGGCCCTGCACCCCTGCACCCCAACACCACAGGGCAGGAAGGGATGGGCTTCTGGGGGGTTGCAGGAACCCACTGGAGGTGGCCAGGGCTGGTGTGCACAGGAGCTGTGTGCCCAGCAACCCACTGTCACTGCTGTGGAGCCCAGCCGAGTGCTCCTGCCCCATGCCAGCCTCCTCCAGCCTTCATCCCCAGCTCTGATTCCTCCTCCTGGGAGGTGGCAGCGGCAGCCGTCCTGCTCACATCGCCCCTGAGCTGGAGGAGGGAGGATGCCTTCGAAGGGGCTTGTGTGTGTGCATGGAGGAGTGAGTGTGCCCACAGGGGCACAGGGATGCACAGGGCGAGGGCACAGGGTGAGGTTTGGGTGTGGGTGGACATGGCGCACGCCCTCCCCACTCACTGGCATTGGTGGCACTGGAAAACAGCAAATACCAAACTCATTTGCTTGAGGAGAAATTAATATGGTGTGAAGCCTGTAGTGGGTGATTTAAGAAGTGAATTTAAAATCTCAACACAAATAGAATTTTTTTTATAAGGTCAGGAGAAAGATTAAACGCTACAGACAAGCGCGGCACTTGCCATTTCCAGCATCACTTTCGCCATGAATATTTCAGGCTGGCACCATATCCCTGTGCTGCCCATGGGTGTCAGAGCCCGCTTGCCCCGGTGGGGTGAAAGCTGATCCAGGCACAGTGCTGGGCAGGCAGGACATCCCTGGCGAGGGCAGGAGGTCTCATCATCCCTGTCCCCATGTGGTGGCCCAGCTCTCTGTGGGCACACGGCAGCACCCGTGATTCTCTGTGGGCATGGAGGGATGGGAGGAGGTGTGTGGGACCACACTGCCAGCAGCACCAGTGGGGCCAGATGTGTCCAGCTCAGCCTGGGCAAGGGTCTGGCCCCGGAGCCTGCCAGGCGCTGCCGCCAGCAGTGAAGGTGCCCCTGGCGCAGGGGGCAGTTGTGTAGCCCAAGCTGTGGTGCCCACTGCCAGGTCCTGGCTCCCTCTCCCGCTGCCCAGCAGGGACCAAGACTGATGGCAAGAGATTTGAAAGGCTCCAAATGTGGAGGTTATACGGCCGAGCCACCCCCATCCATCACCAGGTGTTCATTATTAAGTAACACCCTGCATGCCGGGCTGATTTCACACCTTATCTGAACCCAGCAGCTGTGCCCTAAATCCTGAGCGCCGTGCCTGTCTGGAGGAATTCGCCTGCCTGTACTTAAAATTAGTGTTAGCATCTATCATTTCCCCACACCAAATGGCTTTTGTGTCGGCGCTTGGCAGTGCTCATCCGTCACCAGGGCTCTGGGCTGCCCAGCTCCGTACCCTCTCCGTCACTGTCACAGGACCCCTTGTTGACAAAATGTCACCCAAAGGACAAGTGCAAGGGCTTGGCCTCTCCCTTCTGCCTGGGCTGGTGGCAGTGCCGGCCGTGAGCACGTTTTCCATCCTTTTGGGCACAGTGGGCATCAGCTCTGCTCCTGATGGGCTGTTCCCATCCCTCCAGCCCACTGTAGCTGGGCACACGGTGTGGGCACAGCGATCCTCCCCTGGAGCAGTGGCTCGCCGCCTCCTGCCGCGCCAACCACAGCCACATGGCTGGGCCCCTCCTGGCAGCGGCTACCGGCAGCCGGCCCTGGCGAGGAGCTCCTGCCATGCAGGGGCTGCTGGAGCTGTCGGCGTGATGAAAAGCCTCCCGCAGCAATGCAGATAACATACAAGCACAGGTCAGGCGAAGCCCGTGTAGCCCATCCATCAGCGCTGCCGCTACAGGCACTCCCGGTGCCACCATCTGATGTGCGTTATCCGCACAAATGTGTTCCTTCCCCCAAGGTTAAACGGATGAGTGAGGTTCGGGCGCTGACAGCTCTCCTGCCCCGCGGAAGCGATAAACGAGCTGCAAGAACCAGAGGGGAAAAAAAAGGTTTGTTTTCTGTCAAATGCTCCCTTTGATGGTGCCGGCATGAAGACGGCGGCAGCGCAGAGATGGGCGTGAGGATGGGGATCTGCCGCTGGCACGGCCGCAGGGCAGCTGGCGATAGGCACTGTCACAGCGCATTGGGTGCTGCCGAGTCACCGGTACTGACAAAGAGAGGGCTCGGCCAGAGGCTGGAGCACCAAGTGGTCCTGGCGGTGCCATCGAGGCATGGGGTTGGGTGGGCTGGCCACAAGCCAGCACTTCCCCTGCCCTGGCTCCCACAATGCATGCCGCATGCCAAGGGCGGGCAGCGCCATAGGCCTCCCCAGCTCTGCCTCAGTGTGGGATGCCCAGGGCCTGATCCTGGCTGTGACCCCACCGAGCCGCCCTGCCATGGGGCGTGTGCCAGCCGGGCGTTTGCATCCCTGCACCGCATCCCTGCCGCGCTGTCGCTGCCCTCGCTCAATGTCACACTTGGAGCCTGTCAGCCTGAAAAAAGGTTTGCAGCCGATAAGCGATCGGGCTGTCAGCCGCGAGTGCTGCTCGCTCGTGATTTACTGCAGCGTCGCTAACGGAGCACAGATTTTTCTTAATCTAAATTGAAAACTACTCAAGTAGAAAAATAATTTCATTGCTTCATCTTGAAGGGGCGGGGGGAAAGGAGGGGGGAGAGCTGTGCCAGGGCAGGCAAAGCCGGGGCTTTCTGTGCCCCCCATGCCCCCTGCAGCTCCACGCCTCTGCCGGGCAGGGCTGGCACCACACCACTGTACCCATCACCTCCGGCAACTCCTGTGCCAGAGAAAAACAGCAACTTCTGCTCAGGCAGTAAAACTCTGTTGCTGTGCCCCATGCCTGAGCCTGGCGGGAGCTGCTGGCACGTGCCCAGGCCAAGGTGGGCTGAAGGGACTGCATCCCCACCTAAGGGGCATGGGAGAGGCCTCGAGGCATTCCAGTGGGGAAACAGGACAGTGCCACATCCCTGTGGCATCCTGGAGCAGCACAGAGAGGGCCTGGAGCTGTGGCACTCGTGGTGCCACAGTTTGCCATACCCCTGTGCTTTGCTGTGCTGTGGTCCCCACTGTGCCCTGGTGCTTTGCTGTGCTGTGGTGCCTGCCATGCCCTGGTGCGCTGCTGTGCCCCAGCAGTTCGGAGCGCTGTGGTGCTTTGCCATGCCACAGGGCTCCCTGTGCCACAGTGCTGCATGGCCAAGCAGGGCAAGGGGCACCTTGGATGTGCGAGTCCTCTGATCCAATGAGGAGGCTGTGATGGTGCCAGATCCTGCTGCTTCTTTGGGTCTGGCAGACAATCCAGCTGGCAAACCAATGCACTTGTGGCACTGTGGATATGCCACACCGGTGCGTCTGCAGCCCTACATTTGGGAAGGTGCTGTGCCAGCCATGCTGGCAGCTGGGCACACTGCGTGGCAGTGTTGTGGGGACACCAGAGCTGCCACTATCCTCTCCACGTGGCACAGGAGGCCCCACAGAGCAAGGTCTCACGTTCAGCAGCTCCAAAGTACTCTTGCTCTGCCTCAGAAGAGTCTTAACACGGAGTCTGCCCTGCGCCCCCCCAGCTCCCTGTCAGGGCCAGCGGTGTGGGCAGGCATCCAGTGGGTGAGCCTGACACCCCTGCCAGCAGTGCCTGTCGCCCAGCCCTGATCCATCTGGCTTTGCAGCAGAGAACACCAGGAGGGGCTGGGAGCGAGGCTGGGAACCAGCTGGGTCTTCTCAGGGGTTGCAGAGCGCAGCTGGGCTGGGCTCACCCTGTGCAGGGGCAGGATCCGGCCATTCTCCACCAGCCAGGAGCTGGGATGAGGCACGAGGAGAGGGCATGGGGCAGACGCTCCCCCGCGGTTCAGCTCCAGGGTTATGGGGTGCAGCCTGGCCTGGGCCCCGCTCACCACTCTCAGAGCTTCGCCGCAGACCCCGGTGCCGGTGCCATGGGTGCAGGTGGGGATGCAATGCCTCGCAGAGATTGGCAATTTGGAGTGCGAGCGGATTCTGGGAGCATTTGCTGAGCTGGATAATAACGCGCCCAGTGAGCTGCGTCCTGACCATGCTGCCAAAATTAAAGGAATTTTTTTCCCCTTTAATTTAAAAGTCACCACTGGGAAATCGCTGCCGGCCTCAGCCCTGATTTCCCCTCAGGCTGCCTTCCTGCAGAAATCTTTAATTTTGATTGTCACACTTTGTGGAGTTTAACTAGGGGAAGCAGAGCCATAAATAAGGTGTCGCTCTGGCATCACAGCTCCAGCTGTGCTGGGACAGCAAGCGGCACTGGTGCGGGAGGGAGGGCAGCCTGGACACTGCCATGGTCACAGCCACTCCGCCAGGGCTGATGGGCACTGGCTGCCCTCTCTTCTCTCCCCCTGCCCACCCTCACGGTCCCTCGCAACCTGATTCCACACATCAGCTCGCTTTCATTAGGAGGGTCTGTCCCTCTGTCTGTCACAGGAATCGACAGCTTCATGAAAATTCCATTAATTTTCATGCCAGAGCTGGCTTCTCCAGCACCCACACCTCCTGGCCCACGGTGCTGGCTGGGTCTGCCAACGCTCTGCCCTGGCATCCCAACAGGCACCCAGCACCCCAGGACGGTGACTGGGAGCCGCTGGCATTAGACCAATTCCTGCCAGGGTGGGAGAGCGGCACCAGAGAGGGAGGGCAGAGGCTGCCGACTTTACTCCACACTCGGCTCTGTCACTGGGGTGCTCGTGCCCCGCAGCCCGGGCTCAGTCAGGCATGTGCCATGGGGCGGGAGCAGGCACCGTGGCAGAGCTGACGCTGGAGCAGAGTTTCTCCTCTCCCTCCTGGGGCCCTGGGATGGAATCACCTGTCTGTTCGTTAGGAACGGACAAAGAGTACCCCAGCCCTGCCAGTGGCTCAGGCAGTGGGTCCAGGCTCCCTGGACCATGGTGGGGAGCTGGCACTGGCATGGCACGGGGCAGCTGCAGCAGCACCGGGACTGGGCAGGTGCTGCACTGATCACTCAACAAACTGTTGGAGCCCCCCTTGCCCTCAGGCAGAGGAGCCCCTGGGCAGAGGAGCCCCCGGCCCTCTCTGTGTCTCTACAGGCAAACCACCCACCGGCCTTGCGGCTGCTCCCCATCTCGCGCCCCGGTGGGTGCCCAGCTCCGACACAGCTGGTTTCTCCATTCAGCTTCACCCCATTTTTAATGGGAAAGGTTTGAGCCTCAGCTCACGATTCCTGCAGCAATTTGGTCTGAGATTTCTTTCTTTCCCTCCATTATCCACTCTGATTAACTCAGCTGCTCCTGTCAGCTCCCATTCACGGCACGGCCAGTGCTGCAAGAACCAGTTAAAATGCATGAGCTGCATCCCAGCTGCTCCTGGGCAGCGACGCTGAATGGAGGACAGGGCTGAGGAGAAGGAGCTGTGGCAGGGGTGGCATGGGCGGCAGAGCGGGCACTGAGGGTTGCGGGGCTGCCGCCATCCCCCGTCCCTGCTGGGGAGCCCCCAGGTGCTGGTGAGGAGCCAGAGGTGCTGGCAGCTGTGGGCAGGGCGCTGCCACCTCCTGCGCTGCTGGGTGCTCAGGGGTGCAGCTTCCCTGCTTTTCAAACACCCTTCTGACATTCCAGCTCTAACTTGTTCCCTTTTTCTCATTTTAATACAACCAAAAGCATTTGGAGCCACTGCTGCACCCAGGAAACAGCCAGATCTGACACAATCACAGAGTGGCTTCAACCGGGCTGTTTTCCTAACGGTTTGTGATACCAGCCCATCCCCCCTGCACCCTCCGTGCTCCCAACCCCCTGAGGCATCATTTACATTTCTTAATAACCCCTCATTAATATTCATGACGTGGGGAGGGCAATAACGGCTGAGCGCACAGCACTAATTCAATTTCAGGCAGCCTTGGTGTGTTTAGTTAATCACCGGGGGACCCGGGTTACTCAGTACAATTATTTATTCGGAATTAGATCTCGAGGCATCTGGATTGGAACCTGAACTCAGAATAAAATTAAACGGGGATTCTCCCCCTCACCTCCTCCTGCCGCTGCGCCCCCGCCCCCGCTGTGCCCCACAGCCCCACCACGCTGAGCCAATGCCCGCACCGGAGCTGCACTGCCGTGACCATGGTGTGGCTCGGGCTTCTCCCCACAGAATCCTGGGATGGTTTGGGTTGGAAGTGACCCCAAAGCCCATCCAGTGCCACCCCCTGCCATGAGCAGGGACACCTCCCAGTGGATCAGGGGGCTCAAACTCCCATCCAACCTGGCCTTGGGCACCTCCAGGGATGGGGCAGCCACCACTGCTCTGGGCACCCTGGGCCAGGGCCTCCCCACCCTCACAGCAAAGCATTTCTTCCCAAGATCTCATCTTAATCTCCCCTCTTTCAGCCCCAACTGAACGGTTTGTTCCCTCTCGTTCTGTCCCCGCACTCCCTGATCCAGAGCCCCTCCCCAGCTTTCCTGGAGCCCCTTTCAGTGCTGGGAGGCTGCTCTAAGGTCTCTCCATCGCAGCAGCTGCTGGGCCCTGGCTCCTGCGTCCCCGGCTCCTGCGTCCCCAGGCCAGAAGCACAGCCGCAGCCCCAACAGCTGCAGCCCCAACAGCCACAGCCCCACAGTCCTGGGGTTAAAGGGATGTCATCGGCCTCGAGGGCTCCAGTGACGCCCTGGCCTCTGCAGAGGGTGGGAGCCTGGGGATGTGGAGCCAAGTTTCTGTCCTTCCATCGGGTCCTTGCTCTCCTGACCAAGCGAAGTCACAGGGTTTGCTCCAGCCTGTCCAGAGCTTTCAGCCCCTTTCCACAGCTTTGCCGCTTGCTCTGCCCCTCCCTGGGAGAGGCTGGTGCACCCCACGGTGGCCGTCTCATCCCCATCCTTTCATGTCCTTCAGGGCATGTTTTATGCTTTGATTTTACTCCTGGTTTTCCTTTTTAATTCAATACTTTGTCCCTGTGGTCCAACTCCTCTTATTGGATGAACCCTCTGTTATTGAATCCAGCCCTGCAGCAGCTCGGTGACAATTGGGTTTCCCGGCCGCAGCGAGGCTGTGTTGGAGAGAGACGAGGCTGCAGAGTGCGGGGACGGGAGGAGCTGTGGCTGGTTTGGTGGCAGCGGCTCTGGGCTGTGCTCTGCGGCTCCGTATGTCGCGTCCGCTCTCCGAGCACCCTGGGGCTCATGGTGCTGGGCAAGGGTGGGCAGGAGGAAGGGCCTCGCGGGTCACTGCCAGGCGCTGTGCAGGGAGGGGCTGTGGGGACAGCCTGGACCAGGCATGCAGGGGCTCCGACTCTTCCCACAGCACTCGGCTGCCATTGGCCCCGGTGCCCACAGAGCCCTGGCTGTGTCCCAGGGTTTCCACCGCCCTTCCTGCGGGGCAGGAGGCGCTGGCACCCTGCTTTGGTTTGCATTCGCTCCTTTCGTGTTCCAAATTCCTCTTCACAGGGTGGGCTGGGGGCTGCATCCCTGCTGGGTTTCCAGTGCCAGGGTGAGAAATGGCTCTGGAGGTTTGTGCCCTTCCCATGGGGCTGCCGAGCCCTGGCTGCCCCGTCCCATTCCAGCAGGTACAGTTCATGCAGCTCTGGCCTCTCAAATCTGCAACTTTGTTTTTCTGAACATGCCGCAGCCTCGCAGCCCTCTCCGGGGAGCGAGGGGCACCTTCCCTATGCCTTTGCCTCATGCAGAGCCTCTTCAGGAGGGTGGTGCTGGCTTTGCCAGCAGCACCTGGGTGTCCTGGCTCCAGTTTGAAGATTCTTCCCTTTGTCCCGCACGTTTCCCCATTGGCATTTGCACATGGGTGCTGCCATCGGCCGAGGCCAAGCAACCCGACCAAGGCTGGAGACACAGGTGTGTGCCAGCGAGCTGCCACAGTTGTGCCATGCTGTGCCCCCTGTGGCTCTGCCAGCCCCAGGAGCCATGTGGCAATCACACGCGTGCGTCCACACTCCTTGAGCAACCACAAGGTCCCATCCCGCTGCTGCGGAACACTCCGGCCGTGCAGGCAGGGATCAGCCGGTGGTTATCTCCCATTTATCTCCTCTGTAATGTGCAGAGCGGAGTTAATTTTGTCATGACTGATCTCTCCTGTGTTTTATTGAAGCACTGGGGGTGCGAGGGGCTTCTCTGCAAGCATTATATACATTTTTAATTTTGTGCCTCCCGCCGAGGTAACAGTGCAGCAGCGACAGTTGTTGTGGTATGAAGAACGGTTTGGGCTCCAAGCTGCTTATAAGGCATAGTTGAGATAAATTCAGTCAGATTTTGGGCAAGTTTGACTCTCTTCTAATTATTGCTATTTGTTAAATTGAAGAATGCCTCTCTCTGCCCGTGACTCTGCATCCTGGAGAGTTACAGCGCTCCGAGCGGTCCATGTGGTCCCTCCGGCAGCTGTTGCTGCTCAGTGCTGGCCCCCCTCAAGGTGACAGTGGGGAAGGACGCTGGGTATAAACAGAGGTGGTGTCAATAATCCCTGCAGCAGCTCCTGCACCACCAGGGCTGCGCAGCGTGGGATCCAGCTGCCACCTACGGAAAAGGGACCAAAATAAAGTGACGCTTTCGGTGCCTCTGCTTTGCAGCGGTGACAGATGGATCCCAGGGCCGCATCCCGGGGTGGTCAGGGCTGGATTCCCGATTCCTGCCCTCTGACCGCCGCCCTGCCTCGGCCGCACGCACACCCGGGGCTGCTTTGCGGCAGTGTGGCACCGCCCTGCCGCTCGCTTTTCGGCAGCGTTCCTCCGGGCTCGCTTTACGGCAGCGTGGTGCCCACTTTGGCTCGCTTTCTGGCACCACCCTCCCAGCTCGCTTTGTGGCAGTGTGGCACCCCCCCGCCCCCCCCCCCCCCCACTCGCTTACTTTACGGCGCGGTGTCGCACGGCGGGGCCGCAGTCATGGATGTGGGGGAACTGCTCAGCTACCAGGTGAGCGGGATCGGGGGTGGGCGGCGGCCCGGTCTTTCCCGCTGCGGGCACTCAGAGCACCTGGGCCAGCAGGGGGAGGGAGGGGATTCTGCCTATGCTCTGTTCTGTGAGACTCCACCTGGTGCCCTGGATCCAGTTCTCGAGTCCTGAGCACAGGAAGATACGAATCTGTTGGAGTGGGGCCAGAGAAGGCCACGGAGATGGCCCGAGGGCTGGAGCACCTCCCGTGTGAGGATAGGCTGGGAGAGCTGGGGTTGTTCAGCCTGGAGAAGGCTGAGGGGAGACCTTAGAGCAGCCTCCCAGTTGGGGCTGGGAGGGGCTCCAGGAAAGCTGGGGAGGGGCTCTGGATCAGGGAGTGCAGGGACAGGACAAGAAGGAACGGATTTGAGATGAAAGAGGGGAGATTGAGAAGAGATCTTAGGGAGAAATGTTTTCCTGTGAGGGTTCGGAGGCACTGGTTGCCCAGGGCAGTGGTGGCTGCCCCATGCCTGGAGGTGTTCCAGGCCAGGTTGGATGGGGCTTGGAGCCCCCTGGTCCAGTGGGAGGTGTCCCTGCCCGTGGTAGGGGATTGGAACTGAGTGGTCTTTGAGATCCCTTCTAACCCAAACGATTCCATGATTCTATGATTCTTTCCGGCCTGCAGAGCCCAAGGCTGCTGTGCAGAGCTTGCCCAGCTGCTCTTGGTGCCCTCTCCTTGTGCTGGTGGTTCCTAGTCCCCATTTTCTCTGCTCGTGCCACTCTGTCCACAGACAGGCAGGGCGCAAGGATCTCACTGCATGCGCCTGCTCTGAAGTGGAGTCTGTGCTCATTTTCTGGCTTGCATTCCATTCTGTTCTCCAACCACTTTTATGGCAGTGGGTTTGATTTTTACTGAAGTGTTCTGAAAAAGTTTTCCTTCTTATAAAGGTTCCTATTAACTCATGAGCGTTTCTCTCCTCTCGGCATGTGGCTGTTGGTGTTTGTTGTTTGGGGTTCAGTTTATCAGCCGATGGGGTAAATCGTGTGTTTATCATTGTGGGATGGGTTCTGCTCTTCCGTGGATTGGGGTGGGAGAGCGCTGATTGCGATGGTATTGGATGCATTTGCTGCCGTTCCTGCATATAGTGGTGCTGGCTGGTGTTTTAGTTCCTGGCCGAATCGTGGTGGTGGCCTCTCCCTGCAGAGTCAGTGGGGAGAGAAGTGCTCTGAGGCATCACCTGCCTGTACGTAACAGTAGGCAGTTACCTGGCTTCTCAACCACTGCATCTTAATCCCAAATGCAGGGTTCTTTGTGGAGCTCCTTCCCTCGTGCTGTCTAGGTTGCGCTGGTCCGAGGGGCCTGCAGTGTGTGGAGGCGAAAGCGCATTCCGCTGCGCAGCGTCTGTGCATTCAGAATGGGTTATTCTGAGAGGCACAGGAAAGAGGGACTTTCCCTTTTGATCTGGGAAACTTGCCATCCTCTTTTTCCTGGGCTATCAAAATACCCTGGAGCGTGGTGGTGAGAACAGGCTTCCTTTGGGCACTCAACTGGGTTCCTGCCTGACACGGCTGCAGGATGCGTCCTCCGCAGGCTGCTCTGTGGTCTTGAACCGCCCTCCCCTGCTTGGTATCTGCTCAGCTTTTCCTCTTCCACCTGCTGTTTTTTCTAGTGTTTTTTCAGTACTGAATTAAAATGATCACTTCTGTTCTTGTGATTCTTTGCCCTCCTTACCCTCAGTCATGGTCAGTGGTGCTGTCCTTTCATCGTTCCAGAGTGCAGGTGTGATTCCACACCTCAGGCGCAGAAAGGAAAACCTGTGTGGAGTTTCTCATAGTTGGTGTTTTTTAACCCAGCTCCGTGTTGGGTTTATGTTTTCGTTTTTCTCTCTTGCTCTGAAGACATGAAGCCTGCAGGTTTCCCTTCTGCGCTGGAGGACAGTGCGTGTCCATTTTGCTTTGATCTCTTGGACTTTGTATGCCTTCCTGCTGGATGAGCCTTGGGTACCAGGGCGTCTGGCGCTGCGTCTGACAGCGCGAGGCTGTGTTCTGTGGGGCCAGAGGAAGGAAACGCTACTGGGTGTTGTAGTTTCAGTTTCTTTTCCTGCTGCCAAAATTGTTCTTTGTGGGACCAAACATTCTGCAGCTTCCAGCCAAGGACTGATATGGTTCCTGAAGGTCCCGTCCTGGCTCTGGGCTCTCGGTACGGGTGGTTCCTGGGGTAGCAGGGAGGTAGCACTTCAGAGGAGGTGCTGGGTTTCAATGTCTGTGAATTATGGCTCCTGGGGCTTGAGGAGACGGTGCATACGGGTGGAATTGATGGAGGAGTAGAAGACAGATAAACAGCTCTGACTCTGGGAACAGGAGGTTCTCTCTGTGAGGGTGCATCTGCCTGGAAGAGGAGAGCAGAAGCTGGATACGAGAGGTCTGACTGCCTCCGCCCTTTGCGGGGCTGGTGTTTGCTGTGGTTCCCAGAGTGACAGGTGGAGCAGGTGCCCACTCTATCATTTTAGAAGTGTATGTTCTTGTCCACTGAACAGGTGACACTGGGAATAACCAGACTTCTGCGGTGCCCGTGCCGCAGCACTGCTGCCTTGTGCAGGGCAATGATGGCCACAAGCGCTGTGCTGGGCTGCCCTGCCACACCGGCTGCTCCTGGGAGCAGGGAGGCTCAGGCAGCAGCTCCTGCCCTGCTCCCGGCTTCTGGCTGAAGTCGTAAGGGGCCTGGAGCGCAGCTCTGGCTGCTTCCCTTGGGATGAGGAGTGGGCTCCTTGCTCATCTGTGGGGAGGGGTGGCACCGCTGTCAGACGGGTTGGGCGCGGGGAGGCCTCTGCTCTCTGATTTTAATCCCTTGCTGCAAACGAGTTGATCTGCACTTCCCTCAGCAGAACCCAAGGAATTGCTGTTCTCTTGCATTGTTTTGGCTGTGCCTCCTCTCTGCCCTGGCTTCATCAGGAGGGTGTTCTTGCCCAGTGCCTGACACGGGTGATTCCAGGCACTGTGCCACCAGTTCAGCACCAAGTGTCTGTTGGAGCTGAGAAAGGGATCTGTTGCAGCAAAAAATACAATCAGCACCTGGTGGTTTATATGGAGCTCAGGAATCCATAAAGCTTATGTTGTGCTGCAGAACAGTTGCAGATGGTCCAAATCAACATTTAAATGTTGCTGCTGCTCTGCCCAGAGTGGCTGCGCCTGGCCCTGATTATGGAGAGTAATTAAGGGGACAAAGCCAGCTCCTTTCTTTCGGAGATCTTGCAATTGTCCTGGGAGGGAATAAGGGAGATTATTGTAATCCCAGTTAAATGCAGATTTCAACACTGTGGGTGACCATTACAAAGTGCTCATTTTTAATGATATATTACTAAAATCAAACAATAAAAGAAGCTGTAAATAATGGGATAAGGTCTGGCTGTGCTGAGCTAGGTGGTTGCTCCATGGATTTCTGTGGGATGGATCCCTGTGTCGGGATTCCTGCTGCTGGCGTGCCTGAATCACTGGGTTATCTACGGAATGGGTGCATCTGGTGGCAGAGGAGCTCAGCTGAGCAGGGGAGTTTATAAGTGTCAGCTCTTTTAAACCCTCTGTTGTGTACTTGGCAATATCGGCATTGAAAAGAAAATGTCTTCTGAATAAATTGCTGTGATTGCACCACACTCAACAGGAACCAAATTAAGCTCAAGTAACAAAACAATTTAAAAGTGCTTTTCTTGTGCATTTTTTCCATCTTCTTCCAAACGCACCTCAACTCTGCTGAGTGAAACCCCTGTGTTGTTTATCAAGTGATTGACTCTCCCTTTGTCACCGGAACACAGATCTCGTGTGGGAATTTGTGAGGCGATGACAGGATTTAAATCAGTGTGAGCAGACACAGCGTGTGCGTTCGCCTGGGAGAATGCACCGGTCTCTGTGACAGTGCATACGTGTTATTGGTGTTGGTAACGGTCCTGTAGGAAACCCGAGTGCAAACTAGAGGTGAAAACCCATGAGCAGAAGCAGATGCTCGCCTTGAATCAGTGGTTTCCGTCTGTGCATCTCCCCTGGTGTGGGCAGAAACCCCGGTGTTTCACTTGTGCCTGGATTTCCCAGATTTAACTGTGCTGGTTGGCAAATCGTGATATTCTTAGTGAGGTTTTGTGTAACATTAATAACAAAAGGAAAAACCCTTACAGCCTGCTTAACAGCCCTTGCTGGAAACTGCCCAAATTCATTGTGATTTCAGGTGTGTTTTATAGAAGGTTCTTCCTTCCAGCAGTGTGTAAGTGGAAAGAAGGATAAAATAATAGAGACTGGAGCAGGGTGTGAATTCCAAGGGTTGTGTACTTGGGGAAGCAGGGCTGGTTTGGTGGTGCAGTGTTAGTTCTGGTCTGTTCTGATGCTGCAGTCCCTTCCCATGGGATGTCAGTTTGGCTCTGACAGACCCCCATCTCTCTGGCCTCTCCTTACGGCCACTGTCTCCCTGGGGGATTTGTTCCTGGTTTAATGCTTAGAAATGAGGGTGAGGAATGAGATTCTGATGCCCTAAATCAGGAACATCCAAGGCAAATCTTGTAGGGCTCTTTCCTGTAAACTTCAGGACTTGCCATGCCACAGATTTCTAGATGTTTTTGTAACATAGATCTGTCAGAGGTGACTTGAGATGAAGTGGCTATTACTGTGGAGTGGGTGATGGACACAGAGCTGGCTGTCGTGAGGGCACTGAGTATGGAATGTGCCTTTACCAAAGTTTTTCCCCTGGTGGTGGTGTTCAGGAGAGCACCTTTTTTCTTTTTCTTTATCAGGTTGCCGATGCTTGGGGAGGGTTTGAATTGCTGCTTGTAACAATGACACGTTCGTTTCCAAATGTGTCTACTTCAAATTGTGTTGTAATGTTCCACGATGATAAGTAATGGGAAGCTGCTTTAAGCAAAAACAACCTCCAAACCACACCCAACCCACAAAGCCACCAAAAGCCCTCCAAGCAAATCCATTTTCCTTTTTGCAGGCTCTCCAGGTTTTCTCTGCTCTGTGGCTGCTGAGTTACGAGCAGAGCAACTGCTTTAAATTGCACGGAACACACTAGAAGAGTTTTGAGTCAGGAATGCACTGTCCGTAGTGGCCACAGGGGAGCTGCAGGGAGAGAGGAGATGGGTAAACCAGCCCGAGTAGATCTAGGTGGGTGGCAGCACTCAGAGCTCCGATTTGTGCTGATGTGTTGTCTCGGAAACTCAGTTCTACATCCTCCTCAACACGGTGACTGTGTGTAACCCTGAAAACGGCAGGGTCCTGAGCAGTCAGCTGCCAGTTTGCCTCTCATCGTAATTAACGCTTTGAGGGTTGTTTGGGGGTGGTGGCTTTGGTTTGGGTTTTTACCTCACTCCTGAAAGCAGTTTAATTGAGAGCAGAGCTCTCTTTTTTGCTGTCTTTTCATTCGTATTGAGACAAATTGACCTGGAACTGCCTGTGGGGCTGGGCAGAGAAGCAACTGTAGCTGGTTGGGGTAAGCACCACAGTCAGAATCGCAGCAGGATTTGCCTTCTGAGCTTGAAAGGTTTGTTGCCCTCAGGGGCCCAGAAGATCCCAAGCTGTTGGGCAGGTGGGAACGACCCCCTTGGTGTCCAGGCTTGTGCTGGACCTGGCTGGGGAATGGCACCATCACCTCTTCCTTCACAGCTTCCTTTGAATCAGACCCAAGAGCCCAAACCTCTGTTAGAAAGTGCTTATGTTCATGAGAACGCGATGTGACCCTGAGAGAAAGGGTCTCACAAAGCAGAGGAGCTGGGTCTCTGCCAGATGATGTTTTGTGAAAGAGGAGGAACAAGTGCCAGAGGTGAGAGGTTATGAAATCATTGGCCAGGCAGCTTGAGCAATCAATTGAAAGTGAAAATGGTTTTCTCAATTTTCATTGTTCCTAACACAGGGCTCCTTCTGAACAGTGAAGAATTGAGCTTTGTTTTCCTTAGTTACGGAGCATGGAGTGCTCGTTTTCCAGTGTTAGTCCTTCAAACAAATTAGGGACTGTGTTTAATATCCTTGCAGGGTTTGAAGGGAGAGAGTTTTTCCTTCTATTGAAAATGCTTTCATCCCTTTTTTGCCTCAATTAAAACATGGGATAAGGTTTAATGGACTTTTTCTTGTCCCTGGGAAATTATCTTTAATTTTGGCAATTAAATAGAAATTGTGGAATGAAATAGCAGGTTGTTCCAAGCCAAGATAAAGGTGCAGGCACTGTTTATTTTGGTGCCAGGCCCCTGCAGAACTGCAGTAAGTGGCAGTGCTGCTGCGTGCTCTGAATTGGGCTCTGATTCTGCGTTCCAGTGTTGGGGGAGGTCAAGGTGAGTTAGGATGCACAAGGAATTCAATGTAGTCTCGTACACAGGGTGGGTAAAACATTACCTTTTCCTGCTCTCTGAAGTCACCTGTTTGTAAAACATGAGGGTGGCTCAGGTGATTCCTGAGGGTGTGCAGCTCTCGAGCCACCGAGCATTCCCATTTGGGCCCCTCTTGTCTCTGCAGTGCTGCTCTGTGCTGCCTGTGGAGGTGTCTTCCCGTAAATCATGTTCCTAGATCAAACAAGGTAAGATGTTGACACAGCTCTTGGCAGAGCCATTCATCTGCTTGTGCCATGTTCCGTGTCTGTAAATTAATTTCTGGCTCTCAGCGTTGTTAGGCCTTGTGTAAGCAAATGTTTTAAACGTCTTGTAAGAGTTTCCGCAGAGTCTCGTGATGTTGACGTTCTGGTTGCAAGGGTCACGACACCCGTATTAATTCACCTTATTTCTCTACCTTTAGCCAAACCGAGGGACAAAAAGACCCCGTGACGAAGAGGAGGAAGAAATCAAAGCCCGTCGGAAACAAGGCACAGCTCGAGAGCATGGGCGTCACCGCGAGGAGGAGTCTGTGCTGGAGGAGACCGATGATGAGAAGAAGAAACTTCTTCAGATAATTGAAAGGGATGGTGAGGAGGAAGATGAGGAGGTAAATCATGGGTGTCCTGTGGGAATGAGGAGGTAGTGGGGAATCAGTAGACACAATCATCTCTGTCCTTTCCATTCCTCACTACACAGGTGATGAGGGTAACGGGTGATTTCCACATGCCTCATACACACTCAGGTCCTGTGTGTGCTTTCCTGCCCTGTGGGGTGTTCACGATTCAAATGGGCTCCTCAAGTATGTCCTCTGGAGGTTGAAAGGGAGAGGACGAAAGGGAGGAGAAATATTTCAAGCCTGATCTGCAGTTTAGGCTGAGAATACCTGAATCACCACTTCAAGTATATGTTTAGGAAGTAATTTCTGGGTTCTGTCCAGTTTCCCACTCCTTTGTTCTCATCATTACCTGCAGCCATGTGCCTGCTCCCGCTCCCCCCACTGTAGCTGTGCAACACAGCAAATACGCAAATGTTCCTCTCTACAGGAGAGGTCTCGGGGCGGAGGAGGGGGGCAGCAGCTGTCAAGAGTAAATGATTTCAAGCCTTGGAGACAGAAATCCAATGCAGCATTGGCCTTTCTGCCAAGGACCGGGGAAAAGATCACTTTATAAATGTGACACATGGATTGGTATAAATCTAGAAGATATTTGCTTCCTACTGGTTGTGTCCTGTGTGATAAAAGCCCAGGTGATATTCACCACTGCAGAATCGTGTAGGTGTACAACAGCACTGTCCTTTGTGTGCAGCACCTCTAGCATTTGTCTCTAAACTCTCCCTTGGTTTTGATGTTGGGCTGTTGCCGTTACAGTTATTGCTGATAGCGGAGAAGGATAATTCAGGATTTCTGTAGCATTTGAGCTCCAGTGGGGATGGATGTATGTAGCTAGAAGTCTTCTGGACTGGCTGTACTCTTGTGGATTCCTGCAGGGCACCAGGCCCTCGACTTTGCCAGGCGATATTCTCCCATCCAGGCATTGTAATGGCTGGAAATCCAAGGCTTTAGAAGAAGAATCTCTTGTTTCTAATCTTAGAATGCAGTCAGTGTTAGCGCTGTCCAGAGGCGCCTTGTACTGGTGAATCTGAGGGAAGGAAGTTAGTCTATGGTACTAAATGCAAATGAAATGCAAGGTACAGAGCTGATGCTAACGGAGATGTTGCAGTGATAGGTGTTACAGAAAGCAGAGAATCGAATCAACAGGGAAGCAGTGTCAGCAGGAGTGACAGCATCTTCTGGGGCTGTGATCTCATTTTCTATCTTGTGCAAGACTGCTGCTTAATTGCTATCCAAAGAATCTTCCGCAGCAGCGCAACTCTTAGTTTAATCCTGAACAGGAGATGCAAAAAACATGGCTTAAGATGGGAAGGGGTCTGGTTTGTTTTTTGTTTTGAGAACTTCTCTTTAATTTGACTGTAACTGTCAAATAGAGGAGAGGGAAGGGGTCACACAAGGAAATTGGTATTGTCAGTGTTTTGTTAAAAGGAGTGCATTAAAGTAGTGGAACAAGGGAAATAACAGCGTCATGTTTGTAGGTGTTGGAGCAGCTGAGGTGATATTTCTGCAGTAAATGTGTGGTGCCAGCAGAGAAACACCCGAGGAGAATTTAAAAAGAGTTAAATATTGATTTTTTTTTTTTTTTTTCCTCTTTTTTTCTTTGGGAAAAGACTTTACAACAGAAGTGAAAGCTCATCCGAGTGAGCAAAATAGCAGAGAGCATAAACGCAGGGCTGTTAAATGTAACCCTGCAAAGAGAAATAGCACAATGGGCTTCTGAAAAGAACCTGCCGTGGGCGTGAGCTGCTCAGGCAAATTCACTGTTTTGTGTCAGCAGCCACAGCCGTGGTCTGCGCTGAGCACAGCTCCAGACGCATGAGCCTCCACGGTTTGGGGTTTCATTGATACTTGGTTTCAGGAAGTGTAGGGAAGCTCTCCTGGTTCCCTTTCAAAGGACCTTCCATTGGTAAAAACCTGATTTATAGGAGGAGTTTGCTCTGGGGAGGATGATCAGGTCAGAGGAGGAAATCCCTGAGTAGGGGGCAGGGATGTCTGAGTTGGGCAGCAGTGAGACCTTCAGGGGCTGCATTTGCTCCAGAAGGGGCTGGGCCCAGCCATGGTCTCACAGCATTGCTGGGCACTGGGTGAGGGTTCCAGCATCCAGATGCTGAGCTCTGTTCTCTGCCCTTTCTGATTTGGTTAGGAGGAACCTTTGGATGAAAGTTCAGTGAAGAAGATGATTCTCACCTTTGAGAAGAGATCTTACAAAAACCAGGAGCTGAGGATCAAGTTCCCTGACAACCCAGAGAAGTAAGAGTGTGCCTGGCCCCTCTCTCTTACCCTTTTTCCTTTGCTTTTAGGTTTCAGCCCTAAATCAATTTCTTAGCTACAGAAATTTTCTGGTACAGAGGGTGCCTGCAACAGCAGTTATTGCTGTGGCGTTCTGCTGAATTGTGTTTGAAACTTGGTTTGTTCATTAGAGGTGGCGCTACCGAAGCTCAAGTGATGTCTGGTGTGTGGCTGCAGCGTGAAGAGAGTAAATAGTGATGAAGGGAGAAGTAGTAGTTTATTAAATTCTTGCTGCTGTTAAGGTGATTGTGAAACTTCTATACCGAGACTCCAGTTTACGTGGGGTTTGCTTTGGGAGCACCAGTTCAATAAGGCTTTGTTATCTGTGGGTGAGGTCCCTGATACGTGGCTGGGCTCTCAAAGCTGAGCACTGAGGAGCCCTCGCAGTGCTGGTCCTCCGGGCCATCCCTGCTGCAGTTCTCTCTCTTCTCGGGGCTGCTTTCTCCAATCCTGAGCAGTGGCCACCTCCTCACTGCCGGGCGGGTGGTAGGAGCAGGGGACTGAAAGGGGACATCCTGGGCTGCTGTGTTTAAAATAATTAAAAATTTCTCGCTGTAACTGAACACAACTGATATGCTTTTATGCTTTTTCATTAACCGTTCTTTTCTTGCTTCAGATTCATGGAATCTGAGCTGGATTTGAATGACATCATTCAGGAAATGCACGTGATCGCGACGATGCCGGACCTGTATCACCTGCTGGTGGAGCTGAACGCTGTGCAGTCTCTCCTTGGGCTGCTGGGACATGACAACACAGATATCCTTGGGTTGTTAACGCAGCTCTCGTGTAAGAGGCTTTCTGCAGGCTTCTCTCTAATACCCTGTATCCTGCTCTCACAGGCTCCTGCGGATGTTTTTCTCTTCTTTCCCACCACACTGAATTTATGTCTTTTTTGTTTTTCAAGTGAAAGCCTTCTTTGTTCAAGTAATATTGATTCTGAATTCGTTCAGTGCTGTTATTCTTGTTTTATGGATCTGTCATCTAGGTTTGAGTGGCTGTGTTAGAGTGGGAGCAGATGAACAATGCAGAAAAAGCTGAAGTAGGGGCTGAGTGGCGTACAGCCTTGACCTGTGTGCAGGCTCAGTCTGGAACAGCCCCTGGGAGAGATGAAACTCCTTCACTCCTTTCTGTTGAGAGCTGAGCTGTCACGCTTTCAGCTCTGTGCCATGAGATGGCTCACTGCAGTGCTACACCTGAGTTTGTAAATGGGACGAATTCTTCCTGTGTTTGTGCCTTGTGCTCAGAGCCTGAGGCCCTGGGAGCCCCTCTGGGCATGTAAATGTCCAGAGAGATTCCTGTACGCTGTTAGTTCTTGTCACTGCGCTGATCCCCGTGTCACCTGCCGCCTGCTCCTCGGGAGATCTGAGGACCTCTCGGAGAATTGTCTGTCTGTGCCATTAAAGGTTCTGGTAGGTTTGAACAAAACCAGCCAGTTCTTGGATATCCTGGTGTCTGGGTGCTCAGCTGCCAGCTGGTAAATAGCACTGTGTCACGATTGTTCAGCTTAACCCGCTGTACAATATTTTACATGCAGTGCAAGCTGAGCTCAGTTTTTAAAGACTGCACAGTGGTAGCCAGGCACAATTTGAGAGATTGTGGTCTGAGTTCTGACAAACATCTGAGTGTAGGGAGCAGTGAGCCCAGCAGAAAGGGTGCAGGGCTTAAGGCTGCTCTGGTCCCAGGTCTTTATTTTTGCCTTTTATTGATTCATAACCTTAGGAAAGTGATTTATTCTTTACTACTTTTCTTTCTGTTAAAAGAGGTAGATAATTCTTACCGGAGGTTCTGAGGGGGGTTGAAATAATGTGCTGTTAAGCGCTGTTAAGTGCTAAATGTTGTGGGCTGATGTGCAGATCTCAGCTTTCTTTTTTTAAGTAGTGACATGTATTAAGAATTCACAATTCATTCTTTCTGAGTGGGTGCAATGATCAGAAGATAAACTCAAAACATAAATCGTGTATCACATACCAGGTTACATCGGCAAGTCCTGCTTGCTTGTCTGGGTGTTCTGACTCGCACCTTCCTGACCCTCGATGCGGTGCAAAGCAGCAAACACCACAGCACTCCCCGTCTCTCACCTGTCATGGAAACGACTCTCAAAGTGTTTGCTAATTATTTACTGTTGTATGCTGGGAATGCCCACCACCCATAACCAGTTCCATGGCTGCTGTAGCTCCTTCTTTTAATTTTTTTGTTCAGACACCACAGGCTTTTAGTCCTGTGTGTGGTATTAAAAGCTTCCACTGAATTTCTCGTTCACAAGGAAAATAGAAACGGTGAGGATTTTGGCAGGGGTGGCAGGGCTGGGGCATAGCTGGCATGCGCAGGAATGTAGCTTGCTTTGCCCTTTCAGCTGTGAAAAGCTGTGTCCTCGGGTCACTGCTGCTGTCAAGGACTCGTCAGTATTTCCTCTGTGAGCTCTTTTTAATTGATTTGCCACTTGCATGTCAGTTTACGGGCAGAAATTTGGCCTGTGAATTGCAATTTTGGGGAAAATCTATTTCTTGTTACAGAAATGCTGAAATGGGTTTGGATCTGTTGGAAGCAGGACACGGGCAGTAGTAACAGCTTTGCATGCTGCTGCTGCTTGGGGACAGGACAGAAACACTGCTGAAGGGAAGCATCTAAACATAAGCCTGAACTGATCCCCCTCCAGTTTTAAAAAACAAATGGAAAAAGATTTTGAAAATGAGTTTTTCAAGGAGAGAATGAAACAAATGGCTCTTCAGGAGCGATTTAAATGTAGTGTCTGGAGGGACTCATGCAAGGAGACAAAAGCAGCATCGGGGGGAGCAAACGATCTGCTGCATGATTCATGGGGTTGTGCACAAAATGTGAATGAAAAATGATCACCAACAAGATTTCATTAATGAAAGACAGGAAAGCTTCAAGTGGGCCTGGGACAGGTGGCTCACTCTGCCCTCCCCCAGCTGAGGTAAGTCATGAGTGGAACCTTGCTAAGAAAAGATACATGCAGACACTTCTGCTGCTGCTGCCTGTGTGCCTGAGCAATGGCACAACCGGGAGGACTGGCCGGCTGGGTTGTTAGCCTGTGCATTTTTAAGAGCTTCATAACAAAGTTGTTCTATAGGACACGCAGCAAGTGGCGTATCCTGCTCTGCCCCGTGGGACACGGCAGATTGATCAGTGTGTCTGAGAGAATAGGAAAGTGGGTCTAATGAGGTGGCATGTGCCTCGTCCTGCAGGAGCGCTCTGCAGCCGTCAGGGGAACTGTGTGTTTTGCAGCCCAGAGTTAATGAGTGAAAATTGGGCTGGCAGAAGCTCTGCTACTCCTGCGAGGGCTGCAGTTTGAGAAGCGCATGGTCCTAATTGGGCCCGGCAGAAGGGGGTGGTGGCTCCTGCCTCCTGCAGTGGCCTTGTTAGGTGCGTGCTCTATCAGGTTAGGTTAGCAGGGACTGCTGAGAGCAGAATACCCAAATCAGGTCATTGTAACTCATTTCTCTTTGCGCACATTCGATCTGGGCAGTGCCGGAGGCTGCCTGATCATATCAGCTCCAGTGACTGTGATCTGAAGAAATCAGTAAATAGGTGTCATCAAAACCCAGGAAAATTACCCAGTATAGTAAGCATGGAATCACATTGATTTTGATCATTGCTAATTGTTAGGATTCCCTGATTTTGGTGCATATGTGGGCTGTCTGCCGCAGCAGTCTCTGCGCGCTTGGCCCCAGTGTTCTTGTGCCCACTGCTGTGATGTGTTACTGGGTGTTTGGGTTGTGCTATGAGCTCGCTGCCATAAGCAATCAGGTTCTGACATTAAATTCATCTGCCCCTGCATTGGTTGTTCTTAACACTGAGCACATATTTCCATCGCTGTGGTAGACCTGCTGCAAGAACTCACCGATATCGATACTCTCCATGAGAGTGAGGAGGGAGCTGAAGTCCTCATAGACGCTCTGGTAAGTAGTAAACTCCAGTTGCTCTTAATGCCCGGACAGCGTCTGCCTCGCACAGCAGCAAACGCTTTGACCTGCCGTGCTTTCAGCCGCGGGGGTTATTTCTGCACCATCGTGCCGAGAGCTGGCTGTGGAGCCTGCTGTCCTGCAGCCGCAGTGCTGTGCTGGGGACCACGATGGGTGTTTTTGATGGAATGCCGGAGTTGGGGAGCAGGTGGTTCTTCCACCTTGTCAGACCACGTCTAGTTTGGAAAGAACACAATCATACTGTAAAATTTGTGTAGGCTGGGAGATTTTTCTCATGCAAGGAGGGAGAATGACATGGTGTTTGTGGCTTGGGCAGTGTCCCCTGAAAATAGGCACTTGATTTGCATCTTTCTTCCTTCTGGCAGAAAAAGGTGACCTTTGCCTATGGAGACCTGAAGTTTGGGGCAGGGCTCAGATCGTTCTCTGGAGGGCAGTGAGACCTTTGTGGCCTCTGTCTAACCTCTTGTGTAGGAGCCCAGTAGTCTTCTACCCAGGAGCTCTGGTTTCACACCACAAAATCTGTACTTGAACCGGAACATCTGCTGTTATAGTGGGGTACACATTCTTGGCAGGGAGTAAAAGCTTGAAGCATTTCATGGAACAGAACTCATGTGTTTAAAGGGTGGAAAAGGATTTAGAAGTAATGATTCTTTTTTGGTACAGGGATTGAGATGAAAGAGGGGAGATTGAGATGAGATCTTAGGGAGAAATGTGTTGCTGTGAGGGTGGGGAGGCCCTGGCCCAGGTTGCCCAGAGCAGTGGTGGCTGCCCCATCCCTGGAGGTGTTCCAGGCCTGGTTGAATGGGGCTTGGAGCCCCCTGATCCAGTGGGAGGTGTCCCTGCCTATGACAGGGGGTTGGAACTGGATGGGCTTTGATGTCACTTCCAACCCAAAACATTCCATGATTAAACAACCACATAAAATGATCTAGGCTGCAGTGGAAGATGTAGTGCTGAGACTGAAGTGATGTTTCACTCACATGAGTGCCTCTTGCCCCCTATGGTGGTGGACTTGCCCTGTTCCTGGCATTTGCACTGGATGCCCAGCACTCCTTGGCTGTGAGAGGAGGATGCGAGCCAAGCAGAAACCCTCTGGAGAGCTAATGCCCCACAAAACTTGAGGTTGACATGTCTGTCCTACCTTTGGGCAGCTTCTGCCGGTGAATCACTGTCTTTGCAAATTGCTGTGGCTATGTGTTGTTCAGTAATGATTATGTTGGAATCGAAAGGTGCAGAATTAGGGGTTTTCTTTTGTTTGCTTTGTTTGGCTGCTGTTTCCTTCTACAATCCTTCTTGTCCAGTCACTGCAATGTTGCCTTCTGAAGGTTAATGACAGTGGCCCGGAGCTGAGCTACTCGACTGGCCTCTGGGCTGTTGTTAATTACTCTGCCTCCGTGGAAGGACTGCTGGATGGATGAAATGGTAGAGAGGAACTGCTGGAGAAGATGTTTTCTATAAAATGTACAAAGAGGCAGTAAATCAAGCAAAGTTCTTTCTCTGTTTTCCTTGTCACCAGCCTGCTGATAATAGCCAAGTTGTAGAGGTTTATTGTCCTCTTTGAAAGAAACAGGGCAGGCATTTCTGGGGAGTAATGCTTAGATCTCTGCTTTTTAGATTGCTTTTCTTTCTTTAAGAAGGCAGGTATCGTGTTGTGGGGTAGCTGTGAAGGTCGTTGCACTGCCTGCCGCAGCAGCTGATGTTTTGATGGGACCCAGAGCTGGTTATCCACATTTGAATGTGGATAACCCCCAGCTCATATCCACAGCGGAAAGTCAGCCAGAGTCCAGCTGGACTCTGCACACCCCCTCCTCTTGTGTCAGCTTCTGGGTGAGGAGGCCCCACCTGCAGACCTGGGTTCCCACTGCACATCTGTTGGGTTCTATCAGCTCAGTCCATTTGTCTTACTAGGATTCAACTGCAGCACTTCACCTGGCGATGGTTCAGCTTCTGGATTTGAGTCTGCAGGTGTGAGCACTGTTCCTTCAGCATTCTGCACCCATTCAGGTGGAAGATGTAACGGCAGCATGGGCAGAGCAGCCGGGACAGCTGAGAAGGGGGGCTGCTGGCAGAGCTGACAGCCAGCATGGCTGTGGTGGCTCGGGGTGCCTCGCATTTAAGAGTTCTGAGGGATTATAAATCAATTGCGTAGGGTCAGGAAATGAGACTGTGACAAGGTACATGTTTTCTTCCAGGTGTTTTTCTGTTTAATCTGAAACACAAAAATTAATTAGGACAAACACAGTGACAGATTTACTTGGCGAATCCTTTGCTTCCTCTGAGATTTAGAGCGAGATGTTAATGTCTGACAGGATGTTTCAGTAGAGCTTATTGATTTTGATCATTTATTAATGCTCCTGTTCTTTCTTCTTCATCTGCCTTTTTTTCAGTCGTCTTTCTGACCTTTCTCTTTCCCCTAACCCTGGTGATGTAGGTGGAGGGCCAAGTCGTGGCCTTGTTGGTCCAGAATTTAGAGCGCCTGGATGAAAGTGTGAAGGAAGAAGCTGATGGTGTCCACAACACGCTGGGTAAGTGGCTGCTGCTGCTGTCACTCACATAAAGCCTGGTCCCTGGAGCCACTGAGTGCCGCGTGGCTGCTGGTGAGGTGCCTCTTCCCAAAGCGATTGTGTAGGGCGGTGCTGGTGTGTGGCTGGAGCTGCGCGCAACACTGGAGGGTGCGCTCTGCCACCCGGGGGTTGCTGTACGCTTGCCTGTGAGCTCCATGTGCTCCGTTAGGAGAGCTGTTTGTGTCTCAGCAATATGTTTAACTCTCGGGTAGTCAAACATTTGTATTTCATGTAAGCAGACCTTCCTTCTGTTCCCCAGGCTTTGCACAGCACAGTAACCCCTTTGCAGTGTGTCGTTGTTGTTAGCATTTAAATCATCATCCGTTCCTTTCAGTCATTTGGGACTGTGATCTCCTGAGGTCTGGAAGAATGGGAGAGACTGGAAAGAAGAGTTTGGGAATTAGTATTTAGTTTAGTGTTGTACAGTAAGAATTACAGCTGGAGCAAAGGGAGGGTATCCTGGGCTTCTTCCAGGCAGAACTGATGTCACCCTGAGGATGGGCTACGTTGGCAGTGTGAAAACAGAGCAGCGTAGACCTGAGCTGAGGTCTCGCTCACTAAAAGGCAGTTTTGTGGGTAAGGTGTAATGGTGAGAAGAGCTGTGCAGCCCTGGGAAAGACCTGGCAGAGCAGCATTGGATCAGGCCTGGGTTCAGCTGCAGATGTGGAAAACCATTTGTCCTGTGCCTCTCTTCCCAGCCATAGTTGAGAACATGGCAGAGTTCCGGCCGGAGATGTGCACAGAAGCCGCGCAGCAGGGCCTCACGCAGTGGTTGCTCAAGAGGCTGAAGGTGAGCGTGTTTTCCTGCTGTCATTTGGGAGATACCACAATAAGAATGGACAGGCTGCTGCTCTGGAAGCTACTGTGCCTGAGGCGGTGCTTGGCATAACGTTACAGCCCATGGCTGTTTATTGCTGGCTCCTGCCAGAGGTGTCTGTGTCACTGGTTCTAACGCTTGTGAATGCTGTGAGTTCAAAACTCGTCTCAAACTGGGAAGGGTATCCCTTTTAATTTGTCATAGATGGGCAAAATTGAGGAGCTGGCTTTGTGTGAGAAGCCCTACACAATGTGTTGCAAGTCTGGGAGCAGAAGTACTCCCATTTCCGCAGTGTTTGCCGGGAAGAGCATCTATAACGTTGAGTCTTCTCGAATGTCACTGGATTTTGCTTGTTTCCAGGGAGTTCTTTCTGGTGACGTGTCCCTGCTTCTGCTGTGAGAGCTCTGCTCTTCCTGGCAGAGTGAGGCCCTTCCTAGAGCTACAGAGCAGCACTCAGGCTGCAGCCACTGGTGCCACCATCCTGCCATGTTCCTGGCTGGAGCATCAGCAGTGCCAGAGCCCTGCCAGCACCTGCCTCCCTTCCATAGAGCAGTCGGGATGAACTGAAGTACTGCCCAAAATAAACCAGTGTTGCATCTGTGTGTGTTGGAGCAGCCACGTTGAGGACTGAAAGTTAGAATTGAGGGGTTGTTCTCTACAGTTTTAGTTTAAATGGACACACTTTGTTCTTGTGTTTGTATTGCAAACATCTTACAGTAGACAAGGTCCTTCTAGTGTTCGTACGATTCTTGTATAGTGGATTTCTGTCCATAGTCAAGACTGGTAGGAATGTAAGAAGTTGATCAATGAGCAGGGAAAGTACTAAAGACCATTTTATGCCTTTGTTTCCTGCACCTCTAACAGTATGGTGAGTTTTGAGTGGTGTCTCTCTAACTGCTGTCGGTGGTGGCTTTTCCTTTGAACTCCTCTTATTGCCTTTTGAATTCAAAATTTGTTTGATCTTCTTAGCATCCCATGGCAGTGAGTTAGATTTTAAGTCTGTTTTTTGTGAAAAGCTTCCTGAACATTCCCTGGAAAATACTCTAGGAGAGGAATGAATTGCTCAGCTCTCTGACAGGGCCAGTAAAGGAACATTAACCACCAGATTCTGGCTTTTGCCTCACCCTGTTAGTGAGGTGTTAGCACCTCCACGCTGAAATGCCTTTATGGTTGGAGAGCCTCTGCATCACAGAAACACTCTGTCAGCTCTGCAAGTGTGCAGATGCCCCTCTGTGCCCTCATGTACTCGTTAGCAGAAGCAGCCGATAATTTCTCACTACAGGTAGTAACGTAATTATATTCCTTTTGCTTAAAAACAAAAAAGTGCTGTTAATTTTATTCCGGGCAGGTAGGGATGGCTGCTGCCTCATCATTGCTCTGGCAGTTGAAGGACCTGGGGACTTGGGAAAGCAAAACAATCACAACGTGGATTCCCCTGCCTGGTGCCTGATATCTCCAGTGTGAACAGCATCCGAAACTCAGTGCCGAATGCGTCCTGCCCCTGCCCTGATGTGTGTTAACTCTGTCTAGGGATGTGTGGCTGGGCAGCAGTTCTGCTGGCTCGCGCGCCCTCCTGGGGAGCCTGGTGAAACCCTCGCCCTGGCGCCTGTGCTGTCGACGGTGCTCAGCATTGAACATCTCTCTGGCAGATGTGTTGGGGTTAAACCAGGTCTCAACACCTCAGCATTGCGCTGCTGAATGTCTATAGGCGAGTTTTAAAGTCGAGGTCTGCCCAGGCAGTGGTAAGGACACCTGGCACACAGCACAGTGTGAATGTGGTTCCTGACTACATTTCAGGTTGCATAGTTGCATTCTGACTGTTGGAATGGCCCTGGGAAGCTCAGACGGAGAGATTCAGAGCTCACTTCTAACATAAGCAGGGTTTGATGTTGTATACAGCCTTGAGATAAATGAGTGATTTCCCTCGCTGTCACACCACTGTCAGTTCCGTGGTGGGGGCCAGCAGAACCGTATGACACTGTGCCCCTGCTGCCCTCCCATCCCACCCATTCCTGGGAAGTGTTACCTGGCTGCTATAAACACCTTCCCCTCCAGGCTGGTTTGGGATTGTCTGGACTTTAAAACTTTAGGGACCACCCTGCTATTGATGTTTCTGTGTTGCCTGGTGCTTGTGTGTTTTGCCCTTCCTGTTGGTGTCCAGTTGGGATAACCAGCCGGCATGTGGACAGGGTTGTGCCATGGAGCTGCAGGTGGTCCTACGTCTGGGGAAGAAACTGTGGGTGACAAATGGGATGTTTGAGCCTGGTACTTATTGAATATGGAGGGAATGTGTGAAACCAAAGTGATGTGGCTGTGCAGGCTGAGCCCAGCTCCTGTTCTTCTGGCTGCGGCATTGTGTACAAACTGCTGGCAGTGCGTGTGAGGTGCTACAGGGATGTATTTTCTCAGATTCTCGTTTTGGTGATGGGGCAGAAGTTCAGAACAGGAATCAGCCCATGCACTCGGAGAATGTCATGGAAGATTTATCACAGGCAGGAGATTACATGTCGCAAACAGCTGACTGTTCCTGTGAGTGCTGAGCTGACTTGGTCAGACCTACTTGCATAGGACAGCGGGGAGGATCCAAGCTGAGTTTCACGACAGGTGCACACACATAGACACAACCCCCTGTCACGCTGCACTGGGGACAGTCACTGCCACTGAGGCACCCTGCAAAGTTACTGCGCTTGTGTTTGGTTTAAGTGCTGCTCATAATGTTCAGTGATTTGATTAAAGTGTTCTTCAAATGAATGAAACAGAGCGCTGTGCCCTGATGAGTCTCTTGTTCCTTCTTCACCAACAGGCAAAGATGCCCTTTGATGCCAACAAACTGTACTGCAGTGAGGTGCTGGCTATTCTGCTCCAGAACAGTGATGGTGAGAGGTGCCTTCATGTTCTGCTGGTGTGGCATCTGGGCTCTTCTGCCTTTGACTTCCCTCTGCTTGTGCTCTCTCCCACACATGTACACCCTCATGTACGCATGCGCCCTCTCTTTCTCTGTGGCTTTTGTACTCTGTCAAGCCGTATTGATTTTGTTTGCTGATGTATCAGTGTTGGAGGGGTGTAAAATCTGACAGTTAGCTTCATTTTTCTCTCTCTTTCTCCCCTCCCCCAACTTCATCTAGACAACAGAGAATTGCTGGGGGAGCTGGATGGGATCGATGTGCTGCTTCAGCAGTTATCTGTGAGTAATTCCCATGCGCTCTCTCCATGGCCAGGCTTCTGGTGGGCTGGGCAGGAGGGGGTGGGACAGGCTTTGGCTGTGGCAGCGTCCCAGCAATCTGAGGCTGCCGAAGCGCAACAGTGCTTTGGTGGTGGCAGAGTCCCTGAGTAACTTCCATGCAGGTGTGCCATCCCTGGTGAGGGGGGTCAGTCCCTGATTTACAGGTGTTAATGTAGGGGTACACGGGAGTTCAAGTGTATCATTAGAGTTAGCTGGCAGGTTGGAGATGGGCAGGGTTTGAACTCAGCCATCGTCAGCGTTCTCCATGCACTGGGCTGCATGGTGCCTATGTTTGAGTGAGCAGAAGGTAAATGTGGGTTTGGCTCCCTTAGGTTTTGTGAGGTGGCCCCGCCAGCAGGTGAGGGTGCTGTGGAGCAGCCCCTCCAGTACATGTTATACCCAGGAGTTCTCTGGTAATGAACTTATCCATGTACTGCTGTGAACTGCGCCGCTGGCGGGTTTGCCTTTCCCTCTGGAGGCCCTGTCTGCTCCTTGTCTGGCATCGCTGCTGCGCATTTGTTGATTTGCAGTCAGGGCAGCCGAACGTGCAGCAGGGTTAGGAGAGGGAACGCATCAGTGCCATGTACGGTTGCTGGCTGATGCACATCGGGTGCTAGTGGCTTGTGATATGAAATGTTTGTGTGTACGAGTTTTCCACAGCAGCATGGACCAAACTGGGCCCTCTGTTTTGGGATAACTTTGCTTTCTTTGTCATGCAGGTGTTTAAACGACACAACCCCAGTACAGCAGAAGAACAGGAGATGATGGAGAACCTGTTTGACTGCCTTTGCTCCTGCCTGATGCTCAGTTCCAATCGCGATCGCTTCTTGAAAGGCGAGGGCCTGCAGCTGATGAACCTCATGCTTAGGTACCAGATGACCTGGGATTTTCTTGGCTGCTTTTGATTCACCAACACGTGTTCCGGCTTGATATGTGTAGCTTTCCATTTATATGATTTCTGTGTTAGCATATTTGTCTGTCTTCTGGGGTTTTTCCTAGCATGTAGCTGGGCCTTCTCAGGCACCGAAGCTCTGCTCTTTCTTTAGCTTTGTTTCCTAAGAACTGGGGTTGCTCCAGCAGCTGCTGTAGGAGCAGTGCAGGTCTGGCAAGCACCTAGAACAGAGGATGCTCCAGGTCAGGCCACCAGTCCTCTGAGGATTTAAATGACCCCTCTGAGAGTGAGACCGAACCTTTGGATGTCTCTAGGGAAAGCATTCTTCCTTCTGTTCCCTGGTTCGAGTCTTGCTGTGTTGTGTATCATCCAAGCTGTTGGATTTTTGTGGATGTTGATACAAAAATTGCTTTTGTGAAATGAGCAAAAGCAGGCGTTTCTTCTTGTGAGATGTTCTGTCACAGTGTGACTCTCCAGGGCTTCTCTGCTCTCTTCACTCCGGCTTCCTAGCCTGAATTGTGTCTTCTGAGCTGCCGGGCATCCTCTCGGCCGCAGGATGGGCGCAGCGGGGCTCTGTCTGGCTTCCTGGCTGCGCTTGCTGCCTGCGGCGGCTGGTTAGCACACCCCAACCAGGAATGATGTATTCCTGCAGCGCATGGCTGGGCAACGCACAGCAGCAGGGAGCTGAATAAATAACCAAACGTGGATTATTCAAATAGGAACACTGGGTTTTCTGGAGGCTAATTAAAGAAAAGCTCCAAAACTAAGAACGAGAGGGAAGCCTCCTTCTGCCTCCCGTGCTAAGCTAGCCTGGCAGAACTAATTACTTGGAGCTCTTGTGCTGTGTGGGTGGGACTCGATGTTTGGATTTTTAATAGCTTTTTCCTCATTTTTTTGGACTCTGCTGCTTATTCTCTGTACCAGGACCTCAGCTGGAAAATTATGACAAGAGGAAAATTCCTCCTTATACGCTCCCCTCACCCACCCCTATAGTCATGGAGGGGTTAGGAGGCACAAACATGACCTCGCTGCCAGCAGCAGCTACCTCTGATGGAACGTGTTTCCAAGCCCCCTCAGTCTTCTGATGCTTAGGAACCTAACTTGTTCCGCGGTTGGAATGGGATTGCTAAATTGACAAGGCAAGAAAAGGAACAGTTCTTGGAGTATTTTCTAGAAGCTTCTCTCACTGCTGTTGTCTGATAAGCGTGGATGATACTGACAGCGTGTTGGATTTGTTGAGGGGTTTTACCTCTCCTAATCTAGTTCAGCTAGGTAGAAAAGTTGAAATTCTTCTTACCTGGCTGTTTGAGCAAATAATGTGAGCTGGTAGCTGACAGTCTTGTCCCCACACTGGCTCTCTTCTGTCTCCTGGCCCTGGCTTATCCTTCATAGCAAATCTCATTTTGGAGGGAGCAGCACCTGGTCAGACAGAGAGAGGAAACTTCTACCTTCTGGTGTTGTCTTCAGATGAGAGTTGAAAGTGTTACGGTGGTACTTTTAGGGCTGATTCATGTTTTCCCTTTTCTGAAGAGCATGCGCTGCTGCTGCTATGGGGGTCTCTTGCTTTTGCATGGTATGATTTTCTAGCTCTACTGGACTTAGAGCTTTGGTGAGGAAAAGGGAGTTCCTGTAGCTTTCCAGCTGCCCAACAAAGCCAAATGCCTGAGAACTGATGCTGCACGGTTTTGGTGCTTGTGTGGGGTTTTTTTACATAGTTTAATATCCAGGAGGTATTATTTGGCTTTTAATTATCTTGTGTTATCATTGGGAGTTCTCTTGGCTCATGCTTTAAAGCTCCTACAGATGCCCAGTTTTTGTTAAAACAGCTTCAGGAGCTGCAGGTTGTGACCCTCAATGACTGGGATGTGGCAGCAGAGAAGCATCGTGTGCCTCTATCTTCTTGGTACCTTTGTGATAAACAGCAAAGGCTGGAAATGCCGTTCAGTGGTGATTGACCACCTCGCCCACAAGCAGGACAGAACATTTTTCTCCCCTGCTGGTGTTCTCTGCAGATGCGGGGAATGAGCTGTTGGTTTCTGTTTCAGCTCTGCAGGTGGTTAATCATTGCAGCGCAGCCGGTGCGGATGAAAGGACAAATACGCAAAGCTGGACGTTTATTGACATGATGAGAGATAGATAAGCTGTGTGAGAATAAAGATATCGGGCTTGAATCTCCATTACTGTCTTAGAGCACACAACATTCTGTGCCTCGTGCTGCCCAGTGCGCCCTGCCTGGCTGTGCTGTTGATAAAAGTCGTTCAGACAGACCCTACGGAGCAGTGGAGCATCTCTCAGCCGAGCATGTAACGTGCTCAAGAGGTTCCTGTGGGCAGTGAGGAAAACAGGGCTGCTTTCTGTTAGACAGAGCCTTAAACCGTCTGGCCAGCAGTGAAAGTTGATGTTTCAGGTGAACTTCTGCTGGTTCACGGGAGACAGTGACCCAAAAGGAACCTGCTGGGACTGATGCATTCCCATGTGTGTCAGCAGCCAGCCATGCCCTGCACTGGGTGGTCTTGGAGCTGCAGGACTGGCAGTTGGCCTCTTCACTGGGCTGGGGTTTGGGAGGTGAGCTCAGGGATCCAGGAGAAACCTGGGTTGAGAAGGGTGGAGCCTGTGGCAGCAGAAATGAAGCAGGAAGTTTTGAGGCAGGATGAGCCCATGGGTGTACGTAACTACTTGATTTGAATCTCTGTGGGGAGATTCACACAGAATTAAAGTCAATTTTTTCTAGGTCAGGAAGCACTTTCCAGCACCCACCCAGTCCCTCAGCCTCGCCTCTGTGACCGCACTGCAGTTCCCCGTATGGAGCTGAAAGAGAGGGAAACAGGCTTGCAGGGCAGTCCCCTCGCACAGGCTGGCAGGAGCCTCGTTGCTTTGCCTGTACAATTGTGTTAGGGTTTGGAGGAGCTGCAGCCACTCGGCTCCCAGGGGATGCGTCAAGAAGATTCTCTGTTGCATTGGAAAAATAATGTGTGGCTTTCCCAGTTCTGAAACACAGAGACCAGTGCAGCAAAGGGGCAGGGTGGAAGTGCGCAGCACTTGGGCCTCGCCGTCCTCTGCTCGGGGCTCCTCTTGACCCTCAGCAAGGTGTTTGCTCCTGTACAGCAAAACCAGGGGGAAATGGACAACTCTGTGCAGCTCCCCAGACCTGAGCTGGAGCTGTGGCAGGGGATGCTTTTCATTGATTATTAAAAAATCCCTCTATTTTCTTGTCCTGCTGTTCCTAATGACCCTGTGGAAACTTTGACTTTCTCGTTACTAAATCTTCTGCTTAATTAAACCAAACCATTTTATGCAGTGCTTCTGCAGGAAATCTAATATCCTGCTTGTGCCAGTATTTTGGAAACTGTGTTATGCTCATGTGGAAAGTCTAAATGATGTTAGTGCCTCTTCTTTCTGAAAGCATACTTGTACTGAAAGAGTTCTCTTGGCTGCAAAGGTGTCAAAAGGAGGAAGGCGATGGTTAGCAAGTGGGAAGACCAAGGCCATTTCTTATTTGCTGATCCTCACAAATACTCATCTTTGAATTAGCGTTCAGCTAAAAGTTCCCTCAATAAGCACAGATGAGACCAAGATAAACTGCTTGCCCTCCAGCAGAATAAATATTTCAAATAAAATCAACTCCCGACAGTCCAGCCAGGCAGATATTGATCACTAAAAGCCTGAACTTCAACCCAATGAATATTCCCAAGATCAGCTCTGTGCAACCTTCCTAAATGCTGATCAATATGCAATTACTTCCCCTGAAAACATTTCTCATATTGTCTGGCCTGAGGAGCACTTTGTTCTGAGTTGCCCGTGGAGGGGTGTGGGGTGCTGAGCTCCTTCCTGTACTGCCCTTTGCTCTTGGGGAGCAATCACTACTGCACCACATCCTGGCTGCGCACAGGGCTTCACAACCACATTGTGCCCATGGGGAGTACCAGGGCTGCATGGGGCAGCATGACTTTCTTTTAGGCTCAGGTGTTTAATATATGGGGCTTTAGTGGTGCCCAACCCAGTCTCACCTGTTGCTTTGTGCTGGTGTTTGTGAGGTGGGGATGAAAGAACTTCTTTAATAGCTGGAAAACTGAAAATAAAGAAAATAAAACCAGAAAATGTAAAATGAAATAAAAAAAGACATTTTAAAAGAAATAACCAAACAAATGTTCTCAGCCAGTTTGGAAAGGAGCATTTGTCAATGGAACATTTTGGCTTCCTAAAGAAAATCTTGTGTAGAGCTTGTGCTCAAACTCTTCTTTACTTCCCTCGTGGCATTGATCCCCCTGTTCATGCTGTCTCTTTAAAGCTGTGTGGTCCAGAGCCCCTCACGTCCTTGGGAAGGTTAACTTGAGCTTCCCTTTTGCAGAGAGAAGAAGATTTCCCGCAGCAGTGCCCTGAAGGTGCTGGACCACGCCATGATTGGGCCGGAGGGCACAGACAACTGCCACAAGTTTGTGGACATTCTTGGCCTGCGGACCATCTTCCCGCTCTTCATGAAATCCCCTAGGAAGATCAAGAAAGTTGGAACAACTGAAAAAGAACATGAAGGTAAGCGTGCTTCCGGAGCCTTCTTGTCACGGAGGGCAAGTGAGCAGCCCCTGCTTGAGGAGGCCATGGCGCATCACCTCTTCCTGGCCCCTCCTGCAGGTTTCAAGTCCTGGTGCTGCCTGGCTGTGGGTGACGCGCTTGCCCTGCTTGTTTTGGTGTCAGCAGTTCCTGGCGATCCCGTTTCATGTGCCGTTAATAAGTTATTTCACTCCTGTAGGGGCTGTTGTTTGAAGCTTTGACTCTTTGATGCAAAACTCTTTTGAAAAGAGTAATGAGGCAACTACAGATGTCACCTCAAAAGCAGTGTTTTCCTGGCTCTGAGCGCTGAAGTGTGACTCGATGAACATCAGGCACTGCAGAAATAAACTGCATCCTTTTGAAGTTTTTTTTGTTTTTTTTTCCTCCTTTTGTCTATTTTTTTCCTCTCTCCCCTGGAAAACTCTGCTCTGACAGAAATGTGCTGTGAAGTGTTACAGCAGGGCCTTACGCCGAGCTGAGCCTGGGGGCAGGCGGCCCTCCTGCCTCTGGGAAGGGTACCCTGTTGTCTCCACAGTGCCATGGGTTGTGTGTGCACGAGTGGATGGATGGGGCTTTCCTGCAGCCCAGCGCCAGCCCTCCTTGTGATCCGCGCGCAGACTGTGGCGCCGGATGCTGTATCCGGCTTGCATGGCTTCTCTTGGGCAGATAATGGTGAGGAGGAAACACTGCCACGTGTTCTGGGGTTCAGGTAACCAAGTTGTGGAGGGTGCAGTTGTGCTTTGATGATGGGTTTAGGTGATGTTTTGAGTATGAAGTTAAGGTGGCTTAATTCTTGCTGAGAAAGCTAAAGCTGGAACAGAGCTGCTGAGTGGAATGGCTGGGGCTCATGTCGCTGCCTTAATTTTTCAGTTTGGGAAAGTGAGTTAATCTCTGTCTCAGCTGCTTTGTCGTGACCTGCAGACGACATCCGTGTGCGGTCTGGGCTGCTGTGGGGTTTAGGGAACAGTCTGGAAAGCCTTGAAGGGATCAGTCCCGAACTATTGCTGTGATGGGAATAAAAACCAATCTGCCCTCCGTGCAAGAAGTCTCTGTGTCGTGCCTCTGTCTCATTAATATTCAGGAGAAATGGAGGCCATTCGGATGAGCGCAGGAATCAGCTTTATTAAAATAAACTCAGTGGTAGTGAGTCCAATTTTCTTTGCTGTGCATCGCTGGGCGGGTGAGTTACTGAATTCTGATGGTGAGAGCTAACGGAGATGTTTCACAGGTTCCCCAGGAGCCCTCACAGCTGCAATCCTGATGTGTGTGTGTGCAGCCCAGGGTGTGTTTTGACTTTCCCAAATGATGAGCAGCAATTGCCCTGTGCGCTGGGCACTGCTGGCTGGTGGGTGGCTCCAGAGAGCCTCTGGCTGAACGGGAAATGGTTCAGGGTTGCAGTGCCAGCTGGTTTGGGAGGAACCGGTGCAGGGCTGGCGTGGGGAAGTGATGCCCTCTGTGCTGTATGGAGCCCAGGAACACGCTTCCTTCTGCCTCTTTCTGTTGATTTATGAAACAGAATGCCCGTGCTGTCTTCTCCCTCCATCTTTCCTTGCAAAATGTTCATCCTGTGTTCAAACTCTTTATAAAACAGTAATTAAACATCAAGCAGAATGGTCCTCTTCTGCCAGGAGAACGTTTGCATGTGTGTCAAATGGAGAAACAGGCTCCTGTGAAGGATTAACCAGAGCGGCTTTGTGGCTGAGGCATCAGTATTTATGAAAGCGATTCTGAGGAGCTGTGAGGGTAGCACCTGCTGTGGTGCCGCTGGAGCCCCAGGGACAGCCCTGTTTCAGTGTGTCAGCACCGGCCGAGGTACCCAGCAGCTCTGCCAGAAACATTTGTCTGCTGGGGCTCTGTCTGTCTGTCCGGGTGTCCATGCGGCTGCGGAAGTGCTGCGGAAGTGCAGCGAGGGCTCCAGACTGCCATAGGGGTGTGAGTGGCAGAGGTGCTGCTCCTTGGGCATCCCTGCACCATCCTTTGAGCACAGAGTCTTCCTTGTGTGTCTGGTGGTAGGAAAATCTCCTCTTGTCTTTATTTCATAGTAATTTCACTTTGAACATAGGAGATGCTCCATAAAGTGGTGTTTATTTTATTGTCTTGAAGACAGTGTTCTGAATGCGACAAAATAATAAATACCCCGATGAAAAAAACCTCTGTGTGACTTGGCAGGCTTTTATTTATTACAAAAATTTATAACTCAAATTAAATTTGATAAAAATAACTTCTCAGTAACGTATTTCTCTATTTCTTTACAAGCTGGTGTAAAGGTGCCAGTGCTGGTTAGCTGCGTTTTAAATGCTGTCAGTGCTTAAAAATTATTTTGCTCCAGGGAGCCTGTGAACAATTTAAATCCAAACTGCACAAATCTGTGCTTTATAAACACTGTGTAATTGGGAAAAAAGAAAGGGAAAATTTCTTAACCATCTTTATGGATGATCTGAGCCTGCTGGCATCTGACTGACTGCATGTTATCTGTCTAGGCTTTGTACAGCCTGTGCTGCACTTCTGAGGGTGTTGTGTTGGGGAGGGAAATCTCATTTGAAGTCATTTCCCTTTTTCTAAGGCAGTGAAGCAGCTCAAAACAAAGGTTTGCAACTGAAGGCAGAAATGGCTGAGAGTTTTCCCGTGTCTGTGGGGACAAGACACTGGTGAGAACTCTGCTGGGTTGGGCAAAGCAAAGCAGCCATTGTGGGCGGTTGTGTGTCCGAGCCGGGGTGTGTGGGGCTGCCGGATGGCATTAGCGGTGTCCCCTTTCGATGCCGCTTGGCTCTGTGTGGAGTGAGGGAAGGGTGGAGGCAGGTTGGAGGAGGTGGAGAATTAGTAACCAGGATTCCAGCAGAAATGCATTTAGTTTCCACTAGATGTGTCTGTTCCTGTGGTTGGCTGCTCCCTGTAACCATCATGATTAAGGATTCTGATCCCTCCGGAAGTGTTATCTGGAGGGGTGTCAAGTCCCCCTGAGCACTGTGTGAAAGGGACAATACAGCCTGGCTTGGCTGTAGCCTGTTCTGGTGCTCCCTCCTGGTAGAGGAGCAGAACACAGCCGACTGCTGTGATGATTGAAAACGTCTTTTCCCCCCCAGACACCTCTGTGATTCCATGGGCGTTGGTGGAAGGGCGAAGGCCAGTCTGTGGGGAGAATGAGCTCGTGGTCAGTCCGAGATGGGAACTGCGTTAGACATCTGAAATGGTGGGATCTGCCCTGTTACCAGGGTTCTCATGTTCTGCTGGGACGCTCTGAGGGGAGTCCAGCTGCTTGGGACTCCGGCAGAGCTGAGCTGCAGGGTCAAGTGTGGATGAGTGCATGGAACTTGGCTCTTGGTGGTTCCTGGCATAAACACAGGGCAAGATCTGAAGTAATGCTTCTGTATGGTGAACTTCGAAAGGCGGGGGCTGTGGCATGAATGTTGGTGTACTGGAAACTCTTCCACCGCAGCACCAAGGGTCGGCTTATCCTCGCTGTCTGTAGGGGTGCAAGGTCTCTGGATGCTGGGCTTCCTGCTGCAGCAGTTGAGTGGAGGCGTTGGGTGCTGTCTTGGGATTCTCAAGCAGTCTTAGTGCGCTGAAAATGAAGAAAACACCAATTCCTTCTGAATTAGAGTCTAGTGAAGCGATTATAACGTGCTTGTCAAGCTGTGTGTTCTCCTGCCCGTTCTCCGGACAGCTATTTCCAGTCTGGCTCTGCGCACCTGGGGAGTCTATTGAACTGCAAAAGGATGTTTGTCCAATTCGTCTTCATTTAAACGCGTTCTCTTGACTGGGATGTCGGCTTCACTTAGGAATGCCTGATCTGATAACCTGAGAATTAGTTCAGCCAATTTTCAAATGAGAATTCCCAGCACCGTGGGGTTATGCTGGTTTGCTCTCTAACAATAAGGAAGCCTGTCCTGGAGATGCCTAGCTCTACGAGTCCTTTAAACAACAGGAGCAAACCCCATTCCGGAGTAAATCCGCTCTTTCTTCTTTGTGACGTACGCTGAAAGGCAGCGAAGCCCTCGGAATGAATGCCTGCTGCGGGACTGAGTTCACTGCGCAAGGGAAAGGGAAAGGCACAAGAGAACAGTGGCTCGAGAAGAAGTTTATTAACTGAGCATCCTCTGCCAGCCCGTGAAAAGCATTTTTTCCCTTGGTGGTCCCTGAAGTGTGTACGCAGGGCAGGCACCGTCTGTCAGAACAGGGCCTTGGCCGCCCTGCTATTCCACCACCAACCCTCTGGAAGACGGCAGGAATCTGTTGTCTGTGTGAGCTGTGATGCCTTGCAGCTCTGCTCCTGCGGAGTTGGGCTGCGCCATGTGCCTGGCACCAAGGGTTCGGCCAGCATGGCCTCGGCGCTCGCTGTGAGCATCCTCCCTTCCACAGCTGGGGAGCTGCTGCTCCTTGGGACTTACCAGGGGCTTCCTCCAAGCTTCCCAGCATGCAGCTGTGAAGCTGCAGGGTTCTGTGCATAAGAAGGGTGGAAGTTTCTGAAAGAGATGGGTGTTTTTCCTGATACTTTCATGCTCCAAGTTAGAAATGACACTTTCTCTTCAGCGTTCTTTATAGGACAGAATGCTCCTGAGTGGATTCTGCTGCTCGTCCCGCTGCACCCTGTGCCAGCCCATGTCCCAGGGATGCTCACCAACTCTGTGTCCGTGGTGCAAGGTGCATGCTTGAGCTTCCTCCCCTGCCAGGTAGATGTCCCTTACAATGAGACATGGAAAAAAGAGGGGAGAATGCTAAAGGCAAAGGAGTGCAATGTTACGGCTTGATTTGACAGGACCTCCTGCTGCCGCAGCTGCCAGTGCCAGCCCTGGAATAGATTAATCTGTATTCCAACATGCCACAGCTGAAGTCAAGATCGATCTAATTAGGGTGTTTTAAACACTGCTTGCATTCTGCAGCCTTCGTGCCTGTCTGGAGAGAAAAGGCTCCCGAGAACCTGAGGTGATTCTGGTCTGAGCAGGGCTCCGGTGCCACTGGGTGAGCACATGCGGTGGGACCTGCCTGGAAGCGGGGGTGTTGCTGGCACTAAGCTAAGTGGATACCTGCAGGTGAACCAGCCAGTGCAGTTCTCTGCTGAGAGAGACGCTTCCGTCTTCCCATGTCTATGAATTTGTGAGGTTTTGGGATGGTTATATGAAAGAGAGTTGTTCCTGATGCATCCTAGCTGCCAGCTGGGAACTGCTGTTCTTTTAAGGATCCTTTGGTGCTGAGAACGGCTCCTGTTGGTGTCTGCTGATCAAAGGAAGCACGAGGTTCTTCCAGACAGGGGCAAGGCAGCAGGTTCTGTCCCTGGCCTTGTCTCTCGCCCCCTTGGCAGTGACTCACTTTGTGCAGGTGCCGTGGGCTCAGCTGAGCGTTGGCCGGGTGACCTGCAAGTTCCAAGATGTTCCGAGCAGGCTGGCTGCCCGCAGTGCTGCCTGGGGCAAAGTGCGGGCTGTGGCTCTGTCAGCCATACCGGAGCTGGGCAGCGGCTGCATTCGTGTTCTGTAGACATAGAACAGTTCCAGCTCACATTGCTTTTCAAAGATCCAACCCAGAGCAAATATTGCGATTATGGACTGTTCGAAGTTTGCATCTGAGAGATATCGGTGTGGTCTGTGGGGAAAAGGGGAGAAACCATCACTCTTCACTAGGGAGTGCAGGGACAGGGCTAGGGGTAATGGTTTTCAGCTGCAATAGGGGAGATGGAGATGGAATCCTAGGCAGAAATTTTGTCCTGTGAGGGTGGTGAGGCCCAGGCCCAGGCTGCCCAGGGAGGTTTTGGCTGCCCCATCCCTGGGGGTGTTCAAGGCCAGGTTGGATGGGGCTTGGAGCCCCCTGATCCAGTGGGAGGTGTCCCCGCCCATGGCAGGGGGTGGCACTGGATGGGCTTTGGGGTCCCTTCCAACTCAACCCATTCCATGATTCTATGATCACTCCCTGGTTGACACCTCTCATTTCTGATTACTTTAATTGCTGCTTTAGTTCATTGAATAATGGAATCAGCTGCTTTTCCAGAGCACTGCTCTTATCCCAGGGTCTGTCCCTGTTCCCATGGATGTTGGTGTTTATTGGGTCAGGAAGCACATTACAGCATAACTGGTTTTTGGGGGATGGCATGGACCATGGTGGTGGTTTTTTTTTGTTTTTTTTTTTTTTTCAGAAAGCTGATCAAGCAAATGGTTTAAATGGTCCGGAAATGTTTCTTTACAAAATTTTTTGAACGTTTTGGCCAGGCAATGAGATATTCCTGAGTTTTTTGGAGTTATATGTTGAAAGAATAACCTTGTTCTTAAAAAACCTGTGTCAGCTCCTTCAGCCTGCTCAGTAGATTTAAAGATTTTATTGATGAAAGGGATAAATGTCTGCATATGAGCAGCAAAGCAGAAATGATGGCAAGAGACATTGCCTGCTGAAGGAGTAGTGGAAACAAGCAGTGGAGATAGATCATGAGTGAGAATATTGCTACTGAGATACTGTGTCAACACTCCTAAATGCTTCCAAAAAAAGAAGGTTTGGGAAAAAATACTGTGAAATACAGAATGGTGGCTTCTTCCTCTGACAGCAGAGCGTCTGTCGGGATGAATTAAAATAAAAGTCTTCATTTTTGTCCTGTTTTATTCCCACTGTAAGGAAATGGGATCCTGTGAGGACTTTGGAGGCTCTTTCAGTATTTTTAAATGCAGACATTTAATTTGGTGTCACTTTTTGTGCAGTGACTGTTTCTGTGCAGCAAGAGCATGCCCTGACGTACCCGGAGCCATCCTTCACCCGGTTTTATCCTGTTGGAATGACAGAGCAGCCGTGCAAGGCTGGCCACCCGATAAACCTGTTATCTCCCCACTCCTCCTGCCAGCCGCTCTCCCGGGCTCTTTGGCACATGAAAAATTGACACCACCTCGGGCAGAAATCTGTTTCTAGGGAAGCTACATTTATAAGCAGCTAATGAAAGGGGTGGGTGTGGGGAGCGTGCAGCCTCTTATGCTGCCTGCCCTGTGCGCATGCAGATAATCCCTACTGCGGGAGAGCCGGCACCGCTTGGCCGAGCCGCCCGTGCCGCGTCGCCCTGGGCAGCAGCGTGCACCAGCGGGGAGCGCAGAGGCTCCTGCAGACACGTCGGTGTCACTGCCTGCTCTTTGTGCGCGGGTGCAATCGATCACGGCCTCTCCTGGCTCCAGGCGAGGCAGCACCGTGGAAACGCATGCTAAAAGGGTTTGATGGCAATAAGAGGATGATCCCTTTCCTCTGCACATTGCTTTTTCCTCTCTGGAAATAACAGATCTTGACACCTTTTCTCCTCTCCCCTCTGCTGTGGGTGAGGAAATGGCTCTGGCCGTTATTGTTCCTGTGTCTCAGTTGGCAAAATTAAAGTCAGGGCATCATGGAGAATTGTTGGATATATTGGGAGAGCTAAAGCATAGGGTCTGTGCTCGTGTGGACCTGTAGGCAGGCAGCGATACCAAATGATTTGGCAAGGGAGAGACACTCATTTGCTTTGTGCCTTTGTGCTTTGTTTTATTTCCCCACATTAAGGCCATCTACTCTATGATGCTGCCAGCCTCTGTCCTGGTGCTGGCACACGTTTTGCAAAGGATTTGCAGCCCTGCATCTCCTGTGTCCATGCAGGAGTGGTACTGGGGTGCAACGGAGAGCGCTGTGTGGCCGCTGTGCGTCCCTGTCACAAGCAAAGGAAAGTGGGTGCCTTCCCTGGGTCCTTCCCTCACCTCATGCTCCCTTCCACGGTGAGTGGGTTCCTTCCTGGAGGCCAGCGCTGCTCTCGGTTCAGGGTGTTGGGTTCAGTCACCTTCAGAGCAAAGCTGTGGTTGGACGTTTACACCGATGTTGTCTCATGTGCGCTTGCAGCCCTGATGTTTTACCTGGCTCCAAGGTTTGTGCTGTGCAGGGTGACCCCAGTGCAGCTGAGGGGCCTGTAGAACATATTTGTGTGACTGTTTCTGGGCTGCTGAGCCCCATTCATATTCAATCCACCGGATTTTCTGTAAATAAACACGGTTTGTTTGCTGGCATCGATGAGAGGAAGAAATCCTCAAACTCTCTATGGGAGCTGCACGCTGGCTTAGTTACCCTTTCCCAAGCTCTCCTGTTTCCGTGACTGTTGCCTGTTTGGCAAACTAAGGGTGCTTTGAGTGAGGGTGCTGCCTTGGGCCAGGACTGCTCTCACCCTGCTGAGCCTTCTGCTGTGATGGAGGGTGCCAGCGAGAACACGTGCAGCTCGGTGGGTGTGTGGCCCGGGTAGTGACACTGAGCGAAGCAGTGCTTTATGTAAAGAGCTTTTATCAGGAGAAGCTGGATCCATGCAGCAGGAACAGCACAGCAGAGCCAGAAGAGCCCTCGCTGGCTGGGCTGGAGTGGGCGAGGAGTTGCCTGTGCTTGCTACTCTCGCTGCCGCTCACTGGTGATGGGGGGAACCGGGGTTCCACTTATCAATGGTCACACATGGGAGTGCTAGTAGTAAATTTAATGGCATGTTACAGAGAAAATAAGCTCCTGTTCTTGTTCTCAGTAAGCAATTTTCGTTTTATATCTCCAGAACATGTCTGTTCCATCCTGGCCTCCCTTCTGCGAAACCTGAGAGGGCAGCAAAGGACACGGTTACTGAATAAATTCACAGAGAACGACAGTGAGAAGGTGAGTGCTGAGCGTCTGCAGCCCCTGGAGGGTCCTGGACAAGGGCAGGGTGCCTGTGTGCGCTCACAAAGTCACTGAAAAGCCGCTTTGTACCTGCCTGTAGCACCTTACAGGCCACCGCTCTCTCATTCGTGGTGTTATCTACAAACTGGAGAATGGGCGATGCCTCTAGTGCTTGGCCTCCTGCACGAGGTGTGCTCTTGTTTTCTGGTGCTCTTGCACATGGGAGCAGCAGTTCTCAGTCCTGGGCTGTGTCTCTGCTGGAGTGTGGTCAGATAACGTGCTGGCTCTGTGAGACCAGGGCATTGCGGAAAGGTGTCAGAGCTCAGGAACTGCTGTACTGTGCACTTAGCATTCCCCAGCCCTCTCCTAGAATGTGTCACTTCAGTGCTGTTTACTCTGGGAAATGCTTTCCAAAATATTTACATGGTGGTGGATAACTCAGACAGCTGTGGAACAGAGACAGCAGCTCCTGCAAGCCAGTCATTCCCAAGGGATTTGTGAATTCCACCCCTGAGGAAATACTGGTTCCTTAGTATTCCTCGTCAGTGTGTCTGAAAGGTGGTTTTCATAACCTGTTCTACCACCTGCAGAGAATTTCCCATTATCAGATAGGCTTTCAGCTGCCTAATGCCCTTCGGAGGTGAGCGGGAGAGCCCTACCATGGCCAATGTGTTTGGCACAAGCTTGGCTGCATCCGGCACAGGCAGGAAGGTCTGTGGAAGAAACTGGGAGAAGTGGAGAACCCCAGTACAGGAGGGTGAGCGAGCTAGAGACTGTCTGCAGCCTTTTAGCTGCCAGGACCATGGGATTGCATTCAGATGCCTGTAGATTCAGTTTGCTTGTCCGACCAAGGCCCATGCCATTCCTCCTTAAAGCCTTCCTTCCCGTGAGAGGCAGATTGTCCATTACTTTGGGAAGGCTGCAGCTGGGAGGAAAACAACATAGCATAAAGGTTTAAAGATGATTGCATTGTTCTTTCTTTTTGCTGAGGTCTCTCTCTTCTGCCCTCGCAGGTTGATAGGCTGATGGAACTGTATTTTAAGTACCTGGATGCAATGCAAGCAGCTGATAAGAAGATTGATGGAGAGAAACACGTATGTATTGCTTAAGTTTTGCCACTGATGTCTGCAATTCCTCTGCTCTGGGGTGTCCTCTGCACAGCACTTGTGGCTCAGCCAGGGTTGCTCCTCTGAGCCGCACTCTTGTACATGTGCTCTTACCCCTGAGTTCTTGTCGCCTCACTCTCCAGCTTCCAATTAACCCCAGGTAAAGTGGGCTGACAACTTCCTTACAGCAAAGGTGTCTGGCCTTTCCTTGGAGCGAGTGTTTTTAGGAGGGCCTAAATCTGTGCATCAATTTGCCTTCACTTTTACTTGGCTGAAATCTTGCTTGATTTGGCAGATGGAGAGTAAGTGAAATGCAGAGAGACAATTACAGGATAATGTGCGAGGCCTCCTACCCTGGGCTTTCAAGTTCTGATCAGCTGTGAGAAAGCGTCTATTTTGATTAGTTCGATGAGGCTGCAGCCAAAGGCTGGCGTGCTCCCTGCACACCAGCAGCGCATCGTTTTGAACGACATGAGCCTTGGTATCACACAGTACTTTGTTGGAACTGAAGCTGGAACAGGCTTTCTGAAAGAGAATGAGCTGTTGGAGTCAGGAAGCAGCTTGCAGAGCTGTTAGCGAGCTTGGCCAGCTTCCCACAAGATTATCTGTATCAGCACTGAAGAGGGTGTGAGATTGATTAGCAGTGACGGAGAGTAATGACTGCAGCCACCGTCCCGGCACGCAGGCGAGTTCCGTGTGCCACAGGCTGCAGCCCCCTGCCAAGCTCCGACAAACAGCTGTCTGCCAGGGCCGCTTCCCTGGGCCCTGGCAAACATTCCGAGGGCATCGGAGCTCAGCGGCGCCGCTGCAGCTCAAAAAGGCACAGGATGAGTGATGAATGGCATTGCTTTGCTGCCAGCTTTCAGGCTCCATATGGACAGCTGCAGCTTCGCAAATGAACAGTGGCCTGCAGGAAAACAGCCTTTCCCTTCTCCCGCTCTCCCTCCACACTCCATTCCTCCTCCCTAGAACAGAGAAAGAATTCTTTATTCTTTACATTTCGGTGTTGGTGTGTGAGGTTTGGAAGTCCAGCCCCAGGATGGATTTTTCTGGCTGCGCTGTGTTGGCAGCTGCTGCGCAGAGCCCGGAACCACAACGGGCAGGGCTGTGCAAGTGCCCTTTATCCACAAAGATCCTGGAGCAACCCGTGAGCGTTAACACCTGTAGCAAACAACCAGCACAAAGCAGGAGAGAAGGGAATTTGAGCGTGCAGAAGCTTGTGTAGAAGCTCGTTAAGTAATTTGTGTCTGCTGAGGCACAACAGAAGAAATACCAAAGAACTGCAGGTTTTCCTCCTGTATCCGGACGGCCACTGCGGGTCTCTGTCGGCCAGGGTGGCTGGGATAAACAGATCTCAATTCTGTGCTCCTACCAGAACTAATAATAGGATTTGGCAAAAACATCTCATATGTGCAATGTGTTGGGCACAATGTGTATGTAATACGATGGTGAGGTTCCTTCTGAGCTTGGAACTCTCTTGGAATTACCATCTGAATCTAAAGTGGCTCAGGCGTTTTCCCCACGCATGAGCAGGCCACAGCCATCATTCTCTCCGTCAAATCACGGCATTGTCTGGCTGTGACAGGATTTATGGAGCACTTTAATGTTTCTGGTTGTGGCACATGAATCTTTGAAGTGGATGGTGCAAACACTTGGTCCCTTGAAGCTGTGCTGCATCACTTGGGGGCTTTTGACCCTACTCTTGTGGCAGAGGACACAGTACCCCAACAATCTGGTGTACGGATCCTCACCTTTCTCCTCGCCCTGGAGAAATGATACCTGATGAGATTTTACAGGTTCAGCCTGTGCTGCTGAGAGCAAGATCCAAGTCTGATGGACAGAGTATCCTGGTGTAAGTCTCGCATTACAAGAAGCTAAACCCGATTATACAAGGAATGATTGTGTGCTTCCTACCTGACGTTTTATCTTTAGTTGAGCAGCTGGCAGAAGCAGCTCCTGCTCTTGCAGTTCTCTTTCTTTTTTCTTAGCTTGGCTTATTTTAGTGAACCGATTTCTAGCCCAGCTCTTCAAGCCTGAGGCAGCGAAGGTGTGGGAGTGGCTGAGGGTGGAAGGGAGGGATGAGTTTCAGAAGCAGCTGTTTCTGAGGAGGGACGGTTCAATGAAGCAGCACTCTTAATCTGGGCAGTGAAATGGGTTGAGGTTCCCTGCATCCCTTCTCGATGTAACCTGCTTGTTTGCTTCTGTGGAACCTATCTAGAATTGATGAGAGTTGATAAATTAGTGATTATCCTAATTACCCCGTGAAACCCGGGAGCGAAGTCCATGGGATCATTTGTCTCCCTGTCCTAGCACTTTTCTCAGGGTTTTTAGTTAATGAAACCTAGCCGATATCTCATCCCCCTCTCAAATACTTTAAGTCTTTCTATAGGAAATGGTGGAGAATCATATGGTGTTTAACTCCCTCTGAAATGGGGTCTAATTACAGGCAGCAGCAATAGCCTTAGCCATCTCTAAAGATGGAAAAAGACAGGAGATGGTTTAATATTTTTATACTTCCACAGAAAATTATGCTCAGCAGGTTTGTTCGATAAAATATTCTCACCAGACACTTTACGCTGTAATGACTTACAAATTACATGCTAATTGTGCGACAGTTAAGTCATTCCACCCTTGAAAGGGAGCAATGGAACTCCTAGTGTGACAGCCAACTCCGCAGACTTGGATAAAGGAAACGGGAACCTGTATGAGCCCAGCATTTCAGTTCAGTTTAGACAGAGCAAATCGCCTGCAGTGGTGCTGAGGGCCGGGCACAGCACCTGGCAGGGCTGCGTTGGTGTGAATGGAAAGAGTACAACCGTGCGGGTGTGTTTCACAGCATGGCTGAATTCCTGCTGTCTGTAGGATGAGCTTTTCCAGCAAGCAGTCAGCCAGCTGGGGTAAGCATTGAATGTTCTTGCAGAGGCTGGTGGGATTGCCCTAACATGGTTCTCCTTTCCTTGTGCTGGAGCTGAGCTCCCGCTTTGCTGGAGACACTGCTTTGTGTCTCCTGGCTCAGAAGCAATGTGTGCTTTTTGCAATCCCAAGGAGCTTTTCAGCTCTTGCTGAGTGGTGGCTGAATTTGCAGAAATTCAGGCATGTTTCTGCTTGTAAGGCAGAAATGAAGGAATTCCTTCCCACAGCAGAGGGCTCTGACGGGTTCTTGTGTGGTTCTGAGAGCTGCTTGGTCACCTTGGTGTGACCAGGATGTCTTCCTGCTCTCCTGGCTGCGTCAGAGTCCAGGACCTGATGAGGGCTCTGTCCGAGCCGTTCTGTGTTGCAGGGAGGATGGTGGTCAGGCTGCTGAGACTGCGTGCTCTGCAGCCTCTGCCTGTGTGAGAGGCTCCTGGGGAAATTACCATTGCAGCTGTGAGCAGGAAGCCAGTGGTCCTGGGCGGCTTCTTGACTTCACCTGAGGCTTATGCTTGCTCTTCTCCTTTGCAAGTGTCAGCCCCTGGCGCCTGCTTGTCCTTTTTGGCCAAGGGCTTGGCCATGACCTTGAGTTTGGCTGCCTGTGGTCTGAGAGCTCCCCCTGGGCTTTTGTGTCACTTACCCCTTCCCCGTAGCACAGGCAGAGAGCAGCGAGGGGCGAGAGGCTGTGCTTGGGGCAGGAGCCAAGGTGTGATGGTTGTTCTCGTGCAAGGCCATTCAGATCCTTCCTGTCTCCGATGACCCGGACTGGCCTCGCTATCCCACCTGGTGAGAGGGCAGCCCTGGGTCCTGACGGAGTTCTTTGTTCTCCGTCAGCACCCATTGCTGCTGCTCTGCCCAGCCTTGCTGTGTGCCAGAGCAGGGGCATGGCAGTGAAGGAAGGAGGAGGATCCGGAGCATCTTTTGGGCCCTTCTCCAGGGGCTGCGTGGAGCAGACGGGATCTTTTGTGTAGCACTGGCAGATCCATTGTATCTTTAGATTTCAAGCCACTGCTTGACACCTCGAGGCCTGTCAGTCCTGCCTCATTAGTGTGAGAGAAGCTCATTTTAGCTTCACAGAAGCCCATCTTATTGCTGTCTTCTCCCATCAGCAAGGGGCATCTCAGTACACATTGTTGGCAGATTAGAAATGGCATCTGAGTGCTCATTTGGAGGTTAGCGACATGACAGCTTTGAAAGAGAGACAAAGTGGGAAGGTGGCTGTTTGGTACTGTACTGGAGGCGGATTCCATCGAAAGGGTGGTGCAGCTTTAAAGAAAAAAAGAAGACTGTGAAAAGGCACCTTAAAACTGTACTTGTCTTCTAATTCCTCTCTGCTTAATTTTCTGGCACAAAATAATCTTGCTTCTCTGTTGAGAGGGGCTGTTACAGCTGCTGCCTTCTCAGTGTAATCAAGACAGCAGCTGCCTGGATTCGGCTCCGGTGATCGCCGTGCTTGGATTGGAATACAGAATAGACACGGTCTGGGTTTCCTGCTCCAGAGACTCCAAATCCTGGCCTGTTGATGTTTGTTCAGAAGTGAGCACTGCTGAGAAGAGCAGCCAGCAGCCCGTGTGCAGTGAGGAGGGTGAGCGGTTGCCTTGGATGAGCACCTGGTTGTCTCTCAGAAGTGGAGTTGAGGGATATTCCAGTCAATATTCCAGTGTCTTGCTGGCTAACACTGCTTTGCTCTAGGGAGCAGATTTGATCAGGTTCACACAGTTCAGCACGGGTGTAGGGTGAGGAAAACCACTTCTTGCACAAAATTGCATTTTCGTTTTCACTGGCAAGAGCTTGTGGGCAAGTTCTGCCCAGCCGCACCTGTGCCCAGGGTCTGGGACCCCAGGGTAAAGGACAGCCGTGCGAATGCTGTAGTCAGCAGGATCTGATGCTGGAGCATCCCGGAGCTCATCCAAAGCACTTGACTTCATGGCATTGGTAATGAGGCACTGGTTTTTAAACTTCACTTATTCTTTCCCTGGCAAGCTGGATTGCTACGAAAAGTCTTTCATTTCCTGTGCTTTCCTCTTGCTTTCGGGAGGCGATGGTGAACAGCAGCACCTCTAAGTCCTGCTGTCACCTTTCTGTATGGCAAGCACCCATCGCACTCTTCACAGAGAAGCACGCAGGGTTAATTTCCCTTCTTGAGCCTGAGGGACACAAGGTGTGAGGGCTTGACTTGACAAAGGAGGAGAATTTAGTAGCCAGAATCACCTTTGGTGCCGGTGACCTTGTGTTTGTTTGCCTGGAGCGTGTGGGTCCTGAGGAAGCCGTTCCTGAGCGTTCCAGGTCCTGCGCTCCAGTGGCGATGGCTCTAATGAGAAAATATTACTCTGCTGGTGTGTGCCCACCTGCCAGCGGCTGCGCAATAAATCACAGGAGCTGCGGCGAGCTGGCGGGCTCTGACAGGCTGCTTCCTTCATTTAAGGACAAAACCACAAACCAAGCCCCAAAACCCAAAAGGTCACACATGACATCAGGAGTTTTGGCCTGCTGGTCTCCATGAAAACGGGGGCAGTGTCCGTTGGGGAACACTCCTCCGAGCTCAGCACCACGCTGCTGTTGCCAGGGGCTGGAAGAGGCTGCTGGGTCTGAACAAGGCAAGTGGAATGGTCTCTTCCCTTCCGTTCGAACAGCCCTCGCTGGGGAAACACAGCGTGTGCAGAGGAGGAACAGGCTGTCGGTGTCCTGGCCGAGGTCAGTGGTCTCCTGCTGATGGAGCTCAGCTAGGGTGGGTCCTGTTGGTGTTCCCATCAAATGGAGCAGGAAGAGCAGGGCTGGGCACAGTGCAGCTGGGCTGGAGCAGAATTTTTCGGACCTGTTTTGTCATTCCTTGGTCGATACTGAAGGTGGAAGCCTGGTACGGCTGAGTCTGATGAGTTGTGTTCAGCACAACAGCATCGGGTGCCCGGTAACAGTGCAGAGCATTGTTCTGACAAAGAACTTATCAATAATAGACACACTGGTGTGTTCTGTATCCACAGCCTCTAATTGCTTGATTTCAAAATGCAATTTGTATGTTTAGATTACAATTTTAATGTGCAGACGGAAACACTTCACCAGCAGCAAAGACTGAGCCTCGTTCAAAGCTGAATGCAATGGTTTGTGAATCAAAATGAATTATTAAAAGTACTTCTCTGGCGAGAAATAAATGGGAGTTAATGTCTTGGGGAACAAAGCATTCCTTAAGAAACCACAAATCACCAGCGTTTTGCCCTGCTAATGGAGAGTAGCCACCACACCTTCTCTTTGTGCTGCTTTACAGGACATGGTGCGGCGGGGAGAGATAATCGACGATTACATGGAATACGAATTCTATTTCCGTCGCCTGGATGCCGGTCTCTTTGTTCTACAGCTCATCTGTTACATCATGGCAGAGATCTGCAATGCCAATGTTCCCCAGGTAGGGCTGCGTGCACGACTGGCAGATCTGCTGTGTTCCCATCCCTGGTACAAACAAGGCTAAATCCTACAAACACTGCCTTGCTGAATAATCTTCTCTTGAATTTCCTTTTTTGGGGGAAACCTGCTTATTGCACCTGTGTCCATACATCTTCATCGGGTTGTAACAATCAGGAAGGCATTATTGGGTACAAAGCTGATCATTGTCCCCAAATTCATAGCCTACCATGAGGGAGGGGTCTCACAAGGATGCAAACTCAGCAGGTGACCTTTCTTGATCCACGCAAAATTCTGCTTCTCTGCTGGGGTGACTGTGTTGGGGTTTGTGAGCAGGTCCTGTGGTTACGTGTGCCTGTGCCACAGACCCTCCAAAGCAGGCGCTTTGGGACTGTGGCACAGCGAGGCTGCGCTGTGGTGCTCAGGGTTTCTGCTCTTCTGTCAAAGTGGGAAGCAGTGGGGCTGTGCATGGTTGTGTATTGTGTTGAAGATCATTTTCTTCTCTTCCCTTCTCCCCTACCAGATTCGTCAGAGAGTCCACCAGATTCTGAACATGAGAGGCAGCTCCATTAAAATTGTTCGACACATTCTGAAGGGTGAGTTGAGATATTCCTTCCCGTGTAATTCTCCTTGACTTGGTGAGCGTCTCCAGGCAGCGGCTGGGTCAAGTTGTGAGATGTGGGCAGGGCTGTAGTGGCCTTGACGGGAGACGTGCTTTGTCCTGGCGTTAGGACACTTGCTGTCGCCTGCTGTCATGGAACAGCACTTCTCTTGATGCCATGAGCGAGAGATTGGCCTGAACTTGCTGCTGACAGCGGCGCCAGAGTAAATACTGAAGGGAAGTGTATGCGCATGCTAGAGGGAAGAGCAGGGGAGTCTCTTTCATTAACATGGCCCTGCACTTCACCATCTGCACCGCGTTAGTATCTGCGCTGTATTTGTCTTCTTCTTAGTGTCAGATTAATATGGATTATAGCATTAAAGTATCCTCTGTAGCTTTAACACGGGGCTGTTGTGATTCACCATCCCAGTTTTCAAGTGCTGCTTGTAATTTCTAGTGCTTATGTTGGACGGAGCAGTGCTTGCTGGAGCGGTGGCTCCTGTCCGTACCCCGCTGTCCTCTGGCAGCTGCAGCGGAACGGGGTGAGAAGGGAAAGGACTCGGCCTGTTCCCTGCTCCGACCTGCGAGGCGTCTGCCACCCGCAGGAAGTGTCTCTGCATTTAGCAGGGAGTTGTGTAGGATGTGAGGGCTCCTGAAGGGCTGTGGTGTTCTCAGTGAGGGGCAAGGAGTGTCTCTCTTTTCTGGAGAGACAGAGGGATTGGCAGCACCTCCGGGGGTGCTGGGTTTCGGGTCTGGTGCCGCTGCTTTCTTTGGGAATAACAATGATGCGCTCCTGGCCATTTCTCTCTACCCACCCCTAGCACTGACAGGTACAGGCAGCTTTTTTTTTTTTGCAGATCCTCTTGTTTTTCTCCCTTCCCATAAGCAGGATGGGGATCAGAAGGATGGCTGGTGTGCTGAAATGAAGAGCAGTTTCCTGACAATGTGAGATTATCTGTAGCTCTAGGCAATCTCTCTGGCCTTCGTCCTTTGCTGGCACGTGTGAGCCCCTGCCTGCTGATGAACTGGGGGGAGCGGGCAGGATGTCTTTGCTGCTTTTAATTGTGATACTTGACAATTCCTGCCTCCAAACTGGCTGTTTCCAGCTTAGGGCATGGCTCACATCCACGTGCAGATTCCCATGCTTGACCTGGGCCACAGGCGCCAGGGCATTTTTCCGCCCAGCCCGCTGTGTTCACACACCTCACGGCTGTGTTTCTGGTTTGCTGATTTACATGAGCTGAACCAGAGGGCAGTGGCATTGACATTTCATCTGCTTCTCCCTTTCACAGACAGCAATGTGCAGCATGAAGCTTGCTCAGTGGTTTTCTCATGCCTCGCAAGCTGCGGGTTGTGTGGCAGGCTCGGAACGCCCAGCAGTGCCGCCTTCCCTGCCCGCGTGATGTGTTAATGAGCCGGGCAACAGGCGCAGCATTTGGGGCGCTCTCTCCAGCTCTCCCCAACTCTTGTGCCTCTCAGTTTTGGAGACTTGTGCCACCACAGCCGTCAGTGACCTGAACTGTTGTTGTTGTTAGGCCCTTGTGAGACGTTGGAACGGGGTGCCCAGATGGTTCCTGCTGAGTGGAAGCGGCACGGAGCTCACCTGCCGGCTGTGCTGGTGGAATTCCAGTTCTCCCGTGGTTACACGCCTGTGTCCAAAGACGCTGTCGATGTGGATTCCCCAGTGTTTGACAGGAGTGGCACCATGGAGGAGCGCCAGCCTCTGCTGAGGGGCTGGGGCCCTGAACACAGTGTGCAGTGGGAGCAGTTTGGCTGCAGACACTGGCAGTGCCCCTGGGGCGGGCACCAGTGCGGGGTTTCACATCGTAGCTGGGGGCTGAGCTGTAGGAGTCTCCATCACAAATGACAGAGAGGTCAGGAGTCTTGGATGGAGCGTTTCCAGGCCACTTCCCGACCTGCTCTCAGGACAGATGAGGACTGGGTTATTTTTACTTTTCACTCAGTGTTTTGCTCTTGTTCAGTTTTTATTTTCTATTTTTGCATACTAATTAGGTGCTTGGTTTTTAGTTTGATTTTTATGGCCTACATATTCTCCATGTTTCTCTGGCAACCTGACAGCTGATGGATCCCTTGGGGTTGCTCTGAATTACTTATGATGCAAGTGAGCAAGCAAGACTCTTTCCTTATGGTCGGGCTTTCAGGGGAGGAGTGGGCAGGGAGTAACGAAGGCTCATTAGGTGTGGCTCTGCAGCCCGGCTGGTCCTCCCACAGTTCCCTTTCCTGAAGATCAAGCACTACTGGCAACAGGACAGGAGGTTTATCCTACTAGGCAGAGGATGATGACTGATGGCGTGGTGGGGTGTTCTGATGCTCCTAGTGGTGGTGTCTTGGGGCAATTCTTGATGTGTCTCTCTCTCATTGGGAATAGCGAGAGGCAGAGACCTCTCTAAATAGTGATGCTGGGCCCTGGGATGGGAAACCACGCCATTCCTTGATCGGGAGAGACCAGCCTTTGGGAGTGGCTGTCGGAGCCCTGCGGGCACTGAGGCACATGGGCAGACGATGCCAGGGTCAGTCTGCTCTCAGGGAATGGGCAGAGCAGGGAGCTGGGAGGCCGAATGCCCATGGAACGTTGTAAGCCAGACCTGTGAGCGGAGGTCATCAAAAAGAAAAGGGAGGTGCGTTCTGAGGATGCTGCTAAATTTGGCCTGCGGTGCCTCGGTGTGTGCAGGCTTTGCAGCTTCCAATATCCATTACGAGCTTCAATATTTCCCTATTGATTTTTACTGTTCTGTAACCATTGTATTTTGTCTAATGAAGCAGAAACCAATCTTGGGTCCTTTCGCTTTGTGTAGCTACAGCAGTGTGAGATGTGTTTAACTGCTGGCAGGGGGAGCTTGCATTTGATTTTTTTCTCTCTCACCAAGGTGGTGGAATTTTAAGTAAAAAAAATAAACACATAAAACCACGAGGGGAGGTGGGGGTTTTGGGCCTGGTTCTGGGGTTTTGTCTGGTCTCTTCACATGAGCAGCAGCAGCAGTTGGTACCCGGTGCACAGGCTGCCCCGGGAGATGTCAGGGTTTGCTTATGAAGCCAAACTGCTCAGAGGGAAGAAAGCTGAGCTCTTGGACAGGATTGGAGGAGTTTCTGGCTGGCTTTTGTCTGAGTGATCTCGCCGGGACAATCAAAGGGCTGCGTCATCAGAGGCATCAGCAGTGTCCCTGCTTGAGTTGTGTGCTCAAGGACTCAGGCAATCCGTGCAGGTAAAGCCGGAGCTGGGCCTTAGCGCGAGGCCTGCAGGGCAGATGCTCTGGGTGCAGAGCTCTGCCTGCCGCCAGGGCTGCACCAGCGCTGCACCAGGCTCAGACCGCGTCCTCCCTCCAAGCGTATCCAGAGCAGTGCCAGCAAGGAAGCCCCTGGGCTTCAGTGAACACAGGAATTGCAGCTGCTGCCTCTGTTATGGACACAGAGCTCTGAGGAAGGGCAGAAAGGGCTCGATGGTGGCAGAGCCTGCTCTGCTGCCAGCTCCCTGGGACGTGGCTGCCAGCAGAGCTCCAGTGCTGCCCGAGGGGATGGGAGAGCCCGAGCTGAACGCACTCCTTAGCCAGTGATGGTGAGCCCGGTCCTGCCGTGGTGGGTGATCTCCAGCCAGGAGTGGGTGGCAGGGTTTGTTCCCCTGTGCTCAGGTGTGCAAACCGCAGTGGAGCTGCCGCGGGGCCTTGTCCTGGCACAAGGAACCACGGGTAGAACGGATCCCTTCGCTCGCTGCTGCCTTCAGTCAGTGCGGTGGAGATTCCCCTCTCTGCACGGGTGCCCCTTCCCCAGGACAGCGAGGAGGTGGGGTTGGCTTGCAGGAAGCCTCAGCTTTCCCGCCCGCTCTTGTTGGAGATACGGTAGGGGTTTATCAATATTAAAAGGATGCCTCGCAGCGGCCCTGGCAAAGAGTCTGCTGCTTGTACATGGAGAGAGAGCGCACACAGGAGGGAGGACTCCCCGTCAGCCAACTTCTTCCTGTCCTCACTCTTTTCAGTGCTCTTATAATAAAGGCTTTGATGGAGCTCAGAGCATGCAGTGGTGCTGAACGTATAAATATTAAAGCAAACTTTCTACAGCAACTTGCCATTCAGATGCTGAATACAAGCTGTTCTGTTTGTTTAGGAGGAAGGGAAAGAATGCGGGAAGGCGGAGGCTGGAAAACACTGTCTAACCAGGCAGCCTGCTCCTGATTTACTCAGATTTGTTCAGCTCCTTGCTTTCGCAGCTCAAATCCTGCGTTTCATTTTTTCTTTTTAAGCAGTCTTTGAATATGCAGGTTCTGGTGGTGGGAAGGAGGGAGCTGGTATGGGGATGAGAGCTGCCAGCTTTAAATGAGTGTCAGGAGGGAGAGCTGCTGTGGAAATGGTGTTTGCGCAGGGATAGGCAAGACTTCAGTCATGGTCTGGTGTCCTCTGCCTGAAGACAAGGAGTTTTGTTTGTAGCTAGACCTGAACTGGTGTGGTTTCTTCTCTATGGGTTGAAAGCACTTGTAGAGTGGGGAATTGGTTTCCACTTGACAGAGTTCTTATCCAGGATGCTTGGCGACAGGTTACCTCCAGGGCTGAGAACGCTGAGCAGTTGTGTCCCAGCCCCTCCTGACCTCCCCTAATGATATCCATCGCTAATGGAGACCTGGAAGCCAGTGTTGTCCAGGACTGGTTGGAATTTCATGGGCTGAGGGAGGCCAGTGATGTGGCTGTCTGGTTCAAACAGCCACCAGTGGGCTGCTCCGTGGGGACTCAGCGCTGGGGAAGCGCTGGACTGTCACCCTTCCGCATCAGGCTGGGCACCGGGCAGCGGGTGCACTGCTGGGTGCTGGTGTCTCTGTGGCTCCTTGTGCTGCTCAGTGACGAGAGCAGAGCAGGGAGATCCTGCCAAGGTGCTGCAGAAGCTAAGGAGGGGTCGGTAGGGGGTTATTATGCAAAGCTTTAACTTAGAGGATGGGGAGGAAAACCATGAGTGCTCCTTGCATGAATCCCCATTAGAATCTACTGAGGCATCTGCACACGAAGCTGCCCCCCTCGCTCATTGGCATCTGACTCAAAGCCTGCTGTCTGCCTGCTTTCTCCCTGCAGAGTACGCGGAGAACATTGGGGACGGGAAGAACCAGGATTTTCAGGAGAGCGAGCAGAAGCGGATCCTGGACCTGCTGGAGAATTTCTGAGGGCTTGGGGCCGGATTCCGTGTCTGCCCTGGGGCTGCGGTGCCTGACTCTCCCTCCTCCTGCCCTCCTCCAGCCTTGATTGCACAATAAAAGTGATGTTTCTGTGAAAATTTTGGAAATATTAAAGATAGATTGCTTTCTTTTTTATTTCCTTGTTTGTTGTCTAAGCAGCCTGCTGGGAGTAGGATCACAGCCGCACACCCTGCGGTCAGGCAGCTCAGCACTTTTCCTTTTGTTCCCTTTTCCCGGGAGTCAAAGTGCAGCAATGAGTGTCAGACAACACAACAGTGTGGGCACTGTAGGGAGGGCGAGGAGGAGGCCCCATAGTTCAGCAGGGGCTGGCAAGTTATTGCAGCCTGATCCATTAATGGAAACGCACAGCCCACTGCGCTGAGGTGAACGGGGAGGCTGCGGCCATGGAACGCGCCCGGGTCAGCTGCTCTTCAGTGGCCGAGGGAAATCAGAACCAGCCACATTCACCATTCCTGCTGCACCTGCCGAAAGGTGAGTCAGGATGGAAGGCAAGGTTTGGCCCAGGCCAGTCGGCCATGACCACTCCCGAGGGGGTGCTGGGGTGAGTCTGTCGGGCTGTGCTCAAAGCTGAGAGGGGAGGGCAGTAACCAGTACAAGGCCCCCGTCCCCTGGGCTTCCCTTCGCCGTTGACTTTGGGGCCTGGCTGTGCTGCTTCTGTGGAAAATCTCTGTTGGTCCTGAACTGGGAGTTGATTTTTACAGCGGCAGTGGGATCCCAGGAGGAGAGGGCAGGCCCCGCGCCCGCAGCCGTGGAGCAACCGGCCTGTGGCCGGCCGCAGGCGCAGCCACGGCTCGGTTTCTGTCGCTCTCCTGCTCTCACCGTGCCATCTCGGACGTCGTGTGCTGAGCCTGGCACTTCCTGAGCAGCGGCTTCCGGCTGGGATGAGGAGGAGCTGAGAACATTTCTCCCTGCTCTTCTGCTGAAGTTAACAGCTGTCATCGCAAACCATCGCGGCTCCTGCGAGCTGGGCCTTGCCTAATTTAGAGAGATTTGCATGCTGGCAGCATCCGTGTTTTATCTCCGAGAAAAACACATCATCAGGGAAGCTCCAAGGCTTCCTCCAGCCCTGACTGTGTGGGCCCTGCTGGTCCGGGCACTGTCAGATGCCACTGTTCTGGGAATCAACACGGGCGTCACGGCTTTGGCAGCCACGAAAAGCTGCAGAAAGGCGTTTGGGGTGCAGAACTTGTTTGGATTCCTCATTTATTGCTTCTGTTTTCAACCTGCTTCCTTAGAGGTGTTTTTTTCCTTGATCTTTCAGGTGTGTTTTGTTTTTCGCTTTCCTTGAGCCTGGCAACTGTTCCCTGTCTGCAGCACAGGCAGCAGGTTTGTGCACGGAGCCGGCCCCGGGTTTTCCTGTAGGAAGATGAGCTGCTGTTCCCTGCGTCCCGGCCCCTGCACCGGGACAGCTGACGAGGAGGGGAGGGGGTGAGGAAAGAGCACTGGGGGCATTTGATGAACGTGGAACAGCTTTGGCTGAGAAGCAGCGACTGCATCTGAGGGGAATGGGCAGGGAGGGCAGGAAGGTGGTGCTGGAGGCCACAGTGGGGGCACTGGAGCTCAATGTACCATTGTCACTCGAATTCCACTCAATTTGCTGCGCATGGGACCCTCCAGCGTGTGGTCGGCGAGCCGGCGCGGGTGTGCGATGCCACAGCCACTGCCTACCCAGGCGATGGCACCGGCAATGCAGCAGCAGTCCTGTGCCCGCGGGTCGGTCCTGCCAGGGGAGAGGGAGCCTTGGAGAGGCTTTTTCCTTCCTGAACCGAGGGATCTGTTTGTGAGTTGTACAAAGCCAAGGTGCCCGTGGCTGCCGGAGCACAACGCGGCCCTCGCCCCCTCTCCGGGATGCGTAAGGAAGCTCCAGCTGTTGCTGAGGAATTAGCACAGAGCTTGTTACTGCGAGTCAGGCTTTTATGAGATGGGTGATGGATTATTCTCTCCTCCTGGTTTCTCAGCTCTTTCTGAGGGAGGAACCACTGCACAACAGTCGGGGTCTCCTGCCTGGCAGTCCCGGTGTTTGGGACGGACTGAGAGCAGCTCCGTGCCCTGGCTGGGACGAGTGGAACCCACTGTCCTGTACAAACCCCTGGTGAAGCAGGAGCAAACCCTTCGGTGGTGGGAGATCCGGTGCACAGGGAGATGCTGCAGCGAGGGGTGGCCGGAGCGTGGCTGGGAAGGTCCCCGGTGTGGCTTTGGGGCAGGACACAGCACTGATGCGCCGGTGCTGGGCCGGACTGCGGCACAAAGGCAGCAGAGCGTGCAGGGAGAGAACAGTGCTCATCGCGCCTCTCGTTGGGTCATGTTTTCTTGTCTCTGATTGTAAACAGATTTGACTAAAGAGGTAAATTAGAAGTTAATTAGAGGGAACATGATTGATGAGGCGATCTGGTGCTGGGGAGGCAGGAAAATTGCACTCAGGGATGGGAGAGGGGAGCATGTTCTGCTGCAGTAGCGTCGCCCCCTTCGACCCCACGCTCCCCCTTCCCTCTGCGGTGGCACCTGGGACGCGACGGTATGCAGGGTGCCCCAGGGCTTGTCCCAGAGCAGTGGGTGTGAGCCCATCGCCTGGGCCTCTGGGCTGCCTGCAGAGCTGTGTGCTGGCCCTGGGGGTCCCTCTGTCAGGGCACCAGTTGGGCACTGGGTGCAAGAGACTGCTGAGCACCAGTGGAGGATTTGGAGAGCAGGAAGGGACAGGGGAGATGCTGACCCTCGCCCTGTGGGGTTTGTGTGGGCCAGGGATGGCCTCTGCTGGGCTGGGAAGGAGGAGGCAGAGGGATAGAGCCACTGGCCCCGTGGCGGGCACTGGGCTGGGACCCCGGTGTGGGTGACCGATGGCACCGGGAAAGGCGCTGGATCCCAGCGACAGAAGCACTGGTTTCCTTCCGCTGGAGCAGCAGGAGCTGAGCAGTGTCCTCGCTGCGTGTCGGAATCCACCATCAGCTCCGCTCCCGGCTGGGCCTCTTTAAATGAGTGCAAATCACAGCTGAGGAATCTCTCTCGACATCCCAGCAGAGAGACCTGGGCTGCACTAAATACAAGGAGACGACGCCTCTTTGAAAACAAACTGGGAAAACAAACCTTTGATGGCACAGAGGAGTCACTGAAACAATGGGTTATTTTCTTTTTTGTATTTTTTCTCTTTTAAGCTGGGTTTCAGGGATGGTGTTTCTCATGGCAGTCGGTGACTTGGGGGGAGGTGGTTGATTTGGGGCTTTGACTGGGGACTTTGCTTTTGGTTTATTATTTGATATTTTTGGTCCTTAAAAGCAATGGCTTAGGAAGAGGGAGCTGCTGCCCCAGCCCCTGACACCTGCGACAGCACCGCTCGCGCCAGGAACCCGGTGGGTCCTGCAGAGGAGGAAGGATTGATGGACTGGAAACGGGGCAGAAATTGTTCTCTGAAGAAAGAATCCTTTCCAAGTAGTTTTCTCCTGAATGTTTTGGTTTGGGTAACCTCACTCTGCACAAGCCTGTGCCTCCCAAACCCTGGCACAGAGCAGGGGGATTCCCAGCACCTTCCCCTGTGTTGTGCTGGGACCCTGGGCCTTCCCCAGGCTGGGCAGGGGATGGAGCCACTGCCTTTCCCTGCCCAGGGATGCTCTCCCTGTGCCCAGGGCTCCAGTGTCACTGGGAAGGGCTGAGCTGGTGGCAACACACGGAGCCTGTGGTGGTGCTGGATTGGCACCGGCAGCTGGCGTGTCTGGGGCAGGGTGCCCTCATCCCAGAGCCCTGTCCCGGCCCTGCCTCCCCGCTCGGTTTGTTGTGTCACACGGTTGGGTGGTGTTCACTCACTGAGCTCTCACCCCATCTCCTGCCCTGGCTGCTTCAGGCTGGGGCTCCCCAGCGGGTGCTGTCACTGTGGCTCCTCACGCCTGGACTGGTTTGTGGAGGAGAAGGGTGCAGTGTTGTGTGCCGGCAGCGTTGTTTTCCTGCAGCGCACACAGACCTTCACAAATAATCTAATAACACAGGAATGTCAGACTTCAGCTGCAGAAGGAAATCCTTTTGTACAGAGATTGTCAAGTCTCTAAACAAGTACCAAGAATGAGCCCGGATCACTGCAGAGGGTGTTTATTCTGCCCGTCAGGGAGATGAACAACCCAATCCACTCTCCCTGGCAGCTGTGGATTTGAGCATTGGCTCATGGACCTGGGGAGCAACTCCTGAGGACGCGGGACTGGCCACCCCTGGGGAGCATCAGGTGGTGGGGATCAGCGAGCAAACCTCCCGCTATGCCTCAGAGGGGGGGTGCTGAGCCTCGGGGGCTGCTGAGCCCTGGAGTCCAACACCAGCCCTTGAAAAGGTGAATTTCAGAATAAAGCAGGAGGCAGCGCTCAGCGATTCAGTAGCTGGGGGGTTGGTTGGGTTTTCTCTCTGCTGGCCGCCTCCATCTGAAGGTGCCATTGTGGGGCAGTGCCACGATCAAAGGGAAACAGGGCTTGGATCGTGTCTAAATGAGTGTGAGCTGTGCTCGGTTGTCTGCAGGAAGGACTGACCCCTTCTTGGTTTGGCTCTGGGTGTCCTTGGGGATGCCAGGATGTGGCTGTGTTACCAGGAGCCAATCCCTGTGCCCTGGATCCAGCCAGCTGCCCTGAGGGGTCTGGGTCCTCCCAGGGTCCTCTCCCCATGGAGATGCCACTGATGGGGTTGTGTGTGCCCCCCTGCTTCCAACCTCTCACCCCACTCTGCAGAGCAGCTCTTGGCTCCACAGGCTCCCCTTTGCCACCCAACGGCTGCGTGGCCCCAGGAAAATGCACACCTGAACCTGCCGGGAGCACAAGCTGTGCCTGCGGTGCCACTGGGATCTCTGCGGTTTCTCCATGTGGAAGCAGCTGCTGGATTCCCCCACCCTGCAGATCCCCTCCTGAACAGCACTGATGGCACGTGCAAAATTAAATGGTAGGCAGGAAACCTGGCGCTAGCGAAGATAAGCAACGTTTCATTCTCGAGAGTGAGTCCCTGGGCACACTCGGCTGGAACAGGAGCCCTGCCAGGGAGGTGCAGCTCTCGCAGAGCCTGCAGATAAGGGACCTTGTCATGCAGCGAGTGCTGGCATCGCTCTGCTCCGGGTGCCTCTGGCTCTGCTAGCGCTCCTGCGTGCGAGCGACCTTCCCTCCTATCCCTGTCAGACACACAGGGGTTCATCAGCGCTGCGTGGCTGCAGCAGCAGAGAGCGTCTGCTCCGGGCCTTTTCATTGATGAATTGAAATTGAGGAGGAAAATGAACCCTTCCAAACGCTCCTGAGCCGCGTGGGTGCTTGGCTCTTCTCTGTCTGCCGGACCCTGCCCAGCCCCGTGTCCATTTGTACCCAGCTGGAAATGAGGCTCAATTCAGGCTCCGTACCTGGAAAGATTCCCAGCTCCGGGGGGATCGGTGCTTCCTTGAGATTCCTGAGGAACCTCTCTGATGGAACGGGAAGACCCTGGTGGGTTTCAGCTGCCGAGGAGCAGTCGCACAGCCTTGGTGCCCTCTACCATGGTTGGCTGGGGGGGTTCTCATGCCAGGGGTGTGGGAATCTGGGATATGGACCCCTGGGATGTGCAATGACATCCCCGGCTGAGCCTGTGGGTGGGTGGTTTCCAAGGAGGTGTCAGGTCCGAGGGGCACCACGTGCCGATGCAGCGGCACTGTGGGTTCATGGAGGGGAGGGACCCCGGCCACGGTGCAGCCATGAGCTGCAGTGCTCACTCGTGTTGGCCTTTGCTGCCTTTGGCTTCGCTGCCCCATTCTCGGTGCGCGGGCGCTCGGCCTCCACGCGTGACCCTTGCTGTGCTCAGGATCCTGGAGCTGCTTCCCAGGAGCTGGGGGAGCTGTGCCCGCCATCCCAGGGGGGGTTCCTTGCCCCAGGACAGGGTCTCTCTGCGCGGACCACAGCACCCATCCCTGGCACCCTGCTTGCTGCTCAGGTGCAGAGTGCATTCCCGCTGGACACCCCGCTGCCCAGGCCCAGGAACAGCCTTTCTCGTGCCGGGAATGCTGGTGGGGGAGCTCCCTGCCCGGCTGTGACCCCAGCGCTGCACCTGGGCTTGAGGGGGGTCGCATCCCAGAACCGGGGTTCTCCTGCTGATGGAATCCTGCGTGCTGGGTGGGATCCTGACGCAACCGAGGGAAGCGCCAGGGCCTGATCCCCAAACTCTGGGCACAAGGAGCAGCCCCCCGGCCGGGCCCTGTCCCTCGTCCGTACGGGGGTCCCAGCTCTGTCCCCGCAGCCCCAGCCAAGCTCTCGTGATCCCATCGCCTCGTTCCCCAGAAATCAGCTCTGTTCCTTGGCGGGGGCTCAGGGGCAGCCACGGAGAGAGAAACGGGGGCGGTGGGGGCTGCTCTGGGCACCCCCTTGGTACTGCATCCCCTGTACTGCACCCCACTGCACCCCCTCGGGTACCGCACCCCCCCGGGGTTCCTGTGAGGTGCGGGGTGGGGGCACGAGGATGGGAGCGCGGTACGAGGTGGAGGGGGATCCCGGCGGGGGGACGCGGTCCCGATGCGGGTGCGGGGGGGGGGCAGTGCAGGGGGGGTCTCGGTGCGAGGGGGGGGGCAGCGCAGGGGGGGGTCCCGGTGCGGGGGGGTCGCTCCCCCCGTGGGCGCGGCCGCGCGGCCCCGCCCCGCGCAGTTTAAGAATGAACCGTGGGAAAAACTTCCCGCGCGGGGCCGGATCCCTCCGCCGGGCGGGGGAGGCTCCGGGCGAGCCGCGGCACCGCCTCGGCCGCGCGGCGCCCTCCGCGCGAGGACAGAGCTCCGCAGCGCGGCGGCGCCGGGACCGCGGCGCAGCCCCGGGGACGCGGCTCGGCCCGGGGCGGCCGCACGGCCCCACCATGGGCGCCCTGGCCCTGGCGCTGGGCATCCTGCAGTACCTGGGGCTGCACCTGCAGCTCGGCGCCGCCTCCCGGCACCCCCCGTGGGACGCGGCGGGCAGCGGTGAGTGGGGCGGCGGGGCCGGGGGGCGCGCCCGGGGCTGGGGGGGGCGGGGGGGAGAGGCTGCGGGGGTGGTGGTGGGAGGAGTGGCCCCGGGACGGGCGGCGGGACCGGCCGCGGGGGGGGGGGGGGGGGGGGGTATTGGCATCCGCGGGCAACACCGGGGAGCGGGGGGCGCGGCGGGGCTGGGGTCCCCGGCTCCGTCCCTGGGCTTCGGGCGGCTGCGAGCCCGGGAGGGTTTGCACGGTGCATCCCCGTCCCCAGCCCCGTGCGAGCACGCAAAGCCCCTGCACAGCCGTGTGTGCATCCTCGTGCCAGTGTGCACCCCTGTGCCCACCCCCGTGACAGTGTGCATCCTCCTGCACATCCCCGTGCCTCCCTGTGCGTGCTGCCATCCCCACCGCCGTGCCCATCGCCGTGCCCACCGCCGTGCCCATCCCTGTGCAGCCGTGTGTCCCTGTGCACGCTGCCGCGCCTCCTTGTGCGCTGCCACACACCGCTTGCAGCAGGAGCGACTCTCCCGTCTCCCGGTCCCCGTGTGCGGTGGCTCCTCTGCCAGCTCGGGTGGGTGGTGGAGCGGTGGTTGTTGGTGCTGCCAAGCCTGGGATGGGCACGGGACCCTCTTTCTGCACCCCCTGTGCAAAGTCTGTCCCAGCACGGGGGCAGCTCCCACCGCCGGGCGGTGACGGGAGACGGAGCCCCTCGGAGGGGAGTGCGGAGCCCCTCTGTGCTCTCTGCGGGGTGACACGGGTGGGCTCAAATGTGAGCCCAAGAGGGACTGTGAGGTGTGTGCTGGGTACCCGCATGGCAGCTGTGCCCCTCGCGTGGCTCCGGAGCTCCCGGCACGTGGTGGGATCTGTGCTCTGCCCCGAGGAGCCTGCAGGCATGGGGGCATCGCGGCCGCGGCTGTGCCCAGGAGGTAGGTGTGCGGTGCCCGGAGGTGTGCGGTGCCCGGAGGTGTGCGGTGCGTGGCTGCGCTGCGGTGCGTGGCCGGCAGCACCGGCCTGCGCAGGGAAGGCATGAGCAGCCTTTGTGCTGGGAGCGTTTCCGGACCTGCCGGCCTGGCGTGCTGGAAGGAGCTGTGGGCAAGGAGCCTCCGTCACCGCTGCTCCCCTCGGAAAGTCAGCAATAGGCAAATAAACAGTGAAATGGTCGCTGCGAGGGAGCAGGGAGCGAGGGAGAAGAAATATTTGGGGAGGGCAAGCGCACTTGGGAGCCACATTCCAGCTCGCGACTCCGAGCAGTTCTGCAGCAACTCACTTAATCACAACAGAAACCTTTATTAACGGCACTGAAAAGCAGTGAGTAAGTGGGTCATGGATAATAAGGCATTTGTGTTCCGTAGGTGAATACCAATTTGATAAAAGCTGTGTGCGCTGAAAACCGGTATGAATTGCTGTTTAGCAGATCGGAGAGTGATCATTTCATTACTCGTTGGTACCGGGTTCCCTCTGCACAGCGAGAGCCGGGTTGGGGGCACGGAGCGGGGCCGTGGCGCGGAGTCGGTGGTTGGGCAGCTCCTGCCCAGCTCTGCCCAGTGCAGACAGTGCCCGCAGCTCTCCAGCATCTCTGCCCGGTGTGGGCAGCCTGGAGGAGCCTCTGCTGCGCCACGAGGCTCTGGCTCAGCCCAGGAGAGCCTTCCCTGTTATCCTCAAATCCTGCACAGCGGATGCAGCGAGGGAGCCGAACGGGAGCAGGGCCAGGAGCCCCTCTGGGGTGCTGGGGGCTCCCCAAGCCTGCGGCCGGCAGGAAGAGCCTCCACGCACAGGGGAGGGAAGGGTCTCCAGCAAAGCCCTTCCTCTACCCCCAGCAAAGGCTCTGCCTTGCGCGCGGATGGAGCGAGGATCGGCTCCACCTGCCCCACAGCCTCCAGGAGAGCCGCAGGATCCCTCCCCGCCATCCCTCCTCCTCTCCTCTCTTCTCCTCTCCTCTCTCCTCTCCTTGGGCTGGCGCCTTCAATTATTCATGCCCCCTGTTGCAGGCAGCGGGCGCACGCTGGGCTGGTGCCATCGCCTGCAAAGTGGCCCTGGCTGGGCAGCTCCAGCGCCTTCCCCGAAGCAGGGCAGGGAGAGCCGGGAGCAGCTCGCGTTCCCGAGGAGGAGAAGCCTGGCTCCTTCCTCGCGTGGTTCGCAGGCGATGGTGTCTCCTCGTCGATGGAGCTGGCGAGGGCGGAGGCAGCGGTGCCCGGGTCCCTGGGGTGCTGCCCTGCTCCTGCCCCCACACCCTGGTGATTATTCTATCAATTACTTTCATAAACACTTGGCATTCTGTCGGATTTTTTCACGCTTCCTGATGGGAATTCTCCTCCCGATGTGTTTTTCCTGCTGCTGTTCGTGCAGTCATTCAATGCAATTACTTCTGACACCTCTCCTCATCAAATGTCTGCGCTCGCTTCTCCCTTGAAGAACCTGACAGACGATGGGCCAGATACCGGGAATTATTACGTTAGGACAGTGACAGCTAATTTTAATCATAACGTTCCCTGTGAGCGAGGCAGCAAATCAAAGGAGCAGACGGTGCGGCTGCGCGTAGTCCGGGAGCCGTGGGCAGCACAGAGGTGCCGGGATGGCGAGTGGAGACCCGGAGGGGCTCAGAGGTGCCATTCCCGTGGGTGCTCTCCTTGTCGCGGGCGATCTGGGGTTTTGGTTCACGATGCGAGAAGGACTTGTGCTCCTTGGGACAGGCAGCCCTTCCCAGTCCCGTCCGCCACCAGCTCTGGTTCTGTCCAGGCTCCTCACCCCCATCCCTGCTTCCCCTGGCACAGTGACCTCTTGTCTGGCTGTGCCCTCCCGGCTGCAGTGGGTGCGCGCTGGGCACCAGGGCCCTCAGTGGGTGTCTTACAGTGTCCCCACAACAGCGGGGCTTGGCCAGGCTGGGTGCATCACTGCCTCGCACCGGGTGCTCTGCCTGGAGCTGGAGCAGGATGAGCCCAGTGGCTGCGGGGCAGGAGGGTGCAGCAGTGTCTGTGGCACCAGGCACTGCTGGCTCTGCAGGACGGGTACCGACGCTGCGTGGCGTGGCCAGCTCTCCCTGCAGCGGCTGCTGGTGCCACTGGTTTGGTTCTGGGTGCTGGGCATGAGACTGGGAAGGCTGAGCAGAGCTCCTACCTGCCCCATCCCAGCTCCTGCCCGCTGCCCGCTGGGCATCATCCCCTGGCAACCAGCAGCCCAAAGCGAGTGGCAGCTGAAGGGTGGCCGCACGGCGCTGCCACGATGCCACTGGGAGCCGTCGCAACAGCCCATTGGAGGGGTTTGCTGCTGATACTCTCAAATATCGTCTGCTCCTCGCTCCCCTTGGGAGGGAATTGTCTGCGAACGGCGGCTCCCCAGGAGCCCGGGAGCAGCCAGTCCCGAGGCTGTGGAAGCCCCTTGTAGCTGGGGGAGGATTCTCACCGCCCGCGTCTCTTCTGCTGCGGCAGAAAATCCTGGGCAGCTCGGCTGCTGCTGGGGGGGCAGGAGCTGGGGACGGCCTGGTTCACTGTCAGAAACACTTGCAGGATTCAAGGTTAATTCCTGCTCCCTGGCGAGGTGAGCTCCGGCCTGACCACGATTGCCAGATTAGCTGGGTTTTTTTGTTTTAATTTGTGCTGCAAATTTGAGGTAATTCTGCCGCTAATGTGACAGTAAATAGGAGCAGAGAAATGGCTCCCATCCCCAGCGCGTGGCAGGAGCCCTCCCGTCCCCACCAGCATCTGCGGCGCTGCAGCCTGGGGCTGCCCTTGGGCAGGGCATGGCAGGATTGCTGGGGCAGAGCAGCGCTCCCAGGGCCAGGATGCCAGTGGCTCGGTGTCAGCGCGCCAGCTCAGCCAGGAGCTGCCCGAGTGGGTCTGCAGGATCCGTCCGGGGCTCCAGCCTTGGCCTCCCATCACGTCCCCGAGGCCAGATCCATCCTGGTCTCCAGCCCTGGTGCACACAGCATGCCATACCATGCCGCACCATGCCACCCCATTCCATCCCATCCCATCCCACCCCATCCCTCGCTGCCAAAGGCTTTGACGCTGCAGCTGGAGCTGCCTGCCCTGCTCTCGCCTGTGACGCCAGCTGTGGCACCACGGTGTTCATGCCCAGTTTGTGGCTGTGATGTGTTTTGGGTGACCCAGCCTCAGCATCCCTGCGTGCAGCCGTGTCGGGAGGAGTTGCTCTCAGGTGTCCATGGGCAGATGGGGAGAGGAGAGTGGCTGTAACCCAGCCCACCCAGTGCATGCCGGGTTCAGCCTGGCCTGGCACAGCCAGAGCGCAGGAGCTGTGCCTGAGCTCCTGCTCCAGGGGAACCTCTGGGCCTTCTGCTCCCCTGGGGTGACTCCTGCATGGGCAGCCCATGCCCAGGGCCAAAGGGGCCCTGTGGCACCAAGGGTCCATCCCCTCCTGGTGCATGTGCCAGGGTGCCACCTTTGCTGCAGGGCTGGGCATCGGTGCCTCTGCAGCCCAGCCTGTCCCTCTCTGTCCGTGGGGGTGCGGGAAGGCGCCTGCAGCTGCGGTTGCTTTTCCCGCAGCGGTGCAGCACAAAGCCCAGCAGCCAGCCTGGCGCTGGGGACGCAGGGCAGGGTCCCTTGGCCTCGCCAGCGGGCAGGAGCAGGAGAGGGCTGAGTGCTGCTGGCAGCGCCAATGCTGAGCTAGAGAGCGAGGGAATGGGGGGATGGGGGACACCACTGCCTGGGCAGCTCTGCAGGGTCCTCTGTGGGGCATTGCCACGCACATCCGTGGCAGCCGGCAGGGAGGGAGCAGCTTGGCTCTCCTGGCAGTGCCAGCTGCTTTGTCCTGCCTCTCCTTTTGCTCAGGGGTGGCGAGGTGACCCTGGTGGCATCTGTGCCAGGAGCTGCTGGTGGCAGGGAGCAGGGGTGAGAGCAGAGCAGCCCCTGGGGCAGGCAGGTGGTGATGGCAGCTGTGGCTGGTTGGGGCCCTGGGCAGAACCAGCTTGCCGGAATGCAGCCGGGGCGCTGAGCTGTGGGTGGGATGCGCTGCTGACACCGTTTGGGACCACGCTCTGTCAGAGCTGCTGGGCACATGTTCTCGGCCGGGGCTGAAGGTGCCAGGGACCCAGGGCTGCAGTGGCCACGTCCAGAGCTGGTTCCCTTCCTATCGCGTCTCGCTGCACACTCCTGCTGCTGGGGTGCAGGGAGGGGGCTGCTAAGGGAGCAGCTGACGGGAGCGCGAGGCTGAACTGGCAATTAGTCCTCCGAGTGTCTTGACTCACCCAACCATAATAAACCATTAATTATGACTGGGAGCTTTGTGAAGGGAAGGATAAACCACACGATCTCAGCTTGTGGCATAACAGAGGCAGAGGCTGCTCTGGCAGTGCCCCTGTGCACCCCCCTGCACCCCCGTGCCTGGGGCTTCCCAGCCTCCCCACCTCTGTCCCTGCCCAGCGCAGGATGGAGCCGGGGGCTTCTGCTTAGGTAGGCTGAGAAAGAAGCACCTGATTCACCCGTGCTGGGATGGGGCAGAGGGATAAAGAATAGCTGGTGCGAGCAGTGACTGGGGGGTGAACACGTCCAGAACTCGTCCAGATCCTGGGCACACCAACGGTAACCGGAGCGAGTGCCCACATCACTGTGGCTGTCCCAGCAGCAAGGACTTAGTGCCTTCTGTGGGGCTTGGTGGGGGCACTGGGAATGCCAGCATAGCTCCATGCAGGCAGGGTCCCGGGGGGGCGAGGGGGAGGCCGCTGGGGAGCTGCTAGGCGGCTGCTGGGGGCAGGGCAGGGGTCCAGCAAGGTGCCCAGGGTGCTGCACAACCTGGCCTTGGCCCTGGTGTGGCGTGGAGCCCCCCGTTCCCCGCTGGCTGCCGCAGCCCTCCTGCCCATGCCAAGTGGGGCCGCGGTGATGAATCCTGCACGCCACGGGGAGGGAGCGCAGCTGCCTGTATATCTCCAGTTTATGAGAGCACCAAGCTGTCCCAGCAGGCGTTTTCAATTCCGTTTATCTGTGTTTCCCCATTGAGTTCATTTTATTTCCCCTGATTTTTGTTTCCTGTAAGATTTATTGATCCTGATTTTCTCAGTTTATGACAGGTAGCAGGCCATAAAGCACGTGGAGCAGCCAGCCCGTCACCCGCGCCCTCCCTCATGCTGCGAGGATGCGGCGCCAGCGTCAGCGATGGGGAGAGCGATGGTGATGGGCGCCCGAGGGGCTGGGGTGGGCAGGGGGCTGGTGGCCTGGGTGGCTCTGGCAGCTCCGCTGTCTCCTGACCCTGCTGGCGGTGTCAGCGGGAGGGGGGTCCGGGCAGCTTGGCTGCCCTGGCGCAGGGTCCATGCCTGTCCGTGGGGCTGCTCACAGCTAGGGGTTGTGGGGGGGCCTGGCTCTCCTCTGCCCAGGTCCCTGTAGAGAGTCCTGCCCTGCCACCACCCTGGCACTGGGGTCCTGGAGCCCCCTCCTCGCACAGTGGCGTGGGAAGCTGTGATGGAGGGGAGGGCGGCGAGGCAGAGGAGGTGATGAAGGGCTGGGTTGTGTGGGGAGGGATGTGGGGGTCGCAGTAGGGTCTGCAGTCCCCAGCGATGCTGTGGGAGGGGGTTCCCAGCGGGTCTCCGTGGGACCTGCCCTGCTTGGATGCTCTTTGAGGCGCTGAGCCCTGGGGTTAATTAATACACGCGCTTCCCAATTAAAATCTGAAAGAAAGGAGGCTCCTGATTCAATCAGGCCTTTTCTCCGCTCAGCTGCCAAATTCCCGCCTGTGGGAGTGGATTTTAATTGTGTTTGGAGTCATTTGGATGTGGCTGGAGCCCCCAGGCCATCGCCCGCGCCTCCGCTCCGCACACCCAGCCAGGACCGGGGTCTGGGGGCTTCGCGGGACCCTCTGGCTCGGCCGTCGCCCCTGCAGAGCACAAGTGCCCCGGGCCGCGGCCGCAGAACGGGCACGTGGGTGGTGGGTGGTGGCTGGACGTGGCGGCAGGAACACGGACGTGCCCTTCGCCACCCGCCGAGGAGCAGCCGGTCGCTGCGCCCTGGCCCCTGATTCCTCTCCAGCGCAGCCCGTGCGGCTGCCGGGGTCCCGGGCAAACATGGGCACAGGATCCGTGCTGGGGCCCCCGGGCTCCATAAACCCCTTACGCTGGGTATTTCCCTCCGTGCCCGGCTAAGATGGATTACAAGGAGCGATAAGTACGTGGGATTTCCCTGCGTCCGGAGGGACGGGGACTCATTGAAGGCATTAACTTTTCTGTCTGGGCGGATAATCATCCTTTTTCAGAGGGGATCAGGGCTTGGCGAGGAGCCCCGGGGAGCTGCACGCGGCTCCCGATGGGATGCGCGTCCTGGGGCTCTGGCAGCGCCAGATGGACCCATGTGGCAGCTGCGAGCCGGTGCCACGAGGTGCCCGGCAAGACAGGAGGGCACAGGGACAGCAGGACCCTGCTTCAGCCTCTGTCACCAACCTGGGCAGGGACAGGCAGGGACGGGCAGGGACAGGCAACACTGGCAATGCTGTCAGGGGGTGGGGACAGGGCTGGTGCCCCCACAGCCCCTGCCCACTGCCTCTGCCCGCCTTGGTGCCCAGGATAGTGGCCCCAGACCCGTGTGGTGGGGCTCAGCCCCCCGTCCCCGTGCCGTGCCAGGAAGAAGGTGCCACAGATTGTGACAATAACATTTTGCTGGTGACCTACACGCCGGGGCCGTCTTTACAGAGGAACAATCATCTCTCCAGAGGAGATGAAAAGAATTCTAATTACATCTCCGAACAATATTTGTTTTGAGTGAGGAAAGCAAACCATATGGCATGTGGGAGACTGTTTGGGGGCCGCATTAAACAAGGATTTGGTTTTCATTTATGCTTTGATATAAGTGGAGATGTGATCATGCTTTATTTATTTATTTATTACATCCTGGAGGCACAGGGTCCTGTGCCAGCTGTGGGGCTGGGTGTCCTGGGGGCAGCGCAGGAGTGGGGAGCCCAGAGGCTCCTGCTCCCTCCCTTTCCTCCTGCTGCTCCTTCCAAAGTGCTGGGTGGTGGGGGATTCTGCTGGGCTGGGGAGGGGCCACTGGGGTGCAATAGGAGGGGCAGGCAGTGATGGGAGGGGTCCACCTGTGGCACGGGGACCTGTGCCCTCCGTTGAGGGTGCCGAATCCATTTGGCCAGAGAAAGGTCCGGGTGTTCCTGGTGACCCTATGCACGTGGCCAGTGGCATCGTCCCTCGGCGGGGTGGCGGCGCATCCCCAAAGCCCACGCTCTGTCCCCCACAGCCCTCTTCACCGAGACCCCCCACGACATGACGGCGCAGGCGGGCGAGGACGTGGAGATGGCATGCTCCTTCCGAGGCAGCGGCTCCCCCTCCTACTCCCTCGAGATCCAGTGGTGGTACGTCCGCAACCACAAGGACTGGACGAACAAACAGACATGGGCTTCCAACCAGGTAATGCCCCTTTCCTCCCCCTGCAGCGGCACACGGGGAGGCAGAGTCCTTCCCTGTGCTCTCCCGGGGGGTTTACTCGCAGCAGCTGTGGGGGCGCAGGGGGCCCCGGCCCAGCCTGCACACAGCAGGGTCTCAACCCGCTCCCACCGTGCTCACGGGCAGCGAGGAGACCGGCGGTCCCACGGCGCAGACCCTGGGTGCGCGGCCTCACTGCGCTGAGGGCGTGCCGGGACACGAGGGCACACCGGGGCACATGGGCAGCGCCGCTGGGCTGTCCTGGCTGTCCTTCCCAATTAGCCAAGGGGCCACCTGGCCCTTCCTTGGGACTGAGCCCGGGCAGAGCCTTTGTCTTTGTGCTCGTGCCTTCTTCCACCTCATCACGAACTCATCCCCTCGCATCTGTCCTCGCATCCTCCGCCCCCTCTGCCCTCCCTTGTTTTCCCCATTTCCGTGTGTATCGGTCTCGGCAAACAGCTGTCTCTTTATTTCTCTTTCTGTTCACACAGAGATAAGGGGCAAATAATGGGAAGGCAGCTTTAGGTATTTTAATGAGCCTTTATTATTGTGTCTTTGGCAGAGCTGCTCCCGGAATTACCATAAATTGAGAAAGGCACTGGGGAAGCGGCCGCTCGGAGCTGGGGGGTCAGGGGCTGCGGGGCCTCGGGTGAGGGGCAGCAGGGACAGAGTGTGGGGAGGGGGCTGCATGGTGCAGCGGGGACCCCAGCTCTCTGACTGATTCGGGCATGTTGCTGGTGGTGGGCACAGGGGCTGGCTGTGAGGGGGCCGGGGAGGGGGGGTCACTGCCCTGGTGGCGATGCTGCGGTGAGCAGGGCTCCAGCCCCGGGTCACCGGAAGCACCCACTGATGAAGCCAGGCTGTGGGCACCCATGGGTGAGCCCCTGGACCCCCGGCTGCTGCAGAGCAGCTCCTTCCCCTTCCCAGCTGCCCCATGATGCCAGGGCGGCTCCCATCTGCCCTGGGTGCCCGGTTTTGCTGGGGCTGAGCAGCCCCCTTCCCTTCGTCCTCGCTTGGAGCAGCCATCCCACTCCAGACCACCCGCCACGCCGGCCCCTGCTGCTCCCAGGGCTGGGCAGGGGTCCTTTTGCTTCCTTGTCTGCGCTGATGGTTTCTGCTCTCCCTGTCTCCCTCCCCACCCTGCTTTTCCCCACAGCTGAAAGCTTCGCCGCAGGAGGAGCCTGGGAAGGATGCGACAAAAATAAGCGTGAGTTTGGCTGATGGTTCTTGCCGGGCCCGGGGTTCGGGCTCGCTGGAAGGTTTCCCTGCGATGCCCGCACTCAGCGCCGCACGGATCTGAGGGGAGGCTCCCTGGGCTTGTGCCCTGCTCACAGCCGAGTGCTCCGGCTGGGGTGTCCCGGGGGGCTGGGGGTGCTGGTCCCGCTGGTGCTGCCGTGCTGCCGAGCCAGGGCGAGGGGGCTGGATCTGCCCCCACCTTGGCACTGGTTGCAGGGCGAGTGGGGCTCCCCTGTTCCCCCCAGCCCCGAGGGTCCCAGCCTGGCCCCTGCACCCCGGCCGGCTCCTGTCGGCATCCGAGGGACACGTTTGCGCTGAGAAAATAATCTAATTTACTCACCGGATTAGCATCCCAAAGCCATTTAGGCTCACGTGAACAGAATGAGGAGACACTAATCAGTTTAACGAAATAACCGCGCTCAGCCGCCCGCTCGCAGGCACAGCCCCCCCTGTGTCCGCCCCACCTTGGGGGTCTCCGTGCCTGGGGGTGCCTCAGGAACAGAGCAACATTGGGAAGCGCTTCCCCTCATCGCCCCTGCCCTAGCAGCTCCTTCTGGCTCTTTCATTTGTCCCTCCCTGAGTGAGCAAGGGGGGCGGGGGCTCACCAGCTCCAAGGGTCCCCCCATGCCCAGGATCCACCAAAAGGCTTCAGGACCAGGGGCATCGCCGCTCGTCTCCCATCCGTGGGGACCAGCGCATACGGATTCTCTTGCTGGTGGTGAAGCCAGGCATCCCTTTGAATTATTCGTGCCGTGGCTCCTGAGGTTTTAGCCCTGCTCTGTGATGGGCACTGATGCGCCCACCACCACACCCAGAGCCCAGTGGGTGCCTTCAGGATCCGTCCCTCGCTGGGTGCCACACTCGCCATCCCATGAGCAGCTGAGTGCCAGGGCTGTTGCCGGAGTGGCTGGAGCTCAGCACTGCCGGCACGGGGAGGCTCCTGCCTCCTCCCCAGGCTGGTGGGGAGCTTCGAAAGCACCACTTGTGCAGCTCGGGAGCGCTGCTGCTCCCAGCCTGGGCACCCAGCCCTGCTCCTGGGACTCTGCTCCCCTGGGTGAGGAGGCTGGGATGCCAGTGCCGCCCGGGACCCTGGGTGTTCTGCAGCGGGGGCCGAGGGCCGAGTGCTGCGTCGGGCAGTGTGGCCACGAGCCGGTGCTGTGAGCGATAGCAGATCCCGCGGTGCAGCCAGTGCAGCCGCATGGAGCGTGGCTGGGGCGGCCAGAGGGGCCGAGGTGGGTGCCACCCTGCCACCCTGGCGCTGGTGCTGCCCGTCAGCTCAGCTGCTGCGTTTCGCAGCAGAACTCGGCAGTTCCTTGCACGCTGGAACGCAATTGAGGTGTGACGTGTGACCAGGGTGGGTTTGGAGGTGCTCAGGGTACGAGGGTTCTGCCGCCTCCTCCAGACCCGGCCAGCACGGAGGGGCTTGAGTCTCAACCCCTTTTTTGTTATTTTAAATGTCCTTGATTATTAAGTGTTTATGGCCCCGAGGAGACGAAGGGGCGTGGGCAGCCACCCCAGCGTGGTGCTGGTGCAGCGTGCGCTACGGCCGCCACGCCAATTGACTGGGAACAAACGGCGGCGTCAAACAATGCGAGAGGATGTAAATCACGTGCAGAAACCACCGCCCCAGCCACCTCCTTGGCCATTTTTTATCCGCAGAAGCAGACTCAGTGCTGGAGGTGCCGGCTCTGCCCGGAATCCCGCGTTCTGGGGGATGTGGAGTGGGAAATCGCCGGCGCTGTTGCCATGGGATAGCCGACCCGGCGGCGTGGGTTCATTTTTGTCCCCTTCTTTTACAAACCCTGCTGTGTGGCCACCGGGCAGGTGCATGGCAGGGCTGGGCACCGCTGTGGCCATCTGTCCGGCCCGGCTTGGGCAGAGGTCTCACCCCATTCCCGCAGGGCAGTGGGGCTGTCGTGGCCCTGCTGCAGCCTGGGAAGTTCTGAGCATTGTGAGCAGTCATCAAATTATTCCTCCTGCTTATACGGGAGCCGCGGGCTGAGGCTCATGACCTGCTGGGCAGCAGCTTTGCGGCCGCTGGCGGCAGCTGCAAATTGAAAGTTTCTTTTATTAGTTCTAAATTTCCCAGCCATTAATTTCGATAAGTGCTCCTTGCTCTTCCACACAAAAAGGGGTTTGAAGCTCCTTGCCCACGATGGGCTCAGCGCCCTGGTACGCTCGCACTTAGACACAGCCCCCGCCTGCCCTTGTCCCATCTTGGGCCCAGCTTGGCCCCTGCCTTGTCCTGTCCTTGGAGAAGCAGCCCTGCTGCAGGACCAGCCCCTCCCGGGCCCCCACCCCAGTGCTGCAGGATTGATGCTCGTGGCTGCACCTGGGCTCTGAGCCGCCCCAGAGCTGCCCTTTGGGGTGCTCCCAATGTGTGGCCCCGGCTGCCTCAGCAGCCCACGGTGGACAGGGCGGCCGGACACGGCTGCTCATGTGAGCTAACGTGCTGGCGTGTGCTGGCGTGTGCACAGGCTGGCGTGGCAGCTCAGCCCGGCGCGGGATCCCCATCCCCGTGCTGCCACCTGCGTTTTGGTGCTGCTGCCCTTGCCTTTTGGGCTGGGAGTTTGCAGCTCTTTGGTTGCGGCTCCCAGCCCCATTTCTAAACACCATAAAATCCTCAGCTAACAAATGCAGTGGCAAGTAGAAAAATGGCCTTTGCCATCCGGTGTGATTATAGGGAACAGAGCCAGGGGCCTTGGGGCGGGTGATAAATCTGATTTATTGACCCAGCCCAACGGCAGCCGCAGCTCTGGCTAGTGAGTAAGTCTTAAATTTCATTGCGTGATAAATACTGAGAGCGAATCAATTTGGTAGAAAAGCTAATTAGCCTGTGTGGTTCTGCATTGATCTCTGCGCCCTGCGTGGCCGGGCGTACGCCAGGGACTCCAACACCCAGGGCTGGGGTCCCTCTGTGCCAACTGCCCGGCTTCACCATGTCCCTCTCAGCATGTGGCAGGGACACAGCGTGCATTGTGCAGTCAGAGGTGTCTGGGGGCTGGGGGTCCCAGGGGCTGTCTGACCCCCATATGCCCCATGCAGGTGGTGAAGGTGGTTGGCAGCAACATCTCTCACAAGCTGCGGCTGTCGCGGGTGAAGCCGGCGGACGAGGGGACGTACGAGTGCCGGGTGATCGACTCCAGCGACGGCAAAGCGCGGCACCACAAGGTGAAGGCGTACCTGCGGGTGGAGGCGGCAGGGGGCGCGGGGCACCCCCAGGACACCCAGCTGCGGGGTGCCCTGCTGCCAGACCCCGCGTCGGGCGCAGCCCACACACAACACCACCACCACCACCACAAAGCCGGGAAAGAGCTGAAGAAGCGCTCGGCAGACGATTCCTGCGTGCTGTAGGCGGGCACTGCCGGGGGGATGCCCAAGCCCCCCACCACCCCGGACTCAGCGGAGCCGGTGGGGGTCCCGCACCCCCTGCCAGAGACTGGCCCTACCGCCCCATCTCACCACCAGCCCCCACCACCCTTGTGCCCACCAACTCGGTTTCTTCCCTGGCCCTGCGACACGGCCAGGGCTCAGTGTGGGAGCAGGAGTGCAGCTGTGCCAGGGGAGCATCACTGGGACCATGCCAGGGGCCCAGGGCGCTCTCGGTCCCTGTCCCCACCACCCCCTGCTCGCTGCCACCCGTGGTGCCATGGGCCGTGTTGTGTCCTGGCTTTGGGTGCCCCGCGGTGTCTCCCCTGCCTGTGGGACCCTCCCTGCCCTCCTTTGTGCTTTGCAGAACCAACCGCCTGCTCCTGTAGGAGGCCCCGTTTAGTTGCTCAGTTCCAGCCCCACAGCGCGTATCTGAGTTCCAGCACCCACCGTACCGACCGCGTGTATCGCCTCCCCCTGCCCCTGCCTGCCCAGTGCCAGCCCAGCCTGTCGAGGAGGGAGGCTGGCACGGTACACTCCTAGCACACTCCTGGCACGCTCCTGCCACGCTTGCCAGCTCAGCCGTTGTGCTGCAGGTTGTGCCGTGGCATCGCCCAGCCGCGCAGCCTGCCCAGGTCCCCATGTGCCGGGGCAGCCGTGCCATCACAGCTGGCCCACTCCCACCCATTGCTTCCCCCGGCCTTTTGCATTTCATGGAGGGAGAGGTGCTTGGCCGTCAGCCCTCGCTCCATCCCTGCTGCCCACAGGGCTCTTGCCGCCAACTCCTGGCCGAACTCCCCTTCCTCCTGTGCTGCAGCGCCGCACTGGGCAGGGTCCCACTCACGAGCTCCCTTGGCACCGTGCAAATCCAGAGCCCAGCCCCACTCCCCCTGCGGGCCAACACCGCCACGGGGGATGGAGCCGTGGGGAGGGAGAGGGGGTCCCGAGTCTCCCTGTCCAGGTGCTGGGTGCTGCTCCCCTGCCACCACTCACCACATGCCACGCCTGCCGTCTCCAGACCTGCTGCAGCTAATAAAGCTCTTTAAATGAAGGCCTGTGGTCTCTGTCCCTGGCACAGCGAGGGGACATGGCTTTGGGATTGCCTTGGGTAAATGGGCACAGCTGGGGCCGCTAGGGCTGGGATGGGCTTCATCACCTGCAGCTGAGAGCTCACAGCACTTAAAAGCTGCAGCTGGGGAACTGCCTCTCCTGTCTTGGAGCAGGGTGATGCTGTTTGTGGGTGCAGGATACGGCCAGGTCCCAGGTGAGTGGGAGCTGCCCTGCACTGTGGGCACAGGGTGCTGGGTGCAGCGGGAGGCTGAGTGGGCTGCAGCTGAGCAGGAGTGCCAGCCCTGCCACTTGCCTGGGCTCCTAGAGCAAAGGTCTCATCTCTGGCCAGGCGGGAGGTTAGGGTTCCTAAATCAGGGGTGCTGGGTGCCCCCCACACCATGCTTTGCCTCACCCGTGGCAGAGCAGCTCTCAGTGTTGGCAGTGCCTGGCTCAGCCCCAGCTGCCTGGAGTCCCCCAGCTGCTTTGCAGCTTATTAATCCCTGGGGCTCTGTAGTGCTCGCCTCTCTCTTTGCTGATATGAAGCAATTTGTCATCTGTTAAGAGTAACAAAAGTAAAAGCCACTGGCCTGGTGTCAGCCAGCGTTGGTGGCAGAGGAAGAGCACGGCATGGCTGGTGACCATGGGATGTGGCGAGAGCCACGCTCTCCTCTGCACCTGCTGTGGTCTCACCTGCAGGAGACCGGTCTCCGGGGAGCAAATGGCACAGGAGCCACAAACCCAGGGTGCTTTGTCAGGAGAACTTGGAGCCGCTGCAGGGGGAGGGGCTGTGGCTGGGGACACTGCTTTGCCACAAGCAGTAACCGTCACCACACCACAGCCCTCCCTGGCAGCGCCATGGGGCCAGTGCTGTGCTCGATGCTCCTTGTTGGGACCCACATCGCTCGGGGAACGAGGAAGTAGGAGGCATCAGCCACCAGCTCGATGAAATCCAGTCTAGAGAGGAGGAAAACACAGAGCAGGAGCTGCTTTGGGGAGGGCAACGGCTGCAAATCACCTCAAATGGCCAGTAAACAAATTGCTGTGTGGGGTAGTGATTTGCAAAACCTAGAGGTGAGCTTTAAAAGCAACCGGTTTTACTAGAAGAGATTAATTTGGCTGAGTTTGAAATCTTGGGAGTGGGAGTCGGGGGAGAGGACATGGCCATGTGTCCTTGGGGCTGCGTGTGAGGCTCAGCCCCCAGCCCAGGGTGCAGGGGTCCCCCATTCCTGGCTGGGTCTGTGTGGGGAGGAGGCAGCTGGTGATGCTCTGGTGAACCCACTGGTGTGGGGTCCTGTGCTCCCATCCCCAGGAGGTGACTGGAGCGGGTGAGGTGGTTGGCAGCCTCCATGCCAGCCCCTCAGTGCTGCAGATGATGATGCTCAATGGGCTGGACTGGGTGCCCCTCTGCACCCTGGGGTGCTGCCCTGGCTGGGTCTGGGGGCTGTGCAGGCGCAGGCAGGGCTATGGAGAAGCCCCTGCCCTCACTTGTGAACTGCTGAGCTTAACATGCAAGTCACTGCTGGGGAGGAACCGCCTCATGAAAATGCCATTTTCACGCCGTCACTCTTCTGGCCGTTATCCTGCCTCAGACAAAAGCAATTTACTCTGCCTGTAATAAAGCCGGGGTGATAACGAAGCTGAGAGAGCCGTGACAGGCGGCCGTGAGACTGAGACAGGCCAGCATCTCCCAGGCACGGTGGCTGCCGGAGCAGCTCTGGGAGAGCTGCGGGGCCCTGGGACTGGGGTGCTGTGGGGAGCAGCTCTGGGAGAGCTATGGAGCCCTGAGAGCACGGGGAGGAATGGGTGCTGAGAGTGGGGGTGCCTCAGCATGGTCAGTTGTGCCAGGGGCCTGGCTGGGAGAATGCAGAGGGTCCTGGGCATTGGGGCACGGAGCAGCACTGTCCCCCACATGCTGACCCCCTACTGGGCAATGCAGGAGGGTCCTGGGTGCCCCCCTGCCTGCAGCACTCAGCCTGGGATGTAATGCCCAGCAGGATCCCATGTGGGGATACGTGCTTGCCTCCATGGACGCAGCTGGGCAGGGAAGGGCTGTCAGAGGGACAGAGCGTAGGTTCTGCCCCATCCCCGAGGGACATGGCCACACTGTGCCCTCACTGGACTGCAGTAGCGCTCACCACGGGGCAATGTGTGGCAGCAGCCCGAGCCCCAGCAGCATCACTTCTCGCAGCCAGTGCTGCCACCTGGCTCTGTGGCGGGGGCTCCGCGAGCCCCGAAACCGGCCAGCTGCCTGCCTTCTCCCCACTGCGGGGAATCCAGCATGGCTGGGCAACTCCTTCCCAGAGGTGACTCGGTGCAGACAAACTTCTCCATCCACAGCCTGTGCCCAGTGGTGACCCTGGTCAGAGGACGTGTGTGTCCCCCCCCAGGCCGGTCGGGGGCTGTGACCAGGCTGCAGGAAGGCAGCGCAGGTTCCCTGTGGCCATGTTCCACTCGTCCCTCCCTGGCAAGAGGTGCAGCCTGTGAGGAGCCTGCGACAGCCCTGAGCTGCAGCGAGAGGCAGCAGGTAGAGAGCAGAACAGATGGCTTGGGCAGGAGCTCCGAACACGGGCGCGGAGGTGCTCTGTCATGTGTGCGCTCCAGCCGGCGCTGAAGGCGACGCAGAGATGGGCTGGAGGCAGTGCGGGCACCTGATGGATGAGTTTTATCAAGTGCGACAGCAATCCAGAAAATTCTGCACCAGCCCTGAGGGCGCCCTGCAGACCAAAGGCAGCGTTTCACCTTTCCGCTCTCCTGTCTCCCCTGCAGATCAGCTCTGAGGGCTCCTTTGTACAAAACCCAGGCCGCTGGTGAGCACTGATAGTTATTAAAAAAAGCATGAAAGGCTAAAAGCTGAACTGCAGCCCTGCCCTACCTGGTGAAAAGACACTGGGTTGTGTTTTTCCTGGAGAAGCAGCCGGGAGAAAAGCCTGAATGAAACCAAGGAGACAAGGGGAGGCAATGCTAGCCGGGGTGTGTGGGATTGGCAGCAGCCCCCCTGTGGTCCCAAGGGATGAGAAATGTTTTGGACGCTCACCTGGGATCCCCCACAGCGATGCACAAAGCTGTTCCACGTAGCAACCACTTTATTGCTTTGGATTTTGCACTTCTAAGCTTGCTTCCAAATTTTCAGCCAAGATCTGTCCTTTACCAGCATAAAAGTCTCCAAGTGTCTGAAGGTGACCAATCCAGGAGGCAGCACGGTCCAGGAGCAGCACCTACGGAGTCCCTGGGAGGGAGCCTGGAGGGCTCGGAAGCTGGAGCTCGCAACAGCGCTTCTAGGTGAGCAGTAAGCCTGAGCCAGGCTCTGGAGAGGAGGCTCTCTGAGAGGAGGAGCAAGCAGACCCCACAGACTCCTTGTTCTCTCTGCTCACTGCATCGCACAAGACCTGCCTGAGCAAACCATGGCATTGCTGGGGTCCCTGTGCTCAGCCCTGTTGTCACCGCCAGCACCGTCTGACCACACACCTGGGTGGCTGTGCTGGGGCATGGGCAGACATTCCACCTGCCTGGGGTGAATAGTAAAAAATCTGAGAGGTCTAAAACTGCCTGCAAGAATGGCAGGTGATCTGGGAATGAGGAGGAGCCCTGAATCGCTCCCAAGCTGTACACCAGGACTGGCCATTTTTCCAGATACTCTCTCGCACTCAGTGGTGAGAACCGGGGAGCAGAACACGCCCAGACGGCCTCAGCAGCCAGAGCTGGCACTGGGAGGAGCAGTCAGGGTGTCCCCCAGATGACAGAGTGCTCTTGCCAGTAACACTGGTGAGGGATCTATTGGAGATGCATTTTAACTTCATATATGAAGTAGTGATTTAAAAAGAAAAGGTTTTTCATGCACACCAAAGCAGATTCACTTCCTGGGAAGGGTTAAGGCCAGAAAAGGGGTTTGTTCTGTGTTGGCAGTCCCTGCCCACCTGAGAACAGGAGGGAATACGAAGGCTGTGGCACTCAGAGGGGTGGGGGTGCTGAAGGGGCACCATGGAGGACTGGGTGTTGGGAGTCCTTTCTGGAAAATGACCCTCTTCCCACTGAAGAACTGGAAACAGATGCACTGTGACCCTTGGAATTCTTTCCAGCACCAGGTGCAGAGAAGTCCAAGTCTGGAGGAATGGGCAATGCACTCACCTCATCCTCAGTTTAAAAAAAAAATAAACTTCTGTCCAGAGGGAGGTGTGTCAGCCAGTGCCCTGGAGCAGGCAACCCTTCCCTTGCCCAGGCTCTAACTGGTGGGACTGTCCTGGGGCAGCTTTCCCACTGGTTCCTCTTTCCCCTCCCAGGTGCTGTGTAGCTCTGTCAAGGAGGAGATGCCTCTTGGGTGCCAGCCTGAGGTGCCATGCTCTCCTGCTGCTGCAGCCTCTCCAGCACGAGCAGCACGTTGTCGGTGAACTCATTCCGCTGCATCCCCATCCCGCTCAGCTTCACGGGCCGCAGGCTGGTGTGGGGAGGCTCGTACAGGTGAGGGCAGCAGACCTCGTTCAGGAGCAGCCAGGTGCTGTCAGGGTCCATGTGCATTAAGTGGAAGAAAACACTTTGGAAAACAGTGGGGAGAAAGGAAGGAAGAGTAAGGAGAAGGTCTTTTGATTGGCACCCAACAGGGTCATTAACAGAGAGCTGCAGAGAGCTTTGATGCTGTCTGCAACCTCTGACAGCTGAAGAGACTTGGAGGCTCATTAGAGAGAGCCATTAAAATGGTTCCTGTGCCCAAGAGAAGACACTTCAGCGGCTTCACAGCTCCGGGAAGGGGGAGAAAACCAGTTATTATGCTACACAGCAAGTTATTGACATCAGACAAGCAGCTGGTGAAAAACTGGCCCATGCAGTGCTGCTGGCAAGAGCCTCTCAGCTGGTCCCAGGTGCTGGAGTGGGGGCTGCAGAGCACGTGCCTACATCTGGGATGGGTGCGACAACTGCTCCTGCAGAGCTCCTGAAGGAAGCTGCACACATTCACCACTCCTGTGAGGAGAACAGGCAAGGGAATGTGAAGAGAAACCAGAGGGCAGGTCTGGCTCTGTTTCCCCTGGCAGCACAGAACTCCCCTCTCAAATCACAGATCACTGTACAAAAGCCACACAAAATCCAGGGCTGACTGCTGTCAAAACGTCTCCCTGAAGAACTTTCAACCCTAAAGTGAGCTTGATTCCTATGCAAGGGAAGAGCAGGGAGTTCCCTTCGGGAAGGGAGTGCAGTGCACAGATAACCTGGAAAAGCCCAGCAATGAGATGGAGGTGCTGGAAAGCTCCCTCATCTCTTCAATGATCTTGTGGCTGCATTATTCCATGAGCAGCCAATGCTTTTGCCTGTCTGCTGTCACCCACTTGTGTCTCCATGCAGGTCTATGAGCAGCAGTGAGGGAAGAAGTTGTGTGTACAAGCTCTCGGGAAGGCGCTCACAGTGTCTATCTGTCTGCTCCAGAGGAACCTGGTGAAAATGTGCTCCAGAGTGACAGCTGTGCTGGGTGATGACTGCACTGGCACTGTGCCTCCTCCTGGGGACGGCCACGTGCAGGGGAGAGATGGGGCTCCCTGCTCCCCTGGCTTTGTGACTGGGAACAGGAGGAGCAGTGAGACCCAGGTGCCAGGCTGAGTGCAGGTAGGGGATGGAGCAGGTGCCTCAGACAATCCCCATCCCTACAGTGGCTCTCCAAGCCCTGCCAGCTGCCAGGGCTCTCCTGGTGCTCGCTTGGCTGTGATGGTGTGAGTGTGTGGCTGCCTGCCTGCCAGCCAACAGCAGAGCTCAGTGGTCCCCCTGGTTTATGATGGGCTGCAGCTGCACAGCAACAATCCTGGCCCCTTATGGCTGGGGAGTGGGTAGGACCGGGCAAGGTAGATGGATCATGGGGAAGTAAACATGGGAACAGGGAACACTACTCAGCTGCCTTCTGCTTCTGCAGCACAGGCACAACTTTAGCTCTCGTATTCACAGCACAGATTTCCTGCTCTCCAGCCTCTTCCCACTCAGCCCCTCTGGAGAGAGCGACCCCTGAGAGATTAGCGGGTCCCTGGAGAACTCCCCTGCCTCTTGTGCTGCATGGCCTGAGGGATGTGATTATCTCCCGATAACCCTGAGTGCTGGGCAGCTTAAAGAACAACTTGACTTCTACATTTTCAAACTAACTCTGGGGTAGTTTCCAAGCAACCTGTTTCCATGGCAAAGAATCCTGGGGTTAATCCAGGTTTGTTTTCTGTTGTTGCCTTTTTTTTTTTTTTATTTTTAACTTAAATATCATTTTATTGAATCTTGCCTTGTGCAGGTGGCTGTTCCTCTGTACTTTAACCCAGCTTGGAATGGCAGCTGTCAATAAGTATCCAATAAACCACACAATGCAGAAGGCATACTGCGTAATCAACCTGGGTATCTCAAAAGGTCCAAAAATAGCTCATATTTGTTCCAGTTGTGCTAAACAACTTATTCTACCAGCACAGAGCAGAGTTTGGCTGTTCTGTTGACTTGTTTTCCCAAGCTTTAAGCAAAGCCATGGCACAGTGAACAGGCTGGCAAAAGGACAAATCCTTCTGGCTCTGGCATCTCTGCGTGTTTAACTCGACACAGCTCACCAGCCTTCAGTAAGAGCTGGGGAAATTATTTCTGCATCCTGGTAATAAACTCACTGCAATCCAGAGTGGTGCCTGAAAGGTCGGATGCTAAACTGCATAGGCGTAACCATGCGTGAGGAATAGAGTGTGAATTTCAGAGCAGTCCCTTCAAACAGAAGAAATGCAGGACTGGTTGTGAAGGGCTGACATAGCCCAGTGACAATTTCTTAATTGCTTTTCCTTCCAGATTTCTCTTCCCCAAAGTGAAAAGCTTGTCAGGGATGATGCAACTTGATAAACTGAGATGCTTAGATTTACATGCTGTGACTTTACACCACCTTCCCCTGACCTTATTCCCAGCGCTTGGCCCCACACCGGCACCCCTGGCTGCTCCAGTGGTTCCGCTCACTCTGCCCACAGCTGCACTGCCTTTTCAGTGAAAGCAAGGATGCATCCAGTGTTCCCTATCCTTCCCAAATGCCTCTTGGGTATTTCCACCCCTGCAACCTTTGGATAATGTTGCTCTCCTGGAATACTCTCTGCAGGCATCTTGTACCAAGGCCTATTGTCCCGTTTCTCCTCCTCTGACAAGCTGGAGTTCTCTTTTCCCAGCGTTTATTTTTGCCCATTGAGCACTGCATTAAGCTGCAGTTGCAAAATTCACTTGCTCCCACTGGTTCATCCAGTGGGGGATTAAGCAGCCTCCTTGGGGCATGATAACATTCCCTAGAAGACAGCCAAAACCTCCCTTTTCTTTTTGATTTTGTGGCTCCAGCACCTTGGCCAAAAATTCCTGCTTAGCCCTTTGCAGACCTACAGAGTCTTCACTTGGTGCAGGGAGGTACCAGAGCTACAACGGCCTCTGCAAGACCTGACCTTGCCCTTGGCAGGTCACAACTCATGAGCTGAGTGAGAATCCAAGGGGCTGAGCACAGGCCAGTTGATATAAATCAATATAGCAAGCTGACTCCAAGCATCTTCTCACCTTGTATGATTTCTGCAGGGGTAAAGCTGAGTTCTGTGACGTATGTGGACCCTTGTGCCGTGGCTGAGATCAGTTCTGGCCTATCTGCTTTTAGAAGCAGCTAAAATGAAGAATTTTTCACATGCCAGGCTGAATAATATTGCCCTCACTGAGATGGAAACAGCCCTATGTGGGACAACCTGTGTTGGTTTGCAGGATTGCTGTCAGGTACACGGAGAGCGAGGAGAGGAGCGGAGCACACAGGAACCTGGAGGTTGAGCAGCTGGAGAAGGAAAGGGAAGCGTGGCTGAGAAGCAATTCTTATCCTGGTGCTGGAGCTGATTATTGTGGTGCAAATTCTGACTTTCCCAAGCTGAAATCCCCTCTCGTGTGTGCTGCAGTTAAAAGTGACCGGGCTATGTTTAAGTCTAATCCATCCAGGTTCCAAGACCAGGGATTGGACAGGACTGAGCCAGCAACACAGCAGCCTCTCAGCACTGCCCTGCGTGTGGGTGAGATCAGGCCAGGCACGCCGCGTGCCTCGGCAGCCAGAGCTGTGTGTGAGAGCTGTTCACAGCCCTGGCTTCGCTCAGTAAAACGTGTAATGTTTAGTGCATCAAAGGCACAGGGGGAGCAGCATAATGTGGTAATCTACCCTTAAAATAGAATTAAAGTAATATACAGGAGAAAACCGTCACTTGCCCTGAATCTTGCAGCCCTTTTTCTCCAATAACGGTGAGTTTGCTTCACAATAAAGCTTCTAATGACCCTACCACCTCACAGTGATAACTCAGTATTGCCCACACCCCCCCGTGGGGGGAAATTGCACGGCTTTTCAGGCTGCTTCGTTAATGATTTAAAAGCTTAAGATCCCAAATATCTGGCTAAATCCTGGTGTTCTGCTTTCCATTCCAGCATTGCTTACAGAGACGAAGCCTTTCTTCTGCCAAGGGTATGCAAGCCCACAGTGAAGAACCCCTCTGCAGAACAATCGCTGCCGAAGCCTGCTGCGCCACAACAAAAGCCACGAAGGTAAAAATAAACGTGCTCTCGCCAGCGCAGGAACACAAACAAAGGCACGATCGCAGCTCCCGAGCACACTTTCCCTCTTAAGCGCTGCCCAGCAGCACAAAAGCCCCGCTCTGCCCGCACACCCACGAGGCCAACGCTCAGGCGAAAGGGAACTGCCAGCTCTTCCCTCTCCCACACCTACCCTGCGACACCTGCTTGCTGCAGCCCTGCCTGCTGTGGCTCTGCCCACTGCCAGGGAGGGCAGGGCTGGCCACACACACAGGGGGCTTCTACCCCTGCCCTGCAGCACACAGACGTGCGTGCCTTTCTTACGTCCCACACTCTGTACCTGGGCTTGTTTTGCCTGCTGCAATCCCTGGCCTTGTTTCCAGGTGACAACATATGACAACAGCGATTTCTTATCCTGACAGCAGGAACATGCTGAGCAGGATTCCGTACACCGAGCAGCAAAGTCTGTCTATCAACACTTGATGGAGCTGATGCGTGTTCACCTAAACTGCCTGTGCTCTTTTAACCTCTCCCAGCCTCCTCGGAGCAAGACTGGTGCCAAGACTGACGGCTTCCCAAACAAACTCTGGTCCACCTGGCAGAGCCTGGGTTGACGTGATCACAGGAGCCCAGGGAAAAGGGAAGGACAACAGAAGTAAATCCCTCAGCTTGCAGAAGGTATTAAGTGATAAAACACATGGGAGCGTCTGGCACATCCTCTTGCACGTCTTCCCCTCTGCAGTTTTATGCCAGCAGTGGGCCGAGAGCCTGAATTATTTCAGCACAGGAGGCCGTTAGGGAAAAGCAAGTAGCACGTCTTGCCCCTCAGTCCCCAGGTACGCTGTGAGGTGATCTGAAAGTCACTGTAACTTGTGGGAAGGTACCCTCCCTTGGGCAGGAAGAGATGCTGCACCAGAGACAGGGGCTGCCCTCCAGCAGAGACCCTGCTGTGCAGACCCAAATGTGCCGGAGCGAGGTATGGGAAAGGCACAAACAGAAAGCAGTAATTGTGCTCCCTCTGTCCCACATGATTTGTGCACCCAATACACCTGCATTTAACAGACATTACCTCTGGGCAGCTTCTTGCAGTTTCAGGGGTTGCTTGGCACTGAGGTACACCAGGCAGGCGTCTGCCACTTTATCCAGGTCGCTCTCGCCTGCAGAAATGGAACAGAAAAGAAGGGTAGGAGGTAACCTAAGCGGCTGCCACCTAGCAGGATCAGCTCTAAATTAGCAGCAACAGGCTTCTGAGCCTTTGAACTACCTGACCCACAACTCTCCTGACCTTGTCTCTTAAGCTTCTTGCTGCAAAGCTAGGAAAGCAATCAAGGGCATTGAGAGAGGAAGAGGGTGACCAGCCAGCAAACCTGCTCCTCATCAAAGTCAGCTGCAGAAATTTAACCCAGAACTTCAGAGAGTTCCATTCAGTAGAAGACTGTGGTGTGCTGCATTTGAAGGGTCACCCAGAGAGATCCCCCAAAATGGAACCAGTCAAGTCAGCCAGAAACCTTATCTGGGCTCCAGTTCTTGAGTTAATTGAGAGCAAAGCATGGCCCAGCAGGCTGAGTTGCAGCGACCCAGACACTCCACACCCACTGCTCGTGCACAAGTGAGGAGAGCAGTGAGACTCTGCAAGGAGCTGGGAAACTTCCCTCCCATTCTCCCTTAGGGGCAGAGAATGGCCAGTCCCTCCACACAGCGCTGCCGAAGAGGAGAGCTTAAGGCCCGGCAGGACCCAAATCAGCTGAGGCTGGACAAGATCAGGACACCAATCCCATGGGGCAGCAGAAGGATGAGAAGCAAGTGCAGGCTCGCTCAGGTGAGAGGAAAGGAGGTGAGTCCAGCAGAGATCCCACCCATGCTACGCCTTCCTGGTACTCACCCATGTCCAGCTTCTCACAGAGAGAACCCAGGCCCTGCAACACAGCCAGCTGCAGCTTGAAGGCAAGCGTGTGGTGGTACACGGGCCCGGCTCTGGCGCTTGCTGGGGCCTGGCTGAGAAGGGAACCGGTCAGCTTGGGCAGGACATCTTTGGAGAATCTCTGCCTCAAGAAGTCCCCGCAGTTTTGGGCCATGGTACACAGCACCTGGAGGAGAAACACCAGTTACTGAGGACATGCGCACACGGGCTGGGAGGAGTGCAGCAGCCTCACCAGCTCAGAGATAAGGACTTCACTCCCCCCATCGCTTTTTTGCTGTTGAGAGCCAAGTGACCACAGCTGCCCCTAACAAGCAGAAGGGGATGGAGAGGCCGGGACCTGCACCCTGCTCTTCAGTTTCACGTGGCCAACCCCCTGGGACTGCCCTGATCTCTGGGGCACAGTAAAGGTAAGGGCAGCTTGCAAAGCCTTGGTCAGGATCGCTGGAGGAGCTGCTGGTGGAAGATGCCCTTAAAATACGAACCACCTTTGTGGTGGGAACAGTCCACCTTCACAGCGTGCCAGACAGAGGACAACAGGCACCAGCACTACTGGCGTGTGCCCAGGATAAACCCAAACTGACGATTGTAACGATCCCTCGAACTCTCCAGAGTTAATTAGCTTTTGTGCAGACACACGTGAGGTACAGCTGCTCTGAAATTCCAGCACACAGCTTCTGGAATTTGCAGAATCAGAACCCTCCTTTATTCACACTGAAGGCCTCTTGTTCCGTGCAGCACAGGAAACCCTGCGAAACCCTGGGGCAACCTCTGGAAACGTGAGACAGGGAGAGAATGCCCTCGGCTGACGTGGCTGGAAGCTCTTCGATAGTGTTTTATGAGGCTAAGCCTTTGCTTAACCTCTCTGCTCCCCTGCCAATGCCTCAATCACAAACAATCCCTTCTCTTCAATGGCTTCCAAAGGGGGTGCTGTGACTGTGGCTCCAGCAAGGGCAGCTGCACCACACGGTGCCTGTGACAGCTGCTGAGGCTGTAAAAGAACCGTTTTCCTCTTCCCTGCGATAGTCACTAACGTTGCTGCTTCCCCAGGTGCAGGGTCAAGGTGTTATCTGTGCATGAGCTGCAGGGGGAGCGGTACAAGCCCACCCACCGCAGGGTGGTGACCCTGTCTTCCAAACCACATTTAAGAATCACTCCACAAGCTCTGTGCCTCTCTCACGAGCCACAGCGATGCCTGAGCCCCTGGCCTTCCAAGTGCCAGCCTGAAGGCTGTTGGCAGAGATTCCTGCTGTACCTTGAAGGCTCTGAGCACTGCCAGCGGGTCATCGCTAATCAGCCGGGTGACAAGAGCCGGCCAGACACGGTGAGCCATGGGAAGCAGATGGTTTCCGTGAGGATGCAGCACAGTTACACAGAGCTCCAGTATGTCCAGGACCTGGCAGGAGGAGGAGGAGGGAAAGGACTTTCAGAGCGTTGCGGTGCCAGCAGCACGTGGCATTCAGGTGGGTGCCCAACGTCACTGCTGGGGAGCCCAGAGAAAGAGGGGGGTTAACATGAAAGGGTATGGTTTTACCGCAGTATGAACTGGGGTAACTGAACAGGGCATGGAGCGCAAGCCTGTTTGGACAGGGACGAGTAGCACGGTGACACGACTTGTGCTGGGCCACAGAGCCCAGCTGGAACCAGAGGCTGATCCCTGGCCCGACTCTGCAGGCTGAGCTGAGCGGCAGCAGGATCACCTGGCAGGGCTGGGGCCTTGGTGCTGAGAATCTGGGTTATGCCTCACTGCTGCGTTTTCTGTCTCGCTTTGCAGTTTAAAAGGAGGCCACCTTCAAAGGATTTTCATAATTAAACACCCCGGGCTTTTAGCCCTGCTTATCATCACCCCAGCAACTTCAGAGACATTCATCAGTCTGCACGGCGCAGTCTGGGGAGGGGGTGGGAGGCCCAGATAGCAGAGAGATGCTCCTGCTTCCTCCGCCAGAGGCTGAGGCACGAGACTTGACACGAGCACCGGGGAAGGTGCCTGGTACGAAGCTGCCCTTGTGATCCTGTTCAGCCTGGCACCCATTCCTAAACTGGAAAACTGTCTCCCAGTCTCCCGCCAGATGCGGAGGGCCTGTCCTGAAGGAGCACATGGCAGCACCACCCTCCTTACAGCAGGAAGCCCGGCATGCTCCATGCACATGTTGACATGCCACCAGCCCCCTTCACGTGCACCATCCCAACCCCCCAGGCTGGTGGCAGTCACCAACCTTCAGCCGCACGTGGAGGTTCCCATCGGACAGCAAGTGGATGCACCTCTCCATCACATCTTTGGCCAGCTGAGCATGGCTCGGCAGCGGAGTTTCTCCTTCTGGGTCAGAGCTGTTTGGCTCCAGCTTAGGAAGGGGAGGTTCCTCATCTGGAAGATAAAATCCTTACTGAAGCCATGAAAATGACTTGGGAGTTCTGGGAGATCACAGTCCCACCCACAACTACTCTGCAAATTCCCAAGTGAGGCCTTTGGCATTTTTAAATGTATTTAGACATTGTCAAATCTGAACCAGAGTTCTGCGTGTCCAATGTCAGACTCAGTTCAGAGTGAGGGGCCAGAGAAGGTTGCTTTCTGCACTGGACAACGCAGTTCTCTGATGTTTGCAGCCTCTCCTTGCCATGGACTGATTTCCCATTGATTTTTATTAAAAATGAAAAGCCTGGGTATTTAAAGAGGAAGTATTTAAAGGTCAGGATTGCAGCAGAGCCCAGTAAAGACGAAGCGAGTTCCCTAGATGAAAGTCTGCAGGGCCTGCCAAGGGCAAGGGAGTGGTGGCATCATTAGCCAGGAGAAAATGGTACAAGGGTTCCCAGGGGAGGCTGAGGGAAATGCAGTTGGATTCTGGAAAGAGGGAACTTTGTGTCCTGAACCCAAATGGCCTGTGATGAGGTACGGAAAAACACAGTGTGCTTGTGCCGTGGGGCCAGGCAAGCCTTGAGCTGCAAGCATTTCACCACCCCTCACCACCATGCGTGGAACAAAGCAAGAACACCCAGCAGCACCGTTCGAGAGCTCAGGGCAGCTCCAAGCAGACCCGAGCCAGTCGGGAGCGTGCGAGGCTGCACTGGGCCCCGTCGGACCAAAGGAAAGCCCAGAGCCCGCTGTTTCCCAGCCAAACGTCCTCTTCTCCCATCGCTCCCAATACTGACCTGTGTCCTCACCCCCGCTGTCGGGAAGATCGCCCTCTGCGATCTGCTTGTGTCTGATGTAGTCGAGGAAAAAGCGCTCCAGTTCTCGCCCTGTCAGCATCTGCTGCCCTGGGGCCGAAGCCCTGCCCCACTGCGCGGCAGCCGAACCCTCCTGGTGCTCCTCAGCGCAGGATGGGCCAAACCACTGGACTGCAAAGAAGGAACCAGTGTCACTGAGCAATCCTGATCCCCTCCGAAAGGTCAACACGGTACTTCAGAACATGACTATCAAGTCTCATGGGGCTGAACTGCAGAACTGGGCACCTGCTGTCACACCACCGGGACCTCCCTGACAGTACCGGAGCACCAAACCCCCACTACAGAACGGAACGAGCTTCGTGTGCTCAACAGAACATTGATGGGAGCAGCAAATCCATCCCTTCTCGCTGCAGGCGGCGTTCCTGCAAACCCACAGGACAAACAGTAACTGGTTGTGGAGACTGGAAAGTACCGGTGGCCTCTGCCCAAGAGCTGCCCCACCCAGCAAAGCCAAGTTGCCACCGCGTCACAGGGCCTCAGCTATGTGAGACCTCCCATGGCAAGCGGGAAGGCCAAAGACAAGCGCCCTGAGTAACAGCAAGGCTGAACTGCACACAGTAAACCTCGTTTAGGTACCTAGAGTCGCCATTACTGAGTGGAGGACCCTGAGGAAAGTGGAAGCCTGGTTACTGTACGACTGATCTAGCGTAGACAGGACATCTTGGATAACGTCTTCTACCAGGGGCAGCAAGCTGGCGTCTGAATGCCTCAGCATGGTGTCCAGGACCTGGGACGCGTGTGCCTGATGCACCAGCTGGCGCAAATTCAGGGAAATCCCATTCACCAGGTAGTCAGAATTCTCATTAATCAAATGCTGCACAGAGTCATAACCACAGGCCTCGCACACATCGATCAGAGTCCCCAGTGCCGTCTCACTGATGAGCAGAGTGTTGTCACCAGCCTTCTCCAGCACAGGGTAGAGCGCCGAAAGCAGCAGCAACCGGAAATCCTTCCCAAGGACAGCAGCGAAGCAGGCGACACCTTCCAGCTGGATGCAGATCTGCCAGATGTTGCTGTTCATGGTGTGGGTCGTGACGTGAGGCTCTGGGGACGGAAGGAGAACACTGCCACACACGCCTCCTGCGTGGGCAACAAGTCCTGGATGTTGCCTGGAGTGCTCGTGGCCGATTTCCTCTGCATCAAAGCTAGTGATCAAGTACCAGTTTGCCTGGTCTGTGTACTCATCGAGAATGGACGTTATGGACCCTCTGAGATCATCCACGCTCAGTGAAACTTCCCTTTCCTGAAGGGCATCCACTCCCAGCCCTGCAGCTCCTGCGAGCAGCTCATTGAGGACCATTGCTGCCTGCTTCCGGTACAGCCCCGACTCGCCGTACAGCCCCATGAAATGATCCACAAGCAGATAGAGGTTCCCATAGTAGCCAAGAACACGGCAAACTTGCTGAAGGAGCTGGAAAACCTTCTCCTCTGTGAAGAAGCGAAAGTATTTCTTCTGGCGCCTGCCCTTCAGTAGGCCACGCTGCAAGGAGCCCGATGGGCCACAGCGTCTGTCCTCCACGATCTTCACATCCGTCACGTCCAGCTCCAGCACCTGCATGAGTGCTTTGGACAGGCGGTGGAGGTGGGACACGGAGTTGAGGATGATGTTGATCTTGGGGCCCAGCAGCTTCAGATAGCCAAGCAACAAGCTCAATGTGGAGACCTTGCCTGCATCATCCTGAGAGTTCATCAGGCGAGGAAGGGCAGTGGCAAGGGCATGGAGGTTCTCGGACAGGACATCAGCAAGAGCCCTGTTCTGCGCTACGATCCTCTGCTCTGCAATGCCTCGCAGAACCTCGTTACACCTGCTCTGGACGTCACTGTTTTCATCGTTCACCAGCCCAACCAAGGCCTTTAGCAGATGGCTGAATGAGCCCACCAGCGACTGGCCACAGCTCCTCAGCAGGTGGTGGACCAGCTCCACCAGCTCCAGCCGCACCTTCCAATGCGGGTGAACTGATGAAAACTCAACCACTTTATGCAGGAGGAGGGAGAGTTTCTCAGCAGTGCTTCGGCTCCAGTCAGGTCCTCGATGGACCATTAGTTCTTGTATCCGGCTTTGTTCTGCTAGTGGCTTTTCTTTATTCTTGGGGATTCTGGCCAGCTGCGCATCAGCCATTACTGCACCAACAACGAGATAAAAGAGTCTGATGGCTGAAACAGTGGCTTTGTGACCTTGTTTGATGTCCCCCGTAATAACCCGAGACAGCGTAATGGAGATCCCAGGGAGAAAGGAAGCAAACAAGTCTCCACACTGCTGCACCTCGTCCTCGTCGAGGGGCCGATGCTCCTGGCAGTTGCATTGCAGAACCAGGACCTGCAGGCACTGCAAAGCTGAGACCTTGATTTGCTTTGCCTTTTCTTGCTCTGCCAGGCCCAGAAGCAACGATACTGCAAATCCCAAGAGAGGAAGGGTGGAAGGCCGGTACAGAGACAGGATGACATCCTCATAAGCCGAATGCATCAGGGTGTGGAGCGCCTGGATCACAGCCAGCTTTAGCTCCTCAGATGCTGAGGATGCTTTGCTCGAGCCCGAGAGCGGAGAGAGGCACGTGCAGAGCTCGGAAAACAGCTCCTGCAGGAGCTCCTGCGTCTTGACGCGCGTTGCGGCCAGGACGGAGGTGATGCACTGCAGCACGTGCTGCACCAGCCGCTCCTGCTTGGGCCCCGGCACCTTCAGGGCGAAGCGCAGCGGGAAGAGGACGTACTCCTGCAGCTCCTGCAGCGCCGGGGCGCTGACTGCCGCCAGGCCGGCCTGCAGCTGCGCCACGTTCTCCATCGTCTGCGCCTTCGTCAGCAGCACGCAGGCGGGGCGCAGGGCCGCGAACGCCTCCTGTGGGGTGTCCAGCACCGCCATGCTTGGGGGTGGCGGCTGCGGGGCTGCCGGGGGGCCGTGACCGAGGGGCCGAGTGGCAGCGGCTGAGGGGTCTCCGAGGCTGTGGCAGCACAGGGCTGCGCTGTAGTGGCTGAGGGACTGCCGGGTCGGGCCGTGGCAGCGGCTCAGGGGCCCTCGGGGGACACGGCAGCACGGGGCCGGGCAGCCGCGGCTTCTCGGCTCCCGCCCGGAGCGGCCCCCGAGAGCCCGCGCCCCGTCCCGCTGCCGCGGCGGCCACGTGCCGGAAGTGTTCCTACCGGAAATGTCCTTGTCGGAAGCCGCGCTGTGAGCGCGACAAAGGATCCCTAGAGCGCAGCTGAGGGGAGCGGTGCGAGAAAAGTCCCGAGAGTGCGCAGTGCGCGTGCGCACCCCGTCGGTCTGTGCTGCGCATGCGCTGTGGCTCCTCTCCCTGAGCGCCCCTGGCCCCTCCGGCGCTCCGTAGGCACCGCCCTCCGACCCGCGCGCGGGGTGAGGGGCCGCGCCGCCATCTTGTGCCGGCGGGGCCGAGGCGGCGCCGCGCCCTCCCCGCGGGCCCGGCAGTCACGCCATGTCTTCCTTCTCCGAGTCGGCGCTGGAGAAGAAGCTGTCGGAGCTGAGCAACTCGCAGCAGAGCGTGCAGACGCTGTCGCTGTGGCTCATCCACCACCGCAAGCACGCAGGGCCCATCGTCTCCGTGTGGCACCGCGAGCTCCGCAAAGGTGCGCGAGGGGGCTGGGGGGCAGCGTCACGGGGGGGTCGGGATCTCAGAGCCCATGCAGTGCCACCCCCTGCCACGGTCAGGGACACCTCCCACTGGATCAGGGGGCTCCAAGCCCCACCTGGCCGTGAACACCTCCAGGGATGGGGCAGCCACCACGTCTCTGGGCCGGGGCCTCCCCACCCTCACAGCAAAACATTTCTTCCTAAGATCTCATTTCAGCCTTCCCTCTTGCAGCTCAAAACCGTTCCCCCTTCTCCCATCCCTGCACTCCCTGACCAAGAGCCCCTCCCCAGGTTTCCTGCAGTGGCTTTCAGTCCTGGGAGGCTGCTCTAAGCTCTCCCCTCAGCCTTCTCTTCTCCAGGCTGAACAACCCCAACTCTCCCAGCCGGTCCTCGTACGGGAGGTGCTCCAGCCTTCGGATCATCTCCGTGGTCTCCTCTGGACCCATTGCAACGGTTCGATATCCCACTTACATTGGGGATTCCAGAAGTGATTGCAGGGGAGGGCTCACCGGAGCAGAGAGGGGCAGAATGCCCTCCCTCGCCCTGCTGGTCCTACTGCTTTGGGTGCAGCCGAGGATACAGTTGGTTTTTGGGCTGCAAGTGCCCGTTGTTTGTTCGTGTGGATCTTCTTACCCACCAGCACCCCCAAGTCCTTCTCCTCAGGGCTGCTCCCAATCGTATCGTCCCCCATCCTGTATTGACACTGCAGGTTGCCCCGGCACTGGACCTTGCCCTTGGCCTTGTTGAACTTCATGATACTCTCACAGCCCCATTGCTCCAGGTGGTCCAGGTCCCTTTGGATGATGTACCATTCTTTTGGTGTGACAGTTGCACCGCTGTCACAGTGTCATCTGCAAACTTGCTGAGAATGCCCTCAATTTTGCTCTCTGTATCATTAATTTAAATATTGAACAGCAGTGTTCCCCATGCAGAAGCAGCAAGGGGCTGGAGCAGGGTGGGCTGCAGGCCCAGGGGAAGCAGTCAGGGGCTGGGGATTCTGTGGGGCCTGGCTGGAGACCAGAGGGGTGCCTGGCCTTCCCTGCTGTGCTGCTCAGGCCTTGGATCCTGCTTTTCCATTGGGGGTTTGGTCCTGGATTCATTGCACTTTTCTGCTGTGGAGTTGCACCAAGAGGCTGGGAGAGAAGCAGAGTAGAAGCGGGTGTAGAGGTCCATAAACTGGTCAGGTGGCATCCCTGGGCTGCGGCAGGAGAGCCGGGGCCCCGGTCCCATCCCCAGGCAGCCCTGGAGCGGGCAATGCTGGGCAGCCCTGGCTGGAGCATCTGTCACACGATCTCCAGCGTGTGCTACCTAGGAATCCTGGAAAGACCCAAGTCTAGGCTGCTGTGGGAACCAGTGCTTTGCTGTTCTGTCCCATGCGTGTTGGTGGCCCGTGTGCTCTGAGAACAGCGCTGGACAACACTTCTGGCTGTAGTGAAACATAAACCAGTGGTCCAGGGTAGGAAATGTGATGGTGCAAGGAAGAAGTGTAATACTGCTTTGGCACAGCATTGTATGGAATAATACTTGAGTCTCCACAGTCGCGTTCTCCTGCAATTTCACTCTGTTCTAAGTTAAGTCATTCTATACTAGTTTTTTTCCTGAAGTTAATTAATGAAAAATAAGCCTGTTGTGATATTAATTTGCTGGGGGTTAGAACGGCTCGTTTTAATCACGTGGTTACAGTTATTACATGGTTTTCCCCAGAGTTGAGCTGTCACTACGCACAAAGCCTTCAGCTCCTGCTTGTGTCAGAAATCAGTTAGAAAAACACCTGAGAAGAAGGAGGGAGCCAAGAGCTGCTTCACCTGAAGGCCCCAGCTTGCCCTTTTAGACTGAAAAGTCAGAAGCAACCTTGACAACACTGTGAAAGAACTGAGAAATAAATGCAAATTCTTTTTTCCCCTTTCCCAGCAAAATCCAATAGGAAGCTGACTTTCCTGTACTTGGCAAACGATGTCATCCAGAACAGTAAGAGGAAAGGTCCGGAATTCACCAGGGAATTTGAATCTGTTCTCGTGGATGCTTTTTCTCATGTTGCCAGGTACTTTGCTGTGTTATGTATTTCTTCACCTTTTTTCTCTAGAGATTTGCTTTCTTGTTATAGAAACTTTAGTTCAGTTGAGTTTTGGTGTCTTGGAGTTTGCTTTAAGTCTTGGGGTTGCTCATGCCCTCTCTTCAGCAGGGATTGGATTCTGGCCACGTTGTGGCTCAGAGCTGTTCAGTGTTAATATTTCTGTTTGGGGAAACCTGTTTGTGTGCATCAGCCCCTTGCAGCTGCACACGTTTGTTCTTGGTGCACAGCTCCTGTGCGTTTTGTTACCGAAAGAGCTTGCAGATCTGTTCACGGGTGGTAAAACTGAACAGCTGCTGGTGTGCGTTAAAGCCACGTAGTGCATTGCTCTTCCCCATCCTCAAAATACTTTAAAAGGGCTGGTATCTTGGGTCCCTTGCATCTTCTGGTCTGAGCAGCATTCCTGGTTGTGTTGCTCCTTGTGACAGTATCCGATCGTTTCTGTCCTTGCTAGAGGAAGGAAGGATTCTATACGTGAAGGGAAGCAGTGGTGCAGCCACCATCCCATCAGAAATGGGGTAGCATTTCATTAGGATTTCCTCTCAATAGCCTGGTAATTGCCATTAACTAACGGATTTGGATTTTGATGTCGGCGTGCTGTTCGGGATGGCTGGCTGCCTTTCAGTGCGCTGTACGAGTACATTCAAGTGCCTAATGATCCAAACAACCTCTTTTTAATTGGGACGTTACTGACTGAAGCAACTGTTTGAAGTTAATGCTCAGGGTTGTAAACATGCCAAATTGGGGGGATTTTATAACTCCTCTTGCAAATCTGAATTTGCAAAGTTATTCCTTCAAAACTTCTGCTTTTGCTTTGGGGTGGGAATGTGGGGCACTTTTAGGTAATCTTCAGCACCAATAACAGGGGAAAATTGGCCACAAGTGTGTTTTGTACAGTTTGTCTGGGTCGATATGGGAAAGATTCCCTCCAAACGTGCGAATATAACAATGGATGCAGCGGCTGCTTTGGAAGATGCTCTCTTAAAACATAAGGGGTGCTTTTCACCTGAACTGTAATTATTTTCCTGTCTTTGCACAGAGAAGCAGATGAGGGCTGCAAAAAGCCCTTGGAACGATTACTTAACATCTGGCAAGAAAGGAGCGTGTATGGCAGTGAGTTCATACAGCAGCTCAAACTCTCGATGGAGGACTCCAATAGCCCCCAGACCAAAGGTAAAGGCGCGTCCCTCTCAGTGGGTGCTTTGCTTTGGTTTTGAGACTGGCGTGTGTTTCACTGAGAGAACTGGGAGAAGCTGAGCTCAGGGCTCCTGTGGCTGAGTCATTGCCAGAGCCCAAGTTCCTTGGGATTGTCTTGAGAGCGGTCTGATTTTCGTTGAACTCCAATTTGGAACTGTGTTGCCTTGTGACTTGGGGCTGGTAAAAGCTAAGCTTAAGGTGGTTTCCACTTCTGCGCATGCAGACAGAATGCGCCAGGACTGCCTTTTGTTGTGAAGACCAGAAAATAGGGTGCAGGGAGCTGTTGTGTCTACCCTGAGATTTAAAATTGGCCCACTCTGCCTCTCTGAGAGTCGTCAGCTGGATTGTTATAACACTTTATTCAGTATTGTTGGTGCTTCCATTCTCATGTTAGATTTTTTTATTTGGCTTAGTTACCATGTTTTATTATGACTTTTAATAATTGAAGGCTGGAATATACACCCAAGAGCTTGTCTTGTCTCTTTTTTTCTTATACCAGCTGATGTCAATTGGGGAAAACAGTTACTTTGTCATTTAACATTGGTAGAACATCACAGTTATAACCTTGTGTGAGACAGATGTGAGAAACGGATTATAAGCTTCTTGCATTCACTGTACGTGGTAATGTAGCCTGTATGGCTGGCATGTTCTTGGCGTTTCTTTGCAATAAGCAGTTGAGGGAAGTCTGGAATGTGCTCCGATGTAGGGAAGTCACACTGTAGCAGAGCTGAACTGCCACACATCGCTCTGGTCCTGTTTGTATTGCAGAGTCTGGCAGGGGAAGTCAGACCCCTGTCGGAATATGGAGAGGAGTCAGGCAGGAGAGCAGGCTGGGATGCTGCCAAGGTAATAGAAAGAAAGGCACCTGGGACTGGGCTGGGTGTAATTTTGGAGCAAATCAGCTCCATCTGTGCTTGACCTGGGAGAGGCTATCAGCAAGTGCATGTTGTAATGAGAACTTAGACAGTCATGAGTGATCAGCCCCCAGAGAAGCAAAGGACTGGAGCAGCTGGAGGGCGCACTGAGCCATCAGATTTGTCTTGTTCTTTGTTTGGTGATGGTTTTCTCTTTTCTGTAGGAAAGCTGTCTATGTGGTGGTGGTGTTTTATTCAATGTTTTGGGCTAAATCGCTTTCCAGAAGTGTCTTTCCTATAAGTTCACTTGGATCTTGCACAAGTTGCTAAACCCCAGTGCCTGGAACCTAGTGACCACAGAGGTGTAGTCTCAGTTACAGTGTTGGGAAGCTTCTGTTTTCTCTGCTGACGGAGGATGACAGCTCTGCCGACATGTAAAACCCTTCTGTTCAGCTGGTCTGCTGTTCGCATAAGTGGTCACTGATAGACCTTCAGAAGCAGAAGCCCAGGTTTACAGGTTTGCCTGTTCTGCAGAGAGGAGTTCCTACCCGTGCCCCTTGGTGTGTAACTGTGTGCTTAATTGTCAGAAAAGGCACAAGAGGCAGCCATGCTGAAACTGATAGATTCTCATGGGAATTAAGGACTATGTGTTGGGGTTTTTAAAATCTGAACCCGCTGCCTGGTTCCCTCTGGTGAATGGCATTACCTGCCACCAGAGCTGCCTGCTTTGTCTGTGCTCCTTTGTCTGCTCGCTGCTGTATCCTATCAGCTGCTGTCCATGTGCTCAGGGAGCGACCTCTCTGGGTACACTGCTGCCCAGGCCTGTGAGTGTTGAGGCACCTACCTTCTTCAGTCTTCCAATCAAAATCACCTGGTCTTATTCAGACAGAAAATTCCATTCCATATGCTTTCTATTGGAGTAGTAAGCAAGCATAATCCTGTCTCTTGTGGTAGGCCAGTTGGTGGCACAGCAGGAGTGACTCTACAGCAATTAGAATCGCACTTCTCATTTTTGTTTTCATGTCTGTATGCACTACAGTCATGCTTTCTTAGCCCTACAAGGAGCGGCTGAGGGAGTTGGGGTTGTTTAGCTTGGAGGAGGCTGAGAGGAGACCTCATCACTGTCTGCAAATACCTGAAAGGAGGCTGTGATGGGGTGGTTGCTGGGCTCTTCTCACAAGTGACGAGCAATAGGACAAGAGGAAATGGCTGCTAATTGTGCCAGGGGAGGTTTAGACTGGACATTAGGAAGAATTTCTTTACTGAAAGAGTGATCAGATTGGAACAGCTGCCCAGGGAGGTAGTGGAGTTGCCATCTCTGGAGGTGTTTAAAAAATGTGTGGATGAGTTTCTTAGGGACATGGTTTAGTAAGGAGACAGGCATGGTTGGACTTGGCGATCTCAGAGGTCTCTTCCAACCTAGTGATTCTGTGATTCTATGATTTCTGCTGTTGATTATCTCGTCTTTATCCTTTCTTGATTAATTATGTCATGGTAAGTACACATAAGCGCTAAATATCGATGGCATATTGTATTGGGCTGCGTAACTGCTCTCCTTGGCCATTTGTCATTAGCACATCTCCCATTCAGTTGATTACAGGACCACAGTGAGCATATACTTCGTGCAAAATAGAACTTGCAATCTTCTGTCCATGTGTATTCTAGCATCAGTGTTTCATTTCTTCTGGTGAAAATCCTTACGTGCATACATGGTGTTGACTGGAGGAGCTGAGCAGGGCTGGAGACTGCCTGTTTATTGTCCAGTAGGACGTTATTTGCGTTTCCTACTCCCTTTTATTGCTGGTTTGCGTTTGAATATTTGGAGTATGATGCCAACATCAGAGTCCAGCCATGTTAGTGCCCCTGCAGAGAGCTTAATCACCAGGGCATCCAGTACGAGGATTTTTTTGAAGTAGAGATAGTTAAGGTGGGCAGATTTGGCATCCAGATGAGCTGGTTGTGTGTCTTCAGTTGCAGAGGAGAAGAAGTCTTTGAAGCGGACTTTTCAGCAAATACAAGAGGAGGAAGATGATGATTACCCTGGGAGCTACTCGCCCCAAGACCCAAGTGCTGGGCCACTGCTGGTAGGTGGGATGAGTGAGGAGTGGGAGAGGTTCTGAAGGCCATCTCCCATGTGGTGCAGCCACGAGGTGGAGCTGCCAACAGTGAAATGCTCTTAGTGGAGACATTTGGTTGGGCGTTGAGAAATCCATGTGTAATGGAACAGATTCCTTTTGCACACTGACATACTGTGTTGCTCCTGAGTGATTCCAGGTCTAAGCCAAGGTCTGAGAAGTACCACCAGGCCATGGCCCCGAAGGACTGCTAGAAGAGCACGCTGTATTGAAATGCTTTCTAAGATCAGTGTGTGTTTCTCAAACCCGAAGTAGTAACACAGATAAAATGTAGTTATCTTTTGTAGGACATCTCTCTCCATGTCTGTATTGAAAAGCTCAACCTCTGGTAGATTTGTGTGGAGTTGAATAGGAAAACCAGTTTCAAAGACTTTGTTTAAGGGGCTGACAATGTTAGTGGTGTGGAAATAGTAGGAATGAAATAGAGGGTTGGTCTGACCATGTAAGGCTACAAAACGAACGTATGTTAAACCCTTGTCTATTTGGAAAGGATAAAAAACCCCACAGCATCCATCTGGTAGAGTGTAAACATGAAAAATAAAGATAAATAACTGTTGTCAAGGAAATGAGTGAGATTTTTGTGCTGTTTTTACCTCCAGATGTCTTGCAGCTTGTGATTTCTCTTGGTGGCAAGTGTTGAGTTTGTTACTGTTGGGAACCATTAGCAAAGAAGCAGAAAATATTTGATAATGGATATCTTTTTTTTTCAGATTAAAATAATATTTATTTAAAATGTTTCAGTGTTTGCATTAGTTTTCAAACTATTGAAATGTACTTTAATCCCAAGTGATTTCCGCAGGGCTCATGTCCAGTTTCAAAACCCTCCCACTGAAACCTCAATTTTTTTTTTTTAAACAAATAAGCAACACTTTTCTGTCTTTCTGCTTTGCCTCCCTGCTCAAAAACATTAATGATGTGGTGTGTTGGGGCCTCTGTCCTCACTACACCCCCTTTTTGACCTGGGGTATATTTTGAGCATGTTCATTTCAGCTGAGACCATTTGTCCTTAGGGCACTGAAAGTGGCTGAGATGAAGCCAGGGGGACACAGTGGGGTCCAGTTTAACTGCAGATCTCAGAGTGCTTCCAGGGAGCTGGTTCAGCAGAGTGAGGAGAGCAATGGCGCTGCTAAAGCAGGGCATAGAGCTTGCTTTAACAGGGATCAGAGAATGCAGGTTGGAAGTGATCTCAAGAATCACCCAGTCCAGCCTTTCCTGGCAAAACCATGGTGTAGACAAGCTGGCCCAACACCCTGTCCAATTGAATCGTAAAGTGTGCAGTGCTGGGAATGCATCCCTTGTAGTTTGTTGGGTGTTCGTGAGAGATGGCCTTCGTTGTCATCGAAGCTGATGGTGGGTAACCAGTTAGAAAATTCTAGTGCTGGTAACGATGGAAATCTGACACAGTTTTGTTCGGACCGGTACAAGTTTGGGTTTGTTTTGGTTTTTTTGCTGTGTCAGAATGCACCTTTGGACTAGAATAGAGGTGTATGTGCGCTCCAGGTCCAAGAAGAAGAGTCAGGGATGCTAAGCTGGAAGATAGGAGTCCCAGTTTGATTCACCACAAAGGACTGATGACTGAATCAAACTGGTGTGGGCATGTACTTCTCAGCTTTGGCTTAAATCATCACTACTCTTAATTGGAATGAGAAGATTTCCACTGCAGACTCTTGAAAAAGAAGATCCTACTGTAATTATACCTAAGTTCTGAAACACTGGGGTACTGTGACATCGATGAATGCTGTCTGTGTTAGGCAGCAACAATTTAAAAAGTACTTGAAGAAAGTGTTTCAGAAGTGATTGCTTTTAGAGGTGCACAGCCTTGGGCAGTGGCCACAGCCACAGGACATGGCACCGAAGTTACTATAAAAGGTTTAACGTTGGCTAACTTGTCTTTTAGACTGAGGATTTGATCAAAGCCCTGCAGGACCTGGAAAATGCAGCATCAGGAGATGCAACAGTGCGGCAAAAAATCGCCTCCCTGCCTCAGGAGGTGCAAGATGTTTCGTTACTGGAGAAAATTACAGGTATGAGACTGGAAAGTGAATGGATGGGGGTCCAAAGGATAACTTAGAATTCAGAAGAGTTTATTCTTCAAGTAGTTACAGTGTGTGGTGGAGTGAATTCCTGCTTCCATGCCTTCGTTTTATAGCTCTTGGGTAATTACTAGATAGCAATCTTACCAACTATAATGGAAGGGGAAACTTGCATAGCTTCTGACTTTTTTTTGGCTTGGACCATGATTTTTGTACTTGGAGAGCATCAGCAGTGTTTTGCAAGAATGTACAGGGAACCGGAGTTCTCAAATGGATGTGGATGGTTGTGAACACCCTGAGTGCACATGCACTCCGTGATTGGTACAGAAAAGGAAACTCACTGCCCCCATCAGCCTGTCAGTTTGTTTAAACAGACTTTAACAGTTGTATATGAAAAGTGATCTCAATAGAAGCATGGCAGGGTAGAGCTGATCTGGCTCTTGTTCCTGGGAGTAGTTTTAATTTAGAGCTCGTTATGAACTGTCACTTATTCAATCCTTTATAATGTGCTCGTACAGCGTCCAACTGTGAAGACTGGTGTGCAGTTCATGTTTGCTTTTATTGATGCGTTAGGATTTATTCAGAGAAAAGGAGTTAAAAAGCACACACTGCGTTCACATGTGAAACCCACCTGATTTCTTTAACTGAATTCATAAAGCACAGACTAAACTTCTTTTAATTAACCTGTTTGTGGAGGCTGACTTCATAGCTGTATCCCGCCCCAGCCATGAACATCTCTGCAAGGGTGAAATGCAGCCAGTGCTGCCAGTGCCTAAACCCGCCATTCCCAGGCTGTTAGTCCTGCCTGTTTCCTTCATCTTCCCTGTGATAAGAGCTCGTATTTTCCTGTCAAGCCCAAAGTTATTTATGAACGAGGTATTATTGTACACGTGCCTGGTGAATTGCAGCCCTTCTGTCAAAGGTGAAAGTTATAAACTTTGTCCACTAAATTACCTAATGCTTTTGCGTGCAGACAAAGAGGCAGCCGAGCGTCTTTCGAAGACAGTGGACGAAGCGTGCCTGTTACTGGCCGAGTACAATGGCCGGCTGGCAGCGGAGCTGGAGGACCGGCGCCAGTTGGCACGCATGCTGATCGAGTACACCCAGAACCAGAAGGATGTCCTGACAGAGAAGGAGAAGAAACTAGAAGTGAGTACTGATGTCACTGGTGCTGCCAAACCGGTTGTCTCACTAAATGCTCCCACTCGCCTCCTCACCTGTGTGTTTCTCTCATGGGAGGAGATTTGAGCTGTTACCTTTACAGTTGTAGTGAGATGGGTAAGAAAGCAGTGTATAAAGTCTGGAGAAGACGGAGCGGTTCTGATGTTTGGTCTGGTCAGTTCTAATACAGGTGGCCACGGAAAGCCCAGAACTCAATGCTTTTTAAAGGAAAACAGGCTCACTTAACAAGATTTTTCCAGGTTTACTGTATTTTGTGTGAAATCCTCGTTTCCTCCCTTTGCCCTTACTGGGTTATAAGTGCACATGGCATAATTGCCACAGCTGGGAGTTCTGTTGGTTGTGTTCTGTTATTCCTTTCCATAATGGTTGAGTGCCCCTCCTCTGCCTTCTCTGCCCCTGCTTGACGAGCGATGTAGTTGAACTGGAATCCATCCTTTAGCAGCTGCTCGCGCCTCCAGTGTCTGTGCGGGGGTGTAAATCAGGATGACGTGGAAAGATGATGACTTGCATCTCCTGACCTATCTCCCTTGAAGATGGAGGACAGGATGCTGCAAAGTGCGACTGTGCTGCCTAGACTGAGCACAGCGGCATGTTCTGTAGCGCGTGCCAGGCCTGCAGCAGCCAGCCATTACCTGAGATGTTCTTCCGCCACACCCTGGGACTCGTGGAAGTCTAATTAATGGTCGTGGCTGCATGTCACCGTCATCTGTTAAGCTGCCCCGAGCAGCATGCGAAGGTCTTCCTTGGCGCCTGCTCTGGTGGTGGTGAGCTGCTGTTGGGGGTGGGACCCCAGCTGCTGCAGAGAACAAAATCCTCTAGAAGGAGTCTGTGCTGCAGCAGTTGCAGCTCTGTTTGCTGCCCTGACAGAGCTGATCTGACATCTTGGCAACGTCGTTCTGAGGTGAATGTCCTTTTGAGTGTTTCCTTTGCTGGGTGTGTTTATGCCAGAGCTTCCAGTGTCTTGTGACTCTTGAACGTGTTTCTTTTCCAGAGCAGAGTATGTTCCACGTCAGCCAGACAAGCGCTGATGCTGCGTTCAGTATTAGAGTGGGTGGTTAATGATTCCGCTTGTTTAGCTTGGATTTCTCCAAGCATAGCATGTGTCTGATGCCTGAGCCATTAAAAGGCGCTTTCAGACACGGATACCAAAGGTGCCTACAACCAAATCCCGTTTGGTGCCTGGTGGATTTGCTGAATGCCAGTGGAAGTCTGGGCTTTATTCTCTTGCTGAAAGGAGTGCACCAGCCTAGTGGGAACATCTATAAAAGTGTTTGTGTATACATAAAAATAGCTATATGAGAGATGTTTACTTTCTACAAGAAGGCAAGAAATGGGTAAGAAAGTCCTGCGCTTCAATGTTGGAAAAAGGCCAGAACAAGCCATAAGTTCAAGTCAGTTTTCAGGCTGAAATTAGGAAATTCACAATGACAACATTAAATTAAGATTTCTAATACACCAGCGGAAATGTTGTGACAATTGTGTTGGGTTTTGTTTTGGAAAATATCCTTTTGGGAAGGAATATTACTTAAAAATTGTAACTCTGGCAGAGGCAGGAATGTAATCCTGAGAGTTAAGCTGTTCACTGGCTGAACTGCTTTGTTAGTAGGAATAATCCTGTTGATGGCAACGCACAGGCTGTGTGCCTGCTGTTCAGGGTAAATGTGTTCTTTAATATGTTGGAAGCTAAAGAGTGATCTTATTAAAGCTCTGTTTAGGTTGACATCTTTGTCATTCTGCCAAAAGCATGTGGCCTCAGTCCTGTCGAAGTCTAAAAGGAGTTGCAGGAAATGCCACTCTTAAACTGAATGTTGAGGCACAGTTCGTGTTCCTGTTAAGTCTCTGATCTGAGCTGAGGAATAGGACCTGATTAAAGCATTCCATTGTTCTTGAGTCGTGGAGGGTTAATAAACAGTGGGAGATGCTGGTTACAGATACAGCAGCCCATATCTGCTCATCAGTTATGTTTGTTTGAGTCTTTGATGTCCTCACAGTAGCATTATCGATGATTTTTCTTTGTAGCGCTAATCAGTATTTTCATAGAAGGAGCTGAAATGCTTGTAACAATTAAGAATGTATTAAAAAACCGAAACATCTATCCAAGCAAAGACTGAAATAAGAAAACAACTTAAAACTGATCTGATTTTACATGTCTTCTCATTGTGTGCTTTGCTCTCTCAGGGTATCTTTTGCAGATCTTTGCTACTGTTGATTGAGTTTTCCCTCCTGTGAAGCGAGTTTCCTGACTCGCAGGTGAGATGGCACATGGATTGTCTCCTTCAGTGCCGTAACCTCACCAAGGCTGCTGACTGGAGAAAGGGGCTTCTGACTCAGGGCCTTAATTTAAGACATGGGAGTGTCTGATTTGGAAATCACTCTTGATATTTCTTGAATTTTGTTTACAGAGCAAAGTCTTAACTATGATAACAATGAAAGCAGCTAATCTGCATCTTCTGAGAAGCAGCTTTTCTGTCTAAAGAGCTACAGTTGTTTACTAATCCTATTAATACTGTCATGGAACAGGAAATTTTCACAACATGTGTATTTGGGTTTTGTGGGCTGATCCTCAGTGTACTTGGCACTGGCAAAACCCTACTACACAGAGCTCTTGTCATCAGTGGCAGAAAAGCTGTTCAATTCATGGCCGATACGCTGAGAAAGGTGGCCTTGGGCAGGGAGTTACACTTCAGCGTTGGTGCAGGCTGGTGTGAGTAGGGACTGACACAACGTGGTGCTGAGCAGCACTGGTGATGTGAAGGCAGAAAGCTGCTCAGAGCCTGGAGATCGTAATGTGCGGACAGGCTCTGCTGTGAGGGCAGCACTGGCAAAAATTGGAAGAATTACTTTATCCTGAGGGGGTGGAGATTGTGGTAATTTGTAGTATAAAAGTGTCCAGAAGAACAGGTAGAATTCTTTTGATTCTGGCTGTCAACTGCAGAGCAAAATCAGCTGGCCCAAAGCCAATGCTAAACAGCCTGTAACGAGGCTTATATTTATAAGGGGAAATATTCCTTAGATTAACTTACTGAAAGGTGTGGTGGATTCTGTTGTTCAGCATCTGAGCACCATGTGTCTTTTTAAATGGTATTTCATCTCAGAAGCGGTGGGCTTGATACTGCGGCTGCTGTGGGATCTTCTGCAGCTTAGCCTGGGTCAGAGTCAGCCTAGGCTACCAGAATGGGTGTCAGGAAACAAAGCCCCTTTCTCAACAGGCCTAGAGGGAAGAACTGATGTTTCTAGAATGAGATCAGGTGTCTGGATGCCTCATGTGAGTACTTCCCTTGAAGGTTCTCTGGTTTGTGTTGGTTTGGGCAGTCGCTGCCCCTCTGTATACAGAGTACAGGCAGCAGAGGAGGCTTTTTGCCCGTCAGCACCTGAGTCTGCAGAACTTCAAGGGGAAGGATGATCTTTTGAAGTTGGTGTGCTCCTTAGGCATGCACAGCAGGCAGGTAGAAAAAATCCAGGGAATCAATTTGTGTAAAATGGAAATGTAGGGGGGAGATACCCAGGAGAATGCTCCCTTAGTGTTCCCAGTGACTGCAGAACGCAGTCAGCTGAACAGATGGGATGAGATGAACCAAGTGAAGGTAGTACTGGAAAATGGCAAATGGTGTGGGAGCTTCACAGGTTCCTGAGATAACCACTGGCGACAGAAAATGGGAGTAAATGTGGCGTTTTAGTCTAATGGGGAGAAGAGGAAACAAAGCAGAGGAGAATGTGCCTGCAGAGTTGTTTTGATTTGCAGTCAGTGATGCACAGTTCTTCCCCACGCTCTCCAGATACCCTCTGTTCCTACATTGTCAAAGGGGATGTCAGGACCCTACACGTGTGCCTACCGGCAAAAATGTGTGTGTGTACATGAGCATAAAGCACTTAGAGTGTATAAGGTCCAGTTTAAGGGAATTTCTCTGATTGTGGAGTGTCCCTGTGACATTGTGGCCTAGAACTGTGCTAAGAACCATGTGGGTTTTCAGGTGTTGGTGGTTTTTAATATTCATGGCTTCAAGGCACCTTGAACAAGGTGTTAAAGCTGTGCACATGTGAATTTGCAGGCCCTCTTTGGCAATGCTTCTCAGAAGGATGAAGTACAGTCTCGTTTGAGGTTTTCTGCACTGCCCAGTACCTCACATTTTCTCGAAATGGGATTTAGTTCAGTGGGTTAATATGCAATTTATTGCTGTGTTGCTTCCACTGTGAAGGGTTCTGTTGCCTGTCGCTGTCGGCAGCCTTTGTGGCTGCTGCTTTCCTCACAGACGAGACTTCTTGGGTTATGGTATATTTATTACAGTGGTTTAGGCAGGAAACGGGAGGTGAAATTTTAGTTTTTGAGGCAGACAACACAATCATCCAGTGAAAATGCATGGAAATAGCAGGAGAGAGCATGGGAAGCCAATGGCTTCAAACCTCTTGCTTCGCTACCTGTTCTTCTTAAAGTCCTGCTGAGCCTCTGCTTGCATTTCCCTGGACTGTGGTCTCTCCGGCACATTTGGCTCAAATGGAGCCAGACTGGCAGCTCTTCCCATTCACTCTCTAAGTCCTTGTTAATGCTTGACGATGTTTTGCAGTAGATGCAATTGCTGTGATGACTTACAGCACATCTCTGCCTGACCCAGTGCAGGAACAGAAGGATCCAGTGCAAATTCTGAGCCAAAATAAAACGAAGCCTGTGCTGTGTAGCTCACAACGCGAGACAAGCGTGCGGCAGCCTCAGTGAGTCTCCTGCGTTGTTGGTTACAGGGGGTTTTACAGTGTTCAGGCAAGGCTGCTTTTGAAGGAAACACTCCTGTCTGATTCGTTCAGTGGGGTTTAATTCTGACGTTTCATTTGTTTCAAGGACTGAGTATCTAATCCAGTATCTAATTCACTTGGCTGCTGTGGTGCGGAATGCTGCATGTGGAAGGGGAATGTTGATTAGCAAGAGCATTCATGTGGCACAGTGCCAGGCTTTTCTGTATCGTTCTGAAACTCCTGCTTACAGGAAAGACCTCATTATTTTGTCTCAAAAAAGCAAATAGCATCCCAATACTATTAATCTTAATGAAAGGCTGTATGCAGCAAAGCAATTAGCTCAGCACACGGAGCATAAACGGAGACCTTGGGAAGCAGCGATTTCTTTTAAGTGCACTTCATATTTTTCCAGGGCCTTGTGCAGCACTCTGCAAGATGCAGTTTCAAAGCATGTCACAGGCTCTGTGAAAAACATGGTTTCCTGTAAAACCTGCTTCTGGAGTCCTAACAGTGCAGAATATGGGCACCACTCAGTTTGTGGGGAAAAGGAGCCCCTGAGCCTGGGGTCACACGCAAATGTGTTTTCATTGGTTTTGGAGCTGTTGCTGCCTTTCCCTTGTGAGGATTATTTTTCCATCTCTCTTTTTATTTTGACAGACAGGCTTTAGGCCCTGCTGCTTGAAGAAAAACTTGCGTGTGCCTGTATTAACCTCCTAGTGAGGTGGGATTGCTTAGAACTGAACGGATGTAGTTCTCAAGGTGACTTGGTTGTGATCTATGTTAACTCACTGAACCTCATAAGAGGATTTTGGTTTGATTCAGATTTCAGGCTGTTAAAATATCTTCTTACTTGGTGCTGGCAGGAAATTTACGGAACATATTTGTATAGCCATTCCAGGCACAGAGGTATTCTGAGTTGTTGTGATCGGCTGCTGCTCTCACTGTTCTAATTCAAAGTAATGAAACACAGGGAGTGTAAACTCATTGCCGGTAACTCTGCAGGAACGACTCTGCTTTGATATTTGGAGAAGGTGAAGAGAATTTCCCTCATTGAGGGAGTTAGAAAGACTGCATTGAAGTTGTAAACTCTTCAGAAAGATGTTTTGATTAAATGTGTTCCTGGTTTTATTTGATCTTCAAAGATAAACTTCTGTTCCCTGGTAAACTGTTCTCTTTGCCAAGTAATTAAGAAATGAAAAGTGAGTATCACAGCTGCCTATGTGGAAGCCTGTGCTGTGCACTGGTTCTCTTAAGCTCGTTCTTTCCTGCATTCTGGAGATGCCGTGAAAAATATGTCTGAAGCAGCTGGGTAAAGAGTGGTGCATTCCAAAAGAAGTGATGTGATGCTGTGTTTTTATTACTTAAATAGGTGTGACTGTTACATAAATGTTTGGAATCAAAAAACTCTGAAAATCACATAAATACATGAATCACATAAACATCGATTTTTAGTAGTGCTTTTGGGTAACTTAGATATGTGTCGTGTGCTCTTAAATGGCCCCCAAACACGATTTAACAAGGCACAGCTCTTTCCTTTCAGGGTCCAAACTCTGCCTCCGTCTCCTCACTCTGAAACACGAGGCACGACTCCCTGGTACCTCTCAGGTTGGGGGTGGTTCTGAGGATGATAGCAATGAAAGACCAGACCTATTTGTGGAAAAACTACTTGAAAGTTCTCTCCTCGGGGATTATTCACGCATTATTTTTCTCCCTTTATAATAAAATTCTGAATATTCTACTGTCTCTTTTGCTTGGTTCCCATCCAGAGGGGCCGTGCCTGTGTCTGGTTTACATTTGGTGACCGCACGCACGTTCCTGTGCTTCCAGATGTGCCAGCCCAGTGCTGCGGCTGCTGTGGTTGCTCGCAGGAGTTGTCTGACACCTCATTGAGGGGACCCTGTTCCACAGCCAAAACTTGACTGTGATTTAATGACTTTAAAGGGAAAATTGGATTATATGAATATCCCAAAGGGATCAAGTTTGGGAAAAAAAGAGCATTTTAGCAGCACCGTAGCAGTAATAGCTCTGGTGGCCCTCAATCTGCTGCCCTGTCGGCAGGGCCATGCGAGGAACGCTGACAGTGTTCCTCCTTGGCAGTGGGTGGGAGTCAGGAGCCTGGAAGAGTACAAGGGCGGAGCAGAACAGAGCATCTGTGTAACGGTGCTTCACTCAAGTGCTCCAGGCCCTGGTGGGTGCGGATTTGGGGCTGTTTTGCGGAGTTCCTGTAAAAGTATCACAGGGTGGGATTAGTGGTTTAGGGAAGCCGAAGCCTGTGGGCAGGTGGGGAGCTTGGGTGTGGGTGGCAGGGTCTGCAGCCATGCCAGCAGTTGCTCAGAGCCGCAGTCCCTTGCTGCCTTCCCTCGGGATCCTCACCTGGAAAATACTCCCAGCTTAACAAAAAGTGCTGTTTGTTAACCTGTCCTTAATCATTGTTCTTTTGTCTCTCTCAGGAATACAAACAGAAGCTTGCTCGGGTAACCCAGGTCCGCAAGGAGCTGAAATCCCACATCCAGAGCCTTCCAGACCTGTCACTGCTGCCCAATGTCACGGGAGGTCTGGCACCTCTGCCGTCTGCTGGGGACCTGTTTTCCACAGACTAGAATCGACGGGGACCCCATTTCTGTTAGTACCAGCAAGAGTATGAAGACTTTGGTGTTGACTGGAAACCCAGTCTTCTGAGATCTACAGTAGGAAGGAGTGTGCAGACCCTGCTTTGACCTCTTGGCTGCTCGTGCTCACCCTCTCCCTGTGTATTGTGGCTCACGTTGAGGGGAGGAAGAGGAGCGAGTGTTTGTGAGCTCTGAAGGGAGCGGGGCTCGTCCGTATAGGCAAACTTCTGTCGTGTTTTTCCATACTCTTAAGTTGCTCTTCGCTCCTAGCACTTGTTACCCCACAACAGTCATGAATCATGTAGATACCTACCTGCAACGTTTTCAAGGGAAAGTTGACCATAGAACACCTTCCCTCTGTAAAATATCCTGTCGTTTCTGAATGAGTCTTGGTGTTTTGGTTGGGTTCCTGAGCCTCGTCTTCGAGAGCAGGGGAGCGGCTGGTGGGCTGCGTGGGGCTATGTGTGTCTGCGGGTCCTGGACCACATCAGCCTACGAAGAAGGCATCTGCTGAGCAGTGGTACCGGGAAATATTTTTCTTAAGCCTGCAGTCCCTGCTCTACTGCAGGACTGACACGAAGGTGGTTCCTCTTTGGTGTGCACATCGTTGGAACTCACCACAGGCAGTAAAAATAAGCAGCTTTTTGTGAATTAGAGATCGCTCCCTAATTCACACTGCTGAGCAATGCAGAGCTGGATGTTGCCGAAAGGAGGGTGGAAGTACAGTTTTTTAGAGTTACCTTAGATTTGTACCACATTTTTCCTCTTCATTATGTGAATGAAGTGGTCACAGCAGCTTTGGTTTAACAAACCGAGCAGTTGGAATGGTGCGTTGAAGATACCCAGGGGCAGGTCTGTCTGATCTGCTCTGAGATGGTTACATTGAAAACACTGTTCTTTACACTCTCTCCATAGCTTTAGTGAAGTTATTTGATGAACAGGAGTTAAATGTGGTATAAATATTTATTTATATAGAAACCAGACCCATTGATATGCACATGTCCTGTCTGCACATGTCCATGCATGTACATATTAGAAGGATGTACTTAATTTTGTGTCACAAATTATTGTGAGCTGATTTTTATAATCGGGAAAGGGAGAAAAAAAAGAAAAGGCAAATTTAAGATACCCTTAATTCCATAATGTTGCTGGCTGATGTTTTAGCTGCCACAGTGTAGTTAGGTTTCAGTTTGTGTAATAGGTCTAACAAGCTGGACTCTGATGGCTGAAAACCATTCTGCTTTGGATAACAATTCTGTTTAAATTTAGCACCTCTCCCTATAAAACGTTTCTGGAAATGCTTGCTCTGATAATGCAGGTCTGTAAAAGAGGCTGAAACGAGTGCTGTGCTGCGTTTGTGCCTCCACGTAGGCTTAAGCTGCAGGTATCAAAGGCGTGAGAGGAAACCTACAGAGATGCAGAGCTTGTTTTGCGTCCTCATTAATTTATTTTCAGGGTGTTCAGAGCCTGTTCACTTAAAACCAATACCACAGCATCTTTGGGTCATTGACTTAAGCAGCTCGCGTCCTTTTCCTACTGATGCTGTGTCGTCCGTTTGTGGAAGCTCCTTGTGCCCGTCCTGCCCAGCCAAGAACCCTGTTTTTCTCTTCAGTTCCCAGGGAATTCCCCAGGGGCAGAGCTGTTCTTCCTGTTATTGGCTGGGTCGCACAGCCCGTAAAGTCTGGCCATTCCTGAGATAAAGCAGGGGGCAAGATCTCTGCTTTCGCCAAGAATGAAACCCAGAGCCACCCCAGCGACCCTCGAGCACCCAGAGCAGCAGATTTGGTTCTGCCCTGTCCCAGCTGATGGAGTTCCCCGCAGGCTGTTAATTATCCTGAGCGCTGATTGGGTGTGTGTCATTACTGGACAAGAGGAGTTCTGCAGGCAGATGTGGTGCCGCCTTGCGCTGTTGTTTGAACGGATCTGAGAGGGAGTCGTATGGCGTTTTTTTTTTTTTAATTGAAATGTTTTGATTTTTTTTTTCTTTCCCCAGATACGTGTGTGGTTTATTTTGCTTAATTTAAATGAAGTCTTGTGGTTTTAAATTTTATTTGTTTTACTTTTTGGGCAAAGGGAGTCTGGTGAATTTGTGACGTTCTCTCCAGGTTAAACAGCTTTCCCCAAGGCGTGTCTTTTTTTTTAACAAAAGCTTAAATCTGTATATTAATTGATTTAGGAGTTAATTTAGATGCATAGGCGGCTGTTTGTGGCTGCAGTATATTCTGAAATGTCTCATAGAGATCTATTTTTGAATAAAGAGGGTGTCGTTGACTATCAGTGCTTTCACTCCTTTCCGCAGCACAGGGGTTGCTCTGGCACACTGGGGGTGGGGATTTTGCCCTCTGAAATCCACGGCAGCGGCTGCTGGAGGGGGTTCACGCTGAGGTTTGTGGATGTGGAGCATCATCAGAGTTTGTCCCATTCACAGCCCTGCTTCCTGGCAGCCCAGGAGCTGGATGGAAATGCCTCCTCAGGTTATTACTGGAACGAGCGAAAATGGAACGTGTTCCCCTGCGCTGACCTCGGACCGAAGGGACATGGAGTGCAGAAGACCGGCTCCTTAATTCGTAAGCTCATTTAGGTCTGGGGAGGACATGTGAGTGATGACTCTTTAAAAACAGAGCGAAACAAACAGAAGACAAACTGGAAAGCCGGGAGGCCAGCTTTGCTGTGAGCAGCAAGAGCTGCACTTCCACCAGGGTCTGTGATCTCACGTAACTGAGACCTCTCTGCTTTAGAGGAGGAGAATCTTTCTATCTTACGGGGTGTTGATGCTCTCAGAGGTGCTGGGGGGTGACTGGGGGTTCTTCATTCCAGTTAACTGCTCTGCAGCAGTCCCTGTGGGCAAACCTGGTATTTGTTCCACGTGCCTTGGGAAGCATCTGTGAAGCTGCTTACGGTTTTACACCAATTCACAAATCTTCCACTAAAGAGCTGGTATGTGGTGCTGCTTCCATGCAGCGCTCACAGCGGTGTGGTACTCGGCGTCCCGGGTGTAGGAGGGAGTCTGGTGTGATCCCTGCCAGTGCAAAAGCTGCCAGGAGTTTCACTTGCGTTCAGGGAAGTGCGAGAGGCATCTGCTGCCTTTTTCCTATTCAGACTTCTCTGTGGTTTGTAAGGTTGGGGTCCACTGAGTTTTCTAGGGCTGGTTGTGTTTTGAAGATTTTTGGACAAACAAGCAAGGAAAATGGGCCAGAAGAGCTGGGAACCTTTGGAAGGTTCAATATTGCTGCCACATAAAGATAAAGAGTTTGGCATTAGTGCTAAAAGCATCGTTTTTGTGTCATCTTAAGAAGTAAATTCTTTCCATAGCCAAGTAAAATAAAAGTGCCGTTTAAGTCAGTGGTTTATAGAGCAGAAAGATGAAATGTTCCTGTTAAAATATGGCAAGAGGAGAGTCTGGGGCTGAAAGCTTGGGGGTCCAGGAAATACCAGGGCAGGGGGTTGGGTTTCACAGCGCAGGGGGTGGTTGGGAACAGTGGGGAGAGCTACGGGTGGATGGAGCTGGTGTGGTTGAGCAGCACTTTGATTTGGAGAGGAAGAATTGACGTTTGAGGTTTGCAGCTTGGATTTTGCATCTTCGTGCTTGCAGGGAGAGGAAGCAGGAATGCGGGGGAGGCTTGGGCTTCTCCAGAAAGGCCAAGGAGCACAAGCCTCCTTAAGGGATTCTACTCTGAAAAGCAAGGTCTTGTGGAAAGAGAATTGAAAGGAGATAGGTGTGAATTACAATGTGAATGCCTCCTTGTGTGCCAGAGCTGCTCCAGCCTTCCCCTTCTCCTCCCATCTCTTTTCCCACTCTGTGCAAAGGCTGCTGGAAGGCACCAGCAGGCGGAAGATTGTTTCGTTATTTGTTTTTTCCGTAGGGGCTTCCCATGGCACTGTTTGGCACAAAGCTCAGTGCAGGCTCGTGCCCTGCTGAGCCTCCCCATATGCTGGAGCAGATGAAATGTGATGGCTGCGCTGGTCTGGAGCGCAGGCGGCTTTAACGCTGGAGCACCCAAGGCCCTTGCGGAGCGACCTGCGCTCGGGCTCTAAAATGCCCTGCGTAGGGCGGGAGAGAGGCCTGAGGCAGCGCTGGGAACAGCCCCTGAATCCCGGGCTTGGCTTCCCCTTGCCCTCGTCGCTGAACTGCCCAGCTGCTGACGCGTGAATTGATAGAGCAGCCGTGGCAGGGAGAGGAGGGGACGCCTGCTGCTCATCACCACAGTGGATGATGCTCATCCTGCAGTCAACGGGGGTCGGAGAGATTTCATGCGCGGTCCTGGGAATAGAGGCTAAAATGTGTGTTAATAGAGGGCACCTGCTGTGTTCTCCCTGCATCTGCCTCGCGTGTTCTCTGGCACAGACATAACTGTGAAGCATTTCTCTTCACCTAAACCAATTTAAGGTTCTTCTCACAATGTTTCTGATGCTCTGGGGCAAGGGAAGCTTCATGTTTGTCTTGGGAGACTGGGGAGTTTCAGCAAAGTCTTCTGGTTTGTTTTGATCAGCCTTCGCTGCCAGCAGCTGTAGAATCATAGAATGGTTTGGGTTGGAAGGGACCGTAAAGATCATCCAGTTCCAACTCCACTTGACGGCCGTGCTGAGAAGCATCTCTCTATGGTGTCCCCTGCACCTTCCATGGTCTTGGAGAAGGGGAGTGGCTTCCCACAGGAGCTCTGCCCATCTGGGGGTTGCTGGGTGTCTTTCACTGCTTGCCAGTGTCCCCTTGGTTGGGGAAGTGTAAAAATTCATCCGTGTTTGCAGAGAAGGAGGCAGAGCTGTGGAGAAGTGGCGGGATTTGAAAATCCCACAGAATTGTGCTTGTGTGCGCCTTGATTTATGGCAATTTTTTCTTGTCTCGATCTATCAAGGAAGGTAAGTTAAAGGTCCTCAAGTCTAAAATGATTTTGCAGTCACTTCTTGGCTAGTCAGCACTGCTGGCGAGCTGAGGTGCATTAATAACCTCTCTGCATGTAAACAGTCTCACGTTGCTTTGGCACTTGTGCTAATGCTGAATTTTGAATTCTTGCACGTGGTGGCTGCTGTAAACGTTTAATTTGGAATTTATTCCTTGTAAGGCAAGAGACTGCTGGGTGCAGCACAGGGCAGTGTCCAGGGCCCAGGCACGTGTGCAGGGAAGCTGACCCCACACTACAGCAGCTGACTGTGCCAGTTCTGTCCCACGAAAGGCACCGTGGTGACTGCGGGACCGGTCACACTGTTCTCATGGTCCTCAAAGGATGAGGAAGAAGGTGTGTGGGGCAAACAGCCATGGGCTCAGCAGAGGTGCCGTAAGTAATGAGTTAGGATCTGCAGACAGTCTGGAAGGGGGGTGGTTGCTGGATAACGGGGTAGAAAACAACCCCAGCATGAGCCAAACCGTAAACGCAGCATTTGGAGTCTCTTATGAGCTCATTTCTTGTCAAAGCAGCCTTGCTCTGTCGAGCCTCAGATGGATGGGAGTGACCTTCAGAAATAGCTGTGCTAATGTTTATTTTATCAGGACCCAGCTTCGAACCAGCAGAGCTGCCGGTTATTTTTAAACCAGGGATTGAGCAGCTTGAAGCCTGGCTCAGCAAAGCTGTGTGTAACAAATGCTCTTTAAAGTCGGGCTGTGCATCATTGCTGGCTCTGAGAAATGTTGCTGACAAGGGAAGGCAGCGCTGGGTTTGTGCTGTTAACTCCTTCAGGCACCTCTGCTCCTCTGGGGCTCTCTTTGCTCTTGGGACCTGTGTCTCAGGGGTTGATGCTGCCAGAGCTGGGGCCTGGTGTGGCCCCTGCTGCTCGCCCCCCTGGCTGCAAGAGGAGAGAATCCCCATCCCCACCTCACCAGGAGCTCCTGTCCTGGTCCCATGCTGCAGGGTGGGCACTCTCTGTACCTCAGGAGAGGCTCCTGGCAGCTCCTCAGCCCTCCGGGGGGCAGACCATTCCTCCCTGCCTACCCAGTGAGCCCCCTCCAGCCCCCCCAGCCCAGCTGTGTTTTCTGGTCGCATAGGAGAAATGCAGGATGGAGGGATGTGGTGGTTAAACATCTGCAGGGTAAGGGGCGAAGGATCGTGGGGCCATCCTGCAGGGCTCTTGAAAGATTTTGGCAGCCAAATAACTTGCAGCCACACAACCGGCCACACAGCATCACTGGGCCCACCCAGCCCTCGCAGCTCCTGCCTGTCCTCCGCTGGGGCACGGGGGCTGCGCTGGCAGACCGTGAGCCCCTGCCAGGCCTGGGAGAGGCGAACGGCTCTGTCTGGAACGCTGCACAGGGAGATATTATCTCATCCTAGAGATAAACAGAAAGCAAAGCTGGAGGACGAGTTGTCCTGGGCAGGAATTGCTCCTGGCTCCCCATCCACCCTGGATTGTGGCCGGGATGGGAGACCCTGAGCAGTGTCGGGGTGGCTGGAGCAGCCGGCTGCGGGGTCACCGAGCGGGGTCCCTCGCACTATGGACGCTCCCCTCGTTGGGTGTGATCGGTGCCTGGGCTCAGTGCAGCTTATGCCAGCGTGGCCGTGTCCCCTCTGCCAGGGCTGCTGTGGGTGTGGGAAAGCACCGCTGCACCAGAGGCCACAAGTTCTGTCCTGGTGTTTGTTCAACTCCCACAATGTTTGCGGGGAGAAAGCAGGGGAAGCTGTGCTGCCATGGGTGCTGCCCAGTGATGCTGTGGGTGCTGCCCAGCGATGCTGTGGGAGCTGGGAGCCGTGGAGGAGGTGCCTGAAGCAGAGCTGGTGACGTGGCTTTAGTGCAGCAAACCCTGGCCCCAGCAATGAACTCGCAGCAGCGCTGGGCTGGGGGTGATTGCACCCCTGCTTTGGTGCTGGCGGGGAGCTCCTGGTGCCTCTGTTCAGAAAGGATGCTCAAGAGCCGAGATGGCTTTAAAAGTGAAAAATAGAGTTTTTATTCAGTGCTTGCATCGTTAATTCATGTCAAGGGAACATCCCACCCTCACTGCACGGTGTTTGCAGGGGCAGGAATGGTTGTTGAAGCGAATGGCCTGCTTTGCCTCTGCAGTAGGGCTCCAGAGAGTCTGCATTTATATAGCTATAAATAGATCTGGTATATATGTATATAGCCTATAAACAGCTTTGTCCTCACAGTATACAATCTTTACTGAATTGCGTTCAGAGAACTGTTACAGCAGGTGTGAGCGGGCTAAGGTGCAGTCAGTGCTGGGGAAGGTCGTTCTCTTTGGTTTATGAGCTCTGCTCTGAGGCCAGGGCTGCCAGAGAGAGGAGGGGGCCGGCCGCTGCCCAGCTGAGCGGGGTTGGGGTCCCTGCTGCACCTTGGCTCAGGAACAGGCAGGACGGGGAAATTTCCACCCCGCAGGGTGAGGGGAAGGCAGTGAAGCAAGAGGCTGCCACAGGGAGCCCCCAACACCCACAGCCCCTCTCTTCTGTCTCTGCTCCCTTTGCTTCTCTCCCCGCAGCACCCAGAGGAGTGTGGTACTGCGGGTGCTGCGGCAGGGTCAGGCTGGGCTTCGGCCGTCACCCTTCTGTGCCCACTGGGCCTGGCTTGGGCTAAAGCGAGTGGGGCTGGAAAGCCCCGGGGCATGAGGGGAGGCAGGGTCTCTGCAGCAGGGGGGCCGTGGTGGCCGCTCACTTGGGCTGGGGCGCAATGATGATGTTGCGGTAGCCCTTCACCCCCACCAGCTTGTCGCTCTCGAAGTCCACTATCAGCTTGTGCAGCCCCGCCTGGCGCGGCACGAAATCCAGCCGGAACTTGGCCTGTGCCTGTGGCTCCACGGGCTCCTCGCTGGGGAGGGCAGGGCGTCAGTGGGGCAGCCCCTCTCCCTCTTGGCCCCCATTACCCTCCCTGTGCCCGCGGTGCCACAGGATGGTGCTGGGACCTGGGAAGTAGGGACCTCCGATGGCGTGGCCATGATGTTCCCAGACCCTGCATCCCATGGGGACTAGCACAGCCCCTACTCCCACTGTGCCCTGGGGGGCTCTGGGCATAAAATCCACCCCTGCCCCATTCCCAACAGTCCCGCCGAGTGAAGGGAGGAAAAGCTCTTACAGCTCCTTGACCTGCTGCCCGTCGGTGAGGCTGGCGCCCTCCACCATGAAGACACAGTTGTGCAGGGGCATTGCGAGGGGGTTCACCAAGGTGATCTCTGCCACCAGCTTCCGATGCTGCATCGGCTCCCCTAAAATCTGCAAGCAGGAGGGGTCGGACCCCCAGCACCACCCTGCCTAGGGGCCTCACTGCTCTCCAAAACTGGTGGGGCTGAGGCAGGTCCCTGGGGATGCAGGACCTTCTGCCCAAACCCAGTTGTGGTGATGCTGCCCCAGCCCCAAAGCTCAGGTCACTGGGACCAAATCCCAGGATGACAGCAGCAGCCACCTGTGAATGGAAAATGCCCCCCCAGCCCCATCTGGGACAGAGCGATGAGCCCTTACCCTGATCTTGATCTCTGGATTCTGGATGTAGACATCCCTGATGGCCACGATGATGTCGCCACTCTGGTGCTCAGTCAGGAGAGCCACCACCTTGATTAAGTTGTCCTGGGTCAGGCTCTCCCCGTACTTCTCGTACAGGATACGCAGGGGCACGCTCTTCTCTGGAAGAGGAAACAGAGCAGGGTCACCGCTTGCCCCCTCCCCAGCCTGGCACCCATGGCCCATGCTGGCACCCGCCTAGATTGGGCTGCCCAGCAGCTCCTCCGGGCACATTGCAAAGATGGGGAAGTCCTAGGGAAGCACCTGTAGGAATGGGGCACCACAGGGTGGGCAGGCACTGGGAGCTGCTGGCTGGAGCAGCGAACAAGTCTGCGCTGAGGGGTCTTGCCCAAGTGCTTCCCCAAGGAGACGGGTTGTGTTCAGTTGTCACTGACCCCAGGCTCCGCCAGCTCTTGCAGACAGTGCCAGCTGTGGGAGACAGCCAGGCTCCCCACAGCTGCCCTCACTCAGCTCCGGGTGTTGCTTATCCCATGGCTCTTTGGGACCAGGCTGTCTTGTGCCGGAGGGGAAGGACGCTGAAGGCAACCAGCTGCAGAGCTGTGGTGGGGAAGGACCCCGGAGAGGCCGTGACCACTGGGAGCGAAGCCCAGCATTCCCAGGGCAGGACGAGAAGTGCTGGAGTGTTGGCTGAGGCTGCAGGGAGAGGAACGTGCCTAGCACCACTCCGGCTGGGCTCCCTGTGCCAGCACAGAGTGCGGGGGCTCCCTCAGGGCTGCAGGTTGGGGGTCCCGGGCTCTGCATTCCCAGGCAGCAGCCAAGGGCAGAAGCTTCAGAAGCTCGTAATTAAAGTCTTAGAGAAAATGACTTTGGATTAACTTGTAGATGGGAACATTAAAGACCCTAAAGGCCAGTGGCGCTCCTCCAATGCTTGGCACCCACTGTCCCCATCCAGCCCTGCAGAAGGGTTCTGAGCACCTCTACAGGCGCTCGTGGCACATCCTGGTGCCAACACTGTTGCTGGTGTGAGCAAAGGCAGTGCCCGCTTCCCTTCAGTAGCGAGAGGGGGCACAAGCTGAGCCCCCTGATCCAGTGGGAGGGGTCTCTGCCCATGGCAGGGGGCGGGAACTGGATGGGCTTTGAGGTCCCTTCCAGACCAAACCGTCCTGTGACTCAACGACAATGAACAGCAGACCTGTGTCTGCATTTGCAGGTCTTGGCTTGGATTAAAAACCAGGCTGTTCCAGGGCAGCAGATGCGTTGAATTTCCAAGCAATGTGGAAAACCTGACATAAATCAAACCTCTTCTTTAATTACCAGGCAGTGATGCTAATTTGCGACAAAGGCAAAGGAAGGTCCAACGGGCTATGCCAGGACAGCTCCGTGGTGCAACACTGAGAGAGGTTTTGTCTGACCAAGGAGAAGATGCTAAGAGCTTTGGTGCTGCCATAACCAGCCCGGCCCAGGGCACCCAGGGGCTGCTTCCCCACAGCCTCGGACTGGACTGTTGGTGCTGCTCCGGGGTCAGTCCTCCTCTCCCTGCCCGTGAGAAAATCCTGCCGGAGAGACCAACCTAGTGCAGCTCTCCTTGCAGAGCAGAGGCAAAGGGAAGAGCAAGAGGGGGATGCAGACAAGCGCAACCGAGTGCCCTGTGATGACAGCCCTGTGATGAGAGCCCTGCGACACGTGCAGCTCGCTCCCGCGGCATGGAGGATGCGCCAGTGGGAACGTTCGTCCTCTCTGACTGCATTGCCATCCCCCTGCCTAAGCAACATTCCTCATCCTTAAAAATCCAGTGCTACATAAACAAGGACGGGGCCCGGAGGAGGCACTCATCGCTGCTGTTGGTCACCAGGGATGATGTGGCACAGGGCGGTGGGTGCTGGCTTCTCACTGCCCAACCCCAGGCCATGCTCTAGCGCTGCTGTTGTTCCATGGGATTGAATAGAAAGCTCCCACTGCTGCCCCACACCAGCCTGGTGTGTGCCAACCTGATAAACCAGTGGTGGTACAGCCAGAGAGGTGCAAGCAGAGGGGACACCATCACCCCTGCGGCACCAGCGGTTCTCATGCCAGGCTGGAGCAGCAAGGAGGGGAGGGCTGAAAGCGAATCCCGGCCCTTGGCTCACACCTTGCTTTCATGGAGGTCAGTGCTGACCCCCAGCCCTGAGCAGGGCTACAGGGCTCTGTGCAAGCCTGCAGCCCTTCCCGCGCTGACCCCGTGACATGACGTGCCCAGCTCTTACTGCTGCTCAGCTGCTGCATGTGTGGAGCTGGTGGCCACAACCATGGTTGCCTCTGTAAAGCCATCAGCACGGAGCCCGGATCCAGCAGCAGTGGCTCCCTCCTACCGGCTGCACGGGCTGCCCTGGCTGGCACGCGGTTGGGCACGGAGTGCTCTGCTAGGGGGACCCATCCCCACCCCATGGCCTCAATGCAGACCCCAGAGATGCAGCTGAACCCAGGAAAGTTACTGCCCTGGCCCCAGCCCTCACCTCGCATCCTGGCCTCGCTGGCAGCAGCTGCCTCTTACCTGCCCAGGGCTCGAGGGTGAGGTTCAGCAGGTCCTTCATGCCGCACTGAGGCCCAACGGTGCCATTGTAGCTGGCGGTCCGTGCACACAGCCGGAGCCTGCATGCCCGCTCCGTGTCCGTGTTGTTGGAGACGACAGCGAAGACATCGAAGTCACAGCCATTGTTTGCGCCCTCCGACAGCTTAATCTTGAGGTGCAGCCCCACATCCTCCTCCCTGAGAGAGCTCTTCTCATGCTCTGCCTTCCCAAACACTTCTCTCTCCTTTTCAGACCCTGCGGTGCATGGAAAACCATGGTTCCCGGGCGTTACAGGGAGGGCATGGTGCAGGCTGCTCCACCCTCAAGCCTGGAGCCCTCCTGCTGCGGTTGCTGTGTTAATTAATCATTTCCTCACTCTGTTTCCCATCAGCCCCCCCGTCCCAGGTTTTGTGACCCCCGCTGACGCCCCATACCCTCGGGGTACTTGTAGGTGTGGGTGATGTCCTCTCTGCTGTCCCTGCCCACGCTCTTGGTGCTGATGTTCTTCCCCACCACTGAGGAGTGGATGCTCTTCTTCTGCGACCCATCAGGCCGCACCACCCAGTACACCACGTCGGCGTTCACCTCCGCGAAGATGAAGGGGACATCGTACTTCAGCTGCAGGTCACCCTCCTTGATGGCTTGGACGGGGGCTGGCCCACAGCAGAAAACCCCTGCAGGGAGTGGAGCTGCTGTCAGCACGGGGGCTTCCGCCACCACAGGGACCAGACGTGGTCACGGTGAGGGAGACTCTGCCACGCCGGGGATGTGGGGTGGGATGGAGCACCCTCGTGCTGCATGCGGTACCTTCGCTCTTCTCCTGGGGTGTTGGGTCCAGCGCCTGCCACCCATCGTAGCCAGGGTCCAGGTCTGGACGGGCCATCCAGGACTCCACCCAGCAGTGGAAGTTCCTGCAAGGGAAGCCAGGACATACAGGACCTCAGCCCAGCCTCCTCCAGTGCCCGTTGGTTCCAGGGAAGAGGCAATCGCTGCCCCAGGGGCAGGTGGGCTGGGGTCCTGCCATGCTGCTCACCAGATCATGTCCTTGGAGCGCTGCTCCTCCTCCCCAGTCTCGCTGAGGTAGCGGTCGATGACCAGGTTGCCATTGGTGTCATGGGCTGAGTTGTAGTTGGTCACAACCCGGCTGGGGACTCCCAGGCACCGCATGACTGTGGGGAGGCAGGGCAGGGTGAGATGGGGTCCTGGCACCGGGTGGGGGCCTGGGTTTGCGCAGCTCCTGTCCCACGGAGCCCTGGGTTTGCACGGCTCCTGCCCTTCCCCTGCCCACAAAGGTGTGCCCAGCGATGGGTGCCCAGGAGCAGCCAGCTCCCTCAGCCGCTGTGGGCGAGCCCAGCGGCGCGCAGCACTGGCGGCCGCTCAGGTTTTGATGTTGCAGTAGACAAAAGGCACAGAAGAGGCTGCGAGTGCTTTGGAGGGAGTGCATGGGGAGCAGCGCTGCAACCTCTTATTTCATCTCCCAGCTGCCTTTCACTGCGAGCGAGGCTCCCTGGGGAACGGGGAGGCAGTTACAACGCTTCAAAGGAAGGCTATAAACTTCTGTGAGACGTGGAAAACCCACTTTAGTTTTCTGCTATTTCTCTCCTCTAAAAAGGCTCCCGTACATCTGTGACACAGAAACGCAGGGCGCTCACACAGCGAGCCAGGAGGTTTTCTCAGTGTGTGTCTGTGTGTCCGTCTGTGTGCGCACTTCTCGGCAGAAGTGAGCCCAGAATATTTCTTCTTTTTTGCCCCAGCTCGACTGCTGCATGGCAGCAAAATCATTTTGATCTCAGTGGATTCATTACTTCATTGCAAACTTGACCTTAAAGGCACTTCCCTTCTCCTGTGAGCCCAGCCCCTCCCTCTCCGGGGCCGCTAATTGAAAAGCCAGAGCCCTTTTCTATCGTTTTTCCCCTCTATTTCCTGACACATTAAAATAACAGCGAGCTTAATTGCTAAGCAATCATTGCGGGCTGATTGTAATCAGTTGCCTCCTGCTGCAGCACAGGGAGGGGGGGGGGGCAGGGAGACACAGGTGACCCTGTCCTGCGGTGAAGGGGAGATGGGAGGTGTCTCACCAGTACACGCCACCGCAGCAAAGACCCAGCACTGGCCGTACTTGACTGGCTGGCACCCAAAATTCTTCCACCTCTTGAGAATGTCCACACTCCCAATCCAGGCCATCGGGCTCATCCCATCTTCGTAACGGTTGTCCCACCGCCCTGCCAGTACCCCCCGGTCCTCGTCATTACAGTTTACCTGCGGCACAACAAGAGGAGCCACGATGGATGGATGGATGGATGGATGGATGGATGGATGGATGGATGGATGGATGGATGGATGGATGGATGAGCAGGGAGATACTGACAAGGGAGGGAAACTGCCTTCCTCCAGCTCACACATGCTGTCACCTCCACCAGCCATCCTGGAGCAGCACAAGAGCTCACTGAGATGTAGAGGTAGGAGAGTGGATGGATGGAGAGGCTGTAATTGGGATGAGCTAACTGGGGATGGATTTCAGAACCACGTCTTCCTGCAGGGAGTTTGGTTCTGATGACCACCTGCAGCAGCCAGTGAGGAGCAAAGGCTGCTCCTGGGATGGTGCGTGCCCACCTCTGCCATTGCTCTCCTCTTAAAAGGACACTTTATAGATAAGTGATGTAAGAGCAATAGCGGGAATGGTTGGAAAGGGGATGTGAAACACCCTAGGGAAGGAAACTGGTGTAATCAGGGGGCAGAATGGCAAACGCTGTCACAGCTGTAGCTGGAAGGTGTAGCTGGGTGACATGGGATGCAGGGGACACTGTGCTGGGTGCACTGGTGGCTGAGCCCTGCAGCACTTACCATAGCGCTCACCACCCTGCCGATGTACACGGGGTCGTTGCGGCGAGAGCAATCCCGGTTCTGGTCCCTCAGGAATTTGGGGTTTGTGTCCAGCAGGTTGAGGCAGATGGACAGGATGTCATCCTCGAACTGGTGCAGAGCGGGGAGAAAAGATGCGTGAGGTCCTTGCAGTGTGCAGGGCTCTCCTGCCTTGCTGCCCCCCCCCACATTGCCACAATGCCCAGCAAGGGGGGCTGCTGGGCACAGGGGGGTCACACAGACCGGGGGTCCTCTCCCCAAGCCAGGACCCACTGAGTGATGTCCCCGAGTTTTTTCCCCATGACGAGGGACTGGCACTGTGGCTGGTGGAGGCTCAGCCTGCGAAGCCACCTGCGCACCAGGGCTGCATCCTGCATCCTGCGGCTGCACAGGGGTCAGGCACAGACCTGACCTCTGGCCAAACCCACCCATTTCCCATCACTGAGTGAGTCACAGCCCTTCACCAATCCTGCGGGGGCACCGGGCAACCCTGCTGCCCCCAGGCAGCCTGGAGCTCCGGGAGGGCAGCCAGGCTCCCCTGCACCAGGGCCCAGCATGGCTGCAGCTGCAGTGTGGGGTGCAGGCACTGCCTTATCAGTGCGGCTGACGCGGTGCAGGGCGCGCATTATCGGGTGCTGGCTCCAGCACATTGTGGTCGCCCCGATTAGGAGCGTGCGGCCCCAGGGCCCCCAGGAGCCATGCAGGAACGCTCCCCTCACTCTGCTTCAAAGTCAGCGCGTTCCCCTCTCAGACACAGCTCCTGGTTTGCTTGTGCCGTGCCCGAGGTGCTGCTGCCTTTGGGGTGCGCGTGAGGGGGACACGCGTGGCACCAGTCCCATCACCCTGCAGTGCCGGGGGTCGGCCGGGGGTCCCTGCTCACCTGGCCAAAGTTCCAGGGCGTAGAGGTGATGTAGTCACGGGAGCCCTGGTAGATGAGCCCCTCCTGGGACAGCACATATTCGCAGCGCTCGTCCTCATCTCGGAGGAAAACCGCGTCCTCTGCAGGGAGAGAGAGGATGGGGACAGAGACAGGGAGGCTCTGCCCGGCACCCCCAGCCCTGCTTGGGGTTCCCCACTCCCACTGGGGAGCCAGTGGGGTGGATCTGGTGGGAAAGGAGGCAGCAGGGGCTGGAACTGTTCCCATCTGAAAAAGCTGCTGGAGAATTTTAACCCAGTTGGATTGAGCTGATGGGAAATTACCAGCAGGCCTGCGGTTTTCTTTTCCTTTGTTTCTCATTTCCCTCTCTTTCCTCTCTTTTGTTTTATGGAGTGGAGTCTTTTCCCAGGCGGGGAAGCTTCCCCGGTGGGAGAAGCGAGCAGTGGGAACTGGGAGCACTGGCTGACATCACACTGAAGCTGTTTAGCTCACACAGCAGCTGCTCCTGGAAAACTCCCCACTGGAGAAAAACCATCCCGTAAATCCCCAGCACCAACACTCCGCACAGCCCTGGGCGACTGAAGCTTCCTAAAGCCCCTGCTCTCTGCAGAGCCAGCACCAGGTGTTTGGGATTGAGGAAACAGGGTGTTTCAGCCCAGGTGGAGCTGGCTGTGGGACAGCTTGGGGCAGTGGAAGGACTGCGACAGATCGAAATCCTGATGCCGCTTGCCCAGCAACACCCAACCCTGCAGTGCTGATCCTCTCTCCAGTGTCAGGCTGCCAGCTTGTCACTGGGCCAGTGACACCCGGAGCATCCAGGGCCTCTCCCTGTGCCTGCAGGGGGGCACCTGCACAGGGCTGGGTGGTGGTGGGCCAGGTGGGGGTGATTAATTAAGGGCAATTAGGGGCTTTTCCTCTGCACACTGCCTGGCTGGGAGCTGCTGCCCAAGGCTTCACACCAGCTCTGTAGAGGTGAGCTCCTGTGGGGTGTCGCACGGTGGGGACAGCTCAGGTGGGGCAGTGGGTGTTTGGGGCACTGGCAAAGGGGCCGAGGTGGGTGGGGTGAACACGTTGCTCACAGCCCCAACCTGCTGCAGGGACCAAGTGGAGGTGGAAGCAAAGTGAGGATTTCTGCTTAGACCTGAGCTCGGGGCAGGGCTTGGGGTCTGCAATGGGGTGAGACCCATGGGGGTGCACCCACCTGGCAGAGCTGGGGTGTGGCTCGTGCTCCCCTTACCTGGAAAGCCCTGCTGTCAGGAAGGTGAAAGCCTCACCTGGGTGCCAGGCGTTAAAGAGCAGAATGAAGTGCCCGATGTGGCAGCTGCTGCCCTGGTAGCCGGTGGAGGTCTCCAGGGTCAGGCTGTAGCGGCCGATGCAGGCACTGGGCGGGGAGCAGAGCGAGACACTGAGGGAGCCCCCGTCCTGCTGCTGGATCACAGCGCTCCAGGCCGATTCCTCCGGGAAGTCCGTCACGGCAAAGTGGGACTTGGTTCCTGATGCCTCGATGGGGCAGGGCCCTGCCAAGAAGGAGCACATCAGGTCTCCTGGCGCTCTGTGGGTGCTGGGAGCCCCACGCGGCGGGGGCTGTGCCAGGGGGTCCTGCCCCACAAGTGCCCCATGGTGCTCTTGTCCCCTCTGCCCTGTGTGGCTGCCGGGACCCCGGCTCTTGCAACCCAAGGCCATCTGCTGTTCGGTTTGTCGGGTATGGGGGGGTGCAGGGAAGCTCGGCCGCGTCCCTTGCTCTTTGGGAAGGAGCAGGATGGAGGGACTCGCCCTGCAGGTGCCCCAGGGCCAGAAGAGCAGAGGGGGTGCTTACTCTGTGCCCACTCCATGGCCACACCTCCTCCCCTCTGCTGCACCTACCCCTGCTGCACCCACCCCTGCTCCACTCAGAGCGACCAAGCCCCTGTGCCCACGCGGTGCAGTCCTGTGCAGCGTACAGGTCCTGGCAGAGCTCGGCTGCCAGCGCTGCAGCCCCCTGCACTGGGTGTTCGCAGCGGGAGCCCCACTACGTGTGTGTGGCTGCAGGCGTTGCTGCAATCAGCCCCCAGTTAGTGATGACATCAGTGGCTGCAGCGCTGGAGCTGAGGACAGCGTGATCCCTGCCGGCCTCTTCGGCCAAGCCACCTGTGCCGAGCTGGCTCCAGACATGGCTCCTCCAGGGCTGGTGATGCCCAGCCTTGGCCGAGCGTGGGATGCCCACGCAGGGCTGAGCGCAGCCAGTGCAGTGGCGCCGCTGTGGTCCAGTCACCCACCAGAGCACAGCCTGGGGCTGGCTCCCTGCCAGCCCTCGCCCGCAGCATGGGCAGGATGCCAGGCGAGTCACAAAAATACTCATGAACTCATGAGAGTGACACAGTTTCTCCTCTCTGTCCTTTTGGGGAGGCCAGGCTGAGCTAACCCTGTCCTTCTGGCATGGGCCAGCCTGGCACTGCCGTGGGGATGGGCAGCAATAGGAGCCTCCTCCTCCTCCTCCTCCTTGACTGTCGAGCCCCAAGCATCCCCCCAGAGCCCCCGACGCCTGAGCAGGGCTCTTTAACCATGGATGCCTTAAAATATGGCTCTATTTTAGCACGGAGCCATTCTAATCTGTCCTGTGGGAAGCAGCAAGTGGTGTCCAAGGCTTCACTGTCATGGGAGGACCCAGGTCTGGTGGCCTCTGCCCCAATGGGGCTGTGGGTCTGGTCCTGGTGAGGGATGTGGGGCAGTGTGGCCGTCCGTGTTTGCAAGAGCCCAAGCACCTTTGTCCCTTTTCTGCAAGCGCCGGGGCTGCGCTCCAGCCCGATGGCTGCTGCCGTCAGCCTGTGCCTTTGCCCCACGGCTTCTTTGCTTGAAAAACCATCCCGGGATTGCCCGGGGTGCAGCACAACCTCGTAAAAACCCGGTGGGTTTGAGCAACGGGTGGGCGGACCCCCTGCCACTGCTGCCTTGGCACCGGGGGCAATGGGGGAGCTGCTGGCTTAGGGTGAAGGCAGGGGGTGCTGGGTTCGTGTTTGTCACCCCACGGTGGGTTCAGAGCTTTCCAGGGAAAAGAAGAAGAGTGTTTTTACATTGTGAGGAAACCAAGGACAGTTTCACTTTGAATTCTGGCCTGGTTGACTCAGCAGGATGCTGCAGCCCCAAAATAACTCTTGCCTGAGAAAGAGTTTCCTCTCCCTTTGCTCCGAGCTGGCGGAGGCCAAGTCCCTGCCCAGCTCTGGCGCAGGAGCCGATGTCTCGATCCCTGCTGCTGCCCGCAGGCTCTCACCAGCAGGAGAAGCCCCTGGTGAGGAGGCACCGGGACCCGCTGGGGCTCAGTGGGGACCTTTCCTTTCTCCAGGCTTTGTTTCCTGAGCAAACCTCGCTCCGGGGATGTGTGAGCGATGGGGCAGGGGTGGCTGGGCAGAGACCAGCAGCAGAAGGGCTGTGAAACCCCCTGGCTGGAAAGATTGGCTTTTGCTCGTGTTTCTCAGAAGGGCAGGAGGCTCGGGTGGGTTCCCTGGCTGCAGCCAAGGCACTTCCCGGTGAGCTGACAGCTATGGCACGGCTGAGTCTGGCTCAGCCACAGGAGGAGGAGGAGGAGGCAGCAGATTTCTGGTTTTATTTCTTTATCGCTTCCCTTCAGCTCTCATTATGGAGCCAAGTTTCTACCTTTTCTCTCTCGCTTGGTATAAAGCTGTGCACGGCACCAGCCTCTGCTGGGGGGGACGTGGGATGGGGCAGGTGCCTCATCGCAGCACCCACGCAAGCCCTCGGGCAGAGCAGAGGGCAACTCGCCCGGCAGCGCAGGCTCGTGGCACTCACCAGTCTCGACGTTGAAGGCGAGTTTGTCCACCCCGTCCTCGTAGCCTCTCCCGGAGAAGTGCAGGGTGATGGTGAAGGGCTGCCCCCGCCGCACCACCAGCTGCTGGCAGCCCATCTCTGCTGTGCGGTGCTCGTGGCCGTTGCGCTCGCACTGCAGGTCCCAGGTCTCCAGCACCAGATCTGCAAAGGCAGCAGCATGTCCAGCGCTCCTGGGCACAGCCGTACCCTCGCATGCCCCCTTTGCCACCGGGCAGAAGGGATTGATGTCGCCCCACCATGAGCTCTGGGTGTTGTACCTTGGTGCTGTGGTTTGGCAGCCTCCCCTGGTCCTGCCCTGGTGTGCCTGGCGGAGCCCTGGGCACCGTCGCTGTGCTGGGCTCTGAGCATCCCTCCTGGAGGGCTCTGCAGAGCTGGCATCGCGGTGCAGGGGCAGAGAACCAGCAGCCAAGCTCCCAGCAAAGCGCTGCCCTCCCTACCGAGCCCTGTGCCGTATTTCTTGTGCTGTGGTGCTGCCCTCCACAGTACCACCATGAAGTGAGGGCACCATGTGCTGCCAGAGCCATGCCAGGTCCACAGCTCTTGGCATCCAGCACTGGAGCAAGGCCCAGGGCTTGGCTCTGCTTTCTTGGGGGTGTGCGGCCATCAGTTGGGGTTTACTGTCTGGGTATCCCCACCCCAAACAAGCACTGCTGAGCCCAGAGAATGCCAGGGGTGGTTTGGTGCCTCAGCCAGGAGCAGCTCTCTGGGCAGTTTTGCTGCTCCGTGATTGCTGATATATTGTGATTGCTGATATATCGGAGAGACTGACTGTAAATTCAGTGACAAAGAGGCTGTCTGGTCCCCTGACCCCGGGCTCTGCTCTGCCCCCCAGCCCTGCCGCTGATGCAGGCAGGGCCGGGTGCCCAAGCCGCCCCAGGCGCTGTGCTGCAGCGATGCGATATTGTTCATCGTTGCTCAAGGCCAGTGACCCTTGAACGCTGCCCCAGCAGAGGCACCGGCTGCCAGAATAAGCAAAAGCCTTTAGTGCAGGCGAGTGCACAGCGAGCTCAGTGCCAGCCCGGGACCTGGGGGGCACGCAAGGGGCGATGCTCAGCTCGCTGCCCTTGTGCTGCAGCTCTCCTGGCTGTGCCATTCCTGCTGCTTGCAGGCCAGCAGCGGTGGTCGGTGAGCCCTCCTTAGGCCAGTGCCAGGTGGAAACAGCTAACCCTGAACTGACTGTGCCCTGGAAACCCTGCTCAGGGCTCTCTGGGCACGGGAACCCCACAGTGTGCACCCAGGGAAGGCAGTGGGAGTGTGAACCTTGCTGACCAAGACAAACTGGTGGCCCGTGTGTTGAGAGAACTGGGGCTCCTCCTTGTCTCGGTCACCCTGGGGTGACCTAAATCCTCAGTGGATTTAGCAAAAAGCAGGTTTTTAAAAGCACAGGTGCCTCTTCCCAAATTGATCTGTGCCCAGGGAAGGGTGGGGAGGGGGCTGTGGCACCACCAGGGAGTGCAGAGGGCAGTGGGGTCCCAGGCACGGCCGCACAGGAGCAAGGGCTGCCTGGGGTTGCAGCACTCGGCTTCGTGCCAGGAGCTGGTGGTGCCCGCTTGGTGCCCGGCCCGAGGGACCCGCGCTGGTGTCCCTGGGGGGTTCGGGGTGATGCTGCCTCGCCCAGACGGCCACACGCTCATTGGATTTGTCCAGCCCTGATCCGTGGGGCTCTGGAGAAGGTTCCGTGCCAGGCAGGAGCACACGCGCTCCGGAGTTGCCACCTGCGTGCAGGTGAAGGCCGGAGCGCTGCTCCTCACGGAGCCTCCAGAAACCCAACTCGAACCAGGGTGGGAGGGTGGCACATGTCCCCAGCGCCGCTGCCAGCGCTCCAAGGGCACCAAAGCTTTAAATAGCACCAAACCCCATCCCGGACACGGGCGTCGCTCGGGCCGGCGGGGAGTGTCGTGGCCGGGACGGAGCCGCACGCCTCGTCGCTGCGTCCTCGGCTTTGGTCTTTCCCGTCCCCCACCGCTTCAGCTGGGAGCGCTGGGAACAGGTCCTGGGCCACTTTGCGGGGAGCCTCGGCCGGGGGGGGGGCTTCGCTCAGGGGGCTCGTGCTGGGATGGGGAGGGGGGACCCCTGAGGGGCTCCGGCACCCCTGGGACGGCGGGGGGGGAGAGCGCCGGGCGCCGGGGCGGGGGTCGTCCTGCGGTCTTACCTTCCGCCATGGTACCCTGCCCTGGGGTCCGCCGGTGCCGGTCCCTGTCCTTGTCCCGGTCTCTGTCCCGGTGCAGCCGCCTCTCCCCGCGCTCCCCCTTTATGGGCTCCTCCGCCCCCCCCCCCGCCCCCGGGACGCGGCGGGAAAAGAGGGAAAACAAAATTTCCTGGAAACGGGGTGGTTTCGGTCCCACCTAGTGAAAACAACAACTCCGAGGGAATAAAACACCTCCGGGAGCTCGGCTCCCCCCGCCCCGCCCCCCCCCGGCCGGTTCCAGGGGCTGGAGGAGCCGCGGGGTAGCGGGGGGGCTGCGCTGCCCGCGGCTCGGGGAGTGTTTTCTCCTTATAAAGTTTTCTTCCCCCCGTGCCTTATCTCCGTGCCCGGGGTGCGGCTGCTCGGAATTGCAGCTGCCAGCCCCCTGTGCCCATAAACGCATCCCGGAGAGACGGGGGGGTGGGGGGCTCAGGGCAAAATTTCAGGGAAGTTTGCTGTTTTGGGGGGGAAAAGCCTGGAAAGTTCGCTGGTTGCTGTGGTGCCGTGGGTTGGTGAGCAGGAGCTGGGACCATCGATTTCCCTGGAAGCCCTTGCCCCATGCCCTGGATGCCTCCCCTCCCCGGCCCAGGGGCCCTGGTCCCATGGGACAGCCAGAGAGGGGCCTGCACTGGCCCTTCTGCTGCACCCAAAGGGTGACCCGACACACCTGGGGGGACCCCGCGTCTCCATGAGCTCTTGGGGTCTGGGAGCGCTCTCAGTACTTGGGCGGTGGTGTGGCTTGTGATGAACAATGTCTTATGACCCTCACGAGGTTCGAGGCCAAGGGCAAGGTCCTGCACCTGAGCTGGGGCAAACCCAAGCACAAATCCAGGCTGAGTGGAGAATGGATTGGGAGCAGCCCTGAGGAGAAGGGCTTGGGGTGCTGGGGGAGGAAAAGCTCCACATGAGCCAAAAATGGGTGTTGAGGGCCCAGAAACCCCCCGTGTCCTGGGCTGCATCCAGAGCCGTGGGACCAGAGGGGAGAGAGGGGATTCTGCCCCTCTGCTCAACTCTGGGGAGACCCCACCTGGAGCCCCGGGTCCAGTTCTGGAATCCTCAATGTAAGAAGGAGATGGAACTGTTGGAGTGGGGCCAGAGGAGGCCACGGAGATGATCCAAGGGCTGGGAGAGTTGGGGTTGTTCAGCCTGGGAGAAGAGAAGGCTCTGGGGAGACCTTAGAGCAGCCTCCCAGTGCTGAAAGGGGCTCCAGGAAAGCTGGGGAGGGACTCTGGATCAGGGAGTGAAGGGACAGGGTGAGGGGAACGGATTTGAGATGAAAGAGGGGAGACTGCAATCTTAGAGAGAAATGTTTTGCTGTGAGGGTGAGGAGGCCCTGGCCCAGGTTGCCCAGAGCAGTGGTGGCTGCCCCATCCCTGGAGGTGTTCCAGGCCAGGTTGGATGGGGCTTGGAGCCCCCTGATCCACTGGGAGGGGTCCCTGCCTGTGGCAGAGGAGTGGAACTGGGTGGGCTTTGAGATCCCTTCCAGCCCAAACCACTCCGTGACTCTATGAAGTGTTACCTCTGGGGCAGATTTTTTTTAGTTGTTGTTTTTTTTTCATGTGATTTAAGCTGATCCGTGCCTGAATCAAGAATGGGTTTGTTCCTGGTGGAGCCCCGTGCCAACCTGCTTTGTCTGGTCCTTGGCCAGGTGTGGGACATTGCTCACTGCACACTGGAAACCCTCCTCCACCTGACAGATTCCTTCCTGGACCCCTCACCCCGTTGTCCTCCCAGAAACCAGGAGGTTTGGAGGTTGGTGTGTTGCTCCAGGGCTGCTGTGGGTGACAAGGACCTTCTTGCTGGTGGCAACATCCTGAAAGTGGTTGGGGTCCGTCACTCAGGGTTGGTTGGTCTCTCAAGGTTGTGTTGTACTCAGGGTTGCCACTCAGAGCCCGTGTGTGGGCTGTGCCCCGGTAAAGCTCAGCTGTCCTGGGCTCTCCCTGTGTCACAGTGTACCCTGTGCCTGTGGTGCAGCTGGATCTGCTCCCCCAGCTCTCAGGGTGGTCCTGGCGAAGGGCCCCCGGCTGCGGGTGATGCTTTCTGTTCCGGCGCGTCGTGACACCACTCTGGGAGGGCAGCAGGACATGCAACCTCTCCCAGCCCCACAAAGGGCTTTTTGATGCAGAGGGCGTCACAGCAAGGTCTGAGCATGCCAAGAGCAGTTACCCAGGAGGATTCGCACAGTCGGGGACCCTGGTGCGGGGACCGAAGGCTGATCCTGCCATGGCACTGCCCGCAGGCAGAGGGGCCTGGAAAGGCAGTGTCCCCAGGGCAGGAGCTGAGCCATGGACAGGGGAGCCTCTTCCTTCATCACCATTTGTGAAAGAGGTAGGGAAGGAGATTAAAGAGAGTGCAGCAAATCCTCGCTGACAGAAAGCTTGGGGCAGCTGGTTTTAATGAAACTGTGCACGCAGAGGCTGGGGGGTGCAGGTGGTGGTGGGGAGCCCTTGCCGGGCACACTGATGGTGTTGGCACTGCCCCTCACACCCCTGCAGCCACTGACCCAGAGCAGTGCCCACCTCATTGCAGGACAAACTGTGCAGGTGCAGCCTGCAAGTGCTACCCTGTCAGTGCACCCCTGCTGCGACCCCCATGGGGTACTGCTCTCTCTGCTCAGACTCACGCAGAGCCTCTGAAAACATCACCCTCTGCCCAGACCCCATGGTGCTGGCAGCGTGGGCAGAGCTGGATTCCATTCCCATGGATGCAGTGGGGGATTACTGGGGGCTGGAACCCTCTACCTCGCCAGGCTGCTGTGGGGCTGGGGCTGAGGGGGGTGGCAGCTGGAGCCCACCCGCTGGCAGCTGGTGTTGTCTGCCCTGAGCTGGCCCCACTGCTGGGGGCTGCTTCCCAGGCACAGGAGCCATTGGCACTGGTGGTGACACGTGCACGTGTTTGTGCTCATACTGGGGTGTGCAGAGTCCGGCTCTGCCTCTACAAGCCTGCTCTTCCTCTCTTACCGTACATGAACTTTGGAGGCACCCCACAGCTGAGGTCCCGTGCTTGGGATGTGTTTAATTTGCTCTGGGTAATGTGTGACAAACAGCCCATAATGGCACGGTCGCTGCGGAGCGATCCGAAAGAGCCTCTGCTCGCCTGGCACAGGAGCAGGAGTGCAGTTCCTTGCTGTGAGGGCTGTTGGGTTTGGGGTGTCTGGCAAAGCCGGGGTGCATTGTGCTGGGACCACCACAGTTTTTGACTGGTTTTGTGCCCGAGCACAGGGCAGGAATGACTGGCGGTGTCTGTCCCTGCTGTGGCACCTTGGGCAGAAGGGGCAGGAGCTGAGTGCCTGCCTGTCCCCCGGGGATGGCTGGGGAGCCCCAGGCTTGGTCACAGCATCTCAGTGAGAGGAAACCTCCCTTGTTTCTGGCCTCAGTGGCCACTTCACTCCCCTCCGTGCATTGCAGAGGCACTGGAAAACGCTGCACATGGAAGAGCAGCCACACTGCTGGCGTTATTTTTACTCTCCTTAGTAAAAAAGACAAGGTTGCATTAAGAGGGTATTTGCACTGCTTGATGCCCAGAATAACTCCTCATTTGCTCAAGGTGTTCGGCAGAGGATTGTGACTTCCCTCACGCCCACCCTGGTCCTGGAGCTGCTTCAAAGCCTGCTGGGTTCTTGCCGTCCCTGGGCCGTTGCAGGCAGAGCCTTTGTTTGCTCTCTTGGGTGTGTGCGGGGAGGCTGCAGCCCCCGGCTGCACCCACATGTCCTGACTCAGGCTCTTGTGCAGGCAGATAAACAAGCCCTGAAAAGGGACAGTGTCTTCCTCTGAGTCGCCCTGTGGAGTTGTCAACCGCCTTTAACCGTTCTGTGTCGCCGCCCGCCCCGCGGTGTTCCCCCAAGCGCAGCCCTTGGCAGAGCCTGAGCGGCTCCCTCCCATCACCCCCAAAGCCAGGGGGCCCCTCCTGCTCCCGCCTTGCGCAGGAACCCCAGCAGCCAGGGACCCTCGGTGGGGAGCCTGGCGCAGTCCCATCCATGCCCCAGCGCTGCGCTGGGATGATGGGTCTGAAAGGGGGGTGACGTGGGATGGGACTTTGGGAAAAGGTTAACGGGTGGGAAAGTGTTTTATGCTCATGGTGATGGGAGCGTTTGTGGCTGATACGCAGGATGCTGCAGTCATCCCTCAGTCGCTGGAGCTCTGTGAGCATGGAAAAAAGCATCCCAAGTGAGGGGGGAATCCCTGTAGCTGCTCCATAACTGGTAGGGACAAAGCAAGGGCTGGGCGGGGGGACCTGCAGACAAAGCTGGACTTGGTGGCCGAGCATCTCTCCGGTTTCAGAACTTTGGATCACTGTGAGCAGCTCTGGTGCTGGGACAGCGGTGAGCAAGACGGGCTGGGTGCAGCGGCAGGGCTTTGGGAGCCAGCACAACGGGGCCCTTGTTCCCAGGCAGGGGGCAGCCTTGTCTTTGGGAGGAGAAGTGGCTTTTCTGAGGAAAAACAGATTGGTTTTCCACCTGGCCACACGGTGAGGTCCAGGGAGCCTGGCGAGCTCCGGTGTCACAGCTACAAGGTGTCCTGGTGGGTGCAGCCCCACGGGGTCAAAGTGTCCTCTGCTCACAAGGCAGGAGGAGGGATGTGCTGTTGGCATCAGCTGTGGTGCTGAGCCCTGGCTCACGGCTCTTGGCGCACGCTGAGCCAGAGGCTGTTACCGAGAAGCACAGAGCGTGGAACCAGCATCGCCTGCGGAGGTACAGCAGCTGATAACCAGCTTCTCTGGAAAACTGGGGGGAAGGCACTGCGACTGCTTCTGAGGGGGGATTGAGAAGGAATTCGTTATGTCACTGCCTTTGTTCTCAGGCCGAGTCCGTGTTTTTATTTAAAAGAAAGAAACGCAGGCCTCTCACACATCTTGTGGTGGTTTCAATCTCTGAGCTTGCCAAGAGTGGACAGAAGGGCTGACGGAGTTTCCCTGCTATGCTGGGTGGGAGGGGGCTTCCCTGGCAGGACTTTCCAGGGCAATGGGACCTTCAGGCGGGCGGCAGCGATGTATGCAGGGGAGATGGTTCCCTGGTTGTCTCAAGACCTTCTGTGCTGGCGGCCCCGGGATGGACACAGGGCTGGTGCCACTGCCAGCAGTCCTGTGGCGCAGGATACTGGGCCGTGGTGCTGTGTGGGACGGACTCTCGTCTGCTGCCAGTGGAGCTGTGAGTGTGGACAGGGTGTTTTACAATGTGAACTGGTTGAACCTGGTGGGAACTGACTTCCAATCTCCCAGTGTCATTTCCCAGCAGCTTGCTGGACGTCCCCCAGCCCTCCTGCCCCAGGGTGCTGCTTCCCAGGAACTGGGCTCTGACAGCGTTTGTCGGAGGAAAACAAGAGGGGTCACCCTTTGCTGTTACTTTTCACCCTTCCTGTTTTCCTTTGACGTTGCTTGATTCTTTGTCTTTTTGGGGTTTTATGACCATGCTGTGGCTCCCCCGGAGCACCGGCAGCCTCTGCTTGATGATGAGCGAGACTTAAGTTTGCTCTATTGGAGGAGGAGCTTGGAGATAACGAAGCTGCTTTGGGACATCTCTGCTCGCAGCTGTTTCCAAAACCTTGGTGAAGGTGAGGATGGAGCCGCGTGGTTTTGTGTGGCAGCTCAGCTCCCGCTGTGTTTACCTGCTGGAACCAGACCCGGGGCCTTGGCTGTCCCCCAGGAGAACACATCCGGGCACGGCTGCATTTCCGCTGTGGCCTGTGCCAGGTCCCCATCCTGTGCTTCCAGCCGCCCGCGGCCACTTGCGGCTCAGCCCTAAAGTCGGGGGCTGCGGTAACAGGAATGGGCCCTTGGCTGCTCTGCTGGCACCAGCACTGCTGGGGGGCCCCATCAGGGGGGTCGTGTTGGCCCACTTGTGGTTGTCCCCATGCCTTTGCCTTGCCACCCATCATCCCTGCTGCCCTCCTGGTTGGAATGAGGGCACGGCCGTGGCTCTGGCCGGGAGCTTCACAGCCCTGGTGCCTCTTGCCCTGCCTGTTTCTTCCTTCCTCGTGCCTCCATCTCGCTGTGATCGATAACTCGAGGCCCCTCCTGACCTGCAGTCTGTGGGCAGGGCTCGGCGGGAACCCAGCAGCAAGGAGGAAGAGGAAGGGAAAAGTGCCCTTGGTGACCTTGGCCAGAGCCTGGCCCTGGCTGCTCCGCCAGAGCGGAGAGCGAGGTGTGGGGACGAGGAGAGCAGTGTCCCCCCAGGGCTGGTGTCCCAGCCCGGCCCACGGCCTGGCTCAGTCTCCAGGCTGCTTTTGTCTTCTTCTACGTCTGACATTTGTCAGCTTGCTTCCTTTCAGAAAGCAGTGTTTCTGCAGGAAGCTCCCCTTGGTGGGCTGGGCTGGCTGTGCCCCGTGCCCTGGCACTGCTGCACCCTCGCCAGCCCCTGACTAATGATTTTGCCATTTCATGGGTGGGAAAGAGACCTTGATTAACTCCCGCGCTTGCCTTTCTGGAAAGGTTATAGCTTAATTGGTCAGACCTGGAGCCATAAATCAAGTGCTGAAGGATCAGCAGAGATAAGATAATTTTTGCAGAGAATTGCACAAACCCTTTTTGGAGGGAGGCATCCAGCTGTGCCCACCCAGATGTGGGGCTAAGGGCAGCTGGGAGCACAGGCCTGCTCTGAGCAAACCGTTCCCCCTCCAGCGAGGGGCCACGTGTTCCCCCTCTGTTATGGCTTAATAGCAGGATTTGCAAAATGTCCTTTTTTTTCCCTTTTCCTTTTAGAAAAAGAAAAACAACAGGAAAGCCATTGTTTACTTTATTCAGAAGAATCTGAATTCCATTTGTTTTGGAAGATGATGCTGGTTCTCTCTGATCTAAAAACTAAAATTTAAAAAGTCCCAACTTCTCCCCAGCCAGGGAAGGCAGTGGAGAAGGGAGGGAAGGGCTCTTCCCAGCCAGAGCAGAGGAGAGCGGGTTGATGGCAGCTCCTTCCCCCTGGTTCAGGCATCCCATCGCCATCCCATCACCATCCCATCGCCTCCTTGGGTGTTCCCACACAGCACGGGATTGAGTGAAGGCAAATACTGCCCAGCACTGGCCTAGCTCAGAGTTCCTGCTGCCCGGAACCCCACAGCCCCAGGGACGTGCCGGTGGTCCCGGCCAGGCGCTCAGCGTGGGCAGGGAATGGCATCACAGAGGGGAAGCGTTTATTATTCATGATACTAATTATTTCTTCCCGGTCTGTCCCCAGCATTTTATTGAGGATCAGGCTGTGAATATGAGGAATCTCAAAGCCACGCTGCAGGCACACGCGTTACTGCCGCTGCGGCTGCTGCTCCAATGCGACCAATTCCAAAACACCCCCCCCCTGCTGGGTTTGCCCCAGCCCAGCGCTGTCAGACCCCATCCTGCTGTGCAGCCACAGAGGGGCTCAGGACAGCCCTGGGCACCCACCCTGCTGCGGGGCTGCTGCCTCGTGGTCTCTGCCTTGACTCCTCTCTCTCTCTCAGCCTCCAGGCATTTTCTTTGCCCGAGTTTAATTCTTAAACCCCACATCCAGGTCTTCCTGGATTCACCTCTGGTTCCTTGCAGCCTTTGGGGCAGCTTGTCCCCTCCCAGCCTGTCCTGGTGCTGAGACCCCGTTGTGCTCAGGGCGAGGTCTGAAGCCACAGAAGCCAGCAGCCCGTGGGGACAGCGTAAGGGGCTGCTCCCCTGTGCAGCCTGAGTCCTGCCAAAATCTCTCCAGGCAAGGTCAGGGGATGCTGAGATGCAGAAGCTGGCTTTGCTCCATGTGATGATGAGAGAGAGCAGCAGCACGAGTCTGAGTGCCTTTCAAAGGTATCCCAGGAAACTGGCTATGAAACACAGGTAAAATAAGTGAAAAATGGTGAGAATGGAAGCGCTCAAAGCTTTTGATGGGGCTTTGAGGGATCTGATCCAGAGGAAGGTGTCCCTGCCCTTGGTGGTGATGGGGGTTAGAACTGGATGGGCTCTGAGGTCCCTTCTGACCCAACCATTCTATGATTCTACGATTTGAGTGTGGAAGCCAAAATAGGCTTTGCTTGCCTTCGTGAAGTAAAAAGGCCCCTTCTTAACACAGGAGCATCAAGCCCAGGGCTCAGTCCCTGCTGCTTTTGCCTTGCATGGATTTTGGTGATTTCAGCCCTGACCTCACTTCACCACTGGAGATGGCGCGGGAGAACATAAAATGTCTCTGTGGCACAGGAGATGTTATTCCCATCAGCAGGCAAAGCACTGCAGAATCAATAAGAAGTTTTACTTGTGGCCACTAGAGAGATTTCATCTCTTGAATTATATGATGGGATAAACGAGATCCCGATCCGGCTGCTGCCCCAGCTCTCTGCTCACAGCCAGGCTGAGCAGCTCCTGGAATTAAGGAGAAAAGCCACTCAGAAAAATACAAAGTATTGATTAGGATTTGTGTCTCTTCCCAGCCTGGCAGTGCTGCAACTCCAGGGTGAGAGTGCAGGGATAGGAGGAGGGGGAAGCAGTTTGAAGTTGAAAGAGAGGAGATTGAGGTGAGATCTGAGGCAGAAATGTTTTGCTGTGAGGGTGGGGAGGCCCTGGCCCAGGGTGCCCAGAGCAGTGGTGGCTGCCCCATCCCTGGAGGTGCCCAAGGCCAGGTTGGATGGGGGTTTGAGCCCCCTAATCCACTGGGAGGTGTCCCTGACCATGTCAGGGGGTGGCACTGGATGGGCTTTGAGGTCCCTTCCAGCCCAAACCAGTCCAGGATTCTGTGTTTCCAACTCGGCACAGGGCCCAGCGGTCGGGCACAGGTAAATATTGTGATATGAAGAGGTAGGAAAAGTGTCCTGGCTGAGGTGACCTCATGGGGCTGCAGGACCTGGTGTTGATTGGAGAATGGAGCAGAGCTGGCTGGGTTCACCCAGGCTGGAGTGTGCAGACCTCCTGCCTCGTCTCTCTACGGTAACTGGCTTTCAGCCAAAAGGAATGGGACAGACTCAGCTGCTGGGAATTCAGGGAAGCAGTGGTCGTGCTACTGGGGAGATCGGGGTTTGAGCTGGAGGTGAAGCTTAAGGGAACTGTAAGGAGAAGTAAAGGGTGGACAACGGGTAGGAGTGAGAGAAGCGACAGGCAGAAGGTCCCAGGGCAGCGCCTTGGGAGCAGGCTGGGACCAGTATTCGTTAACACTGTCATTAATGACCTGGGCAGGAGGAGCGCGGCCGCCAGAGAGTGGCTCGGCTTGGGGATTTGGCACAAACAAGTCTGAGGGGGTTATGAGTGATGTGCCCAAACTCTGGGCTGGGCCAGTGCCCTTTGCTGAGGCGCAGCATCATGCGGGGCCGCGAGCCATGGCCACGGCTGGGAGGAGGAGACTGTTTTTCTGGAACGGCTCCTAGGTGAGATATTGGTTTCTGTGCGATGGCTCTTTATTAGCTCGTGGTGCGGCTGCCTGGACAGCTGGTCCCTGCCTGGCTTCACCCGCTCCCGGGTGGCCCAAAGAGGCGATGCAGCTTGGAAGGACGCGCCCATGGGGATGGGCACCCCAGGGACCCCGGGCTGTTTCAGATGGAAGTTGATGAGGTCACAGCCAGCACAGCCGGATCCCTGAGGCTTTGGGACAGCACTTGTCCCAACCAGTGGGCAGGCTGGGCAGGACAGTTCCACCTCGCCCAGGTACCAGCGAGGGGATGGGATGGGAGTGAGAACTGGACACAGAGGCCTCTTTTGACCCTGACAAAAGAGAGGGGGACTCATTCTGGAAATGGCAGCAGGGCAGGGCACACCAAGGCTGAGCCAGCAGCAGCTTGAGCAGGACCATCCTACTGGCAGTAAAACGCCAGTGGTGGGCGGGAGCCGGGCTGCGGGCATGGGGGGTGCCGGCTGCCCTGGGCTGGGGGAGAGCCCCGGCGAGCAGTCCAGGGCCTGGCTCTGGGCAGGACACAGGTTTTCATTCTGCTTTTCAGGGCCCACACTGGGCACTTCCCGCCAGGTTTATTATCATTAATACTGTTAGGCCCACATTAATGAGTGCACGTGAACAAAATGCCTGTTGCTGTCATTTTTTCCAGGGCTGCAGCAGCAGTGGGGATGGAGAAACCACCCAGCCCGGCGGGAGAGTGGCAGGGCCAGTGGGCACAAACGCCTCGGCACAGGTTTGTGCTCCCATGGGATGCTCTCAGCGCGGCTGCTGACTGCAGAGACCCCTCCCCTCTGTCCTGAGGCAAACCTGGCACTTGTAGCAATAAGAGCTCTGTACGTAAGGGTTACACCTAGTGGATGATTAACGCTGATTAATGAAGCTCACAAAGCTGGGGCTGGGGTTACTGCTGGTTCACAGCAGGGCGAGTGCTAAGCATGGGGGCCTGAAAGGCTCTGCAGCCGAGGGTTGGGCAATGGGTCCCAGCCCCCCCTCTGAGCACAGGGTGCCCCATCCAGTCTGTGACTGAGACTTCCACAACTGGGCAGAAATGGCCTCAACTGGAAGGGACTGGTTTTACTTGGCATTTGCTTTAGCTGGGCTCTCGGTGTGATGGTTCTCTAGGTAAACAATCTGGGGGGGCTTTTCAGAGGGGCAAGGTGGTCTGGGGCTCTGGAGGTCCCATGGCAAAGCCAGGCTCGCTGCTGGGGCTTCTTCAGAGGAGTTCAGCGAGTCTGAGTCTTCAGAGGAGATGCTGCTCTGGCTGGAAACCTGGAAGTACTGGGTGGCTTCTGCCCGCTTTTCTGCAGGCCCAGTGTGCGTGCCAGGGCCTGAGAGAGTGCCACAGGGTACGGCAGTGGGACAGGACCGGTCAGCTCCCGGGCCACGCGCCCGTGGAGGCAGGGTGAAGGCGCGCCTCTGGGCGGGCTGGCTGCGCCCCCGGGCCAGGGGTCCTGCAGCACCCAGGCAGGCTCTGCTCTCGGATCTGGGGAGGGAGGTGGCAGCAGGGATGTGGTGGGCAAAGACACGGTTGCCCTCTGGCCCCTGCGGGCAGTGGGGCTGCAGGGAGCTCGGCTCCGCATCCAGTGCAGGGCTGGGAATGCTGCCAGCCTGGGGCTGTCCTGGTCCATGGTCGCTGGGCACTGGCTGCTCTGCCACCCCCCGGCCCTCCGACGCTGCTGGCTCGGGGCTGGGGGCTGCTTTGTGAGGGGCTTCCTTGCAAGGGACTGCAGACCCCGAGCTGGGGGAGCTGAAGGCATCTCCCTTCCCATCGTCTTCTGCTCCCCAGGCCTCCTGCAGCTCTGCCAGCATCTCCTCCAGGATCCGCCGAGTCTCCTGGTACCTGTGCCATGCCTCGGTCCAGGCCACCAGCCCTTGGCTGCTCTGCATCCTGCACACCTGAGCCTTCATCTCCTGCAGCTTCTCCAGGGCAAACTCCGCTGACAGCTTCTGGAAGGAGCTCTGCAGGCACTGCAGCGCCTGGCCCTCCCCGCGCTTCGCCCGCGCTGAGCACTGCCTGCAGTGCAGCTTCAGCCCCGTGATCTGGAAAAGAAGGGATGAGTGGCTGCTTTTGTGGCTGCGCAGCTGGCACTGGGTCCTGCCGGACGAGACCCCGCGCACCCACCTTGCTGGAGAAATGGCTGAGCTCCTGCAGCAGCTCCTGCTCTGCCTCGCGTCGCTCCACCTGCCTGTGGAAGCTCAGCAGCTTTGCCTGGAAAAGGGCAGCAGCCGCCTGGAAGGGATCTGCCTCGGGGAAAGCCGCGTCCCGGACCTCAGCTGCCTCCTGGCACAGCGCCAGGCCACGCTGGTACTGAGCCTGCAAGGACAGCAGGAAGGGACAAGCTCTGCGCTCGGGGAACGGCGCTGACCTGCTGCACTGGGCTGTGCGCGGGGCAGCACTCAGCATTGCTACCAAAGCTACAGGGGAAATGTTTCTGGGCAAATGGGAAGAAACAGGAAGAACGGGGATTCTCAGCCTCTCTGCTGTGTCCTGGCTCAGCTCCAAATGCACAAAACACATTGTCCTGTCCTGAGCGGAGCCACCTCACTTCGTCCTCCCTGCGGTGCACGTAACTAAAGGGCCTCCATAGGTGTGGGGTCTGGTACCTCCCAGAGATCTGGGAGGAACAGGTCCTTGTCACCACGGTATTCGTTGTCCGCTGGACATCCAGACCCTGCGGCCTAGCCTTGTGGGAGGAAGGGGCTGTGAAGGAACAACAGCTCCAGCCCAAAGTGCACCGAGGAGCAGCAAAACCACTGCCCTCACCAGAGCAGGGCTGCCCAAAGCCCTGGCAAAGCTGGGCATGGAACCTGCAGCCTGATCCAGCCACCTGGCATCCAGCTTTGCCCAGAAGCCTCATTTCAGACCTGGGGGATCAGGGCTGATTGTTGTCAAACTCAGTAATGATGTTTGAATGATTCTAACTCAGCATTTTCAGTTTTGGCTGAGTACCAGGGAGGGGCTAGAGCCACCCAACAGTGCTGCTGGCAGCGATTCGGGATGCGTGGGACAGAAAAGCCCCTCCACACGTACTGTTGCCTGGATGAAGAAGTCGTTACACTGCTCAGCGGGGCCGTGGAAGCTGTCGGGGCTCCACTCCTCGGCTCCCATCTCCTGCAGCCGCGCTGCAGCCTCCCCATCCAGCCAGCGCCCGAGCTGCAACAGAGGACACAGACGAGCGTCAGGCGGGACCGGCAGCAGCACTTCCCGACACCTCCCTTTCCTTCTGCGACCGGGGCAACCCATCCCAGGCGTGGGTACGCATGGTCACCTCGTAATGAAAATCAAAGCTCAGGGAATCCTGTTATTCTCTGGACTTCCTTCATCATCAAACCCCGAGGAAATGCGCCCCAAATGCACAGCTGTGGGAACACTTCAGAGGACAACTTCAATTTGCTGCACCCAGAGTGGCACCCCAGGGACACCCAGCTCACCTTGCTGAACTTGGCCTCGAGCTCCCGGATCTTTTGGAGGAACTCCAGGCGCTCCAGGCGGCTGTTGGACTGGGACACCAGGTCATGAAGGTCTTCCTCCAGCTGGCTGTACAGCCCCTCGGCCAACTCCATGCTGGTCCTGGTGGTTGGGGAGGACAGAGGCCATCAGTGCTGGGTGCCACCATGCAAGCTGCTCCTGAAGGCACCGGCTGAGGCAGCCCTCTGGCGGGCAGGAGCCTCTGGATAAGGCACATCCCTGGAAGCCAGCACTGGCACGTGGCCTTGGGGGCAGCCAAGGGAGTGGATGGGCAATGACCCAGCATGTGCAGCTGGTGAGAGCCTGTCAGGTGGCCAGGATCCGACCAAGAGGGCTCCTGCCCGCCCGCCTGCCTCTTGCACCCTCAGAGCCCACCCTGGACAAGAGGGCACCCCCTGGGGTGCATGGGACAGGGGGCTTTGGGTCCCAACACCTCCCTGTCCTATGGAGCAAGACGGATGTCAGGGAAAACCGGATGGAAAAGCGCTGGCTGTTGCTGTGGCGCAGCCCAGCTGAGAGAAGGGAGCAGAAGGGGGCAGTGGGATTAGTGCTGCCTGCGCGCGCAGAGCACCGGCGGAGTGCAGCATCGCCCGACCAGTGTGGCATCGCCAGACAAGAGCAGAGCAGCCCTGCCGGGCACGTGAGGCACTCCCAGGTGTGCAGCATTGCCAGGTAAGTGTGGCACTGCCAGCCACGTGTGACATCACCAGGCAAGTGCAGCATCGCTGGCCGCACGCGGCAGCGCCGGGGCTTGGCCCCATCTAGTGGCTCTCGCCGTGGCCAGCGCAGAGGGCTCGCTGCCGGCCTCGCTGAGCAGCCCCAGAGCGTGGTCCTGGGGCAGGTGACCCTCCCAGTGACCCGCGTGCCTTCCCCAGCCAAGCGGATGGGAAATCCTGCCGAGGGTTGTCCGAGACGTGAGCTCCAGGCCCAGAGGGGATTTCAGGGCAGGAGGGAGCACAGCGCCAGCTGCAGCGCCAGCTGGGCAGAAGCTCATGGGCACCGGGCTGTCCCAGGGAAGGTGGCTCTGTCAGGCAGCAGAGGCTGGGGGTCCCTGGCACTGCCACCCCCTCCTACCTGATGTCGGGCGAGGCGCTGAGCCGGGCGGCCTCCCTGCGCAGCCTGGCCAGCACGGCCCCCCCCTCGCGCTGCACCTGCACCAGCTGGGGGTCACTCAGCACCCTCTGCATCAGCTCCTGGTGCCGCCCGATGCCCATGGCCACGTCCTGCGGAGGGAGGGTCGGACACGCGCATCACCTGGGGCCTCCTCTGGCAGCTCCCAGGCCAGCACGGGGGGGGGGCAGAGGGGGCAAGGGACAGCCCTGCGGCCGGGAGGGCTAGAATGCTGTGTGCTGGCCTGTGGACGGACTCTCTGGAAATGCCTTTGACTTGTGGTGCCAGCACCGTGTTACCTGCGTCCCCGCTGGCGTGTCGGCGTGCCGCAGCTCCTGGATGCAGCTCTGCAGCAGCTCCAGCGCCTGCCTGAGCCCGGCCGTGAAGGGGTGCAGTTTCTGTGGGTGGGACACAGCGCATCAGTGGGGCCGGGGCAGCAGGGCAGGAGGGCACCCTGCGCATGAGGAGGAGCAGTGCCAGGCCAGAGCAGGGAACACTCCAGGGCACCCAGGTAAAGCCAAGGAGGAAAGGAGCGTGGAGGTGGACAGGCAGCTGCAGGCAGCGTGGGTCGGAAGCAGGAACGAGGGGGTTGCTCTCCTGCCCTCCGAGCTTTCCTTCCCCTTCCTCTCTCCTGGTCTGTCGCTTTTCCAGGGATGCCCATGAGACACAGAGGCCACAGTGGGGACAGAGGGGCGCGTGGGGAGGTGAGGCGATGGCTAATGGCGTGATAACACACACCTGGAAGAACTGAACCCACTCGCCGTGGCAGTAGGGGAAGGAGCCGTCCAGCTCCTGTGTCAGCTGGGAGTTGTCGACGTAGCGGCCCAGAGCCTTCAGCGACGCCAGGGTCTCCACCTGTGGGGCACGGGGCTCATGAGCTCCATGGGCTTGTGCCAGCTCCCTACCCAGACACATGCCCTCCTCCCCTGAGCACCCTGCCCTGTTAATCCAGGTGGCCCTGGGAGTGCTGTGAGCCGGCTGGGCCGATGGCATCCCGCAGCAGCTCTGCTTGGAGCATCTCCTGGCAGCTCTGAGGTGTTTGAATGCGCAGGAACCGGCTGCAACAGCCAAGCCAGGTGATCTGGCTCGTTAATATTTCACATTACACTAATTAAACTGAGCAGCACTAAAAGAACAATAAACCCTTTCAAGATCAGATTTGTTATCCCTGTGCCTGCCCACTGGCAGTAACTGGGAAATGCCTGGCTGCCCGTGGGCAGCTTTTGCCCGCCTGCACAGCCCAGCGACCTTGAGGGCCTCATCCTGACCGAATGTGAGGTCCTGCCCCTCGAGTGCCGCTCTGCCCCCATCCCCAGGCAGGGGAAGTGGGGGCTCCAAGCAAGGGACGGAGGATCCCTGCAGTGGGAGACTCCTTTCCCCCTGGCTGTGCTCTTGCCACAGGACCCAACGCAGGGACACGAGGAGGGGACAGGGCCAAGCTCACCTGCACCCCGGGCAGCCTCTCGCGATGGGCGAGCAGCTCCTTCTCGGCCAGCAGCAGCACGGTGTGGATGCAGCCCGGAGAGACGCTCTGCGAGAGACAGGGAAGATTCACCCGGCAAACCCCATGGCGCAGCCCCCAGGTACCTGTGGTGATGCCAGGGCTTGGTTGCCCAAGGCAGCTGAGACCTGTGAGCTCATCACAAAGGAAAAGGCTCCCGAGCTCTCTGGCGTGGGAAATGCAAATGGGTCAGTGAGGCCACAACTCCATCCCATCCCCCAGCTCCCTGGCAGGATGGACCCATGGACAGAGCCTCGTGAGCAAACCCATTTGCTCACACCAGTGATGCTTTTCCATGCAGGAAGTACCGGGATTGGCACAGGGTTTATCGGACACGCTGCAGCCGAGCATGGAGCAGAAAGAGGCACAGGGTGGGGCACTGCGGTGGGGAGGACATCATGGCCCCCCAAGACAGCGCAGAGCCCTCCCGTGGCACCGGCATGGGAACCCTGCCGGGATGGGTCAATGGCCCCGCAGAGCCGGTTCCAGGTGAGTTCAGCTGGCGCAGTGCTGAAGGGCTTGGGGCACGCTGTGGTGCCAGCGATGGCGGGGCTTGTGCAGGAGCCCTGGTGTGGGGCTGGGAAGGCATCTTTGGTCCCAAACTGCTGGTGCCTCGTGCCTGGCGCTCGAGGAGCTGGAGAGATGCAAGTGCTGGGTGTGAGCTTGGTTTGGGCTCTGGGGTCTCTGTGCCCTGCTGGGGCAAGGTCTGCACCACTGCAGGTGTGCTCAGAAATTAGAGACTGATCAGCAACTCGGGGAACAAAGTGGCCATTGCTTAAGTACTGCGAGACCTACAGGGAGTCAGGAGCCAGAGGAGGAAGCAGCAAGAGAGCTGTGGGTGCAGGGCAGGGACCCTTGAAGGGCAGCAGCGCTGGCTCCCGGCAGGGACTCCCAGAATGTCCGAGGCACGGGCACACGGAGCCGGGCGTACCTGGGCAGAGCGGAGGGCCGAGAACAGGACAGGAGCAGGTGGCTGCTTCCTGGCATCCACCACGATGGTGAGCCCGCTATCCTTCATGTCCCGCCTGGCAGGGGAAATGGAGCAGGAGGCAGATTGCTCTGGTTAGAGGTAGCATGTGAGGTGTGTGTGGGGTCCCTCTGCTCCAGCAGGACCCACTGGAAGCCTCTCTGACAGCTCTGTGCCCCCTGGCAGCTGGGTGAGGGTTGGCAGGAACCAGGAGCTGCAGGCAATGGCCTCATCCCCATGGGATGCCCCAGCCAAGGGAAGCGCCAGGGGGACCCAGGGTCCTCAGGGCTGGCTGCAGCAGGGACATGGGACACGGTGGGGACCGCATAGGATGCACCCAAAGCAGCACAGACAGGATGCTGGGCATCCATTCTAGCTTGGCCTGGGGGCTGCCTGGGACCCCAATGCTGGGAAGCAGCTGAGAGGTCCTAGCAGCTCCTCCTGGTGCTTACCTGGGGAGGGAGCAGAGGTAGAGGACGAGCCTCGCCAGCTCGGCAGCCGAGCACCACGCAGCTCCCCAGGCACTGCCACTGGTGCTCACCTGGAGCAGGGCCCTGCCCAGCCTGTCTGAGCTCCCTGCGGGGAAAGAGGTGAGTGACCCCTCCAGCAGCCACCGCCAGCTGCAGAGCCCAGCCCTGAGCAACCCCCAGAGGGGCTGGGGCTCCCATCGGCCTCTGCTGCTGCTCTGCCAGCAGAACGGCTGCCAAGGGGCATGGGAGCCGACTCTGCCCCAGCTCACCTCGGGGGGCTCAGCCACCCCAGTGCAGGCCCCCCGCTCCCTCCAGAGGGGCAGTGCCAGCCCATGAGGGCTCCCAGCACGAACACTGGCCCTGGAAATGCCAGGGCAGAGCTGCTGGGGACGTTTTTCCTGAAAAAAAAGATGGTTTTGTCACTGTTTTTCAGCTCTTGAGAAAGAAAAGAAGCCAAATGTTTAGTGTTTGGCAGCGAAGAGCTGAACGGCTTCACTGGTGAGGAATGGTGTGGGAGGGCTCAGTGCAGCTGGAGCTGGGGCAGCTGCTCGGCGCAGCCTGCTGCCTTTAGGATTTTCATTTTTTTGCCCAGCTGAAAGGAAATTTTCTGCCTGGGGGCTTTCTGGCCTCCAATGAAGCCTAAAAACCTTCCTCCAGAAAACCCTCTCCCGAAGCACGGTGTTGGCCTCTACCAACACCCCAGAGGTCTCGTGGTACCTGGCAGGCACACGATGCCTGAGTGCAGCAACCCGGCGTGCAGGTCCTGCCAGCCTGGCGGCTCCCGGCCAGGGCTGCTGGACACGGGGGTGCTGTTCTTGCAGACGGTGCTTTCCATGGACCTGTCCTCTGTGGGGGCAGCGGCTGCCGTGTCCAAACCTGCTGGTGGGGACAGAGGAGCTGGCAATGAGGAGAGAACTGTGAAAGCCCCTGGACAGCTGCCACGGCCCCACTCGGACAGTACCTTTCCCAGCTGGCTTGGCTCTGCCCATCCTGGGCGAGTAAATGGCCGACACCTTCTTCCAGGCACTTTCGTTCTGGCTGGTGGCTCTTTCAACTCCAGGGGCTGCCCCGAGCCGTGGTCCCTTCAGGAAGGAGAATTTGTGGCCAGGGGCTGGGGATAGCCGGGGGCTGCCCTGTTGTGTCACCACCTGCGTCCTGGGACTCGTGCTGTGGGGACGGTGGGCAAGGAGCGTGGGGCTGCTGGTCCCCCTCCTGTGCTGAGCGGGGGTCTCATGGGGAGTGGCATGGGGCGGCTCAGGGCTAGGGCCATCCGGCTCCTCCAGGATGGCTGCCATTAGCCCGGGGCCAAAGCTCACCGGGTTCTGCAGCGCAGCCAGGTAGGAGTCGCGATGGCGGCACCGCGGGCCATGTGGCCCCGGCTCTCGGCTCAGTCTCTTCCCCAGGCAGGGGGTGCAGGGACCCTCCTCTGAGCCTGATGCCTCCTGGCACAGCCAGGTCCCTGTCCCCAGTCCCCCGTTTGCCCAGGGAAGTGTTGCCTCGGCCCCAGTCCCCATCGGCTGCGCCATGTGGGCAGGCGGCAGGGACTTGGCCAGGAGCCCCAGCTGCTCCTGGGAGAGCTCCAGCAGGTCCACGTACTCCCCCGCCAGGTTCTGGCTGACGATCTCGCAGAGGCTGGGCACGGCCAGCGTGGACGGCTTCTTCTGCAGCCCGGCCTGGTCCACCTTGATCAGTCCTGGGTACCGCCCCTGGCCTGGCTTCCGAGAGGTGTCTCTGCAGCCCGGGATGGTGCCCGTGACTTTGCCATAGGGCAGTGTGGTGTCTGCCGTGCCATGGGGTGCAGGAGTGCGGGGTGCTGACGGCTCAACTGCAGGGTCAGGAGCAACGCTGTGCTGGGTCCCACTGGATGCTCCACCAGCTCCCATCTTAGGCTTCTCAATGAACTCCGGCGTGGCAATCTTGCTCCACGGCAGCGGGGTGATGCCGTTCTCGGTGGCCACTAGGCAGGTGTGGAGAGGGACCCTGGTGTGGTCACCATTGATCTCCTCCAGCCACTCGTTAGTGAAGAGCAGCGCGTAGGCGGCCTCGGGGACAGGCGTCTCCTCCACCATGCGCAGGTCGCGGGAGAGGTGCTTGACGGTGATGCGAGCCGCGTGCTCCTCGCAGGGCTCCGCTTGCAGGTAGAAGTCCCCGGGGCGCAGCAGGAGAGGGTTGAGCGGTGCGAGGTGGACAACCACTTTCTCGTGAAGACACAAGGGCCAGCCTTCATGGAGAAAGATGCAGTTAAAGTAGGGAGCCTGGGAGGGAGGAAGAACACAGCACGTGAACGAGGGCCCCTGCCCGCTCCGTACTCTCCCTGTCAGTCCCGCACACCTGTGCTGCCCAGCTGTGCGCTTCCCACGATGGGGACTGAAGAGCTCAGTGACCTGACAGGATGTTCCTGAGCTGAGCCAGCACAGGGCACTGCAAGCCCACCCCAAGCCTGTGCAATTCCTGGGGTGCTGTGTGCTACCCCCGTGCTAAGAGAGGAATCCCCTGCTGGAACCCCTCCAGGGTGAGACAAAGTGACCCAGGAGTCCCCCCACCCTCATTGCCCTTGTCCCCATCCCGGGAGCCGGGCACAGTACGGTCCCCTCTGCCAGGAGGGCATGGGGATGCGGAGAGGGAGTCAGCAGCTTGGGGCAGGGCATGGCCATGCAGACATCCCCCTCCAGGGCAAACCCGCCTGAAGTGGGAATGGGGCAGAGGGCACCGTGGCGCGGGGGAGCGCGGGCTTACGCAGGCTGCCTGCCGCACATGCTCGAAGAGGCGCTTGGCGGGGATGAGGAACTGGAGGAGGCAGCAGAGCCCGTCTCCCCGGTAGCTGGTCTCCAGCAGCCGAAACACCTGGCCTAGCACCGTGGGGGCCGTGGCCTCAAACGGGGGGTACAGGGCCTGGAGGGCACTCTGCACCGCCGCGTCCAGCGAGCCAGCGTCCTGTGGGAGGAAAGCGTCGCTGCTGGGGAGAGCAGCCCTGCAATGGGATGCCATCACCCCCGTGGCGCCTGTGCCTCCACACTGCACCGTGCCTCCGCCAGCTTCCTGGGACACCCACGCTGGCAATGCCACCGAGCTGGGGGGCTCCAAACCTCCCCGGGCTGGAAACTGGGGAGGAAGCAGGCATAGAGCACGCCAAGTATTGCGCAGCCGGGGTGCACAAGCACAGCTGGGTCTAGTTCCTAGCGCTGGGCTGTGGTTTTAAGGAGGCCAAGATGAGCCCCAAGTGTGTCCTGCCGCCTCGCTCGGGAACACTGGCCGTGCGGAGGCGGAGGAGCCACAGCAGCCAAGGGGTTAAACCCAGCCAGACAGAGTGTGGGGATGTGCTCATCAGCTCCTGGAGGAATGCAGCGGATGGGAGGAAGGACAAACATCTGAGGGTGGATGGAGTGGTTTGGGTCAGAGTCATCCTGAATTCAAAATGAGTCCTCCCAGTGTTTGCTGGGAAGCGCTTGCCAGGTTACAGCCCTCTCCCCACGCTGCTGCCAGACCGGGGCGGGGACACCCGGTTTGTGCCACACGTGAACTGGCAGTTCTGGGTTTGATTGCCCAGCTCTGCAAAAGACATCGGCTGTGTCGCCCCAACTGCCACAGCGGGCAAAGGGCCATGTTATAGGTAGTGCAGGGATGGTACAGGCATGGCTACCAAAAGGAGCCCACGGGCAAGTGGGGAAATCAGAGACTTCCCAGCTCCTCGGGGTATTCCTGTGGGAGAGGCTCAGAAGAACAAGTCAGGCTGGGCCAATGGCCCCTTTTCTGCTGGAAACGGTGCTGCTGGGCTCTGGGGGGGAGGGGGGCAGGATCAGGCCCAGCCTGGCCACCTGGGCACCTGCCGCTCCAAAGCAAGACGTCTCTTTTCCTCATCCTGCGGAGTGTGGTGCGTGCTACCTCTGCCAGCTGCCAGCACCGAGGAGACCCTTGCTCTGCCACCATCAGTAGCGCACTGCAAAACAAAGCCCATCACCTGGGGCTGGGCTCCAGAATTAACGGCAGAGGTGAGCCCCGGGGTGAGCATCACATCCAGCAGCCAGGGAAGCAGCCAGGCCCGGTGCCTTGAGCAGCCACAGCTCGTCATCGTCCCCGTGCTCCTGCACAGGCACCTGGGAAGGCAGGTGGGGGCAGCTAAAGGTGGGCATTGGTTCCGGGCAGGTAATCCCTGGCTTGGGAGCCCATACAGAGAAAAAGCGGCCTTGGTCAATTCAGCTTAATTAGCTTTCATGAGCTTTAGCTAAAGCACTTTGCAGTCATGCTTTGGTTAATGCTTGACTTTTCTCCGTGTTTCCACACAGAGATCTTCTGCCCTTGGGCCTGGCAGGAGAAGCCACGTGGCCTGGGCAGAGCAGGAAGACAGCAATGCCCATCCCGATGCCCTGATCTGCAAGCGCATTCCCTGCCCGGCTTCCTGCACTGGGGCTGCTGGACTGCTGCTCTCCTGACACTTGGTCTTTGCACAATTCCTAGGAGAGACAATAGACCTTGCTCTGGAAAAGCTCTGGGCAGGGTAATGCCCAGCTCCCGTGGGCTCTGGCACAGCTGCACGTCCCAAGTACTGAGTCCAGCTGGGTGCCCGCCACGTCCCTGCCTGGCACCACCGAGCTCAGCTCCTTCCCCGCTCCAGCCTAGAGGTGAGAAGCCGCCGTTTGCAGGAGCAAAGGGGGATCCGTGCGGCTCCTGATGCTGCCACGAGAGATGGGCTGAGATGGGCCAGCACTGCTTGCACTGCCTGTGCCAGAGCCCCTGCCCAGAGTCACCCTTGCGCAGCCCTGGCACATCCCAACACCAGCTCTTGGGAAACCAAATGAAACTCTTACTCATGTGGCACTGATAGAAAAGCAAAAGGAAACAGAAAGAGGAGCCAGGTCCCCTGAGACCCAGGCTGCCAGGGCTCTGCTCCGGGCAGGCTGTGGCCGCGGGGCGATGAGCAACCCCCGATGTGGCCGTGCTGCCAGGGAGGGCTGTGCAAGGAGGGGGGTGCAGACTGTGATCCCACATGGCGATGGTGCACGCTTCCAGCGGCCCCATCCCATAGCCACCGTCTCTCACAACACTGTGTCCCCAAACCCCCGCAGCCTCCTCTGGCTGCAGCACACGCGGCACATGCAGTGTGCGCAGCCCAGCCCTGCACCTTGCCAGCTGGGGAGGAACACCCAGAGTTTGGGTAAACCAGCTGGGATAAACTGGGGGTGTCTGCGGGAGGGGACAGCCCTACTTGCAAGGAGGAAAAGGAAAATATTCTAAGCCACGACCAAAATGCCACAGCCCAGGGACGCGCCAGAGGATGGATCGACTGAATAACAACACCGCTCCCCTGTCAATGGAATAAAACCGCCCAGGATTCCGTCCAGCGGGACCGTGCGAGCCAGCATCGGGAGAGAATGATGGACTGGTGGCAGCACCAGACACAGACTTATCTCCCCGTGCTGGGGGATATTTTGGCCTGGAATGACTAAAACCATTTTCATTGCGTGTCACAAAGCCCTTCGTGGCTGGGAGAGGTGTTGGGGTAACCACAGCGCTGCCTTAGTGGGAGAAGCGGGGGGCCAGACCGTTAGGAATCCAAAAGCAACCAATTAGCCCAGTCCTGCGCCAGCTGCGAGGCAGAACCGAAACAAAAGGCATTAGGGAGCATAAGGAGATTTACATTTGCAAAGCTATTTCCATTTTAATAAGCCAAAGTGCTGTTAAATGGAGATTGATATTTCTCCCGAAATACCCATATTTTCTAAAGTGGTTTACAGCAAGACGAGCAGGGCGTTGGTGTTTTGGTGCTGGAAAGTTGTTTAACTCTACCCAAAGCCACAGGGTGACTCAGCTCCAGCTCCTTTCTCCCTCCTGCTCAGGAAGGATTGAGGTTGGAGTGCCAGGACGAGCCCTGAATATCAATTCCTCTCCCCCCGCTGCAGCCCCCGCTGTCAGCAGCTTTGGCAGGGAATGAAGCAAACGCTAATGAAGAGCCCCAGCCTGGCAGGGTGGGAGGCCCACGCTCCACACAGCATTGCTGGGCAGCCCAGGGCAACAGCACACGTAGGGCTGCGGTGACGAACAGGATGGGCAGCCCGGGCACGGTCTACCAAGTGCCCTGTGCCTGCACGCCAGGCTCGGTTCATGCAGTAGCACCCACTGCCGCACCCCATCCCGCAGCCAAACTTGGCGGCAAAGTCTGAGCATCTCAGGCTGCAGCCCCGCACGCACCTGCCCGAGTGGCTGACAGCCACCTCCACCTTTGCACCCACACTTCACATTTGCACCCACCCACTGCCTTTGCATCTGACCTGTGCTGTTGCTCCCAACCTGTGCCTTTGGACTCACCCCCCACCTTCACACCCACCCCCCACCTTTGCAACCCACCCTCCACCTTTGCAACCAACCCTCCACCTTTGCACCAGACCTGCATTTTCACACCTGATCTGGTCACCCCTCCCAACCTGCAACTTTGCATCTCACCTGCGCCTTCACACCCAACTTCCACCTTCACGCCTCACCTGCCCCTTTGCACCCACCCTCCACCTTCGCACCCACTCTCGACATTTGCATCCAACCTGCACCTTTGCACCTGACCTGCACCTTTGCAACCACCCTCGACCTTCGCAGCCCAACCTCCTCCTTTGCACCTGATCTCCACTTTCGCACCCGACCCTCTGCCTTTGCAGCCACCCTACACCTTCGCACCCGACCTGTGCCATTGCTCCTGACCTGCCCCTTCGCACCCGCTCCTGCCATCACACCCAACCCCCCCCAGCCTTCACACCCACACTCCGTGTTTGCACCTCACCTGCACTTTTGCTCCCAACCTGTGCCACTGCTCCTGAACTCCCTCTCAGCACCCAACCTGAACCATTGCCCCAGCCACTGCCTTCGCGCCCACCCTCCAGTTCTGCAGCAGACCTGCACTTTCACACCCTACCTGCACCTTTGCCCCCCACCCCCTCCCCCGCCATCCCTCCGACCCCCCCGGTTCTGAGGAGCGCCGGGGCCCCAAGGCTGCAGACGGGGCGGCAGCGCGGGGGGGCGGCAGCGCGGGGGGGGGCAGCAGCGCCGTTACCATGTCCCGGGTGCCGGAGGGGCGGGGGTCGCGGCTCCGCCCGTCCCGTCCCGCGTCCTTGCCGAGGGTTCCGCTCCGGGGGGCTCTGCCCGGCCCCGGCGCCTCCCGGGCTGGGGAGGGGGGGACACGGCCCCGGCCCCGGCCCCGGCCCCGGCGCCTCCGGCGGGAGGGGAGAAAGAGGGGAAAGAAAGAAAGAAAGAAAAGGCGAAGAAAGAGCGAGCGCGGTGGGGCGGGAGGGGAGGGGGAAGGGGAGGAGGGGGCTGCGGGGGCGGCTCGGGCTGCTGGGACGGGACTGGGAACTGGGACGGGACTGGGAACGGGATCGCGACTGGGAACGGGACGGGACTGGGAGTGGAACTGAGACTGGGAAAGAGACTGGGACTGGGACCGGGACTCGGACTGAGGGTGTAACTGGGACTGCGAACGGGACTAGGACTAGGACTGAGGCTGGAAATGCGAACTGGAACCAGGACTGGGACGAGGGCTGGGATCGGGAGTAGGACCAGGACGGCCTCTGCTTTCAGGGAGCTCCCCCACCCTCCCATCCCCCCATCGGGTGCCCCGAGGCGGCAGCTCCTCCCGGGGAGCCCCCGCGCCTCCTCCTCCCCCCTCCCTCGGGTATCCCGAGGGGGCGGACAGGGGCGGGGGGCGGTGCTGGTTCCATCCCCCGGGGAGTATGGGGGGCGGCGGGGGGGGCTGAGACCCCTGGAGAAAAAAGCCGTGCGGGGGGGCCTGCCGTGTTCCCACGGAGCCGCTCCGGGCAGCTCCTGGCTGGGGGGGGGGGGTGCTGCACAGCCCCGAGGAAATGGGAAGGAGCTTGTGCGTGTGTGTCTGTCTGTCTGTGTGCGGGCATTCCATGTGCAGGTTTCCGTGTCCCTGTGTGTGTGCCCGCACGCAGGCGCGTGCTGTTTGTGGTGGCTTCCCTCTTGTTCAACAACCCCAGGCCGGTGTTGATGGGAACCATCAGGACGGGTTTGTGTTCAACCAGAGCACGCAGCACAGCTCCGAGTTCTCGTTTCTGGTTTGGCCTCAAAGGCACTGCAGCAGCAAAGTGTCTCCTGGCTCTCTGGGCGTTTCAGTGATGGAAAGTATCTACTTGAAGGCAGAATTGTGTGATTTAGCAGGCAGACGTCGTACAGAAACAGCGTTAGAGCCAAGGCCACAGTTTGGTCGTTCCCATCACAACCGACTGCTGCTCACACAGCTCTCCCATCCCCAGCCCAGCTCTCCTGGCTCCTCTCACCCTGCTCAGGCTGGGGGTTTGCTCGCTGCCGTTCTCATGGGCTCAAGGACAGGACCCAGGACGGGCAGGATGGCCGCAGCGTGGGCCGCGAGCTGCCCGGGCAGCCGGGATAAGGAACACTTGTGCAGGGGTCAGCTCACAGCCAAAGGACACGCTGTGCAAACAAGCCGAGACGGGAGGAGGTGCAGCTGGGCTGGAGCGAGGACGGCGCCAGGGAGGCCTTTGCGTTCACTTCCCATTTCCCTGGGAGCTGGCGAGAGCCCTGTTGTCACCAGGACAGATCACGAGTGCTGCAAGGGCTCAGGCGGCCTTGCTGGGTGGGCAGAGGCTGCGTGGGGAGCGGGGCTGGGGCGCCCAGCTGCAGCCCATCCTGTGGCTCCAGCCCCGCAGCTCCATTCCGGGCTGGCCCTCCGCTCAGGCCCAGTCCGAGCCCCTAATGCAAACTGGGGCCTGCTGGGCCAGTGCCTCCCTTCCCCAGCAGCGGCCAGTTACCCCTCTAATTGCCTTGGTTCACATACTCAACTTCAGCCTTTTTATAGTTTCACTGAGTGTGAGGGGAGTGTGAGCTCATGCTCTGATCTTCTTTAATTGCCTGGTTACTCTGAAAAGTTCCCGAGATTTGGTTTCTGCGCCTCCTGGCAGGCACCGGGGCTGGGCGAGGAGGCTGTGGGCAGGAGGGCAGCAAGACTGGCCGGATCCTGGAGGCAGGCAGGATCCCCCCATGGCACCGGGACTGGTGAGCGGAAAGGGAAGGGTGTGAAGCTGAGCCCAGTGGGACCCCACCAACCTGGCACTGTGGGGTGCCTGAAGGCAGTGATGCCTTGCTGGGGTCCTGGGGTGCCTCTTATCAGCTGTGCTAAGCCAGCCCACCCTGCAGGTGCCTGGATCCAGCCCTACCTCCCTGCAGCGCCCCCCAGCAGCTGCCCTGCCCTCCCGCTGCCCTGAGACCACCAGGCTGGGAGGGGGGAGTCAGGGTGCTGGGGACCAAGCCTGTCCAACAGAAGGCAGAGCTTCTGGGGCCTCCTGACCCCATGAGCTCACCCTCCTCTTCTGTTCCCTTTATCCATGTCCTGTTTGTCCTGAGCAGCTGCTGGACAGACTGCCTGTGGCCTCCTGCCCTGCCCCTCTGACAGCACAGAGCCACCATTCAGTTCCCCCAGGCTCTGCCCGAGGTCACCATTCCTGCATTTTTATTTTTACTTTCCTGCAAAATCGCCCCCCTCAGCTCTCTGCGTCCCCTTTTGTGTCCTCCGAGGCCTCATGTCATGAGCTGGCGTGCTGAGAGAGGAGCCCGCCTGTCTGGGGGCGATGGCAGCCTCAGCGGATGGAGAAGACGCTCTGGCTGCAGTGCTGGTCCCTGGGGGACCCCCAGGATGTCACCATGGTGGAGGGAGGGCAAGGGTGGTGGGCCCAGCATCTGGGATGGGCTCTGAGGCTGGGCTCTTGCGGGGACCCTCATCGCTTGTAGCCGTGTCCCTGCACCCACTACCCAGTACCCTTGCCCACTCCTGTCTTGGTCCCCAAGTGTTTCTGTTTCCCTGGTTTTGATGCAGCAGTCGGGGCTGGCGTCAGCAGCGACCCCGCGCTGGCACAGAGCCCTCCTGGCTCCAGAACAGCTGATCCTACAGCTGGGAAAACAACAGCGGAGGAGCCCTTGCGTGTCCCCCGGCTGTATTTTCAGATGCTGCTGGATCAAAGGCTGCCAGGGACTGCAGGTGACAGGTGATCGTGGGCAGTGCCACGCTGGCAACGATCCCACACGCAGGAGCTGCAGGTCCCTCGCATCTTGATGCTGCCAACTTTTTGATGTGCTCTGGGTGAAGTCCCTGTGGGTCTGGCGACAGCCCTGGTGGCCACAGTTCCTGCCAGAGCCCTGTCCTGTCCCTGGCAGTGAACTTACCTGGGCTGGAAATGCAGAGAGGGAGGGTTTCTTTCTGGCTGTGGACTTCCCAGTTTCCCTCCCAGACCAGCCACATCGCTCCCGCTTTTCTTGCCAAGTCCCAGGGATTTCCCCTGCGTCTCCCCCACAGGGTTTGCAACCCCGGCTCTGCCGCAGTGAAAGGCTGGAGTGGCCGCAGCGATGCCGCTGGCAGCAACACACGCTGCCCGCGCCCTGGGGAATTCCCAGGGCCGTTGTGGCACCATGGGAAATGGATGTGGCTGGATTTCCTTGCAGAAGGCAGAGGTGTCTGGGTGCTCTCGCTCGCAGCCCAACGAGCAATATCGACTGCTGCACTGCCCTGCCCCACCAAAGGCCCTCCCGGGGGCATGGCCAGCCCTCACCAGGGGCTCAGTTGGGAAGGGGCTTGGTGCCCAGTGGACCCGAGCTGGTGGCTGCTGGGATGGAGCAAAGCCAGAGCCCAGCCCCTGAGGTCCCTCCAGGAGCCCCAGCAGGAAATGGCAGGGTGGTTTGGGCCATTGCATCACCCAGTAGACCCGGCAAGAGCTGTGGGCAGGATTTGGAACTGCTCCCACGTGCTGGGAGGGGGTGGGGGGGTGGCCAGAGGAAGCCCTGGCCTGAGGAGCCAGACAGAGGTGGCCTGGGGACAGCAGGGATGAGGTCCTGGGTGAGGGATAGCAGCAGTGCAGGAGGTGGATCTCCCACAGCTCCCTGCTCTCCTGGCCTCTTGGCTCCTGTCTGGCGATGGCCCTTTCCTCCAGACTAGACCAGCTCCAGCAGCACAAGGGCACCAGTGCTTCCCCAGGGCAACCACCTGCCAGGTGATGCCTTTTCCCCTCCGAAGGGTCAGGTCGGGCAGGATTTCATGTTCAACTCCCTGCTGTCATCCCTTGCACAAAGCACCACAAGAGCAGCCCGTGCTGTCCAGTGTCAGATGTGGCTTCAGCTGTTCCTTGCCAGTCACTGGGGTGTTTGCTCAGGGCTTGTGTTGTTTGAAGGGTGTTTTGAGTTCAGCTTAAATTTGCCCAAACCCACAAGGAAGTTGTTCTGGTTTTGCTTCCTCTCTGGGCTGCTCTCTGTAACATTTTGTTTCTCCTCATGGAAGAGGTGCTTCTTTCTCAATGCTCGTCCTGAAGGTTTTAAATACTGTTTCGAAACAGCCCTGCTGTGATGTGGTGTCACGGACGGAGGGTTTGGGGAGCTTCTCCTGTGCACCAAGCAAGACCCAGCGAAGAGCCGGTGATAACGGTGTCACAGCACCGTGGGGGCTGCCAGTTGGGGATCTGGCCCTTTAACTTTCTCCTCTGCTCTTGCCGCCCTCTCTCTGGGCAAACAGAGCTCTGTGCCCCTGGGAGGAGTTGGGGCTGGCACTGGTGGGAGGATCACAGCCCATGGATGCTGTCTCGGTGCCCATGGGACACGGCTCATCCCTGGGCTGTTTGTTCTGCTCCAGCAGGCACTGCCAGCACCAAACCTGCTGGATTGCTGTGTCATTTTTTTCCTGTCCTGCGTCTGAGAGCTGATGGCAAGTGTGGTGCTGCTTTCCAAAGCATTGGCCATGTATGCAATCCTGCTGGGGTTTTGCTGTGCACCTGCCCCGCAGCCTGCAAGTACCCCTACCCGGAACTCGGAGGAAGAAAGGCAGAGCAGGTCTGAGTGCCCCGATCTCTCCAACCGTGGGTGCTCCATGTGCCAGGTTCCTCCAGCATAGACACCAGACTCCACTCTCCCATCCCTCCGGGCCTCCTGGGGCTGCAGGGCTGGGGGCTGTACTTGAGCAATAGCTGCATTTCACGAGCTCCTGGTTCTGGGATGTCAGCCCTGGCAACCAGGACTTCCCTGGATCCAGCAGGAGATCTGCCTGCACCATCTGCTGTGGGTTTCCCGTGCCCACTCCTGTCACTTCCCCAATGAAAGTGAAATGAAATGAGAGGGAAATGAAAGTAAATTGAATAATTTCTCCTTCCCTCCCCTCCGTCCCAAGGAGAGCCTGGCCTTGCTCACCCTGGTTGGGGACCATGCGATGCTGCCCCTCGTCCCTGCCCACGCTCAGCTCCAGCCCAAGAGCTCGGCCATGGCGGGGCCCCAGGATTTTGGCACCTGGGGGTCATTCCCAATGCACCAGGTGCCTCCTTCCATGCACGGCTGCTCTGAGGGAGCCCCACGCCTGGGGTGGAGGAGAAGGGCACCCCTCTGGTCCAGATGCCTGGTGCAGGTGCTGCCCCTCCGATAGCCCTGCTGGATGTGGGGGCTAAGCAGCCGTATCTTGCCATCTTGCTGTGCTCCGAGGCTGCTCTGGTAACGCTACAACCGGATCGTTTGGCAGGCTCTGTGTCGGACGGGAACCCCATGGAACAGGGATGGGGGGCAGCAGGGCTGCTCCTGGCCATCAATTGGCAAAGGCAGAGCAGACAGAGAGGGCGTAACCCCATCAGCCACAGCTGGCAGAGCCAAACCCGTGTCCGCAGTAGGTCTACTTCACCAAGCCCCTTCTGCTGCTGCAGGTAGGGACCATTTGCACCTGATGGAGAGCTGCTAACTGAGCTGTTGCCTCTCAGTTGTTGTTATCCCTTCCCTGCCTGTGAGGAGCGGCACTGGCCATGCTGCTGAGTGCAGATGTGCTGTGCTGTACCACTGGCATGGATGGCACCGGTGCAAAGGAGGGGGCAGTGGCCCAGCAGGAAGTCCTGGAACTCCAGGGATGCCCTATGCAGGCTGTGGCAGTGGCTCTGCACCCCTCCCTTGCCTGCAGTTCCTGTTTTGGCACGGATATAAAGGCAGTGTGGGCAGGGAGAGCCCGGCAGCAGCGTGGCACTGTGGGGCAGCCAGAATGGGAGCACAGACCCTGGCGGTGGCTTACGGGGCGCTGACTTTGTGCCTGGCACTTGCCAAGGCCACCAACCCCGGCTTCGTGGTCAGGATCACCCAGGCTGGCCTGGACTACGGTGGGTTTGGCTTCTGATTCCCCTCCTCTGTACTGGTGGCCGAGGAGAGTGTGGGGTCCTGGAACAGGATGAGGGGATCCATGGCTGCAGGTGCCAAATGCAGCATCACCTGGGCACAGGGCTGGCAGGGTGCGAGGATCTCGCTCCTGTGGCACGCGGCTGGGCAGCTGAGCTCTGAGCTGAGGAGGTGGGGAGCTGCAGGGGAGCACTGATGGAAGTGGATGGGCCCCGTGCTGGTTTTATTGAGGCAGACAGAGCCCCGGCTCCAGCGGAGCATGGTTATGGATTGAAATACACTGTGGGAGAAACAACTCATTTACCCAACAGCTCTGCCAGCCGCATGGGAGAGGAGGACACGACTCCCCATCCCAGATGGATGCAGAGATGCAGCACCCACTCCTGCCGTGCTGCTAGCAGGGGTGTGGGCTCCATCCTGCTCTGCCCACTGGTGCTGGGCATGGAGCCGTGCACTGCCCAGGACCCCCTGCACACCTTGTACAGTGCTGGGACCTCTCCCCAATCTCCATTTTGCGTGCCCACCACCTCCCCCTGAGGATTGCAAGCAGGCAGAGGTCAGGCAGCTTTGCCTGTGTGCTCACGGCTCTGTGCATGGGATGAGCTCTGGGAGGTGGAAAGCAGCCAGGGCGTTGCATCGATGTTTCCTTTAACCGTTTTGCTGTGTGCTCAGTGCATGCTCCCCCCTTCCCTGGGAAGCACACGGCTGTGATGCTCTCCATCTGCGTCTGCAGCCCATCAGCAGGGCATCACAGTCCTGGAGAAGGAGCTGGCCCAGCTGAAGCTGCCGGACATCTCAGGTGACTTTCGCATACGGCACGTGGGAAAGGTGCAGTATGAGATCTCCAGGTGAGCCCTACCAGTGCCCCAGAGCGGCTCGCTGTCCCTAGACCATGTGAGAGGCAGGAGGGATGGAGGAGGACGGGGAGCCCTGAAGCAGCAAGGACTGTCCTGCCCCCTCCACAGCGCCCAAAGGTGTTGGCCCTGTCCTTGGTGCAGGCAGAGATGCTCCTGCTTCGCCCTCCTGCTCAAAGGGGAGGAAGGGAACTGGAAGGGTGGCACTGTGGGTGCAGGCAGATTTTGTGCAATCGAAGTCCAGGCGGTGGAGGTGGCTGTGCCGGTGGGAGCAGGAGCACAGCCCCTGCAGAGTTCCCAGCTCCTCGCTGCCCCACTGCACCCCTCTGCTCCTGCTGTGTGGGGTTTCTGGGTGCTGCAGGAACCACTTTTCCAAAAGAGCCACTTTGCTGTGTGCATCCTTGCCAGTCATCATGCTGGTGTAGTGGTCCCACTCCCTCCCAACCATGTGCACAGGGCGAGGCACCCCCTCTCAAGCGCCCTTTCTCTTAATTTGCTTGTTTGGTTTTAGCTTGGACCTGCGCAGTTTCCACTTGCCGTACTCACGGATCTCCCTGGTCCCCAGTGTGGGGCTGCAGGTCTCCATCTCCAATGCCTTCGCCGAGCTGGACGGGAACTGGCGGGTGAAGCTGTACTTCATGTGCGTGCCTGGCGTCCCTGCTCCCTGCTTGGGCGCCTTGCTCTGTGTCTCCCTCTCTGTGTCTGGACAGGTTTTTCCTCCCCTCCCTTGAGTCTGGGGCAGCTGCTTTGCTCTCTCCAGATGTGCTGACTTGTCTTTGCTGCAGCCGCTGTGTTCCCGGTGCACGTCTGGGATCCCTTCGCCCTGGGGGAGCTCTGCCAGGTCTCCCTGCATGTTGGAAGTCCTTGGAGCTGCCCAGGCAGTGTTTAATCCACTTGCAAGTGGTTGGGGAGACAACATGAAAAGCACCTCCCCTCTTTTGGCACCTGGGGGTGTGAGGGACGATCCTTCCCACTCGCACTGTGAGCAACTTTCTGGGCACCCACAGGGACAGAGCTGAGCTGGGTGGGCAGAGGCTGCTGCCACTTGTGATGGATAAACCATGGTGGGGGTACCAAGAAGGCAGATCAACTCTCCTGTCTCTCTCCCATCTCCTTCACTTGCTCTCACCCATCTCTATTTAAAGGTTACCTCTTCTAATTTATGTTCCACTGGAATCTGTTTTCCCTGAGTTTAAAAACTTCCCTGGTCTCCTCTGGGTGCTCAAGTGCAATGGAAAGCCTGAGCGAGATAGATCTGTCCCAAAGCTGATTTGGGGCTCCTTCACCAGGACTTGACATCGAGTAATGCCCCTTTCCCCTCTTCCTCTCCCTGCAGCCGGGACCATGGATCATTTGATCTGGAGGTGGAGAACGTGTATATCAAAATAGACCTGAAGCTGGGCAGTGACACCTCTGGGAAACCCACGATTGACACCTCTGCCTGCAGCACCCACATCTCCAAAGTCCAGGTCCACTTTTCGGGCAAGTTTGGGTACGTAACTGCACCGTGGAGGCCTAGAAATGCTGTGTGTGAGCCCCTCTGCCGTGGGAATGCGGCTTCTAGGCCCTGGGGCAACGTATAAGATGTTGGCATATCTGCAGGCCCTGGGACGCTGGGGGCTGCCTGCACTGGCACCCCCCACAGCTGTCTCCGGGCACTGGTGATCCACCTCCCATCCAGATGTGCGACTGAAGGAACTTGAATCTGGTCTGAATCTGTGCTGTGGTGGCTGCCTGTTTAAGGGAGGTTTGAGGCAGGCACTAGACTGGCATGCATGTGATTTACAACCAGATGTGTTTGCAAATGTAAACCCTCAGGCAAAACTAGATACCAAATTGGTGTGGGAATGATGCCAAACCGGCGTGGGAATTATGTTCCCCAGTATCCTCCATCTCTGCTGTCTCCCATTGCCTGGGCAATCACCTCTGCTGCAGCCTCTGGGCTCAGGGAGGGCTTCCCTCTGGTTTTCCACGCAGATGGCTTTACAACCTCTTCTACAACGCTGTCGAGTACAGATTCCGGAAGATCTTGGAGAGCAAGGTATGTGGGTGAAGGAGGGCAGAGTCGATGTGCTGGAAGGACGGAATGCCCGTAGGGGTTAATTAGAGCCAGAGCCCAGGGGCACGTTCCCAGTTTGGCAAAAACCGGAAGAATGGGCATGGCCAGCTGCACTTTCTGTACGTTGTGTGGCTCAGGCTGAATTCATAACCTGCAGCCTTTGCCAAAGCCCAGCCTAATTGGTTCCTAATTAACAAAGACTTTTCTTTCCACGTGGTCAGTTAATTAGCTCTTATGCCTTGGCCAAACCCGCAGTAGCAGAGAAACCCTGGTCAGAGCTGTCCTTTGAACAGCCACGCTCCTGCCTGCTTTGGGGAGCAAAGGGGCAGAACTTCTCATGCCCACATTCCAGTCGCTTCCCTCTCCTTTTGCCGGGGCACATCAGGGGGGGCCCGGTGCCGCCCACTCAGTACAAAGCCCACGTGCAGAGACCTGCAACAAGACATGGAAACAAGCTGTTAGCAATAATTACTACAAGGCTAACTGGCACGAGCTCCAGCCTCCCTGGATGTGAACCTTGCTTAGGAAGGAGGCAGTTGGAGAACAGGCAAATCCCGCTCCCGCAGCAGATCCCACCCTACCCGGGCAATATTCCTGATGTCATGTAGTGGCGTTCCCAAGGCTGCCAGGAGCCATGGCAGCAGATGGGCTGGCAGCAGGAGCAAAGCTGGGGCTCAAAGAGCTGTCCTGCTATTTTGTCTCCTGGAAGGAGGGCAGCTCTGGCACTCCGAGGGGACCTCAGCTGCCTTCTGCACCTCCTGCAGAGCCCCCATTGCCCATGTACGTTCCTCAGTGCCTTTCTCCACATGTGAGGTGGCAGCGGGGGCGATGGGCGGGACACAGCTTCAGCCCTGGCAGCCCTCCTGCTCTCACTGCACAAGGCCTGGGCAGTTGCTGTGCCCTCAGTGCCAGTGGGACTCGGTCACTGGGAGATCCTGGTCACTGGGATCAGGGCTGCGTTTGTCTCTCTGTAGCTCCATCCTGCCGGGCAGCAATGGGGTGTTTCCAGGACAGACAGACAAATATTGGCTGGACATGGGGAAGACCATCAATCCTCTGTCCATAACGCCATGCCCAAGGTTCTGTCCCTCCTCCTCTTCCTCCCTGGCACTGCAGAGCCAGCGGCTGCATTGCTGTTAGCATCATTGCTGCCCTGCCAGAGCTCGCATCGCGCTGCCAGCTGCTGCAGTCAGGCAGATGATGGCCTGATCCTACCTGCAGTTTCTATGCCATTATGGGGAAGAGAGCTCGTGTCTGCAGAACTGTGCCCTTGCAGTAAATATCCTGGGTCAGTGTTTAGCCTGCAATTAAATTCCCTGCTAAGGCCAAGGCTTCGCCCATGGACGACAGCGGCCGAGGAATAAAAATGGCACTGGAGAGCAAATCAGAAAGCACGGCTGAGGCTTTGCAGGGGGTGTGTGAACCAGCTGTCCCCAACAGAGCCGCCCTCACTCAGCTTCGCTGCCTTTCTTGCCTGCAGGTCTGCGAGACCGTGGCCAGCTCTGTGCGCAACGACCTCCAGCCCTACATCCAGACCCTGCCAGGTACCAGCCTGCGTTGGGCTTTAGGAGTGTTTCTTCCCAACATTTCCCAGCCATGAGGACAGTGCTTTACACTCCCTATTCCATTGTATTTCTGCACCCAAGCTGGGAGCTAGGGCTTACTGCATGGCACAGACCTGGCACCCTGCCTGGCCATAGGAAGAGGCAGCACAGATGCTCCCAGCACTGCGGGAGCCCACGCTGCCTTAGCCAGGGCACCCAGATCGCTCCTCAGGCCCAGGAATCAGTTCACATCGCCAAGAAACAGTCAGGAGGGAAATGGGGGGTGGCTTCTAAACAGGAGAGACCACATCTGAAGCTGGTACTGAGCTGTTGCACCAGGAACCTCAGGCACGGCACTGCCTGGATGCCAGTGCAGGTGATCTGCTCCCGGCTTCCCTGCGCCATCTCCTTCTCACTCATCCAGCCGTCCTGTGTTTTACAGTCACGGCCAGGATAGATGCCATGGCTGGGATTGATTACTCCTTGGTGGCACCCCCAACTGCTACTGCCCAGTCCCTGGATGTGGGACTGAAGGTGAGAGACTGCCCTGGGAAAGCTCGATCTGGCTGATGCCATCACCACCAGCGGATGAGGAACCACATTTAGATGCCCCCTGCAAATGCTGTTTCCCAGCTCAGGTCAGCAGGTGAGTCCCACCACCCTCTGCTCTTCTACTTCACCCCTCTCCCTCCTCTCAGGGCGAATTCTTCTCCCTGGCCCACCGCTCTGCTGTGCCCTTCCCTCCACTGCCGCTGGCCTTGCCACCAGATCATGACCGCATGGTTTACTTCGGGGCCTCCAGCTACTTCCTCAACACAGCTGGCTTTGCGTACCATGCAGCCGGGGCTCTGGTCTTCGAAATCACAGACTCCATGGTGAGCAGCGCAGGTGGGGTGGGGGCTGTCCCCACCCCTCTGGGCAGTGGGGTTTGATTTGCAGAAGGGCTCCAGCAGGAGCCTGTGGGCTCAGGGGGCTCCCCTGGCTTCCCTGGTGAGCTGCCTGGAGCTGAGAGCTGGGGGCCGTGGGATGGGGCCGTCCCGTCCGGCACGGCAGCAGGTGGAGGCGTGAGGGCTGACCTCACCACAGGCTCAGCCACACTGTGTCACCTTGGTGTCACTGTCGTCCTCCACAGATCCCAAAAGGTGTTGGCTTCCACTTGAACACCACCACCTTCTCAGCCTTTGTTCCCCAGGTGAGTGGTCCAGCTGCACCTCTATGCAGGGTGGTCTCCCCCCAGAACGGGGGTTTGTGCCCCTGTCCCGACCCTCTCCCTGCTCCTCTGCAGCTAGAGCAGCTGTACCCGGACATGCTGATGAAGGTCAGGCTGTCCGCCCCCTCCGCCCCGTTCCTGAACATCGGACCAGAGGGGCTTTCGCTCAGGCCCGTTGTGGATGTCCAGGCTTACGTCATCCTTCCCAACTCCAGCCTGGCTCCTCTCTTCCTCCTCAGTGTGGTGAGTTGGGGAACAGCTTGCAGAGGTGACTGTGGTCCTGGCTGGGCTGTTCCCTGTGCAGCCACAGCCCTGGCTGATGCAGCGCGTGGGTGAGCTCTCCCCTGTGGAGCAGAGATGGGAGTCTGAGCTGGGCACCATCCTGCTGCATCCAGCAATGCTGGGCCACTGCCACTGAGCTGTCAGGCTTCCCAAAACCACTGCGTGCAAATGTGCCCCTGCACGGGCAGTGGTCCCGTGGCATTTGGGCTGCCCAGAGCCGTTCCCTGGGTGTTGGGTTTGGGGTGTGGTAAGCAGTGCCAGAGCTCTGTGCTCTCTCCCCAGACGGGCAACGTGTCGGCTGTCATCGACGTGAAATCCGGCCACATAGTTGGGAGCTTCAACATGGGCAGGTATGGACAGGGAGGCAGCACAGGGTGCTCCTGTGCTTGGGCTCCCAGGGACAGAGGTACAGTGGGGAGGTCCTGGGGATGGGGATATGGTGTGGAGGGGAAGACCTGGAATCATATGGCCGTCAACAGGCAGCACGGCAATGGGAGCAGCTCCCTCCACTGGAACAGTGTTCACAGCACCCCTTCTGTCTCTGTGCAGGATGAAGCTCTCTCTGAAGCATTCAGATGTTGGCACTTTCCAGGTGAGCTATCCTTGGCCATGACCAGAGCCCGCAGCATGAGAGTGAGAGCTTGCTAGCCACCAAAGAGAGGGCTCATTCCCCCCTTCTCCCCAACACATGACCTGGGGGTGCACCCAGCACCCCACTGACCCCATGGACATCTTCTGCCTCAGCCTGTGAGACCGGGAGAGGACGCAGAGCCAGCTGCTGTTCCCTCTCACCCCTGCCCTTCCTCCCTGCCAGTGCGGCCAGACAAAACCGCTGTCTCTGGTGAAGCGTGAGCCCATCCCAGCTCACAGTCTCTCTTTCTTTTCCTAATTATCCTCCTGTGCCTGGTCACCTGCCCTCCCGCAGGCTAAAGCTCTTCTGCCTCCCCCCTCTCTGCTCCGCAGGTGCGAATGCTGCAGTCCATAATGAACATCCTTGCTTCCAGTACCCTGCTCCCGCATCTTAATGGTGAGAACCTGCTGGCAGGAATGGGGGTGCTGGAGTAGGCACCAGGCAGGTCGCGCCATTCCAGCAGGCCCTGTTTGCTAATTAAATCCCGGTTGCCGAGGCTGATGGCTGGGTAAAGCCTGCAGCGAGTGCAGGAGAGAGCAGTGAAAGCCCCCAGCATGCGGGAGCCTCTCAGCGCTGCGACGTGCAACCAGCAGTGAGCACAGCGGAAAAAATGAGCACGATGCACATCCTAATGCTTTCCAGACCCTCTCCCCAGCTCGCTGCTGCTCCTCACTCCCCAGCAAATGGGGCCAGAGTGGGGCTGCTGGGGGAGTGCAGCCCCCAGCCTTCCCGTGGAGCCTGGGAGGAATTTCCTCTGCCTGTCCCGGGAGCAGCGGGGGCAAAGAAAGGGCCAGGGGAGGGGGTGGCTGCTGCTTTGTACGGCCGTGATGCCTCTTGCTCCCATTTCCAACCCAGCCTGTTCTGTCTCTTCTAGCCAGGTTACAGGAGGGTTTCCCTCTGCCGCTGCCGGACAGGATACAGCTCTCCAATATCCTCGTGCAGTTTCATCAGGTGAGTGGGGGGAGTACCCAGCCCTGGCCAGAGCCTGTTCCTCACTGCCAGGCCTCTCCGCAGAGGCTGGCTGCCTGCTTCTCCCAGCACGCCGTGCAAGCCAGGTCCCCAGCCTGTGCTGGGCAGCGGGAGGGCACACTCAGCCGGGGGCCTAGTGGCACCACTGCATCCCAGAGCCCCGCTTTCCCCATCTGCGCAGTGCAGGGCTGGGCTTTGCACCCCCAGGGCAGCACCCCGTTGTTCTGCAGTTCTTAAACCTGAGCCCTGGGTTTCCCACGATGCTTTTTGTAGCAGGCAGAGCTCAGCAGCAGCATTTGCCTGGGCTCCCGCCTTCCCTGGGTGGCAGTGCCTGGCACTGCTCCCTGTGAGCGCAGAGCCGGACCTGGCCACCTGTGCTGGGATGGGCAGCGCCTGCCAGAAGGGGTGGAAGGAGCCCAGCTCGTCTGGGGGAGCAGAGAACGGTGGGGAAGCCCTGCAGAGCTGCCACTGCGGGGATGCTGGGTATTTATAGCAAGGCGTGGCTGTGACGTGTCTCCTTCGGAGCCTTCCCAGGGCTAAAATTAGGCACAGGGGCTGGCAGAGTCATACTTGCCCACCCCTTCCTCCCTCCCCGAGGTGTGGTGGCAGCACAAAGCAGCTGCCAGGGCCTCTTGCAGCCCCACGCTTGCTCTCTTTCTGCCAGAATTTCATGCTGCTCGGAGCAGATGTTCGCTATCAGCCCCGTGGGAGGAGATAAGGCGACGAGAGGGACCCCAAGGACTGAAACCACCCCTGCTACTGCATGGCCCTGCCCAGAGCTTCACCCAAAGCTACCAGGAGCTGGAGGTCCCTGGCCTCAAACTCCTTCCGGCTCCCTCTGCTTCCCTCCTGCTTTCCCTGGGCTGGACCCAGCTCCTGGCAATAAAGGTGCCCCGTGCTGGGCTCACGGTTGTGGCAGGGCTGTTGTGGTCTGAGCCTGTGGTGCCTTCCCTGGGCCTCTTGCGCTGGCCCAGTGCCTGCTGAGGCTGAGTGGATTGGGAGCAGCCCTGAGGAGAAGGGCTTGGGGTGCTGGGGGAGGAAAAGCTCCACATGAGCCAAAAATGGGTGTTGAGAGCCCAGAAACCCCTTGTGTCCTGGGCTGCATCCAGAGCCGTGGGACCAGAGGGGAGAGAGGGGATTCTGCCCCTCTGCTCAACTCTGGGGAGACCCCACCTGGAGCCCTGGGTCCAGTTCTGGAATCCTCAGCACAGGAGGATGTTGGAGGCTACGGAGATGATCCAAGGGCTGGAGCACCTCCCTTACGAGGACAGGTTGGGAGAGTTGGGGTTGTTCAGCCTGGAGATTGAGATGAGAGTTTAGGAAGATATTTTTTCATATGTGGGTGGGGAGGCCCTGGCCCAGGTTGCCCAGAGCAGTGGTGGCTGCCCCATCCCTGGAGGTGTTCCAGGCCAGGTTGGATGGGGCTTGGAGCGCCCTGATCCAGCGGGAGGTGTCCCTGCCCACGGCAGGGGGTGGCACTGGGTGGACTTTGAGGTCCCTTCAGGCCCAACCCATCCCATGATTCTATGAGTCTCCTCACACCCCGTTCCAGTCAGAGTTGACTGCTCGCCCCCAGCCAACACCACCTCATTTCCGTGCACATTCCCAGGACACTCGGAGGGCAGCGAATGCGGCTCAGGCTGGCACTGCGGCACTGGCCGTGACCAAAGCTCCCCGCTCCCCGTTCCTGCGGGGGTGGTGCTGCCCTGTACGCTACGGCCACACTCAGCGGAGTTTGGTCTCCTGTTTGAGAATCCTCTCCTCCCGCGGGCGGGGTCCCTGCCCGGGGAGGGCTCTGAGGCTTCCAGGGCGGAACGGCGGCGGCGCGGAACGCCTCGCCGGGGCGCGGGGAGGCGGGGGAGCGGCTTTGCGGGCGCACGGCGGGTCCGGCCCGCTCGGCGCCCCCCGGGCCCGGCCATGCTGCGCTGGGGGCGGGCGCTGCGGGCCGTGGGGCCGTCGTGCGGGCCGGGGCGGCGCGGGGCCGCGCTCAGAGCCGGGCCGGGACTGCGGGACTTCCTGCGCGGGGCGGCCCCGCCGCAGCCACGGGCCGGGCCGGGGCCATGCTCTGCCCCCGCGCTCGGGAAAGGTCGGTGCTGCCGCCTCCCCCGCTGCTGGGTTGGGGGTCCCTGCAGCCAGAGCTGGGGTCCCTGCAGCTGGGGGTGCCCGCAGCCAGAGCTGGGGTCCCTGCAGCTGGGGGTGACTGCAGCTGGGGGTGCCCGCAGCCAGAGCTGGGGTCCATGGAGCTGGGGGTCCCTGCAGCTGGGGGTGCCTGCAGCCAGAGCTGGGGTCCATGGAGCTGGGGGTCCCTGCAGCTGGGGGTGCCTGCAGCCAGAGCTGGGGTCCCTGCAGCTGGGGGTGACTGCAGCTGGGGGTGCCTGCAGCCAGAGCTGGGGTCCCTGCAGCTGGGGGTGCCTGCAGCTGGGGGTGCCTGCAGCCAGAGCTGGGGTCCATGGAGCTGGGGGTCCCTGCAGCTGGGGGTGCCTGCAGCCAGAGCTGGGGTCCATGGAGCTGGGGGTCCCTGCAGCTGGGGGTGCCTGCAGCCAGAGCAGGGGAAATGAGTGGTTTAGGTGCTTTTGGGGCCCCAGTGGCTGTTACAGTTTCAGAAGTCCGGCTCGCTGGCTGTGTGCCCGCTGCTGTGTCTGCCCCCACCACGAAGCTGGGCTGGGGCTGCAGGTGTGCAGATCACTGCACACCTCTTTGTGTCCCTGTGCTGTCAACCGGGCTGCGGCAGAGCTTTTGGGCAGTGATGCCCTGGGAGGGGGATTCACTGCACTAAATTAAATTTGAGTGATGACACAGTGTCTGCTGCTCTGCCAGCCACCATCCAGGCCTGTTGCGTTGGAGTGATGTGCTCGAGGTGCTCAGGTTTCCATGTGCCACTGGCAGAGCCTGGTTGGTTTATCCTTTCTGTATGGGCTAGAAGCGAAGGCAGCTTTTGTGCTGCTTGTCCGAGTCTCCAGCGGTGGGACGGGAGGTTCCTGCCTGCGGCAAACATTGTAGAAACAGGTTGTAGATGAGATTGCTGAGGCAGATTCCAGCATCTCACCACCTTTGTTGCAGTGTACCTGGAGACATATGGCTGCCAGATGAATGTCAACGACGCGGAGATCGCCTGGGCCATCCTGGAGAAGAATGGCTACATGAGGACAAAGGACCTGGATGCGGTAAGGCACCTGAGCAGCTCTGCGTAAGACAAGTGTGTGGAGGCATCACCACTGCTGTGCCTGCGAGTCCCAGCTTTTGTGTGGAGTGCAGTTGTGAGAGCGTTGGGATTTTTGCAGTCTAAGTTCTGTGGAGTAAAAGGAAACCACTTAACAAGCATGTGAGAAAGCTGTGAGTTGTTTTTTTCTTTAAACTGCTGGGTTTCCTCTCGGTGGGAGAGCGATTGGACACAGCGGGACGCTCCTGGCTCATCCTTGGCTGAGTTTACTTCTGCCACTTAGCGGAAGACTCTGCTTGTCTTCTGTTGGTTTCTTGAACCGCTGTTGAAACCCACTGTGTGCTCGGGCAGATCTTATTCACTAAGCTAAGCGAGTTTTATCATCTGCCTCTCCAGGTTACCTGTGCAGGGCACGAGTACTTCTCGTTTGGCTTTTACAAATTCTTCCTTTCCTGTTGTTTTCAATCCAGGCAGATGTGGTTCTCCTCGTCACCTGCTCTGTGAGGTAAGGAAGCTTCTGTCACTGCTGGTCTGGGACAGTTTTTGAGGAATTACTATTCAAAAGCCAAGGTAATAAATGTGTTTTGTGAGGAAAAGAGTGTGCAGATGTGAAACTGCCCGTTTGTTGAGGGGAGCCAGCTGCTGCTGTGACCTTAATGTTAATTGTGCTGTGATTGCTTCTCTGTGTGATGAGAAGCAGCAATTTGGTAGCACCAGCTCTGTGCCACAGGCAGCTGGAGACCTGTATGAATTCAGGCTTTAATGATGTTTGAAAATCTTCTTGATTTGTCTCTGCTTCTCCTGAAGGAGAGCTGCCTCTCTAGCACGGTGTTTGTGCTTTGAAAGCTTGGGAAATGTGTTAAGAGGCAATTTGGGATACAAATATATGGGGGCTTCGCTTGATTTTTCTGTTGGGTGCCCGTTGGGTGTTGGGTGCCCGTTGTCACCTGTGAGGTAGCTCAAGTTGGCTGACTAAGGCTGGTGTTTTTTCCTCAAGAGCTCAGTCCCTGTGGTGCGAGTGCTCCCGAGCAAGTGAAGCGGCACTCGATAAGAGAGAGTTGAGACCTAACCCGCACACCGCAGCCCGCACTGCCGTGTGCCATTAGGTCCACCGGGTGGATGATTCTCTGTCTCCATCTCAATTCTCCGCTTAAAGCACTGGGCTGCTTCAGGTGGGAGGGCTGTTAAAATGCCACCATTGACTTAACCGCTCTTTTCCTGGCTTCCCAGGGAGAAGGCAGAGCAGGCTATCTGGAATCGCCTGCGGCACCTCAAGGCACTCAAAGCCCGGCGGCAGCAGGCTCACTTACCTCTCCGCATTGGGATTCTAGGTACCTGGTGGCATGGCTGGCAGTGGGCAGCAGACACCGTTGTGCTGCGTTTCCTCTTCCCCTCTGGTGCCATCAAGCTGTTTCTGCAGGGTGGAGGCAGGCTGGGAAGGGTTGTGGAGGTGTAACGGAGGGTGGGCACTTCCTCACGAGGACCTTTCTGCTCTGGTGGCAGGGTGCATGGCTGAGAGGCTGAAGGAGGAGATTCTGCACAGGGAGAAGCTGGTTGATATTGTGGCAGGCCCTGATGCCTATCGTGACCTGCCCCGGCTGCTGGCTGTGGCAGAGTCTGGCCAGCAAGCAGCTAACGTCCTGCTCTCACTGGATGAGACTTACGCAGATATTCTGCCTGTCCAGACGAGCGGGGGTGGCACGACAGCATTTGTGTGAGTACCTTTTTCCCCTGTGGGGGTTTCTGTGGCTCTGCTTTGGGAGCACTGCTGTGCAGAACAGATGTGTCAGTGACAGCGCTACCTGAGAGGTGCAGGGCCTGGTTGCACTCGCTGTTGGCAGCCCGGAGGCAGGAGTCTACCAGGCTCTGTGTTTGCTGCTGCCTCACTGTCTCTGAGCCCCGGAGAGGCTGCGCCGTGCTCTGCTGTGTGCACGCTTTGCTTGCTCTCCCTTGAGAACGCTGCTTCTCTGAGCCTGGTGCCACACCAGATGATTTCTGTCACACTGACATTTGTGCCTTTCTAAAGCCTGTGCCTCTCTCATCCCCTGCCTCCTGCTATGTCCTGCCCCGGGTCCTCTTATTTAATTCTTCTCATCCATGCATTGTATCTTCTGTTGGGTTTGATTCCATTTGCCCAGTTTTGACAAGAAGATTCTCAAACATGAGACCAGGCTCCGCTGAGTGTGGCCGTAGCGTACAGGGCAGCACCACCCCCGCAGGAACGGGGAGCGGGGAGCTTTGGTCACGGCCAGTGCCGCAGTGCCAGCCTGAGCCGCATTCGCTGCCCTCCGAGTGTCCTGGGAATGTGCACGGAAAATGAGGTGGTGTTGGCTGGGGGCGAGCAGTCAGCTCTGACTGGAACAGGGTGTGAGGAGACTCATAGAATCATGGGATGGGTTGGGCCTGAAGGGACCTCAAAGTCCACCCAGTGCCACCCCCTGCCATGGGCAGGGACACCTCCCACTGGGTCAGGGTGCTCCAAGCCCCATCCAACCTGGCCTGGAACACCTCCAGGGATGGGACAGCCACCACTGCTCTGGGCACCCTGGGCCAGGGCCTCCCCACCCTCACAGCAAAACATTTCGTCCTAAGATCTCATCTTAATCTCCCCTCTTGCAGCTTAAAACCGTTACCGCTCGTCCTTTTCTTTCACACCCTGATCCAGAGCCCCTCCCCAACTTTCTTGGAACCCCTTCCAGTTCTGGGAGGCTGCTCTAAAGACTCCCCAGAAGCTGCAGAGCTGGTTCAGAGCTGATGCTGTGTGTGCTGCAGGCCAAGGGAGGTGGTGGAAGGCAGCAGGGCAGGGCAGGGGCAGGGCAGAGCAGGGTGCCACACAGATAGTTCTTTGGAGCAATGGTAGTGTGACTGTACTTTTCCTCTTGGCAGATCTATCATGCGGGGCTGCAACAACATGTGTACCTATTGCATTGTACCTTTCACCCGCGGCCGTGAAAGGAGCCGCCCCATCGCGTCCATTCTGCAGGAAGTCAGGATGCTCTCGGATCAGGTGAGGTGGAGCCTCCTTCCCACCTGTCCCAGACCAAGGGATGAGGGCTGGTTCTCACTAAGTGCTTTCATTGATACTTTTGACCAATTACATTGCCTTTATCTGTGGAGATGAGATTATCACAGGGTTCCCCCCGTGGCTGTTTGATTCCCCTTGTGATACCCTGAGACAGACGGGGAAGGGAGGGCCTTCCTTGACGACCCCTCCCTGGAATAACACCGTGGCCTCTGCAGTTTAGCCGTCCTGACCTGGCTATATTTTTCCTCTCTGTTGATTTTTGTAGGGAGTGAAAGAAGTGACCCTTTTGGGTCAGAATGTCAACAGCTATCGAGACATGTCTGAGGTGCAGTTTCAATCAGCTGCCGCCCCAGTCCTCAGCCGTGGCTTCAGCACAATCTACAAAGCTAAACCAGGCGGCTTGCACTTTGCACATCTTCTAGACCAGGTTTCTAGAATTGATCCAGAAATGAGGATCCGTTTCACCTCTCCGCACCCCAAGGATTTTCCTGATGAGGCAAGTGTAAAAGTGGGCTTCCTTCCCAACGGGAGTGGGAGATCACGGAATGGGAAGAGCCACTCCTGGGAGGGGGTCTGGTTGTGCTAAAGCTGGTGGGTTTGCAGTTTGCTGGCTTTTACCTGGGGCATCCTGTTGAGCTGTCTATGGCGTTGTGTCCTGATTGCTCACCACAGGTCCTGCAGCTTATCCGGGAACGGCACAACATCTGCAAACAGCTCCACCTCCCTGCCCAGAGTGGAAGCACACGAGTCCTGGAGGCCATGCGGCGAGGGTGAGTGGTTGCTGTGGGGAGCCTTGTGCCCTGCCCTCTGATTTGGAATGCTGGTTTCTCTACACCCATGTTGTGATTTTCCAATTAGCAAACCTGTTGTTCATTGCAGATACACAAGGGAAGCGTATTTAGAGCTTGTGCACCATGTGCGTGAGTCCATTCCAGGTAGGGGTTCCCTCAAGCTCAGCACAGCTGTGGCTTACTGTCCGTTCGTAAGGGAAGCATTCCTCTCTTCCTTGAGGGAAGTGTAAAGCTGCCTCTCTGTTCCAGGAGTGAGCTTAAGCAGCGATTTCATTGCTGGCTTTTGTGGAGAGACAGAAGAAGATCACCAGCAGACTGTGTCCTTGCTACGGGAAGTCCGCTACAACATTGGCTTCCTGTTTGCCTACAGCATGAGGCAGGTGAGTGCAGGACCTTGGGGAGAAGACTCTTCTCTCTGGGCATCTCATGTAACTCCTGAGAGCTGTTTCTCACAATAAGGCATTTTAAAACAAGCTGTTGAAAAGAAATACCTGAAGACTCGGCGTACTGGTAGATTTTCGTTCTTAGGTGCAGCCCTTCTAGGGTGCCTGGTTCTGCCAGGGCCACTGTTGTGCGTGAAAGGCTTCCAGCTCCCTGTGTGAGTGCCACGGTTGGTTACCCCTTGGATGACCTGCTTCTGCAGATGCTCCAGAATGACTGCAACAGAGCAGCTGTGTCGGTGGAGACGTGGTTGCAGGAACCTTTTTATTTACTGATGAGAAATGGTGCTGGTGTCACTGGGCTGGAGCTACAGAGACTCTGTCAATCAAGTCTGGAGAGAAGTGGTGAATTTTCAGAAGAATTTTCCATGAGAAGAGTGGAGAATTGACAAGTCTCCATTAGAATGCTCTCCAAAGCGTACGGTGCTCGTGGGCGTGAGGACAGGAGACTGGGAAACACGAGGAGGCAAAGGAATGTGGGTCACCTTTCAGCACATGGAACTATAAGCAGTAGAATCCATTGCCTGTCCTTGTGGACAGACAGGCATCAGACATCTCATAGGAGCTGCAGAACTGCTTCACACAGCGCCCCACATCAAACCTCCTGCCAAAAAGACGGTGCAGGAGGAACCACGTGAGGACCTCCAGGATGTTGCTGGTGCTTCACACCTGGAAACGTTCCTTGTGTCTGTCAGTACAAACTATAATGCATGGAAAGCAGCTGCTTTAGGGCAGCCAGGCTGGCTGGGGTCAGACAAGGTTCTGATCTCTGGCTGTTTGGTTACTGAGGGCCATGCTTGCTTTGTCTGGTTACAGAAAACCCGGGCCTATCACCGGCTGCACGACGATGTGCCTGCAGATGTGAAAAAGAGGCGGCTGGAGGAGCTCATCACGGCCTTCCGAGAGGAGGCTGCAAGGGCAAATGAGGCGATGGTGGGCCAGTCTCAGCTGGTGCTGGTGGAGGGGGTGAGTGCACCTGGAGCAGGGTGGTCCTGTTGTTCTTCCCTCTTGCTAGCCAAGAGGCTCTTGGGTGATCCTAAGACTCCAGGACCATATCTTCACACTTAAGCAGACAGCATGACTTTTCCAGAGCACTGAGCTGGGCCTGGGGAGATGGGATGGGTTAGAAACATCTCTGGCCAAGCACTGATTTTGTGCAGGCTTTGAAACATTGGCTTTGGTGTGTGAGTGTCGCGCAGCAGCTCTGGCCACAGGAGTCTGTTACGTGGTTTGCTTAACAGCGCAGAACAGGGAATTTAATACTGGTAGTAGTGCTCAATTAATTCCTGAGGCAATAAAGCCAGCAGTGAATCAGAGCTATTGCCATGCAGGTAATGTTCCCTGTCCTCCTTTCAGCCCAGCAGGCGATCTGCCTCGGAGTTGTGTGGGAGGAATGACGGCAACGTCAAGGTGATCTTCCCTGATGCCGAGACAGAGGACGCTGCGGGCTGTGGGGCTCCGTGCAGAGCCCAGCCAGGGGACTACGTGTTGGTGAAGGTGACCTGCTTACAGTACTTGTTTCTTTGGGCTCTTTTTCTTGCACAGCGCTGTTCTTGAGATCAGCTGCTGCCAGGAGAGCCTAAAATTAGAATGGATCCTCCGCAGCCTTTCTGTTCCTCAGGGCTGTTGTACTGTTTCTTTCAGGTGACCTCTGCCAGCTCTCAGACCTTGAAGGGAGTTCTGCTCTGCCGCACCACCCTGGCCCGCTCTGCAGCTCCTCGCTGAGGTGTCCCTGCTGCCAGGGGACGGCAGCAGCACCTTTTCTCCAGGAAGAAACGAGGCAGTTTGGTCAGGTGGATATGGGGTAGAAACAGGGAAATATCTGTATAGTAAAATATGGATTACAAAATAATAATAAATATATATGTTTCTGTTTTGGTAACAACCTGCCCCCTGTAGGTCATACAATTGTGGGATGGTTTGGGCTGGAAGGGACCTCAAAGCCCATCCAGTTCCACCCCCCTGTCATGGTCAGGGACCCCTCCCACTGGATCAGGGGGCTCCAAGCCCCATCCAACCTGGCCTTGAACACCTCCAGGGATGGGGCAGCCACCACTGCTCTGGGCAACCTGGGCCAGGGCCTCCCCATCCTCACAGCAAAACATTTCTTCCTAAGATCTCATCTCAGTCTCCTCTTTTTCACCTTCAAATGGTTCTCCTGGTCCTGTCCCTGCATTCCATAGTCCAGAGCCCCTCCCCAGCTTTCCTGGAGCCCCTTTCAGTACTGGGAAGCTGCTCTGAGGTGTCTCCAGAGCCTTCTCTTCTCCAGGCTAAGCTCTGTGTGCATTTGCAGGGGGGAAAGCTGTGTGTGGACTTGCCAAGCCCAGGTGCTGAGCAGCTGAGCAGCTCCTGATAGAGCAGTTGCTCCATGGTTATGCAAAACTTTTAGATATCCATGAAAGGCTTTTTCTAGACAGCTGCCTCTCCTGCTCAGCCCTTTCTGGGATAGAACTGTATCTCTTTGAAAGCAGCGTGAGTCACTGAATATTCATTAGGCCTTTGCATAAGAAACAAATACATTTTGCTTATCTCAGAGCTGATTGTCCCCTTGCAGAAGGGAAGCTGCGCAGTCAGCACTGGTCACTGTGGATTCCCAGGCGCCAGTGAAGACACGGTGCCCTTCTGCGCCCCAGCCTCCCTGTGGGAGGGTGTCCCAGGCCCACGCTCACACTCCAGGTCTTGGACCTCCACTGCCTGGTGAGCACAGTCCTGCGGGCAGCGGGTTTTGCAGGCAGAGGCAGTGAGAAGCTGCTTGGTTTGGAACTCCAAAGGAAGCAGCAGGACGTGTGAGCATCATCCCTCAAAGCGACAGGCGCTGAACCCAGGATGTGCTTGCTAATTAAAGCAGCCAGGTAAGTGGCCCAGTTTTAACTACTCTGCAGCCTCTCTTGCAGCTCATTTTCCCCATGCATCTTGAAACCCAGGCCAGCATCCCCTGAGAAGGGCTGACGTCCACCTTCCCCTGCTCCTTCTGACCTTGTCCCCACCAGCACCTACTCCAAGTGAGAAAGGCAGACCCAGTGCGTCCTCCCCTCGCTGCCCAGCTTTGAGGCCAGCTGTGGTCGTTTTACGATCATTATTTTAAGAGCAGGAGACTAATGAGGAGGAGAGCTGGCTTCTACGTTTTGATGAGAAGGTCATAATGCTCGCTGCACTGACTCCCCAAGGAGCCGTAGCGCTTACCATTTGCCTCGCCTCCTTAGTTTTTATGGGCCTCGGGAATGAAGGCTGAGGCTTTAAGGTAGTGAAGCATCCGTTAGGAAGCGCTTGCAGTGACCTTGGAGGCTGAGTTAGTCATTTGGCACTGCCTGAATGCAGGAATGGGTTTTTCTCAGGGGGGTTAAATGGGAGGGATGCAGTTTCTGTATTGCTTGTCAGAAGATTTGCTCCCTGAGTTTGACTATTGGGAAGGCTCAACTCCTGTCTCCTCTTCGTTCTGCCTTGTGCTCGTTCTCGTGTGTTCCTTTTCCCGGTCTGAGCTGGACTGAGAGTGCTGAGCTCCGCGGGATTTAAACCCCCCATGCTGATTTATTCCTGTGCCTCCTGCAGTTGGAAGTTGGGGTGCTGCGGTCTTTGGGCGCACCTTAGTGATGGGAGGATTTCTTTTGCTGGGATCATTGCTGCAAGACTGCTGTGGATCCAGTCCAAAGTACTGGTTACCTCTGCAGCAGTGAGGGTGCTGCAGGGACAGGTGACTGTCAGCAAATACCCCGACCGGCCGGACAAACAGACCAAGCTCCTCCACTTGTTTAAAAGGTCTCCAGCCTGCGTGGGCCCTGGGGACTTGGGTCAGATGCGTAAATGAGACACGACTTGGCCCTTGGGATGGTCCTGCTGACCTGTGGGGTGCTGGGCATGGGCTGTGGCACGACCTGGGAGCCCTCCGGAGCCAGGTCACCGCTGTACCCCCTGCGCCTGGGCACCCCAGCTCCAGCCCAGTCCAGCATTACCGGTATGTAGTGATGGAAACTGGCATTTGGTGCTGCCAAGAGCAAGTCTGTGCTGACCGCTGTGCCCTGGCCAGCGGGGGCGAGGAGGCACCTCGGTCCCTCCAGCCTAGCCCACTGCTGCCAAGCATTAGGATTTCTGTGGTGCCCTGTCTCCTGCCCTAGGTGGGCTGAGCTGCACAGGAGGACGAGCTGGGCTGTGGTTCCATCTGCATCCTCAGGGCTCCTCGGGTCCTGCCGGGGTGAGCAGAGCCCAGCCACGCCTCTCCTTTGGTGGCTCTGCATCACCACTGCTGCAGCTCTTTGTGTAAAGCCTAGGGATTTAATGCAACACAGAACTTTTAAAAATGTTTTCTGTTTCTAAAAGCAATTCAGGCTGCAGTTCAGTCCTTTCTGGAACTGGCTGTGCTCAGGTTCCCGCAGGAAGGGTTGCGCCTGCACCTAAAGACTCCTTGGCAGCAGCAGCCAAGCCCTGCACAGCCCCCACCATGGCCTCCCCCAGGCCACTCCGAGCTGTTCCGCAGCCCACCCGGCACCACTGCCCACCTGGCACCCACTGCCCACCCGGCGCCACAGCCCACCCAGCACCCACTGCCCACCTGCGCCGGGTGTTTCCGTGTCCCAGCGCCCCCAGAGCAAAGCCCCATCCTGGAGCGCCTCAGCTGTGCCCCGACTGCTGATGCCGGAGGTGCTGACGTGAGTGGCAGCTCCGTGTTCCAGGGCTTTGTGAATTCCGTGTGTATCCTGCGAGTCTGTCACAGCCGCCGCTGCTCTCTGGGGCGTGGGAGTCCTGTGGCTTTCCCTCCTCCCTTGTGAGCAATTTATTTCCTTCCCTGACAGCTGGCTATTGACTTCTCATTCTCTTCAAGATGAGATGTCCTGTCTCATCAGGTTTAAATTAGTTTTATCTTTAGACTTTGCTATTAATAAGCTCTCATCGTGGTGTCATTACTTGATATCTATTTTCTGATGTTTTTCATTAATGGCTCTGTATCTTCCAGATATTTTTCAAGTATTTTTTTCCTCTGCTGGATGAGTTATTCAGTAGGCAGGCACGGATCGGCGAGGTCAGGACGGTCACATGCTGCTCAGAGATGCCCATGGAGAGGCTGATTGCCCACTGTGCAGGCAGGGGAGAGCGATGGGGCTGTGATGGGGCTGGCAGGGCTGGGCACCCCCCCTGTTGCTCGACCTCTCTGCATCCTCCTAATCTCTGGCTGAGCTCTCTCACACCAGGTGCTCTCAAGAGCGTGTGTCAATAAGGTGAGTAAAGTGCCTCCTGTGAGGCAAAGGTGTGGCAATTCATTTGGCTGGACCAGGCACTCTGGGAAAAAGGGAAAGGGTTCCCATGCCCCTTCTCGCAGGCTCCCTGTGTGCCTGCTCCAGCACCTGGGCAGTGGCTCCGGCTGTGGGCAGCGGTGCCAGGGCTGGAGGCCCCTCTCAGCTCTCATTTCCCACGCTGTTCCCCTTCCTGCTCAGAGATCTCATTTGGGTCATGCCCGGGGTGTGCTGGGCAGTCAGGATGTCCCCACTGTGGTGCTTGGCTGGCAGCATGGACAGATGGGGCTGTTGGCCTGGCCGAGTGTCTTGGCTCCAGGGATTTTCTCATTGTGTCCTCAGCGGTGTCAAAAGCAAAGCCCGTGGGTGTTGAAGACACCCAGATCTCCTACGATGTCTCCTAAAGACCAGGAAAATGGATTCCCTGGGCTTCGTTCCCAGGAGTCCCTTGCAAGGGGCAAAGCAGGGGCAGAGTGGGTCGCGGCGCTGCGTTGGCCGTGTGGGGAGAGGATTGATGCAAGCCCAGACCTCATCCCTCAGTGCACTTCTCACATTAACGAGGGGGAGAAAGGGACCCAGTTCCTTCAGAGGAAGCCCGGCTGCGCGGTGCCATTTCTCCTGGAGCGGCCGGGGTGCCTCAGGGATGCTCCTCTGCGTGGCACAGGTGCCAGCGGCAGGGTCGGGGCACAGAGGAGAACCCTCTCGCCCAGCGCCCGCTGCAGAAATCACACAGCAAACCCCGACCAGGTAATTTGCAGCAGCGCCTACAGCACGGGGCTGGGGCTGATTAATATTCAGTGCACTGCTGCGAAAATGAAAAGCCAGACAGAATTGTCCTCCTCCCCTTTCTGCCTCCATGAAGATGCCAAGGGTAACGGCTGAGGCACAGAAACAAAAACAAGATCCACTTTCAGTCAAGCTGGTACGGGGTTTTTGAGCTTCAACAAGATGCTCCCCTCTCTTTGGGTTATTTGGCCTCATCTTTTATCCTATTTCTTCTTGGTTTTTTATGCCATCCTTCTGTTATTTAATTACATAAATGGACAGAAGGGTAGCAGGAGGCTTTCTTTGGAGTCATCAGAAAAACCTGTAGGAATTTCAAATCCCAGTTTCTTTAAAAAATGGGAATTGTTCTGACATATTAAAAGAGATTCTTCCCATAATTTCTTCATTGAAACTCCATTTTGAAAAGCCTTTTGACTGCTGGTGGGAAAGCTTCCCCCACCTCATGCTCAGAAGGTGGCAGGACACAGGCAATGGTACCCACTGGGGGGATGGGGACCCTCTGGGCAGTGGGGAGATGTCCCGGGGCTCGGGGAGAACCCCAACTGTATCCTCAGCTCTCATGCTCCCCGGCTGCTTCCCCTTGCTGGGCACCTTTCCCTGCCCCAGCCGAAGGAATCCCCTCATCCTCCCGCGGCTCCTTCTGTGCTTGTGGGACAGCCTGGGCGATGCCCAGCCCCGTGCCCACTGTCCCACCTGGGCTCGGAGAAGCAGGGCTGGGTGCTCTTGTCCAGCAAAGCAGAGCGATGGGAGCAGCCGAGGCTGCTGTTTGCCTTCAGGGCTTTGGGTTTGCATGTGCAGGGGCCAAAATAAACCTCGCCCTTGGTCCCAGGCGCCTGTGTTTCTGCTGTGCAAACAGCGGCCGATGTGAGCACGGTGACAAGTGGTGAGAGCAAACCCTGCAAGGGCAAACATGGAGCCGGCACTGCTCTGAGCTGTGCTGGGCTCTGCCAGGCTCCGGCCAAGGGGCTCTGCCAGGTCCCCATCCTACAACCAGTGGCCACTGCAAAGGATGGGCCACGTGTCCCAGTTGCCCTGGGGGGGACCCAGCAGGGTGTGAGGAGCCTCTGGGACCCTGGACCCCTCCGTGATTGGCATTTTGGTTCTAGCATTCCTGAGGAACTCTCTGCACCAGCCTTTGCAATTGTTCATGGAGCCTGAGCTGGGAGCTGGCTCTGTCTCTGACCCTGCTCCTTCTGTTTCCTTAGGAACTGGAAAGCACCGTGCCCAACAAAGTGTGCCAGGGCAATGCAATCCCTGCCTGTTCCCCCCTCGCAGCGCTGCCACTGCTGTCAAAGGACTCCCAGCCTTCCGCTCTGTATCTGTGCTGCTGAGCACTCGCAGTTTGTTGGCATCAGGTTCAGTTTCGTGGAGAACCCAGCACATCGATGCCCATCGCAGCGGGTGCCAGAGGCAGGAGGGACCCCGGCCACAGCCTGGCTGTGCCTAACGACCGCGTCTGATCCCGTCCTTACTTTTGTGTTTGATTGGCAGGGTGTGGGTGGCATCCTGCCACCTGCAGAGGTCCTGCTCGGGGGGTCACTCGCAGGCTGCTGTAGCCCTTTAAAGGAGTGAGGAGCAGCGGGGGCTGGGCTTGGGCCCCGGGCAGGCAGGGGCACCTCAGTCACCCCATGGACGGGTGAAAAGGGCAGCGGGAAACAAAGAGGTGTTCAGAGAAACATTTCAACTTCTGAGCTGTGGTGCGCAGGAGCTGCAGGTGAGCCCAGAGGAAAAGGGTCTTTTCCCAGTGGGAAATTTGTTCTTTCATGAAAAACAGAGAAAACTGAAAGCCTTTGCTCACAAATCAAATAATTCTGTGGGGAGCTTGAGCTGAAACACTTGATTTTTGGCTCAGCTGCACAGTTCTTCACTCCACCAGCTGAGCCTCCACTCCTCAGGGCCGCGGCCGCTCGGCACAGCCGGAGTTCCGTGCAGAGCCAAGGAAATATGAAAACACTTTGTGTCAGAAACAGATCAGGAGGGACATTCCAGAACAGCACCAGTGCCAGCTGCAGGGCCAGGGCTGTGCCAGCTGGCGGCTCTGTGGCACCCCCAGGTGGGATGGGATCAGGTTGGTGCTCTGGGGACAAGGCACAGGGTCAATGGGGAGGGTGGAAATGGGGACGAGCCACCGCCGAGGAACTGGAAATTCTCGCCCTGAGCGCGCACTGTGGCTCGCGGCTGCACGTGCTGCCAACACCCAGCACCCACCATCTACCACTTCCCAGCATCCTCAGCTTCTCTTCCCCTTTTTCTTTGCACTGTGTCAGGAGCAGGTGGTGCCAGCAGTGGGGCTGGGCCGGGCAGCGCTGCGGTGGCACATGTGCTGCACCACGCTGCCGGCAGCGGACGTGACACCAGCTGGAGAGATGAGCTGCGACATCAAGCCCGAGTGCCAGGTGAGAAGCAGATCCTGTCCTCTGGCTGGGGCTCCAAGCCCTGGCACTGGGAGCAGGGTTATGGGGGAAGATGCCATCTGTAAACCTGGGGCTCACGGGGCCAGGTCTCCCCTGTGCCCGTGGGATGGGGCTTGGGGCCCTGGGCAGGAGCAGAGGGACCTGTGATGGGTGAGGATGCTGTTCCTGCATCTCAGTAGGGATGCCCAGCAGAGCCAGCGTGGGTGGGGACACACGGTGCTGTGCCAGCAGCTCTGGGAGCCCCAGCAGCTCTCGCTGTGCCACCGTTCTGCGCAGGGGCCTTGGCATAGCCGCCCCCAGGACGCACCTCAATGCAGGGAGAAGGCAGCAAGCTTCTGCGCCCAAGAACTTGCTGGCCATCGCTGACCGCTCACCCCAGAGCCCCGGCGGTCTCGGCCCCAGCCCAGGGGGTGCCCCAGCAGGGCACAAGGGATGTGTTTGTTCGTGTCAAACAGCTCCCAGCTTGCTGGCAACAAACGGGGAGCAGGAACAGAGAATAAATGAACCAGCAGCTCAGGGACAAGGGCAGAATAAATTTGCATAAATACAAATGAGGGGAATATTTATTTCTCACATTGACCACATTTCTGTGCCCGAGCACAGCACGGGTCCCTCAGCGCTTCGGCCCGGCTCCGGGCAGCAGCTCACCATGGTCCCCATCTTCCCAGCACTTATCTATTAAACATTCTTTGCATGCAAGTTTCTCCCGTAGCTGATGGGAGAGATAAATAACAAACCCTTGCAAATGCAAAAATCCTTCGGCAGTTTGGAAAGAAACCAACTCACGTGCTGAATGCAGATGAAGAAAAATCCTTTTTATTGTGAGGAGCAACAGAAGGGACGTGAATCTCCTCACCCACAATGCAACGCATCCAAATCCACTTGGAGATTACAAGTCGGGATAGCATTTGCTCTGATCAGTTCAAAGCAAAGCTGTTTGGGAACAAATCAGCTACGTACGCGTCTGGATTAGACCGTGGGCCTTTTTGCTTTATTTTTAACAGTGGGAAATCAATGGAAACAGCAAAATTTCCTTTTGAAATGGTAGGCTAATCAAGAAGAAGAAGGAGAGCAAAGACAAAGCATTTACATCTCATCAGCTTCTTAGTGCAGCTCCAGGGAAATTTCCTCTGTGCCGAGCAATCAGCCAGCCCAAACCGCGGCCCCACGGCACGTAAAGCTCAGGTGTGGATGGGGCAGGGCTGGGGGTCTGGGCAGCACTTTGGCAGTGATAGCTGCAATGACAGCCAGTGGGCCAGGTGGGCCTGACCTGGGGCTCCTTCCTCTGGCCCTGCTGCCAGCAGTGTCATTGGCACAGGTAACCATCGCACAGGTAACCATCAGCACAGGTAACCATTGGCACAGGTAACCATTGGCACAGGTCACCACCAGTGCAGCTAACCATCGGTACAGCCAACCATTGGTACAGTTAACCATCAGCACAGGTAACCATTGGTATGGCTAACCTATGGTACAGCTGACCATTAGCACGGGTCACCACCGGCACAGCTGACCATCGGCATGGCTAGTCATCAGCACAGCTAACTACCAGCATCGCTGACCACCAGCAAGGCTGATCATCAGCAAGGGTTACCCTGAGCTGGACAGAGACACCAAGGTCTGATCGGGTTAAAATGTAATGCAAAGGAAATACATAGTGCAGAAATGTATTTTCTTGGTTGGGTTTCTCAATTTTCATGTCTCTTCTCCATGTGTTGAGTCATCTTCATCTCTTTCCTCCTACTTCTCTGGGTGGAGTGTAGAAATCGTCCGTGGGGGCACCTGGGGACACGTTGGAGCTGAGGTTTTGGGCAGCGCAGGAGCTTGGTGGGGCAGCCTCGTGCTCCCCATCACCATCTGCTCCCAGCGGCAGGGTCAGCCCTGGGGGGCTGCTCTCACCCAGCCCAGGCACTGGCACCCCCAGCCACCCAATCATCCTTACCCCGTGGCACTGCCAGCCTGTGGCTATGGGGTGGTCCCAGGATTGACCTCTGTGGCTGAAGGAAAGGGACACAGGTCAGTGCGCTCCAGCCCCCCGAGCCCCAGCAGCCCCCACCCACGGGGCCGGCTCCGCGGTGCCCGAGAGCCCCGGCTTTATGGGCAGAGATGATTGAGTGCCCCGAGGAACACGGCTCTGGGGAAGCTGGGCCAGCTTCCAACTCTGCCTTCCCTCCTCTACAGATCCACTTTGCATTCATGTGAAGCTGAAAGCTCTTCCAATCACCTCTGCAAATATTAATTAATCCTCACAGCATACTGAGGACCATTATTCACTCCTATTAAGTAAATATTATTAAATCCTTTTATGAGAGGTGAAGTGACTTTTCCAGGGCATAAGTAGGAGCGTGCAGACTGTGTCTCGCGACCGTGTGCCCGGAGACACCAAGCGCGGCAACTCAGCTGCTGCTCAGGAGCAAACCTGCCTGGTCTCGGGCTGGGGGTGGCTCTGAGGACCCAGGACCTTGATCATCCCACGGCAGACCTGTGCCGTGTGGAGTGGAAGTGCTTTGTGGGACCACCCTGGGATGCACCAGCACCACGTGGCCATGAGGACTCGCTCCCCAGTCACAGCCACGACCCCATGCCAGGGCTGCAGCCACCGCGCAGCCACGGCTGCGGCCCCTTCCTGGCGCTCAGATACCAGTGGGGATGCCATCGGGGCCACACTTACTGTGCAGGAGCCAATCGATGAAGGCGCTTGGGAATGGGGAATTCTGCAAAGAAGAAGGAGCTGTTGATGTGTGGGACTGCAGGAGGGCAGTGCGGGGACAGGGACGGGGCATGGCCGTACCTGCAGGTCCAGCTCCACAAAGTGCCCGGACGTCACCGGCAAATGGGAGAGGGCAGAGTGGATTTTCCCCAGGAGCCCAAAGGAGACGACACCTGGGGAAGGCAGAGGCCATCAGGGCTGGGCAGAGCCGGTGCCCATCCTTGCCGGAGGGCTCTGCCTGCCTCCAGCATCTGCGAGAGCAAAGTCCCTGCCTGGTGACGTTCCCAGCACCAGAGGAGGAAAAACCTCCCAGGGTTCCCACGAGAGCCTCTGTCCCGCAGCTGCCTGGCACAGGTCTCAGCACACGGGAAATCGCTTGCAGCGGTTGTGGGACCCAGCGGCTGCAAACCCGGGGTGGGCTGGCAGAGCTGCCTCTCTTGCAGCAGCTCAGGTCTGGCCCCCGTTAGAGGAGGAGGACTGAGATGCTTTTGTGCCATCGGGCAGCCGGGGCGTGAGCCAGGACTGTGGCACTCACAGCAGCTTTGCCAACAGAGCAGAACAACCCCTTCTCCCGTGGCTCTGGCTCTCCTGGGGGTCCCGGCTGCCTTTGGTCCTCGCTGGACACACAAAACTCGAGCGTCACTCTCGGGATTATTATAGAAAAGTGAACAACTTACGGTTGAGGAATTGTAGCTTAATATTGATGATGCTGACCCAAATATTCACTAATGGGCAAAGCTGCAACGGTAACAAGAGGCACAACCTTGGTGAGAACATCATGGGGGCAGCAAAACGCGTCCCTACCATCGCTTAGAATTCACAGACTTTAAATCAAGATGGAACAACCAGCTCCTAGAGCACAGTTTCCTCCGTGGACAAAGAGCAATATAAATCGTTCGGCTGTCTCCTCCAACCGGCACCAATTCTATTTAACAGAATAAAAGATTTTCTAAGCAGCCCTTTTTTCGAGGTGAGGCTGTCACTGCTGCTCGCCGCGCCGGCCCGGCACCAGGAGGCATTTCAGAAAGCAATTGCTTACAAATTATCCCGTAACATTGCATGATGGAACTTGAATTACTTCCTAGCAAATAAATCCTGACTGTAAAAAAGATCAAGGAAGTCTGCGGGATTCGCTTACTGGCTGTGGGCGCGTGTCTGCGCGCGCACGTGTGAGTGTGTGTGTTTGTGTGTGAGTAGGTCTGCGACGCTGTGGCCACAGCACCGGTTTCAGCTGAAGGGCAGGTCCTTACAGCGAGGGGCTCGCGGGCACTCACCAGCGAAGGAACGAGAGTCCGAAGAGAAGCGTTCAGCGAGTGGCTCACCAGGTTGGTGAGGAAGCTGGACAGGAAGAAATACAGACAAAAAAATACCGGGGGGGGTTATTAAACCCCAGGGCTCCGCAACAACCAGCTCTGAAATGCCCTGCAGGGCTGTGGCGCTGGGAGCACCACAAAGAACACCCATGGTCTCCTCTTCGCTCTGGTGCTAAAAGATGCTGTGAGCCCAGAGCTCCCCCAGGCTTTGGCAGGAATTAGAGATGCTCAGGGCTTCTCAAAGTCTCATCATTAATGTGTAAATCTGTGCCTAGACTGACACTGGAATTTTGCCCCACTGCAAATGTGAGAAGAGCTGACCCATGGCTGGTCCTGCCCGGCGCTGTAACCAGCCCTGTGCACGTGCCAACTCCCCACTCCCCTGCAGAAGCCTCTTCCACGAGACAATCCCATGGGCTCCTCTGAGAAGTGCTGGGTGGTCTCACGTCTGGCAGCCAGAGCCCAGCTGGGCAGCTCGGGGTGAGGGAGGGAGAAACCTGCCATCAGCATGGAACGCAGCGCTGTGCCAGGGGCCCCCATCCAAGCCCCAGGTGAGCCCAGGGGATCGGGCTCAGCTCCTGCGTGGGATGGATCTGCTCTCACAAACCACCTTGGGCCTTCTAGGAGCAGCTGCTGGGGGCAGGACACGAGCCCGGTGGTGGTGGAGGCTCCCACACTCACCCCTTTGGCAGGTTGACACTGAAACCACCGAGCATGTTACTGCAATCCTTAATCTCTAATTTGAGGTCACCAGGGGTGTCCTGGGTGAGCGCGATGTGGGACGTGATGTTCGTTTCTACCGAGGATCCACTCAAAAAGTAAAAAATCCTGACAAACAAACAAAGAGGAGGTTTGGAGGGTTATGGAGGAGACCCAAGTGGCCCAGAAGAGCAGCGTCCATGGCTGAATTGCAAGTGTGGGCTTGGCAGGTCAATGAGGTCCCAGTGCCCAAGCAGGCACAGAGGAGTTTCCAGGGCAGCTCTGACTTCAGGCAGAGGAAGGACAAGTTGGCATGAAGGAGCATGGAACCTTCTTGTCACTTGGCTTCCAACACCTTGTCACGGCCACTGCGCACTGAGGTCATGCTGAAAACAGTCAGAGAGAGGCCAGAGCGCAGCACAGAGCTTTCCCCACCAGCCCCAAGTTCAGCATTTGGGGTCATTTCTCCAGCACCTGGGAACACCCTGTCCTCCCCAACACCCCCAGGCCCCGTGGCCCCAATCCACTCTCTCCCCCACCAGCCCTGCTCACCCTGGCAAGCGCAGCACCAGCTTCGAGTACAGGTTCAGCACGAGCTCCCCCCCATGAACAATCTTCCATGACACTCGGGCGTTCTCGAGGTTCAGCACCTTCAGCCTGAGGGTGAGGGTTGACACCAAAGGAAATCCACGTTGAGATGGCAGGAGCAGACCCTACAGTCCCGGCACGTCCTGTGCATCGCTTGACCTGTTACCTTTGTGGATTTTCTCAGTTAAAAGCAAAGGTGGGGAAGGACCAGTTCCTGCTCCAAGAAGACTCAACCTCAGAGCAGGGTCAGGTTGCTCAGGTTTGCATCCTGAGTCTCCAACAGCTCCACAAGTAGAGATTCTACCACCACTTGGTTGTCCATTGCAGTGTCACATCACTCCCATGGGGAAGACTTCTCCCATCTCTGGCTGGAATTTTCCCCGTCACAGCTCCTTACGGGAGCTGCAAGCCCAGGACTGCGCGTTCGCATAGCAGGAAGGACCCAGTCCCCTGGAGCACGGCTTTAGAGGAACACCTGCCCTACGTGTCAGTTCTTACCCCGCAGCAAGCACCACTGCCGTGCTTCTGCTCCAACTTACCAGGAGAAGGGTGTTGACTTGAGAGGGTCTCCTCCGCCCAGCAATCCTCCTCCGCCTAGAAGACCACTGAGGCCAAGCAGACTTCCATTGCCTGGGAGACCTCCTTTTCCAAGCAGCCCTGTGCCAAGCAGACCTTTCTCTCCAAGAAGACTGTTATTACCAAGGACACCATTGCCGAGGAGGTTGTTACCAAGGATGCCATTGTCAAGGAGGCCATTGCCAAGGCCTTCCCCACCAAGGATGCCTGTGCCAAGCAGACCACTGCTGCCGGGCTGTCCTCCTGCAAGAGTCCATCACCATTTTAATATTCTTACCAAGAAACCCCCCTCTCCCGAGCACACCCATGCCAAGTGGACCTTCCTTACCTAGGAGGCCTGTGCCAAGGATCCCAGATTTGCTGGGTTTCTTTTGTTCATCAGAGGGACCTCCGCTTTCTCTTCCAAGGAGGCCGGTACCGAGTAGCCCACCTTCACCAAGAAGGCCTGTGCCAAGCAATCCATCTGTGCTGCTGACGAGACCTTCACTGCTGAGGAGACCGGTACCAAGCACACCTGCACCAACGAAGCCCCAGCTACTGATCAGACTTCCACAGTTCATAAAATTTCACTGACAAGAAAAGTCGGTTCAGCTGCATAAGGTTGACCTGCTCGTGAGTTCTCACGGGGACCCCTGAGCATTCTTGCACAAATTTGGGTTCCCCGTGGAGCCAAGTCTGCCAGCAGGCAGGTCCCTGACGAGCAGAGGGCTGCTCCACGAGTCCGGTGTGGCACAGGACACACCAAGACTGAAGTGGGCACGCGACCACCTGTGCCACAACACTCCCTGGGAAACAGGCAAACCTCTGAGCTCACCGTCTTTGGGCGGCGTTGGGTTCAGCCCAAGGAGATTGCCCAGACTGAGGACACCCTGGGTCGGGGGCAGGAGGCCCGCAAGGAAGATGAGACAGCAGCAAGACAGCATCCCTGGTGCCAGCACCTGCGGAGAGACCCACACCAGCCCCACTGTAGGAACAGGCAATGTGGGCACGAGTCCGGCTCTCCATCCTTCACGTGTGCTGCCCCGGGGTGGTGGGGCAGGTCCTGGACATGCAGCCCCCAGGCGCTGTCCCACAGCACCAAGGGACCAGCCCAGAGCCACAACATTATTTTCCCACCCAGAAAGGTCAAAGCACTTCTGGTTATCAGGGAGCAACTTGGGCACATGGGTGTGCTCCTCCAGAGCCACTGGTGTCTCCATGCGTGGCTGCAGAGCTGGGTGCCCGACACCTCAGGGAAGCTTAGAGGGAGAAAATGCCATTTTAAAGAGAGCAAGAGAGATGGCGATGAGGCAGGTGGACCTTGTACCAAGTTAGCCAGGTGGCTTCCGATGGCCCTGAAAGAACACTCAAAGAGGCACAGCCAGGCGAAAAACAAGAGTCTGTCAAAGTTGTGTCCTTCTCCCTGTTACGAAGAGCACTTTGCATCACTAAAGCCCAAAGTGCAGCCAAACCCAGACTCACTTTTCTGTGGGCAGCTTGTTTGTTTTTCTCATCTCGCTCCATTCAGGCTATGAAAAGCCCCCACTTCCCCTGTGTTTGCTCTGCCTCTGTGCGAAAGAGAGTGCCTTCAAGGGCCTCGCGTTTCCGCCTGAGCTGGATCCTCGGGGTTGCAACCAGTGCTGCGGAGTGTTTGTTTATGCACAGAAAGGTGTTTGCAAAAGAAGGAGAAGAGGCACCTGCTGAAGCGCTGCCTCAGGTCCCAGATTAAGGGAGCAGCCGCCGGCACAGCCCACGTCCCAGGTCAGACACCCCGGCGCGTCTCTTCTGAGAAAATCAATGTACGGCTGCGGAAGGGAGGCCAGCGTTGAGCAATAACATTATTTAGGTCAGACTGAGCAACTTTATCCCTTCCAGATACTTAAAAAAAAAAAAAAGGCCCTCTATGACAGTTCTTGGCACAATTAAATCAGACTTTAATTCACTAGCCTGTCTTTTACATTCTCCCTTTGATCAGCATGTAATGATGCACAGCTCCTGTAGCTGTGATTATTGAACGGGAGAGAAAGAGAGAGGCTTGAGCAGCTCCCATTGAAAAACGTGTCAAATAAAATCAGTGGGATTTGTTGGAGGGGCTCTGCGAGACGTGTGCAGCATGACAAACGGACGCCGGGATGGGTTTCAGGTCTTTTAGAAGCGCTCTTGGAGAGAATTCGTGACTAAGTAGTCAGCTATCTGTGCAGTTATTAACGATACCTGTGGGGTTGGTGCCTCCCCGGTCACACACATCGAGTGAGCTGAACATCTCATACACAGAACGCACGCATGGCTTTGCAGATAAACGCTTGTGTTAAACCAGCTGAGATGAGGTCTGATAACCTGAAAATCGTTCTGAATTCTGGCGTGAAAACAATCCCAGTCATGGCTGCTGCCTCAGTCATTGCAACAAACTTAACAACAATCAACGTGGAATTGGGCAGACGAGAGCTCTACCAGCTTTAAAAATTCATTTTCATAAATGATTAAATGCTGCTACAGAAATCAAAGGCAAACATCATTAAAATTCTCACTGTTAGAGCTGCGTTACGCTTTGCTGTAGGTTGTCTAATGGGAGCAGCAGCTCCGTGGCCACGCACCGTGATGCCACTTACCTGAGCCCTTTGATGTGGCGGAGCGGCTGCCCACGGCAGCGCTGGCAGGAGCGGCTCTTATATACCCAGGCTGCAGGAACAAGGAAAGGCGAGGGAAGGATAAAGCAGGGACAGTTCCTCTTCACTGGCTCTCAAGTGTGAATCCTGCACCAGCCTGACCCCGGATGCCGCGTGGGGCAGTGCCAGACCATGACCAGCAGCCCAGGAGGCCCTGCTGCTCGCCCAGGGTGGGTGCTGTACCCACCGGCTTGCTGCCTCCTTGGCACTTGGCCCCTCTCACTTTCAGGGTAGCTCGCACCTGGGGCAGCCGCACCGGCTCTGAGGGTCCTTGCTCTCCCCTGTGCATCTCCAAACTGTCAGGGGCCCTGCAGAGCCCAGAGCATCCCCTGAGCATCCCAAGCTCGGAGCAGCTGGGGCGAAGGGGATGCCACGGGCACTGGGGATGCTCCCAGCTCTCTGGCTGAGCCGAGGTACCCGGGGCAGCTCCGCTCCATCGCATTCAGCAGCGCGAGGGGCTGAGGGCAGTGAGAGGGGAGCGATCACCTCCCAATGAGTTAATTACGTACGGAAACAGCACAAGGCTGATTTAAAAATGTAGTTATCACAAGGTAAAGGGTGTGTGGTTTACACCAGAGCAACCGCGCACAAAACCTGCCCGTCAGCCAGCGGCAAGCAGGAGGTGGCTTGTGCCTCCAGGAAAGAACCTGGCCGTTTAAAGGAGGCTTTGGGAGACAACAAATAACAGAACACGGGAAAACAAGTACGGAGTGGAAGGGAAAAGGAACCTGAAAGATGACAGAAAAGCCTGAGTCTGAGGTACAGGGTGGTTTTCAGGGTGGACTGGGCTGCACAGGGGCAGGATGCCACCTCAAAGGCAGCACTTTTACAGCCAGCCCAGCTCTTCCTTTTCATCCCAGGAGCACCAGGAGGCTTTAGGGCCTTAAATCAGCAAAGACTTCACTGATTCAATGGGAGAAAGAGTCCTTGCATAAAAATAACTGCCTGGTTCTTGCTGACTTCACGGGCATCGATGGGTGCGTTACCCCCATGTCCCTGAGAGCTCTGGGGACAAAGCCTGGATGGTGGGAGGGGTCCTCAAGGCAGCCAAGGGCCCCACAGCTTTGGACGCCGTCCCTGGAGAGGCTGACGTGTCTGGCAGCCAGCGCTCTGCTCAGGCTGGGCTGGGGTGGGCACAGCGGGGCTGGGCAGGGGGCTGCAGCCTCCCCCACCACAGCGGGGCTGTCCTGAGCCCCGGGGGTCCCCAGAGCCAGCCTCCCCGCAGGCTCGAGCACCCGCAGAGGCTGCCGGGAGGGCTGGACTTTATTAAATCCAAGCATGAGAACACAAAATAGATCTGCATCCTTCTGAGCATCCACAGAAGAATTCAAACCACAACATCTGGAAGCAAAAAACCACCTGTGTCCTTTTTATTCCAAGCAACGTCGGTGGGCTGCGACACTGGCACGGAAGCACCCAAGCTGCTGTGTTGGGTTCCAAAGAGAGACGCAGTGGGGACCCTTTGGGCAGGCTGGGCTCCCATCCCTCTGGGACCGGACACGGAAAACCTTTCCCAGCCTGGTGTCCCCGGCTCACGCCGACAGCACAAGGAGATCCTGGCAAAGCAGAGGGGTCACCTTTCCTCTGAGCAGCCTCCGTGCAAGCGACAGGCGCTGCCATTGCTCCAGACCGGATTGGAGCTGCCAGCAGGGCAACGCTGGGCAATGGCCAAGCACTTACTTCGATGACCTTGATGTCCACGTTGGTGAAGTCGACGTTCAGCAGCCTGGGGAGGGGAACCCCCACTCCCAGCACACCTGGGGGTCACACGCCAGCCCAGCTCAGTGTCCTGGGAGGGGTTGTCACTGCCGAGCTGCTGCCTAGAGCTTGATCCCCAACCCCACCTTCCCCGTGTGCAACCAACCCCCCGCTATGAGTGCAGGGCTCTCAGAAAGGCTTTGTGTCGCGGGACTTTGTGCTTCAGCGAAACCCGCTGGGTTTGCCCCCACCCGTGTGAGCAGAAGCAGGCAGCAGTGAGCCCCACAGAGGGGGCTGCAGGGACCCTGTTTGGTGATGTGTGGATTCGCCTCCCAGCAAAACCAACCCCCTCGGCAAAGCAGGTCAACCCCACTGGCCCCCGTTCTCTAGGTGAGGTGGGTTCCACCCACACAAACTCGTTGTGTCGTGCACGGTCTGGCACGCGTGAACGCATGGACGGGGTGTAAGAGCTTCCTCACCGTTCATCGCGGGCACAAAGGCAACACTGAAAATCTGGCCGATGAGCACCTCCAGGGGCGAGACCTGCAAAGGGGAGAGGGGTTGCTTTGTGCCACCGCTGGCCCCAGTCCCGTGGTCAGCCTGGCCTCACCATGTCCTTGGGCTTGTGGGGATGCTGCACCCACGCCAGCCCGAGCCCTTGGTGCTCCAGCTCCACACAGTTCTAAAGCAAACTGCTGGTTTTACAGGAACTGGATTTTAAGCATTCTACGGCCTATTTTTAGTCCCAAAATAATGCCTTTCCATGGCCCCTTTCCCACTGGCATTAAAGCTGCCTGCAGGAACCACCTCTGGAGACCAAACATGCTCAGTCCATCGGCATTCTGCGACAGGAGAGCCCAAGACTCCTCCCGACCATTGCTGTTGGCCCTTGCGAGCACCCGAATGAGCGTCCCCAGGCGCATCCCACGGGGATGCTGTGGGCATACGCGGGATGTCCAGTGGTTCACTGGAGCCCCAAACCTCTCCCTCTCCATGAGGTTTTTGTCTGAAAATCTATCATGAATCATCCTTAAAAAAAAAAAAAAATCCCTCTCCAGAGGTGAAGGAAAGGTGTTGTTAAAAATACGGCACAACCGTTTCACCATAACCTGCCCGTTTCTCCTGAGCCAACCTGGCAGCACTTTGCCCTCTGCAATGGGTTTTGCGCATTGCTGAGGCTGCTCATGTTCTTACATCAAAAACACCGATGGAAGAAGACACCAAGGAGAGATGAGCCCTGCAGGAGGAAGCAGAGGTGAGTAAAATCCAAGCAGTTCCTCTGATGACGCAGTTGTACCGGTGCCCTCCTTGATGCGCAGCCCAGGAGGTCCCACACCCCTGGCCACCCCCCAGATGGAAACCAGGGTCCTACTTCTCCAGGCTGACTCCGATCTTCAGTTTGTTGTCCTTGACTGAAAACTGGGCCAGCAAGGAGGTGTTCTGCAGTCAAACAGAGAGGTCAGAGTGGGGCTGGCTCCTCCAGCCCTGGCCCAGCCGTGTCACGTCGGGTGTGGGTCCCATCTACCGGCACCCCTGCCCCCGCCGTGTGGGGAGGGGGAACTGCAGGAGGAATTCCTGCTTGGGTTGTTCCTTCATACGTACGATATTCAGATGGCACAGAGACTTCTGGACATCATGTGGGTGGATCATCATCAACTCTGCTGTCTCCAGGAGCTGGATCACACCTTTATTTTTCTTTAAAGTCACCTCCGGTGCTTCAGGGACTGCAATTTTCAGCAGCAGCTCATGTGGCTCAGGGTACACCTTGAAAACCTGACAACATGAAAAAATGGAGGCATTTGCACAGTGCTGCTCTCAGGGGGCAGGTCTCATCCTGAACTGCTCCAATCCAACAAGTCTGAAGTGAAGTCAAGCTCTGAGCTCAGCCCTGTGACAGCCTGAGCCCCACCGAGAACATCTCGTCCTGCCTGGAGGACCACAGGGAGTCCCACATCCAGGCAGCTGCCCAGCTTGTTGGTGACCCAAGAGGGCTGCTGAGGATGGAGTGACAAACCAGGCTCTGGCTGGCCCTGATTTCCAGTTTTGGAGCTAAGTTAGAGCTCACTGAAGTCCGTGGGACCTCTGGGATGGTGCCTCTGAGGAGGAAGGGACTGGGAGGCCTCCCTTGCCTGGACACGGCTCCTCTGAGCGGGTGACTTGCATGGCAGGGCGGAAGCAGCACTCACCGCAGGAACCAGGGCTCCAAGGGTCGATGTTGTCAGTGGTGGAAGCTCAGGAAACCGGGACAGAGAGGAGAGAAACGCTGCACGGGTGTGTGGTGGCTTTCAGCAGACACCTGTGCCCGCCAGCCACACACCTGGGGCCGTCACACCTGGGGTCTCTCGCTGGCATTTTTCACTAAGACAGCAGAGACCCTGATAAGCGCGCATTGAGTGGAGCCCCCGCACGGTGGGACCAGCGCGCGTGGCCAACAGCCCTGGGTCCTTCCACCCCTGCCCAGGCAGCGCTCCCCGCTCACCGTGCCGGAGGAGACGGTCAGGTCCAGGGCACCCTCCCGCTGCAGCGCAGACAGCACCGAGCCCAGCAGGTTCGCAGAGAGGCCCAGCTGGGAGGAGCTGCTGTCCTGCATCGGCGGCAGGGGTGGCATGGGCACCTGCGCCGGGCTGGGGACATTGCCTGGCTTTCCCAGCCGAGAGCCCACCAGGCCTCCTGCCACTGGCGCGACGACGGTCTGGAGCCACAGGGGAAGGAAGCACAGGCCAAAACGTTTGCAATATTTGCTGTTACGGTTAAATTCATTCTCAGCGTGAAATTACTGCTCGCACGACCGTGCCAAGTCAGGGCCTGTGACGCCTCCTTCTTCAGAAATTCATGAAATTCAAACCGCGCTGTACTCTCCCATGACGGTGGCAGCGGGAGAAGGGCACCCAGCCGGGACCTCCTCGAGCTTTTCCCAGCCATCCCAGAAGCCACCGCTCTGGTGTGCATGAACCCAAGAGAAAGACCCCGACCCTTGCCCGCAGGTGGCAGAAGATGCAGAACTCACGTTCAAGTCCACCTGGAGGAACTGGTCGGTTACCAGCGGAAGGCTGGACACGGTGTACTGGATTCTGCCCAGCAAACCCAGGGGCACCAGTGCTGCGGGCAGAGGGAGGGCGTCAGTGATTCCCTGCTGGGCTCGGGTACAAACCCCCCTCCCCTACCCAGCAGCTCTTTTTCCTCCAGGAAAGCCCTGGCTTGCAGGTGGACTCAGGGCTCACTCGGCCGCAGCTCCGAGTGCTCTGTGCTGAGCGGTGATGCCAAAGGAGACACCACTTCCCTAACGAGCAGCGTGTGGCATCACTGCAGACGGAGGGGACTGCTCACAGCCCTGTCCTTGCCACCTTTGTGCACCCAGGGGCGACGTGAGGCAGGGAACGCATCCCGCAGCTGCTGGGCTCTGCTCCCTGGCTGCTGCCCGGAGGGGACGGGGTCTGGGCAGGAGCTGCCAGGGACCCCAGCTCATGGCACGGAGCAGACCTGGGTGAGGCAGGGCGTTTGCTTCTCCCACCTGGGGAGCAGAGGGGAAGTGTCACAGTACTCACGCAGTCAGAGTGGCGTGACAAGGGGGAAGGAAAGGCAAGGCAGAAGACCCACCGGGCACTTACAGCTCACAAGACCCAGCTGGTCGTTGACGAGTCCCAGGGTGACATCAAGCACCGGGCAGAGCTGCCAGAGTGGAGAGGGACAGTGAGTGCCCTGCTTGGAGCTGGATGAGGACACAGCCTTGCTTCCCCTGGGGACAGGAGCACCAGGCTGTCCCCACTGGTGACGGAGGCTGCACCAGCTCGGGATCCGGCCCCGAGCACTTTGACCTTCACTGCATAAGCGGGTTTAGAGCTGGGTCTCAGGAGCCCATGTAGGACAGCTGGAGAGACCCTGGGGCTTTCAGGAGGAAGGAGAGACTCAGCCCACAACATGGCCCAGGGCATCGGTAGAAGCTCCCAGGCCCTTGGGCACACCCGTGCCAGGCTCTCTGACCTCGCATTTAGAAGGAAGGAGCAGCTTCTCCAAGCAAATGGAGACATGGAACACGTCCCCCCACCAACTCCAAACCACTGGGCAGGTGGGTGGACACAGCAGCCCTGGGACGGTGGCCACGCTCCCACTCTGGGACAAGAGCAATGCTGCGGGGAGCTGCACTGCGGCTTTTCGGACTCATTGCTCCTTTCTGGGGTGGAGTTTTTGCTGACTTACCAGGTTGGGAAGCAGCCTGTTCAGAACACTTGCCAGTAAATTATCTACAATTGGGAGTAGGCTGTGGAAAAACAAAGCACCACCGTGAAAAATACCTGCTGCAAAGTAAGTGGGTGTTGTTACACAATTCCTGTGAACAGCAAGGAGCTCAGACCCCTCACAGCAAGACAATTGCAGTGGCAAAGTGCGTCCTGCGTGCTCGCATGTTGCATTCCATAAGTGTGATTTGCATCCCAAAATAGCCAGGGGGAATTTAATCACTGCCCTTTATCTGGTAGCGTGTGGGCTCCTTAAACGAGCAGGAATGACCTCAGCCCAAGCAGGTTCTGTGATTTACATACCAACTGCTCAGATCTCAGGAGGCCCCACGCAAAGTCAGTTAAAACACCCCAGGGACGCGGCACGCGGGGCAGGAACGTCCCTCTGGGACCACTGCGGGGTCTCCTGCTCGACTCTGCAGCTCTCTGGGACAACGTCTCTCTTTGCTGTGGCTGTGTGAGGGGTGCAGGGGGACCACCAGTCCCCCAGCCCTTTACTCCCCTCAGGACATGACTGGTGACCCTCTGTCACCTGCAGGGATGGCCGCTGCCGGTGTCACTGCCACCCATGGGACCAAGATGTGCAATGGGGAAATGTCCCCGTGTGTTCCCATTCTGCAGGCGTGGGCTAGGGCCAGCGAAGCCTGATGCCAAGGTGGCTCACACCAGTAGAGGACCCCTCCATCACTCACCCTCTCAGGAGTCTGACTTTGATGCCACCAAGGAGGGTATCGCATCCTTCTGCCACCAGTTTGGGGCAGCCCCTGCCATCCGTGGTCAGCCTGACCCTCGAGGTGGTGTTCACTTCCACTGCGATGTCGAGCAAACCCAGGAGGCTGTGCAAGGGGAAAGGAGCAACCTGCAGAGCAGCAGCCTCTTCCCGGCAAAGGTGGAGACAGCCGTCCTGGTGCTGCTCCCAGTGGGCCACCAGCAGCATCAGCCCAGCCTACCACTTGGCATTAAGGGCCACGCAGGTGTAGAGGCTGACGTGGGCACCAACGCCGGGCAGGAGCCGCACGGACACCCTGGGGAGCGTCAGCTCCACGATCCTCAGCCTGCAGGGAGAGAGAGGGGGACACCAGGAGTGATGGCAGAGGACACCTTATTCTCAGTTCTTTTCCTGTTTTCATTATTTCCTAGCTTTATCAGGAGCTTGTTCTAGTTGCCTTCTTATTGCTTGTGCTTCTGGGCTTCAAATCAGAGTTGGACCGGGACAGTTGCTGACAAGTGAGGGTTGGCAGCAGTGGCACCGGCTGCCCGGGGCTGGCATGTGGCTTGGTGCTCCCTCTATTGGCGAACGCCTTTCAGCTCCTGTTTGCTTTAATTTTCCTTGTGCAGCTCAAGGAACTCTTTTGCAGCCAAGAAAGCAAATCTGGTGGGAATTCCAGGCAGTGTTTATCTCAAAGCATGAGCTCCAAACCAGACCAGAGCACCTACCCAGGTGTCACCACTGCTCCCCCAGCCAGCTCTGAGCCTGCACAGTGTCATCCTTACCCGGTGAGCCCCTGGATCGTGCTGACCAAGTCGCCTTCCCCAAGGACTCCGAGCAGGCCACCACTGCCCAGCAGCTCTCCGTTGCCCAGAAGCCCTCCTCTGCCAAGGTCACCAGGCCCACCGAGGATCCCTGCTGTGCCAAGGACACCTCCGTCACCGAGCAGACCTCCTTGTCCCAGCTCTCTTCCATCAACCCCTGTGGGGATGCTACCCCTGGGGACGTTGCCACCTGCCGCTGGCCAGTCTCTGGGAGGGTTTCTGGGGCCCTCCCTATAAGCATCTCCACCACCTCCTCCACCCAGCAAGCCACTGTCAGCACGACCCCCTCCACCAAGCAGAGCACCAGTCAGCCCCCCCAGCAGCCCTCCACCACCCAGCAAACCATCAGTAACACCACCAAGCAGGTCACCAAGCAGGCCACCACCACCAAGGAGACCTCCTCTGAGGTCACCCAACAGGTCTTCACTTCCATCTGTGCCAGGACTTCCACTTCTGAGCGGCACCTCTCCGAGGGCACCTTGGAGGGCGTTGCTTTGCATGAGTGAGCCTGTAAGAGCTGGAAACATCGCTCATTGTCAGCCTGCAAGGCAGAGCTACGTCCTGGCCACTGCTGCAGCCTCCAAGCAGGGACCAGCAGGCAGCTTGAACCCCCTGCCCATGTCCGAACTCATCGCGCTCCTCAAGCATGAGTTGTCAAGGGGTTTGTGCTCTCCATCACCACCGCTACCCATTCCAGTCCCTAACCAACCACTGCCAGCTTTTCCCATATGTGACGAGAAAGGGCTCTGGGATCCAGGACAGGAGGTACCGTGTCAAGACCTGGGTGAAGCTTGGGGGACTTTGTCTACAGCCACACCAGCAAACGGTGTGGCACAGTCGCAGGGGCTGGGTGCTGACAAACCCTAAACAGGACATCAGAGAGGTGCCTGGGGCTCACATCTCCTGAGAGCTACAGGCTCTGGGAGCAGCAATCCCCGATGTGAGCTCTCCCCTCCCTTCCCCAGCTGATGGGGCTGTGCTGGTACCACAGCATCAACCCCAAGGACCACCAGCAGTTCCTGTTTCCCAGGGTCCCGCTAAGGGGAGGCAGAGACTCACCATCACTTAAAACCCCTTTGCTGAACCGGAGAACGGCATCTTTGTGCTGGCTCAGTGATGGGGGGAGCAGGGCATACAAGAGGGCAATGCCCAGCGCTGGTGGCATGGTGTCTTCTGCTGGGCTGGGTCTGCTGGCAGGACCTGGGGAAGGACAACGGGAGGAGAGTGGAGATGGGCTGGGCGACGTGCTGGAGGAGAAGGGGAGTCAGATATTCTGAGCTGGGTGAACATTTTTCAGTAAATGGAAAACCTGAGCTTTAGGAGATGTGAAACCATTCCCAAGTTAGAGCCACATCCAGCAAAGGGCTCTGGGGACACAAAGCCAGGGAGAGGACAGTGTCCATATGCGTGTCTGCAGAGCAGCTTCCAAGCCAGCCCTGCCCAGCCCCAGGCCCTGTTTGCTCAGCCCTGCTCACGCCACGCCAGGCAGCGCGCTGCCCGCCATCCCTGGTCACCGTGACACAACTTGAAACTCACAGCACGAAATCCTTACTCAAAACCTGTAACCCACAGTGAGCAGCCCTCGCTAAGAACCCCCTGTAAACGAGTATGAAAATTAACAGCATAATTATACAGGAAAATCACATTAAAATTAATATTTCCTTTTCCATGGCGTATTTTAACCTTGAAACAATAAAAAAACATTAACAACACTTTGCAACTCAAAAATCCCTAACTTCTTTGTCAAAGGACTGTTATTTTCTTCAGGGAAGGGGTTTCATCTTACCGTAACAACCTTCTGTTCTGATTTTTTCGGGCTAGTCACTAAATACAAACTAGAATTACTCACATTTCTGAAGTTATTGGTATTTTCCCATGTTTTTAGTTGCCCACAGCACGTTGTGAGGCCCAGGGGTGAAAAGGTGGCTCTGTCCCCCAAGCACCCTGTACTACTGCTTTAACCATATTTACCTGGTCTTACCTCGAATTTCAAAGCCTGGCTTTGGGCTCCGTTGCTCTCGGTCCCAGGGAGACCTCACAGCTGCCCACAGGCACCTCTGCTTCCAGGACAGGAGCAGCGGCTCCTTATATAGCAAAGCTGATGCGGAAAAAAGTGGAAAGATGCCTAAATTGTTAAAGCTGGGCTAATGGATTGAGTGCATAAAACAGCATTTGTGGTCTTAACATATTCCAAGATAAATAAAGATCTATAAACCTGGGAAGGGTGTTGAGCAACTGGTTATTGGATGCCCATTATCAGGCAGCGCTGTTACCTGAGATCCCAGAGCTGAAGCAAGGGACAAGGGGCCTGGGAGCCTGCGGCTGCAGGGCGTGAAGCTGCCCTTCACCCCAAAAGAGCTGAGCTGGAAAAGCAGCAGATTCCAGCCAAATCCCTGCTCACGGCTGCACCCAGGCTGTCGCACACAAACCTCCCTGTTGGGGTGATTTCCAACTTTCCAGCCACCGTGTGGGGAGGCTCCAGAAAAGCACCAGGAGATTTTTATCTCCCTTCCTGTTAAACGCCTGTTAAGCAGCAGTTCCTGAAGATCATCCCCACCCATCCACATGGCTGCCAGCTCCTTCCTGGCAGATGGGATTTCCACAGCCTCGGAAAAGCCGCTGCAGGGTGGGATGCGCTGCTCTGCGTCAGCTCCAGACCATAAGGGCACTTTTGTCCTGCTGTCCTCAACACTTGACACCTTCATGAGATAAAACGCATTGCTGACAGCCTGGTGCATCTTACCCAACAAGGGGATAACGCGCTCCCAGACAAAGCCGTACGGAGCTGTAACCTCAGCTTGTCCGCACCTGGCTCCATCCAGTGTCTTGCACAACAAGCCCCTCCGAGCTCTGTGTGGGACGCGCTGCACACGAGCCCCAGGCAAGGAGCTGCGTCCCCTGCAGTGGCTGCAAAAAGGGCTCCAAATAAGTCGGAAACGTCAGCAAGAACTTTGCTAAACCTGCACCGTCATCGCATTGCGAGCACCTCCTCTGGCCCTCAGCCTGGTGTGAGCAGCTCCCAGCTGGGCAGGGCATGGGTTGCAGCAGAGCACCCACGTGCACCAGAGCCCAGCGCCCGGCTCAGCTGCCGTTCCACACCTTGGGCCGCAGCTGAGCTTCAAAAACACCTTCTGTAAGGTATCGGCTTCTGGGCTGCAGGGGCAGCCTGCTCACCCAGCTGCACTGCCTGCCCGAGGGCCACACTGCAGAGGGGCACGGGGGAGACAACAGGACGCTGGCACCAGAAACCACATCAAATAAACACTGTGAGAGAGAAATACTGAAGCACTGAAAGCTTTTATTGAAAGAGTAATACGAGAGCAACCTCTGTGACTAAAAGTGAGCTCTGCTTTCTGGCTGTGGATGCCAGAAGTGGCCACAGAAAGCCCTCTGCCACCCATCAGCCAAGCAGCTTTCCCTGCCCCGCTGCCAGGCTGTGCCAGGACCAACCAGAGACATCGCCCATCCCCTTGGGCCACAGCGACAGCACGGGGCGATGCTCAGGGGAGAGGGAAGACAGCGACAGTAGGGGTGAGCAGGGCTCTGGGCTGGTGGCGCGGTGCGGCCTCACTCAAAGAGGGTTGAGGGTCCTCCCGAGCAGAATCTTTTTAGATTGGTTTGTTCCAAAGAGTCGCTTGCCTGGGGGAAGCAGCACAAACGCAGTCAGTTTTATCGTTTGGATTTCCACCAGCTTTCCCCTATATCCCAGGTGAGGTTTTCCTGGGGGCCTGCACAGGCAGAGAGATCTCCCGGAAACCCATGGGAAATGGGGCTTTGGGCTGTGCAGGTCCCTGCCTGGGGGTGGGTGCATCCCCCACTCCCTGAGAAGGCAGAAATGTGGGGAATGTGATCCTTACGTCTGTGATGACAACCTCGGCGTTCCTGAGGCTGGTGTTGAGAACTTTGGGCAGAGGGACCGACACAGGCAAGGCATCTGCAAAAGCGAGGGAGAGCATCTCGTCACAGGGGAGGAACCCCAAGCGTAGGCAGTCAGGAAGGGGGAGAGCCCCAAACCCAGCTGAGTTTGAGAAGGGGCCCATCCCAGCCGTACCGTTCACAGCAGGTACGTACGCAGCCCCAAGGACTTGCTTGAGCCATCCTGTAAGCAAGGAGACCTGAGGGGAAGAAGATGTGTGTTGGTGTCTGACGAGGAGAGCAGCAGTCACTGGGCCGAAGGCAGCGGCGTCAGGCTGATCGATAAAGTTCTGTCACTGCAGGATGCTCAGAGCTATGAAACACAAGCACTGTGAAGCTTCCTTCAGCAAAACTCTTCCAGGACTGAGGGTGGGGGGATACCCAGCGACATGCTCTTTGGATATTTCTTCTCGAATATTCCTCCCCCATCCCAGTCTCCCCGCGTGCTGCCAACAAGCGAGCACACGCACGCAAGGGTGGCTGCTCTGGGGCACAGGGGATGGACAGGGCAGACAGCAATTGCCTCTGCCGAGAGAAGGAGAAAGGTGAAGGCTGAAGAAGAACTGGCATTTGAGTTCTCCCTCCCTGCTCAGAGCCGCATCGCTCGCCGCAGTGCCTCGGTCCAAAGCAGCACGCACTTACACTGGGCGGGTCGAGCCTCAGGGGTACCCGTGTCAGGTTGATGCTACAAAAGACAAAAGCAAGGTAGAGTCGGGGTGCGCCGGGTGCTCCCTCACCTTTGCGCGTGCTGCCCAGACCCTTTCTAGGTCTGGAATTTGTCTTCCCCACACAAAGATAGAAGAGTTTTGATAACAGAGCGACATGTTTGTAGCTGTCTCATCCCTTCAGACGCGCGCTGGGTCAGAGGCCGGAGCTGGCAGGAGGCAGGGGAGCTCCGGCAGCCCTGCACGTCTCTTCCACATCGCGCTCCCTGATCACTGCCCCCATCCCACCTTGTCTGGCTCCCAGAAACATCCTCAGGCAAAGCCTCCACCGCCACCAGTGACCACAAAGCTTGACTGTACCTGCCCAGGGCCAGGGATGTTTGCAGTTTGCCATCGGAGACTGACGGGACGATGTTCAGACCGATGTCCTGAAATGGGAGCAATGGAAGCAAGTGAGGTTATTTCCCTGCACGGCTCCCAAGACCGAGAAGAGAACCCAGAGCATTTGCAAATCACCCATTCAGAGAAAAGCTCCTGTCTGTGCCTGCAGATTGCTTTTTCTGATGGATGGCATCACGTATGTCTGTCCCCAGGCTTCACCCTTCCTGTCTTTGCCTTTTGTTATTCCTTAAACGTTTCACTCGCGCTTGGCTGCGAGCGTTTTTGAAGGGCTGGGCAGCACCGTTGTGAACGCAGTGAGTTCAAAAGTACAGGTGCTGCAGGGCTACGGGCAGGACACGCCGAGGGGATCCCAGAGCACAGCCAGGCTCACCTCTCATCCTCTTTTGGAGGTCTCATCCCCCCACAACCCACTCACCGCGTCAAGGGAGAAGAGAGACCTCTGCGAGGACTGCAGGGAGGGACTGAGGATGTCAATGGAGGCTTTGAGGGTGGCGGTGGCTCTTCCTTCCCTCACAGCCACCACGGGCTCGCTGGCCGCCCGCAGGTGCAGTTCCAGAGACAGAGGCCTGGGCAGGACGCTGGCGAGCTGTGTGGGGCAGGAGAGGTCAGGGCAAGGGGGTCTGTGTGTGGCGGGGCAGGTGGTGGGGTGGGAGATCAGTGGACACGAAGGAGGTGGCTGACCTGAGGGATGAACGGCAGAAGGGCAGCCGTGGACAGAGCGTTGCTGTTGGGCACCTGCGGGAACAGCACCAGGAGCGTTAGCGACTGGCAGGGTTTGTGCCAAGCCTGTGCCGGGCTCCGCTGGACCCCACAAACAAATACAAGCACGCAACACCAGCATCCTCGGGCCACCCAAGAGCAACTCAGCCCCGGAGAGGGGCATCATGACCGACCATCGAGCTGGTGATGCTGACGTTGAAGGCTCCCTGTCCCTGGATGGGCTCCAACAGGGCTCTGAGGGTGCGCGGGGAGATGCTGAGCCGCGGCGGGCGACCGGTGGCCAGCAGCAAGGTGGTGGTGAGTGGTGGTCCCTGCGCGGAGGCCACCGCGTTGCCCTCCATGTTCCCACCAAGGAGCTGCAGGGGACAGAGAGGGGAGAGACATTGGTGGGGCTGCGGTCCCGCCCAGCACCCTGCCTGCCTGTGGACCTCGCAGGGAGGCTCACGCGGGGTTAATCAACACTTTAATGAACAGAGTGTTCCAGCACAGGCAGCGCTGCATCTGCTCTGCCTTTCCCTCCAAAACACTGTCGCATGTCCCGATCGGAAAGACCCTTTGCTGATGATTTTGGCCTGAGTGTGGTCCCTATCAATCACGCCCCAAATCTTTACAAACCCTTACAAACAGACCCTGCCTGCGAGCGGTGCCGCAGCTCCTGCGTGAAATGAAGCTTTTCTTATTAACAGCTACGAGAGTGCCACAATTATGCTTAATTAAGCAGTGCCAAGCCAACCTGGCTCACGCTTCCCTCAAGGATCAGCAAGTTACAAAATAAGGCAGGACTGACGTGGCCAGAACCCCCTCATCAGGACCTGCCGACAAACGCTGTCCTGAAGCAGCTGGAATAGAGGAGCCCTCGAAAAAGGCCCAAACTCCCCAAGTCAAAGGTTTGGGTAACGGGGAAGCACTTACGTTGAGATCCAGCTGGATAGCGTCGTCACCGATGATGGAAAAGGGGGGCAGATCTCCCAGAGCCCCGAGCGGGAGCGCGGCTGTGGGACATCGGGAGGAAACCTTTTAAGGAGAGGGGATGCTCCCAAATCCCGTGGTCCCAACAGATACCAGAACCAACAGAGGCTCCTGCTCACAGCGCTCCCAGCCGGACAAGCTGCTAGAGAGCACTGTTTTGCAGCAAAAATGTTGTTGTTTCTAAAAGCAACAATTCCAGCAGTAGCTTTCAACAGGAAAAAAAAAATCTGCTCTGGGGCTGCTCCATGGCAGGGGAACTGAACGTTGTACTTGAGCCGAGAGTTGTGTTTTTAGGGAGTTGTTAAAATATTTGTATTTATCCTATGTAAAACATCCCAGCCTAAGTGTGGGGGTCACAGAGGAGCAGAGCAAAAGCAGGGAGCAGCACTTACAGGTCGAGGAGTCGAGCAGCGTGCTCACCGCCTTGAGCCTGGTGTTGACAATGTCACAGCCCTGGGGAGGCAGAGAACAGTCAGAGCCCCAAGACGCAGCGGGTGGGCATCGCCCAGACACAGCTGGCAAAGCCAGCTCTGCGGTTGCACGGCGCAGGCAGGAGCTGCTGCTCAGCAGGCTTTGATGGGAAGATCCGATACTGCAGTGCTTGGCACCAGGTGGTGAGCGACCCCTCTAAGCCACGGTGGGTTTCTCCTCCCAGGCAAGACTTTCTCACCATGACCACCAAATAAACCAGCAGCTGTTTGCTGACAGAGCCTGGCACAGGTAATGGCACAGGCAAAGTGCCTGTGCCTGTTGGCACAGAGGACAGGCTGGCCGCCCCAGCTGAGCCCACAGCTGTGCAAACAGCGGTGCCCATGGGGCAGCCTGGGCTGCTCCTGCCCTGTCCAGCCCGGTGCTGACGGCTCGCACGACGGTCGTTTTGCACACTTACCACCTCACCCATGCGATCACTAAGGAGTTGTTTTAGAGGCTGATCCAGAAGGGGCACTTTGGGTCTAGGTATCAGGGAAATAGGAAATAAACATTGACACGGGTTAGTAGCTGGAAAATAAGAGTACTTTGCATAAGGTAAAAAGAATCACTTGCACTGTCCATGGACACGCTTTAGTGCCAAAATATTACCAAAAAACCCCCTCTGGATGCAGCCCAGGGCTGGATTCCCAGTACAACCCCCAGAAACTCTCTCTTGAGACCAAATTTTAAAGGGAAGCTCAGCAGTCCCTCTCCAAGGCCGGCAGCCCCTTGTTCAGCCTCTGAGCCATCAGGCACAAAATCACAGCCTTCAATGGCCAATGGTGCCAGCGCCTCCCACTGCTGCAGGTGCCATGTGCTGCCCACAGCCACCCTCTTCATGTGGATGGTGACCTCACGTGGAGGTGGCACAGCAATGCCTACCTCACATAGATGTTCATATCAACAGTCCTGCAGTCCTTATTGCTCTGGGGAGCCGCCCACTTGTCCTGGACCAGCATGGCCACATCTGTTTCCAGCTGCGCGCAGATCTCCTTGCCCGGCGCGCTGCATGGAGGGAAACACAGCACGCGGCTCAGGAAGCTTGCTGGCCTTCTGCTTCCCGAAGAGATGGTGACCTCACCACCCTGAGCCATGCCCCTACACGCCGTACCTGGTGGTCTCTACCAGCAGCTGGGTGTTGAAGTCCACCTGGTGCCCAAAGCCTGGCAGGGAGCGCAGACTTATTCTGGGGAGGGTGTTGTTCAGAATTTTTGGCCTGGATGGTTGGCACAAGGAGAAGGCGGCTTGTTGGGAGGTTTGTACAGTGGATGCCCTGTCCCCTCAGCCCCCAGTGGTGTGGCTGATTGCAGAGCCGAGGGTCCTCCCTGTGCCCTGGGCCAGCAGTGATCCCCCCCACCCAGGAGCAGCTCACGGCACATACAAGGCACCCCTGCACGGCAGGCGCAGAAACTCCTGACAGTTGGACCCGCGCTCATGAAGCTGCCCCAAGAGGCGAAAGAGGGGGCCCCGTGTGTTCAGACACACTGCTTAGGGACGGCCATCTCCCACTCACCCTGTGAGATCTTCAGCACTTCCACCAAGAAGACTGCCAACAAGACCATTTTTGCCAAGGAGGCCATTTTTGCCAAGGAGAACATCAAGGACAACATCAAGGAGAGCATCAACAAGACCATCTTTGCCAAGCAGACCATCAACAAGACCTTCTTTGCCAAGGAGACCACTAAGGACACCATCTCTGTCGAGGAGACCACCAAGGACACCATCTCTGTCGAGGAGACCACCAACAACACCATCTTCTGCAAGGAGACCACCAAGGACACCATCTGCACCAAGGAGACCACCAAGGACACCATCTGCACCAAGGAGACTGCCAACAGCACCGTTTCCACCTAGGAGACCACCAACAGGGCCATCTCCACCAAGGAGACCGCTAACAGGGCCATCTTTGCCAAGGAGATTGCCAACAGCACCATCCTTGCCAAGGAGACCACCGAGAAGGCTGCCGCCAAGGAGACCACCTGGAGGTTTCTGGCGGTCACGTTTGGCTTGTGACTGTGTAATATCTGAAAAAAAGAAAAAGGGTGAGTGGTCCGGGTGAGCTACGTGGACTGAGCTCACAAGCAAGCAATGTCAGCCTGGCTGTACCTCCACCCCCACTGTCCCTCTGTCTCCATCTTTAAACAACAGAGGTTCTGGCAGCAACCACTGTAAAGGGCCTGAAGTGCCATGTCCAAAGTGCTTTATAAATGGAAATCATCAGCACTGCCACCTCTGCTGAGCAGATCTGGACCAGCTTTGGATTTTCTGAGCATGGTCAAGAGACAGAAAGAGCAGAACTTGTCTGAAAAGAAGTACAAATCCTATCTGTTCCATACACTTACCACCTACACCCGCAAGCGAGGGGATGATCCGAAGGCCTTGTGAAAGGGTCAGCAGGCTGAAGAGCAGGAAGACATCCCGGATCACAGACATCTTCGGTCCTGATAACTGTGGGAAGAGATCGCCACCAGTGCAAGGCTGGAACAGCGAGCACAAGCCAGCAGAGGGAGGAAAGAGGAGAATGGAGGAAAGAAAAAGGAGGAATGCCCACCTGGGAAGACAAAATCAGAAAGGAAGTTGCTGGCATCTCTCCCACCTCCTCACCACAGTGGTGGGCACAGTAAAACTCCTGATAGTACTTTCCTCCAGAAGGAACCAGAACTTCATAGAACCATGGAATGGTTTGGGTTGGAAGGGAGCTCGAAGCCCATCCAGTCCCACCCCCTGCCATGGGCAGGGACACCTCCCACTGCTCAGAGCCCCATCCAGCCTGGCCTGGAACACCTCCAGGGAGGGGGCTTCAACGACTGTCACAGCAGCCAAATGAAAAGCAAGTGATTGTTCAGTTGTTCCTGCTTTAATCCCTCAGTGCTGGTGACCGAGCTGGACAATCTGGGGTGCAACTGTTCTGGGTGGGAATTTCTCCAAGAAAACAGATCCTATTTCCTGTGTGATGGGAGACCAGGCTGTTTCCCACATGATTGTCTCTGGTCACAGAGAGAAAAAGCAACAGTATCTACACAAGACAACTGCCCCAACGTGTCCAGTAAGGAGGGCGTCTCTGTGTTTGGATGCCATGATCTCTGTGCAAATATCAAACATTTGCATCGAAGCATCTTGTGCTAGAATTTTAAGAAGGAGAAAATAATGTTTAAAGTTTCAATGCCATTGAATTATTTCTGAAGGACCTACAGTTTGAAGCAACTTTTCTTTTTTAAAGAACCATAATGAACTTCATCGCCCCCAATCTATTTAAATGTAAATAGCACATCAAAAAGGGATCAAAACAAGCGTGAGGGGGCTAAGTCACCTCAGGTAAAAATCTACCTCAGATAGCAGAGTTATACCAAAAATAATTTAAGTGATAATTGTTTATGAAAACCATGAAATCCCCTTTCTTCTTCAAGGACTGCGAACACAATGAACGTGCGTGTCTGTTCTTGAGAGACTCGGAGTGAAAGCTGCAGTACATTTTGCTTGTCAGAGCGTAATTCAGGCAGGCAAGAATAACAGTCTTTGTTAACAAGCCAGTACTCCTAAATGAACATAAAGAGCTGCCCTTTGGGAAGCATTCAGGTGTGCAGAAGCAAAGCTGAGAGCACACTTTCTGAGGCATAAGCTTGCTCTTACCTGGCCGAGCCCTTGAGGAACTCTCCAGCCCACGTCCCCGTGTGCTGAAGACGACCTGTGCCGATCACCCTCATATATAGAGCTTTAGAGCAGGGAAGAGGCACACGATGTCATCGGGGACATCCAGAATAATTGGAGGGGAGCAAAGCAAACAATGTATGGTTTCTGGTGACTTCCACTGCAAATATTTCCCTGGAGATGTTGGGAGTCAGGTAAATTGTTGAGCAACGACTCATGGGTGCAGCTCTGGGTGCCAGTCCACACGCCACTGCCCGGTTTAGCACATCAGCCTTCTAGTCGCTCTCGTGTCAGCACGCAGACAGGGCTGGAAAGTCAGTTTTCCTTTTCTTCTTCAAATAAAATCAAGGTTTTGGCTGAAAAAATTAGTTCAAATCCTGGCAGCCCTTGCTGTCAGGTACTTACACAAGTCTTGGGGCTGCGTTAGGGAGCACTTCACCCTCGCAGTCAGCCCATGCGGTGGGGGTGTGCCAGGCATTATGGGTAATAAATGAAGGATCAGGCAACAACTTTCTCAATGTAAAAACAGCCTGTGGAGATGGTAACAGAGCCGGGGGTTCACAGTCCAGGCCAGCAGGACACGGCCAGCATTCCCATCCCTGTGTGCCTGCAGACTGTGACCTTACCCAGCATTTTCCAAGGCCAACAGAACCCGGACAGTGACGTGGATGGCTCAAAAACCATGTGGGAACTGAGGAAAAGGAGGTGTTGAAATGGGAAGGAGTAGTGACACTATGATAAGGTGGATTGACTGGGTGTCACAGCTTTATGGATACCCTGAGCTGACAGACTCTTCAGAGAGACACCGCGTGGTTTGGAAATGCATTGAGTTATTCCCAGGTCTATCACCTCCGCCTCAGAGCACTCCAGAAGGACTGCAAGTGGGAAGCACTGCCATGGGGAGACAACACTGGGAGGGTGATGCCATTCATCACAAAGACAGGCAGCTCCCAGCCTGGAGTTTATTGGCTCTGGACCATTTTGAAGCCCTGGAGGGACTGTAGATCCCTGTCAGGGCACATAGAGAGAGGTGGCCTCCCTGCCACACTGCCTCATGCAACAAATGTGCTGCAGGAGAGGAACAGCCATGCAACTGCCCAGGGCAGCTCCGTCCAGGCCCTCACCCTCTCAGATTTCAGGCCAGGTTTTTTCCATGATAAAAGATTGTGTCCCAGATGGTCCATCATGGCTTGTTTGCTGCCAGATAATTTACTGCTGCAGGCAGGAGAAAAGTAGAAAAATTCCTACTGAGCCGACGTCATGTGCACCCACAGTCACGCTGTCCTTTTCCTTTTCACCCCACCCTGGCCCTGATCACCAGCACCGCACGGATACACGGAGCCACCACCTCAAGCTGAACCAGAGTAGCAGCTTTTGGGGACGAGAAAAGGCTCAGAGTGGTCATGGCTGCCCCATCCCTGGAGATGCTCAAGGCCAGGTTGGATGGGGCTTTGAGCACCCTGATCCAGTGGGAGGTGTCCCTGCCCGTGGCACTGGATTGCTTTAAGGTCCCTTCCAACCCAACCCATTCCATGATTCTGTGCAAAAAGAAACTCTTCTCTGCAGGCCACAGAGCTGCTGTGGTCCCTGCGTGTGGATCACGTCCCGATGAGCACAGCGAAGGCTGCCCATGCTGGAGGGGAGGAGGCGTCGGCCAAGGGCACCGCAGTGAACTCTTTGCTCCCCTGATTCGCTCTGTAACAGCAGGGGTGGAGGAGCTGCTCCCCAACACTGGACAAGAACAGTCCAGAAAAATTCTTGCTCAGAGTTAATACCTTCTGCAAACTTGGAAATAAGTATTTCCAGCAGATTAGCCAGGTTTTGTCACACGTTAATTCTGGCTTTAAAAAATGCTTTCACTAAAGGCCAAGGAAGGGACAGCAAAGGTGCCAAAGTACCTAAGGAGCTGCCACTCTCCTTGCAACCCGATCAGCCGGGCACCTCAGTAGCACAAAGCCCGGCTGTCACTGGTAGATCGTGACATTTGATAAGGCGGAAGAGAGCGTTAACAAGGTGGTATTATGTTATCATCCCTCCTGAATCACTTTGTGCTTTGGGCAATCACCATATGAAACCGAGTTACCATAAAGAGCAACGAGATAATGGTCAGTACACACTGAGGGGGCACCTTGGCAGCGCAGAGAATAGCTTCTGAGCAGCGACCTTTCAGGCACGACAGTAACTTGGCCTCTCATCCGCCGCTCCTCAATGCAGAGGTCTCTAACAACCAAATATTTTGGAGAAACAAAAGCAGATTTCTGTAAAGAGAACGACATTGTGAGGCCCAGGTCTCGCTAAAGCCACTTTCAAAGCCCCAAGAAGACAAAGCCAGTTCACCACGTGCAGACAGAAACACAGAGTAAACCAGGGTGGGCTTGGTCAGAAGAATGGGAGGATGTGAGCAGATGCCACTTCGGTGCTCGGATCACCTGGGAACTGGGACACAGAGGCAGGAGGAGGCACGTACAAGTAGGAGTAGGTGTAGGTGTTGGATCATAGGTTGGACTCGATGATCTCAAAGGTCTTTTGCAACCTTATGATACTGTGATACTGTGATACCTCCCACAAGAGCCGGAGGTCTTGGCGCGAGGCAGGAGGCTGGGGCAGCGCAGCTGAGGGGAACACATCAGCCCCGGCTGAAACACGAGAGGGTTCTGCTCCCTCTCCCCTTGATGGAGTCATCTGGATTTGGCCTTTCTGCCTGAGGAAAACATCTCTGCGAGGACCCCTGAGCCAGGGCAGCCTCGGTTTGCTCTTACGTTCCTCTGGGGCTGTTAACTCCGCTGCGTCCCCGCTGTCGGGGGGCAGAGGCGCGCGGGCAGCTCCAAAGGCCGCACCTCCACCCCCACTGGGTGACAGCGTGGTTAGGCGCTGCGTGATAAGTTACCTGCGTGCCCTCCGAGATTTCCAGCCCAAATTTCTACAAGGAGAGCTGCACGCAGATATTTCGATGCATTTTTTTAGGGGAAGGCAGACCCAAACAGTTTGGTGGTTTATCAGCTCATGCAAGAACAATGAGGGAAAGCTCTAAAAATGTGCTTGGCACCAACGGAGTTTGCAGTGAGATGAGGAGAGGAGGCACCACAAACACCCGTCCTCCTGGGGAGCTGCTTTTATGGCTGCTTTCTCATCGCTTAGGGCTCCTGATGAGGACAATTCCTTACACGTGTTGCAGAACAATTGCCTGCTGGGGCTGGCAACGTGCACACGAAAACAAATGGGGTCTCCGCGCCCGCCTCGCAGTGGGATTTTCTTGGAGACAATTTCTTAAAACTAAAACAATCTTTTCAAAGATATCCTTAACTCTGCACCAGGAAAAAAAGGTTCAGATCAAGTTGTCTCGATGAAATCAGGATCAAAGTTGTTTGTTGACTTACTAATGACAGGTAATTATCCAGCAATCAGCGAACTACATGCCTGGGATCGATACCCGCTATGCAGCAGATAAGCCACGACACCAGGCACTTCTGAAATATTAAAAACACATGCAGATGGCTAAATGCTGCCTTCAACTCACTCCGAGCAGTCCTAACCCCCCACAGGACTGTAGACACGCTCCCCTCCTGCTGGAGCTGTGGGTGCTGCACCCGACAGCAGCCAACACTGCTGCCCTCAGCACGCTGACACCCCTGCCACTTGTGATGCAAATGGCATTTATTTAGGGACCAGTCCATTCAAGAAACAAGACCTCCGTGCACACATGCCCAGCCGGCTCCCCTGGACGCACAACGGGCGAGTCTCATCGTGAGGTGTCAGGGGCTTTTTATTACAGCTACTTCAAGTTAGTGAAAAGTCAAGGAAAGAGGAAGAAATGGCCCAGGATCCCCAGCACCCCTGCTGCTCCCCCTCCCACCCATTGCTGCAGGATCCTCACAGCAGCGGCAGTTGCAGCCGTATCTTCCCGCGCCTCGGCTCTCTGTGATGGGCACATCCAGCACTAGAGCATCCTGCAGGTTCAAACACCAAAAGCACACGGGCAGGGTTTAGCAGCTGCTTCCATGCTCTGGTGTGACAGACCAACAGCACCGAGCCCCGGGGTGACACAGTAAACCCACCACACGAGAAAGCCCCTGGGCACCTACCTGGCACCCGCTGATGCTGGCACACTGGTAGGTGATGCCCAGCAGGTTGGGCAGGGGTACCCCTCCTTGCAGCACCCGTGGAACGAGGAGAAGCATGGTCAGAGGTGTCCCAGCCATGGCAGCCACTGCTGTGCTTCCCTGCTGCCTGCCTGCACCTACCAAAGGGTTTGCAGGGGGCTTGGGAATACTCAGGAGCAAAATTGGCAGGACTGGAATTCCTAGTTCTGTGCACGCTAGCGTGAATAAAGTTTCTGCTTTTGGCATACTTCCCTTACAAGTTAAGCAGATAATTTGATGTCCCAGGGTGGGTTTTTACCGGCACCGTGCCAGATTTCAGGTACAGTAAGGAGGGACGTGTCAAATTGTGGAGAATTCAGAAAGGCAAAGGTCTCGTAGAAACTGTTCCCAGCTGTTCATGTAAAGTGGTTTTGATTTTGAGGATGGGAACAACGTTCAGAGAGGCTTCAGAGGAGAAGCCTGCACCCTTTGCAGTTGACCTGTTCTGTGGGGTGGATCTCCTGCCTGTAAAGGAGCGGGAATGCTGGAGTGCTGGCTGGGAGGAACTGCCCTCCTCCAGCTCCCCTACAAACACCCTGGGTGCAAAACAGCTGGCAAGCGATTGACCTGCAGAGTCACTCACAGCCTTGTGGACAGTAAAAGCCTGCAAGGTCAGCCAGGCACTGCCAGTGGCAAAACAAGAGACAACAACAGTCTGTTAGGAAGGAAAGAAGATCCGGTTTCCATGTGCAGATGGTAAATCCTCAGATGAAGCCATAGCTGTGCTTACTGTTGTTCCATGGCACATAAGCCACATGAATAATATCTGCCAGAACTCCTTTCAGTGGAAGATTCTGCAACAGAGAAGCGGTGTGACCCCCCCCAACGCTCCGGCGCCAGCAGCCGCGGCCACCAGCCTCACCCCGTCACTCATCCAGCACCCTCTAATCACAGTAAAATGGCACAAAACCCCCGAGCAGAATGGGTACAGTTGAGAAATTCTATATTTCCGTGTCAGCCGCCCCAGCTGAGAGTCCCCAGCCCCGGCAGCACACAACGCTCTGCCCCGCAGTGGGCGCTGGGCACAGACCCCGCAGCCCAAAGCCCGGGCACAGCCAGGCCACGACCCCCAGCGCCTGCCCCGGGCACTCGCCCTACCGAGCACCTCCAGCTCAGCATCAGGACTAGAGCGCAATGAGGAAAACAAACACCTCACACACACCACCTCCTCCCACGCTCCCACCCCACTGGTGCCAGAGCTGGGGAAAGTCACTCCTGGCCAAAACTCTCCCAGGAAGGACCGTGGTGCGTTACGAGCAGGGACCAGAGCGCTGGTGCCTGTGGGTGAATACTTTGGCAGCTGGTTTGTCATTTGTCATTATTGAAATAACATTTCCATCTTTAGCTTTCACTTTGGATTTCTTCTGGTTTTGTTTTTCTTTTTCAAGGGAATCAGTTGTTGGTAACGGAAGCAGCAGGACAGGGCTCTGGGGGACAACCTGGTACCGCATCACGCCAGCGCCGAGACTCCCAGCAGAGACCCCAGCCCACGCACGGCGCAGCCCAACTCACACCAAACATCCCGAGGGAGGCCGAGGCCGAGGCTGCCCCGGACAGCCTGCAGGGAGAGGGAAGGCCCGGCATCACTCGCCTCCCCCCGCCCCACGAGCTGCCCTCAGCAGCCCCCTCGCCCTGCCCTTGGCCTCCGGCACCAGAGGGGCCTGGGCTCCCCCGGGCTCCCTCCAGGAAGGGGGCGCTTCCCACCAAGAGCGTTTTCTCCACTCTGAACCAGCTTCAGCTCTTCAAACTTAAAGAGCAAGAGCCCCGGCCTGGTTTAGGTCAGCTGGATTGGGTCACGTTGACCCTCATCTGTTCTTAAACAGCTGTTGTACAAACTATAACAAAGTCATGCAGCGACAGCAAAGGTTCCTTCTGAGAACACAAGTGAGGAGCAGCGCAGCCCAGGGGCTGCCACTCGCTGGGGGTGGCACTGGGGACCCGCAGCCGTTACCTTTGCAGAGCGAGGGAGAGCTGTGGCTTTTCTTCTGCAATGGTGATCTGCACCTCCAGGTCGCTGTGCTGCAAGGGGAGAGGGAAAGGGAGTCCCCACCAGGACCCCAGCACCCCCCAACCACTCCAGCACACAGAACCCCCGGGCCCAGCATCCTCCCCTGCAGACACCCCTGCCCGCTGTCTCGTGTCTCTCACTCCAATATTGGGGACGATTTGCTGGCTTGGGGCAGGCGTGACCACGTCCAGCCCTTGCCAAAAGGTTTCAACTCACAACATCCAGGACAAAGAGGGATTTGAGAACAGAATCTGAAGGGGAAACTCGGCGGTGCTGAAGAGCTGCACAAAGCTTTTCTCCGGGGTTATGGTCACCACTGACTGTTTTGCTTCTCGCATTTCAATCACCCCTGGCTGGGATGGAGGCAGCACCCCGGAAAGCTGTGGAGAGTCAAAGCAAAGGGGTGCCATCCCCTTTCCTTCCCAGTTCACTGCTCTGGGGATTATCCTGGTGAGTGCTGAGTGTTGGTGACATTTCCCACAGTGGGAGCCAGCCAGGCCGGTCTGTACCACTTGGCAGTACGTCCCTAAATAATGTCATTAATAAAACTTTTACTAATAAAATAAAGACAGCAGCAGTTCGACCCTGCTGGTCCCAGCAGGTCTTTGTGAAATGGGAGCAGCTTTATTTGCTGACATAAACAGCCCAAGATGACCCACAGAGCAGCAGAATCACGCAAAGTCCACTCACCTGAGGGATGAGGGCTTGAAGCATTGTGGTCACCAGAGGGGGAAGCCCAAGGACCTGTTGAGAAAGAGTCACAGGGCAAAGACTTAATGTACACCCTTGGATGGGGGAGTTTCACCTGAGGAAGGGAAGAGGCATGGATCTGCCTTGAACTTGAGTGTAGGGTCACTTTAGGGGGTCTCCTGAGGCAAATCTCAGGCCCAAATCACTCACCATGTTATTGCTGATCTCCAGGTTGAAGGATGCCTGCGGAACAGAGAGCGCAGCGCCCAAGAAGTTTGCAGACAGGATGAGCTGGGTAGCACCATCTCTCTTTGGTGGCAGAGAAGCAAGAGGGGTCTGGTCTCTGGGAAGGTCAACCTCCTTTCCCTTGTTTTGGTGGAGAATGGGCTAAAAGGACAAGTAAGAGCAACATCGGAGAGCACGGCACCACATCCAGGATTTGGGTTTGGAGCAGGTAGGAGGTGCCGGATGCTTTTCTCTGTCATCTCAGCAACAGAGTAATAAGCCCCACAGTAAATGATGAGCCGAGGAGGCAGCTGGGTGATAGAACATAACCAGCACAACTGCGCCCTTCCCCAAGCCTCTGCTGCCCAAGGCTGAGAACGACAGCGCCTCCAAGCAAATGGATGTCAAAAACCTCACCGCTCCCAGGCCCGGTGCCAGGCAGCAGCACCTTCAGATCCAGCTCTATGAAAGTGCCATTCGTCAGCAGAGCGTTGAGCAGAGCATATTGCAGGGTCCCAGCATCCCAAAGAGGGATCTCGGCTGCACGGAAGCAGAGAGGGATGTTTAACCAGAAGGTGTGGGCTCTGCACCACAGGGAGAGTGCTCACTGGCACCAAACCACTGGTTCACCAGCCCTGTGTGCCATTTACAGCTACCGGGGAGCTCCTCCCTCGCTGCCAGCCTTGGAGGTGCCAGGGTCTCCCAAACCCACACCGAGGAGAGGGTGAATGTTTAGGTGGCCCTATCAGGGTTTGCTCTTGCCTGGTCCTACTCAGTGCTCAGCCGATTGTCTATCCTCAGTGAGAGAGCTGTGCTTTCCCCTTCCAGGGGAAGGAAACGAGATGGATGAGATGGATGGATGGATGGATGGATGGATGGATGGATGGGCGATGTCAACTTACAAGTCATGGTGGTGAATTCTGAATTCACAAGGGTCATCACTGCATCCATGGCTGGACACAGCTGTATGGCAAGAAGAAAAGCGTAAGGAAACTTTGCACAGAGATTTCTGGTGGGAGCAGAGCTTCTCGGCTTTCCTACCCTGAGGCACCGGGACAAGGGCTTGCCTTAGTTTTCTCTGTCCCTGGCTGAATTAGATTATTCTGGAGTAAACCTGGCTTAAACTGAGCGAAGACAAGGGCCAGGTCCCCCCCCAGCTTTCTCTCTAAACCAGACTGACTTCACGACATGAGCTGAGGCTGCAAATCGGCTCTTTGATGAGCCTTTAGGAAAAGGTGTGCTCAGCATCAAGATCTGCTCCTTCCAAGCATCGCACCCCACCAGGCTGGGACACCAGGCTTTAGGCAGCTGCGGTGCCTGCGCTGCGGGTGCCAACTGCATAAAACCAGTAACTGCTCAAAATGCTCCTTTCAGCAGCCTGCAGGCTCCTTTGTGGGACAGAACTGTGAAACCTGGTCGGGTGCAGTGAGGAAGAGGAGCTGATCTCCAGGAAACAAGGATGGACTTAGGAGCCCTGGCAGTGCTTTGTGAAGGGTGTTGTCCAGAAACTCGCTCATGACTTTGGGCAGCACGCTGGGAGAGACAACGCGTCAGCTGACACAGCGCAGGGACACAGCGATAATTATTTACTAGATATCAAAAGGCAAGAAAGCCAAGCACTAAAGAAACCTGCCTGGCAGGGATTAAGCCCAAATATGCCTGATGTCTAATAAAAGATATTTCTTCTCTTTACAAACCTTTTCTTTTCTCAAGAATGCCATCTTCTGGCTTTAAACAAAGCTAGAGGTTTTCGTACCTAAAAGAAGCTCTGATATCCCTGGAATGCAACACTCGAATGAGGAGTGATGCCGAGGATGGACACGGCATGGGACAACAAGGACAGAGCCGGCCTGGGTTTGCCCATAAAACATTTTGGTTTCCTTAATGGGAAAAGCAAACAGGCAGAAGTGTGTGTGTTCTGTAGGAACCCACACCTGGAGACTGAAAGCTTTCGCAATGCTGTTACCCCCCTGCTTCTTAGGGATCATTAATATCACAAACCATCGCGGTTGTCCATTGGGACTCACCTGCTGGCGATGTTGCTTTTAACACTAATGAGAGCGATGCAGCAGTTCCTGGAGATGAACCTGGGGGTGCCCGCGGGGTCCTGCTGCAGCTGCCCGCTGGCCGTCAGGTTTGCTCTCAGGGCGGTTTCCATGCTTCCTCCTAAAAGGCTGCTCAGAGCAAAGCTCAGGCAGGGCAGGGCAGAGGCCGGGAGGGAGCGAGCCCCAAACCCCCAGCCCCGCCAGCCGCTCTCCCCCCAGGGTACCGGCTCCTGCTCACCTTTTCTCAGTGGTGGACGTTTGGACTAAGACAGCCATGAGGAGCCCCGAGCCCGGCGAGAGCGCCAGCAATACCATGGGGGGACGGAGATCTTTCACCTCGAGCCTGCAGGAGAAACAGAGGAAAAGAGCTGGGAAAGAGGAGCCAGCAGAGCAGCCAGGTTGGGTGACACCAGTGTCACTGATATTGCCGTCACTGTCTTTGTTCTTCCACTTCCTGTTTAAATTTTCCCCTTAAAAGCACCTTTAAATTTAGAAATATGGTTCTCCCTAACAAAAAGATTGCACAATTTAATGTTGAATAAATTTGAACCACCCCCTCCTTGGGGCATTCGGTACACCCCCATGCTTTCCCCCAGCATAGGTCTGTGGGATGGGAGCCAGCTCTGATGCCCCAGGAATCCTGGGGTTCCCTCAGGATGTTGACAAAAGAGAGCAAACCCTGCCGGGCACTGCAGAGCCGCTGCAGCAGCCCCAGTGGCACCGGAGCCAGAGCCAACGCGCTTTGTTGCCTTTAAGTTATAGTTTCTCCATGTATTTGTAGACACAACCATGCAGAAAATCACCGGCTTTAATATCACACTTGTTAGCGGGGAGTGATTCGTTTCTGCCTCCAGGCTGACACTTCCCAACCTTCTGCTTTAATTTTCTCGTTCCCAGGTTCAGGCTGGCGGTGCAGCGCTCGGCATCACTCGCCCCGCGAAGCCTTTGATGGCTTTAGCGCTGGGCTTTTCGATTGCTGCCTCCTCTGTCATTTTCTGCAGAACATCGCCCTCATTCAGAGCAGCAGAGACCCCTGGAAGGTTTGCACAAGACAAGGAGTTCAGCACAAACCCCGCAGGGAGGAGCCGGTGCCGCAGGGTGGGGGGCCTCGGCGCTCCCCACCGCACCCTATAACCCATCGTCACTAACACATCCCCATTCCAGCACAGCCGGGCACCCTCGGGGCGCTTTGTGTGCTGTAAGGTTGGGAAAGACCTTTGAGATCATCGAGTCCAGCCGTACCTGTCCACTGCTAAACCAGATCTCTGAGCAGATCACCAACCATCTCGGCCGCATTGTGATTTTAGACGTGAAACACGGGGTGCATTTCCAGGTTCCCACCCTATCACACTGCACACCAGTGATGTGACCGCGTGCCCATGCCAGAGCGTCGCAGCCACGAGGTCCTGCTTGCAGCATCCCACGTGGGACTGCAAGGAATGAAGGGCAGCGCCTGGAGCCCACCCAGCCGCACTCGGGGACGTGCTGGGGGATGCAGGCTGTGCAGCAGCCAAAGGCAGCTTCCCGCTGCGGTGCAGCCAGTGCACTGCTGCCCGCATGTCTGTACGGACAGACAGACTCGGGTCCATGCACGGACACCAGCGTGGCTGAGTGCTTACCGTGGTCAATCGCTCTGAGATTGATCCTGATGGCAGCTCCCAGGCCATCAGCTCCTCCCAACCACGCCAGCCAGCAGACAAGGAATAAAATGCACCAAACCCTTGACATCTTCCAATCCCGAACAGCTGCTCACAGAGCTCCAGAGGCGGCAGAGCGTTCCTGGAGCATGGGCTTCAACAAAAAGGGAGACAATGAGCTGCAGATGGTTCCCAAGCCGCGTGTCACAAGCGAAGCGCTGCACTCACACGAGAGGGGAGCAAGCAGAGCTCCGTGCAAGCGTGACAGAGCTACAGCAGGCAAAGCACAGCCTGAACACAAGAATGAGCCCCAGAATCCAAGTGTCTGGACACCTCTGAGCAGCCCCATCAGGACACGCGTGCATCCCGCACCACCCGCCCCATGATCGGTACCCAAGTAAGGTGCTGCACCTTCCTCTCCCACAGGCACCAAGAGCTGTTCACGATGCCTAAATCCGGCCCGAGAGAAAGGGCTGGAGGTGCCTGGTGGAGCACTTGGCTTGCTGAGTCTCGGGGCCGCCCCAAGCCCAGGCCCCAGGAGCAGGAGGAGAGCTCAGAGCTGTTTGCCATGGCCTGACAAGCCTCTCCACAGACCATGGACACGGCTCCACTGGTTTGCTCCGGCACAGCCTCCCCCAGAGGGAAATGGCATGAGCTGCTGCTCCTCACTGCAACGGGGCCCCTGCAGGGAAGGGCGCTGCCGTCACCTCGCCTGGTTCTTCTCTGTCCCCAGAGGTTGTTCAGGTTTTGCACTCCTGAAGCGAGGTGAGAACCAGCCTGTGGATAAACCCTGCCTGAGAAAGAGGAAAAAGAAAAGCATTAAAGGGCTGTGGTGTGCGCTAATCCCCGAGGGCTCCTGACATCTACCAATACAAGTAATTTCACTAATAAATGTGAGGGTCTGGGTAAGCCTCAGGCCAGGGCAGCAGGCAAGGGCTCGCAGCACCACAGCCAGCGCTCCTGCTCAGCGCCCAGGAGGAGCCAACAGAGACTCACACGTCATGTCCAAAGGGAAAACCCCATCTCTTTAAGTACATGGTACAGACGGAAAGGGGGGCGAGGAGAAGCCTAAGATGTGTAAGGGTTAATTCTGCTGCTGGAATCACCTGTGAGACCTCTTGGGATGAGTGGTTTTTGCTCCCCAAAGGTTCATGGAGCTTGTGCAAATGCTAGGGTGGGACACGGGCTCAGATGGGGGGCAACCTAGAGGAAATTATGATAATTTCATCAACATTCTTACTGATTTCAGCAAGGTTGGAGTGAGGCTGAGAAGAACCATCACCCCCCCAGAGAACAGGCTTCTTAGCCCCAGCCCTGTCCCACCACGGTAGGACCATGCGTCCCACCAGACTGTGGACAGGCTGCATGACATTCTCCTCTGGGCTGGCCACACCGACACTGTTGCTGCGGCTGCCCATGCACCAGCCCTGCCACCACCCGGGCACCGCACCCAGCAGGACTCAGCTCTGGGATTTCACCCCAGCAGGATCCTGCAGCACCGAGCAATTTATGCCTTCTCTTCATCTCTGTATAAAACATGTCACGAGGTTTAATCTGCCATCACCTCCTCCCCGTGATGCTCTCACTGCCTCTGCTGAGCCCAGACAGGGAGATTTACATCCTAACTACCAGGAGTGTGAGATTTATAGACAACTCCCGATAAGGAACGCATCGTGCCAGAAAGACACTTTTGTGCGAGCAACTCGATCAGTCATTATGCTATAAGCTGACATCTAATTTAGCCTCCACAGGGATCATCAGGTCCAGAACAGCTCTTCAGGTGGAGAAAATCCACCTCTAAGCACCAGGGTCCGAGCAGCTCATGCCCAGCCCCTCGCACGGCTGTAAATGATAATAACGCTCCACAGATAAATCTCCAGTAGGGCTTCACGAGGAGCTGCCGGTGTTACCGACGCCAGAACAAGGCGTACTAGGGGCCAATTTCCAACTGCTGCTCAAAAATACAGCAAAGATTTGTTTCTCAGAGCCTTTTCCCCGTTCTGTTCGTGTCCCTCCCAATGTCAGATGCCTCCCGCAGCCCCAGGGCACTCGTTTACAGGTTACAGCCTTCTCAGTGGATTTACTTTTCTGAACACATTTCTTGCCTCTAAATGGGCTGCAGACACGGGCACAGAGCGGTAAATCCTGCTCTCCCTCCATGGGCTGCTGGACGCAGATCATCGTATTTTCTCTTGACACTGCTATCTCAACACCTGCAATGGAAAGGCACAACACAGCTGAGACGGCTTTTCTTCTCGGCATTGCTCTGTCCTGTTGAGAAGGAAAGCAGCGCAGTGTCGGTGAGAGCCAAAGGCTTTGAACGTGTCAAGATGCACCTGGAACCAGCGCCCAATAACTCACTCTGCCAGTGCACAAAGGACAATGGTTGCCTCCCCAGGACGCAGGTGTTTCAACAAGCACTGGACACCGTATCCCATTGCCAAGGGACTCAGAGCGACATGCGCAGCCGCTCTGGAAGAGCAGTCAGGCCCTAGAGCTGAAATGGCAAATGTCAGCAGGGGGAAAGCCCAGGCACAAAAGAGAGCTGAGTGAGATCATGGAGGACACACTCGCGTGGCATTTGCAGGCAGTCCATGCTCCATCCTCCAGGCCAAAAGGAAGCCAGGAGAACATGATGGATCCCAAGTGCAGGAGGGAGAGGGACTGTTCCCTTCATGAACACTTTCACTGTTGTAGAGATCTTATCGTAGAGGGTGGACATCACCCACTGTATTTTCTACCAGTTGTAATAAGTATTTCCAGTGGCTTTTGACTGGGAATCAGTTAGAGAGAGGAAGGAATCGTTGCAGAAGGCCATTCCAGAGAGGAGAGGAGATATCTCAGAAAAAAATCAGTGTTCTGCCTGATCTAAAACTCAGTGGACCCAACAGGAACACTCTTGTTGCCTTCAACAGACTAACCTGGCCTGGTGGAAGTGGAGGGCACCCTTGATGAACTGCCAAGACCCCCTTTGGCAGGTCTTATCACTTCTGGCCTGTGTCACCCAGCTGGGAGAGTGACCCAAGCCACAGCAGCTTCTCGCTGGTGTGGACGTGGCAGTGGCTGTCCCTGTGGCATTCCGAAGAAACCATGGCTGCAGACCAAAGAAACCCACGTTCGCTTTCTGACAATGCTTGATTTCTTGGCATCCTCTACCCAGAGACCATTCTTTGTGCTCCTCAGGAGCTTCGCAGTGAAGGCAAACTGCCCCAGCACCTGCGCTCAGTACTTGACCTCACCAGGTCAGCGGGCAATGTCACCAAGTGTACAGGGAAACAATAAGAATGGTCTAGAAGACAAAGTGTCCACTGAATGTCCTGCTTTCCAGCCCTCCTTGCCAATCCCTGCCCATCACCCTCGGCTGTGAGGATATATAAAGCCACCACAAACCCTGGTGCAGCCACGGCAAGAAACGGACGGAGCTGGAAGAACAGGAAGCCTCGCGATGAAAGGTAAAGATGCCTTTTCAGAGCGAACAGCTCGGTACAGGCATTGCTTGCTCTTGCTTCAGTGGGTGTCTGCAGGGGTCACTTCTCATCAGAAATCCTCTTTCTGCAAAGACTGATATAAATAACTATGTTTTCTGCAGGTTGAACCTTCTGCATTACTTGTTTTCTGAATATTGTAAGAGCATTACAAACATTATAAGCAATTCCCAAGGGGTTTCAGAGATGCAGATAACAGTTTCACCTCTTTATTTGAATTTAGCCCCCTCCACAACTTCCATTCCTTCCTCAATTAATTTTAGCTCCTGTTTATTTGATAATTTATACCAGTTGCAGGCCATTGCACACCCTTCAGTCGGCTCGACATTGCGCAAGCACTTGCAGGGGGCTCTCAGGGCTGAGCCTTCTGTGAGTGTTTTCAGATCCCCAGGCACTCCACGAGAGCTACGCGCTGCTATTGCACAAAAGCCGACAAGCTCAGGACCACAAACCCGACCCGGCAGCTGACCTGTGGCTGCGCGCCTCGGTGGCCGGGCCAGGGCCGAGCCGCTCTGACTGAGCTGCTGTGCTTGCCCTCGTCCTCCTGCAGGCGCTGGCATGGCGAAGCTCTGCGCCCTGAGCATCCTCCTGAGCCTCCTGGTCCCCACGCACACCACCAGGTCCCCTGACTGCGGGGGCATCCTCACCCCATCAGGACTGAAGTACTGTAAGTGCAGATCCCATGTCCCACACGCCAGCAGGGAGGGGAGGCAGCAGCATCTCCCAGTCCGGTGGGCAAATCCCAAACACCAGAAACTTGAGTCACTAATGAGCTCACTTCCACCGTCCCCTTTCTACAGCGAGTCCCCGGGGGGGATGGAAAGGAGTGGAGGTGCATCACCTGGACAGGTGTCAGTCTGTCCACCTCTGTGCCTCAGACCACACGCTCCAGAGGGGCTCATAAACTCTCTCTCCTGTTCCACAGTTGCTAAAGTTTCAAAGCCTTACGCGGAGGCAATCCTCAGGCAGGACCTAAAGGCCCTGATCGTCCCGGAACTGTTTCCCAGCTCCCCAGAGTCCAGCAGGTGAGTCTGCAGCTCTGCCTCACCCAGGCTTAGCCACCGCGCCACTGGGTCACACTGTTTCTTACCTGGAACACTCTGAATATCGTCACAAAAGGTGCTTTACCAGTGAGGGCAAAAATTCTCCTGGAAATCAACACAACTGTTTGCCAGAGCAGCTTAGAAATGAGCCCCTGGCTCCTCTTTTGGGGTCTCAGGGCAGCAGCCCCAGTGCCACCCTCAGGACACTGATTTATGCGTGCAGATCCCATGGGCTTCTGGGGTTCCCGCACTGTGAGAGCAGCCGGGGGTTGCACATCAGCCCGTGCTGCTCTTGACGCCTTCATTTCTGCTCCAGCAGCACCCAAATCAACTCTGTCAAAGTTACAAAGCTGACTCTGTCGGTCATCCCCGACACCGGGCTGCGGCTGAGCATCAACGCGGACTTCAGTGCCACACCTGCACCGTGAGTGCCGGAGCTGTGGGCTGGACACAGCCCGAGCTCCTGGCTGGAGCACCGGGGTCGCATCCAGAACCCACTGCCTGCTGGGGGAGCTGGGGCGAGTGGGATGAGGAGCAGCCCCCACGCCACAGCCTCCATCTCTCCTCCCCTGGTACAGCTCCACCACCAAGTGGATGAGACTGTCCATCCAGGCGAACCTCCAGGTGGAAATGAACGCCGAAGGGAACCTGGAGCTGGTGACCTCTGCCTGCAAATCTGCCGTGGAGGAGAGACAGAGCAGCGGGGAGACACAGAGCACCAGGGAGACACGGAGCACCAGGGAGACACAAAGGTTGACCCCATGGTTCTGTAGGTTGTGAGATCTGAGTAACGAGGGAAAAGAAGAAGCTACAACCGAAGCAATTCTAGGCTGGAAGGTGATAGGGCTCAGATGTGCTCACTGCCCCAAAAGCTTGTGCAGGTTAACACAGAAACTTTACCTTCATGGGAGGAACTTTGTTCTGCTTGCAGGGTTGGTTTCCCTCATTTTGAGAGTTTCATTCTCTCATGATGGGGCAGATCTTTGAAAGCAGCGTAGCAGGAATATTCTAAATGCAAGTCCAAAGGCAATTCTTCAGTGTTTTAGGATTCTGAATTGCAATCATAGCTTAACAGATGATAGAAAATAATGGTCTCTGGGTGGCTTTTGGGCCAGATAAAAGATGCTCACCTACTCTTGGCTGAGTCAGTTCTCCTCTAACTTCTTCCATTCTGTTGTCTTCATCCAGCAAGTCCTCTAGTTCAGAAGAGGACAAGAAGATTAAGGTCACTAAGGTAAGACAAAATTTGTAAAGGCATGAACAGGAGAAGGCAAAGTTGTGCAGTTCTGTAAGAATCAGAGCACTTTAAGCCAAGCCGGTGCTTTGCCAGGTCTCCCCCACAGCCCCGTGGCCACCGATTGCTGCCACCCCTGTCCTGGGGTGCTGCGTGGACAGGTGATGGGAGCCCCCTGTTTTCAGGGGACGGCTGACACCAGCAGGCTCTCATGTTCATCTACTGCCTCTCTTTTTGTTCTTTACTCTGTAGGTTTGCTCAGAAGTCTCCAAATTGCTGCTTTCCCCCAATGAGCTGCTGATCTCTCTGACGGGTGAGCATGTGGCTTTCAGGCTCATTCGGCCAAAGCGTTTCGGGGCTCATTTTGGAGCTGGTCAAGCGATGGGATGGGCTCTCACCCAGCAGCGGCTCCCTGTGCTGGGCTTTCTTTTGCTGTCTCTTTACTCAGGAAACGCAGACGCTTCCCAGACCCAACCTTGCTGACACTGTTCCCCTCCTCATTCTGAGTGTTGCTCTGCTCTGTTTGCAGCTCAGTTCCCGGTCACACCGAGCTGTCAGGTCCAGTACCAGCCCCTGGCTGCACCCGTGTTCTCTGAGCAAGGAATCACCATATCCTTGCAAGTAAGTCCTTGCTTTCCAGCACTGACAGCCCAGCTCCAGGCTTTGGGACAGCTGCTTTCTCCCCATGCCACATGCCCTGAGGCATCTCACACTCCTTTTCTTCTTGCCTGTGTCCCTGCAGACAACTTTCCAGGTGGCAGGAGCGGCAATCCCCCTGCCAGTCAGCCCTGTGCCGTTCAGCATGCCCGAGCCGGAGAGCCCCAGCCCTTCCCACCTTACCTTGGCTTTTTCTGAGCACTTCTACACCAGCCTCTTCTCTGCCCTGGAAATGGCTGGAGCCTTCAACATGACCATCCCAGTGAGTAGAGCAAGTCAGCAAGGAAGGAGTAGAAAATATGCTTTTGGAGGGACAGCCCTGCCCCACGGATGGTTTGGAAGAGCCGCGCGCCCTGCAAAGAAATTGAGTGGGTCTGAGGGCCCACGGGAGTTGCAGCCCCCAGGCTCCCCACAACATTGCTGGTCTAACGGTGCACGGAGAGTTTGCCATGAAGAGTAACGAGAACGCTGCTCCTGGCACGCGCAGGGCAGGAAGGTTCCTGTACATGCCCGCACATGGCACAGTGCTCATCGCAGCGTCCGCACGGCCACGCTGGACACGAGCCCCAGAACAGCAGCCCCGAGCAGTCAGCTCACAAATTCTGCTTTGTCTTTCAGAGCGCGCTGACCACCGCCACCCTGGCTCAGAAGATCACTCAGGTTTGTTGCCATTGCTGTCACTCCAGGAGTCACAGTCTCAGCTTGGGCAGGGCCCCCTGCCCACTGCCCCCGGGGCTGCCATGCCCAGAAATAACTGCCCTCCCTCAACAGATGGGGTCCCTCTTCCAAGAGGACCTACCTGTGGTGCTGCAAGCCGTGTTCAGGAGCTCCCCTCGGGTGGTGCTGGAGGAAGACAAGGCAGCCATGAAGCTCTTCCTCACTGTCCACATCGGGGAGGGATCGCAGGCTTTCCAGAACTTCCTGAGTGTGAACGTGGTGCGTGTGCTGTGCGAGCAAGCCGAGCTGCACACAGGCAATGCCCTCTGCTCCCAGACCCAGTCCGGTTGCAGCCATTTTAAATGGCTGGTTCAGCCTTTCCCTGCCCCAGCGCTCACGGTCCCAGCAGCCTTTGCCTCCGTTGGGCAGCACGGGGCGTGAGCAGCACAGGGCAGGTGGCAGCGCAGGGACAGGTTCAGCACATCCCACCCTTCAAAGCTGAAGCAGGGCCGTTTGCTCACTCTGACCCTGCCCTCTCTTCACCCCTTGCAGGACATATCTGCTGGGCTCCTCCTCAGCGTCACCGACACCAGGATGATGATCTCCGCAGCAGCAATAGAGTAATGAACCCAGCTACGCTCCTGGTCCTCTGAGGGGACACATCCCAGTCTTAGCAGGGAAAGGAGAGGCAAAGTGGTTGGGGATTTATCAGCTGTGATGGTCTGGGCACTGCAGAGGTAGTTTTTCCCCAAGTGAAACAGTGAGACTCCAGGAACATGGTTAGAGAAAAGGTGGAAATAGCACCCTTCCACCGCCCGCACTCAGCACAGGCAGACACAGGCGACCGGTGCACACCAACACCACCACCTGCCTCCGCCTGTTCCTGCCACACCAGTGGTCACAGGGAAAGCCATGCTGACCTGTCCCACCTGCAGACACAGCCCCACAGCAACCTGTGTCCCAGCCTGCTGAGCCTCCCAGCGCAGCCTCCCTGCTCCAGAGGGCCCCACCAAAGCCATTCAGCCCGAGTCCTGGGGCCCAAAGCCCCCTTGCTGCTGTGCCTGGGGGAAAGCCAGGCTCCAGCCGCCTGCCCAGACGTCCCCGGGCACAGAGGTCACTGCTGGCTTGGCCCTGGACTCAGCCCAGGGGTTGGGGGCATGTGAAAGTCACCGCTTATTACAACTTATTGCAAGCAGCTCCCGTGCTGCTCTTTGTTTTCCAGGGATATTGAGCTCAGCTTGGCTGCCTCCAATGTGGGTCCTGTGCCGGTAGGTGCCCCCCGCCACGCGTCCCTCATGGGACCGAGCACAGCGCGTCCCCTCCTTGCGCTGCTGTGACTTGCTGAACGCAACAGCCCGAGCCTCCGCACCACCCTGGGCACCCTCAGCCAGCCCCGGCACCCCTAACCCTTCCCATCCAGCAAACCAGCAGGGTGACAGCGACTGGGGGTGCCCGCTGCGTCCTGCAGAAGGGAGAGGCAGGCCTGCGTGGGATTAGGAGAGGCACAATGAGCATCAGGCCCCCCCTCTTGCTGGCCCTGCCTCGTTCCTCCTGCCTCAGAGCCGCACGAGCTGACCCTGCTTTCCCCTTGCAGGTGGCCGTGCTGGAGGAGCTGTTCTTGCCCACGATCCGTAAGGAGGTACCAGCTCAGATGAACGGTGAGCGGCCGGGGCTCTGGCAGCGGTGCTGCTGCACGGGGTGCACAGCAGAGATCAAGGTGACATCCACCTGGCAACCTTCCCTCTTTTTTATCCTAGTGGTCCTGAGTGAAGGCATCTTCATGCCCCACATCTCCAGCTTCACCTACACCGGTGTCAGCATCATGATCCACAAGGTAAGAAATAAGACATTTGAATTGCTCCCTGCTACACCTGATTTAAGGGGAGCTCGGGAGCAAAGCTCACCTCCTGGCTCCAGAGCACAGCCCAGCCTGCTCCCCTGGCCCTGCCAACCCGCAGAACCGGGTTTCATTGCTTTAAAGAGGCGCAGTTCCTCTCCATCCCCTGATGTGAGCAGTAGCCGTGCTGCGGCAGAGCCCTGGGCAGAGCCCAGTGCAGGCTGGCAGGAGCCCATGGGCACCTTGCTCAGCCTCCAGTCCCCCCCGGTCTAGGACTACATCTTGGTCACCTGCAACCTCGAGCTACAGGCAAAGAGCGCAGAGCAGATCACGGGCTGAGGGCCGGCGCCGGAGGAAAGCAGTGGCGCACAGTTGTCCTGTTGACTCCCAAATCACGCTTCCTGTTTTGCCACTGCTTGGAATGCCAAAAATCATCTTTCTTGCCTCACCAAACCACCACTCTCTCAGCTTTAGGACGGCAGCATTGCACTAGCAGCTTTCTCTTCCAGTCCTGCTCTTGGTATTTCTGTTGCACAAAGAGAATGCATTGTAACCACGATCCACACTTTAATTAAACATTTCCCTTTCATACTGCGTTTTCTCGTATGACTATTGATTTTTTTCCCCTTAACAATTTGTACCTAAAGACAGATGCACTGCTAAGTACTGGTCCCAGTACAGATGCCCAGACCTTATATTTAATTAAGGGAACATGAAAATTCCACCAATTCATAAGGATGAAGAGCAGCCCCGTGCCTCTCCGCTGCAGAATGAGATGGTCCCTACCAACAAGAGATCCTTCATCTGCTTTTCCTCCATGTCTTGTGTTTCTATGGGAACATTCTGGCTGTTGGTTCTCCCTGGGTCAGAAAGAGGGGAGGGAAAAAAAAAAAAAAAAAAATCAGTCTGCACAATGGTTTCTATTTTTAGACTTGAGGGCAGCTATATTTTCAAAACCAGACTTCTGACAAAGCTCATCACAGAGGAAATGCTGAATGCACCGTGGCTGCACAGCTACGTTTATCCATATTGGAATGCTCAGTCCTAGTAACCAAACGCAACGCTGCACTCCAGATGTTGTTCTAGAGGAGAGGGCATCCACGAGAGCCTTAAGTGATGGGTGGGCTGGTACTGGAGCTCCTAAAGCCACCCCAGCTGCTCCATCACTGGGTGCTGTTGGCAGCTGCCTTGGGACAGAGCGAGCGCCCAGGCAGCTCAACGCCAGCTCTGCAATGGTGATGCCCCGAAACCTTATTAATTACATATACATCTGCTTTCACTCACAACAGCCACACACATCATTTCTAGCCTCTGGAGCTTCTGAAAAGCACTTCAAAACCTCATATTTCAGAGACTCAGAAATAGGAAAACAAACAAAACAAGCCAAGTTGATTTATTATAAGGCATATAAAACCCTGAAGGTTTCTGTGCCCAGCTCGGGGACCTGACTAATGATTTTAATGCCTGAAGTTGGCAATAGCGGGAATTGCTCCTAATAAAAGTTTCCTTGGTAGAGCTGCAACCATTATTCTTCGACTAATATATCTTAAACCAGTTTCCCAAAAGGAATAAGCTACAGTAGTAAAAAGGTGTATTTATTTGCCAGGGGATATTCTGGCTTTAGGCTTTACTGCACAGCTTTGCCTCTCCAGCACAGGGCTGGGCTCAGGGGAGCTGTGCACCCCACTCCCCGCCCACCTGGGAGCCACCACAGACCTGAGGGCAGAACCAGAGACCCGGGCTCTTCTGCTTCTCCCTCCTGCTCCCCGATTTACTGAGCCCTCCGACACAGCTGCATCTGCAGGAGACGGGCAGTGATATCCCCAGTGGGTTCATCTGGAAACAGAAATGCTGGAAAGAGTGTTTGTATTGGTATTTGGGCACAAAATCCATCATTTCCCTGGGCACCAGCTCAGGGTCCTGCAGGAAGAGCCACCCAGAGATGCACAGCTTCCTTTGCCGGAGGCACCCAGGGCAGGACGTGCATGGGTCAAATGCTGGAAAGCCAGGATAAGCCCCTCCACCAGCCCTTGGGGAGCAGCAGAAGGAAGTGCTACCAGGGACATTCCTGGAGCAGGAGAGTCCGAGTCCCCCACACAGCCTGAGCCGAGCAGCCAGCCCATCACTCTCACTCCTGCTGCTCAGCCATAGAAAAATTTTCCAGCAGGTTGGGGTAGCAAAATGCTGGAAAACAGCTGTTTAGTGGGTTTTCCACTGAGAACAGGATTGTCTCAGTTCTTATGAACTCTGACTTGCAGTTTCCAGCTCTGCATTTACTCCTGAAAACACCAGCAATTCAAAGTTCTGGATTTACGAGTTGCAGGAGGGACCAGTGCCACCAAGGAGAAGCTGCCCTTTCCTTTTGAAAAGGTTCCTCTGCTCCTTCCCGCTCAGCCCCATGTGATAAATCAGAACCTGGGAGAAAAAGCCCTTTCCAGATGCACAAGACAACTTTTTCACTTTTTCTGCAACTCCACACTCCCACAGCCCCTCTGAGCTCCTCAGTGACGCGCTTCCCCCTGCCTTTTCTTTCCCCATCGAACAGCCCCCGGGACAGGCACAGGTCACCGATGTCTCTGTAGTGCCAGCAAAACCAGAGCGCACACAGGAGTGCCGGCCAAAAGAGGGGACAAAAAAGGTACTAAACTTTACTTAACACCCAGCAGGTGTTTGCTCAGGAACCAGAACAAAACCTTGTACAAACAAAGCCCTTTATGCCAATGGGTGGGCAAAAAGAATGGCTGGAGAAGTCAAGCTCGATCAATCCGGTAACCTTGAGATGGCACAAAGCAGCTGCCAGGGCACATCCGCGGGGCTGCTCATCCTGCCCACCTCACAATTCCCCCAAACCCCAGCACTGCAGCTGTACCAGCACCAGAGAGCACGAGCAGCTCCCTGCTCCCAGCTCACGAGCACAGCCCAACGGCCCATGGCGTTCCCTCCTCTTCATACCTTGCGCCACAGGAACCCCTCACCCATGGGACAGCAGTCCCACCACCACACAGGAGCATCATTTCTGTCCAGGGACAGGGCAAGGGCCGTGCTACCAGCAGCCTTTGGAGATCACAGTCCCACCGGCACCATGAGCTTGCACCGGGCTGGGAACCGAGGGAACTGTTCAGACCAGCTACACCACCAGTCTTCAGCGGTACCGTGCACTCCAACCCAGCCCAAGCCCTCTTGCCAGACATGAGCCATGGCACAGCGAGGGTGTGCCACACCAGGTTTGGCACCGCATGGGAGAGCTCTGGGCTGTTGGCACAAACCCAGACTGCCGAGAGGTCCAGTGTGTCCTCTGCTGCGTTCAGCGATTCCTCCGCAACTGCTCCCAGCTGGGAGTTGATGCAACAGCCAAGGCCTTTGGCCCGGCAGACATGGAACGGTTGTTCCCTTGAGAGGGAACCCCAGGACAGGCCGTGGTCCCATCTGTTACCTGATTGGGACTGGACTTCTCCTGGGCATCACCTGTGCTTCAGCGATGCTGCACCACCACCAGCTCTGGGAACACCAGCAATGAACAACCCACCAGTAACAATGCCCGGTGCTGTGAGAGCCAGGCAAAACCTTAGTTTATTTGTCTTTTTACTCAGAATCACTTGGTTTTCTGAAATCAGAAATGCTGAATTCTTCCCCCTGGGACATGCAGAGACCACCTAACTGTTAGAGCACTGTGAGCACACGTTGATTGTTGCAGGCAGACGGGTGCACTCCTGCGTTATCACATTTCTCAGGTGCCTGTTAAGGAGGTTTGCCCCTCAGATTCTATTACAAAATGCTTCCTGACCTTTGGAAATTGGATCTCATTCCAATTTCTGCTTTTGGATTAGCACCGGGTCAGCAGGTCACCCCAGCCAGGAGCAGCCTCTGGATATCCAAGTGCTTTTTCTCAGGAAGTTTGAGTAGAAATAGTATTCAAACCAAACCCCAAAATATCAGATGTCACAAGCGAACCTGACCCCGCAGCAGGAGGCGGGACAGATCCTCTCCTTGAGAAGAATCAGAAAGCAGAACTTTGTTCCAAGCACTAAAAAAGTAGGAATGTTTATTAATAGAGTTACATGGCAAACACATCCTGAGCTCCCGCAGTGCTCCACACCCTTCCCAACGTGGACGGTGATGTTTACTTAGAAAGCCACACACAACAAGATGACGTTTCCATTACACCAAGAGCAATTTCCCCTCAGATGAATGCAACATTCACACTGCAGCAGCACACGTGGCTGCCAGAGCTGTGACCCCCAGCCCACGCAGATCGCTCCACGGATCCTCACACACAGAGCTGCCTGTCAGGCATTGGCCCGTGTCAGCACCTTAGCACTCACATGAGCCAATTACCTGTAAAGTGTCATAAATATTATTAAGAATTTCGAATCAAGTATAGAAAAGAAGTACATAATGCCGGTCTCGACGCTTCGTCCTCGCTGGTCTTTCTTCCTCCTTCCCTGCCCAGAAAGACCTCTCCGTGCTGTGGCTCCCCAGCTCACACAAGGATCACCAGCTGGCCCTGAAGAAGTGCAAGGAGCGACACAGCCACGTCATTCCCCAGCTTTGAGGGGAGCTGGTTCACAATAGCTCAGCAGCAGCACACAGGGAACAGAAAATCCTAGCGGCAAATTTCCGCTGGGAAACAACCAAGAGTATCCCAGCTCCCCTGGGACATCTCCAGGATGTCCAAGGCTGGAAATAAGTGCAATTTAAGACACTTTGAATGGTGCCACTTGAAAATGCCTGCCAGACCCCCTGGACCCACATTAGTGCACAGAGCTCTCCATGAGAGAAAGGCAGCCTGGATGGGGGAGCCAGGACCCACCCCAGAGGGGCCGAACGCTGTTCATCGCATACCCGGTTTAATAATATTCATGGGCACAAAGCACTCAGCGGCAGCTCTGAGCTGAAGGAGGCCAGACAGAGCAACCCTTCCTGGCCTTTCCAGGCTTGAAACCTCTGGCCCTTGCACACCAAACCACCACTGACAGGGTCCAGCTGTGACAAAGAGCCCCAGCGCGCCCCTCCGGAGCTTCACGGGAGGAAACAGCCTTTCCAAACACTCACCGCAAGGAGCTGAATGATCGCCTTCAGGATGGAAATGCCCAGCACGTTTGGCAGAGGGATCCCGACGCTCAGCTTGCCTGTGGAGGACAGACAGATCCATACCCAGCACCTGAGGGGTGAGCCCAGCTCCCACCCCACAACGCTGCTCCCAGGGCAGGGAAGGGGGCAGAGCTGCTCAGGAGGCGCGGACGACTGCAGCCCCACTGCACACAATACCTTTTGGATTTCCTCACATTCTCTGCCACCCACAGTTGCTTTCTAGGGCTCTCAGGGCTGAAGCTGGGGCAGATGGTGCAAGAATGAGGTTGGGACTTTTAACGATCTTACCGTTGAGAAAAGGCACCAACACAGCCACAAACAAATTCCTCAAGTGCACCTTCAAGCTCGAGATCTGAACCAGAGAAGGAACAAGAACGTGAGTGGCGCTGCCAGGCACAAGCACCGTGGCTGGGAGACAGCCAGTCCTGAGGACTGGAGATTGCCTCCCACTGACACAGCAAAAGAACAAATAGCCCCTCTTCTCTTTAAAGCAAATCTACTTTTCTTCCTCAATTTGTATTGGATCCTTCCTTTGGGAATCTTGCTACCAGGTAAAACTCCTGCTGGAGCTCCACATAAGCTTTGTCCGAGCAGGCGTGAACAATCAACCTCAGGCTTTACATTTGCATTGTTAGAAAAGGCAGAAGGGAAAAAAAAAAGGCAGCAAAAGAAGAATTGCTACAAGCTACAGAGCAGAGCAGCTGACAACCACAACCATCAGCAGAGGTCACCCATCAGAGCCAAGACTCATTTCAGCCTCATACACCGACTGCAGGTCCCACTCCTTCCGGGTGCCCGGTGCCCAGCTGCACTGCCCACCCAGTACAGCCTGGACTTGTACAAGAGACTTACATCAGTGATGCCAACATCAGAAGACTCTGGAGTGAGGGAAAGGCTGCAGGGAAAGGAAAGCAAACAGTCCGTCAGAAATCAAGGTCTTGGCCAGAGCTCACAGCCCCCTGCCTGCTCCCCGCGCAGCGTTCCTCAGCCCACGGACAAGGGATGCCCGTGGGGCATCACCAGCGCATCCCATAAAGGGGTCGTATTGCACTGCCACACTTGCAGGAGAGAAAAGAAAACAGAGAAATAAAAGCTTAACTTGATTAATATTTGCTTGTCAATGACGCAGCCCTGCAGCAAGGCACACGCTGGCTCCTTCCCTCTCCCATGCCCACCTCAGGAAAAGCTGGGAGCAGAGCCTCTGGGAAAAGCATCCAGTCTGGATTTAAAGATCAGGAGCTCTGGAGAATTTGCTACATCTCCTAATTTGTCATTGCAATCACACAACTATCCCCATAGCTCACATGGATGCTTTATTTCCACTTGGAATTTCTCTTTCCTGCTCCCATTGAATCTCGTTATATCTTTGTCTATTGAATTAAAAGCCCTGTGATGCATTTCTATTCCCTAAATCGCTATCGCTGTTGCTTCTAAATCTCGCTCTTTGACAAGCTAAACGGGTTGAAATCCTCAAACCTCACACAATAAGAAATGCTTTCCAATCTTTAATCCCACCTCAAGTGGCATTAACGACAGTGCTTCCCTTCCCTCCTTTATCACTCACATCCAACATCAGACCTCTTGAACTGCTGCCTCGGATCAAAGTCAAGCCGATGGTCTCACAGTTATTCTGGTTGCCTCGTTTCTCCTTGTTACAAACCTGGCACAGCCTTTCCCTCCAGTCTCCTAAAGCTTCCCCACTGCTGCAATGGTTCCTAAAAGCCATCGGACAGGCAGGACAGGCTCACGTGCAGGAAATGAGATGCCTGTTTCACAGACACTGAGAACCAGTGCAAGTCGTGGCCCCAGAGCCAGCGCTGCGAGGCAGAGCACATCACCAGCCTGGGAGAGCCAGCGCTGCCCGGCTTGGTCACAGCAGGACCTCAGGCAGCTCCAGCAACGCTGTCACCAAGAGACACGCCGTGACAGCCCTCAGAGCTGAGGAATTCTCTTAGCAGAATTCCCTGAGGAACTGCAGCCCTTCCTGCTGTCCTGATCTCCTCTGGCCGCTGCCCCCACAATCTGAGCCTGCCCCCTGCGCTCTGGCAGAGCCGGAGCTCCCCAGCACGGCTGAAGAACCAGGGCTGTCTCAGGGGACCGCGCGGGGCAGGGGGTGCAGGGGGCTTTGCTGCACGGCCAGCCTACCTGCCCAGGGACAGGACCAGCAGCAGTCTGCCTCCACTAATGGACACCTGGGCGTTCAGACGGAGGTCCTGCAAGCAGACAGAGATGAGGCCATGGAGATGTCCCCGTCGCAGCTCTCAGTCACTGCACGCCTCACCAGCTGGAGGTTTCTCCATGCAGACTTACAGCCTTCAGCAGCAGGAGGGTGATGATGGGTCCATCTACAGGCTTAATGGACAACTGAACCATGATGGAAAGCTCAACGGTGGCTTTGTTATCTTCCAAGATGATTACTGGGTTCCCCAACAACGATAACTTGGCCACAGGACTGGTCCCACGGCAGGCAGAGCACTGTGGGAATTGAGGACACATGGAGATGCTACTTGCAAGCAACACACTGGCCAGGCAGGGGACCAGCAGTCCTCTGCTGGAGTCTCACAGCCCACGACTCCGTAGGGCCTCCTCTGAGGTCACACAGACCTTGGACAAGCCAAACTGACAAAGCAAATAGGTCTGGTAGCACAGGCTGGCACTCCTTGCTGCGGGCATTAAGGGGCTGAGGAAGCAAAGATGGACACAAAGGAGGCTGTGGCCGTAAGAGGACATCCATGGTGCCCAGGAAAAGGTATTTATCAACTCCTCCTGTCAACAGCTGTGAGAAAAGCCGTTCTGCTTGGGGAGCAGGAGAAGGTTGCCTACAGTGACAGCTGTGGGAGCGTGGGCTTGGTCCCTTCACCTGCTCCCATCAGCTGGGCTGGCAGCAGGGCAGCCTCAAGCTACACTGGCACGGCTCAGCCACGGGGCACACCTGGCGTGGCCAAGGGGAGGGGAGCAAACAACTGGAGGCCTTTGGCAGCAGCATCCCAGCATGTCTGGGTGCATTGCTTGGGTGGTCTTGGACCTGGCGAGGTTGACACAAACCCTCATGCCAGCAGAAGTCACTCACCTCACCAGGAATGAGGATCAGGATGGCATCTTGCAGCTGGCTGGCACCAGAGAACTGTTGGAAGAAAAGCACCCACAGCCCCAGTGAGCGCTCCAGCCGATTCCAGCAACACCCACCCTACCAGGGCCAGCCCTCTCCCTCTCTGTCCCCACTGCCACCCAGCTCGGTCGCACCCCTAGAGCCCTCGCTCCCTCCCGGTCCCCAGTGATGCTGCTGCTCTCACAGATTCTGGGGTACAGGACAAGTTCAGCTGCGGCATCTGGATCAAGAGGGAAACGGCTGCGCTGAGAAAGTTCTGGTGCATCGTCAGGATCAGACGGTTGTCCATCAGTGCAGGCAAAGTGGAGGAGGACGAGTCATGGGGGATGACGCTGCCTCCCACATGCTTCACTGAGCCCTGCAAAGAGAGGCAACACGGATGCTTAACCCATCCGCTTTCACAGGCATTAAACCCATCCCAGTCACTACACACACAGGACAGGAGACCAAAGGATCCTCAGGCCAGAGTGCAGGGTCCGTGCCTGCTGAAACAGCCCCCCTCCCGCCAGAGCACTGGACTCAGCACAACTCCCTCTGTATTTAATAGACAAAAGGAGCTGATAAAGGCCAGAGCATGTACTGTACCTGAGGCGTTCTCAGCTAATAACACACTTCGTCCAAAACACAACGCACTCAATTCATCCACGAGACGTCACTCCAGGAGAAAAGGAGCAGTGAGGGCACCGCCTGCCCTCCCTCCAGTGCCCAGAAGGTGGGAGCCGTCCTCTGGCTCTACAAGCGACCCACCCCAGTACCACCTCCTTCATAAGGAGACCAACTCCAACCATCTGGGATGGGGAACAAAGACTAATCCCAACGGAGCACCTGCAGCACAGCAAGAACAGCAGCACTGCTCGTACAGCCCACCTGGCTCTCGCTAGCCACTTTCTTTTATTTAAGCTCTCCTGTGTGAAAGCACTGTTTATTTTCTGCTGGTTTTTTTTAACCCAGTAAGACACTAGTAAGAGATCCATCCACCAGTTTGGTTTAGCATTCACCCACCATAAGGACTGAAGAGCAAAGGCAAAAAGCACCAAGAGCCAGTCTGCAGGGCAAGGGGGAGGCTGAGGGCTGCTGTCCCAGCAGCTACGAACACCAGGCAGGCAGCCTGAGCTTGCAAATAGAGCAAAAGAGGGCTTGAAGTGAAGCACATGCAGCCACTTAGTGGTGATTTGGATAAGGATCAAAATATTTATCCAGCATTTCCAGAGCAAGGCATTAGTGCAGCTCCCACACGTGATTGTACTGGAAGGCAACCGCTCCCAAGGGATGAGGGGGAGCGGTGCCGAAAGGCAAGACGCCGCAGTCACACTCGCAGGGTCTCGTGACCCAGCGCTAACTTACATTCAGATCCATTCCAAGATAAAAGCTAGAGGTAAACGGGAGGCCGGCCAGCTGGTACTGAATCGTTCCTGCTTTACCGACCGGCATCACGGCTTCACAGAGAAAAAAAGTGCTCGTTAAAGCATCAGGAAATAAGCAGTGACACAAACCCCTGCCCTGACCCCATTGGCCCCCACCAGACCTCACACCCACAGCCTGGTCCAGAGCAGGTGCTTCTGTGGGCTGCTCACTGGTACTCAAAACGCGCAAAACATCCCCAGAATCAGCTCAGTCCCAGGGTGAGGCACAAATGAGGCATCAGGAGGGCCAAGGTGAGAGCAGCTCACTTGGACTGCTCGGGTGTGAATTCAATGACAGCCCTGCAGAGGGACAGCTCTTCCCTGATGCACTTATGGACTGGCGGTGCGAAAGGGCTCTTCCCACCACGGGTCTGCAGGGAACACTAGGAGGCAGCACCTCCTCCCTCACAAGAAACTTACAGTTGATGGTGCCCATGAGCCGGATGTTCACCATGTTGACGACCAAATGGAACACTGGACACAGCTGCAACACAGAGCAGAAATGCAGCTGCTCATCCCTCCTCACCACCTCCTGCAAGGAACCGGCACCCAACAGCCAGAGCAGACCCACTCCTTTTCATCTAAAATCCCACGAAAAAAGGTGCTGCATAGCATTAGGGCAGAGCCTGGGATGCTGGGTAGGACCTGGGGGTGGCAGAATATCCCCGGAGCTGTGGTACCGCACCAAAGGGAACTGGGGAATAGCTCAGGCATCACCGTGCAGCCAGGAACACGGCCACAGCCAGGCTGGGCATGGGCATCCCTGCTGGGCAGCACGGGCCAGGGGCAGGGAAAGCAGCACAGAAAGATGGGGCTGCTTGCTATGACCTTGTAACAAGTTGTTCCTGATATTCTGTGTCTCAGCTATGAAAGAAGGGCACTCTTCAGGCTTACCAGACCAGGCAGAGTTGCTGTCAGCTGGGCGAGTATCATATCATTTATTGCCACAGACAGTAAGCTGGAAAGGAGGAAAACAAAAATTTCCAGTCACTACAAACACAGCTCTGGGATAGGAGACCAAAGGACCTCAAGCCTTCATTTTACACCCTGCTACATTCTCAGTCACCCCTCAGGGATGCTGCTGCAGCTCTTCTGGCAAGAGCAGGGGCTGTGCAGAAGGCAGGGAGGGCAAGAAGCTGCTCGCCTCACTGAGGAGGGAATTGGGGTAATGCCCCATTGCATGAAAGGAGCCTTTCACAGCACCACCTGAGTTCGGTTGTCCCTCTCTAGTAGTTCAGTCAGAGCTGTAGTTAAGTGAAAGTGGAGCTGTTATGAAATATCTGCATGTTAGTTACGGGAAACAAATGATTTACACGTGGAATAGCAAGAGGAGAAATCTGCTGGGTAGCATTCCAACACTGCTGCTAAATAGATCACTCTGGGATGTGTGATGCCTGCAGCCATTGCAGAGCCATTTACTTTTGATAATCAATATATTTCTGGACTATTGACTTAGAACACGCAGCAGCACACTTGGCAAGCCACAGACAGCAGGAATTCATAATGCATCTTGTTATTTATGCCCAAGTTCTGCCTTTAGGTGCATCTGAGGAACTGCCACAAAGCCAATCACGTACATCCACACTCCCCCCTTACCCTACAGGAAGATAAATTCCTGCACATCATCACTTTAATCCTGCTAAGACTTAAAATACGACCCTCAGAGCGGGAGAGTCGTGCTCCTCTGTTCACTTACACAGCCTCTTTCAAACCAGCTGCTGCACTGATTGAAATATAATGCAGAATGCAAAAATTAATTAGGAGAAATTCAATGAACCTGAAAAGTGAGTAATTCAAAAGCAATAAAAGAAAATATTTCCCCATGATCGATTTTCTGTTCTGTTCATCAATACATGAAGTCAGCAAAATTTTGCTGCCAAGAATTTAATGAGACTGAGCAAGAGACAGGACATTGGCATGGAATTACACATCCCCGCAGCTGTCAGACCAGGAGTCCGTATGCCCAGCATCTTTCTGTGACAGCAGCGAAAGGCAGAGCATAAAAACAGGGCAAGAGATGGTGCTGTTTTCCTAGGACAGTCCCTGCCCTATTATTCCTCCCCCTCAGAGAGCAACACACTAGCTGAGCCTGGAGAAAGCGCACTGGGAGTGGTACCAAGCCTCATATTTCAGATGTTAAAATCTCCACGGACAAACAAGGCAAATTAACCCTCATTTCCAGCAGCCAAAGTTTTTGCCAGTTCCGCTGAAGCCATGGGCTTTGACAATGGGAGAGAAATGACTTCCCTGCAGCCTGGCTCTGTCTCAGCTCAGCACCGTCTGTGTCCTGGATCAACGGATAAAGAGAAGACAACTGCAGGCAGTGGAAAACAGAAATCCACAGGCACTTACCCAGAAAGGACCTTGATCTTCACGGCACCAAGAACGCAGAGGCAGTCTTCAATAACGACCTGGACTGAGCCCGATTCAAAATTCGTGCATTTAACATTTGCAGTAATTTTCAAATCCATCAAAATAACAATTGCTTCTGGCAGGAGGCCAATCAAGCTGAAAAGAGTAACCAGGTTTGACAGATTTCTTCTCTCACCCTCTGACCAGAGGAACTCAGCAAAGTCAGCAGCAACCGCACCTCCACTGCTTGCAAGGCATTACAAACGCCACGAGCCAGCTTTTGGCGCCTGTTCTGCTCTGCAACTTTATCATAGGTAAGAAACACCTAGAAACCCCCAACAGATGCAAAACATTACACGAAGAGGAGCTTGGGGATGGGGTTTTCCCTTAGTAGCAATCATGGCACGCCACACTCACCTGTTGCCATTGAGCTGCACCTTTGCAGAGACGGTCAGCTTGATCCCGATTTCTGGTAGCAGCTTCACTGACAAGTTGGGGGACTTAAACTCTGTAAGGTGTAGCCTGTAAACAGGTACAAATTAAAAGCACCTACTAACAGCTGAGCAGCTGTATGCACTGAGGAACCCACAGTGCCCACACCACCACAGCCACCTCCAGCTGGAGGCACGGGCATTATAACAGAGTCCACAGTTGAAACCCAAAAGAAAGCAACTTCGAATCAGATTGGGGTGGAAGCCGACTCTGCGGAGCAGTCAACTTTTAGTCCTCACTCTCTCTCAGCACTGCCAAGCATCTTGGATACCAACAGCATCATTCCGCATCTCCACCCACAACCTGCAGTGCACATCATCTACCTCGCCACCACACAGAAAACTGTTGTCAGGCCAGAATTTCAGTATTAAAATAAACCGAGGACAACCACTTGGAGTAACCACACCCACTGCAGCTCAGCTTCTATTGCTTCAGAACTGTGGGTGAAGGCACACCCACAGAGAAGCCCACACTTCCCACTTACCCAGTGATGCTGGTTGGAGAGTTCAGCAGCCCCACATTGCTCACGATGGTTGGGAACATCATGCCCTTCAGGTACTGCTCTAGAAGGCCGTCCCGGAGTATGGCCTTCGAGAGAACTGCAAAACATCCCTGCATGAGGACCAGCACTTGCAGCTATGACCTCTCTCCACTCAGTCAGATCTGTCCTGGCAAAGGAGTTGCACAACAAAGCACCACCGCTCGCCAAAACTCCCAATAAATTCATCAGCTGCCTTGTTGCAATCGAATCCCACAGGGGATGATATTTTACAGTGTGCACTAAACCAAAACTGCCCTTGGTGCGTCAACCAGGAGCGACAGCAGCAGAGAGCACCCCAAACCTCTGACTGCAATATTCCAGTGTGGTTGCGCCCTACCAGCAACAACAGCAACCCCTCAGTGGGAGCAGTGCTTCAACTCGCAACTGGTTTACCATTTGTGAAAGGAAACTGTATTTTGGTGGGGTTTTTTTAAATAGAAACAACTTGAAACAAGCCTCTGGTTTTGGTGTTTGGTTTGGGTTTTTTTGCTGAAGAATTGCAAATATTAACAAAGCCCCTAAAATTCACAGCAGTTATTTGCCAAATGTCAGCTGCTCCAACACGGAAACGAGAAACAAAAAGAGGAAATAATCCAGATCTAGCCCTGAAATTCTGTATGGCTCTTCGGGGCTGAAACGCACCCTGGTTCTGGTGCCAAGAGAGCTCCCTGACCCATGAACCCAGCAAGGGCTGGCAGAAGCTCTAAGCAAAGTCTGCAGCCCAGAGGAACTATAAAATAAAGATGAACGCACTCAGGAGGTTCTACTCCACAACATGGTCCCATATAGCTTTCAAAATGAAGATAACTCGTGTTTCCTAGTTACCGTTCTCCATCTCCCGCGGGCTGACAGCACAGGACACACCGGACAGGACTTCTTGAGAGGGCACGAAGAGGCCACAGAAGAAGATGATTCCAAAAAGCTTCAACATCGCCATGTTCAGAAGACTCCCCTGCGGGCAAGGCAGACATCAGAGGGAAAAGCAGGGGAAAAGCCTCCCAGAAGAGATCCCCGTGTCTTTACGAGGAAAGAGGTCAAGCAAGAAACCCCTCCTCTGCTCTGTATGGAGCTTCAGTAAGATTCTACTCAAACTTGGGGCAGCAAGACCTTGTTCGTGTCCACGCTCGTGAACACACTTCAAGCACAGGTCAATAAAAGCCCTTTCCTCGTCCTTGTAACTCGCCTCAAACATTCTACTTGTTCACACAAAGGAAACCAGACTGCTTTTCCCTGGAACCAGTGTTGAAGCAGTTGTTATTTCCAACTCTACGACAGGAGTCTCACACGTTTGGCACGGGCCTCTGCCAAGGGGAGCATCTGAGGATTATTCTTGTTCTTTCTAATTTTCAAAAGCAACAAACTAAAGGTCAAGGGATAAAAATAAGTTAACTATGAAGTTATAAATAACAATTATTAACATAAATTTAATTATGCAAAGACAGACGATCAAAAGCCTGGTGAACAGCACGCTCTCAGCCTAAAGAAGCCAAGCAATAAGCACACTGTGTGCGTCCTTCCAGAGCAGGGAGGTGATGGTACTGCTGCCACACACGTCTCCTGGCCACCACGCAGCCTTCCCCAGCCGATGCTCTGAGGCACAGACAGTGGCTTTACCTGCAGCGGCTGCAGGGAAGGGCTCTCGGGTCTGCTCAGGCGCTTCTGGAAGTTCCCAGATCTCTGCCTTGTCCTCCCTCTTGTCCCTGCAGCTGAGATGGAAGGAGTTGCTCTTCTGCAAGCAACCAGACACACCTTCTCCTCACAGCCTCCACATCTCAGGAGCAGGCATCCCTTTATACTCTTGCTGTTTGCAAACAACACCCAGCTGCCACCTCTCTTGATTTATATGAGGCAACGTCACTGCTGAATTGAGCAGCTGCCATTTCCCTTTGTGGCCTGAACTCGAACACCACTTTTCCCCCTTCTAATCTGTCTTGAAATGGATGCCCTGTCACGGTGCCCCAGTGGGGATGCCAGTGCTCTGAGAAAACCAACTTTTTAGGAAATGATAATTACTGCAGCATCTAAACCTGACCGGAGGCTGATGGGACTGCGGGCGCAGCACGGGGGCACAGATTCCAGGAGAGTTACAGCTGGAGGAAAGGATCTACCGTTCCCAGTCCTTGAGGAGTTGTGGCACTTACAATGCTCATTCCTGCTTCAAACTCAACATGGGAAGAAGGTTTTCTTGACAAAAAGCCATGTAGAGAAGTTGCAGAAACCAAACAAAGGTTGGCTTTAAGACTCAGCTTCAAATTTATTTCAGTTGCATCTGTGGAGCATCATGAACCGACTGGAAAAAACAGGGTTGTCATGAAATGGATAAAGCCAACACCAAACACCACTGGGAATAAGCAATGCTCATGACAGCTGGAGGGCAGCAGAAATGGGAACTTGAAAGGAAAATCTCACCCCACGGGGATGAAAATCCCAACCCTCAGTGGACTCCTTGGCCAGTCCCCTCTGAAGTTTCCATTGTGCAGGGCCCCAGGAAGATCTTATCTAGGGACTTTGTTCGGGTCTGGTCATTATGTCCAACAGGGATGGACTCGGATGGAAACTGGGCAGCAAAGGGCTGCCGAGATGATTGGGAATTGGAAAGGGGCCAGTACACTTGGCCTTGCGGAACAAGAATGAGCAGAGATATGATCATTCTCCACAAACACAGGACAGGGGTAAATGCTGGGGAGAGGAGAGCTGCCCATTCTCAGGGACAATGTTGGCACAAGAACAAACACCGCCAGGTTGAAGTTAGGAGAAAGCTGCTGCCACCATAGCGAGGTCTGGGTGTGCTTTCCCATGGGAATACAGAAAGCAGCAAAAAAATAGTTGTAGGATGTTCTTTGATACCACACAAGGTGTTTCACTGCAATAACAGCAAGGTGCTCTCACTGAGCCAGAAGGTCCTTCAGCACACGATTCCGAGGGCCCAGATCCACCACCATCACAGAAACACTGTATCAGCTCCTGTTGTATTTAACACACACTCAGCCTGCGCGTGGAGCGCTGATGAACGTCCAGACCCAGAAACCAGGAATGAACTGAGCCCCCCGAGAAGGCTGGAGCTGCAGAGCGAAGTCAAAAACTATCTCCACCACAAGACACCCACTGAGAACGTGGCTGCAGCACCTGGTCAGCAAGAAAGCATACAGAGCAACACTACGGGCTCACCTCCAGCACCTCCCAGAGCCTCTGCGTGGCGAACAAAGTGCAGAGCCAGCCAAGCGGGGTCCTGCCCACAGTGGGCACCCAGGCAGCCGGTTGCTCTCCAGCACATGGCAGTGCCCACAGCCGACCAGCACCTCTAGTCCTGCCTTTCCCATTTTCTCCCCAGCTGTCTCAGTGATTTACACTCACTGTTCTTATTGCTGACACTGCTGCTTGCCCTGATGTGCCTTTACTGCTCGGGACAACCATCCCTCATTTCTCCTTTTTTTTTGTTCCAAGGGCCTCATCCAAGTGCACCAGGCTGAGCTGCCACCTGAAGTGTCCACAGTGAAGCCTTCATGAGGTTCTACTCCAGCGTCGTACACACTACGGGAATATTGCTGCTGGCAAAAGGCAGCTACGGAGTGTGCCCAGCAGCAGAATCCCAAATGGTTTCAGACAGCCGAGTCGTTGCACATGCACGGCATGATGGCGCTCGCAAATCAGATAACCTGGCAGCTGAATGGCAGCAGGCAGACATCCGCGCTCGTACCTGACGCACACGCTTTGTGCCAACAGCACAACAGAAGCTGTAAGGAAAGCAGCACATTTCATACCCCGCTGTAGATATTTCTTCTTACTGCTTGAGCTCTTATTCAGTCAGATCCTCTGCCTCCCTCTCACATACCTGTATTTCATCCTCTCCTTGAAGCAGAGATCTAGCTATCACTTACGGGAAGGCTGAATTCAGTTCTGCAGTGACAAGGGAATATATATTAAAATGAAGCATTGCAAGAAACGCTGGAAGAGATTATCCCAACGCAAATGCCGGAAAGCGGGAGGGCTGATGGAAAGACCAAGGCCCGCAGAGGAACAACACTCTGGGGCAGCCTCTGGCATTCGGAACTGCCCTGAGCTCATGGCTCAGACAGATGGCAGGTTAAATAGCAACAGCAACTTCAGAAGAGTAATGTTAAACTAAATTCTTTATTTTTTTATTAAATATGATTAAAGTCACTGATTTTTTTCTCTAACATACAGAACCACGGAAGCTTAGGGAAAACTTGAGAGAACTGCCTACATCTCAAACTAAAATGCAAACAAGGGTAACGAAAATTCAGAATTTTTCCACCCCAATTTAAAGAGTGCCACCACATCTTAATGACAAATAGTGGGTTTGATACATTCCAGAAGTTTGCAGGCTACAGGGTCACAAGTTTCTTCACTTATGTGGTGAATAAAAAGCAGCAATGCCATCCAGAGACTGGAAAATACATGCCCAGAAAAGCGTCCTTGGATGCTGTATTCACTCTGCCTCACTGCATCAGCCTTGCTCAGCAGAGAGTTTTCTCCACTCCCAGTTATGAAGTTGCTCAGGGGAATGGAAGGAGGGAACCCCTCTCTGACCTCCCCAGCCCAGTGTAACACACTGAACTGCCCCAAGCAGAAACACTGCGCTAGCGAAGCGTCTGTCTTTGTAAAGTTACTCCTGCTCTTGTTTGCTTTGGGATGAACGAATCCTCCCAGGGCCAGCCTCAACAGCTGATTTCTAGCAACAGGACTGGTCAAAACCTGAACTAAAAACTCCTAACGAGGAGCTGGAGAGGCTTTGTAAGAACTGAAGGAATCAAATCCCCCATCAAGTTTTGGGACTGGACTTCAGCCCAGGATTGTGGGCGACCCACAATCCCCACAGCCAGATTTGCAGTTGTTTCAGCAGCTTCCACTGTCAGCAGTCCACAAGGGCAGAGCAGTTTAATTAACACCAATCGCTGCCCCAAACCAGAGAGCCCTGCCAAATTGATGCCAGGCTCGGGCTGACCCAGGGCTCCCGCTTAGCGCACATCCCAGGGACTCGTGGCACGTCGTGCGTGGGCAGACGTCAGAAGCATCCCTTCCAGATTTACCCGTGTCTGATCGCTCACCCGTGCAGTTTCCTACACAGGGAACTTGAGAAAGAGAGGCATAAATCTCAGGAATGGCCACGCAGAGAGCACAGGCAGGAAAAACAAGGAAAGGAGACGAGGCTCATGGGCAGCAGCTCTGAGGAGCTGCCCGTCAGAAGGAGCACGAGCAGCAGCATTGATTGCTGGATGCACCCGCGACGCCGAGCACAAACAGCAAGGCTGAGTAAAATCACTACCATGAGATAACAACAAATCAATGGCCGAGGAGTCTTATAGACAGAACCTTTCTGCTTCTGAGAGCTGAAGTAAAACAAGCATTATGTTATCAGCCACCAAAAAGGGACAAACCTCATCAGCCTGGGGCAACATGAGGAGTTGCAGCGCAAAACTGGAGGCATTTTTGCAGCCGTCCCAGGCCTTACCAAGGCATCAGAGCTGCACCAAAAGCAGCCAGAGGACTCGCAGGGGGAACCGGCCACGCCAGACCGAAAAGCCTTCAAAGCCCTGCAAACCCTTCCCAGCGGCTCTGGGCGGGCGCTGCCTTCATCAAGATTTGCAGGGATTCGTTGGTCGTTTTGCACCTTGACGTCTCCAGGTCTAGCACATTCCAGGTTCCCCAGCACATCCTCTTTCATCTGGCCCCTCTTGACCCCTTGCCACAGACCCTCTGATGCTCAGGGCCTGGCCAGTGAGCAGGACAGGCTGTCACCTCCCCACGGGGCTGCCAGAAGTCCCGTCCCCCGCCCCCCCGGGCTCAGCCCTGGGGCAGCACAGGCTCACGGCCCCAGGCTGGGGCGAACCCTATGTGTCTGCAGGCAGTGGGTCTGCGTGGGCATCCCTGCACGTGTGCTGCCTGGCGCCTGCCCCAGTTCTCAGGGATGCAACGTGCACCTTAAATTCACATCTTGTCCTATGTTTTAAACAAATGAATCCCTTTCCTGCCTTCTTCCCATCACTTCCAATCACTTCGCTGTGAGCACTGTGAACACCTCAATTCCTCCTCACTCTTCATTCTTCCAATTTATTTTTTGCCTTCCTCCTAGCCCGGAAAATGGATTTCTGTCCATTGTCTCAACAAGTGTCAGCACTGCGGCGCCAACAGAGACTTAGAAAATAAAGACAGCTATTTCCATTTGACTGAAAGAGAGTGACACAGACTCCAAGTCACGCTTCTGCTTTCCCTCAGGTTTGGGGAAGCTTTGCTTTACAAAAACAAAAGCAATATTGAGTGGGATTGTCCTTGATCGTCTCTATTAATCCTTGGGAAGAATTAGCAGTAGCCTTCCATTACACACATCTCCTGTAAGTAAAGACGTCAAGCTTTCTATCTTACTCTCAGTTTTTAATAGAGACCTGACACGGTCTCTTTGGAACCACCATCAGCACAGGTATCAGAATTAGTGCCGTGCTTTGTCCAGACATTCCTCGGGGATAAATTACAGCCCCGACAGGCAATCAGGGGTTCGGAGTCAGCATTATGTAAATAAATGCCTCTTTCTAGTGAGATACCAACTGCTCTAAAGAAACTGCAGCTAAAACAAGAGAGCGAGTTCATGTTAAACAAACCTTGCTAATGAGTTAATTATCCTGACGAGCAGGACAGAGGTCAAACTCACCCAGATGCTGCTTCCCTTCCATGGTCAGTCTGGTGTCAGCAGGGACAAAGATCCTGTCTCAGGGCAGAAGACTCAAAACGCCAGCGCGAGCCTGAAATGAGGAGACAAAGAGGCATTAGAGGAGAAGACCCTGCGCAGGCTGGCGCAGGTGAGAACGGGCACGCGGCTGTGCTGGCTCTGGCGCCGCTGGGGCTCAGCACCCCGACTCCCGCTCACAAGTGGGGCGCACACCCCCTGCCCAGCTCCTGCACAGCCGGGAGGTGTTAGAGACCTCACACACCTGCCCTTGGCTCCCCTGCTTCGAAAACGGGGCAATTTCAGTGCAGAAAAGGGGTGAAGCCCTCACTCAGGGAAACAGCCACGTTTGCCCACCCTGCGCAGAGCTGGGAGAGGAGCCAACGCCGAGCCAGTGCCCAGAACGGAGGGATGTTGCCTGGCCCTGGGAGGTCTCTCTGGAGGCTGGCGAAACGCGCCCATGCCCCGCAGCAAGCAAAAGCACAGGTGAGAAGCGTCCCCGGGCACGCTGAGTGCGGGGAGCAGTAAAACGGCCAGGGCCGCGGAGCCGGCACGGCGGGACTCGAACCCGCGGTACAAAAGAGAGCGGGCGGCCGCGCTCCGGCGCGGGGCGCTGCGGGCTGTGCGGACGGCTGCGCCCCCTGCCGGTGGTGTCTGTGCGGCGTAGTTGCACCGCCCCCTGCTGGCGGCAGCGCGCGCTGCAGCGGCTCCGCGGGGTAGGGAGCGCCCGGGCACCCCGACCCTGCAGCCCCCGGGGGTGCAGACGGCACAGCTGGAGCTGCTGCACCACGGACAATGAACGGCCGAAGCGCAGCACGCAGCCTCAAGGGTGCCCTGGATCCAGTGCTTCCTTTCGGAAGCATCACCGCGCTGTGGGAGCTCCCGCCTGCGGATGCTCGGGACATAAATAACCACCGCACACTTCTGCCACTGCGGTTTCCTTGCCCGAGGCAGCCGCTCGCTGACTGCAAGATAAGACTGGGCGAGCTTCAGAGAGTTCAGGCACTTGGAGTGGAATCTTCTCCCATCAAAGTCCCAGTAGGGATTTTAGAGAGACGTTAGAAATCCAGTGAAGGGTTTGCACTGTGCCACACACCAACGCGCAGCAAAGCGGCAGCTGGCTGCAGGCACCGATAGCGTGGAAACAGCCGAACTGAACTGCTTCATCACCAGTATTTTAAGGAACTTTTACGTACGGGAGATGAGCACTGAGGAGCTTTACTTGGAGCAGAGAATCTGAATTAAAAAAAACCCAACTTCCCTCTTTGCCGTAGAAAATTGCAGAGATTGAATGAGGTGTTGAGGTTCTTTGAGCTTGTGCCACGCAGCTCAGGGTGAGCACCCTCACCGAGTTACAACACTGCGCAGCCAAGGCCATCGCGAGCCGTTAGCAGGGAGCTCCGCTGCCTGGGTTTTGCTGTTTCAAGACCCAACTCTTTTTCTTTTCCAGCAGCAATCATTGCTAAGCAGGGGCCAACCAGGCTGGCAGGAGAGGGATCACGTTTAACATCGGCACAGGCATCAGCCCCGGCATCAGCCCCATCGCTGCACGGGAAAAACAGCCCTGCTCCCCAGGTTTGCAGCTGGGTAAGACCAGCGACTTGTAAATCATTTTCTCCTGTTGTTCATTCCTTCCCAGGAACCATGAGCAGCTTATCGCTTGCACGGGATTCTCCGTGTGCTTCCAACACCGTGCTCTTCAGAACCGGTGCTGAAGAGGCTTCTGGTACCCAGGACATCAGGGTCACAATGCTGCCTGCACTAAATCACAGCAGCAGCGAGGGCGGTGCCTACACCCCAGCTGCAACAAAGAGCATCTGTTTGGGCAACCAACACACAATTCAGCACACAGGAACCCGGACTCTGCTCTTGCACTGCGAGCTTCATCACTCTCAGCAACACAAGCTGCTGTTCTGGGAGCTGGAGCCACCATACATTTCCTGCCCGTTACCTCCGGTTTATAGAGGATAATTAAGACCAGCAAGGACACAGAAAAGCTGCTGTGGCAGAGCAGGACACACGGCTCCCTTCCGCAGCGCTCCACAGCCAAGCGCGGGTGTAATGCCTGCTGCCTCACACTGGTGATGGGACATTTAGAGATAGGACATAAACAGCAAAATCTTGGCAGTTGTCTTGTCTGAGATATGGAAACATCTCCAGATCCACACGCCTCGCTCACTTGTTTTCACCAAGCTGTGATGCAGGCAGCAGATAAGATATTGTGAGACTTAATTTTCTAAGGAGAAAAGGAGGATCCTGGTTAGACACCTGTTCCTTGTCAAAGAAAACACGCACCAGCCCTACGCTGCACCACTCTCTCTCCCTCACCCTTCACTTTTCTTTTTCTGTTTCATTTTTTAAAGCAGCAGCCTGCTGCCTCCTCTCCTGCAGGTGCCCCAGCCCCGTGGCTGAGCGTTAGGCTGACGACGTTTGTGTAGAGCAGCGAGTCCAATCTGCAACGCGTTGGACAGCTTTTCATGAACAGCTCTGCTTGGAAAGAGGCGCTATCTGCTCCCAGGAGCTGGGCAGGAGCAGGGCTCCTGGCTGCCACACAGCTGAAAAATCCAACATTATCAACAGACTGCCAGCCCTGAGCGCCTCTGCTCGCTATCAAGGCCACCTCCAGCTTTACCAACACGCAGGGACTTGTAAAAGGCTGAGCTGAAACAGTATTTCATGGCTTGAATTGCTTCCAGTCCCCGAGGAACAAGTGTCAGGACTTCCAATAGCTATAGTGTTAATAATAAAACAGGGACCTCTTCCAGTATCACAGCACAAACAGCAGTTATTTCTCTTTCAAAGCTTTGATTCCTAAACCCTTTCTTACATTCAGCTTGACATCAAAACACCCATCTCATTCACTCAGATTGTCACAGGAGAATTGTGTGTTGCTATTAGGAACAGCCCTGAGGTGAATTAAGAACAGCCTGTAATGATGTTCCACTACAGCAACTTTATTTCTACCAAACCAAATAAATGAGCAATATTTTATCTGATTGCCTTGGCTCGGCAGCGAGCGGCAGCTGCTCCCCATATGATTTATTGAATGGATGTTTGCTAAATAGCCAAAGCCGGGCTCTGAAGCCAGTCACAAAATCTGAAAGGGAGAGAGAAATTCAGGTGCTGGAGAGCAGCAAGTTTGGGCACGAACCATTCTACTTGCAGTTTTTCCCCCTATAAACACAATGCACGTGCAAGAAGCCATATAACAAAATCCATAAATATTGATGCTCAGCAGCTGGCAGCAACACCACAGGGCACAACCCAACCTCCGTTACACAAACACAGGAGCAAGCCCGTCCCTCCGCGTCCAGCAAGAAGCCAAGTGGGTGTTTGCAGGTGCACGAAGTGCCTCCAGGAGTGGCAGAAAGGGGGTGAGGGAGATGGACCTGGCTGTGTTTTTGGCAGTGGCAGCACATCCCAGCACTGCAGTCATCCTGGGGACGATCCCAGCACGCACCCAGCACACCGGGGCGCTGCGCCAGTCGCCCCCGCACAGCCAGCCCCGCGCGGTCGGGGCAGGGGAAGCAGAGAGATGGAAAATAAAGAAAAAGAGATGACAGAGCACCAGGCCTGCAGCAAACAGGGCTGGGCACAGGCAGCTGAAGCAGGGATTCTTGGCTTTGGGAGACCTGGCAGCAGGAAATGTATTTTCACATTGGCGATTCAAACACAGGATTTTCTGCCAAAGGACAGCTCTGAAGCCAAGAAGTTAATTAGATTGAAAAGAGGTCTGGACATGGCACAGGCACTGAGGACACAGGGAATCAGCGCGGTGACCGGTAACACATTTCAAGGTTATCACACTTTCCTGGGCTCCAGCTCCTGCTTCCAGGGACTCAGAGACCAGAACAGCGGGGGGAGGCAGAGGGGTGCTTGCAGAGGTGCGGCACAGCACGGGTACCTCCCTCAGGAGGGCCCAGAACCAACAGCTGTCAGCAAGGACACTCCGGAACGCACAGACAGGATCCGTCCTCAGTGTTTTAATTGTTTTCATACCAGAGCAAAGGGAAAAAAGCTGACGAAGGCAGAGCAAAATCCCAACAAAGCAGCAAGCGCAGAGTGCAGCAGTGCTGGGATTCCTGCCCTGGGGTGGGAAAATCACCCAAATATTTATAGCCTGAGGAATGCCAAGCACCTGGTTCCACACACTGGTTGAATATTTGCTCTGGGAGTGGAAACTCCATCCTGAACTGCCAGGAACGAGGGAGTGAGGGGCTTGACAGACTGCACTGAAAAGACCCTGCTCCTGCAGCGGGCTCACACCAGGAGAGCCCCTTGCTCTCACAGTGATTATGGCACACAGCACATCTCTAGGAGAGCAGTGGATGCAAAACACTCAACTAATTTCACATCCAAAGAGTGAATCCTCTCTTCTGCTAAGTTTTGCTCCAGCAGAACCCATCTACTCTGCCACAGAGTTTAGCCTTGTACCAAGGCAAGGAGAGAGACAAAGAATTATGAAGCTATGAATCCCATTAGCATCAAAATGCAACTCTGGAGACAAGGGGATTTTATGGAGATAAGATATGTTTTGAAAGAGTACTCGAAGGAGGAAAAATTTCTTTTACGAAGCACACATCTTTCATAGACCTGGAATCCACAGCACATTATAAAACTGAATTTGTTGCCGTTGTTTTTACTTTACAGCATTAATCACTAAAGGCTTGCTTAGGCAGGCAGGGAGAATCCATTTTCCTTTGTATTAACTTCATACGATTTACAAAGCCTTTCAAGACCCACACAAACACAAGTAAACCCTTCAGAGCCACTGGTTCCTGTGCCAGCCTGGTGCACGGCTGCACAGGAACACATCCCACTGGACCTGCCTTCTGCAGGTGCACCCGCACGGCCGCTCCAGAGGGTGGGATGCGCCTAAATCACAGCAGCTCCGAGTACCCAACGTCTGATTTAAAGCCCTTAGGAAGTCAGTGTTTCCAGCACTGCGGGGTACAATTCTGTTCAACTCTATGCCCTTACACAGTGCAATTCTCATGCTGAGCAGAAATGAGGCTCTGCTGGGCCACGCAGAGAGGCACGGACAGCAGGAACCAGTGCAGGCACTGGCAAGGAGAGGTGTCCTATGAGCCATGGCCCAGCCTCAATGCACCGGGCACGCTTCCAAAGACAATCTTAGCTGGTATAATGGCCCAGCTTCCCTTTAGGGCAGGAGCTGCCTCCTCAGAGTATTTGGTTCTGCACAGCTGCTGCTGGACGTGGTGTTTTAAGGAACACAGTGTTGAGAAACCTCACTCCTCACTGAGCTCCCACAGGGAAAAGGTAGAGGAGACTCACCAGGTGTCCCAGAGGGTCACTTGTGCCGGAAACACCTGTGTGCGCAGTCCTGGGACCCGGTGTTGGGATTTTTCTGACTTTGGTGCATGATGAATGAACAAAGATCTGAACACCCTTAACCTGCCCAGTCCCCCCAGTAAGGTCTGACAGGCAGTGGGATGGGCATAAGCTAAGCCCCAGAAAGGTTCAGTGCAGATAATTCATACATTTCTTCCCTATTTGGAAAAGCTGATGTGCATTTGCACTGCAGGAACGTCACTGCAGTGATGACATGCTGCCTTTACTCAGTTCTCAGTAAGATCACCTGGTTATAGCGCTAAGGAACAGCTGGATTTGCTGCACACATCTGGAGACAAACAAACCCAGGTCAGGTGTGTGCAGAAACACCCATCAAGGCTTTGGAATTGTAATGTGCGGTCCCCCAGGCAACCACATCTTCACACAATACACACAGAGAGGCTTTAGCACCAACAGCACCAAACCGAGAGCTGCGCACACGCAGCATTCCCGACACCCAGCTCGCCTTTCACAAATTAACACCGGTCGAGCATGCAATCGCTCCAGCAGACACTTGAACTGCTCCAGACGGCGGGGGGGACACAAACAAAAGCACGTCAGACCCCTCTTGGCTGGTAGAATGTGGATTTCGACTCACGAGAAATGGGGGAAGGAAAAATCGCTGTGGATTTACAGGTGATTTCCAGAACAAAAGCTCCCAAGGGGTCTCCAAGAAGGTTGATTTGAAAAACAAAAGAAGGTCAGAAAAAGGCATTGCTGAAATCCTGTCCCCGTGATCCCGTAGGAAGGGGGTTTCTGCTAGAAAGCGTTTGTACATCATTGTCAGGAGACAGTGTGAAAGCTGGTTCAGCATCGCGGGGCACCGTCACGGGCCGCTCCCCCCGCCCCGCGCCCCCGCGCGCAGCCTCAGGCAGAAACCACGCAGGACCTTGGGGCTCGGGCGGCGCTCGGCTCGCGCTCACCCCCAGGACGTTGCAGGGAGCAGTGACGGCTTTGCGTGCCTTGGGCACTACCACCCCCTTTCCCAAACGCAAGTACAGCTGCACAAAACAGAGATTTATGGAGGAAACACCGGCTGAATCAATATATCAGGTCAGGTGGAAAACCAGGATTTCGAGCTGCTGCTGAACTATATGAAACCACCTCAATTAGGTTAATTATGTGTCAAAACAAGTCTGCTCGATATGTAAGAGATGTTTGTTTTAAACTGGACTGAGGTTTTTTTCTTAAAAACACGAGCTCAGCTCCCAGCCAAGACAGCTCCTCTGACAAACTTAAAGGCTACATTTACCTGGAGACCCAGGCCAGCTCTGCGAGAGTTTTCTAGCTCTTCTCAAATTTATGTTGGAGAAGTCACTTAGAGCAGATGGACAGAATCCCCTCCCTCGCCCTGCTCATCCCACTGCTTTGGATGCAGCCCAGGGACCGGCGGGCAGGAACGGTTCGCAGACGAATGATCCATCCAGTGCAACACAGTAAAATTGCATTAACACTCAACAAACTCCACGAGGCCAAAAGGACAGGGAATCAGGAAGCAGAAAAAAAGTCTAATTGCACAAATACTGAATTATTTTTAAGGTTACAAGAGAAGACTTACAGAACACGGGCTCAACAGCCTTTGCAGAAAATTCTCCAAACCTATTGCCACTCTGCCCTGGTACTGGCGCAGCGCTGCCATTAGCACTGAGCCAGCACCTACCGGCTGATTAAGACACAAATCTCAATGTTACTAATAAAACAGCCAGCATCAGAAATAATAGCCATTATAAGCATGTGTGATTTCAGCTACAGAATGGAGGAAAAAAAAGATCTGTTATGGTGCCTTGCCAATCGCATTCGTTCCTGGGGAACCATCAGAACAGGGGCTGCGTTTCTCTGCAGAGATCTCTGATGGCCCACGAGCAGAGAAAATACACAGCGGGTGCTGGAGCACTGGCACAGCTCCCCAGAAAAGCAGTCACAGCACTGAGCCACACAATATTCCAGAAGCATTTGGACAACACCCTCGGCCACATGGTTGGGAGTGTCCTGTGCAGGGACAGGAGTTGGGCTCGATGATCCCTGTGGGTCCCTTCCGACTCAGGATATTCCATGATTCTACAAACACCAAATTCTGAATATTTGGGGAGCAGGCAAGAATTTGCAAGTCACTCACGGGGTGAAATTCCTTCACACAGGAGGCTCAAGTGCAAATAAACCCAAATGATGTGCAGAGATGGCCCGGGTCAGTCCCAGCCCAGAACTCCTGCATCCCTTCCCCACAATCCCACCCCAGCCCGGGTCAGTCCCAGCCCGGAAGCTCCGCAGCCCTTCCCGCAGTCCCGCACCGGCCCCTGGCGGCGCTGCCCCCGCACTGCAGCCGGGCCGGCCAGACCCTGACCCAGCATTGTGAAAGCGGAGAAGGGGGAGCGGAGCAAGTGAGAAACCGGAACAGGAGAGAAGCGAGGTGCACGTAAAGGAGAGGCAATCTAGGAGCGTGAACAAGAAAAAGAGATGGGAAGAAAAGGGGAATTCAGCTGCTAGGAAAGTTGAGTAATATTTGCAACGAAAGGCAGAGAAACAGGAGTAAAAAATGAACCGGAAAATTGAGGGAGGTGATTGACCAAGAGGACAGGTGATTTGTGCAGGTAAGCAAGGAGACCTCAAGCATCCCTGTGAAGTGAGCCCTTCCTTTCCCAGGCTCCTTCCTGCTCTGCTCATCTGGGAAGGCAGAGCCCAAATACACCCAGTCAGTACAACCCCCTTCCCTTTGACTGCAGACCCAGCTTCCCCCACCACTCCACCTCCCCCCAGACACCTGCACCTCCCCAGGCTCCCCCTCTTGGGGATGGCTTCCTCACCCACAGCACTCCCAAACTCACCCCAAGCCTCTGGCCAGCAGCCGCTCAGCCTGGGCCTCTCCCAGGTCACTGCTCCAGCCCCGCTTTGTCCCCCTGTGCCTCGACTGCCAGCGCTGGCAAACACACCACCTCTCTGCTGGCAGAGCACAAGTTGCTCTCGGGCTGTAAAGCCCTGAGCCAGCCCACTGCGCCCGGGGTCCTGAGCCAGGACAGAGAATGCCTTCGGATCCCCTTCCAGCCCAAAGCGACGCCTCCAAAGGGCAACACTTCCTACAGAAACTGATCCTGTCACACCAAATCATCCTCCTGCTCCTCAAGAGCTGCCCTCACGCAGCCAAAAGCATTTTCAAACACTTCATTTGTTTACAGGTTAAAAAAATATTCATAAATGGTAAAAAGCATGAGCTCCTTTCACTTTTTCCCCAATTCACATTTCCCAGTAACGAAGTCTGGTACCAGTATGTCCTGTCTGGAGGGAAGGGAACATTAAATACCAGCAGCAGTAACCGGTGCCATTGTGCAATGGATAAATGGCAGAACAGAGACAGAGACCCGTCTTACCGGAGTGTTCCCGTGTCATTTTAATGGAAGCAAAGCAAGCATCGTGGCTCTTATCAGCTGCTGAGCAGGAGGCAACAAGCTTGAGCTCAGGAATGAACTTTATCTGGTGGCACCAGTTCCCCAGGAGTGCCTACAAGAAAGGGAAGATTGTATTTAATGAGATTGGGGTTCAAGCCTCAATGCATTTCACTGCAAACACCTTGCTTTTAGGGGAGGAGATGGCATAGGAGGGTGCATTCAGTCCAGTCCACTGGTTCTGCTTCTCCAGAAACAACAGAGTCCAGTGGAACACAGGTGGTAACGTGAGTGGCAGCAGAAAGCAGGCAGGAGTGGACATGGGAACACGGTCAGTGCGGAGCTCAGTCCCCACCCACTGAAAGCAAAGGTTCCCACTGGCAGCACTGAGCAGAATCGCCTCCGAGCCCCAGGAGCAGAGGGCCCAGAAGCAGAGAGCATCGGTTTAGACCCCAGGGAACACAACCCGAGCACAGAAGCGCCGGGGCTTTTTCCTCCCTCAGGGACCCCTTTATGAAAGGTAGGCACAGACACCAAACCCAAGGTCCTGTTGTAAAGGAATCGCCCCCCTGTTTGGAGAAGCATCGCACCAGTAACCCAAGGCCGTGTCACAGCTGTCCATTCAACCAGGAAAAAGATCCCGTCACATTTGTTGTCACCGATATTAAAGAATTTGGCACCAGGTCTGCAGAGCGAGATCCGTGGCACAGGGCCAGTGACACACTGGTGGCACCGCGGCTGAAGCCTTGAATCTAAGGCATCCACAGCCGTCCTGACAGCAATCCACAAGCACGCACAGCGTTAGACGTGCTGGTAATGTCCTCAAACACAAAAATCAAACCAACTGACAAAGGCAAAGTTCCTTTGGCTTCCAAGGCCAAGACACTCTGCACAGCCCCAGAGCAGGTAGGAATTGTAAATATTTACCAACAGTTTCAGCAGCAGATCCCGTCTCCAGCCAGCTGACAGCACTCAGACCCGTGCCCTTGATGCAGTCCTGGATTCGCCCAGCCAAGCTGCAGGGAACAAATGGGTTGCTTTCAGAATTCAGGCAAGAGGCTGCTGCCATCTGCCTCTCTGAACCTCACTGCCACAGGGTGACAAAGGGCTTCCTCGCACCTCCGCCCTTGGATGAGCTCCCCAAAAGAGCTGCAACTCAAATATTTTTCCACTCACAATAACGTTAGAGAAAAACAAGAAGTTGATGAAAACCCCTACAAACAACCTTGGCTTGAAGCTCACTAAATACAGAGGAACAGGAACTAAAGGTACACCTGCACCTCTGCAGAATGTAGCCTCGATTCATCACCACATGCTCAGAGTAGAGCAGTTGACTTCACAGGCAGTCATTGAGCTGAGATCAGAGGCTTCTGTTTCAGAGAATCATTGCATGGTTTAGGTTGGAAGGGACCTCAAAGCCCAGCCAGTTTCACCCCCCTGCCATGGGCAGGGACACTTCCCATTGGATCGGGGGCTCCAAGCCCCATCCAACCTGGCCTTGAACACCTCCAAGGATGGGGCATTAATTAAGAGCAGCCCACGTGTACCCTGAGATTTCAGACAAATGGAGGTCTCCTTCTGAACGTGTTTGCTGTGAGGATGCCCTGACTGCAGCTGCCCCCGTGCTAGTTGAAGTTCAGCCAGCACAGACGACGCTTTCAGGGTAGCTACTCACCCACGTAGGTCACCTTGAGGCCCACGACTGGAACTGACCCTCATAACACGTCAGGAAGAAGGAAGACCTCCCATTTCTTTATTACATATGAGGAAACAGAGCTCCTCAGCTCCAGATTTCCATCCAAGTATTTAATAAGGATCCATGATTGGGATTTTCAGGATGCTCAGGAAGAACAGCATTATCTGAAAAAAGAAGGAAACTGGCTGCCATCAGGAGTTTTGTGTCCCATCTTTCAGCACGGTGTCAGAGTGGGATGGTTGTCACTTCTCGTGGCACTGCTCACCCTGGCAGCAACACGGTTCCTCTGTTCCCACCTCCCTGCGCACCCCCTGGTCACAGGGAGACAGGTGCCACCGGGATTGTTTCACCTCTTTGCCTCTCACTACCCTTACAGGGGGCTGCTGTGGAGCCTACTGCCTTGACAGCCTCCATCACAAACCTCTCTGCTTCCCTTGCTCTCTCAGCAAGTCCTTCTCAGAGGGAAAAGCCAAAATTAAATTCAGCTTCCTAGTCAGGTCATGAAAACGGACCCACCTCAACTGTCTCCTCAGTTCAACCTCATCTGCTCATCACTTCACCAACATCAATCTGCGGATCTCTGAATCTGTCAAGATCTGTATCCACATTGCCCCACGAGATGTAATGCCTCCTGAATGTCTGTTCATCCAGACTCAGCCCCTGGGGACAAAATCAGAGACAGAGCACCACGAGGAGATTGACAACCATTTCATGAAATTATTTTCAAGAAGAAAATGTCTGCAAAACATCTCTCAGATTTAAAACCAAAAATGACAGCAGTTGATGCTTCCTACAGCTCTGAGCAGTCAGACAAATATGTTTTATATAAATATGTAATATGTGTATATATATGTATGATATTTTAATATTCTTATAGGTTTATTCTATTGTTTAAATATTTTTAATATATGTTAATTATATATCAGTATGTTAGATATATGTTGCTTAAAGGCCACAGCTCTAAAGTCAGCTGATTTGAGAAACAAAAAAGGAATTTTTACAGCAAGAGGCCTTTGCCTCCTCAAAGCTCCAACTGCCCTCCAGGTAATTTTTGGTCTTAGAAAGTTTCAAGCGCTAGGTTTAACTTTGTTCCTTCTCTATCAAGAACAAAAGAAAACCAAACACTTTCTTGGAAGATGCAGCCCCTCTGTCCCATTGATGGGGTGAGCCAGCAGATCCTCAAAAACACCATTCTCCATGCAGGCTGAGCCCTCGCCCTAACAGGTACCGCTCAGACAGAAACCCTCTGGTTTCCATTGCTTCGGGCAGACTTTGTCTCTACCACAGCTCACTCCTTTCTGGGGCGCTGCTGCCTAACCACACGCTCCCTGTGCAGGGTTTGCACACTCGCTGTTCCTCTTTACCCACAGAATAGTGCACTTTGCATTCCTGTCCCTAAAAGTGCTCCCTCACATCAGATTCCGTTCAGGTGTTCCGTTTCATTCCTACGCATTTTATCTCGTTCCTTTATCACTGCAGCCTTCTGCAGTTTGCTTCATGTTCTCTGGTCACCGTATTTTCACACCCTTCCTCTCTCCGATTCCAGGCCCGTTAACTATCCAAGCACAATTCCTGGGAGGAACCGACAGTCATAGACACAAAATCTCACTTACCAGCAGTTTATCCTCGTCTCCTCCCAGCAAAGCCGTGGTTCCTGGTTTTGCTCCCTGTAGCATCATCAGCTACAGCACTGCACTCTCACCCAAACTGCTCACAGTCTCAATTCCAGCTGACCAGGAGTGGATCTGCAGCGACGCCGTCTCTCCTTGCTTGCTCGGCATTAGGGGATTCCTTTGCTGTCCTGCTGATGAAGTGCAGGTGCCCCGACGCCCTGCACGAAGAGCCCGCGTTATCCCCTCTAGATCTGGCACTGCTCTGGGAATTGGGAGGCACAGTCCACGTGCCACCAGCAAATCCATGGCACAGCCCTCGCTGGGCTCACACACGGACTTGCAAGAAATACCCTTCTCTTGTGAGAAGTTAATTCCTGCCTCATCCTCAAACATTCTCTAAGACAAACAGATTCCCGCTTCGGAAGGACACACACGTCCCTGTGAACGCACACCACACTCAGACTATAGGATGACTGAGCACTCAAGCAGCCACATTAGAGAGCAACATGATACAACAGCAAGGAAGGTTTTGCCTTTATTTGAAGGCTTTTAACAGTTACAGTAAGAATTGTCATTGCAAACCAGGAATTCTTAAAAAATTGAACAATAAAAGTGAAAAAAAAAAAAACCAAAAAACCAAAATCATCCACAAGTCCACCTGCAAGTAAGACATGTTGGTACAGAACAGAGATGTGAGCTTTCGCTTCTTGCATTCTGTTCATTTTTCAAATATCTGATAAAACTAAGATACTAGGAAAGGTTGGATGCTATTGGAATCATTCTGGCAGGTGAGCATTTAACAGCATATACTGTACCAGTGTGGCAGAGGAGCCAGGTTCAGTCTATGGGTTTGAGTTAGGCTCACCGTTATTTTCTTTCAAAAAAAGGACATTAAAACCCAGATTATGCCAGCATATCTACAATGCAGTCATAAACCGACTACATCAGTTTGTCCCCATCCTGTTTATAACTCATCTTGGTAGCGAAGAAGTGATGCAAGCAACTGGAAATCTTAGCAGCATTTGCCTTACAAGACTGTGGTTTCAATTTAGGTTTGTAACACATATCTACACATTCAACAGTCTCATATGGTGCACCAGCAGTATTCCTGACCCACCATTCCCTTAGCACAAAAGGGTATTTGCTTGCTTTGCAAACAGAGATCAAAATCAACCAAACACAACCCACCCGATGACCTGGCGGCTTCACAGTTTCACATATGCAACTCTGCTAACCAGAGACTGGAAGCGACCAGGTCCCAGTGCCCGACCAGACTGCACAGGGCAGACATCCAAAGAGTCCTCTTCAAAGTCAGCCACGTACTATTGCCACCTTTTGCTTCGAGCTCCTGGAATAATGGAATATTTAGAGTCGAAAAAAAATATGCTTCCGACCTCAAAACAAGTAAGTAACTGTACAGAAGATTTTATGTGCATCAAACCCCTCATTCTACATCTGCACTTCAGCAGGCACTGCCCGCGATGCCTGTGCTGCAGAATAAGGCATCGACAGCACCTGTTGGGAGCAGGGAGGTGTTCTCCAGCAGGGAACACTTCCATTTCAAGGTTAGATACATCACACAAGCACTTCTCAGGAGATGCCGGTCTGTGCACACATCTGTGACAGTAACCCTTAAGCCCATCTATGAAACCCACTTCAAATGAAACACATCAGCCAAGCTCCCAGCCAGCCTGCTCAGAGACCGGTGACGGAGGCAATTACCATCCTATTTCTAACTTATAACCAGTGGTTGAGCAATTTTAACGCTTCAGACGCTCACATCCCTCTGACATAGCCCCATTCTCATGCCCTTCAGAAGAGGAAGCCAGCAACACCCTCACATTCCATCCACTTGTGGGGGGGAACCAAGTCTGGAGCAATGGATTCCCCAGCACACTTCAAAGAAAGGGTCAACGTTACCGCTACTCGCTAGGAACGGCTGTAACCACACTAGAGAGTGAAAGCAGAGATCCCAGGTCCTGCAAGCTTCATCATGAATGCTATCCCGGGCTTTAGCTTCGCCTGAGCAGATCTGAAAGCACGAGACTCCAGCAGACAGGACACTCTTGAAATACAGAACTTTATTTAAAAACTGCTTAAAATAGAAAAACCCTGTCAAGAAAAATCCAAGTAAAATATGGTTTCTCAGTAAAATTGAGTTTTAGGGCAACAAAAGTCTAAAAGGCCACAAGAGAAATAGCACCACTGCAATTTTAAACAATGGCTGGATACTTGCATTTTTTGGCATTCACTGAATTTGGGTTTTTCTCTGAATTTCACAAAGATTCATGCACTACACAACAATTACCATAAAATGCTCTCCTACTCACATTTGAGGACAAGCTACCACCAGGAACAAATGAATACAAGCACAACAGGGCTGATCAATCTCAGTAGTGAAGGGGGATCAGAAGTCTTGCAGGATCTTGGCAAACACAACAATGAGAGCAAAGGAGGACAGGCAAGGAAAGGATTTTAAATATTAATATTTAAGTTAGTCTCAGTACTGTATTTTCTGCAATAACATTAGCTCTGTTAGCCAGCATCTTTTAGTTTTTACCCCAGACAACTACGGAACTGGTGGGTATTAAATACATCCTGGTTTGAAAGGGAAAAAAGGAGACAGAAAACTCATCCTCCTCGTGCTCAATTCACTTTCATTCTAGGACAGCTGCACAGTGCAAGCCCTGTTACAACAATTGGATTTGACCAGCATGCCTCGCGGTGGGAAAGAGAAGAACGATTGGGAGACCAAAAAGTATAGCAACAAAAATAAAAAGAAGCAGGGGAAAATAGAAACAAGAGCCAGGAAGGAAAACTGAAGAACGTTTTAGGCAGCGAGCCTGGATGCCCTTCGCGGTTCCGTTGGTTTGGTTTTTGATTTTTTTCTTACAGAAAACACAGTACGTTTTGGCAGCCATCAGCCAATGCCACAGAAACAGGCTTTCGCGCTCTTCAAGGTAATTTATGTGTCTCAGCTGTGCATACTCCCTCTAATCTTGTGACAGGCAACGTTAAGGCCTATTTCATCGAGAACTAATCACTTCGTAAGCAGCTTTACATAGGAATGGAGTTTTGTTTTAATAGCCCCATCTGAGCACTTGCTGACAAAGTGAGTTTGCCATGCAAGGCCTCTCCGACAGCAGTGAACAGTTGAACAAGTGTCTACCCCAATATGAAGCACATAAAATCTCCTGTCACATTACTTCAATTTGGCATATGGAAGCATATTTTAAATACTCTTAAGGCATTCTATTATAATTTCTGTGCTGCAATTTCACATTAACTCAGCCTTCCTGTGAGTCAGTCTAATTTCTCTACCACACACCACCTTAAGACACAAAACGTCTCCCCACAAACCAGGGTTTTACCAGCAAACCATTCTGCAACAAGGTCCAAATATTCAGCCTCTTGCTCCCTAAATTATATCACCTGGATGTGAACACTGCTCCGCTACGGAGTGAGAGAGATCCCGACTCAAACCCACAGTAAAAAGAGAAACTTCCGCAAAGTGCACTTTAAGAAGAGGTACTTTTTTTTGCTTATGAAAAGAAACCAGTGAGTCCTCTAAGAATAAAGTGGAGTATTTTACAGTTAAGCACACGATCTGGGGCAAAGAATTCTGATGTTGCTGCTCTGCTGGTACAGTATGTGGTCTGTTAATACTCTTCTTGTTCCTCCTGCGGTGCTCCTTCGTCAGGTATCACAAAGCCTTCCTGAAGAGGAATAAGACAATGCTTTAATGAAAATCTGATGTCAAACCAGTTCCAGCTACTCCATATGCTCTTTATTTTTTCTCCTTTTACTTAGCCTAGATACCCTTAAGTCACCATTTACCGTGCCAAGATATATTACCAGAAGAGCTACTTTCCTCATCTTTGATCTATCTGTTACGCACCCTTCGTGAAAGTCTAACCTTGTTTGCTGCCTGACTACAACTGTGTTATCTGTTCTTTGAATACAGTAAGAAGTCATAAACCTAAAGGGAAAAAAGACAAGCAGAAACAGAGGGAGCCCTAGAAAGCAAACCAGCTTCCACTTACACAGGGAGGGAGGAACTATGTGATACAATTTACACCAGATTACTTACATCTGTGGCATAAAGAATTTCCACAATCCTCTGCAACACTGGGTCATTCTCCCCTTCGTTCTCCTGGCAGATCAGTTCAATGTTCCTCAATTTGCCAAAGTAGAAGTCTCTCTCCTTCTCCAGATCCTCAACAGTAAGTTTCAATACATTGATCTGCCAAAGGGCATCAACAACAATTTACCCACCAGAGCCAGAACTCAGAGGAATCTACTCAAAAGGCAGGGTCTGCAGAGTTCTCAGAAGGGCATTACTACGCAAAGCACTTCAGAAGTAACACACAGATGGGGGAAAGAGGACTGTGAAAGGAGGTAAGGGTTTCTCAAATTGTCATATTATCACAAGAAACAGCCAGTCCAACACTTGACACCACCTGGGAACTCTGAAGGCTTATTACACGCAACAGATAAAGCGCTGCCTGCCTGCCGTTCTCTTCGCTAACGCGTTCTTTCACAACAGCTCCCACGCTGCTGGCAGTTTTAGCTGTGTTGCACTCCGTTTCAGTGAAGCAGCAGCTGCTCATAGCTCTGTTGGAATGCTGCAATGGCTGCAGCACAGCTGTGGACACACTTACAAACACTGCTATGTGCGACACGGCACACGCTAGGTTTAAATGGCTGCATTCTCATGTACCGCACAAGGGGTTTCACTCCCATCAGGAGAGCAGGACCATTACAACGAAGGCTTCCGATTAAGGGATTTTAAATGAGCTGACTGGATTCAGATCATTTTCTTCCATCTGCCTTACCCAGTCACTTCATGCTGTTAAACCCCGCCCCTGCACACAGATCTACAGAGCACAGGTCAGTAGATGGGGCCATTCTGGCCAACCCACCTTCTCAATCAATCCTGCCGACTCATCATCTCCTCCAGCCTTTTTGACCATCCCAGTACCAGCTTTGGGAGCTGCTGCGGTCCTCTGTGCGACAATGGGCCTCTGTGGGGCTGCAAGATTAAGTCAGTGTTAGTTCCTCCTAGAACACCTTTCTTCCTCCTGTAAAGTTGCTATCCCCCTTCCAAACATGCTTAAGCATGTCAGAGCTTCAAGATGCGTTCCTTCCTTCTTCCTGACTCCATGTGACATCTCATTTTTTGGGGGGATGTGTTGGCACCAATCCCTGCCATTCTCTTTTAGAGAATTGGTCTTTCTGTAGTTTCCAGATAAATGGGTACTACAAGACAATTCAGTGTTTGAAGCCTGGCGTGTCTGAAACAAAATGCAACACGCTAACATTTCATACTTTGATTTTAAACAGCACCCCGGTCTTATTTTCTGAAGAATTTTTAATGACCTAGATAACCTCGTAATTATTTTCTCTACCTGCACTGCTAGAGGTGAGAGATTTCTTGGGTTTGTTCACAACTGGAGCAACAAGGTTCGGTGCTACCGTCTCCTGGCCTTGTCGAGCAGCAACAGGGTCGTATTCCTTCCCATCATAGTTTGCATCAAAAAATTTTTTGAACCATTGAACAAATTCAAAGTTGTCCTGAAATTTTCCTTTCACTAGTTTGTCCACAGGAATTATCTGGAGGAGTTGGGGGAGAAAAGAAAAAAAAAAGCAGTCAGGCTCGTATTAAGGGTAAAGAACTTCTCTGTTTTGTTATATAAAGTATTAAAACCAGTGCCCTCAGAAGACATGCAAATTAATTCTTTGTCCAGTCTAGAGAAAACCCTCCTTGAACACAACTATGTCAAACAGTAAGAGCTCTGCTAATAATTGGAAATAAAAATAAATCATGCTTTCACTGTAAGGGTCCAGATAATAATAAATAACTCTGCAGCAAGGTTTCTGCTGCACCAAGTTTCATCACAAAGCTTCTTTCAGCCTCATCCAGTGCTTTCCTGAACGCACACTGCTAGCTGATTTCATGGACTGCTGACACACAGCACCGCTACAAGATCTAAACATCACCCTTTCAGTAGGTCACAACTGCAGTTTCTCCAGAATGAGTTGTATAAATGAAGATGATTAAAAAACTGCAGAGAATTATGAACCCTCATCTGCGGGGCATGAGCTGAGTCCATGACCCAGCAGGGGCTGGGAGCCGCTACCGCACCACGATCATCCGGTGTTTTGAAAGCCACCTGCCTGCCCAGCTCTGGACACACCACACAAGCTGCTTCCCCAAGGCAGACGGCCAATTAGGCGTGTGTTGAAGCTGCCGGCCAACACAGATCGAGCCTTCTTAAAGGCAGGGAGAAGCTTTAACACAGCCGTGTCCTGCCCCATGGCAAGCATGCTGTCAGTAACTCTCACCTAGATAAATTGTCCTTCCTGAGAATAACTGTCATTGCACCTGAAAAAGCTTTTTTGCAGACCTCAGTTGCACTAGTTTAAAGTTACAGACGCTCGTAAGGAGGACTCTGAATCCCTCAGGATTATCAAGCCAGTAGGTTATGGGAACAGACCTTGTACAAAGATGACTCAAGCAGGCAGCTCAAGTAAACCTTAGATCACAGAAATTTCAATATAAGTCTGTGCTACACAAGTTGCACAGAATTGAAATGGAACAATTCCTCTCATGATTAAGAACTGGAAACCCAGCCTCAGCTGGAGTAAAGCAGATTGTGTCCAAAATCAAGTGAAGACCCCATTGCAAACCAAAAGCACAAGTTGAGATTTACAAACCAAAAGCAAACTCCATTCCCAGATTTATTCAATGCTCGATTTGAACGTATGTTCAATCTACTTTGATATTAAAAGCACAGAGAACCAGTTACAACCCAGCTTACTTTGTCAACTCCCATTCGTTTAAAACCCGCTTGTAGAACCTTGAAGTTTTGAATGTATTCGTGTTCCAATTTCGCTTGAAACTTCACTTTCTTGAGTGCTACAGAACCTGGGAAGAGCATGTCCATGAACTGACAGTATGCAGCACCTGCCGAGAGAAAGAGAACACAAATCCTAGGATGAATCCAGTTGGCTCACCAGCCTACGTAAGCTACTGCTCAGCCAGGTCGCCAAACTGATCTCATTCCTCAGCTACCCAACCCCTTGAAGGCAACAAAAGGAAGAAAACACAAACCCTCAGTGGCCATAAATAAGCTTAAGCGAGCTGCAGAACCAAACTTTTGGTCTCATGATGTGAGCTCTTATGAACAACAGTAATCCTGTATATAATTCCAAGAGGAAAAAAACCAGTAGAGATCTGAGATGTAACAGGTGTCCAACAGGCATCCAATCTCCTCTTATCAACGCTGACAAAACTAAACTAGAAAAACATTACATTTAATCATTATTAAAACAGGGATACATTTACTCACTACAAACAGAACCCATATGCAACTCAAGGTGCCTTCAAAGGTAAGAGGCCAAATTAGTTGGATTATACTTAAATCAAGCCTTAATCGAAGAACTGAAATAAGACAGCATTTCTTTCTATTGATTTTAAATCCTTCATGTCCTTCAATTCAGCTCTTACTGTAGTAAGAGCAAAAGAGGGATTCAGTTCAGTCACAAAGAACAATCACCTCCAAAAAAAAAAAATTCATGGAATATACACATCCAATAAAAAAAGGTATTGAAACTGTATTCTCACTCTGCAACAATTTGCAACCGCGTGCCACTGAAAATACCAGCACAGCATTCTGGGCACCATTGCTCCCCACCAGTATTGATGAATTAAGTGCACACACAGAGGAGTGGGAAACTTAACCTAAACCATCCAACAGCAACATAACAAGGAAAGGCCAACCAGTAACACATCTGGCACTGCCCTAAACTGGTCTCTTCACCTCAACCACAGGTAACAAAGTACTGTATTGTTCACTTTCTGTCAAGATACTTTGCAGGTCTTTAGGGGCTCTCACAATCACCTGCCCCTAAAAGACTGCTGCTCACCCACTGGTGCAGATTAGAAATCCACCCTGCTGTTTGATCTCCACTCCCTCCTTCACTTCCAGAAGCAGCCAATGCCCAGCTCCAAAGCAGAGGACTTGCCAGCAGTCAGGGTTGTGCTAACGACTGGCAGTCTGAGCAATAAGCATGATAAAGCAAGAGATCACAGCATAAGCCAAAGGTCACGTGTGCATTCGCAGCCTCAAACTGCTGCTGCCACTGCTGCCCTTGCCAAAGGCAGCAAAGCAAGCTTGGAAAGTCCTGCTCTCACACACCTGTGGCAGGCAGTGAAAGCCACTTCCCTACCTGGCAGAGGCACAAAGCAGTTTTGCAGACTCAGGGAAGGGACATTACTCAGCACACACCACATCAACAGCTCTCAGCCTTTTCCTGACATCAGGCGAGCTGAAATTCTGCAGAGCCAGGATTAATTACCCTCACTCGTTGGAGACAGAGCTCCTGCAGCATTCAAGACTCACACCAATTCCAAGCAAAACTTTCTCAACCACATAAATGAATGCTACACACAACAGGTTATTAACCTCCCTATCTGAAAGTGGACAATGCTTCATCATTTCCCTGACTTTTGCAGTGGTACATCCTTAGTTCCTTAACCCTTAGTTTTTCTCCACCATCTCACTAGACAAAAGCCACAACAAATACCTGTCAGATGTCTATTGCAAGTCCCCTGCTTCTCAGTAATCGTTGTGAACATCTCTTCCACAGACTGTACTGAGCCCCAAACTCATTTTAAATTCATTCCTTCCTTTATTCCACCTCCAATTTCCACATCTCATTCTGTGTGCAACATCTTATCTCTAACGCACTGTATGAGCTGCGCTTGCACTTTTCACCCCGTCTCTTTCCCTTGCCTGTTATCCAAATCAATCTTACCTAGCCTGCATCTTTAGCCGTGGGTTTTTTCAGCTCTTACTCGGCAGACTTATCTTTTATTTATTTCCACAAGCCTCCTCCCACACGCACACACTCCTCCCTGTGATGACACTTGACTCCCTTTCAGTACCACTTCCCCTTTTCTGCCTACAGCTCCGTCTGAGGTTCAGCTTTGCTGATGTCTGCTCAGGCCAACGCCAGCTGGGTGACAGAGCGACGCATTCCTTTGCCATGAGGAGCTGGGAAGCCCTGATGATGAACCCAGCACACCTTCCCCACAGCGCTCCTTCTGCCCAGCCGCCCGATGTCCCAGGAGCTCTCTTCCACAGGAGAGCACGTTTGCTTCTGGTAGTCACTACACCTGTGGGCAGCTTACTCTGTCCATCAAGAACAAAGGCTTAAATCTTCATTGGAAAACACCCTCTCCCAAGAAACTTTTTTTTACATGAACTTCCAGTCCTTCTTATTGCACCTGCAGTGAGTCAGAATGCTTTTCATTATGCTTACGTTAACAACCACTTCAATAAAACTCTAACCATGACCGGGTCGTAACATCAGCTGTGACTCTGTTCACACCAGGAGTTAAGCCCAGAGCAGAGGGCCAGCACGCAGGGCGCAAAGCGAGACGCCCACCCAACCCGGGGATGCCCCGTGCCGCGCCCTGTACCTGAGCACAGCTGCTCAATCTTGGTCAGCGTCAGCTGCAGGGACTCATTGATCCACGCCAACATGTCATGTCGACTCAAGTTATCGCTGGTCACCGAAGTCGAATACACATTCACTGCCATTTTCTGAAAAACAGAACCGGAGGCGTCAGTACCGCACATGCTCGGGCTCCAAGTTCTCTCCGCTCTGTCCAGAAACGCTCACAAGGCTGCAGGGGAGATGCTTCCCTTGAAGCCCTCACAGCCCAACAGCGGCGCGTGATCCGGTGTCTGGGGAAAGCGGTGGTGGCCTGGGAACACGGTGATGGACCGGGAATGTGACGAAGCCGCCGCTCCCTACAGCCGGGAGGGCCCCGTTTCACCACAGCTGTGAAGGGCTTGGTGCTTCCTAGAGAGCGATTCCCAGCAGGCGCTCCCAGGGCAGGGAACCACGCGCTGCTCATCCTCGCCACCTGGCAACGCTTCCCCCCGGGCCCCGGTGCCTCTCCCGGCCCTGCCGCCTCCCCCCGCCCCAGTCCCTCTCCCGGGAGCCACCGCTTCCCCCAAGCTCCCCCACCTCTCCCGGGGTCCTTCGCTCCTCCCGCCCGGCCTCGGTGCCTCCCCCCAGCCCGTGGGGCCCCGATGCCTCCTCTCCTGGCCCCACCGCTCCCCCAGCCCCTGCGCCTCTCCCGGCCCCGCCGCCTCCCCCCGCCCGGCCCCGGGGCCCCCTCAGCCCCGCCGCCCCCTCCAGGTCCCAGCCCGGCCTTGAGGCTCCCCCGCGCCGGCGGAGGGGCGCGGCCCGGCCCGGCCCTGCAGGCCTCACGCCGCTGCCCTCAGAGACCGCCAGCCGCCAGCGCCGCTCGGCCCGTTGCGGCCGCTCCGGGAGCCCTGGAGCCCCGGGCCCGCCTGGCCGCCCGCCGCCGCCGCCACCGCCCCCGCCCGTCGCAGCTCGGCCCTCCCGACCCCGCTCATTACCGGCCCCTCCGCGTTCAAACCGGCCCCGCCCGCCTGCCCGGCACCGCGTCACGCGCATGCTACGCGCTGGCGTCACGCGCACGTGACGGGCGCCGCGCACCGGCCCGGGCTGAGCGGGCGGCCCGGGGAAAAGGGGCGGGGAAACCCGTTCGCTCACCTGCCATTGGTGAAGGCGCTAGCCCCGCCCACACACTCGGACCTGCCATTGGCGGAGCCGTTATCCCCGCCCACAACCGTAGGCCCCGCGTGGGCGTGGTGCCTTTCGCGGCTGCGGACGGACGGACTCGGGTGGCGGCTGGGTCGCTCCCGGCCGTACTGGGAACGCCCCATCTCCAGCCCCAGCCCCAGCCCCAGCCCCAGCTCCATCTCCAGCCGCATCTCGAGCCCCAGCTGAATCCCCAGCTCCAGCCGAGAACAGCTCAGTGCCTGCTTCTCCTCCTGATGTGAGGAAGCTGCAGAGTGCAATGAGTCCTCCTGTCAGTCTCCAGGCTGCACAGACCAAGAGACAGCCGCTCCTCGCTCACTTCCCCTCTAAACCCTTCAACAACTGCGTGCCCTCCTCTGGACGCTCTCCAGTAGCTTCAGATCCCTTTTATCCTGTGGTGCCCAAAACTGCATCCAGTGCTCAAGCTGAGGCCACACAAGCATGGAGCCGAGCGCGACAATCCTCCCCCCGTCGCCCACTGGCAATGCTGTGCTGGATGTCCCCCAGGACACGGGTGCCCTCTTGGCTATTGCACTGTTGGTTCACGGTCAAGTTCCCATCACCCAGAACCCCCAGATCCCTTTCTGCACGTCTCTCGCTCCCCAGCCTGTACCGACAGCCGGGGTTGCCGTGTCCTAGGCCTGGCGCTGGCCGTTGGTGCTTCCTGTGGTTGGCAATTGCTTGGCTCTCCAATTTGGCTGCCAGGGCACACGGCCGAGGGCTAGCGATGGTGCCAGGGCTGCCTCAGCTCCAGCCCCAGCCCTGCCCCCCACCGTGGCCCGGTTCCCTCTGACTGCCCCGGGGCCGCAGTGCTGGGCCGGTCGCCTCAGCGATCGGTGCGAGCAGGGGCCACCAGCTTTGTCTCGCAACTAAGTCACCCTCCTGTGGGACCCCTTCTTTTTCACAGACGGGATTTCCCAAATAAGGGCTGTCCGCTCATGCAGAAATACTGATTTTTAATCAGACAGTGGTAACTGGTAAACTGCAAACATGGATCCCCTGTTTCTTACACAAATATTGGTAAAACTCATGGACGAGGCACAGGTTTGAGTTTTCGCAGTCCCGTTACAAAAAGCACATGGAAAGTGTTCAACAAAACAATTCGCTTCTTTATTTTTGAAAGATTGTATAAAAACCCGCAAAAGACTTTTGACATCAAAAATCCTTAACCTACAAAAATAGCACCAGGGAGAGTTAGAAACCTTTGAAAAGTGTTAAAAAGGCATCTCTGAAATCTACCTCTCCTTACAACATTTTTAAAAACACAGAATAAAGGCAGCTCTTACAAGAAAAAATGTCAAGGAAGACTTGTCTACTACAATCCTCATCAAGTAAGCTTTATGCCAAGACAATGCTCATTCCTCTTTCATCTTTGTTTACTTTACCCAAGTCCTTTTTATTTTTCTCTTCTATTTAATTTGCTTTTGATCAGATAGGAAGGGATGCAAGACCTGGAGGATGGAATTAGAGATGTGGAGATTACGTGTTAGCCCAGTATGGAAAAAGAGAACCCATCCAGGGTTCTCAGAGCAGAGGGTGGGCACTGCCCCACGCCCGGCTCTGCACCAAGACTGCTGGGCTGGGCACAGGAGTATGGGCACAAATCTTGGAGGCTGCTGAGGGCTCCAAAGCCAGCTGGTGCTGCTCTGGTGATGCCAGGCTGCCCAAGCACCTCCAGCGCCCACAAAAACTACCCCAATACCCCAACATCTTCCAGTCCAGGGGCTGATGGCAAAGGGGATGAGGGTACTACTTGTCCTACAGACGTGGAGGAAACCGCTTGGCTTTCTCCAGCATTTCCTTAACTAAGGCGTGCACCTCGAACGCCCAGCACCAATAATGAACCCCTGTGGGAAGCCTTTAAAGAGTAACCTCTGGGCAGGATGGAGGAAAGAAGCCTTTAAACTTCACTTGGATGTCCCCTTCCTGCCCATTCCCAAGCGCAGCCTTGGGATGGAGACGAAGAGAAGATGGGCACGGGGGAAGCTGCACACAAGCAGCTCCCTATCAAGAAGAGAGGAAAATGGGAGGCTCCCTCCTCCTGGGAGGCTGCCACCCTCCACTGCCTGTGAGGGAGTACAAGGGGGTCCCCTTGTGTCAGAGAGGTAGAAGAAGCCAGGAGAGAAGCTCACATTTCCCACTGATGCTGTGCAACACCTTGTAAGACAGCCTGGCATTGGGCAGAGCGTTGGCCCACAGTTTGCACCTGATTAATTGTGAGAAGGCACCCAAGGATTGTGCCCAAGCCAGGTCACAGGGAGCAGCAGAGGTAGGGGAGGGCAGAGGGGCCAAAAGGGGGGAGCATCATGGGTTGGTTCAGTGCATTGAAATGTGCGTTGGAGAGAAGAGTCCCTGGGAGACGCCAGCCGGGACAGCAGCCCCGTGGCTGTGGAAAACCTAGCGGAGGGGGATGAGCCCTGCTGCCCAGGGGACCAGCATGCCCAGGACTTCACGGACAGCGAGATAATCACTGGCAAAGTCAGAGAGCAGAGGAGGGCAACCAAAAGTGAGCGCAGCAGTAGCCACAGGAGCTCCGGGTTTGGCGATACGGCCCCAGGAGCCCCCCAGGGCATTGCCAGGCCAGGACTGGGCACACACGAGCACCAGCAGCATCCCACATGTGCACAGAGTCACACACGGGGAGATGGGTGTGCAGGGAAGGAGAGGTGCAGCCTGTGCACCCCAGGGACCTGCCCCCGGCTACAGCAGCTCTGCCACCTCGCTGTCGCCCCCGGAGCGGGATCGGTGCGGGTGGGACCAGCGCTGCAATCCTGGACCACACAGCCCCACTGGGGTTCGGGGGGATTTTCCCTGCAAGGAAGCCCCTGCATCACAGCAAACGTGCTGCCACCACTGCTCGGGTACAGGACATTTGAGGGGCTACGATTTGAAGATGACCTTGGCCACTGCACTCTCCTTCATGCCATGGCACCACATTCACTTGGGAAATGAGTATTCAGAGAACATTTTCCTTTATGGACCCTGGAGCCCAAATCCCCTGTGCTCTCATTATTGTGTAAGCTCTCAAACCACTCAGCAGGATTTTAAAATGTAAGGAAAAGGTTTAGATGCTTTAAAAAGTAAGTAGTGAATATTTGTAAACTACAGCCAAACATAGAAAAAAAAATTCCTTTAGAATTCTAGCTAGAAAAGTAATTCTATCACCTCACAGTTCGGTTTCAGCTACATTCAGGTCTAGGAATCTCCACATTCGTATGTAATGCCTTAAAGCAGCAATAGACATTAAACAACAAAATTAAAGTTTATCAAAAAGTCTTAAAAATAAGAAAGATTTGGTTTCTGTATCCTGCAGGCTCAGTGTGAGAACCGGACTGGGTCCCTCACACCTGCTGTGGCAGTTCAGGGGTTTGGGCAGTTGCTCCGAAAGAGGTTTTGTTTGTTTAAAAATGCAACAATTCGCTCTAGTTCCAGTCTGTCGGCAGCAGCTCCACACCTACTGCTCAGCCAGTTGTGACTTTCCAGCTCTAGGCTAAAACGGAATATTTAATGCTTTAGAGGAGACTCACGTCTCATCAGTTATGCAGAGAGCTTCCTGCTCTGGGTAATTAAAGCTCTTGTGTCCATCATTTCCTATGAATCACTGCGTTAGTCCCTTTCAAGAAGTTACCCTGCCAGGTTCTTTGGTTAAAGACATTTCCTCAGCTCCCCCTGCAGGGCCAGGCTGCCTTCCCGCAGCTCATGGCCGGGGAGGGACGGTGCTGTGGCAGAGTCCGGCAGCTGTGCCCGTCCCTCTCCCGCCACTGCGCATCTTTACCAGAGAGACGAGGGACGCTCGGCTGGCTATTCACAGGCAAAGTAATCCTTGAGCGGGGAGAAGAGGTGCCGGATGACAGGGACGCTCCACGATCTGCCCAGCAGCTTCTGGCGAGCCCCGCGGCCGATGTTGGAGACATCCGTGTAGTGGAGGGGGAAGCCGAAGATCCTGCAGAGCAGAGGCAGAGGCAGAGGAGCGGAGGTGAGGCTTGGTGGCAGCCCTGCTCTCCCAGCACCCACTGGCCGCAGCCAGGATGCAGCATCCCTCAGCCCCATCTCTGCATCCCGCCCTGCCCCAGCCCCTGCTTCACAATCTCGCTCGGTGGAAGGGCTGGTGCTCCCCGCCAGCTCTCCGGTTCGCTTTCCCAGCATGCAGCAAGGGAACACGGATTGCTTTCCACCTAGAGCCCTCAAAGCCCCACAGCCGCTCCTGCTCTGCCCAGAGGCAGCAGCCCTCGCCCCAGGGCAGCGCAGGCAATGGCAGAGGGGAGCCTGTGTCTCCTCTGGCTGAGGCAGGTCATCTGCCAACTCATCCCACACCCGTCCGTGCCAGCCCATCAGCCCCGCAGGACCAAACCCACTTGTGGATGGGAACCAAGCACCCAGACCCAGCTGCGGGCTCGGGATGCAACCCATCCTGGGGGGGGTCAAACCAGGAATGAAGGAGCCCCATGCTGCACCTGCTGCCTGGTGGAAATCTATCCATGGTAAATATGCGGCTGTGCCTCCCGCCCCGGATATGCCTGCGGCAGAGATTGATGAGCTGCCCTGGCTCTGAGGGCTCACAGCACCAGTGCATCTACAGACGCTGAGGGCAGCCAAAATGAACCACCAGCCATGCTAAAATCTGCTGTAGGGCTCTGGAGTCCCAGCCGTTAGCGTGCACTCATAATCACCGTACTGGAACATCGGTGCAACTGGGTGAGCCGAAGGATGGAACAGACATTAACGTACACCCCGCTAGCTGCCAGGGGAGTAGCAGCTCCAGGCAGTCACTGTCAGCCCAAGTTTTGAGTCTTACTGCAACGAAGCAGCAATATCCTCCAGCCAGGATGCAGCACAGAGCTCCTGTCTGACCCAAGTGCCCGGACATACACACAGCCCGTCTGTGACACACAGCATGTGTGCCAGGCCCCTCCAAAGTGCAGTACCGCGTTCATCCCACAGCCACCACAGCTCTCCTACTGCAATACCTGCCCCTCCACAGTTTGCCTGCCTCAAAGGCTGCAGCAGAAGTGTCAAATACCAGAGCTGCTCCAGGCAGTGGTTGGAGGGAACAGAAGTGCTGCCATCCCAGGAGCTGCAGCAGGGTCCCTGCCCACCCCCAGCAGCTGATGCCCTGGGAACACACATCCACAGAGCCTGGAGTTCTCATTTAAAAGGAGATGCTGGCAGGGATTAAGACATTGGCATGCTGTCTCCATTTTAAAATTGGATTAGGGAAATAAAAGATAAAGCAAAATGGAAGAGCCACCGATACAATCTCTCAGCTGGGAACAAGTGCTAGCACTGGGTACTGAACAGTAAAAAGCAAACCCCAAATATCAGCAAATTCCTCCTCCCAGCTCTGCACATCGGGTCCTCCCTGGCTCCGCCAAGGTCAACAGACCACTCTCCAAGTACCAGCCAAGCTGCTAGAGGCCTTTTGCCCTAAACTCACCCCTCTGCCTGCTCCAGCGTGTGCCAGACCAGCACAAGCTCCTTCCAGGACAGGCACAGGAGCCCTTGTCCCTGGCAGCACCCCTCCCACACACCCAGCGAGCAGCGAGCCTTGCTTGGGAGTCTCCGATGGGAAGGGCACTCTGCTCCCCAGCATGGCCAGAGCCCCGTACAGCCTGGGCAGCATAGCTTTCCTCGCTCGTTAACTGTTCCTAACAGGGCCAGGCAGCGCCAATCCCAGTGCCCTCAGCATCTTTTCCTGGCAACGCTTCACAAGAAGCCCTGTGCCCGTGCCATGGTGCCTGGTCCTGCTCTGCAGGGACCCCTTCACAGGCTGCTTCACGGAGCCAGATCTGAGTCAGATGGACGTTCAAGAGCCGTTGCACACTGTGGGACAGGACAAAGCCTCCAGAACTGCTGTTTCACTTTCAAATACCTACATGCCTCCAGCTCAGCTGGAGCGCAGGACTTGAATTTTACTTTTGTCCAAGTCCTTCCGTTGCGTTTTGCCGTGAATTTGAGGTGGACGAAGTTTGGAGGAGCGCAGTCGTCTTTGCTGCAGCAGCGGCCACTTGCCATACCGTGAGGGTTCCCGCGCTGCCGCACTGGGCTGAGCAGCCCCAGCCAAGGTGACTGCTCAGGTTCACCTCCAGCAAATCTCCACACAGCACTGGCTGGGCACGGGGCTGCCACACAGCACCCCACACCATCAGCCTGGGTCTTAAACAAAGGCTGGTGCACGTGTGCATCCTCACGCTGCACACACCACGCAGCATCCTGCACAAGCCCTGCCACTACTCCCTCCATTGGCTTCACATCCAGGGATGGGGATGCTGTCCCATCATTGCTCACCACATTCTGATGCGCACGTCCCTGCAAGGACACTGCACCCTATGGGAGATGCAGCTCTTCGGCTCCCAGGAGCTGGGCTTGCGGACAGGGAGGACAGAAGAACGACGCCAAACACCCCAAAACAAACCAAAACAGCAGTGAGAGATTAAACCTGACAGCAAAGGGTTACCTGTTCATTCCAGGAAGGTTGCCCCAGAAATAGTGTGCTCGGTGGGCAGCTGAGATCTTGATAGCGTCAATCATAACCGGGTTACACTGCAGGCCACAAGAGGGGGGAAATAAAAGTTAGAGGTGTGGGCTCAGCCCTTTCCTGCCCAGCAAGCCCTTCCCTCTGCACTGCAGGGACTTCAAGCCTTCAGCAAACCCTCCCAAGGACTGAGTCCCAATAAACCAGAGCACGGCCCAGTTGGCCACATGGTCTCCATGCCACAGTCACGGCCACCAGCTCTTAAGAATCACAGGACACTTCAGAGCTGGTGTCTGTGAGCCAGGACCAGGACCATCAGCCTCCAACAGGGCTTTTACACCTGGGGGTTCCTGTTGACCCATATCCCTTCTTGGCTACCACAGAGTTAAAAATCCTTTCCCATCCCTGACCTCCCCCTCCCTGGAAATGACAGGCATTGCTCTGAACAATCCTTTCTGCAAGGCAGGCAAACCCCTCCTCCTAGAGAACAAGTGCTCAGGGTTAACCTGCTGAAAGCCAGAGGGGATCGAAGACTGAAATGATTCCTAACGCATGCACCAGGCAGGGGTTTTCCAACATTGGGGCCATATGAAACCACAGCCAAACCCTCAGCCTGGGTACACCTTGCACAGCACCGCAAGTCTCCTGCTCCAACATTTTTCCCGAAGCAATCCCTACCTCCAGAAACCGAGAAATGTCCCTCTTATCATTGACCCTCATGGCTACCATGTTCTCAAACATCCAGAAGAAGGGGCGCTCCTCTCCCGCCTTGGGGCGGGCGTAGTTGAGCAGGTGGTAGAATTCAAAGAACAGCCTCCCAGTTCCTTCTGCAAGGGAGAAAGCCAGAGCGGCGTGTTGGGATTGGCTGTGGCACCTAGTGGGGTGCCACGTTTGGGCTGCCTGTGGCCGGCGTGGAGGCAGCCAGAGCTTTGCAGGTGCCACCCCATGGTTTGCAGCTCAGAGAGGAGTCACACCCCACCCCGGGGGTGCCCAGCCCTGCAGAGGCAAAGCAGCCTTACCGTACACCCCCTTCCTGGCCGGGTTGACAAGGGAAGGGTCGTTACAGGGGCTTCCACCGATCACCAGGTCAAAGGGACCCCACTCCTCAATCTACAGTGAACAGAGAGACCCAGTTAGGAGATGCCACGTAGGCTCCAGAGAGACCTTAGAGCAGCCTTTCAGAACTGCAAGGGGCTCCAGGAAAGCTGGAAAGGGGCTCTTGATCAGGGAGTGCAGGGATAGGATGAGGGGGAATGGTTTTCAGCTGCAAGAGGGGAGACTGAGGTGAGATCTCAGGAAGAAATATTTTCCTGTGAGGGTGGGGAGGCCCAGGTCGCCCAGAGCAGTGGTGGCTGCCCCATCCCTGGATATGCTCAAGGCCAGGTTGGATGGGGCTTGGAGCCCCAGTGGTCCAGTGGGAGGTGTCCCTGCCCATGTCAGGGGGTGGCACTGGATGGGTTTTGAGGTCCCTTCCAGCCCAAACCAGTCCAGGATTCTCTGAGCAGTGGCTGCAGCAGAGCTGAGTCAAGCTTGTCCCAGGGCTGGCAGGGCGAGACCCGCACGGCCGCAGCACCATGTTCCCCAGCCCTCTTGCAGAAGCGGTGCTCACATTTCTCTTGGTTATGTTCCTGACATCATGCACGTAGGTGATGTTGCCCTCATGCCGCATGGTGCCCACAGCAATGGGGTCCTCAGAGATCTCCGAGGCGATGTACTTCTCCACTTGGATCCCCAAGTCCTTCAGCACCACGTACCCTGCCAAGGGACAGAGCTCTGAGGCTGCACTGCTCTCTTTAGTCTCCAAGTCTCCTTCGTCAGCACGGGTGTTTGATGTGGCCGCTCTTGGTTGTCCTAGGTGGGTGCAGTCACACAGGACTTTGAGATGAGCAAACTTTTTTTTTTCTTTGACCCATTCCCTCCAGGCAGGTTTGCTCCCAGAAAGCAAACCTCCAGACCGGAGTGAATGGAGTCAAACCAGCTGCCCTCAGGCACTTCTTCACCAGAGGCCAGGTAACCAGCACCCCCACAGCTATTGATTCTCAGTGAAATCAGCCACCAAAATGGCACTTGGAGTAGCAAGATCCTCTGTGAGCAACACTCCCACACTCTTGATCCGTCCCTCCTCCCCGGCCCTCCAGTGGGAAGGGGACCCCCTGCCCGTCATCCCCTTCTCCTCACCAAGCCTACAGAGACAGGCTGGAGGCCATGAAACTATTCATCCCCAACATCCTGGAAGCCAGCCACCAGGACAGTGCTCTACCGATGCCTCACCTGTTGCTATGCCATCAAACAAAGAGAGCACTCGAATAGGTCTCCTCCTGGCTGGGGGGACCATTGGGTAGATTTTGGGTTCAGCCTGCAACGAAAGGACAGCAATGAAGGCCCAGCTCTAGGCGGCACTGTGATGCTCTGCAAGGCCAAACCTCGGCTCCACCAACGTCATCTCCAACTTCTGGATGAGCAACACAAAAATGGAGGGTCGAGGGATTCTGAGATGTTTGCCCTGCCCTCCACAATCCTCTCCCCCAAAGCCTAGCACGCTGGCCTCGCCTGCCCGCAGCCCTTACGTATTCCTGTCCCTTGTCACTGGTGAAGAAGTCCTGCAGGCGGGTGTTCCAGTCCTGCCGGCGCTGCAGCACGCCGTAGCTCTGCTGGGGTTGGCACATGTAGCAGTTCCAGGGCTCCTGCTCCTTTGCCTTGGCCGACGTCCCTCGCCCCACCAGCACCTCCAGACACTCCACACAGAAGCACCTGCCCAAACCACAACACCTCGTACCCGTCACCTCCAGAAACCCCTCTGGGTCACCCCAGCCTTTGGAGTCTCCCCTGCCAGGCACCGGAGCTCCTGCTCTGTTTTATAGAGTTTATTTCCAGACAGAATCCCAGTTTTTAGGGCTGCAAACACCAGCTGGTGACCCAGGCATGGGCAGAGCTCCTGCCGCCCCCCCCAGGGCTCCTTCAGGTGCAGCCCAGCTCAGCATGGACAGGTGCTGGACATGCTGGGGACCAGCAGAGCACCCTGCCCAGGCTCACACGTGATCCCACCTCCCTGTGGCTCCCCGGGAGCTCAGCCCAAGGAGCAGGGATGGAGACGCACGGGGCCCACCTGCAGCAGCTGGTGTTGCTGCAGAGCAGCAGCTCCTTCCCTTCGCAGCAGACGGTGCAGTAGGACTGGTAGCCGTCTTCGTCGTACATGTAGAAGAACTCCAGGAATCTATCCTAGCAAAAGGACGACCGGGAGGGGAGAAAGACAAGAGGATCAGGATCTGTGTTCTGAGGGTGAACAGGCAACGCAGCTTCGCTCGGTCCCTGGTGCACAGCGAGAGCTCGGAGATGCAGATCCTCAGCGCTTCACGGGCACCACCCAAAGCACATGGGAAGTGGAGGGAACACGCCGAGAGGCAGCCGGGTGGTGGGAACAGTGTGACCAGGATGTGGCGCAGTCACCCCTCCCGTCCTGACAGTGCTGGCTGCGGCTGCACCTCATCACACCACCTGCTGCACCTCTGCACCCCATCCCCCGGCCCCACGCGCAGCCTGGCATGGCAGCACTTACCCTGCACGTCTGGCAGAGACCTCCCTCAAAGAGCGGGTGGAAGGTGGCCGGGTTCCTCTTCCCGCAGGACAAGCAGCTATCTGTGTGACAGAGAGAGCTCCGCTCACCCCAGAGCTCGCCCGTTGGCAGCCTGGGCTCTGTGGCCGCTGCCGGGGTGCCCGGGGATGGGGCTGGGCGCAGCCGCCCAGTGCAGCGAGCCCCGCACAGCCGTGCAGCCCCACACCTCCAGCCCATCCCATGCTGCAGGGCCAGGAGCCTCTCGGCTGGACCACGTGCAGGGCTGATGCAGCTGCGGCTCCCTGTGAACAGGCCCCGCAGGGAGGGTTTGCACAGCAGTCAGCACCCCTCAGCACAAAGGGAGGCCCAGAATCTGCAGTCACAGCGCTTTCCCCTTTCTACATGGCATGGTTAAAAGGGACCCACGATCTTTGCCTGGGGCTGCCTGCAAGCACCTGCATCAGCCCCCACCTTTTCCCAAGGAGAGAGGACAATCGATTACCTTCGAGATTCCCACTGTTGTTCATAACTTCAGAAACCATTTGCTCTTTATAAAATGAACAAAAAAAGACAATTATCATTCCTTATGTAACAAATTGTATATCCCCTCTGCTCACAGATGCCTCATTTCTTGCATTAAACTGCTACAGCTTTGCTGGGCGTCGTGGGCTATGGGCACATTAGAAATTTTTGTGCAAAACCCATGTCTTTTGACACCGGAGATACCAGAGCTGGAGCTCCAGGCACCAACACACAGATCATTTCCAAGCCGAACAACTAATGGAGCCCAGCTTGTGGTGCCATGTGTTGCAGCTGGGTTTGCTCGTGTCTTGTAAGGCACCGGTGAGCAACACGAGACCACAGAAGCTTTTGCCTTTGGAAACAAAGCTCATGGTCCCTGAGATGAGCTGAGCCCTCTCCCAGAGAGGTTTCCCAGTGCTTTTCAGGATGCGCAGCCCAGACCATGCTGCTCCCCATCTCTCACTGCTGGTTACCTCGGGTCTGGTCCTCTTCCACTCGTTGCTCCTTGCCATTGTTGCAGAAGTTGGTCTTCAGCCTCTTGGTAGGGGGGCACAGCTCGAGGGACAGCACCTCCTCCGTCCCGTTCCTCAGGACCCCATTCTCTGCAAGGAAGGGAATGGCAGCTCCCTGGGGATGAGCCTGTGGCACCAGGAGCTCCCCAGGGCACTGGGGGACATCTACTGCTGAGCCCTGCCAGGTCCCACTCCAGCCAAAACCAGAGCCCTTCCTGACCCCTGGGGCTCCTACGTGTGGTTCAAGGCTCAGCCAGGGCACTGATTCCCAGGAGCAATGTTTCTGAGGGTGCTTTACTCTGGCTTTTTGCAGTGCTGCTGTGGGGGAATCCCAGTGAGGAGCAAGGAGTCCCAGGGCCACCTTGGGACCGGGCCAGCATGGCCACAGCAGAGGGTAAGGTGGCTCTGCTGGAGCCAACCAGCTCAGGGCACCACCTCACCTGAGGCTTTGGGTGGTCGCAGCCCCTTGAGACCCAGGGGTTTGAAGCCGGTGAGCGCCCAGTCGACCATGGGCTTCAGCTGCTCCTCCAGGGACTCCCCAGGGGAGGCCGCAAAGGTTTTCCCCGACCGGCTCCGGGCAACCTGCAGACAGAGGAGGGCCAGCGCCGGCCAGCATGAGTGGGGTTGGTGCCTGGCCAGGGAGCAGCGCAGCTGCAGCCTGCGTGGCCCCCCATGCCTGCCAGGGCCAGCAGCCCAAGCCCCCTCCCCACCACACACATGCGCACAGGGCTCAGTGGCACTGGCGCATCAGCAGCTGCCGGATTCCGGTGCTGGGTGTGCCGCGCTCCTGTGCTTCCCCTCCCCACCATGAGCCCATCTGTCCTCTAGCAGCTCCTGTCCCGCCGGGAGCAGGGACAGCCCAGCCCCAGCTCACGTGGGCACTCTGCTCCCCAGCAGGAAACAAAAGCAGGCAGAAGAGGGGCTGTGGGTTTGCAGCACCCGGAGCAGGATCATAGAATTAAGGAAATAATGAAACGGTTTGAGTTGGAAGGGACCTCAAAGCCCAGCCAGTTCCACACCCTTGCCATGGGCAGGGACACCTGTGCCAAGGCCTTGCCCATGTATTCCCTGGATGGGGAACCAGACCCCCAGGATGCTCGGCACCAGCCCCGACTGCAAAGGGCATCCAGGCCCAGCACGGCGCATCCCTGCCAGTGTGCCACTGCCATGCCACTGTGGGGCTGAGTTTGGCCCCATGGCCACCCTGGGCAATAGTTCCAGTGGAGAAAGGAGGGCTTTCCTACAGACACCTCTCCACAGCTCCCCAGGAGATGGGAAATGAGCAATTCTGGGCTGTGGCAGGAGCACCTCACACTGATGGCCCTCAGGCTTGTGGCTCTTACCCAGACCCACCCCCAGCCGCAAAGCAGAACGCGCAGGGGCAGAGCTGGGAAGCCCCAGCCCCCTCCCCACACTTTGCTGGAGCTCCGCACACGCTGGGGCTGAGCAGACACCCAGCTTCCCAGCTGGGGCACCTCTCTCTGCCCCAGCAAAGCATTTCTTTTGCTGGCAGACTTGCATCAGCCACCTTGCCCTCAGCCCATCTCACTGCATCTGCACTCGGCGCCTCGTCCGCCCAGCCCAGCTCCGCCGTTACCTCCAGCGCGTGGTAAATGGCTCGTCGGTAGGAAACCAGCTTATTGAACGTGGAAGAGTTGAAATGCTGCCGAAAGGCCACCAGTCCCACCAGCTTGTCTGCTGAGACCTGGCAGAGTGACAAAAGCTTACCAGTGGGCATGGGCACCCCTCGTCCCACTCATGTCCCCAGGGCACTGTGCCCTCTGTGTCGCAGCCCCAGCCTGCAACACAGGGGCTCCTAGCACAGCTTTCATGCCAAGGGCACCAAGATGTGGCCATGCCGCACTGCCAGGTCTTTGTCTGCACCATGCAGCCGGGCAAGGAACCCAGCATCAGCTTTGCACAGAGGGAGGAGGGCTGAGGCATTGCACTGTGACAAGGACAGGTGTTTTGCACCCTCTGCTGGCACCACAGCTCTGCCAGCACAGCCAGCGCAGCACGGGCACCCGGCATGGCACTGCTGTCCCTTCCTGAGACAGAGGATGCCAAGGGATGACAGGCCTCCAGAGGGCATCCTGCACCAGACATGGAGTGCTGGGGGCAGCCCTGGAGACCAAGGTTCCGCACAACCCGGGCAGGGATCCGGAACAGGATTTTCCCTTGTGCCTTTGCTGGGTCTGGTCACCTCCCCGCAGTGGCCAAACATCAGTTACTGACGCCAGAGCCACCAGGTAGAGCCTGACCCTGCCGGACACAGGAGTCCCTGCCTTGGGAGGCTGAGCTGGGCACACACAACCCCAGGGCAGCCCCAGGGATGGCACAGATGGCAGAAATGTGCCAGGGAGGGGATCTTAGCCTGGGCAAAGCCAGGTTCAGGGAGGGGCAGGCAGCAGGCTTACCTCGGAGAACTTCCCGTCTCCGAACCACTGCACCCACCGCATGCCTGAGGCAGCCTGTCGCTTGGCTGTGGCTCTGTAGGAGACAACGATCGCAGGCCACCAGGAGAAACCTTTGATCTTTCCCCAGACAAGGTCCCCAATTCCAAATTCCTTCCCATCCTGGAAGCAAAAGAGGACACACAGATCAGCCAAAAGCACAAATCCTCCGTTTTATCTGAGCAGCCATGGCACAAGAGCTCTGGGGCGGGGGGGAACGGCCACAGAGTGCCCCGCTGGAGCAGTCACACGCATGGAGCTCTGTGCAATGACCTACAAAATCTGCACCCCTCTCCCTCAAAGCAGTGCCAGGACACCTCCCCGGCAGCGCTGGTTCGGTGGGAAGGTCTGCATTGTAGCCCTGTGCCAAGGCTGGCGCCTGGCATGCACAGTGAGGTGCGTGCTCTGTCCTGCACAGCCCTCCTGGCAACGGTGCCCCATGCGTGCCCACTCCTGCCTGCCCTCCCAGGGTCCCTGCAAACACCAGGGAGCCTTTTCCTGCTCTCCCATAAAACAGCAGCTGGGAAGCTCCAGCTGTCACAGAAGGTCTTGAAGCAGCCCCAGTGATGGGAATGGGCAAGGCAGATGGGCAGCAGCTCTGGTGAACACAGAAGGGCTCTCCTGATCCCCTCACCCACTGCAGCCATGTTTTCATGGGAGAACGTGGCTCGCTGCATGCCACTTCCGATACACGAGGCCAAGGGAAGCATGGCATGGGCTGCTATGTGTCCTGCCTGCCACAAGGAGGACTTCGCACAGAGGCTGCTCCCTGGGCTCCCCAAGCAGACAAAGATTCCTCCTTGGCACAGAGGAGCCCCTTCACGGGCTCTCATCTCGGCTTGTCTGGCTGCACCCCAGGGATAGGGCACTCACCCTGCTCTTGTCCCCACAGGGGAGAGCAGGGAAAAGGGCAGAGTCAAATCAGAGAGAAGGAGAAGAAGACCTGGGAATTTTGGCAAGATCATGCCCGCTGGGACCAGCCTGGCAGCCTGCTGGGACCAGCACAGTGCTGTGCCCAGGGAGACACCTCGCTCCGCACAGGAGCTGCATCCCCTCTGCCCACAGAGCCCTCCTTCCCAGCTTTGTTCTGCAATTAGGCACCTAATTATGCAGCAAGATGAAGATGCAATTGCCCAATTTCTGCAAGTCTCAGGCCCTGCCCTGGCGCCTGCAGGCACTGAATCACACTCCTCTGCAGCTCCAGCACCCTTGCTCCTCGCCAGCAGCCCCCAACAGAGACAGAAACATTTTCTGCACACGCAAGTGCCTGTCTCAGGGAAGGGCCCGGCTGCCAGCCCGGCGTGTGCCGCGCACGCGTCCCGGGGGCCCTGGCAGGCTCTGCAGCCCCAGGCGCAGCACAGGAAGCGGCTCGGCAGGGCTGCTCCCCACATGGGCTGCTCCCCTGTCTGCAGCATGCGGTGTCCCCAGAGCAGCACCTGCCCCACGGACAGGGACAGCCTAACACTATCGCACCCTGGACACGCAGGGCAGGGCAGGCAGGAGGAGAAACAGCAAAGAGGTTTCCAGAGGGTCCCACTGCCTGTAGGCTTGGAACAAGCCAGGAAGGCTTGTCCTTGCCCTGCACAGTCCCGAGTTTGGCCCCTCCATACCTGGTATTCCAGTGCCACTCCCACATCCCTGCTCTCCGGCTCCTCAGCCCCCAGCTCGGTGGAGCCGTTCTGCCCCTCCTGGGAGCTGGTGCCAGAGAGCGTGCTGCCGCTGCGCGACGAGTCCTGGGAGTCCTCCTCCGTCAGGTCAATGGTGGCCATGGGCATGGACGCCAGGCGCCGCTTGGAGCTCTGCGTGGTGGAGAGAACAGAGCATGATGAGTGCAGGAGGAAGGCAAGGAGAGGGGCAGGGGCGAGTAGAGACCCACTCCACATCATCCTCCACTTCACAGGGGAAACTGAGGCACAGGGAAGTGGCAACACGTCTGAAGCCACTTGGCCAGGGCACAGCGAAGTCCAGGGTCTCCAGAGCTGCAGGGAAGCCCTGGCCCAGGCAGAGCCTCACCCGCAGGGGAATTGGCAGGTCCCTGAGTGGCTCCACGCTGTCCGGTTCCTTGATCCTCATCTCGTGCCGGGTCTGCCCCGCCTGGAAGATGAGGCGGACGGGGGGCTTCTGCCTGAGGCTGCTCTCCCAGCCAGCACTGCCGCGGGGCCGCACCTGCAGCCAGAGCAGAGAGAAGCCGTGTCACGGATGCCTTCCCCGTGCCAGTGGTGTGCAGGGACAGTGACAGACCGTGCCCCTCGGGGCTGGGAACCAGTGGCACCACAGCCCTGGCAGTGGGGAAAACAAGAAGAGTGCAGATGGCTGCAGGAGGCACCTTGGGCTGAGCCCTTTGGTGTGACCATGCGCGTCCCAGCATCTCTGGGGGCTGCACAGCCGTGCGCAGGAGCACCCACTGCTGCAGCCCCAGCGCCCTGCACTGGGGGCTGCTTAAATCAACTTTTGTTCCTAGATGTCACGTGCATCCTCAACCATACCCTCCAACACCCTCCAACACCCTCCTCGTAGCAAGAACCACAGCAGTGCAACCCAGAGCCAGCAGCCTCCGGGAGAGCCCTGGCAGAGCAGCCCCGGGGCACAGCACCCTGCTCGCACACGCGTGGGTGCTGTGGGGCGCGCTCCCTCCCACAGCCAAGCCCTGCAGAGGCACCCAGGGCAGCCTTTCCCCTGCGGTTTCAGCAGCCACAGTTTACAAACAGTCCAACCCAGGCGTGTTTCCTGCATCCGGCGTAACTGAGTTTCACATTGAAATGAGATTTTGCAAGTGAAGAGCCCCAAATCCAACACGGTGGGAAAGCAGAATTTTCAGCCCACTTGGATTTATGGCTCTTCCTTTTGGAAGCTGCCTCGTCATAGGCAGATCTCCAGCCTTTTATTTCAAAGGCTGAACAATAAAGGTAGAACGCTTCCACACCCTGGTTTGTCACCCTTGTCAAAGGCGAGGGGAGGGGGCCAAAACCAGGATCCAGCCCCAAAACACCCACTGAGAGCGGGTGGCATGAGATGTTTCAGTCCATCAATACAGGCAGGATTTTCTTTAAAGAAAGTATGAGCATAATAATTATTGGAGTGCTGCAACAGAGTGGGCATTGCTGCATCATGCACCGCCCCCTCCTGCTGCTGCTGACATCATGCAAGTCAAGAATTTAGAAATGAAAACAAATATTATGCTTGTAAATGAAAATTGCATCTGCCATTGGCCTGTTCCCCTGGCACGAAGTGCGAGAGCTGCTCCGGAGGGGAATGGGCCAGGGTCCCGGGCACCCGCTGCCCCCACAGGCAGCTCACCGAGCCCCCAGCCCACCAAGTCCCCGAGCAGCAAGGTCACACAGCAGCCCTGGTGAGTGCTTACCTCCTGCTCCCCAGTGAGTGTGAGCGGCCAGGACAGATCCTCCTTGGAGAGGTCTCCCTTGCTGACCCTCCTGCTGTTCTTCAGGGCTGGCAGCCCCAGGCCCCCGGCACCTGCACAGGGACAAGGCAGAGCAGCCTCAGGCTCTGCCAGCCACCCTGGCTGTGCCCCCACTCCCCTCTGCCTGCAACTGCTCCAAGCAACAAGTTGTGATTTAAAGAGACCAAAACATCATCTTGGAGAAATATGGCCAAGGGCAGAAGACCAGTAGCGTCCCTGAGGCTCCACAACGCAGACTGTGGACACTGCAATCCCAAACCACCCACCTGCCCAAATGAGGAACAACTATGGGGACCTTCTCATTCCCTTTTCTGTTCCTGGAAGCTCAGAGGCATAAGGAAAACATGCACCCGCTATTCAGGGCTTGTCACTAGTTCATTTAAAGCAGGAGCTTGCGAATCCCAAAGCTGGGATTTGGGAACGATGACTACAGCACCCAGAAGCTGTGATGCAGCTGGCAGCACTGCTTGGGTGCGTGGGGGTCCCTCACTCTCTCCCCTCTGGGGGTCCCTCTCTCTCTCCCCTCTAGGGGTCCCTCTCTCTCTCTCCCCTCTGGGGGTTGAAGCCAACAGAGGGCAGAGCCAGCGTCTCAGCATGGCATTCATTTCCACAACCACTCCTGTTGCCACAGCCTGGCTGTGCTGCTGGAGAGCCAGCAGAGTCACAGGGGTCCCCGGCCACGGCCGCAAGGCTGCAGCCCCCAGGAAGCCCTTGGGACAGCAGCTGGGAGATGCCTGGCCCTGCGCGTCGTGGCTACGGCACAACCTGGGCACGGCGCAGCGAGACTCACCTGGAGTGCTCGGCATCCCGTTGGGCTCCAGAAGGGAAGGTGTGTCGTTAGTGGGATCGGTGCAGTCGCTGTTGATGAGGATCAGCTCTGCCCTGCAGTCTGCCTCGGCCGGCCTGTGGCTCTTCTTTTTCATGGTGGCCTGTGGGAGCCAGAGCAGAGGAGGAACTGAGCCATGCAGAAAGCCCCAGGGAAGGCAAAGCAGGCAGCGAAGCCCTTCCCGCCAGCCACAACTCCTGCCCTTAACAGCAGAGTCTGACTGGAGACACACCTGGAGTGGTACTGGGAGATAAGGGCACCTGGACAAAGCCTCCCCGCAAATGCGGTGGCCCTGAAGGTTCCCCAGCTCCAGTGGAGTCCCCAGACTCAACCTTCTTGTCCTTAGGGGAGCGAGAGTGCTCTGCTCCAGGGCTGCACTGGCCGGTGCTGCCTGGCCCAGGCTGGCTCCACTGGACTGAGACCCTACCCAGCCACCCCGAAGAAGCCAGGGGACATCCCACCCTGCTGGGCACCACCCTGGCTGTGCTCCGACTGCCCAGCAGTGTGTGGGCTGCTCCAGCACAGCGGGATGCAGCAAACGGCTGAAATGGGGGCCAAAGTCCTGGCACCCACAGCAAGTTCAACTCCCCCAAAGGAAAACTCCTCCTGCCCCCGGCCTCAGCTCTCCCCGAAGGGTGAAGGGGCAGGGCAGGGGTCTGTGCTACCACCCATCCCATCTGCTGCAGGGGCCGGCGGAGGCGAGCGCTGGCATTCCCCCACGCTGAGGAGCTGCTGCTGCGCAGATAAAGCCCGGCCAGGTGTCCCCCGGGAGAGGTGGGGCGCTGCACCCAGATGCCTCTGCCTTCCCTCTGGTGCCCTCCCCGGATCCTGTTTTCAGCAGTGGAAGCTCCCAGGCTCTCCCAGAGGCACCTGGGACTGTGCTAGCGAAGCTGCCTCATTGCTGGGCTATGGATCTGTGCTGCAACTTGCCCCTTGGCCAGCAGAGTCATTTCAGAAGCACGTAATGAGCTAAGGAACAAGCATGGCTTTACCCACCTAAGACCCCCTTAGGAAGAAAAAGCAACCCCCTCCGCCAGCCCTGAAGAGACTCTGGGCTCCAGCCCTGCCACCCCCTCCTCAGCTCTCTCGCTTCTCCAACAATTCAGATTTCTGCTTTGAGATCATCTGTCAGCACCTCTGACAAACAAAGACCAGTTGGGGTTTGATATTTCGGATGCCAAGGGTAGCATTAAAACCCTGGTAACATGCAAATGCAAAGAAAAACAGGTGTCAGGTGCCCACCTCTGCGGGCAGAGCCCTGGGGACATGTCCTGCCTCCCTCCACACACATCTCCCCAACAAAGAGGTAAGAAGGAGGGGAATGGCACCAGAGGGAGTCTGAAGCTGTGTAAACCCTTACAGCTGTGTGCAGAAATCCCATTGCTGCAGCACATCTGCTCCCAGACCCGGTGAACAATTCCTGGGAGCTGCCCAGACTTGCCAGGCTGCCCCGAGCTGCCCCCGGCCGGGCTGGTCCCGCACGCCGGCCTCGTGCACGCTGGCCCCGGATGCTCTCGTTTGCAGCACCACGTCACGGTGCAGCACAGCCGGGTCAGCTCCGCCAGGGTCTGCTCCCCCTCCCCAGCCTGCGATGTTGCAGAGCGGCAGCGATCACAGCCAGCAGTGATGCTGCCACGAAAAATAGCCAATTTCACAAAGAAACCGCAAATCTCACAAAAAATAGTGAATCTCACTCAGGAATCCATACAGCGAGGTGTGAGAGGACACGCTGCTCGCTTAGCCTGAGGGTGACCCAGCAGCGAGGCTGAGGACAGGGAGACGAGCAGCGTGAGGCTGTTAAGATCATGGGAGGACAGGAGCAGGCACGGCCACCTCCCAGCCCTGCAAAATACCTGCACCCTGAAAACTGCACCAAGACCTTCAGAGGACCTCTGCATTCACACCTTTACCAGGAACCTCTTTGAGATCCTCAGACAGGAGCCTGAGCCCAGGAGGTTCAAACCTGCACCTCAGAATGGCTTTTCCTTTCTCAGTCCCAGGGCTGCCCAGTGCCTGGCACAGCCAACCCATGGCAGGTGATTGGGAGAGTGTGGCCCTGCCAGCCCTGCGCTGGGGAGAGGACACAGCAGCCAAAATCTCCCATCCCATCCCATGGGAAGGACAGTACTGCCAGCTGCTCTGCAGGATGCCCTGATGTGCCCTGCTCATCTTTGCAGAGTGCTCACGGAACTCCAACATCATCTTTGTTCCAATTATAAAGTCAGAAGAGTTCGTTTTGGGAGCAACCACTCCCTGGCAGAGCTTGTGACTCCCACACCAGGGCTCTGCTGGCCTGCACGACCCCGCTGTGGCCATTTCAGCTCAGCGAGGCCAGGTAGGGCCAGCACCGCACATGCAGGCATGAGCAGGGCAAATACAGGAGCACACGCGTGCATTTCTCCAGCTGCAGCACCCGAGATCACTTAAGGACATCCCGTCCCATCCTCTGATGCACAGGTGGGAAAGGGAACATTGCACCACGACCCCAACTGCAAAGCTAAAGTCTTGCTTTCCCAACAGCCTGCTCCAAGGCAGCAGGACCGCAGCACCCATCCCTTCACCCATTCCTGCTGCCTTTTGCACCCAGCAACGAAGTCACACGCTTGAGACCGCCCTGCCATCCGTCCTGCCGACCATCCTGCCATCCATCCCACTGCCCCTCCGACCACCAAGGATCTCCCACAGGAGCCACCATCCTTGGAAGCCTCAGCTCCTCCTGCTCGGGAGGAAGGCTCGGCTCTTTGTCCTCACCTCCCCTCGCACACCAACGTGTGCACACGGGGCACTACAAAAATAATAAAAACCAAAGCGCTCCTCTCACATGTTCTGTCTCACAGGGAGGAGAAAAACAGCATCGCAAACATACAGGCGTGTGCCACAGTCCTTCGCTTACTACAAGAACTGATGAGGAATGAAATAATGTAGAATTCCAGCTCCGATGCCCAAAGCTCCCCGAGAGGCTGGCGCTAGCAGCTGCCTGGTGCCCAGGACGTGCCCTGCAGCGATACCCCACCGAGACAATGAACTCGCTGACTCTGGATCCCGCCATAGTTTTGCAATACTAGTTTCTTTAAGGTTTGCCAGACTGGTTAAAGACCACGCCACAATATTAACTGCTTAGAGAGCCTCTTGGTTCCCGCCCGGCTGTGCTCGCCAGCTGCACCAGAGCAGGCAGAGTGGCTGTGCCCACCTGCGAGGCACCCAGCCAGCTCCATGCCTCCTGGATCCCGCTGCCCCCAACCAGGGCTGCTCCCCCAGCCTGGCTCAGCCCTGGCTTCAGTTTCCCTTCTTGAGAAAACAGGCTGTCCCTTATCAGGTGCGTTTCCCCAGTAGGTGGAGAGATTGCAGGGGAGACAGCCGGACTTTGCCTCCAGACTGGGGCATGCATATCAAAAGGCTGGAGGGAAGGTTCTGCAGGATGGCAGCCATCACCCAGGCCCTGTTTAAATAACAAAAAGGAATAAAGGACCCCAATGGCACGGGCCAGCTCCCCCCAGGCTGGCTTCTGGGCTATGGCACACAAATGCCCTTTAACTCTCCCCAAACTGAGCATTTCTCTCTAATCCTGGGAAGAAAAGAGTTGCTGGGCTGGCAGTTCAGTAAGAAAGGGAGCCCGTTTTGGCAGATATGCTCATTAAGACTCTCGCTGCCTGCCGTTTCCTGTCCCTGGCCCCTCTCAGGCTCTCACTGTGCTCCCGCGCTCCGGCACTTCCCTCCATTTTCCCCCTGTTTCCTCTAGAGCCCCTGCCCCGCTCTTTGCAGCCATCCCCAGGCCCCAGCTCCTCGCCCGCTGCCTCTCAGCAAAGCTGGGTTGAAAGGGAAGAAACAAAAAACAAACCGGCCCCTCCTCTCCCAGTGAGGACCAGGCACGAGGAGGCTCCTGGGCCGCCACCATCCCGGCCAGCCGCTGCTCCAGCCGCTCAGGGCTCTTTACCATGCTCATCTCGCCACGTCCCGCGCCACGTTGGCTCTGCTGAGCCCCCTGCCCAGGGATGTGCCCAGGGATGCAGAGCTGGCAGCCGAGTTGGGGCTGCGTGCGGGCAGGGCAGGGGGCTGCAGGGGCTCCGCCGTCGCACAGGTGGGTCTCACTCAGCGGCTGCAGCTCGTCCGTCCCGAGCAGCTACTGCTTCATCTTTCCCCTGCACAAGATGAAAGAAAGTGGTGACAATGACACCTCACTGTACCCAGATGCCCCCAACCCTGGCCCCTTACAGGGGGCACAAGCCCCCATCCCTCCCCGGAGCTGGGACACCGTGGCTCATCCCAATAGAAGCTGGAGGCAGAGGCAAAAATCCTGCCGCAGGGATTTCAGCCCCCTCGCCCCCTCCCGGGGTGGGGGTGCAGCATCAGACTCCCAGCTCCAGCGCCGGGTACCCCCCTGCTGCTCCCCACCCCGGGCTCCCGGGACTCGTGTCCCACACTGGGGCCACCCTGGAGGTTATTGCTCTTTTTGGATGTTCTCCCTGCACGGGAGCCTTTCCTGGGGCTCGAGGGGAGGAGGATGCTGCAGGGCTCCCCGGGCCGGTACCTGCCCGGCGGCTGAGCGTGCTCCAGCCCCGTCCCCTCGCTCCCCTCGCTCCCCAGACCCGGGGAGCCTCCACGCCGGCCGGGAGCTGTTTTTCCTGCGAAAAGAGGAAAACCGAGATGCGCTGTCAGATCCCCGATCCCAGAACCGAAACAAAGGTGCGGAGCCCTGGCAGCCGCATCTCGGGCCCCCGGTGCCCCTGCCTGGAGGGCGGGACGGACCCCATCCCCCTCCCAAAACCCCCGCCTGGGGCCATCCCTTGCCCGTTTCAACGACGGGAACGAGAGGCTCCGAGGGTTCGTCCTGCTCCGGGCTCGGCCCCTGCCCCGCTCCCCCGCCCGTCCCGGCACCGCGGGGGTCCCCACTCCCTAGTCCTGCCCGTCCCGGCACCGGGGGGGGTCCCCAGTCTCCCAGAGGTCCCCCACGTCCCGGTGCCGGAGGTGGGACCGGCACCGCTGGGGGGTTCCCCCGTCGCAGTCTGACCCCGCCGTGACAGCCCTGGGATGCGCCTCGGGACCCGCGGGAGGCTCCGAAAGTTGGGATGGGACCGGCGGGACCGGGTGGGACGGGGGAGGAAGCCAAGCCCGGGCCCCCCCGAGGGCAACAAGTGGCGGTGGGGCGCTCGCCCCCTCCGGTAGCCGCCAACGGGGCTGCACGATCGCCCGGTGCCGCCTCCCCATTGTCCCCCGCCGCCGCCGCGCACAACAAAGCCTCCCACGAGGATGCGCCCCGGTCCCCCCGGTGCCCCCCGTGCCCGGTCCCCGCTCACCTGCCCGCAGGGGGACGCGCCGTGCAGCAGGAGCACTGCTCGCCTCCCGGTTCGGCCCCGGCCCCGCTCACATCGCGCTTTAACCCTGCCCGTGCGGGGCAGCCCCTCCTCCTGCTTTTGCTGCTCCTCCGCCCCGCTCCGCGGGGGAGGGGGCGGCAGCGCGCACCGACCTGCCCGCACCCCGGACCCCGCTCCGAGACCCCCGGGCTCAGCAGCCCCCGGGATCTCGTGTTCCCCTGGACCCCCGCACCCTCCTCCCCGGGGGCTCAGCATCCCCTCCAAGGCGGCTCCGCACCCCCGCGCCCCTGTGCCTTCTGCATTCCTCCACTACCCCGCAGCCCCGCACCCTCACGGGACTCTGCACCCCCCAGTGCCCCGCATCCCGCCACTGCTCCGCATCGCCCGGGGCCCCACATTGCCCACGGCTCTGCATCACCCAGGACTCCGCACCCCTAGTGCCCTGTATCCCCCCCGACTGCACCGCATTCTTCCACTGCCCCGCACCTCCACAGCCCGGCACACACACACCCCCCGGGGGGCTCTGCATTCCCCAGTGTCCCGCATCCCCCCACTGCTCCTCATCACGCAGGACTCTGAACCCCCGACACCCTCGTCTCCCCACACAACTCCACATTCCTCCACTGCTCTGCACCCCCGCAGCCTGGCATCCCCTCCTGGGGCTCCACTACCCCAGTGCCCCCACATCCCCCCACTGTTCCACACACCCAGTGCCCTACATTCTCTTCCCAGGGCTCAGCATCCCTCTCCTGGGGCTTCACAGCCCCCCTAATGCCTCACATTGCCCCGGGGCTCCCCAGCCCCTGGTACCAATCAGTGACATACACACTGGTGCCCGGTGTCCCCCCAGGGCTCAGCATCCCCCCCCACCCCATGTCTCAGCATTTGAAGCTCTCCTGCAGCTCAGCCCCTGCAGCAGAACAGCCCCTGGGGGGAGAAAGGGGCACCCCAAGGCCAAGCAGAACCCTCGCCCCACCAAGCCACCCCTCTGCCCACCAGCTTCCCAGCAGCACCGTGCCCCTCGCAGTGTGGTGAGGGCAGGCAAAGCCTCACAACTTTTACAGCCCAGTTTTGGTTTGTTTGTTCCTCCCTTTCCCGCACAGACACTGGCGAGGGCTGGGGACGGGGAACGGCCTGCGCCCCTCCTGCCCAAGACAAAGCATCCAGAGTCCACGTGGGGTATAATCTTCCCTCCTCGCTTGCTATTACTTCTAGATCCAGCAGAAAACTGTAGAACAAGAAGAAGGAACATAATTATCTTGGTGCGACAGAAATAAGCTTTCCAGACCAGGAAGAAAAACGAGTGAGTGAGCCCCGGTATGAGAAGCCTGCGGGAGGCGCGCAGCCCGGTCAAGGCCTGCACGGCAGGTTCCCCCTGGCCGCCCCTCCATCCCTGCAGAACACAAGCATGAAAAATGCGGCTGCGTGTGCAAAAATAAATCCCTGCAAGTGAACAAGCGGGGCCGAGAAATTTGGTCTGAACGAACCTTGGGGAGCACTGGAGGTTACAGCTCAAACAAACACACATCGCATAGACCTAAAGCTGATTCACAGCTCTGCCGAGTAGATTCAAACCAAGCAAATAGATTTTACTCCTGTGTGTTTTTCCAAACTTGGAGAAGTAAAATGCTTTTGCAGGTTGTGCTCACAGAGTTCTCGGGTACTGTTAGAGTGAAACCAGCCCTTGCTTCCAGCATCCCCAGGCTCCTCTCCCTTTCTGAGGAAACCTTCCTGCCTCTGTTGGCCTCCCTGACCCGCCATCAATCTCCCGCCCGGCTGAAACGCCCTCTTTCTCTCTCTTCCCCTTGGTTATCATTTAATTCAAGGGAGCACGGCTGTGCATACGGTTTGGGGAAAAGGCCTGGAAGCAAACAAAGCAGCTCCGGGTGGATTACGAGCCCAGCCCTCACCCTTTTCCCTGTCTGCGCTACACACAACCACAGAGAGATGCTGCGAGTGTATTTCTGTACAATCAGGACAGTTTCTGTGTCATCTCACGTGGAAAAAAGTGCCTTTAAAGAGGATTTTAAACTTAGGCTCCTGCCAGGCATCTCTTGCACCCCATGCCAGGCTCTCGGCCATTCCTGCTGAACATGGGCTGCCAGCTCTGCCAGGCAGCTTCCAAAGCAGCCCTACCACCACTCCCTGTAAGCCCCGAGGTTCTCCAACATGGACATGCGGTGGGACACGGCCCTGGGGACAAAGCTCCTCCACTCCATCACTGTGAGAAGCTGGGAAGCATGGCCAGGGCTTACAGGAGGAGGGAGCAGAGGCTGGGGAGAGGTGGGCATCCCTCCTTTGGGCACAGGCTGCATGTCCTCAGCACACCAAGCCACAAATACCTCCTCCCTGTGATGGAGGGATTTCCATCGGCAGCACAGCTGGACTGCCCAACACTTCTGCAAACATTCATCCCACAAGAAGAGGTGGTTTCCCACCTGGCTGGCCTTTCACAGCCAGCATTTCAAATCCATGGAGGCCATCGCCTTCCCTGCAGTGTCCCCAGGTGACCAGGCCCAGTTCATCTCTGTCCACCTCATTCTCCTACTTCAAATCTTTTCCTAAAACTCTCCTTTGCCACCCTGGTCAGGCAAACCAACACCATTCACTGCCTGGAGCTCTGCTCTGGCTCCGATGCTCTGCTGTCTCTTGCTTTGCACCCAAGAGTTTGGGTCAGGACCTGCTCTGTGTTTCCTAAGCAGCGTGCCTGGAAATCCTGGATGAATAAAGTGGTCAAGCAAACGTGTCATTACCTACAGCCATCAGCAGCACAGCCTTGTCCTCTCTGGATCTGTGGGTCCCAGATTCCCAGGCCCCAGAAAAGGCAAAGTGTTTGTTTAGTCTTCTAGCAGGCTGGGAGCAGCACCAGCATCGCTAAATCACCTCGGGCAGCTGCGAGCTCCTCCAGTCACCCTGGGGCAGGAAGCAGGAGGAACTTTTCCTTTCGATGAAGCTGGTGGCAAAGCTCATGTTTAGTTCAGGCTTTGGGATTTCCCGTGTCGGCGTATGCACAGCACACTGCCCAGCCCACAGTGGTGCCACATGTGGGAATACAGTGGGGTTGGCTTTTCCCATCTGGAGGGAACCTCTGTTTGCACTGAGATAGGAAGTGTTCTCCCTCCTCCAGGAAGATTCTGGCCCTTCCTGTGGGCTGTCCAAGACCACACAATACAAATCTTTAATAAAAAGAAGGTTAAAAATAAGTGTCATCTGTGTAACCAGAACATCTAGAAAGCCGGCAGCTACCACCATGTCACCTTCAAACGTGAAGGCACACAAAGACAAATCTTCAAAGCTTCTCTAAAAAAGCTGGCCACAAAATCCTCATTTTCCTCGAAAACAGGATACGCCTGCACAGCCAAACCCAAAGCAAGGAGGCCTCCCCAAAACACCCTCCTGTCCATGCTGCTCCCGGGGTGGCTGGCAGCAGAGCCCCCTCCACTCCAGCCAAGAGCTGGTCCTTCCCTCCAGCCAAGGGACTGGCATCCCTGCTTCCGGGGACCCTGCAGAGGAAAGGGTTTGCCTGCAGCCAGAGGTTAGGAGTGAGTCCAGCAGCAGAGCTCCCAGGTCTGCCGCAACCTCCACACACAGTAATTTAATCCTGTAACGTTTACCAGGGAGCAAAGGGTGCAGAGGGTGGTGGGAGAGAGGAAGGGACACTAAACTGCAGGACAAACTGAAATCCCAGCCTCAAAGATCTCATTTCTATCAGCCTGCCCTGGGAACAGAACCAGCCACTTCGAAGTTCCCACTGGGCAATCTCCAACACACCAAGCCAGGAGCGTTGCAGCATCCCTCAGCCGTGTAGAGGCATGTTCTGAGTCCACACAGCCCAAGGCAGGTGCTGCAGATGGGCAGGACACGCAGAGGATGGGTGGGCTCAGGGTGAAATGCTTTTGTGTTTTACCCCCAGCCCATTCACACACTCTTAGCTTTTTGAGGCCTTTCTCAGCCCAGCAAGCGCAGGTCATACCCCCCTGCTTCGGGAGGGTCTCCAGGGCTGATCCCCGAGGGACTGTAAAGCGCTTTGAGGGCTTTGGATAGAAAGTCACATCAGAGAATTGGCCGGTGACACCCCAGGATTTGCTCTCCTGGGAATCCCTAACATGGAGGGTTCCCCAGGTAGCACTCTGCAAGAGGTGAGGAAGCTTTTCAAGTTCAACAGGAGAAATGAAGCTGAGAAAGGCATCTGAAGCAGGGCCTGCTGATCCTCTGGCTCAGTTTGGAGCGCATCATTTGCAAAACCCCATTTTCCTGTGTGTCCCCATTGCTTTCTGCTGCTGCTTTTACTGCAGTATTTGCAGCGAGCAAGCGGGCATATTTGTCACAGGAACTGCTGTCCTCAGCTGGTCCTCAGCTCTGATGAGTCCATCAGCACACGATCTGCATGAGAATGGCCTGGCAGAGGCACCCATGGGGACACAGGGTGCTGGCACCAGGCAGGGGCAGCCCTGGGGCTCTGCCCCGGGCGCTGGGAACCATCCAGTAACTAATCCAGACCACCACCTGCAGCCTCCTCTCTTTTCTGAGCACATTGTTTTCCAAAGATGCTTCCACTGCAGAACCACCAGTGCTGCACAGGGCTCATGGCACTCCTTGGCTGCCACAGCAGCCTCACGGGAGAGGAGATTGCCAGATTTACTGGTGCTTGTTTGGACTGGATGTTAGGAGCACATACCTCAAACTCAGCTCTTCTTGGATCCCGTCACTCAACTTTCCCCAAGAACTTGGTTTGCTGCCTGGGAAGTTGTTTAACAGCGTTGGCTTCTCTGTCCTGCCGTCCCTCCTGCGTGCTCACACACACAAACGTTTGCCTGGAGATCATCCGTAATGAGTTCCTAAAGCATCACACCAGACAGACCCAGGGAAAAAAAGATCAGGCAGGGGTACAAACCTCTTCCCTGTTCCAGTATTTCGGCCACACGTTAAGGGTGTATGAATTTTGGTGGTTATGGAAGTGTGCAATTATTGATCACAATAATTAATTTGCCCTTACCAAAATGTACATAAGGCTGTATGCAACATTTTAAGGCAGGAATATCATGTTCACACACACTGGAATCCCATCCCAGCCAGCCCACACCTCTCCCTCAGTGACTTCCAGTTAAGACTGACTATTTTTTAGAGACAACCATACAGTTTTAAACACACGGATATGGCCATTTCAACACAGAAGCTGATAAATTGTTCCAGTACAGAAAACCTGCAACCTTTTTTAAAGCATCCTCAATATTTAGCGTCCAATCCCACAAGCAGGCCACATTTTTCCCCTCAATCCTGCTCAGCGAGGTTCCCAGTTCAGCTCCGGGTTCAGGGAACAGAAACAGAAAATGTCCCAGCTGGGCCAGGAGGCAGAGGGCAAAGGGAAGCCTGAATGCTCCTTCCAGCCCACCACCACTAAATATCTCTTAACTCCTCATCATTAGTGGTACTTTGCCACTTAACTCCTTGTTTATAAACCAAGACCAGGGATCTGCACAATGAAAGGCGCTATAAAATTTCTCATTTGCAATTGAAAGTGTCGGTAATAAAGCAGAAGCCTGGCGGGCTGCCGCAGTTCTCCCTTCCACAAAGGCTTTCCTACTGTCTCTCCGGTGGACACCTTCCCAGAAAAACCGGATCAGACCCATTCACAGATAGTGAAATAACCTGGAGAGCTTCCCTGCTCTGGGGAAGCTGCGAAACAGCAGCTGGAGGCAAGGGAGTATTCAAGCATGAGATCAGCGCCATTGTCCTCTCAGGACACATCCAGTTTTGTGGATCCAGGCCCTTCTCCCGAGCACAGAAGGAACTGAGCTGGTGTCACAGAGGTGAGAAGGTGGTTTCAACCCACCTGCCTTCCCACAGGTCTGTGGATGAAGGAGATCTCCTGTCCATGGGTTATCCCGAGAATCGGGTTAAAATCTCCCTGCGAGCACCCACAGCCTCTCCCTTTTGCCCCACGCTTACAGCAGTCGTTTCACTTCCAATGGATGTGATCGAGTGCATAAAGTTAAACATGTGGCTAAATAGCTCCAGGATGGAGCTCTTGGTGGAATGGAGAGAAAACGTGTACTGGGACAAACCACAGACATTACAGGTATTGCAGCTCGGATTTGGGGGTTCTAACAACTGGTTCTGGGTAGGAGAACAAGAGGCTCTCCCAAGCCTTTCCACCAGAAATAGTTGTGCCAGGCGGATCAATGGCGCTCAAAGTGGTGCTGGGAGGTGAACTCAGCCACACTCCCCTTGCCTGCGTGGGTGCAGACTGTGGACTGTGTGGCCTTGGGGAAAACAAGGACACCGGTCCCCAGCCTGCCAGCCCCCAGACCATGGCGCTGCTGGGCCTCCTGACCCTCCCGGCTCCCCAGTCCTGCCAGCTGCCAGCCACCAGCCCCACGCCTCCCAGTACCCCTGGCCCCCCAGTAACTCCAGTCTCCAGACCCCCCGACCCACACACACCCGTCCCCAGTCCATGGCCCCACCAGCACCTCAGCCTTCCTGCCCCCATAAGCTTCTGTTGCCCCCAGCCCCTCTGTCCCTGCCAGCCCCCAGCTTCCCTGATACCCCAGCCCCACTACTCCCAGTCTCCAGCCCCCCTGTCCCTCAGCACACCTGAGGCCCCGGCCTCTGGTCCCCAGACCCCACAGCCCCTGACCCCCCCAGCCTGCAGCCCCCGCCGCGCCCGGGCTGGGGTCGCAGGGCCCGCCGGGCCGGTTTGGAAAGTGCGGCCGCCAATGCTCAGGCGGCGCTGGGGGCGGCGCCGGGCGGGCGGGGCCAGAGCCGCCATGGGGCCGCTGCACTGCACCCGCGGGCCGGTACCGGAGGCCGTGAGCGCCGACATGCACAGCCTGAGCCAGCTCAGCACGCAGGTGGGACCGCCGGCACCGGGCAGGGCTCGCACCCCCCAGCACCCCGGAACCGCCCAGACCTGCACCCAAAGCAGCCCCGGTACCACCCAGTCCCTGCACCCCAGAGCAGCCCTGGTACCCGGTACCGCCCAGACCCTGCACCCCAAAGCAGCCCCGGTACCGGTACCGCCCAGACCCTGCACCCAGAGCAGCCCCAGTACCGCCCAGACCCTGCACCCAGAGCAGCCCCGGTACCGCCCAGACCCTTCACCCAGAGCAGCCCCGGTATCGCCCAGACCCTGCACCCAGAGCAGCCCCAGTACCGCCCAGACCCTGCACCCAGAGCAGCCCCGGTATCGCCCAGACCCTGCACCCAGAACAGCCCCGGTACCGCCCAGACCCTGCACCCAGAGCAGTCTCGGTACTGCCCAGACCTTGCACCCCAGAGCAGCCCCGGTACCGCCCAGACCCTGCACCCAGAGCAGCCCCAGTACCTGTCAGGCCCCGCATCCCAGTGCAGCCTCTGTACAGGTACTGGTCAGACCCTGCACCCAGAGCACCCCTGGTACCTGTACCAGTCAGATTCTGCAGCCCAGGGTGGGGGCCAGTGGAGCTGCGCGAAGGCCAGGTTGGAGCCCCCTGACCCAGTGGGAGGTGTCCCTGCTCATGGCAGGGGGTGGAACTGGGTGGGCTTTGGGGTCCCTTCCAACCCAAACCTTTCTGTAATTCTGAATCACCACGTAGTCGTGAGGGTGACGGGATGGAGAGGTGCTGAGAAATTATGTGTACTGGTGCCTGACTGTAGCACTGTCCTGTTTCTTCACAGCAATTCTCGGAGCTGACCGAAGTGCTCTTCCGCTTCCTGACGGAGCCCAGGGAGGTAAGGCCTGTGCGGGACCCCGGGAGAAGTGCTCGAATGCCAGAGAGGTGCAGGAATGCCACTCTGCTGAGAAAGGTGCAGAAATAAGATGGTGTCACTCTCTTGCACAGATTGAAAGGTTTCTGACTCAGCTCTCAGACTTTGCCACGGTGAATAAAATCAGCTTGGGCCCCCTGAAAAACATTGTCAAAAGTATTCTTCTGGTGCCTAATGGTAAGTGACACGTTTGCGTATGCGACCCCGAGGCCAGATGGTTGCATCCCTCCCTGCACGTGCTAAAGTGTCCTCAGAACCAGTGCTCTTGCTTTGCACAATGCTGAGGGAACCTAATAAACAGCCTAGCATTTGAGAATTAAAAATTCTTCTCTTGAAATATCCCTGCTAAGTAACTTGGACTTTGTATTCTTTACACCCTGCCTGCACACGTGTTTCACAGGTTTAACTAAACTCACTGCAAAATCTTTATGTATTAAATGTGAGCAGAACACTGTGACACTTGTGCTTGCTTAGCTTGTGCCTGTAAATCCATTTTTGCCAGACCAGCGCAGCCTTAATGCTGGCACAAAGTCTTGGTAGGAGTTTCCATCCAAATGATCCAGGACTGTAATTCCTACAAGGACAAGCACTGTTTGGGACGGATAAGGCATTGCACATACCCCTGTAGAGCGGGCTGGGAACTGGCCTGGTTCTAGGTCCTGCAAAGGAGACATCTGTCCTTGCAGTCGTTTGAGAGGCACACCAAGTGTCCAGCAGTTTCTCATTCACAAGTAGTGGGGAAGAGGGGCAGGGAGATTCTCCTCGAGTACCCCAGACTCCAGCACTGTATGAGGTCACTCTGATATTGTGGCTGCTGTTTGACATGACAGCACATCAAACACCTCTACTGCCATCTGTTCCACTGACTCTTCTTATGAGCAGTCCCTTGCTACTGCCCTTCAGTCCAGGGCTGCCCATCACATTTTTCACAGCCGTGAAGCCATGCACAACTCTTCCCTGCATTTGGTCTAAGCTTTTGTTCCACTAATTCAAGCAGTTTCTTCCACCCAGGAGAAGCAATGAATAACTTCCTTTCCTACAGCTGTCTTGGGGGTATTTGATGTGGAATCAGTATTTTCTCCCATCCCAGGTCTGGACTGGGTGCACTCCGTCTCATCATTCCTTATCTGTGTGCACTGGCTCTGATCCCACTGTACCTTTTGGTTTGCTCTGGGATGCCCTGGACAGGACTGGCACAGGTTGCAGCAGATAACTTTGCTGATGTGCCACACGGACGGGAAACCACGTGGGACCGGCAGGCTTTTGAATTTATGAGATTCCTGCTCTTGGCTTCAGAGAACGGAATCCTTGTAAACTTCCATGTGCTGCCTGTGCCCCAGAACAAAGGAGGCCGGCGCAGCAGGGGAAAGTGTTATATGCACACGTTCACACCCATAATCCAAAACACAGCAGGTAGGTCAAATTAGTAGCCTGCTAGCCTTAGCAGTTCTCCTTTAACAAGCAAAGCTTCTCTAGGAGAGAAAGCAGCAGCTTCAAAACACAACCACTGCTGCTGTTTCCATGGCTACCCGCAGTGAAATCTCCCCTCCCTGCTCAGATACTCCCATGGCCCTGACTTTTAAAGCACTGGGCATCTGCAAAGATACCGGCAGGCACAACTCCTATTTCCTATCTTGAGGAGCCGTGGTTTGTTTCAAAACACAGTCCCAGAACAGAGACTTTCTATCGCAGAGTCTTTGCGTTTATTTGACTCAGTAAAGATTGGTTTGACTCAGTAAAAAGTGATTTTTCTTCTTTGCATTGTTTATTCAGGTGCCCTGAAGAGGAATTTATCTTCTGAACAAGTCAAAGCAGATTTTATTGCTCTAGGTAGGTCACCTGACTTTCACTAAATAAAAGATAATTTATGTTTATCACGTAGAGTAATCTCATATGGTTTCTCCCACAGGCCTCAGTGAAGAGAAAGCCAGTTATTTTGCAGAACAGGTATTAATATATTTTCACTTGTTTCTAAGCTAACAAAATGACAGTCTGAGTGGGAACTTTTAAAACCCCGCTGAGCTACCGAGAGGTGTCAGCACTTTGGGTGTTTTCTTCAAAACCAGCTCAGAATTTTGAACTGAAGTTCCTTACCTGAGAAGAATCACTTTGTTTAACAATCCTTCTGGTGCGCTGTGTCCTCCCTCCTTGGCTCCATCATTCCTGCGCTGCTGTGTGGCTTTCCTTTGGCTGTTTTCCTGCTTTGCGTGCCTGGAGCCCCAGGGTCATACAGTTACACCAACACACAGGGCTTTCTGTGCAGATATTGTTACACTGAACCAGTGTTCAAACAAAACCAGGGAGTTCCCTTTGCAGAAGTGACAAGGCAGGTAGAAACCCTAGCAGAGCTCAAACACCTTTGGAAGCCCTCCTGACCACATTAGCTTGCCCCTTTGCACACCTGCACTTTGGGTTTCTGCCATCAGTCTGCCTCGGTTCTGACTTACGCTGGAATTACAGGTAACGCAGAGGCCTCCCTGAATTGAGCGCCTGTCTGTGTTTTGCTCTTGCAGTGGAAGGTGAATTCCCCCACTCTAACCCGCCTGGCTGTGGGGCAGACGCTGATGATTAACCAGCTGGTAGACATGGAGTGGAAGTTTGGAGGTAATCAAGCCAAAACATAGACTGAACTGGATGGGAAGTCCAACAGCAGCTCTCAGCTAAATAACTTACTTTACACTTTAGCTAACAGATTGTCTCCCTTCTCTTATTTCTGACTCGCAGTGACTGCTGGGAGCAGTGAACTGGAAAAAGTGGGAAGTATCTTCTTACAGGTAAGTCTCCTACATCAGAGTGTTCAGGTTGTAGTGCAGTTAAGGAACGAGCTCTGGCAAGGCATGTGGGAAGTACCGGCTGCAAGAGGAGCTAGAGGAAAGCTAGATCTCGTAGGAACATGCTCTGCAACAGTGCACCTGCTTCAGTCTTTTGAGCAGACAGCAGGCACATTGCTATTTGTTTCTCTTCTGAAGACATCACATATCATAGAAGCACAGCCTGCTCGGAAAAGCTGTTCAAAAATCTCAGTATTGCAAAGGTCCCACTGTCCTGGGACGCAGGGGAGAAGCGATCATTTATAAGGACTTCTAGACATCTTCCTGATGCCTAAGGAATATTTTCCTACAGTGAATACTTCCTCGAAAGCCAGTCAAAGCTGTGCGTGCTTTGCAGCAGTCTGCTTGTCCGAAACTCACAGCAGACTCCTGTGCCTCTGTCTTTCCACGGTGCTCAGAGTGCATCTCTCTCAATTAAAATACCTCTGCTTTTTCTTCCCCCAAGCTGAAGCTGGTGGTTAAAAAAGGGAACCAAATGGAAAACGTATATATAGGTAAGTTAACAGTTGTGGAAAAGGAAGCATTTGGGTGTGCAGAAGCGGAGCAGCAGCACGGAGCTCTGGATGGCGCTTGGAGGTGGGGGAGCTTTGGGCGCAGACCCAGCAGGGGTCAGTGCGAGAGCACGGCTGGGGATGCTGCGGCTGCTCCTGCCTGGCCTCCCTGGCCGCGGTCGTCCTGGGAGTGTTTGGGAACACTCACTGTTGGGCAGTCCACATATTTGCGTAAGTAAATATAGATATGGAGCCATGAAAGCAGTCAGAGCAGCATGGCAGACAAAGAACATAGGCAATTCCCAAGCATTCATTGCTGCTGGGAGAATCCAAACCCAGAATGGCGCAGCCCAGCATAAAGAAGCAGCTGCTGAGAACCAGAGTGCCTGATCCTGCTGATCGCAGGTTGCTCTGTGGAAGCACCAGAATGGCTTTTGCAGTGTGGGAAGTGTAGCCTGAAATCTAAGCCTTGATGTCTCTTTGTTCTGCAGAGTTAACTTTGCCCCAGTTCTACAGTTTCTTGCATGAAATGGAACGGGTCAAAACCAGCCTGGAAAGCCTCAGTTGAGGCTGCATAGCCCTGAACCTACATCTCTCCAGGATGTTGGATTTCTCTGTGTGAGCCTGCAGACCTGCTCTTTCCCCCCTGAGTCAGACACCCTGGTAAGAGAAGATGAGGCTGGGGGTATTGCAGCCTAGCAGGACCAGTCAGTCCTTCAGAACCTGAAACTTTGGCCTTTCAAAGCTCCTACAAGTCCAGTCATTCATTTTTTTTATACTATTATGAGAAATCTGTGGATATTTGTATTCAAATAGCAAAGAAATAAACTCATTCCCCTCCTGCTCATTTTGCAACAGCATTTGATATTTTTTTTCTTTTTTTTTTGAGAAAATGGAGGCAAATAATCATTTTCAAATTTAGCAGAGAGGACAAGGGAAGCAAGGTGAGCATCTAACCTGGTGAAGCACTTGGTGCTCACTTCCAAGCCTCTTACTTCTCCTGTGTTGAGAAATGGATTAATTCATAGAATCCTGGAACATTTTGGGTTAGAAAGGACCTCAGAGCACATCCAGTTCCATCCCAGTGCCATGGGCAGGGACACCTCCCACTGGAGCAGTGTGCTCAAAGCCCCATCTTTACCAATCATGCCTTATTCTTGAAAAGCATCTCAGTGGTAGATTTTAAATCTTAAACAGCTGAACACCTGCCTCTATGGGCAGGGGAAACACATCTCAGGGTGACTCTAAAGCTGGTTTGTGCTGGGCTCTAGCAAGCAGCTCCTCCATCAGCAGTCGGGTCCAGCCCGTTCCCTGGTGGACATGTCCAAACCCCATGAAGCACCATTGGCTCGACTGCAGTTGTCTAACAGCGAGGATGAGCTCCTTGTTGGGAAGCAGAGGAGGCTCCCAAGAAAGTCCTCTGAAATAATGCCCTGCAAAATATCCCATCTCTGAGTGGCAGGAAAAGCTGTCTCAGGGTGGAGGAGTAGGACCCAAGGACTGCTTTCTCAAGACGAAAGGGTTTTGTTTTCTCTCTTTCCTGCTGTCTGTTCCTATTATTTTCCTCACCCTCCTGGTGCCAGGCCAGCACCACTCAGCTCTGTCCGGTTACGGTGGGAGCTGGACCACAGCAATGCCAGAGAAGATGCCAGGCTCAGCTGTGGGTCAGGAATCTGCTGCCCCCCACGTCCCCCCTGGTTCAGCTGGGATTAAAGCCACTTGGGGCTGATGCCCACCACGGTCACTGACCCCAAGCGCAGGGGTCGCCCCCATGCTGCTCTACGCTCCCCACAGGCAGCTCTGATCAGCAGCATCAGAGAAGGCTGCCGCCGCGCTGCCGGGACATGGTGTGACCTTGGTGCTGCCACCAGCAGTCCCCAGCCCCCTGGGAGTGCCCTTTCATCCCACACACTTGGCTGAGCATGAGCTGAGCTGGCAGCCCCTGCGGGAATGGGCACAGGGAGGGAACCTGCTCTGGCAGCACTGACACGGGGTGATGCCAGCCATGGTGGAACCAAGATGCCCTCTCAATCGTGCTGACGAGGGGCAAGCCCAGTGCTGGGAATCACAGCACAACCGCCATGCGTTTCCTGCACACACAGCCCGGCTTTGCCACGGTGGCACCAGTAAACAGGGTGACAGAAAATGGCCAGACACCGAGCGCAGCCATGAGGGCCGAGTGGGGACTGAGCTGCAGCCAGGAGGGAAGGGGCTGCAGTGATGCCCATTTTGCCCAGGTCTCCAGGCAGCCCCCACAGTGCTCGGCACACACAGCCTCTTCCGGCTGCTGGTCAAGCCCAGCCAGCCGAGAGCTAATCTCTGTGGGACAGCGAGCATGGGGGAAACAGGGGCCTCCTGCTATGTGGGGTGAGGCTAACTGCACTCCTGCAGCAGTTTGCCACCCGCAGGGCTTTCCTGGTCAATTTCCTCTGGGGGTGGCCATGCCACAGCCCCCCTGTTCCTTCCCAGGGCCCCACTGCAGGCACAGGAGTTGGGGGGAACACATGCACACATGGTTCTTCCCTGCTGCAGCGCAGCCCTGAGCATGGGGGCTGCAGTGGGACAGGGGTGGCTCTGCTGCACCACAGTCATCACACCCCCCCCCAACCCAGCTCAAATGCTCAGGCAGCCCTGTTCGCCACAGTGAGGACCCTCTGCCTCCTCGGGGGCAACATTACTGCACCTTGGGCTTCTGGGCAGCCTGTCCTGAACCTGTGAGGTGCATTGACAGGGGGTTCCCCAGGAGCAAGGGCCCCCTGCTCCTACACATCACAGCATCCCACATGCCCATCCCTGCCAGCGTCCCAAAAAGCTGCACTGGAGCAGCCAGGAGACAGGAGCTGTGCTCGCGGGGTCTGTCGTTTCCCAGCACCCATTCAAGGCAGTTGTGATTATTAACCACGGAAGAGGCTAAGAACTCAGGGAGCAGGCACATCACTAGATGCAGCATCCTATCCCCACTGCAAACACCAATGCCGTTCCCTTCACACGTGAAGGAGCCCTCCAAGCCCCGAGAACAAAAGCCGGGATGGCGCCTGCCGCCCTCCCCCTGCTCAGAGGTGGTGGAGCAGACGCAGGCGCTGCTTCCGCTCCCGCCTTGAGCCCGCGGGCCAGCAGGGAAGGAAGGAACCAGGGCTCGCTGCTCTGTCTGACCTTCAGCAGGTCGTGTGGGAACCAGCAGAGCTCCTGCAGGAACTCCTGCATTTGCAGCCCTTGCCTGGAGCTGCTCCATGCCAAGGGCTTTGAAAGCTTCATCTTTATCCTTGTCCCAGCTTTCCTGCTTGCAAAATAGGGCAACAAATCTCAGGGCTGGCCAGCAGCTGGGATGAGCCAAGCCATGGAGAAGAACCAGCAGGACACAGCCCTAACAGCAGCCTGGGCCTCAGCCCAGCACCGCGCGAAGCCTGCACCTCCCAGCAAGGGTGCAGGGTTGCACCTGGCCCAGCTGAATCCCAGCCATGGGAGAAAGGAAAAGGCTCTGCCTCCTCGATAGCATCAATCCTGCATAACAGTGTGGCTGATGAAGTCAGTCCTGCCCCTCCTCACCTCATGACGTACCCTGCCCCAGTTCCTCCAGGCTTTGGGGTGACACAGCACACAGGCTGTCTGTCACCCAGCAGAAACACCAGCTGCAAACTGCAGCTCCCACAATCGCTTTGTCTGCCTGGGAAGAGCAGCCCTGAGCACAGAGGAGGCCCCAGTGTAAAGGCCACCACCCTGTGGTGGCTGTGAGTTCCTAGGGACAGGGACCCAGAAGTGGGGTTTACAGCTCCCTGGGGCTCCCATGTCTGGTCCTCTGCAGGGACAACCTTGGAATCTGCCTCCCTTACCAGGAGTCCTTACGGCGGCACCATTGCCAAGGTTGCTCCCCAGGCAGGAGCCCTCAGCCCTGGGACAGGGAGGCATCCCACCCTGCCCACCAAACAGAGCTGCTGCCTCCCATTTTTGCAGGGAGTGAGGGGCAAACTGCTGTTGTCCAAGGCAGTAGAAATATTCCTAGCGCGTCTTCTCCTCCTAAGCCTTGCCATCTCTCTAGGCTCTTCTTTGTCCAAGCACACTGGGAACAATTGGGGTTGCTCAGCCAGACCGCAGGCTGTTGCTCAGCAGAAGGAATGAATGCTCGGGCATAAGGAACCCATCTTCTGCCACAGCATGGGGAGGTGGCCACCAGAAACAGGGCCTGTGGCACAACAGCAAAGGCAGCAAACAATTCCTGGCCACCGGCACCAGTACCAGCCCCAAGAAGGCTGGTGGGAGCCCAAGCCCATCTGAGAAGTGGCAGACTGGGAGGGGATAGCTAGGATCTCCCAGACCCCACTGCAGGGCTGGGGGCTGCACAGCGGGCACAGAGCAGGGGCCTTGATGGCTGGTGCCATGGTCCCTGCGTGCACCCACATCACCAGCCCTGAGTGCATGCTCTGCTGGCAGATAAGGACAACCTGAATCTTGGGGACCAGAGAGGAGCCCCCCAGGCTGTGGGGCTGGGCTGGTCCCTTGCAGCACCCAGTGTCTGCAGGGCAGCCCCATCTGGGACCGACTGCAGCTCTTTCCCTTGCAGGCACAGGTTCATGCCCAACACCCAGCCCTGCCATGGCAAACCAACCCCATCCCAAGATCCTGGTCCAGCTGCCCCACTTCGTGACTCCCCAAGGGGCTACGGCCCGCACATGGTGGGGGGGAGCACCCCAACAGCCGCCCACCGAGGCGGCCCAGCTCCCATTTCCAGCTCCCTCATGGCACAGCTCCATTTTATGGGGCTGCTCTGTCCCAGGGGCATCTTGAGCAGCACAGCCACTAAAGAGGTTATCCCCGACTTCACCATGGAAAGTGGGGTTAACCCTTGTGCTGCTGACACATCTCGGTGCTGGGGAACAGCTTTGTCTGAAAGCGGCTCCTAAGGAATCCCAGCAGTGACCGACAGCTGCAAAGCACCAGGCCAGGAGCCCCTGTGCTGCAGCCTCCGTCCTCCCAGTGCATCCCAACATCCACACAGCAGCACTGGGCCCCGGGGCAGCACCAGCGCTTTGGCTTGGTGACCTCGGGCAGGCATCCTCCCCGGCAGACACCCCTGCCTGCTGTCCTGCATCTCTTGCGCTGGGGTTGGCGCAGGTTTGCTGGCTTGGGGCAGGGGCGGCCACGTTCAGCCCTTGCCAAAAGGCTTCAAGCACAACGTCCAGGACAAAGACGAGCAGAGTCTGAAGGGGAAACGCTGTGACTTGCAGAATAAAGACCCCCACAACTCGCAGCCCCACATCAGCTGTGCTCCACATCAGCAGCCGAGCCCAATTCCCTCCCTGAGCTTTGTTTCATGGTGGTGGCTGTGATGGTGAAAAAGGAGTGGGATGCTGCCAGCCTGCGGACAGGAGGTACCACCTGACTGAGGCTGCGGGGAGCACTGAGAGGCAACAGCTCGCGGCTCTGCTTGGAAGTAGGGGCGGGGGGGGGAGGGGGCTGCAAGCGATGCCCAGGGCCCTTCCCTTGCTGGGAACCTGCTTTGCACCAGGGCTGGGCTGCTCAGGCTTGGGGTGCCCCTGTGCCTTCACCCCACGGTTCTGGCAGGGTGGGTGCAGGTAGCACTCCCCAGGGAACCCCAGCTCCCTGTTCCCAGCTCAGCAGCCCCAACGGGGGGGGGCGGTTTGGGGTCCCCGGGCGGGGCCTCCCCGTTCCCTCCCACCTGCAGAGGCCTCACAAACTCACGGCACGGGTTTCCCCGCCCCCGCGGCGCGGGCGGAGCGGCAGAGGGCGCCACAGCACCGCGCTCCGCACCCGCTCCCTGCAGCCCCGCAGCCAGCCCGCCCCCGAGCAGCCCTCCCTCCCCGCAGTCAGCCGCCCCCGAGCAGCCCTCCCTGCAACCCTGCCTGCATCCCTCCCTCTCCGCATCCCTGCATCCAGCCCTCCCCCGGCATCCCGCCCTGCATCCTCCCCTCCCTCCCGCCCGCCCTCCAACCCCCTGGATCTCTCCCTGCCTCCATCCCCGGGGTCTCTCCCTGTATCCATCCCTCCCTCCGCCGGGACCACTCCCTGCATCCCTCCCTCCCCCATCCCCCTTCTCTCCCTCCATTGGCCGCCCCTCTTCCCTCCGAGCATTCCCCCCCCCCCCCCCCGCCCCAAACCGCCCCCACGCTCCGTCTCCCCTCCCTCCGTCCTCCCCTCCCCTGCCCCAATCTGCTCCCCCAACCATCCCTCCCTCACCCCAATCCGCCCGCCCCCACCCCCCGGGCCCCATCCCACCCCCGGCAGGCAGGACCCCCCTCCAGCCTGGTGGGATTTTCAGCTCCCGCTGCTGAGGAACTGGCTATGTGTGTACACACACACACACAAACAAACCGCACCACCCCACCCTCCGTGCGGGGCACGTGGGACGCTGGCGATGCCCCGAGGATGGCAGCGGGAGCGCGGGGTGAGGGACAATTCGCAGCCCCCTCGGAGCAAAGCAGGGTCCAGGCAGCCCCCCCGGGCCACGGCCCCGCTGCGTGGGCAGGGACACGGGCGCTGGAGCCAGAGCCCCTCTGGGCAGGGCTGCGGGCAGCAGTGCCAGAGCAGGCTGGAGCGAGGGGCAGCCCACTCCTTCTCCCCAGCTTTGCCGCCCGATCCGCCTCCCAGATGAGCCAGCGCTGAGCACACAATGCAGTTGTTGAATACAATTATGCTTTTTTTAGTACTTGTATGCACGGCATTTTTAAGGCTCTGCCTAGAAACCCACCTCACAGCCAGGAGCAGGGAGATGAGAGGGAAAGGCCATGCCAGCCCTGGACCCTGCGCTGGACTCAGAAGGTTGTGGGATGCGTGGCTGCAATCACAGCACCACCACCAAGGGCAGCTCGCTGGTGGCACGTCCATCCCTCACGGGCCATGAGCCCCTTGCTCCTTCCACCCCAGGAAGGAGAAAAAAGCACTCCTGGCTGGGGCAGGGAGAGCAGAGGCTGCAGCCAGCCCAGGGGCCGCTTCTGCTCGTCCTGGCACAATCTCCATCCCCGTGGTGCCAGCTCTGTCCCCCTCCCCTGTTCCCCCCCGCAGGGCTCTGCCTGTGCCCGCGAGGACATGTCCTGCCTTCTCCTCCACCATCTCGCTCTTGCTCCTGGCAGCGGAGCCGAGGTGCTGCCAGCTCCAGCTCCACCTGCACCGCACAGCGGGCCAAGGGGCAGGACCCGGCAACCGTATTTCCTTGGAGCACATCACGCTCCTGCCTTGCCGAGGGTGTTAGAAGCGGGTGGCTGTAATAATGGCGCTGTGAATAACTGCGGCTCACTCACCACAGCCTCATCCCACCGCGTGCTCCAGCTCTGCCTCCAGCTCCAGCCTCACCCCCTCCTGAAGCTATTTCATGGCATGACATCCCCTGGTTTCCAACCTACTTTATATCCTCCTGTCCCAGCCCAGGTGTCCACCATCCCCAACCCCTCCCACCCCAGGGCTCCCCCATTAACGCTTCTTCCTCCTGCACCTGGTTTGGTTTTTATTTATCACTCTCCCCCCAGCAGGGTTCCCATCAGCTGAGGGCACAGAAACCCCAAAGGGAGGATCTGCTGCCCTGTGACAGACAGCAGTGGCTCAGCACGGAGCAGCACAAAGGGCTTGCAGAGCTGTTGTTGCTGCTGATCCCTGTGCCGCTGCCCCAGAGCTGCCCAGAGCAGGGTCTGCTCTTGGAGCTGGTGTTTTCCAGATGAGCCTCCCAGGTGCCCTAAGAAGGACCAGGGCACAGTTCCCCACTGCCGTGATGGACCGGCGGGAGGGCACTGGGCCCTCCTCTCTCACCAAATCTGGCTGTGGCTGTGCCATCTGTTCGGCAGGCACAGCCTGTGTCACGCTGTGCTGCAGGAATGATGCCAACGTGCCCTGACCCCAGTGGGGCGCCCGCGCAGGAGCCAGGTTTTTAGTGTGGTGACCAGCATGATTTTCAGCCCTGGTGAAAAGACAAGGGCATGGATGCCAGTGGCTTCCCTGGCTTTGTAGATGAGCCCTGTGTGATGAGGCAGCGGGTGCTGCGGCTCTGGTGGAGGCTGCTCACCAGCCCAGCCATTGCCCAGGGAGGTGGGCACCCTGTTGGGTTCCTGGTGGCAACTGAAACACCAGTACATCCCAGCAAGGACACAGCGGTCGTCAGGCTGGAGCCAAGCTGGGAAGCCTCGTGCCGGGCTCCGTCCTGCTCTGCTTGCTCATGAGTGAAAGGATTTGTCAACGGGGAGCTGATGAGTCCCACGGGGCCGGCAGCTCGCCCACCTCCCACCTCCTCCTGCCTGGCAGGCAGCTGCCAGCTGGCACACGGCCATGGCGGGCACCGCGGAGCAGGCTGGCCCGGGCGGCTGAGTGTGCTGGGGGGTCTGCACCTCTGTCCCATCAGTCGCCCCAATGTGGGGGTCCTGGCAGCACACAGCTTCGCCCAGCAGTTCAGCAGTTGCTGACACTGTACGGTGTTTCTGCAAGATGCTCGGTGTAACCCGGGCTGCGCTTTGCACACAGAGCAGCCACATGTCACAAAGAGAGAATATTCTTTCACTGGGAGAACAAGAAGAGCCCTCTGATGGCTGCCTTGTCCCTTGTAAACACCAACTTTGAGAGCATCAGATTACAGCGGCGGCAGCAGCTCCCGGTGGAGATGGCAATCGAGAGGCACCGTGGGTGCTGCCAGGTAGCTGGGACCCCCGGGTCCGACCCGCTGAGGCCACAGCACCAGCTCCTGCACTGCTGGAGCCCGTGGGAGCAATGGTCCTGCTGCCACCCGACCCACACAGCACAGTGTACCAGCCCAGCGGGACCTGTCCTGCCTCCCACTCACAGCCCAGTTGTCCCCACATCCCGTGTGCAGGCACAGAGAAAAGACCATGTGGGCACAGGGCACCCGTGGCAGGGAACACACAGTAGCTCAGCTGTTGTAGGTGTGCGGCATAGAATCCTGGGATGGTTTGGGTTGGAAGGGACCTCAGTGCCACCCCCTGCCATGGGCAGGGACCCCTCCCACTGGATCAGGGGGCTCCAAGCCCCATCCAACCTGGCCTGGAACACCTCCAGGGATGGGGCAGCCACCACTGCTCTGGGCAACCTGGGCCAGGGCCTCCCCACCCTCACAGCAACACATTTCTCCCTAAGATCTGTCTCCCCTCTCTGGCTCGGTGACCCCCTTGGCGGGAGCCAGGACAGACCATGTCCCCGTGGGACAGGGTTGCTGCGCTGCTGCCGCGGTCCCTCCTGCTGTCTCGGGTCGGGGATGCGGTGTCCCCACAGCCCGGGGCTTCTCCCCAGAGCCGGGGCTCCGGTGCAGCCCCCCGCAGGCAGAGCCCGCAGAGCGGGGCCCCAGTACCACGCAGAAATGAAGGCAGCTGCTACGGCGGCCCCCCCGGGAGTTTCCCCCCTCAGCTCCGGCCCGAGGCTCCTCCAGCCTCACAGGGCGCGGGGGCACCGGCCCCAACCTCCTGCCCCGCAGCTGGGATCCGCCCGCCCCGTTATCCCGGGGCGCGGGGCTGCACCCGCCCCGTTATCCTGAGATGCCGGGATCTGCCCGCCCTATTATCCCAGGATGTGCCACGTTATCCCGGGATGTGCCCGCCCCGTTATCCCGGGATGCCATGATCTGCCACTCTCCTTATCCCGGGATGTGCCCGCCCCCTTATCCTGGGATCCGCCCCGTTATCCCGGGATGTGCCCCATTATCCCATACCGCCGGGATGCTGGGACGCGCCCGCCTCCTTATCCCGAGACGCCGGAATCCACCCGCCCCGTTATCCCGGGATATACCCCGTTATCCCGTTGTCCCGAGATGCTCCCGCCCCGTTATCCCGGGATGCTCGGCGGGGCCGGCGCTGCCCTCGCCGCGGCAGCTGGCGGGGCGGGCTCAGCTGCGGCCGGGGCTCAGCTGCGCCCCTCTCCGCTCCCGGCCCCCCCCTCGCTCCCCCGGGAGGGGCGGCAGCATCGCCTCCCCCCCTTCCCCCCCCCCCCGCCCTACCTGCCCGCCGCCCCTCCCGGCCCTCCCGGGGCCGCCGGCTGCCGCCCCGCCCGGGGCCGCCGCCTCCTCCTCCTCTGCCGGCAGCGGCGTGCACAGCCCCGGCTGATCCCACGGGAACAAAATCCACTCTGCGGCTTCCGAGAGCGGCTCCCGAGCGGGGCAGGGCGGGGGGAGCGGGGCAGCGGGGAGGTGCGGGACGTTATCCCGCAGCCCGCAGCCATAGCAACCGCGCTGGGCTGTCCCACGGAGCTGCAGCGCGATGAAGGCAGAGAGGGACGCGGGGGAAGAGCTGCGCTGGGCAATCTCCTCCGGGGCTGGCACAAACCAACAGCGACTGGAAGCCACTGGAGCCAATCCCCCGGCTCCCTTTGTAATGCTTTCTGACACAGATTCCCTCTCCATGGCTGACTTTGCAAGTTTGCCCAGCCTCTCCCCTCCTCGCACGGCTTCTTTCCATGCGGCTGAATTATACACGAGAGGAGGGACGTGCTGGAAATTCGAGTGAACAAATAAAAACGGGCAGGTTTGCGCAGGCGGCTGCAGCCCAGCTGCCGCCAGGACCCCCCCTGCGAGCGAAGAGGGACAGGACCTGGTCCCAGGTCAGCAGCATTAAATCCCGGGAATCTTGAAACTACCAAAAAAGAGGTTGGTTTTTTCCTGCGCAGAGCAGGGCTGTACCTGCAGCGAGCCCGCGGTGGGTGCTGGGACCACGGCCCCCCACGAGCAGTGGCTGCTGTCCCAGCACGCAGCCCCCTCGGGGACAGAAGGCGATGCATTCACTTCCCCTGAGAAATGTCTGGTTTAGGGCCAGTAAAAAATATGCAAATCTGGCAGGGCTGAGCCTCCCAGCCTCCCCCCATCTCTGCGGCTCAACGGGAGCGAGCACGGCCCTGGGCTGAAAGGCAGGGCTGAGGGAGCATGGGGGCGGCTGGGAAGGTTGTAGGCTGGGATTTGGGATGCCATGGAGCAGGACAGGGAAACGTGGGCATGCGGAGAAGGCTCCTGCTCCCCACAAGCCGGGTGGGTGGAGCGTGCTGTCACTTTTTGGTGCTGGGCAAGCCTGGCATCGGCTGTCGCAGAATTGCTGCCTGTGCTCCCATGAGTCAGTGACAGCGCTGCCACGTTTTCCTCCTACCAGGCAGCGTCCCATTGCGGGTCAGTCGTGCTCCGCACCGGGATGCTCCCGCGCACGCGGTGCTGCTTTGGCTCTGGAACCATGTGGGTGGGTGAATCTCCGGCAGCGACTCCCCAGGGAAGCCCCTCCGGAGCAAAGGGCTGCACAGGGATGAGGACACTGACCTGCAATTCAGGCGAGTGCAGAGCGCCCGTGGTCCCACGGGACACGGGCATGTTCCTGCGCCTGCATCCCACCTCCTCTGCCAGACAATGAAACACTGCCCTCCTTCCCAAGTCGCAGCAGAACAAATAAAGCAAGCGCCATATGGTGCCAAGACACGTTGGAAACCGGGCCAAGCCCAGGGAGATGGCAAACCTCCATCCCCGCACCAGCCCCCATCATGAGCTCGGGGCCAGGACTGTCCTTGGGGGAGCACCCGCTCCTCCTCCCCCCACAGCCACAGCCACAGCCACTGCCCCTCTGCCCCCGCTGCCGGCACAGCTCTGCATTTCAGCCGTGGCTTCACAGTGACTCGCTTGCCCTCCTCCCTGCCTCCAACCTTGGGGAGCTTGGAAACCAAACCTGTCCCCAAGAGCTCTTTTTTCTCTAAGGGCTGGGCTAGGGACACAACAGTCACCACTGGACCAGCACAGGGGCTCTGTCAGGAGTGAAGGCCCTGCACCCTGCCCATGGGACAGGGCACAGGGGACGTCCTCCTACCCTTCCCCTGAATCACACACAGGGGTAGAAGCCAGAGACAGCTTGTGCCCTAGGGCCTCTGCAACCCTGGGGCCGGAGGAGAAGCTTCCTCTCAGCCCCAGGTCACCATGGGTACAGGACCCTCCTGAGGGCAGGGAGTGGCATCATCTTTGTACCTGCAAAAGCGATCCTCACACCTGGATGTGCTCCCAAAGATATGCAGCAAATGAACGCCCTGTGTGTTTTCAGGCAAGGCACCTCCAAGCACAGGCACCTAGAAGTGAGATACCTCCAAAACGAACTGGGCATTCTGACAGCTTTCAGAGGTGCTGAGCACCTCCTGTTCCCCTGCAGCCCCTGAGCATCCAGTCCAGCCCAGGTGCCCGAAGTAGGGATTGGCCTGGGACAGCAGATCCCAGGACTTTCTCAGGGGCTGGATGTGATGGGCTCCTGGGGGGGGAGGGAGGGCTCCAGGAACCCCCAAACTCCAACAGACCTTTAGTGAGCAGATGCCAGTCCTGGCCGTGCCCTTTAAACAGCCAGCATGGTGCACACCTGCCCTGCCACCCCCATCTGCCCCATTCCCTCTGCCAGAGCCTCAAAGAGTGAAGTGCTTGGCTCTGCCCTCCAGGCTGGCTGAATCAAAATTAGGATCTCTCGAAGGTTTTGTAGCCATGGGGTTCAGCCCTGTCACTTGCTAAAGTGAGCGGCTCGTTTGCACCTGAGTCACCATGAGAATGAAGTAAGTTGTGCAAGCAAAGAGTTTATTGAATCATACACAATCATACACAAACGTAGGGAGGACAAGAATCAAACAAGACCGGGGAGCAGCCCACACCTCCCATCTCTGTGCCATCCTCCTCTCTGGTTTAAAGAAGCAGCTCTGCCCGAGGGAGAGTCCCAACACCCCAAGCCTGGTCCCTACCTGCCACCCGCCCCCAGCCTCGGCAATGCTCTGCACCGCCTGCTGCTCTGCAGGTGTGAAGTACTGTGTCAAACTCTCAGTTACTGCCAGTGTTACAGATAATGGGGAAGGTAAGGGGCAGCCCTGTCCCGCACACCTACCTGGACTTTTGCGAGGGAGTGTGGCCCCAGCACGCGTCCTGGCTGCGATGCAGTTTGGCGGCCGGCGGCTGCAGAGCTCTGCGCTCATCGTGATTCCAGCTCCACTCGGACTCCGAACCCCACCACGTGCTGATAACAGGAAAAAATGTACAATGGATGCATTGAGGTTCCTCGCAGGGCAGAAGGGGAACTTCTGTGTCATTTTTTTCCCTGTTAATTCAGAGGTGGGAGTTGCTGAAACAGGGACAACCCATAGGGCCAGATCTGGATTTTGAGCACCCTCAGGGCAGGGTTAAACGCCAGTAGGTGAAAGAACAGCCCAAGACTAACAAAGGGGATGTGGGTGTTGTGGGTAGACGTTGGTGGCACCGGTTGACTCGTAGCAGCAGAGGGTGGTGTGGCCACGAGGTACGGGGTCAGGGCATGCCGCATCCCTGGAGATGGGCACCGCAGGGAAAGCAGCTGCAAGGTGAGGCCGGAGATCCCAGGTGGATCTGGCAGTGGGCTCCAGTGAGGAGCTCACCCTGCAGAGCAGCCGCCCACCCTTCCCCAGCAGTGCCCATCCCCATGGATGTACCGGCCAGTCATGGCACTGGCACCATGGGCGCACACCCAGGAAGGTTCCCAGGCGCTGCAGGGGCGAAGCAGCGTGCACAGCTCGATCCAGCAATAACCGAGCTGCGGGCGGTGGCAGCATCCACAGGGAACAGAGGCAGCACCGCCGGCAACAGCCACGCTGCGGGCAGCAGCCTGCCCAGTGCGGAGAGGCCGAGAAAGCCCTGGGTCCGTGCTGTGACCCAGGACCTTGCAGCTTCCAAGGCCCTCAGCTGGCGTGGATGGCCCTGAAGGTGACAGCCTTTGCACCAGGATTTGCCGCACGCTGTGCCAGCCGGATCCTGCCCATCCGCAGGCAGACCTGGGGCCTGTGCCTGGCAGGAGGCACCGCAGGATTGGGCCCAGAGCAATCTGTTCAGAGGGAAGTGGGTGGTAAATTAATGGAAATGGGAGAACAACTCCCCTGTAGCTCCAAAGCAGGGCATTGTCAGCGAGCAGAGCTCTAACGAGCCACCGAGAAGGCTGGAGCCCTCTGTGCCATTTCATCGCTGCTGCTCTGCGTCGGATTTCCCAGGAGCCCTGCAGCCTCGGCCTCATTAATTATGCAAATGAAAAGGTGTTGCCAACCCGCCATCCCTAGGTAGGATCCCTGGGGCTGAAGTTGCCTCCGAAGGCGGCCGCTCCCCCTGCGTTTGGGCAGGGAGGGTCCGGGAGCACATCAGGCAGGATGGATGTTAGCAATAATTATCCAGTCATCCCCTTCAAGTGTACTGCAGCCATAGCAACAGACAGATGTTCTGTCCCAGCCAGAGTCCGCAGCGAGCTGGGGAGAGAAGCACAAAAATTAACCCATTCAGCCCCAGGGCAACACAGAATCCACTTTATTCTGGGACCACATCAGACTCCAGCATCCCTGAGAACATCCTGGGCCATCAGGCAACAACCCAACCCCTCATCTCCCACATAAAACCAACAGAAACTGCCCCAGCGCTCACTCGGCCACTGTGACATGAGAAGTTGGATGAATGAAGCAGCATCCTGGTGGCCTCGCTCTGCCGAGTGCCCCAGAGCCTCTCATCCCATTACAGGTAACAAGCCCTGCTCGTGCTCAGTGTCTCCCCTGGGCGAGGCAGCAGCTGAGGCTCCCCAACTCTGGTGGTAATGGGTCTTTGGAGACGTACGGCACCGGGGAACCTGCGCAGGGATGGCTACGAGCAGCACGCTCTCTGTGGTCAGCACGCACCCAGTGCCACAGCATGGACCACACTGGGCTCCCAGCTGGGCAGGGAAGGGGACGGATGAGACACTTGGACAAGCACCCACCACTATGTTAACCGTGGTGTCAAAGTGTTCAAAGTTTAGGAGGTGGGATACAGTCAGACCGAAAAATAGCTGATATATCATTATCCTGCATGAGTTTCCAGGATTCAGCCTGAGCACATTAAATCCCACACAAATATCATCACAAGGGCCCTTGTGCCCACCAGCACACCAAAAATTCAATCTCAGCTTCTCCCCAGGGGCCCTGATGAGCAGGCAGTGCTCCCCAGGCACAAGGTCCTTGCTGCCTCCTCCCTTCCCCATCAGCCAGAGATGCCTTGCAGCTGCACCACTTAAATGTATTGAGCTAAAGGCCAGACCCCCAGCTTTCAGTGCCCTTCGGAAAGGATGGGAGCTGCCCTTCTGTGCCAGCCATGCCCAGAGGTCCCACAGAGGCAGCAGGGATTCCTCAGAGCCCAGAGTAATCCCCTGACCTCAGAGCGGCCTAAGCAGGCCCACAGGAAAGCCCCATCCAGATGTTTGCAGCTGCAGATGCTGTTGGAGTGCACCCATGGCGAGGATTTCGAAGGAGTACAAGGGGATGGGTAGGATGCAGCTGGAGGGACGCGTTACACCTGGAGGGAAGGCAGGAACCCTCTCCTCTCCACTGGTGGAGCAAGACAATCCCCTGCCCTGCACACAAGCACAAGTGTGAGAGGTCACAGGAACACAGTTTCACTTCCCAAACTGTAAGGCTATTTTTGGTTCATAGGACTTCCCTTCTTGTCCCCTGCCACACAATGAGGACTCCAGCTCGTAGAGGGCATCCCGTCTCCTCCAGGCTCTCCTGCTGACAGCTTGTACTGCGTTAGCACAGACCATCCTGGAAATCTGTGCTCTCCCACTTGGGTTTTTATTTCTTTCTCCTGAAGGAAAAAAACAGAGAAGGGTAAATTTGCTGATCTTGAAACTGAGGGAGCCGTGGCATCATGTGCAGTCGCAGAGGATGTGGGCAGGTGCCATCAGACTTCCCCACGCAGCTCTGGAAATGGAGCTCAGCCCTGATCCGCAGCTCCCGGCTGTTCCCGGCCCAGCTCCCACACAGCCCTGGCAGCCGCTGGGTATTTTGGTCCTCGCCACAGCACTCAGGCTGCTGCACTCCCAGGGCTTCTCCCCCAGGCACATCCACCGGGCGTTCCCAGCCCTCTGGAACCACGCTGGAGACAGAATGAGAAGGTGGGAAAACTGTCTATGATTTCCACAACCCCCCATGCAGTTTGTACCTCCAGCTCCTCCGCCTGCACCAGCCCCGGGCGTCTCCTGAGCAAGGGCCACACCAAATAATGGTTTGGTGCTGCGAGACGGACAGAAATCCAATAGGCTCCAGGAGGAATTCCCGCTCTTTGCTGCCTGCCCTTAGCTGTTTGACTTATTATCTGACCTGGATCTAAATTAGGTTTTGATTAAAGTCAAGAATAATTCTACTCGGGAAAATCTCATTGTTTAGGGTCAGAGTTAGCAAAAACTACAGGAGAATCAAACCTGCCTTCTCCCTTTGGGCACAGAGGCCTCGGAGGGACCTCAGAGGTGCCCAGTGCCCCACACGAGAGGCAGCCGCTCCACATCACCTCATTCACATCCTGAACATGCTCCAATTTTGCAGCAAACAGGTTCTCTGCCCAGTTCTCCTCCGCAATTGCTCCTGTAGAGACCAACAGCTCTGTTGCTTGGTGAGCATCTCCCCGGTTCAATGTGGATTTGTACACAGTCCATTCATCCCACGGTGCCGTCACTCAGCCCGTGTCCCTCCCTGGTGTTTGTCTCCTGACTGGCCACAAATGCACCTCCTCTCAGCACCGTTTTGCTGGGATCAGCACTGAGGCACCATGATTAGACACTCTCCTCTCTCCTGAGCAACCCGTGAAACTCTGCACCAAGTGGCTGGTGAAATTCTCTCACTATGGCTCACCAGAACGCGACCCGGAGCTTTAACAACGCTGTCTCCCTGGACAACTTCTGATTGTCCCCCTCTCTCTTGACTACACCCCATTGGTGGATCACAGCTCTCCCATTGGTGGATCATGGCTCCTATATTGATGGATCACAGCTCTTCCACTGGTGGATCACAGCTGTACCACTGATGGATCACGGCTCTCCCGCTGATGGATCCCTTTGCACTGCTCAGTACCGCTCTACAAACACTGACAGGTTTGGTTCCCCCGCTCCCACCCCTCTGCCTGCCTCTGTTATCCCACCCAGTGGCACTCAGGATGTTTGGTAAATGGTTCCAGTTTGGGTTCTATTGAAGTGTGAATCCGGATGGTGACCAGCAAGGTGGGGACACTGCAGGGCACTGGCCAGCATGGTGTCTTCTCCAGCAGGGATCTCTGGAGCACTTGCTGCTGGCTCACTGGGCACCACTTTTTATGGGGTATTTGGCTTCCCTCACTTCCAGCTGATAAATTGCATTTAAAACAGCTTCAAGAAGAAGGGGACTTCCCAGTTATCGCTTCCCAGTTACCACTTTAAATGTAGCTGGGGGAGTCCAGGGTGCCAGCTGGAAAGTGTCCACCAGTGCCACCCCCCACCAGCAGGGAGCCGCTGTCAGGTGGATTGGAGAGTCCCTGGCACTGTTCTGGCTCTGCCAAAGCCCTGCCCCGCTGAGGCTCTGGCAGGAGGAGCAGGAGCTCGGAGCAGGGGCTTGGAGCAGGCGCTGAGGGCTTGCTCTGCTCATGGTTGGGTTGGCCCCACCAGCAAGGGTTGGCTGCTGTCGCTGTGGGAATGTGGCCGAGGTGAACCCACCTCTGCTGTCCCTGCCCTGATCAGCATCAGAGGCTTCAAAGGAAGGGTGAGCGCTACTGAAAAAAAATCTTACACGGAGAAGTGATGTCTGGTTTATTTGTTGGATGTTACTGAGAACGAATGTTATTTATATGGTATAAACAGCAATGGACCCAGAGTTATCAGGTGTTCATCTATGAAGAACCTGGACAGACACCCTGCACTGAACACAACCCAGCACCTCTGCCATCCAGTTTAAGGCCCAAGGCCACCAAACACTTCCATTTTTTTATCCCCTATCTTTAACGACAAGAGTGGCCTCAATATCAGGAGCTGGAGCCCCTCCCTTACGAGGACAGGCTGAGAGAGCTGGGGTTGATCAGCCTGGAAAAGAGAAGGCTGCAGGGAGACCTTAGAGCAGCCTCCAGTACTGAAAGGGGCTCCAGGAAAGCTGGGGAGGGGCTCTGGATCAGGGAGTGCAGGGACAGGATGAGGGAGAATGGTTTTAAGCTGAAAGAGGGGAGACTGAGATGAGATTTTAGGAAGAAATGTTTTGCTGTGAGGGTGGGGAGGCCCTGGCCCAGGTTGCCCAGAGCAGTGGTGGCTGCCCCATCCCTGGAGGTGTTCCAGGCCAGGTTGGATGGGGCTTGGAGCCCCCTGACCCAGTGGGAGGCGTCCCTGTCCATGGCAGGGGGGTTGGAACTGGATGGGCTTTGAGGTCCCTTCCAACCCAGCCCATTCCATGATCACACATTATCACCTGGCACGTCATGAGATTGCTCGTGCAGTGGAAGTTCAACCCTTGTTGAATCTGTGCTGGTCTGGGACCCGAACACTCTGCCCCTCTGAGCAGTCTTCCCAAAATCCTCATTCAGAGGACAACAGTTCTTCTTTGTTTGTCTGGCCTTGCCCTCCCAAACAGGAAAACTCCTGACCGAGCTCTCCGCTGACCCTCTGCATTGCCCAAACCTCTTTAAAAGCAAGACTGGGCAGGTTCAGCTCCTGACTTCAGAGCGCAGACACAAGATTCAGCCGCAGCTGTTGATGAACCAAGCCAGGTGGAAGACAGGTGAGAGGTCTGGTCAAAGAAAAGGCTTGCAGGACATCACTCACCACATCCAGAGGACCAGGAAGCAGAGACACCAAGCCCAGTGGGTGCTGTACCCCAGTGAAGGCTTTTCCCTGGAAATACTGCAGATTCCAGCAGTTTTCCACAGAGGCAGTCGCTGCCAGAGAGAAGTCGCCTCCATCACCGTGCCTACTGGTGGCTCATCCCATGCCAAGCACACGTTCACCCAAACAAACTGCTGTCTGCGAGCAGGCTCGAGGAGTCTGTGACCAACCGGTGACAAGTGGCCCCTCACTCCCCCCTGAGCCCTCCTTGCCAGTTCTTTCCCCTTTTCTGGGACCGGCTCAGGTCCTTCAGCCGGAGCCAGTCTGCAAAGCGCCGTTCACACCAAGGAGGGCTGCCTAGAAATCAAGAAAAAGTAACAACTTATCTCTCTGCTTTGATGGAGACAGTGTTTGATGGCCACCAAAATTCAGCAGTGACAAAACCCAGACTGGTGCTGTTCATCTGAAAATACATGGAACCTGTTCCATGGATGTGCAAACTCCACCATACCCCCTCTGGCGTGGCTTACCCATGGCCCAGCTCCTGCAGCACTCAATTCCCACCCAGGGATCTGTCGGATGAGCACAGTGCAGCCGGAATGGGATGAGGGGCAGTGAGGAAAACTGCCCTTTGACCAGTGAAGTGCCCTCACCTTTCCCGTGTCTCCAGCCCTGGGCGTGCAAGCACTGCGGGCACCTGTGTGCTGCCTGGCTCCACCACCACCGCGCCCTGCTCCTCCTGCACCCACCTCAGACAACTCCCCGACACATCAGGTTCCTCTTCCAGGTTCCCAACAGGCTCCTGGCTTCTGCTTCTACATCCTCACACTGGCCGTACTGCTGCTGACAGCACAGCCAGCCCTTGGTGCACACCGCTGCCAAGCCCCCAGCTGGCATGGAGAAGGCACATGGCATTGCCAGGTGGGCATGGAGCACACGTGGCACTGATGGGCAGACCAGGAGCATATGTGTGGCACCACGGACAGACCAGGACCACATGTGTGGCACTGCCAAGTGGGCATGGAGCACACACGTGGCTCTGGTGGACAGACCTGGACCACAAGTGTGGCATTGAGATGGGAGCACATGTGTGGCACTGATGGACCAGGAGCACATGTGTGGCATTGATGGACAGACCAGGCAATGCCAGCTGGGTATGGAACACACGCATGGCACTGACAGACAAACTGAGGGCACACATGGCACTCACAGACAGGGAGCATGTGTGGCACCCGTGGGCAGCCTGAGACCATACCCATGGCACTGCTGGGTCAGCATGGACACATACATGGCATCAAGGGACAGACTGGGACAACTTGCATAGGAGCAATGGACAGACTGGGAGCACACGCATGGCACTGCTGGACAAACCAGCAGCACACATGGCACTGATGGACAGGGGGCACACATGGCACTGCTGGGTGGGCACTGGGTACACACGGCACTGATAGACAGACTGGGATCACATCCGTGGCACCTATGGACGCACCAGGAGCACACGCGTGACAGCCAAGCACGCACCGAGCCCGGCAGCCGCCTGGGACCCCATCCCACGCCCCAGGTCCCGCAGTGCCCGCCCCCACCGGACCCCTCGGAGGGCGCATCCTGCCCCCCTCCCTGCAGCTGGGGCTCAGCCCCTCGGCGGCCCGGACAGCCCTGCTCCCATCCTCCACCGGGATGAGGATGCTCTCCCGGTTCCACCACGGGATGAGGATGCTCTCCCGGTTCCTCCCCATGGACCAGGGAGGGGGCGGCTGCGGGGGGAGCGCACCGGGACCACGCTCCGCCCTTTGTCTCCCTCTCCAACGGCTGCGGGATCGCTTTGCCCGGGACCCCCCCCCCCCCCCCCCGCCCCCCAGGTCCATCTCCATCCTTCCAAGGCGGAACGGACCCCGGCGGCTCCTCCCCGGCTCTGCGGCGGCTCGGCAGGTGCCCGCCCCGTCCCGCCGCACACGTGCACCCGCCGCCCTTTGTCTGGGACCACCGACCCACCCTCCCCGGTTTGGTCGCGCCCCCCCCCCCCCCTCACCGGGCCGGTGAGAGGGGAGGGAGGGCGGGGGCGGGGGGGGCCGCGATCAAACCCCGCGAGCGCATCCCTCACTGCGTGAACCAGTGGGCGCGGGGGGGTACCCTTTGGGGAGGGGGGAGGCTGGTAGCCCAAGGGTAGTGAATGGGGAGGGGGGGGTCCGTTAGCGTCGCAGCCGCTCTAACAGGTGGGATCCCGCTGAGAGGAGGAGGAGGAGGAGGATGGGGCGGAGGGGGGGGGGGGGAGGGATGGGAGGAGGGAGGGAGGGAGGGGGGGCCGAGCCGGAGCCGCCTGTGATCCTGTGACAGGAGCGGCTGCTGCTGCTGCTGCCGGTGCCTCCCTCCGCTGTCCGGTGCGGCCCCCCATCCCTTTCTCCATCATCCCCCCCCGACCCCCCTTCATCCTTTTCCCATCCCTTTCCATCCTTTCCCACCCCATCCCATCCCCGTCCCAGGCTGTTCCAGCATCCCCGGCTGCTCCGGGACGGGGAGGGGGGGGCGAGAGGAAAAAAGCGGCTGCCGTTACCGCTGCCTCCATCAACGCCGTTACCGGCACCGGGCGATGCCGAAGCCGCCGCTGCTGCTCCGGGGGAGCCGCCCCGGGGATACCGAGCTGGGGCGGCAGTTCCGGGACTGGTGCCTGCGCACCTACGGGGATTCGGCTAAAACCAAGACGGTGACCCGGAGCAAGTACCAGCGCATCGCCGAGGTGCTGCAGGGGGGGGGCGGCTCCGGCTCCTCCGGCTCCTCAGGGGGGGAGAAAGGCAAGTTCCAGTTCTGGGTGCGCTCCAAGGGCTTCCGCCTGGGAAACGGCACCAGGGAGGCGACGAAGATGGGTCAAGTGGTGGTTTATGTGCCGGTGAAAACGGGAACGGTTAGTGCGCTCCGTGCCTTCCCCCCCCCCTCCTCCCCCACCGCGGGATGGGGGGCTGTGTGTGTGTGTGTCTGTCTGCCTGCCTGCCTCTGTCTGTCTGTCCTCCCCTGTGTGTGATGGGGGTGTGGGAGGGGAGGGTGTGGGCACCCCCGGGTCGTCCGTGTCCCCCCCCCATCCCCTGTCCCGTCAGCACCGGGCGGCCCAGCCCCGCCGCCGGGAGCGCGCATGCCCCGTGCGGGGCCGCTCCCGCAGCCCCCGCCGCTCCCGGGGCTCCCGCAGCCCCCGGGGCATCCGCAGCCTCCGGCCCCACTGCGATGCGGAGGGTGGGGAGAGGCGCCCGCACAGACCCTCGCACCGCCCCCCCTTTCCCGACCCCGTCCCAGCCCGTGCGGCCGCCGTTACCGGGGAGCTTGGGGGGGGGGGGTGGCAGTGATGCCCCGTGCCCGCCCCGTGCCCCGGCCCCTGCGGGGAGTCGGGGTGACGACGACCCCCCTGTCGCCCCCCCACCTCCCTCCGCCCCAGTCCCCGGTCCCCATCAGCCCCCATCTCCGCTCTCCCCGGTTCCCATCCCCGTCCTATCCGGTGCGGTCGCCGTTCCCGGGCGCTACCGGCGATGGGGGGCCGGCGGTGCCCTTCCCGTGCACCTGCCCCCGCGGCGGGGTGGGCTGTGCCGACCCCCCCCATCTCCCCGGTTTCCGTCCCAGCTGGTGCAGCTGCCGTTACCGGGCGCTACCGGCGATGGGGGGGGGGGGCAGGTATGGCGGCGGTGCCCCGTGCCCGCCCCATGCCCCGGCCCCTGCGGGGGAGGGGGGAACACGACGACCCTGCCGCCCTCCACCCAATCTCCACCCCCCCGCCCCATCCTCCCGGTCACCGTCCCATCCGGTGCGGTTGCCGTTCCCAGGCGCTACTGGCGGGGAGGGCGGGGGAGTCGGTGATGCCCCGTGATGGCCCATGCCAGCCCCGGGCCCTTACCCCCGTGGGAAGGAGGGGGGTCGTGCCGCCTCCCGCCATCCCCCATCTCCCCGGTCCCCAGTCCCTTCCTCCCACCCCCATCTCCCCCATCCCCGTCCCAGCCCGTGCGGCCGCCGTTCCCGTGGCGGGGGTAGGGGGGATGGCGGTGTCCCGTGCCCGCCTCGTGCACCTGCCCCCGCGAGGGGGACGCCGTGCCGCCCCCCCCGCCGTACTCCCCTCGCCATCTCCCCGGTTTTCGTCCCATCCGGTGCGGCCGCCGTTCCCGGGCGCTGCCAGCGGTGGCGGGGGGGGTGGGTGTCGGTGATGCCCCGTGCTCGCCCCGTGCACCTGCCTCCGCGGGAGGGGGGGCGAACCGTGCCGCCCCCCGCCCCATCTCCTCGGTCCCCATCTTCCCCCTATCTCCGCCCTCCCCGCTCCCTATCCCCGTCCCATCCGGTGCGGCCGCCGTTCCCGGGCGCTACTGGCGGGGGAGGGGGAGTATGGCGGTGTCCCGTGCACCTGCCCCGCGGGGGGGACACACCCCGCCCCTCCAGCCCGCACCCCCCCCCGCCCCGATCACGTTCGCTCCGCGTTTCCCACCCTCCCCCCGGCCGGGGCTGCAGTCAAGGGCAGGGAGCGGCGAGGAGGGGGCGCCGGCCCCCCAGTGCCCCCCCCGCCCCCGCGCCCCGCCCTGCCCCGCGTCCCGGTGCCTGGGGGGCGGGGGGGGGCAGCGCGGAGCCCCGGCCAGGGCAGCCCTCCCGCCCCATCCCACCCGCCGTCCCGGGAGCCCCCCCTGCCGCAGCCTCATTGTTCGCATCCCCGGGGCGCCCCGGCTCCCCTCCCCCTCGCCCCCCCCTCCCCCCCCCCCGCCCCGGGGCTGCCCCGCTCTCCCCCCTCCCACCCACACCCCCCCCCCCCCCGCCCCATTGTTCCCGTCCCGAGCGCGCAGGGAAACGCGCAACTTCAGCGCAGGGTGCGCCGGGAGCTGCCCCGGGATGCGGAGAGCGGCGGGGGGAGCCGCACACACCGGATCCGGGCCAGCGGGCACAGAAGGGCTCCGGGAGGGGTTTTTATCCCCCCCTCCCCCCGTCCCCCCCTGTCCCCTCCTCTCCCCACTGCTGCTGCTGCTGCTGCTGCCGCTGCTCTGAAGGGTGCAGTGTTTTCTGTGCACACAGACTCCAGCATTGATGTGGCTGGAGGATGCTTCCATTGAGGGCAGCCCATCTGTGGCAAATGCTTCTAAACGCACTATTTACCTCCCATCTGGTCTGCCTTATTATTGGGGGGAGGGGGAAGGGTCATTATTTCTCCCTCTCCCTCCCTGGTGCTCAGAGACGCCTTTCTTTCTCCCCTCTCTGCCCCCCTCCCCCCATGCCATGCCCCCCAAAAAATTCTTTGCCGTTTATTTTATTTTATTTTGTTGTTGAGAGCTCTTCCCAGCCTGTCCTCGCCCGCTGTCCCCCACCCCGAAAGTCCCCACTGAGGGCGGGTTGGGAGCGGTACCCCCTTGCACAGCTCCCACGCTTCCCGCGGGTCTCTCTCCATCCAGCCTCTCTATCCCAGATCTTCCAAATGCTGCAGAGTCATGGTACCCCGAGAGGCCCAGCCAGGCTCCTCGACCCCGCCGTTTGCCAGACGCCCCCTCCCCTTTGTCCGGGAGGGCATCCCGAGGGTCAGCAGCCCAGCCAGGCTGGCCAGCTCGCGGATTCCCAAAGGGCTTCTGCACAGATGAAGTTTCAGGAGGAGCCTGTCCAGGCCCCGCATCTTCCCTGGCAGAGTCGCTGCAGGCTACGGGCAGGAGATGCACCCAGGCTCCTAAGCCAGCAAACACAAAGCAGCCGTGCCCAGGGGGGACAGCTGGGTTTTCCGAGGGGCAATGCTGCTTATTTCCCAGAGCCCGCCCGGATGGCAGGGCTGAGAGCACTGGGAGCACTGGGAGTGTTTTTATAGAGCCACTGGCTGTAGGGAAAACCAGTCATTGCACTCCCCAAAGCCCTCCAGCACAGGGTCTGTAGATGTTGTTGCCTCCTGGTCGCCCCATCCCGCCCCCCACCCCACTATGCCCCTCTTTGCTGGGAGTCTCAGGGAAGGTTTCACAGGGATGCAGTCACGGCATTTTGGTTTTGCCTAAAGTGGCTCTTGAATGCAGAGATAATTTGACAGGGATTTTCTTCAGCCTCTGGTAATTCCATGCTCTCCTCATCCTGGGTGCTTTGGGCTGGGTTTGGGGTGTATTTAATGTCTCTCATGCTTTTAGCCAAATAATTCATGAAGCTGTTATGAGCCTTTTGCTTGGTGGCAAAGCGTATATTCTAGTTTGTTGCCTGTTCAGCCGCTTTTCCCAAATACTCTGGAGCGGTATTTCGCTTGCTGTCTCGTGGCTGTGCTCCTCAGCAACCTGATCGCACGAGTCCTGGCCGCTCAGCCTTCCCTGGGCCCATCTGCCAGTGAAGCGCGGTGCTCAGGACGTCCCATGGCTGCACACACGGTGCAGCGGGGCTGCGCGCGGGGCTGTGTCTGCAGGGCACTCCAGGAAATCTGAGGTACCGGGAGGGAAGGTGAGAAGAGAGGTGGTAGAGAGCCCTTAGAGAGCAGCAGTGGGGATAAGATCTTCCCTTCCCCTGACAGGGCTGGGGCCACTTCTCCTCTGAAACAAAAATAATCCCGAATGCAAAAAAATAATTGCCCCTCCAGCAACAGCCGGGTAGAGCTGTTCCTTTTGGCTTACACATCCTGAGCTGGTTTCTGTATTTTCTGCACATCTGTAGCGAAAACATAATTACCCTGTGGTTATTATTTTCCCTCCCGAGTAACTTTCCCTTGCCCTCCTCCAGGCCTCTCATCAGAACGGCCCTAATCAGATTTGGGTGGCTTGCGAGCTGGGACTGCGCGCTGAGAAGGGGGCATCTGCCTTGGGTGGTGGTCAGAGCAGATGGTGGTCTTCTCAAAGAATGCACTGGGAATAGGAACAGCAGTGCGGACGGATGTCTGGCACAGAGGCTGTTCAGATTTCTTTTTCCCAGATGAACGTCCCAAAGATGCTGGACATTTAACACATGCAATTAAAAAGCCCCTCCGCAGATAAATACAGGAGGTTGAGCAGTGTAGGACGTTGTTGTCTGGCAGCCTCTGTTCATGTAGGGGCTGGATGCTGCATCCTTCAGGTCAGGGAATTAGGAAGAAACGCGTTGAGAGTGTACAGAAGAGGAGGGCATCTTTGTGTGCTACCGCAGCACAGACAATGGATGCAGCCCAAAGTGCCCAGACCTGTCCTTCCTCCAGGCGTCTAACGGGCACTACGGTGTAAAACACCTCGTTACTGCGGCCTGGACCGAACTGGCACTGGATGCCCAGTGCTCTCCCTTCTCCCCAGAATTAGTAACAACTGTGGGAGGATTTGTTCGTGACAAGGTGCTAAGATGCAGTTCATTATAATCTCGTGTCCCTCTTGTCCTAAGCATTTAGCGTCATTTAGACAGTCTTCTCCATAGAACAGAGAGTGAGATGGAGACAGGGCTGGGGAAGCAGGGAGTGCTTTGGTGGGAGCCGGCGATGTGGCCTGTGGAGCAGCAGGCTGGGCAGGGTTGGCCACAGTCCTGGGTCCGGGTGTTTGTGGTGCTGCACTCTCTCTACATCGATGCTGTACTTGGCCGTGCATGGTGGGAGCTTGTCACAACTCTGGAGCAGCAGTAAAGCCTCACAGGACAGATTCATCCTGGCAGCCCGTGGTGCAGGCGGGGGGACTGCGGGATGAGGCAGGGACAGCCTGGCGTCGGAGCGGCCCCTGGGGACAGTGCCGGGGTTCAGGGACCAGGTGGGCTGGGCAGTGCTGCCTATACTGGATTGTGCTTTCTGTTTCTGCCTGTGCCCTGCAGAGCTGACTGCAGGCTTGGGGGTTCTTGTGGGAAAGGCTGAGGATGCTGCTGTGTGGGTACCGTTCGCTTCTGCAGGCTCCCCCAGAGCCAGGCAAGCAAAACCATCTCACAGTTGTGCCTTGGGAAACGCATCCGGGCAAAGCAGGCACGGTGGGGTTGGGCTCCTGGTTGGACTGGATGATCTTAGAGGTCTTTTCCAACCTTAATGATGTCACGATTCTGTGAAAGGTGCTGTGGTGGGGAGAGTGCTGTGAAAAGAACCGGAGAGACCAAAAACCAAACTGGATGGGGGCCATTCACCAGCAGCAGGAGAGCATCACACGGGACTCCAGATAAATCACTCAATGCAGCCAATCCCTAAATGCGTTTTTGCTCTGGAGACAACGAGTGTTGTGATGTGAAAGCTGCCATGCCTGGCCTTGGGATAGCACAGCACAGTGGCAGAGCGCTTGAGCTGAGAAGCCAGGCATGCTGGAAAGATGCTGCTCCAGCAGCTCATAGAGGCTACATTTTTCCTGGTACAAGTACCCTTCAATGCCCATATTCAGTGCCCCCAAAAAGCTGCACGTCTGTAACCTCTAAGAACATTAGTCAGCAGAAGGTTTTCACACTGTGAAGAATCACTTAGACGTGCTGTGGACTTCAAGTGATAAAAAAAAAAATCCAGCCCATTCAGAAGAGCCTGAGACAGAGCAAATGGGCCTGAGGGTGTTATCTGAGAAATTGTCTATTACTTCTATAGCACAAGCCTTGCTTACAGCATGCAGCGCCTTCACCTGCTGCGGAACAGCCTATCCTGAGTACGCAGGGCAGCCCTGTTTTTTCCAAGGAGCTGAACTGGTGGCAGGTTTACATTTGAATGTGCACTTGGGAGGCTGGCTTGGTGCTGGCGTGGTGCTGGCCTGAATGCGTGCTCCCATCCCACCCAGCCTAGTGAAAATCTCCTGCATCAACACTGCTCCCAGATTCAGCTCCAAATTTGCACATCAGGAGCAGTTTTTACCTCTGAGGCTGCTTGTAGGGTCACAGCAGCGATGCTCAGTCCTCTGGGCTGGAGAGCTGGCTTCAGCTCACCAGCCAGCAGCAAAAGCTCCAGCACCTTTGCAAGGTGAATTTAAAGAGCGCTGACGACCTGCACTTATGCAGCCTGGCAGGGAATGGCAGGGAAACTGCAGAGCATCGATGCAGTGACCGTTCCCCCAGCCGGCATGGATGCTCTGCCTTCCCAAAAGCTCCTCTGTATCACCGTGACAGAGGGATGCATATTCATAGCTCTTTTTTTAGTGCAAATTAGCAATTACCTTCCCCTGATCTTCTCTGAGTTGTGCCCACCCTGAAGCGTTGCATCAGGATGGGCCAAAGCCACCTCTGAGTTCTGGTGTCGGGTTTAATTTGCTGACTGCAGCGAGGGCAGGTACCTGTTGGCCAATGTCGTCGTTTTTGTTGGGATGCTGCTGACCTCCACTTTTACAGTTGGTGCCAGAGTAGTGATTTATTTGAGGAGAAATAGCTGCAGACTGTTTGTGTGCATATATGGGGTGGGCGGTCAGAGCAGAGGGTTGGTGCGACAGCTTCTGCCCTGCATGTCTGAGATCAAGGCAGCAGTCACTGACGGTGACGCAGAGGCTGGTTGTGTCTCACCAGCGTGGCACAGGGCCTTCCAGGCAATGACAGTCAGGAAATCAAGGTGCTGTGTGAATGGTTTCTCTCTGTCCTTGCTGTGTGTTGGCTCAGCAGCCCAGGAGGATGTGTGTCCCTTCCGACCCACTGGCAGAGGCAATTCTGGTGGCTTAGATGGACCCGAGCCTTGCCAAGAGGGAGGGAGTGTTGTGGGGGAGATGAGGTAATTCAACCTCTGTAGCTCAGAGTCTGGGCTTTCCGCTTGCCAGATGCAGTGATGGGTCTGTGTTATGGGAGTCTGGGCTGGGGAATTCATATGGACTCATCAGGGAACCCCTCCAAAAGAGGAGAATAATGTTTGGGACCCCTGGCTTGCATCTGAAGGGGCAATCTCAAAGCAAACCACAAGTCATGCACTGATCCACAGTGCCGAGACAGCCAAATCCATCTGGGTTTGATGCTGCAAGGTCTGTCCACGCTGGTGCCTAGTTATCCATGGGGAGTTCCAGTTTGCAGTCTCACAGCCTTGAGCCGGGCAGCCAGCCCAGGGGAGCTCATTCCTTGGGGACACTGTTGGGTTTGACATTCCCACCCGTGGCTTGGATGCTGGTTGTGCGGCTCGCCGAGCTGGGACCAGGCACCTCAGTGGGGCTGGGAGGAGGCCTGCCCGCTCCCACTCACCTGCTCCGGGCGCTGGGATCCAGCAGAAAGCCCTTGAGCTGGTGACAAAGGTCTGGATGTGGGCTGGAAAGTACAGTCCTGTCTCTTAGCAACTGGTTCCTACCTCTGAGCTCTCGGAGCCGTGTGTGGGACAGAGAGCATCAGTCACGCTTCTGCTGCAGCAGCACCGCACCGAGGAGGGGATGGGGGATCAGGCTGGCTCCAGCCACCGCCAAGATGCTTAAAGAAGCTCAGGCATTTCTAACACAAGCAGTCATCTGTGAGTCCTAATCAAAGCTTCAGTTTAATTGCTTTCCTCGTGCCCTTCTCTGCACGGCAAGCACAGCACGGATTGGCTGCGGCGGAGGCTGCCTGCCAGCCACCTCGAGAGGCTGCCCCGGCTTTTTTGGTCACAGGGGTGGGGACAGGGAGGGAGGAGAAGGAGGGAGGACACGGCCCATGTATTTCTAGAAAAATTACATGTCATAGGGTCCTTCCCTGAACTGCTCTGCACTGGGAATCCCCCGTCCCTCTTATGGACATTTGCATCGCTATTTTCTCTCTCAGTGCTCAGTTCTGCTGTTTCACCCTTGTGTTTCCTCCTCCTAACCAGGAGCAGCTCCTCTCTGGTGAGAATCTCTCAGAGGCTTCCTTGCCAGGCACTGTTTCATAAACATTTTCACGAATCCTTTGCTTTGTCCTCATAATTAACAATCCAATTGGCCCCCGATGGAGCCTTCACCTCTCCTGTGAAGATCCTGCTTGCACAGATTATAACCTGTCAGCTGCCAATTTATTCCTCACGCAGAGGGCAGGTTATATTAATTGTCTGGCTTCCCTGCCCCGTTTGCATTGCCTTCCCTTTCCTCTCTGCTCCCAGTAGCATCCCTTTTTGGAGACACAGCCTTGCAGAAAAGCAGGGGCACCCAGCTGGGAGGCTGCTCTGTGTGTCCGACCTGTGGAGGTGGGGCGTTTGGACCAGATGTGATGGGATGCTGTTGGATTAGGAGCGGGGTCTCTGTGGATGGGTTACCATGGCAGAGTGTTAAAGACCGTGCTTGACTTCCTCCCCACCCTTAGTCTCAGTGAAGAGCTCAAAAACCTCCCCTCCGTCATCCCAGGTTAATGGGGAATCCTTCCTGGGTGCAATTCACAAGTGAGAGCTTGGATTTTGGAAGAACTGGGATCTGCCTAGTGTGATGATGATGGGAACAGGCCAGGATACAGAGGGGGTTTGCCTGAATGCAGGGAGAGACCTAACAGATTCCCATCAGCACCAATCCCACTGCCCTGACCCTCCACCTCTGCAGCCCAGGGTAAATGTGAGCACCTGCTCTCGCCACAGGTCCTGCCATGTGTTCTGCTGGCTTCTCGTGTTGGGAAAGCGGGAGATGGCGTCCAACGTGACTGTCATGGATCGGCACCAGACACATTTATGGCGCAGTGCTCTGGAACCCAACGCGCTCACAGGGAGCAGCAGCACGCCGTGTGATGGTGCCGGGGTGTGGAGCACCAGGTGATCAGCATTTGCAGGCTCTGGTGCCAGGGATGCGCTGTGCTACTGTGGCACGGCTCAAGCCCTGCAGTGGGCTTACCTTGCTAGAAGGCTACGTTTTGGGAGGGGATGCAGGCGTTTTACCCACCTTGAACAGCTGCTGAGCTGCCAGCATCTTCCTAGAGGCACATCTTGCTGTTCCTGCGGGAGTCTCCCACCGTGGCCCACATACTCTGCATTGCCAGGGAACAGCGAGCTGGCACTGAGATGTGTGGCATCCTGGGCTCAGCCTCAGTCTGCCTTGACCTTGATTTGCTGTAGCATCATTTGTAACTTGTTTTACATAATTTTGCTTGCCACTGGTGAGCTGAGCAGCGGCTGCTGCTCTGTGCCTCCTCCTCCTCGGTTTCATTTTGACATCACCGTGTCCTCGCTATAGGTACGATGATGTCGCATGGCTGCCCTGACACTGCCAGCTCAGTTCCCGGGAAGAGAGGGGTCACCTTGCTGTGACAGGTAACCTTGTCACTCGTTACAGCACCTTGTCACCCTCCAATGTGAAGGATTTTGCCTTGGTGAGGTCTTTATTTGATTGGTGCCTCAGTGCTGTGGAGATTCCTCACAGCTATGAGTGACCTCAGGGAAGAGGCAGCTCCAAATATGCTCAGAGTTTGTTTGACAGGGGTATATTTTCAGTATTTTTCAGATTTCTTTCAGGATACTATGGACTATAAACAATCTTCCATTTCTAAATGCTATCTACCACTTTCCCCCCTTTCCCCAACCCTGCAGTGTGCCCCCCAAGTCACCAAACCTAAGATCCTGATGACAATGAGCAATTGCTACTGTCATTATAGATTTATTAAAAAACCCCAGCATTCTTGTTTTATCTCCACCTATTTAAAAATAGGAAAAACTACTGCAACATTATAATAATTCCCAAAGATTAATGTCCATGATACCTTCCCCATTAGTGAGCCAGTGCAATGCCTCCCCCGCAGAGGTCCCAGTTCGCTGCAGAGCTGAGCAGTGCAATGGTCCCCAGTTGCTGGGTGGGAGACCACAACCCCAGGGGAGCGATTTCCCAGGCAGGTCAGTCGGGTGCTCTGCTCACGAGGTCGCAGTGGCCTTTCTCACCCAACCCAAGAGGAACTGTGCTCTGGCAGCAGCTTAAGCTGCTTCGCAGCACCCCATATTTTGTCACTTTTGAAAGCGCCTGCGCGCCTGCCCTGTCACCCTGCACACAGGCAGCACAGCGCAGGCAGCACAGTGCAAACAGGGCGCAGTGCAAACAGGACACAGTGCAGACAGGGCAGTGCTGGCAGGGCAGCACCGGCTCCCCTTTCGCTCCTGGCAGGCAGGAGCAGGGTCATGTTTATTGGGGAGCACTGCACATTCCTCTGTGTGCCAGATCCAGCTGCTCCTCCGGCTTCCCCTGTCGGCATGCAGCCCGCTGCTCGCAGGGAGGCAGCTCTGCTCTCCTGCGCAGTGCAAAATGTCCTCTGCCTCCTGGGCACAGCAGCCATCCGAGCAAGGCTGGGAAGAGCAGGCATCCAAGCAACCCCCTGAGCAGGCATCCGAGCAAGTCTCTCTGCCTGCCAGACTTCTCCTCCCTCCTCCGGGCAGCCCAGGATGGAAGGCAGCCCCGTTCCCCAGGGGAGCAGCCGTGCACCAGACCTTGCGCCCACCCATGGCCCCACAGCACTGGCGGGCGACGCACCCCATGCAAAGCCCGCAGCCCACCTGGGCCCTCTCTGCAGCTGGAGGCAGGGCTGCCATTTCCAGGCCATCCCTCCCGGGTGCCGTGTTTTCATCCCCAGGCCCGGGAGCTGAGGCCAGAGCAAAGGCCTAGATCCATCTCGACAGCTCGGCTGCAGCTGCTGGAAGAGCAGCTGTCCCTCACCGAAACACACACCTTGGCTTTGTTTGCCATCTAAAAATAATGTGCCCGCTTCCCCCACGAGGAATTATTTACTGTGCAAAAAGAAAAAAGTGTTGTGTACATTTCTGAGAAAGAAACAATGCGAATGCACCCGCACAGGCTGGGGGCCGTGGGCTCGCTGCTGCGCCAGCTCCTGGCCTGAGTCAACGGGAAGCTTTGGGAAGATGACTCGTGCTTTGTGCTGTGGTTTCCCCTGGAGAAATGAACCCTCCTGGGCTGGAGCAGAGCTCAGCTGATCCGCAGAGCTGGGGCTGTTTCACTGCAGGGAGGAGGACCCGAGCTGTAAGTGCAGGATGGGGCTTCGTGTTTGCTTGGTGGTTCGTGCAAAATGACATAAATGCTTAGCACAGAGAAACAGCAGTGACATTTCAGCAACCACTTTTCCCTCATTTTCCAACCAGAAATTATCAGAAAAATTTCCCAGCAAAGTATTTCCACGAGAAAAAAGAGCAGAATCTGTGAGGGCATTTCCCGTGTTCTTCTGATGGATTCTTTTTATTATGAGCAGCACAGCTGATATTGTCCTCAGTCCAGCATCTCCCAGGTGCCAATTTCTAAGGCACACACTGCCCGTGGCATGAGGGACAAGAGGAAGAGGGAAGTTCGAGGAATCTAGCTCTTCTTTCTCCTCGCAGCATTAGCAGAGGGAGCCTGCTGTGGTTTAACATATCCCCCGCAAAAGCTGCTTTCATCCTACACCTAAATACCATGAGGAGTGAACTTCCTAAAGCCCTGGAGAAGTCTAAATATAGAAGCCAATCAAGGGCTGGCTTCCCAGAGATGAGAAGTACCAAGAAGAGTTTCTTGATCAAAAGTTGTAAGAGTCCATATTGAAATACAGCGCCTGTTTTGGTGCTGAAGCCTGCGCAGGAGTAATTGCAGAGGTGGGCTGTGCTCCGCACTCACCACTCTGTCTGCCAGTGGTATCCGCAGCGCCACACGCAGGAGGCAGCCAGGGAGGAGTGGGCTGCCCAGGGAGGTGGGCTCGAGGCAGCAGCTTGGAAGCACCTGACGGGGCAGTCTCTGCCAGCACAGCAGGATTTCATTCCTTGCTGTATCATAGAATCATAGAATGGTTTGGATTGGAAGGGACCTTAAAGATCATCCAGTCCCACCCCTTCCATGGGCAGGGACACCTCCCACTGGATCAGGGGACTCAAAGTCCCATCCAACCTGGCCTTGAGCACCTCCAGGGATGGGGCAGCCACGACTTCTCTGGGCAACCGGAGCCTCCCCACCCTCATCATGAAGAATTTCTTACTACTGCCTAATCTAAATCTTCCCTCTTCCAATTAAAGCTGTTCCCCCTCATCCTATCACTCCAGGCCCTTGGAAAAAGTCCATCCCCAGCTTTCTTGAAGGCCCACTTTCAGTACTGGGAGCTGCTCTAAGGTCTCCTGGAGCCTTCTCTTCTCCAGGCTGAACAACCCCAACTCTCCCAGCCTGGCCTCGTAGCGTGTTGCAGTTTCTGTCCAACTGCTTTTTCCTGTACCCATCCTCTATCTGTTAGAGCTGATAACTATTTTCTGAAGAACAGAAATTTCCTTAGAACAGAACAGTGTAGGAAATTAGAAAGGCTCCTTAAAGAGAGCAGCAAAATGCCTCAGATAAAACACAGCCCCAAGCTTGCTAATCTCCAAACAGGTACGTGACGGCACTGCTGCGCACGCAGGGAACCACCAAAGGCTTGCAGTCAGGGCGAGGCACGGGCAGTTGCTGCAGAGGTAGTGCTGTGGGCGTGGGCTGGGAGCCCGTGGTACCAGCGTGGGGTGGCTCACTCCAACGCAGGATCGGGGAACCCTCATCCTGACCCAGCTGTGGAATGGCAGCCGTGCCCCGCTGCCAGTGGGGAGCAAGGATGCAGGCAGAGTGAGCGACGCTGCCTCTCTGCTGCCTGCAAGGGAGGTGACCTTAAGGGGCAGCTCGATGCTGCTGGCCCTAAACCTCAGCTGGGTGTCCCAGGGATGAGGTTGGCGGTGAGCGTTCCAAACAGCAGCGGGAAATTGGAGTTTAATGTGCAGAGAGCCTCAGTGCTGGGGGGAGATGCTGTGGCGGTGAGATACAGAGACGAGCGCTTTCATGTGGGGAGTGCGAGCAGCGGTGAGGGCAGAGGGGCTGCTCCCGGCCAGAGAACAGAGCGCAGCCATTATCAGGCAGGGCTGTGCCTGCAGGAAGCGGCTTTTGACTCACAGGAAGCTGAATTCGGCTGCTATCGGCCCCGCGCGAAGGCCAGGGCAGCATTTTATCTGTGCTGAACACAGCAGATGGGGAAGCAGTTGGCATTCCCATCCCGCTCCTGCTCCAGCCAGCCCCTGCCTCATGGCCCTCCCATGTATCCCCTGTCTGGAAAGGGATGCTTCCCTGTGGAGCAGCAAAACCTGTGCCCCAGGAGAGCTGCCACCCCTCTGGAGAAGGCAGAGGTGGCCCCTGCCAGCCTGTGGTGGGGCAGAGCCAGGACCCTGTGGGCTGCTGAGCCCAGCCCGGGTGGGTACCAGGTCCTCCAGCAGTGCCCCCTCCCTAGATGAGGGTGAAGAGGAGCTGGGAGCACACAGGCTCCAGAGAGCTGGCTCCTGGGCTTGCAGTTGAGATGAAACCCTCCCAGTTTCTCCCAAAGCAGGGTCTGAAGCAGGGAAGGGCTTGCAGGGACAGGGAGCTCTTTGCAGCTTGTCCCCTGGGCTCTGCGGAGCTGCCCGGGGCTGGGGGTCTGGTTTCGCAGGGGCTCGGGGTGGAGGTCACCACAGGGCAGCACCATGGGGATGTGGTGACAGCTGCCATCCTCAGGGTGAGGAGAACCATTAGCAGGGCGGTTGGCACTGCAGGTGAGCTGCGAATCCCTCCGGTGGTGCCAGTTTCCACTGACAAGCCAGGCAGCTGAGGAATGGCTGCAGGGGCTGTGGAGACCCAGCGGGGGGCACGGGCTGGGGGCACGGGCTGGGGGCACGGGCTGGGGTCACAGGCGGGGGGCACAGGCGGGGGGCACAGGCTGCCATGGGTGCAGGGCCGTGTCAGGGCAGTGTCCGGGCTGAGAGGAGCAGTAGGAGCACAGAAAGGGGGGAGCAGGGCTCAGGGGAAGCAGGGCCTGCCCGCACTCCCTCCCCTCTCTCGGTCCCTTCGTGCCGGGATGCGGAGCGGGCGGCCCCAGCCCGGCCCGGGGGAGCGGATTTACCGGTTGCCATGGTTACCCCGCTACCTGCGGGCGGGCCTCAGCCCGGGCCGGGCGGGGCGGGGGAGGAGGGGGGCGGTCCCGGTCCCTCCCTCCATCCCCTCCGTCCACAACAGGGCGGGGGTTGAGCTGGGGGGGCACAGGGGGGCGACTGAGGGGGCACAGGGGGGTGAATGAGGCGGGAGCGCGCAGTAGCGACCGGCTACAAACAGAGCCTCCTGCCCGGGAGTGGGGGGTGCGATGGGCAGTGGGGTGGGAGAGCAAGATGTGGGAGAATGGGAGAGCGGGAGGTGCAGGAGAGCGAGGGGGGTGCCCTGGGCAGCAGCATGGGAGACTGGGAACGCAGGAGAGCAGGAGGGGTGGGATGGTGGGAGAGCAGGAGGTGCAGGAGAATGGGAGAGAGGGGTGAGTGGGAGAGCAGGAGGTGGGAGAGAGTGGGAGATGGAGATACAGGAAAGTGGGAGAGCAGGAGGTGCAGGTGAGCAGAAAAGTTGAGAGTAGGTGGTGCAGGAGAGTGGGATCTGTGTGAGAGCGGGAAGGGCAGGAGAGCAGATGAGTGGGAGAGCGGGAGGGATGGAGGCAGCAGGGCCATGGGAGAGGCTGGAGGGGTGGCTGGAGGGCAGGGACACCTGGGCCTCCAGGGGCTGTGAGGTGTGAGGAGGAGGCAGGCAAAGAAATGTGGCACTAGAGAAGATGGGGAGAACAAAGGGCATCGGGGAGGGAAAACCGTGATGGATAACCTGAGCAATACTTGGTGTAGAAGAAGGAACCAGAGGGGTGCGGGTCCTCTGAGATGGACTCTATAGTGCAGGTGTCCTCTTAAATCCTGGGTCAACACTTGGTTCTATTGCCAGGTACAATGCTCTGTAATCCTTTATACAGCTTCTTATAGCCAGTGGCTTTGGTGCTGCCTGCATCTCACCTGCTTCTCAGAGATGAACAATCATCACAGGAAGAGAAGTCACTAGGCTACTGAGGAGATGGAGAGCCATGAGGAATGAGGGGAGGGCTGGTGCACGGAATGGGATGTCAAGGAGACAGCTCCAGCCCCCGGCGTCCAGCTGGGGTGGAGAAGAAGGCAGAGCTGGGTGAGCAGAGGAGCTGTCGCAATGCCCAGACCCTGAGGTTACCTGAGCTGCGTTGATTCTGAAACTGAGGAGGAAATAGGGATGCGCTGGTGGTGCAGGGAGGAGGGTATTAGTTGGGATGATCCTGGAAATGGTGATCTGTGTACCGGGTTGGCTACTGCCTTAACTTTGAGGGGTTTGCTTGTAGAATCTGACTGTGCTTTTCTCCTGGTGCATTCTCCTTTGTCCTGTGTCTGTAATTATCCTCATTTCAACCCTGCTTGGAGGATTATTGGTCAGTAGGAAGCCTCCTAATACGTGCTGCTCCTTGGCAGGGGGATACCCATGCCCTCGATTAAAGTGAAACTCTACGAAGGGTGACAGAGGAAATTAGATCTATGTTCCTCAGACACAGTCCCTGGGGCGAAGTTTCCCGACCCCCACCACGGCGGCACTGCCACCCTGCCCCTTGTGTTCGTTCTCAATATTGTCTTTGTTGCAGCCACCTCTATATAGAGTTCAGGGCTCCGCGGGGAAGGCAGAGGCAGTTTGTGTTGCAAAATCCTTGTGTCTGTGTCCTGGGTGGGCACACCGACCCGTCCCACTGCTGCCTGTGCCAGTACAGCAGCCTTTGTCCCAAACTGGGGTGAGGAGGCAACTTTGATAGCGCTTTACTTTAAGACCAAGATGCAGGATAGTCTTTGGCAGAAGGCAGTGCCTCTAAATGATTGATTTTCAGGAGTCCCTTGACTGGTGGCTTAAGAACAGCATTTATTCAATCCATAGACCGTGTTAGATACACGGAGCCCAGCCACTGATAACAAGAAATCAAGGCCGGGAGACTGGGTGTTCCCTTTGCCTGCAGCCCCCTGCCAGCCTCTGCCTGCACTCGCAGAGGCGGGCGGGCACCTGAGAAAGGCAGGTTGTGGGTTGCTGGGATGTGTGGGTTGCTGCTCCCTGGCCCAGTGGGTACCACTGCATCCGTGTGTGCCTTTTTGGGAGGCAGGCAGGCCTCCGGGGGACATGGGGTGTGTGTATTTATATATGGATGTACATATTACATATACATACAGCTAGCTATGCAATACTGGCATTTTATCAAGGAAGAAGCTGAGTGCCCGCCCTCCCAAAGCCTGGCCCTTTCTCGGTCCTCCCAGCCATTTGAGCAGCCCCCGCCTGCCTCCCATCAGCGCTCTCTGCTCTGGTGCTTTGTGCCCACGCCGTTAGCAGCTGCTGGGGCCCAAAGGCTGCTTCCCCTTCCCGCAGCACTCCCTGCCAGCGCGAGCTGACACCGTTGGTGCCAGTCGGCTCGGAGGAGCACTGCTCCCCACACTTCCCACTCCCACCAGTCTGTCACCACTGCCGTGTGGCAGAATTACTGCCTCCTGCTCTCCAGCACATCCTAACACACAAAGAGCTGTGCTGCTGCTGCCAGCGCTCAGCTGCTCTGCGTATGCGAGAGAGGGAGGGTGCCTTGGAAAGGTCAGTGCAGGGAAGGAGGGCGATGCTGTCTCCTTCCTTTAGGGGCTGTATCCTGGCATCACAGTGAAACCTTCTCCTGCTGGCTGATCCGTGTCCACGGAGACTGCAGTGAGCGAGGGTGCTCCACATTGTGGGGCTTCCTACAGTGGTTTAGTATCACATACAGGTCCAGAGAGCTTCCTCTGTCTGTTCCCTGCTTAGCAAAATCATCCCAAATTATGAAAATTGAATATCTTGATTGGTTGTGACTCCACTCTGGACTCTACCCTTGGTTTTGTTCCTGGCCCAGTTTCACTGGCAGCTTCAGCAGCACAGCAGCATCAGCCACCACTGCCCTGGCTTCAGCAGGATCCTCCCTGGAGCACTGTCTAATTTATCCCCCGCATCCCCCGTGCCCAAGGCAGCCCGAGGCTGCAGTGCTGCCACTCTGTCCCCTCCGACCGCGTTAGCCCCGGGCCAATCTCGTCACCCCTGTCACCCACCACTGACACTAACTCCTCTTGCCTGTGCTGTTGTAGGGGGCAGATGGACTGTCGGAGCCCGAGGGCATCTCCCTGAAACGCGTGGCTGTGGTGGAAGATTTCTTTGACATCATATACTCGATGCATGTTGAGAGCTCATCGGAGCCGGGCAAAGCACCCAAACATGCTGGGCAGAAGAAAACCTACCGAGCGGTGAGAGTCCCACTGGGCGTGCCCCGGGCAGCAAGGGCATGGGAGAGAAGGGGCAGAGGGAGCGGGGATGGGAAGGCAGGCAGAGGCAGGGCTGCTGGCGGAGGGCAGAGGCGAAGCAGGGTCCTGTTTGCCTGTGCAGGGAGGCATAAGAAAGGAGCTGTTTAAAGGCAGAGCAGCTGTGCTCAGGAGACGGGAAACCGGGCCACAGCGGCAGCACAAGGGTACGGCTGCTTGGAGAGGAAAAGACCAAGTGAGTCATACAAAACCAACTGTACATATCTGGGGGGAAACAAAGGGAGAGAGAAATGCTCAGTATTACTGATGGGCAAGGGGATGTTTGCCCAGTCCCCTGCCCACTCTGCTCCCTGCCATCTGCCTCCCTGTCACCCTCGGCCAGCAGGAAATGTCTCATGTGGGCCTTGAAGGGTGAGAGCAGCCAGGAAGGGGACTGAAGCACGGCCGGAGCCCACCCCCCTCTTCCCTGGCCGAGTGGATGCTCTCACCAGCCCATCCTGGGTTTCCTCTGCCATAAAATGGAGGCAGGCACCAAGCTAAGGCTTGTCAGGTGCTCCACGGATGCTGAGAACCAGCTCTATCCATCCTGAAACCACTCTAGTTAGGTCAGGAATAATTTAGCTTGAAGTGTGCTTCTCCAGGGAGCTTGCTGTTTCTCCTGACTCTGCACAGCCCTCCGATGCAAACATTTGGGCTCTCCTTTCAGAAGAAGAGCCAAATTCACTGTCCAGAACCGAGCTACTCTCTTGAATCCCACAGCCCTAAGGACCAGGTCACTTGGAGACAGAAGTGGCTGGCTGGCAGCTTGTGTCTCTGGTGTATACATCATTCTGGAGAGGTCTGTGCAGGCTGCCCTGCTCTCTGCAATGATGCCTGAGATTACGCAGGTCCTGGCCCAGGTTGCCCAGCAGCCTGGGGGTGCTCAAGGCCAGGTTGGATGGGGCTTGGAGCCCCCTGACCCAGTGGGAGGTGTCCCTGCCTGTGGCATGGGGTGGCAGTGGATGATCTTTTAGGTCCCTTCCAACCCAAACCATCCCATGATTCTGTGATTTCCCCAGCAGAGCACTCCGACCCTCCTGTAATTCCCTCAATCCGGCTCTCTGGAGGACTAATCTGTGCCAAGCGCAGCCCCGGGGGAGCAGGCTGGATCAGTCTGTTTTCCCAGGCCGGCTCGCAGCAGTCAGAGAGCGCTTCACGCTCCACCCCGTCTCCCTCTGGAGCTGAGCTCATCACATCGGCCGCCCGTAGCCCCCGCTGACCTGGCCGGGCGGCCTGGCCGCGCTCCTGCCCTGCTCGCTGCAGCGCCTTTGCTGCCGGCGCTGGAAGGTGAAATGCTGCGTCGCAGCCCCCGTGCCGAGGCTCGGGCACACAAAGGGATGCTGCTGGGCAGCCAGCTCGGGAGGCTGCCATGTCCCCAGCCGTTCCTCTCCTTCTCCCTTTCCCCACCGTTTCTGATTAGAGGCACTGGAGGGTTTGCCCTTGTCCGTGACCTCCGGAGGGAGGCAATCAGAAAGGGAGTTTGGATGGGAGATAACTCATCAAGGAAGCTGTCTGCTCTGCAGAGCATCAAATCAGCTGAGAAATAACAACTGTATCACTAAAATTAGCTGAACATTTGCAGCGGAGACTGTGGGCTTGCTGGAGCAAAAGAGGCCGGGAAGCTGGGTTCAGCCCTGCAGGCAGCGCGGCGGGACGGTTCCCAGCCTGCGCCACAACGCCACGTTCCCACCAGCCATTGCCAGGCCCCTAATCCAGCGTTTCTGCAGGATTCCCGAGTGCCTGCGCGTTGATAAATATCGCAGAGGCAGAGGCTGAGCTGGGCACCACTCAGTCCCAGCAGGGCTCGATGGGGCTGTAGCTGAACAGAAGGAGGATCCCATGAGGCCCAGGCACGGCATCCTCCATTTGGGCGGCTGGGGCAAGGTCCCTGCCTGAACTTTCCACCCATCTGGTGTGAGCGTGGTGTAAAACCTCGGGCTCTGCTGCCGCTCAGTGGAGATGGATGACTCTCCCTCCCACTGCCGTGCTGGGTCACCAGGCTGCTGGGGCCAGGGGCCAGGAAACCCCTGCCCTGTGCCCCATCGCGCTGCTACTCAAACACTGGTTTATTCCAAGCTCAAGCATCTGTAGGACAGAAAGGTGCTGGGAATTTAAGTATTTTTAATTTTCATTAACAAGATAAGGTGGGAGGGTGCTGCCCCTGGCGAGAGGAGAGGGATCAGGACATCCTGGCTTGGCCCCGTCACCAGCCGTGGCTCCCGAGGTGTCTGATTGCAGCCCTGCTTCCCATTATGAGCCCCACTTCTGCCGGGCTCTCGGCCCTGAGGACTGGCACAAACAATTGAATTTCTGTCTGCTTTATGACCCCACTTGTCAGGGCCGTGACCCCTGCTGGGGTCGTGGCCCCTGGTTTGGGAACCACCAGGCTGGGACAAGGCACTCAGACCAAACAGGATGGGTGATTAACTGGAGGAGCCAACCCCAAAGTGAGAGGTGGGCTCTCACCACCTAATGCCTTCCAATTAAGACCAGATGTCTTCCTGGAAGATGTTTTAGGCAAACCACAGGCTACTGGGCTGCAGGAGGATCTGGGTGAAGTTCCTTGACTTGTGCTGCGCAGAAGGTCAGGCTCCATGATTTGATGGTCTCTTATGGCCTTAAAGAAATCTACATTAAAATTGCCTCATTCCTGCTCCAAGTAACCTCGTCTTGATCTTTAGAAATGCTGTAAAATTGCTGCTGGCAGGGATTAATTGGAATAACGGGACTCTGAGATGGCCAGCCACCTTCTGTGGGGGCTTAGGGCTGGATATAATGTTTAACTTCAGGCATCCAAGTTTTAAATATTTATCCTTAGCTTTTCCTCATCTGCAAAATACAAATACCCCCCAAAGGTCCAGGAGGCTTCATTCATTGCTGTTTGTGAGAATGTTTGCAATTCCCTAGATGAAATATGTCACAGAAGTGCAAAGTATTATTAACAGTAATTGATTGTCATTGTGGGGAAAAGTGACCTGCCCTTACCAAAGATTAATGGATTCTTCAGGTTACTGGTGTGATGGTAATTAACAATGCAAACAGAGCTGACGAGACCTCGCTTTCCCATTTGATTCATACACGTTCACAGCTTCGCTCTTTCCAGACTTGGAGGGGGAAAGGAAAGGGGTTCCTGGAAGGAGTTGCTATGCAGGGAGTTGAATGGGGTGTTCGTTTGTGTCCCAGTGCCTTCCTGACACACCGATTACCCAATCCCAGGAGCAGACTGAAGGGAACAGTGCGTTGCTGTGAGTTGCTGGCATTCTGGGCCAGGCTGAGCAGGCAAGGTGGGAGGGTGCCCGTGGTCTCATCCTGGCACTCTGTTCGGCATTCTCCCTCACCCAGGACATACAGCCATCTCGTTGTTTTCCCAGATTGCGGAGACCTATGCTTTTCTTCCAAGAGAAGCTGTGACCAGGTTCTTGATGAGCTGCACCGAGTGCCAGAAGAGGATGCATTTCAACTCCAACGGACTGGAGCCCAAAGGTAAAGGCGACTGGATTCTGCCAGCAGAGCTGACACAGCATTCCATATCAGCAGGGCATCCCTGATAGCTGGCAGGACACTGCCCCATTGATGCGATACCTCTCAGCCTAATGGTTTTCCTAACTGGTGTAATTTTTCATGCACTTTTATAGCCAAGCTCAAAGAATTGGTTCAATCTGTTTTGTCCATCACTGTTTTCTGCTTAGAGAGTGGAAGCAGTCCAGCTTTCTTTCTGAGCTTCCCCAGCCCAGCCATGCAAAATGAGGGTCAAAAATACTGCAGATAGGTCTGCAATCAACTCATAAGCATGGTGGTATGTGGGTGGCAATTTCAGTTTCTGAAGAAACACAACCCAAAGTTTTCCTTTAAAGTATGAATTTTGCAATGAAAGACACTGAATAGGGTCTGAATATTGGGAGTTTCTGATAAAGAACTAATTTGCAGTAATTCATAGATATGCATGTCATTATCCTATTTTTGATAACGGGAGGTGTTTTGGTAATCAAAGTTACATTATGCGTACAGCCAGTTAGCGTGGCCGTCGTGGTTGGCTCATTAAGGTGCTTCTGTAAATGGAACCAACCTGCAGCTCCTATGTCTAAAAGACATAATCGGTGCCTTCTCCCCAAGTAAGGGGTTAAAGTTGGTGTTTGTGGTTTTTTTCTGACTTACAAACTTGCTTCATGATCAAATGCAAAACATCAAACTGACTCAGAGAGGTTTTACTCAACAAAATTGCTGCTTTAAAAAAACATAAGCAAAGTGCAGGGAGTTCCTCAGTTGCAGAACTACTAAGGCAAATGGGCTCCTTTGGCAGCTCTTATCAAGCAGAGAAGCAGAATTAAATGAACAAAGGACCCAACGATAACATTTCTAGTATTAAATACTCATTTCCGCCTGTTTGCTGCTAGGAGCAGAGCTACAGGACAGCCCAGAGGTTCTGTTTAAGTGGATTAGGTGTGCCAGCATCCAGCACTAGACTGGGATGCTCAGTACTTGGTATATTTTTTAGGAACTCGCCCAAATAATCCTGCGTGACATTTATTAGCCTGAGCTCCATTGCCATGGCACTTCCCACTCTGCCAGCTCAGGGCCCGATCCCTCTTTGCAATTAGGTCAAGAGAAGTTTTGGCCTTTGGCCTTGCTGGGAGCAAACCTGACCTTTACTCTGATTGCACCGCATCCATCACCAGTGACATTCCAAGCACTGCAGCTGCAGCAGTCGGCTCAGTGGATGGGAGGGACCATGGGATGAGTCAGGCTAACAGGGATGTTGTCACCTGTTGGCTTGACCCAAGTCAGGACCCTTTCCTAAACGCCTGCACTAGCTGGCTGTCCCAGAGCTCAAGACCCCTTTTCAGGAAGCAGCGATGAAAGGAGTCATTATTCCTGCAGGAGCTCCCTCCTGCCCACCCACCATCCCCACTCATCCCCCAGTGACAGGGCACCCATCCCAGCTCAGGGAACTCCAGGTGCTGAGTGTCCTTCCCAGAGCAGTCCTGGTGTGGGAACCTTGATCCAGGCTGAGAGCTGCCTGTCCTCAGCAAATTTGTAATATCAATTAATTCACAAAGCTTCCCCCTCAACAGTTCTCTTAAAAATAAATCAAAGAGGAAAACAAAGGATCCAGCAGGTAAAAGGTCCTGCTTCTTGCCCAGCAGGACTGGAAGGACAGAAGAGCCTTTCTACTCTGAACAGCACCTAAATAGTGACTAAGTAGCTGTGAAAATGCACAGAGCAGATTAGATAAGGCAACTTTTACTGGGGGAGAGGGTCTGTTTTCACTTATACATATTCAGGAATTCATCAGGAGCAAATCACCTAAAAAACCCACTGGAGTCATAGAAAAATCAACTCAGCATATGCACGTGCACACACACACTCAAGGCAGTACAGGTAAAGTTAACTCAGAAAGATGAAAAAATTAGAGTAATTTCCATCTCTTCCTACTTCTCTTGTCTGCTAAATAAATTACAACAGATCTGTGAACACAAAAATCCCTAATTAAACGTGTCTGACATAAAGCCCTGCAGGACACCCACGTAATTCATAAAAGCGAATTGTCTCATTCATAGGAAACTTTGAACATCGCTGGACTTCACTGTGGTCTCCCTACACTGGTATTGAATTAGGATCAATTCCAGTGGAGTTATACAAGGGTGAAATTAGCATCGAAACCATTTTGCTTTGAACCATTCTGCCTGTTCCATCTGTGTGTCCAGCACATGGGGCATGTGATATAGCAAAGTTCTTGAAAGATGAGCTAAAGGATTGTGGTACCCTCTCTTGTGATGTGGGATGCAGGATTGTTCCCAAGGAGTCCCCCAGGCCTTTCAAAACAAAGGTTTTCTTCTTTTTCAGTTAGCCTAAAAAAAGAAAAAAGGATTTGGTTTCTTAGCTCAAGCTCTTATCTTTCGCAGTTGTCCAAATTCACAGTAAATTTGTGGCTGCTACTGGGATTATTCCGGATTTACATCAGGATGGCTTCAGGCAGAATCTGAGCACCAAAGATCATCCACCTCTCTCTCCCTCCCCATGTGAGGATGCTGAGCCCCAATGGTTTCTGCAGCCCCGGACTCTGAGGTGGGGGAGGGCAGGAGAGCATCATCCACAGAGGTCAGAAACGCTCACCTCATCGACCTGGCTTCAAGGAAAGAGCAGCTTTTCCTTTCTTACTCTTAGCAAATGCTTTCATGGACTCTTCTTACAGACTCAGGTTCCACCAACCCCAGCCAGCCCGAGCAGGCAGCAGATTTTGTTCCTGGGAGCTGTTTCCCATTCTGCAGCAGAACCAGACTGCAAGAAGCACCCCTTGCACTGGGATTTTAGCATCTTGTCATCGTAAGAGAATAACTTTGTGCAGAAGAATCATGGGTTCTTTGGGGTATTTAATATAGAGAGGCATAGAAGTGCTCTTAATTAATCTATAGGTTGAAGCATGACAGAGACCAGTGATGCACAGCCATGAGAAAAGAAGGGAGGAATTCATTTACAAGGTTCCTAAAAGCTTTGTGCCTTCGTATTGGAGCAAGCTGACAGCCTGAGCAGCTCTGGCCACGCTTTCGTGTGTTCACAGGCAGGAACGCTTTAGCTGCCCAGGCATGAGTTCCATGGACCTGGAAGAGAATCTTTGTGTTTCTGCAGACCCTGCGTAGGCTCTTGATACAGAAGATTTGTGAAACCTATGTGGTGTTTGAGTCAGTTACAGACAGTTTTGGGTGTTGTCATTCCTTAACCAGACACGATAGAGCTGGTGTTTCCAGAGGGGTGAAGTATCTTCAGGTCCGCTGATTTTGCTGGGATTTGTTGGTATTCAGCATTTCTGGAGAGCAAGACCATTAGCTTTGGGTTAATGGGTTTTCTGAGGTGCTGTAAAACATTTTGTGCAGGCTTTTTTTCAAGGGGCTGTGTCAGAGGTGCTTGGGAAACCAGTGATCCCAGAAAATGCAATCCAGCAGGGGGATTCAGCAGCAGGAATGGAAACCTCCCACCATCGGTTCACCTTCAGCTCCTGAAAATCCTCCTTCCCCATCCCTTGCTGCTTAAGCTCACACATCCCTTCAGAGCACGCTGGAGGCTGGATTAATTCTCCACACTTGCATCTGCCTGTACTGAGGGCAGAGATTTGTTCCTCTTAGCCAGGAGCCCTTCCCGTGGAAGCAGCAACTTTCCTCTTGAACAAACCCTTGAAGAAGCCCATAAATTTGGGATTAGAACAGGTAATTCCAGCAGCCTTCATGTCCTACCTGGAGGGTTTGTGATCTCCACAGGGATGACGGCAGAGCTGACAAATCTTTGAGTATTCAGAAACATCATTGAGATTGTGCTTTGTAGGGACTCTCCTGTCTGGCAAGACAAAACAACCTGCAGGAGGGGGCTGAATCCGGGGCAATCTCTGGAGCAACACATGGTGCAGCCAGAGGAATCAACAGGAACAATTTAAATTATAGATTTTCAAAATTAAGGTTGTGTTTTAATGAGGGTGTTAAAAATAATCATCACCAGATTAAGGCACCTTATTAAGGATCTCTATGTTAACTCCTACCTGAGAGAATCCCAGCAAAATTGGTAAGGCTCAGCAATGCTAAAGTGAGCTGCAAATACATTCTCATTCATCAACCTCTGCATAAATCCCGTTTGCATGGAAGTGCTGCTGAGGCATCAACAAGACTCACATTCTTCCTCTGCTGCATTCTAGTTTGGTAGGCTGGAGAATTATACATTAGGTGTAGCCTCTTCCACAGGTGACAGCAATGCTGGTTTTTGCACATCTGCTCTGTAATTATGTTCTTGGTGGGGTTGTGTTCTTAGAGGAACCTCAGCTCAGCAGGCACCAGCTCTTGTGAGGGATTCAAAGTGCTTTTAAACACAAATACTTAAGGAAGACACCATAGGTTTGTGTTTCCACATCCCTGTATCTAAATAAAGTTTTCCTTCTGTTCTTCAGAGAGCGAACCACCGTCCTCTCTGGTCTCTGGGATCATTGACTACAACATGCCCCTCACCTCAACTTATCTGAAGCAGATGAAGCTGCGGGTGATGAATTCACAGGACCAGGTGAGTCGCACTCGGAGTGCAGGGTGGGTTCCTGCCCTTGCGGAAGGGCTAAAGGCAGTGGCTGGTGCTTGGCATGGTGAGTTTTGGACGATGCTTTCAGAAATGGCCAGGTTGTCCAGGCAGGTCGGGCTCTCAAGCAGAGGGAGCATCGGTGCGTAGAAGCTGGGAGGGCAGTGTGGCTCTGATCTGCTGGCTAGGAGAAAGCAAAGGTTTCTTCGGCATCGTGTCTATGGAGAGGAGCAGAGGCGGAGTTGGTGCCATTATTGCTTATAACAGTTTGCTTGTTCTTTAGAAGTACAGTTCTTCTAAAAAATTGTCTTAAAAATAACAACGGTGAGTAGGATGTTTGGACTGGACGATCTTAGAGGTCTTTACCAACCTTAATGGTTCTATGAATTTCCTTCTTTACCTCCTCCTAATTTGTCTGGGAGCTGCAGCATGTGGAGTCTGGTGTTCAGACCTTGCTTTGTTGCTCAGGTGATCCCTTAAATTGATCAGTAATTTGAGGAAGATTGACCGCAGCTGCTTTACTCTCCTGGTGAAGTGGGAGAAGGCTCAGTTGTTTGATGGTTCTGTGAAGCCACTGGATGTTGATTTGGGAATAGGTGGGCCGGGCTGCCACACGATCACACCTGGGCTGTGTGATTTTCTGAAGTTCTGCAGCTGCAAAGTGAGCTGTGGGAACCTCGGTGGGCTGTGGAAATTGTCTATAAAAGAAAAGTATATTCGTCTTGCTTCACACAATCTGCACTGGAAGCCAGTGTTGGATTTTCTTTCCCGGCACACTGAAACCTCAATCTGATCTCGTACATTGCTGCCAGTGCAAAGAGTGAAAATGTTCACATTGTGCAGTGCTGGAAATGTTGCTGAGAGCTTGAACTGTGAAGCTGTGCCCAACGGGTACTTGTAACTCGTGGCACCCTTAAAGGGAGTTGGACGAGAGTATCTGTTGCCAGGGGGGAAATGCCAGATGTGGGATTGCTGTCAGGAGCTGGAGAGATACTGAGCTGCTTCATTGCTCCAGCACTGAAACCTTCTTGCTGGAGGGTGAAACCTCATCTGACAGGAAGCATTGTAGTGGTCTGGAGCTTTTTCCTTTGTGTACATTGGACACCTGGGTGGGGTTAAGGTTTTGTTTGCAGTAGGTTGTGTTATAGGTTTGGAAATTTGAAAGGCTGTGATGTGCCAGGTTTTGTGCTTGGGCTGGTTCAGGTGGGGGCTCTGCTGGGTTGGGCTGAGCTGAACCGGGCTGGGCTCGGTTGTGTTGGGCTGAGCTGGGCTGGTTTGGGGCCATGGAGTGGGTGGACACGCTGCTTTGCAGCACCTGATGGCTGCTTCAGCACCACTTTCAGATAAACAGGATCACAAGCTGGCGTATTATGACTGCCTCTGGCTTGTGCAGAGTGTTTGCTGGGTCTCCGTGCAACTCCCAGCAGGGAGGCACCAAGCCTGCAGACCCTGCCCTTGTCCCTCCAGTGGCCACCAGCCTGCTCTTCCCCAAGGTTTGGGACCCAGCGGGCGCTGGAGTCTGGCTGGAGTCTGGCTGCCCCATTGGGGGCAGCGAGAGAGGTCTCCCTGGTTCCCATTCATGCATTTTCTGTTGAGGGGCTGATTCCTCTGGGCTCCAAAGCTCAGTTAAAGAGTGTCTGAAGCTTCATTAAACTCCCGTACTCAGTTTCTTCAGGGGGAAAACAGGACTTGAAATTTGATCTTATAATTTCCAGGATAGAAACCACCCCAGAAGCTGGCCGGCTGTAGTACAGAGTGTTGGGTTTTGAAGTTGCACTGTTAGGGATGCTTATTTCGAGGACTTTGGGCGGTAATTTTGGAATGTGAGGAGCTTGTACCCTGAATTTGGTTTGGCAGTTTGCGCTGGAGTGTCTCTGCACAGACAGATCTAATGTAGGGCTGCCTCAAACACTCCTGGAGCTCGCTAAGATCCCGTATGTCATCCGGGAAAAAAAGGGCCCAGCTGAGGCAACCAGCAGTTTGTTGGTTTAGATCATAAATCAAATGGCTTGGTGTCACTCCCTGCCTCTGAAGTTTTTCTTTCCCAAGCTCTCGGTGGGTTGCGGTGCAGCGCTCTGAGCTTTCCAAGCTGTAGCAGCCAAGGGGAAAAACTATTGGGAAGGAGTACCATTTGCTGTTCAGTGTGTTACCAAAACGGGCTCCCGAGAGCAAAATAACGAAAGATCAGCCTTCTGGCGCAGTTGTGGGAAGTATCAGAGCTTCCCATGGGCACTGGAGGGAATAACAGTCAGGAGAGGGTACAGTGGGGTGGACCCGATGGAGAGAGTCCAGTGGGACTTGGGTGCTGTCCACACATACGTCGGTGTTTACCAAGCGGTGGTGGTTCCTCCCTGGCCGAGCTTTGCTGCCCTGCGCTCACAAACATCTCATGGTGGTAAGGGAAGTAAATTAAGCAACGGACTTGTGTTCCACTTGGCTTTTGCCAAAACCAATTACTTGCATGCGGCAGCACCAGGAGGAACTTGCCTCGCTTGGGGTAACAATGGATGAATTTGTGCCAAAGTGGCCTTTTAACTTCATTATTCAGGAAAAAGAAGTGTGCCTGTAACTGTAATTTATTAGTGCTGTTAAGCCCGTCAGTATTACAGCAACAGTGTCCCCACAAGGAAGCACAGCCAGGACAGCCTTAGAGAAAGTGTTTTGTCTCTGCTTAGGGACAAAATCCAGCCTGGAGGGAAGCTCTTTACGTGGTCGCTCACACAAAGAAGAGTTCCTGAAGAAGGTATTTTGGTGTATTTCTTGGCATAATGGAAAACGACTGTGACCCATGTTGCTTAAACTGGGTTCACTGGAACATGCAGGAGCTCCTGGGCTCTGAGCCTGCCTTCATTCCTGTTTTATACCCATTCTCACGTGTGTAGGAAAAGTCAGGCCCTTTTCTGCCGATGGCGAATGAGCCACATTTCAGGGCATGTGCTGAGGTGTTAAGGCATCTCTGAACTTGTGCCCTTCCCAATCTAGCAGCAAAAAGGAATGAAAAGAAGATATTTGATATTTATCTATAATGATCCTTCCACCTCCTTTTCAAACGATAAATCTAATTTATTTATTTGAGTTTATTGCAGTAATTTTCCAATCTTTTCTGTCTTATTCAAACTCAGTCTTGGATTTATGTTTCATGCGGCACTGCTGGACAGGTTTTCCAGTGGTGGCTGGTGGAATATGGAGATTTAGAAAGAACAAATCCCAGCACTGGGATGCTCGCGAGCTGTTGCTGCTGCCTTGGCAGATGCAGTCCAGGGCTGAGTAACTGTGTTTAAATGATACAGAAATATTTTCAAAGGTTGCTTCAATGCCTGCTGACAGAAGGTCATGCAATCAGTGAATGGCAGGAGCTGCTCTTGGATGGGAGCTACACGAGTGCTTTTCTGGTTGCTATGGCTTTGCTACACTGACTTGTAAGTGTCTGAGAGGGACCGAGCCTCATCCTGCTCCCTCACCCCCTCCATCCCTCTGGGGATTTCCCTGTAAATGTGGAGTGTGGGACAGTGTGTGGATATGAGGTGGGTTTCAAAACATGAATTGAAGCAGTGTTTAACCCAAACAGCAGGATCATCCTGGAAGGGGGGACGCGGGGGTCCAAATCCCGTGGATATACAGGGAGTTGGACTCTTTTAGGCTGGTGAGGATCTAACCTCCTCTGTGGGGTTTGGGAGCTCACAGAGCCTCGTGCTCACAGGCTGGTTTGCCGTGTTAAGTCCTTCTCCTTCCACTCTCCTTTCTCCCTGGTCCACTTGTTACTGTGCTTGCTCAATTCAGCATCTCAAAAGGCTCTGCTATTACCAGAAAGCTAAGATGCATCTTCCCCTGGCAGCTCTCTTGCTTCCTTCTGCTTGAGATCCATCTCCATGCTAATCTAGGAAGTACAGAACTGGCAGCAGCAGGGAGGGGAGTGAGAGGCTGGAGAAAAGGGCAGGCTAGGTTGTCTTTTTCAGTCTTTAAGTTCACTGGTGAGGATTGCAGACATCTCAGTTCACTTATTCCAGAGACCAGAAGCAAGTCTGTCAGAGCTGGCCAGCTGCTGGGCCAGACCTGAGACCTAGATTTGGCTGAGTTTTTAGAGAGGGGTCCTGAAGAAACGCTCGATGTGGTCATAGAAATGCATTTGAGGGGCTGGATTGGATGGTCCCTTCCAAACCAAAGAATTCTAAGGCAGAAGCACACAGTCAGTATTTGGAAGGAAGTGGGATGATGCGTTTGCATCACATGAGGATGATAAGGTACTTCCCAGTCCATTAAAGAGGACATTAAACATCTCCAGGAATAAATACCTCTAAATCAACTTGAGGAGATAACTCATTTGAGAGGCCTTCCCTTGGCTTGGAAAGAGCTTTGTTCCCTGATGTTGATTTTTTAAGACGTTTTGGAGCACTAGAGGAGTTCCCCAAATGCACTCTTACACGCAGAAGAAAGGGAATATTGGCCGTGCAGACAGCGTGAGGCAGCGTGACTGTGGCTGTTGGGAACACAGATTGGATCTGTGTGATAAGGCTGGCTCTGAGATGTGCATCAGCAAAGCCCTCTAGTGGAAACACCGCTTCTCCTGGCAGACGGGGACTCTGGCTGCCCTAAATGAGAGACTTTGTCCAGGCCACAGCCAGGGAGGCAGCTCTGGCCGCCACAACAGTGTTCTTTACTGGCAAAGATAGTTTAGTACGACTTTCATCCTTGGCCTCAATGGCTCATGAGATGTGGGAGGTCAGATGATCAAACCATGCAGCCGGGTTTCAGGCGCGTGTGAATGCCTTTCTTTCAGTGAAGGGCAACTCATTTTTGTTATTGGAATTAATGCTGATGTTCCCAGCTAGTAAAAACTTAAGAGCTTTCATTTCCTGTTGTGCAGCTCTTGCCATGTTTCTCGCAGTGTGGCTGCATCACAGGTGAGCTCTGTGCTTGTTCAATGCAGTGCTCGACACAAGCAAAGCAGTCAGACCCTGACTTGGGCTGGCGGGGATAAATCCTGCCTCTGCAGCTCTCGTCTTCAAACGAGGTGTGATGCCGAGGCCCTGACTCTGCAGTTTGGGGTAAAAGCACATTATTTTTGGCAAGAAAGGAGGTGTTAAATCAAGTGGCATCGCCTGTTTCCAGCGACGCTGGACGCCATTCTTCCTCCTCAGCTGCTCAGGTGTAGTTGCTGCATGTGACTGGTCTGGTTACCTCACTGGTGGCTGTGCATGGGCAGAGGGAAGCTGATCCCTTTCCCGCTCTCTGTTGCCTTCCCTGTCACGTTGTGCAGTTCAGCAAAGGTCCTGGAGAAGTGGCTGGGCATGGTCAGCAGTTTGTCCCACTCGCACTGGAGCTGCGGTTGTCGTGCTGGGTCGGATGAAGCCGGAGCGGGGCATGGCAGAGCAGATGTGAGTGGGGCAGTCGGAGCCTGCAGTGGGAGAGCCTGGGAGGAAGGATGGGTTGAGGCACTTGGCTGGGGACCGTGGAGTCCCCTGGGCTGGTGACAGTGACTCCACGAAGCTCAGCACTGCCCAGATGTGGCTCTCGGGTCCTGCACTGGCCGGCCCGCATGGAGCCGATGTGAGTTCCCTGCTGGCTCTGCAGCAAAGCTCTTGTGTACTGGGGCTGATTCCCCAGTGGGTGATTAGAACCGATTGCCACTTAGCACTGGTGCACATTATCCAGCCATGAGGGCCGAGTAGCTGAGCTGCTTTAGTCTCTTTCTGGGAACGCGGAATGAGCAGGGCCAGAAACCACATTATCTTTCTTTAATTCATCTCTTCTTCCAAGCACCTCCCCTGTTTGGGAGGAGATGCTGCCCATTCCTTGTGTGGTAACCAACATCAAAGGCAGCTGTTTCCATTCCCAGTAGAACTGGAACCGAAGTGTTGGTTCAGGCCCTGTGGAGTGGGGCTAGGAAACATTCCCAGGGGAAAAAGGAGAGATCTGAACCGCAGGGTGATGAAAGCATTTAATGTCCATGCAATAGTCTCATGGATACCATTAAATTTAACCTATACCTGTGGAAAGCTTCACGCGGTGAGGTTTCCTGCATTGTCTCCCAAGCTTGGGTGCTGACTTGCTCTGTGTTGATTTTGATCAAGTCACGCAAATGGCTGTTTCTTAATTGCCCTCTCCCTTTAAAAAGGGGAGAATACCTTAGAGAGACTTCTGAGGTCTCGCTTGCTAATAAAGCTCTTCAGGAGCTTGGATGGCAACTACTTTGAGTGTGAACTGTTATTAATGATTTCCGTTATTGTAGAAGATGAAGCTGTGTGGTTCAGCTTTTTAACCTTGAATTGTGTGCTTGCTTTTGTTTCTGCTGCTGTTAAACTTGTGCAGGCAGGGTTGCACCTTGCCTGGTTGCACGGGCTCACAGGACCCACAGCACGAGCCGTGTCTGCACAAAAGGAGCGTGTGTATCCCTGAGGAGTCAGCTTTACTCACAAAGATGGACTCTAAAAGATGCAGCATGGCTTGAGGATGGCCAGAAATGGGCTCAGTGGCAGCTCTGTTTATGCTGACTTGATTCTGATTTGGGTGGCCAAGACATAAACGGTGAGCTGTACCTTCCAGTACTGAAAGCGGCTCCAGGAAAGCCTGGGAAGGGCTCTTGATCAGAGAATGCAGGGACAGGATAAGAGGGAATGAGCTGAAAGAGGGGAGATTGAGGTGAGATCGTAGGCAGAAATATTTCCCTGTGAGGGTGGGGAGGCCGTGCTCCAGGCTGCCCAGAGCAGCGGTGGCTGCCCCATCCCTGGAGGAGTTCAAGGCCAGGTTGGATGGGGCTTGGAGCCCCCTGACCCAGTGGGAGGTGTCCCTGACCGTGGCAGGGGGTGGCACTGGGTGGGCTTTGAAGTCCCTTCCAACTTAGCCCATTCTGGGATTCTCTGAGGGTCACCGTCAATGTATAACAGAACGCAGACGTTCTGGCCCACGCTGAGGGTTCAGGCTTTGGCAAGAAATGCTGGGGGATATTTGACCACGATTGACCCGTCCTGTCAAACAGCCATTCCCTGTGCTCCAGGGAAAGGCAAACTCCATCCACAGAAACAACTCCTTTTCTGCTCCTTTCCTTGGTGGTGACCAGCGCACCCTGTGAAGTACGGAGCTGTGTTTCCTTTCCATCTCTTGGTCTTGGCTCCTGGGAAAAAGGAAAACAGCCCTTCTGTTCCTGCCTATGCCAGCTGCTCACTACTGCCATGTTTACAGGGTAGTGATGGAGAGGAAGTGGGACCACAGGCCTCCGCCACAACAAATCTGCTCTCTGATAGAGGATCCCAAATCTTTACTCTCCTTTTTCTCCTGACTCTGCCCTGGATGCTCGATAGGTTAAAACGGCGGTGATAAAAGCCGCCTATCCCCCTCCTGCCACACACTGGGGCTCTCCTTCTGCAGCTCCTCTTGCCCCTTTCCTTACTCCCTTGCTTTGTTTTAATGCTTATTGCCCAGGGTTTGATGGTCACAGAGGACCTGGTGCAGGAGGTCCCATTTGTTATTTAACCCACTTTTCAGAGGCAGAGGAACATCAAGTGACTCACACAAGGTCACGCATGAGTCAGTGGCTCCTCTGACACGATGGCTGGATCTTGCTGTCCTGTTGTCCCCTGCTCTCACCACTAGATCTCTGTGCCCACACTCCTCAACAACACAGCTACTCAATTAAGCTCCTACAGTGCCTCAGATGCAGTTTATTCCCAGGTTTACTGGCACTCTTGCGGAGCCTTGCCTTAGGAAATTACGACAGATGAGGTCAGGGCATCGTTAGCGGTGCCCTTGGAAGCGTCACTGCCTGGTACGCAGGCAGGCTGCGCGGCGCAGGGGCCGTTCCAGCCTGGCATGGCTCTTCTCAGTACCTGAGCTCCAGCTCTGGTGGTATCTGACAGGACCCTGTCCGGGCACACGCAGTCTCACAGGAAGCCCCGGGTTTTCTGCACAGATACATCTGTGTCTGTGCAAAGGGGTTTGCAGGGACCAGAAGTGATGAACACATTGTGAGGAGAGAGGAAAGGAAGCTACTTATAAATAATATATTTGGTGTATATTATCTATATAACATAATAACAGTGGAGCTGGTTTATTATAGTGGGGGTTTTTAACATGTAATCCCGTAAGGCACCCCTGTTCCTGACAACCTGGTAAATTATTATTACCAATTCTATATCTAATTGCCAATTATTTCCCCCTAGATAACTTGCAACTCACATCTACCCCCTAGAAAGGAGCGTGGCGTGCTGTTTCCCAAAGCTTCCCAGCTCCTGGAGGCAGCCCCTCTTCCTCTGGTGAGCCCCACTTCTGCCAGGCTCCTGACCCCAAGCTCTGGCACAAACAATTGCGTTGCTGTCAGGCTCATGACCCCACTTGTAGCGGCAGTGACCCCCCTGGGGGTCAGGACCCCGTCCCTGCACTGGGAAAATCTCCGGCCTAGCAGCTACCCCTGCCTTGCCGTCCCTCCCTCGCTCCCCGCATGGACATGGCTGTTCGACACTAAGTTTGCCGATCTGAAATTTAGGTTAATCCATTTCCAAAGTGGATTAACATAACCCACACAAAGGCACTTAGTATAAAATAAGAGTGTCCACATGGTGAGGCAGCACGGAATAGTGACTGAGCTCCAGACTCACACCCCGGCTGCTTTGTGTCCCCGGCAAGTGGGCGAGTGTTCCGGAGGGGCAGGCGCCTCGCTCCCAAGGGGATGTGCTCGCCCAAAGCGCTGTCAGCCCATCTAGCTCAAAGCCGAAGGGAGCACAAGGAGGAAACAAAGCCCAGCAATGGGAAGGGGTTAAAGCTCGCTCTATTGAGGTCCAGGCAAGGCTCCTGTTCACCTTAAATGGTCAGGATTTTATTTTAGCTCCAGGGAGGAGCAGCAGCCATTGAGCTGGAAGTGAGTGGAGCAGGCCCCGGAGCAGGCCCTGTGGCTGGCGCCTCGCAGCCCATGGCCCTCCCAGAGCACAGGAGGTCCCCAGGGCTCAGCTCTTGCCCTTCAGCCTCTGGCTGCATAGATCAGCCTGGAGGAGGTGGCAACGCAATACCCATTTCCACCCCCGGCCTCAGATCTTCCCGAGCTGCCCCTCCTCCCTTGCAGGCTTTCCCTGGCAGTGAAATGGTTAATGCTGGATAGAAAACATCATAATTGGACATCCGCACTAACAAGCCATAAACACGAATGTGGCAGTTCCCATCCTTGGCTCTGGCACCGGGCTGCTGCCACGGAATCTCTTACACTTGGCTTATTTCGTAAAAATTCCCTTGATATGCACGAGCAGCAAGAGGCGTGAGGTGGGCGGGGGAGGTGGTGCTGAGCCCCTGGTGCCCACTGCAGCCGCCTCCAGCTGGGCGGGAGGTCACCCACCCGCTGTCCTCGGAGCCCTGATGGTAGCGGGTACCATTTCAGGGGATACCAGGACAGTGCGTGCTACCCGCCCGGAGCTGGGCTGCAGCATCCCCAGCCCTCCTGGGGACCCGGTACCACGATGCCCAGCACAGGGCTGTGCATCCCCATCACTCTTGGGGACCCATCGTGCCCAGCACAGGGCTGTGCATCCCCGTTGTTCCTGGGGACCTGGCAGCATGGTGCCTGGCACAGGGCTGTGTGGAGGCTGTGGCTGAGCTTGGTGGGCAGCAGGGATCCACCTGGGATCCATTCAAGATCCAGCTGGGATCCTGTGGGCATCCGTCAGGGATTGATCCAGGGTCCAGTTGGGATCCTGCGGGGATCCACCTGGGATCACCCCAGGATCCATCAGGGATCCACCCAGGATGCAGGCAGGGATCCATTCGGGATCCATCCAGGAACCATCTGGGATCCATCCTGCGGGCAGAGGCTGCGGTGCTGAGCGATGCGGTGCTGGCAGAGCAGGGTCCCCTTCTCTCCCAGGCTGCGATCGGGAGAATGACCTGAAACAAAAGGGTTGGGCAGAGGTGGCAGCGCGGGGCGGGCACGGCTGTGCCCCGAGCGCGGGGCACCCACGCCGCTCCCCGCGGTCCCGCTGCCGCCACCGGGAGCTGCCCGGCCCGAGGCTCTCGGGGCCGCGCCGACGGGGGGTCCTGGGCGGGCTGGAGCCCCCCGAGCGGTGCTGAGGCAGGGGGCCCTGAGCAGGTCCCGGGCACGCTGAGCCCCCCGTTCCGAGCCGAGCCGGGGGTCCCGGAGCAGTTGCAGCCCCCTTGTCCATTCCAAGCTGTGCCGAGCCGGGGGTCCCCGTGAGCTGCAGCGCCCCGAGACGAGCTGGGAGTCCCCGGGTGGGCTGCAGCCCCCTTGGCCATTCCAAGCTGTGCCGAGCTGGGGGTCCCTGGGAGGGCTGCAGCCCCCCGTGCCGAGCCGAGCCGAGCCGGGTGTCCCCGAGTGCCGAGCCCCCCGAGCCAAGCCGTGCATTCTCGCGGCTCTCCAGCAGGCGCCCTGGACATTGTCTCCCCCCCGGAGGCAGCGCTCTCCGCACAATGTGTCTCTCCCCGCGCCCCCCGCCCCCCCCCGCCGCCCCGCTCCCCTTCCCCGCCCCCTCCCCCCGCCGCCGGGGCCCCGCTCCCCCCCCCTTCCCCTCGGGAGCCGGGAGTGACGCGCTCCGCAGCGCCGGCCCCTCTCCCCGGGCAGCAGCTGGCTGTCAGCCTCTCCGGAGCTCCGCCGCACCGAGCCCCCTCCCTCCGCCCCGCCGCCCCCCGCCCCGCTCCAGGTGAGGCTCCGGTACCGGGGGAGGGAGAGATGCGGGATGCGGAGGGGGGGGGGGGGCGGCGAGGATGATGCGCGGGGGCTACACGCGGGGATGGAGGGGAGGGGCGGGGATGGAGGGAGGGGGAGCCCCAACTCCGGGGGAGCCCCAACTCTCGGGGACCCCCCGCGCCGCCCCGCTTTCCCGGGAAGTTGCGGGGCGCCTTCGCGGTGCGGGGAGGGCGTGCAGGGAGGGTCGGAGGGGGGGAGGTTGGAGCGTCCTTCCCCGCTCCCGGCGCGGCTCCCTCCTCTCCCCCGGAAGAGCACAAAAGCGCAGAAGAAAGTGGGAGGAGGCGGCGGGAGCGCTTCGGCCCCATCCATCCCCGGGCAGCGCCATCGCCGAGCCGCCCGCCCCGCGCCGGGCGGGGGGTGCGCTGCGAGCAGCCGCCTCCCTCGAGGTAAAGCCCTACTTACGGGTCCATCCCCGCCGCAACGCTGAGCCCCGCACACAGCCGGGGCCGTTATGGGGCGGGGGGCGGGCACCGGGAACGGGACCCCCGCCCACCTCCGGCACTAGGACCGGGAACGGGACCGGCACCGGGACCCCTACCCAGCCCTCGGGATCGGGATCAGGACCAGGACCGACACCCCCTCCCAGCCCCTGGCACTGGCACCGGGACCCCCGCCCACCCCAGCCTCCAGCACCAGGATCGAGACCGGCGTTAGGACGCCCGCCCACCCCCGGCACCTGCACCGGGATCAGGACCCCCGCCCGCCCCCGGCACCTGCACGGGGATCAGGACCCCCGCCCTCCCCTAGCCCCGCGCTGCCGCGGGGAGACACGCGTGGGAACCGCGTCTCACCGGGGGAAGCGCGGGGTCTAGGGGCCAAGCCCAGGCGCTCAGCCCGCAGCGCTGCTCCACTCCGACCCCTCCTCTTAAAGTCCTCCCCCCTTCCCGGTGCTCCTGGCAGGGTAAAGTGCCCCTATCCCCGCCCCGCGTGGAAAAGCCATCGCCTGCCGGGCTGGGAGCAAGCTCAGGGGATGGGGAGGGGGTTGCGGGGCACGGGGGGGCCGTGCAGGACCGAGTGTCCCCCTCCCTCAACCACCCCTGCGTTCAGCACCTCCACGATCACCAGCAGGAGCCGGCAGGGGGCTGTGGGCAGGGGCAGCCGGGTGGTGGCAGGGGGCTGAGGGAAGGTGGTTGCAAGGAGGGGACAAGGATCTGGGGACAGGTGCTGCGGGCAGGGGCTGCGGGCAAGGGCCTGCCCTTTCACCCTCCACCTCCACTTTGGGGTGGTGGGAACACTCCGGTAGGACTCCCAGAAGAAGAGCTCTTAAGGAAGGGGGGATGGGGAGGAGGTGATGATCCTCCCTTCCTCTTCCATTTGCCGTTTGCCTTTTAAATGAACTCCTTTGCCTGCTTTGGGGAACTAACAAATACTCGTTTCTGCTGTGTCCCGTAGAAATCAGCAGAAATCGCAGTAAATAAGGACGTAAGTGACCTGACAAAGAGCGCTGGGGATGTTCTGTTTGGTGTGTGAATTGCACACACGAGTAGGTAGCGCAGTCACAGCTCGCTGCCACCACAGCCAGTGTACACCCTTGTGCTTCCAGGCTGCTCGGGCTCCCCGGAGCAACGACCACCACGGTGTTTGTGGCTGCAGTATCAATCTTTGACCTGGCGTGTTTTATCTTCCATTTAGTAAGCCTTTCTCTGCACTGAACTGGTTAAGTTAGGGTCAAATCTGGTTCAATACCTTCTTGGCATGCTCAGAGGGCTGGGTTTAAACAGTGCTGAGAGGGAGATGAGGCTGCTGCCTTCCTGAGAGCTCGTCTCCGCGCACCGTGCTGCGGCCGCGGGTCACGCTGGGAGCTGCTCAGCGCTGGCTGCCAGGTCTGGGGGCTGCCAGGTCTGGGGGCTGCCTGTGCCGCGCAGGTTGCGGCTGGCACGGCGGTGGAGCAGCTCCGGGGGCTGGCAGTCACGCGTTGCCTTTTGTTGACTCTAAAAACACGGCTGCTTCTGGTGGGAAGCTGAGCGTGGCTGCGTGCTGGGGAGGTTGTATGGCGCACAGCCTTGGTTCCTGCTCCGCAAAAGGAAATCCCATCGGGATAGGAGGCTGTGTTGGGAAAGGACATGTTTTAAAATAAAAGGACTCAAAGAGGAAAAAAATAAACCATCCTGAGACTCAGAGCCTGGAATATTAAACGTGAGGCACAGTGTGTAAATGACTGGAGAGAGACTTGCACGGCAGTCCCCGAGAAACTGAGCCCAGCTGTAAAATAAGCAGGTTACCGATAGCCTTGCATATATTTACGAGATACGGTTATAGGAGCAGCTTCCCCCCTGCCCCGCGCGATGGGAGGTTTTTCTTCGGGAAGGAGAGCCGCTGGTGAGGAAGCGTTGTCTGGCAGTTGCAGCCTCGCAGCCCGGAGGGCTCGGGTGCGCTCCTGGATCTGCCAACCTCTCGCTGTGCTCTTGGAGCAGTCCGGGCGGCTGTCAGTGCCCAGGCTTTCCAGCTCTATAATAGGAAGAATACTTTCCTAACTCGAAGGGGAGCTGAGAGGCTCAGCGGACACGTGCACACACGGTGCTCGAAGACTGGTGCATGGAAAGTGGGGCAGAAGCGCCGAGTGTGAGTCCCTCACGCGTGAGTGTCCGCTTTTGCCAGTTAGAAAACCTTGGCTGCCAGTGGCTGCAGAGCAGCTGCAAATGTTGGACTGTAGATAAGGAGAGGAGCAAGGATGTTGTTTTCCAAACCCTGCGCGGTGCTGGGAGCCCTGCTCCGCTGTTTGGGTGTGGCCTGTGAATGCACCAGCAGGATCCGACTTCCCCTTGCAGGAGCAGAGCCGCACGCACGGTGCCTGACCCTTGATCGCTCAATGCCTTGAACGTTGGAAACAAAGCGATGGGACTTTACAGCGGGGCGAGGAGATCTCTCCAGAGGGCTGGGAAAGGCAGGAAGGAGAAGGGCGGCAGCAGCAGAGCTGGGGCTCAGGATTTGGCTCTGGGCTGGCTGGTTGGGGCAGCCACTGTCGCTTCCATCTGTGCCACGAGTGGCGTGGAACTGGGGAAAAGGCAGCTGGGCCGAGACAGGCGCTGGTAATGGATTGCATTCTGTTTTCTAATGAAAGTTTCATTTGAAGTTTGTTTACAGGAAAGAAGAAATTAGCAGAGAGAATTCTCCTGAGAACCCAGAGAGGAAAAAGAATGAGCTGCCTGCCTTGCAAGCCAAAAGAGGGTGGAAGGGTAGATGAGATTTACCGTATTGCTCCGAGTCGTGGCTGTTGCTACTGTTGAGAAATGCTTCCTTGTTTGGCTGGGCGGCGGAGCCCGCTTCAAGGCTCACCCGGGTTCATGGCATTCAGGGGAAATCCAGGGCTGCCCACCCAGCCAGGAATTGTGATGCTGCTTTGGTGTGCCGTGTTTGACACTGGGATGTGTGCTGAGCTGCTGGGCCTTGGCTGGGCAGCTGGTGCTGTGGGCGCTGCTGCTGGGCCTCCCATTCCTGGCATTGTCCCTAGCGTGAGGGGGCAGTACCAGCAGCCACCGCTGGCGCTGATGGGCAGCACGAGGAGGTCACTCAGCCTTTGGTCTCGGAGGGCTGCCCTGCTGGTGGCCTCCGCTGTCCCAGTGAGCAGCAAGGGATGCAGCTGAGGGGCAGCGGTGATGCCAGAGCTGCAGTGATGGGGATGGACAGAGTTGTGCTCGAGGTCGTGGGCAGAGCTGCGGGGTCTGTCCCAGGCTGGCAGGCAGCAGAGGCATTCCCTTGGCTTCGGCCGTTCCCTGCTGCTGTGGAGTGTTTGCCCTGATTCTTGGCTGTGTGGTCGGCTTTGTGTCTCCTCGGGGTGGGCTGTGCTGCGGGAGCTGCGCGCTGCCAGGCAGTGCATCCTGTTGGGTTGGGCTGGAAGGTGGAAAACCCTGGCTGGGAAGCAGGAGGTGACACTGGGGTGGTGGAAATGGGGCTATCGGTAGGGTCCCACCAGAGCAGCCTGCGCGTTCTGCTGGTGGATGGATCCGGGATGAGTGAACGTGCAACAGCCTTGTTCGACCTGAGTCATTTATAGCTTATCAGATTCTGGTTTGATACCCAGAGTATTTCTAATAATAGGCAAATGTTGTTGCACCTCGAGAGAATCGTGTGTGTTTCCGAAGCGCTTTGCACAGCACGTGCACGCGAGGCATTCTCCGCCTCGCCACTTTCCCACCATGTGTGGAGAGCAGGATGCCTCCCGCGCTGCTGTTTAGATGCTGGGGCCAAGCATTCTCCACCGACACAATGCCTGAGCCAGGCGCTTCCTGAAACAGCACGGGTGGCTCCCGGGGCTCCTCCTCCTCCTCGGACAGGTGAGAGGCTGTGGGCAGCAAGGACCTTGGCATTTGCGTTTGTCTCTTAAGCTCTGACAGTAATCTTGGGTAAGCCTTGTGAAGAAGGCCAGATATTAGGGTGGCTGCCTCCCTGCGAATGCTTACAATAAAGAGACTATTTATAGTTTGCAACAGGGAGACCTTTGCAGCTCTGTCCCTGTACGTACAAGATGGAGTTTCTGGAGAAGCAGGATTCCTTGGGGGCTGGCGTGGCAGCAGTGCTGAGCCGGGGGTCGCCGAGCCTCCCCCCTGCCTCCCACCCCTCCTGCTCTGCCCGATCTGGGCAAGGGGGCTGCGGGGGCACAGGGCTGGCAGCGCAGGTGGGTCTGGGGGTGACAGCGTCGCCGGGTGGGTGTGGGGCTGCTGAGCCCTCTCCGTCTATCTGTGCCTCTGTCCGTCCGTCCGTTTTCGTTTGTTGGTGTGTGCGGGGTTTCACAAGCTGTAAATTCCAGGAAACTCCCCGGGAGGCACATCCAGGGAGTGGGCTGGGGGCGGGCGCAAGCCCTGAGCCAGCAGATGTGTCTGCAGGGACGAGGAGGAGAAGCACAAACCTGTCTTTAAAGACATTGGTTTATTCACAATAAAAATCGCCAGCCGGCGGCCAGGCAGGGCAGCTTTTATGAGGCGCAGGCGAAGGTTGGAGGGGTGCTTGCCAATTGCTTCTTACAAGGAAAGGGAAGGAGGATTGTATTTTATCTCAGGGCCAGGGGGAGGAAAGGAAAATAAGAGCGGAGAGTTTACAATCCTTTGAAATGTCTCAGTCAAAGGGAAGCGCAGTTGAAAGCGGTTCTGGAAATGTTTTTGGTGTTCCCCTGTGCCTCAGGGCTCTGGATGCAGGCTCTGCCCATTGCTTCGGGAGGGAAAGGCAGATAAAGGGATCGCCAGCAGGACCGTGTTAATACGGGGACACGTATCTGCTTCCTCCCAAGCTGGGTGTTCGGGGAGTTCAGCCTGGGGAGGTCCCACAGCCCCTCCTCTCATTCAGGATCTCAGTGCTGCCTTTATGATGATGGTTTTGAAATCCTGTGGCTGACCTTTCCGGCGCTGGAAGCGATCCAAGGGCTGTGTCTCAAAGTACTGTAAAGGTTAGCGAGAAGGGAGAGAGGGAGAGAGAGAAAATGTCCTTTCAGCTGCAGGAGTGGGAGAGAGGAATGTCATCTATGCCGCTGGGGAACGGGTGGTTGGCTGGGCTCCCTGGCCTGAGCTGGGGTGTCCTTGCCTTGTTGGAGACCTCGCTCCCCCAGTCCTTTCCCAAGGTGCACGTCCTTTCCCAAGGTAGAGAGCAAATATCCCTTCGGAGAGGGCTGGAGCAGCAGTGCCTTGGGGCTGCACTCCAGGAGCCTCCCGTGCAGCACAAGGCAGTGCAGGTCTGTGGACATGGGTGCTGCTGCTCCGATCTGCCCCACCGGCTGCTCCCCACAGGTGCTGGCTGTTCGCTGTGTCCCCTTGCAGCAGGTGATTCCATCTCAAAACAGGCTGAGGTGTTTGACATGATGGAGTTGCACCCCATCCTCAGCTTCCCCATGCCTCTGCCTCGGCAGAACCATGCTGGGGTGGATGGAGATTAAAGGGTAAACTCCAGGGCTCAGCCATCCGCTCCTACAGGATGCGAGCTCTTTGTAATTGTCCTCAATTAGAGGCAGTGCCATTGCTCAGGCACATCTTCAGGCAGGAAGCAGAGGGCCATCCCGCTGGGGCGCCCACCTAGCCCAGCCAGGGAAGGAGGGAAGGGCTGCTGCTGAGGAGCTGCTGGGTGGGTTGTTTTAGGAAAGGGTTCCTTGAGGAGGTGGTAAAGCCAGAGAAAGGAGGAAAGAAAATAGCTCGGTGGGTTAACCCTTTCCTGCTTGCTTCCAGGATGAGACATCGGTGAGCAGTGAGGACTTTGATATGAATGACTCCACATGGATCTCAGCTGACCAGCACCTGAACTCCAGCCTGAGCCCCAGCCAGGACGAGAGCATGCGCAGCCCGCAGAACCTGCACGGCCAGGAGGACGGTGAGTGCCCCAGCGGGAGGGACGCACTCTGTGCCTCTGCCACAGGATGTTTTTGTGACTTATTAAACATTAACCAGTCCTTTCTGATCAGGTGTCCCACCTGTGGGACGTATTTCGTATCAGCACAGGCTTCGAAGCAGCACCGACTCCCAGTCCTTCCCATTTAGCCTTTCGGTTCCTACTCAGCCAGGGCCCTCTCCAGCTCAGAGCTGATGGTGCTTGTGTGGGCCCGTCACCTCCAGAAAGAGGTGGCAAAATCCTGTCCTGAGCCATCAAGTTTTAGTTCCTTGAGTGTGATGAGCAAAGCCCTGTTAGTCCTGAGCTGTGGGCTGCAGGAAGGACAGGAAGGATGCCAAGGCTTCGCAGGATGGGTTGCAGCTTTCTGTACTTGGAAAGCTGCAGCTTAGACAGCGTGTTTGATCCTCTGGGCAAGAAACGTGTCATGTGCAATAGCTGACAGCAATGAGAACGCAGGCTGGGCGTGGATCGCTCCTCACTCAGGGCAGGCGGTTGGAAGGGGCTGGAGGTGGCACACATGGGCTGGGTGGGAGGAAGTGTCTGGTGAGGAGAGCTGGTGGGTTACTTCTATGAAACACACTAGTTTAAAATAAAAGAGCAAGTAAATAAATGGTAGAAGTACGAGTTCGGGTCAGAGTTCGTCTCCGTGATGCTTCAAGGCTTCGGTGGTTGGACTGTTACTGGTTTTTGCTCAAGAGGTTGAACCCCTCCTTGTCCCCAGCCTGGCTGCTGCTGGGAGAGTGGGAAAGGAGCGGAGGAGCTGAGGAACAACCTGGGCTGGAGTGGTGCTGCTTTAAGAAAGGGGACTGTAAAACCACCCTGGAGGAAAGAAAGGCCTTTTGTGCTGGCAGGTCTCCCTGGGGTGGCTTTTAGCTGCTTGTGTGGCCAGCAGCAGGGAAGGGCAGGGGCAGCAGGGACACTGTTCCTGTCAGCCCCGTGCGTTGAGGCCCTTCAGTTTCTCGTGCAAATCTGCAGCTCTGAGAAACTGCTGGTTTTAGTGCTGAGCACCAGCCCCGGCGTCGGGCAGCTGTGGTGAGGATGTGAAACTGCCTGTGCTGCACCACGTTCCCGTCCAGCAGGATGGGCCCCGTGGTGGGGCTGTGCCCGTGGCGGGAGGACGGGGGTGCAGTGGTGACGCAGCTGCAGCAGAAGTGTTCGGCTCTTCGGGGCTGGGCTGCAACCTCTGTCCCGAGGTGCGGCCTCGCATGCCTGTGGCCGGGCTGGGTCTCCATGTGCCCCAAACTTGGCCATTCTCCTGTCGGGACATTTCAGGCTCACCACTGAATTCCCAAGTCTCGTTTGCAGTCTAGAATGACACAGTTTTGATCCCTTTGCTGAACTCTGTTATTCAACGGGACAGTAATTTAATGAGGGACTCACGTGTTTAGGCAAATCAAGATGTTCTTACTGAAGCTAAACCCTCTCTCACTGCCCTCTTAGGAAATGCTTCCAATTTCACATGCCCTGGGTGTTTCCTTCAGGAGCAGGTGTCCTCTTTGGGGCCCTTCTTGGCTCCTCTCATTTCTTTTGTAAGGCTCAGTAATAAAGTACAAACAGTCCCTTCCCTTTTTTTGTGAGGAACGCAGGAGTCCCAGGCTGTCCCTAGGATCGGCAGAAGGCGAAGCCAGATAGATGTGGGCAGATCAGGAGTGACGGAGTCGAAGACTAAGCAGGCCGAGGCCAGGGTTACTGACGAGGTCCTTCACATAGAAGCCAGGCGTTGGGTGTTGTACCTCAGGGGCAGAAAGAGGAGTCTGGTTTTGCCTCTGTGGTGAATGTCCCTGTCCGGTACGGGAGCTCTAAAATACAGGCTAATGCGGCTGGGGTGAAAGGCCCTGTGCCAGTCCCTGTGCCAAACCAGTGCTCCCACTCAGGAGTGAAGGCTAAGAAGGGAAGGAGGATGATGGAACAGCCCAGGAGGGCAGCGGGCGGGTAGAGGAGAGGAGCGCGGAGCAGACAAGGAGCACGTCAGAGAGGAAAGGCTCCGTACTGGTGTGAGAAAGGGAACAGACATGAATCAGTGCCAAGCGTTCTTCAGTTTCCTCTTCTCTTGACCCAAGAAAGCTCTATTTTTGCAAGTAAATGTGTTTTACCGGGTTCAGGCTGGTTTGCTAAGGCTGGTGCACAAAGGTGTTCCCAAAGAAATCATCTAAATGTGAGTAACCAGCCCGTGTGGACGGCACGACCCTTGGAGCCCAGCTAGCCAGGATGCCCCAAGCTGAGCGCCCATGCCAGGGCAGCCCAAGGGCTCTGGTCAAAATACTCCATCCAAAACTGGATGTTTATCCATGTCTCCTGCACTCAGCCGTGCCCCATGCGCCACAGCCACCCCACAGAGCTCTAAGGCTTCTTCCACCAGCACAGCTCCCAGCATCCCAGTGCTGCAGCGGGGTCTGGTCGCTCAACGCTTGATACTCTCCACCCTCTGGAAATCCTTTTGAGTTACTAATTGCTCCCACGCGCTGCCATCCAACAGGCAGGATGCTTGGAGTGTGTCTTCTGTGAAAGGCTTCCTAAAGTATAAAGTTTTAATGAAGAGTTGCTTGGTAGGAGAGCGGTATCGTCTGACACGCTGGTTAAAAAATGGCTTGTTTAAAGTATGGAAGCACCAACTCCACATCCTTCAGAGGCCTGGGAGGAGCAAGTGCTCTCCTATGGCATATGAACAGAGCGGTATGAACTCCAGAGAGGCAAGAGGACAGGGAACCATCGTCCTGTGCTCCGATGTACGGGTATCCGCTAAATCTTCAGAGAGCTAAAAAGCAGCTAGGATGAAAATCAACACCTGGTTTTGTCTCCATGCCCAGAAGCCTCTGCCCAGCGTAGCCGTGCTGCAACCAGCGTCAGCCCTTGGAACAGCAGGGAGAACACATTAGATCCTGTGGTTTCAGTGGGTAAGGGACAGAGAAGGCATCATTGGGACAGCAGCGGTGGCAGAGCCTGGGTTCCCGTGGCTGGCGGGTGCATGGCAGGATGCAGAGTACACCGGCCAGCTCGGAGCAGCAACGCCGACACGCACACACTCGCTCCTTCCATTTTCCTTTGTTACTCATCCTGCGGGCCCCAGCACGGAAAACGTGAAGCTCCCTGCAACATCCCTTCCCTGTCGGATGTTGCTCACAGCGTATGTGCCCGCAGGAAGCCAGCAGCTGCCCAAAGCGACGGCAAGATCAACACGAACCCTTTGCTGCTGAAGCAGAGCTATTGTGCAGGACATCCTGGAGGGACACGTCTGTGAGAGCCAGCACGCGTTTGGAGCAAAGTGACCTGAAAGCTGTGCTGTCTCACTGTCCCCTGTGGCTGCTGCTGTCCCTGAAGGTCTCCCATGCCCACTCCTGGCTGAGTGCGGGTCCTGGTGCCTGGTCTGGTCTTGCCACAGCAGCTTCAGCTGGCGATTGGTCCATCTTCGGAGCCTGTCTGTGACCACAGGCAAGTGCAGCATCACAAAACCTCCTGGTTCAGTCTCACACATGGGTCTGAGCGGCATCTCCATGCTGTGACCTGGCAGTGAGAGCAACATCCTTGATCAGAAAGCAGCGGGCAGATCCTGAACCCCCATGAATTTGACAGGACAGAGCACTTGAACTCGTGTAGGAGACACCTTCATCTTGCTTGCTAATGGGATACGTCTTGCCTTGTCCCTGGCCATCCACCCTGCTCCACTGCCCAGGAGCAGCACTGAGTCCAGGGGCAGGGGTTGCTGCTCCTCAGACCAGTCTGTCTGATCCTTCTGAAGAGCAAGGAAGGCTCCTGGGTGTAAGGTCTGCACCATGTTGGGACCGTGGCACCATGTTGGGACGGATCCTCTTTCCACCTGAGGTCCCTGTGTGCAGTCTTGGCTTGACTGGCAGAATCCCTGCTGAGCCTGTTCTGCCTGGAGCAGCAGTGGCTAATCCAGACCTTGGAGAAAGGACTTTCTTAACCTACTTAACTGCAAAGGCATGTGCTCCTCTGGGGCATCCCTCCAGGCAGCCGGCTGGGAAGGCTCCCAGGTGCTGGGGCCATCCCTCAGGAGTGCTTCAAGGAGGGACCTCAAGGTCAAGGAGCCACCCCAAGGGCTGGAGCACCCCCCCTACAAGGACAGGTTGAGAGAGTTGGGGTTGTTCAGCCTGGAGAAGAGAAGGCTCTGGGGAGACCTTAGAGCAGCCTCCCAGGACTGAAAGGGGCTTCAGGAAAGCTGGGGAGGGGCTCTGGATCAGGGAGTGCAGGGATAGGATGAGGGAGAATGGTTTTAAGCTGAAAGAGGGGAGATTGAGATGAGATTTTTGGAAGAAATGTTTTGCTGTGAGGATGGGGAGGCCCTGGCCCAGGTTGCCCAGAGCAGTGGTGGCTGCCCCATCCCTGGAGGTGTTCCAGGTCAGGTTGGATGGGGCTTGGAGCCCCCTGGTCCAGTGGGAGGTGTCCCTGCCCATGGCAGGGGGTGGCACTGGATGGGCTTTGAGGTCCCTTCAAACCCAAACCGTTCCATGACTCTGTGATTCTATGTCATGCAGGCATTATTTCAGGATGCCGTCCTGGGAGCAGGTAGGGCAGGTAGTTCCTCTGGATGCCCTGCCCTGGGGCCAGCAGGGCCAGCACCAAGCCATCCCTGCATAGCTGTGTCTTCTAGTATGGCACGTGTGCCACAGCTCTGGGTCACACTGCTGTTGTCTGGTGAGATGCCCACGATGGGTTCCTTGACCCACTGACCTAGCAGAGCACTTTCCTGGGAGGAGAGCATCCCGCTGGCCGGGCGCAGACCAGAAGCCAGGCCTGTGCCTGCGCAGCGAGATCAGCCCCTGCCTGCAGTACCCTGCCCACCAGCCTCATGCCAGGCTTTGTGATGCCCTGCTTCACCCCCACATCTCCCTAACAGCCAGGACCCAGCTGTGGGGTGATGGCTCCCTCCTTGCTTTGCCATAGCAGGGTCACTTACTGTAGGCGGCATCGGGTGTCACTGGGTTCCAAATTCCTCTCTGCCCCAGGGCTTTCCTCTATGGGCTCCTTCCCTGCTCCAGGTGAACACAAAAACACCTTTCCCAGCCCTGGCCTGCTGGGAGCCTGAGGTGCGGGCGCTTTGGGGCTGCAGCGCCTTCACCCGCTGTGCTGAGCTTGGCCCAGGGCTCCCTCCCGGCGGACACACGGGCTCTGCCGAGTCGGTCAGTTTGTCCTGCCTGTGCACGGAGCAGAGTTTTGGGGAACTCCTGCATGGTCTGAAGCAGAGAGGTTCGCCAGGGTGTGGAGCAGCCAGTTCCTCCCCAGATCTGAGCACCCCGTGCTGCAGGGGTGAGCAGGGACAGCAGGGCGAGCCCACAGCACATCCCTGGCTTTGGGGACAGTCCCTGCTCTGCCCTGCCCAAAGAACTGGGGGTGAGCAGCAGGGTCTCTCTGGTGGCAGCTTTGCACTGGAGCGAGCTCCACATTAACCCTGCCCAAAGCCACCAAACCCGTTTGTTTGGCACAGGGAGAGGCAGTGCCTGGCCGTGTCCCCTCCCTGCGGCGGGATCCGGGTGGCTGCCAGCGGTGGCTGCACAAGAAGAGGCTTGGTCTGCTCCAACTCCTTCCCTGCCACTGGTGAGGCAGCTGCTGGTTCACACACACCTCGAGCAGTGAGGCGGCCAGAGAAGCAGTGGTGGGAGAGACTGGGATTGGGATGAGAAGGGAAAATTGAGTGACACAGACAGTTGTGGCAAGGCAGCTTTCTGCAGCAGGAGCTGCTGAACTTTGGTGCATGGGACAATGTCTGTGGTGGGGCCGGAGCGGTGAGGTGCCAGTGCCAGAGGGAGCTGCTTGGGCTGGGCAGCAGAGCCTGGGGGAGATGGCACCGGGGGGCACCTTTCATGCGGAGGGCGGGGGAGCTGGCTGCACAGCACTGCCTTGTCCGACTGAGCCCGCCTGCGGATGCGCATTGTGTCCAGCCCTGCCAGATGTCCGGCCTGTCCAGAGCTCTGGTCGAAGGCAGGGACCGAGGATGGAGGGCAGAGGGCAGACACTTTGTGTGGGACATAGCAAGGTTTGCGTTAACGAAGGAAGACAGGAAATAGAGCCGCTTAACTAGACTCTGGCCAGCCCCACAGCTCTGCATCTTGGAGGCAATCAGCCTGAAGGCAACAAGCTTCGTGCTCCGGCCACGTGAGCAGTGCAGGGCCAGTGTGGCCACAGCAGCCAGCCTGGCCAGGGCCTCTCCTGCCACTCACTGCCCGGTCTTGGGTGCGGGAGCCCCGAGGTGCCACATGCTTACGCCTAATGAATGCAGCACTGCCGCCCAGCCATGGCCCCCCATGGGGCCCCGTTCGCACTTGGTCTCTCTAATTTGTGTTAAGTATCCCTTCCTCGAAGGCTTTCCTCCTCCCCTTCTTCCCCCTTCTGGTCTCTTTTGTGAGTGAATGATTTATGGCACTTTTCATCTTCCTGGCTGGTGTTGCAAGCATGCGCTGATGGGGTGCTCGGATGGTGGGGTGCTCGGGCAGTGGGGTGCTCAGGCGGTGGGGTCGCCGGCAGTGGGGTGCTTGGGCAGTGGGCTGCTCAGATGGTGGGGTCGCGGGCAGTGGGGTGCTCGGGTGGTGGAGTGCTCGGACGGTGGGGTCGCCGGCAGTGAGGCGTTCGGGCGCTGGGATGCTCGGGCAGTGGGGTGCTCGGGCAGTGGGGTGCTCAGGCAGTGGGGTCTCGGGCAGTGGGGTGCGCGGGCTGAGGTGAGATGTTCCGGGGCAGTGGGATGTTTGGTCAGCGGTGGGATACTCTGCACCCTCTTGACAGCCACTCGTGGGTGTGCAGCCCCAGCCCATGCTGGTGCCCAGTGGGGTGGCAACAGGGCAGTTCCCTCCTGGTAGCAATGAGGAGTCTCACGCAGGAGCATCACTCCCTGCCACTGCCCCACTGGCCGTGGGCAAGCAGGGCCGTCACTGGTGGCTCCGTGATGGTGCAAGGACAGCAGGAGTTGCTGGTGGGATCCAAGGCCATGCGGGCAGGCAGTAGCCAAGCCTGCTGTCCTGGTCCTGGCTGGGGGCTGCTACCATGATGGGGCCGGGTGGCCCCTGGCCCGCCACGCCGTGTGGGGCTGTGGCAAGGTTTCCGTGGGCCGCTGGCTCTTACATAAGCTCATTGTTTTCTGAGTCAAAAGAGGTTTTGTCTCCACTCTGGAGATGTGACAGGAGGAGGAACAATTTGCCCCATTCATCTTTAATTCTGCCTTCGCAGAGTGGCGCGGTGGCCTTCACTGGCAGAGACGTTAAACCCAACCACTTCCCTGCCGTAGCATCTCCCAGGGAGCAGGTGTTGGAAATCGCCCCTTCCCCTCCTGATCTCCGCAAATCCAGCGCCACAGAAATCAAGGATAATCCAGCAGCCTCTTCAAAATGAAAATGCTGAGCCCTGATTAATTCATTTAATAAGTGACTGATCCCCTCCTTCCCCGGCACCGCGGTCCAAGGAGCCATTTTGCTTCTCGCTCTCCCGGGCTTGGTGCTGCTGGGGAGAAGCCGAGGCTGTGGCAGAGGTGCGAGGTGGCTTCTCCATTGCCTCCTCGCCAGCCTCACCACTCACCCAGCCCACAATGGGGCCGAGGAGGGCAGCACTCTGGGGGCCACAGAGCTGGGCAGCCTCCATCATGCTCACCAGCCTTGGAGCATCCCCTGCTTGGGGCCGAGGCTCCTCCACCTCCAGCCTCCAGAGCCCCAAATCCAGGGGATTTAAACAGGAGAACGAAATATTCTGTTTTCTGACCCAAAGATCAAACCAGTTAGAAGTGACATTGTTTTTACAGTTCCATCTGCTTCAATTAGGACATGGGGGTGGAGCAGGGGGGCTCCCAATTATCCTCATTAGAGGGGCTCCTCGTGCAGCCAAGCTCCAGCCGTGAGCAGGGAGCTCTCCAGGCTCGTGCTGGTTGATAATGAATATATTCATGGCTGCTCAGCCTGGCCTTGCTTGCCTGCTGCTGCTGGAGCCTGGTGTTTTGGGCATTTGCTGGGGGTCTGCAGAATCCTCCACAAGCTCAGAAGCTCAGCTTGAAAAAGAGGAGGCTGAGGGGAGACCTTATCAGCTCCCCAAAAGGAGGTTGTGGTGAGATGTGTGTTGGTCTCTTCTCCCAAGAACAAGAGGAAATGGCCTCAAGTTATGTCAGGAGAGGTTTAGACTGGTTATTAGGAAATATTCCTTCACAGAAAGGGCTCTCAGGCACTGGCAGAGGCTGCCCAGGACAATGGAGTCCCCATCCCTGGAAGGATTTAAAACACGGGCAGATGAGGTGCTCAGAGATCTGGCTTAGCAGTGGACAGGTACAGTTGGACTTGATGATCTCAAAGGTCTTTTCCAATCAAATGACTCTATGGTTCTATGATTCTAGATTTGGTGGGTTTTGCCGGAACAGAGATTCCCTGGGAGCGCTCCTTGGCATCCTACCGTAACTGCCAGCAGAGCAGGAGCCAAACCTGGTTCCGGCACCCAAGACGAGAGGGCTCCTGCTCCCTCTGCCCCCAGTCCTGCCTCGCTGCAGGATGTCCAGCTGCTGCTTGGGGCTGGAGATGTCCCAGGAGAGCTGCCTGTGGACCAGCACCAGCACCATCCTGTCCCATCCACCCCAACCAGGAGAGGTCAGCTCCCTCCAGAGTCTATCTGTGTTTTTAAGCTGGCCAAATCCATTCCTGTTTACACTGAAGGACATGGGCAATCTGAATTTGTGGCTGCTTCTCTGCCCACGAGACAGAGGTGAAGCCACCACTTCATCTGCAGAGCTGGTGGGAAAGCATAACCTAGAAAAATGTAGAAATTAGAAAATTATCTGTAGCCAACGGGTTTCCACCCCTTGTAATTTTCTTACTTCATCCTTGGTTTAAACTAAATTGTTCTTGCAGTAGGTGCCAGTCCCTTAAGTTAGATTCCCATTTCATGTTCTGGTTCCACCTGGACAGGTTCCTGGACTCATCATCCTCTTGTTTTCCATAGGTTTTGGCTGTGGCAAACCCAGAGTTTGTAAGTGCAGCGGAGCTGGGTACAAACCTGATTTACAGCTGCTGGGTGGGTTTCGTGCACTACAAAAGGAAACAGGAGACACTGAGAAATCAGGGGGTCCAGACCACCCCCAGCACAGCGCCGATGGGGACAGGAGCTGCAGGGAGCGGGGGCAGAGCTGATGACCATGGGGAGGCTGGAAATGCATGAACAAAGGCAGAGCGGGATACCCAGGAGGGTGCTCAGGGCAGACTGGGGTTTCTCAGAGCAGTGCAGGGGTGCGCTGGGCAGGCTGGGGATGTGGTAGGTGGCATGGAGGGCCCCTGGCCTGCACTCTGGCTGCCCACCGCTCCAGGAGCGGACAGGAGGTCCCTGCCATTGGCCTGAGTGACGAGCGCTGGTTGGCCCTGCAGTGTGCTTGCTGTTGCTGTGGCTGTGCCTGAGCTCACAGCAGGGCCTGGCGTGTGGCTTGTGCCTCCTTGCTTGGGAATAATTCTCCTTAATCCTTCCGAGAGGCATCGCTGGATGAGGCTGGAGCCTCCCTCTGGGAGCCCCGTCTCGCCTGGTGCGCAGAGTGGAGCAGGGGGAGGGAGGGATGGCCGCCATCCCATGGGCAGGGAGGCCCCGCACCCCCAGCCACCTGCCCGCTGCTGCTCCTGCGCCGAGGGCACAGAGTCCGATGTGGGCTCTGGCCACGCAGCCCCACCAGGCGAGAGTGGGGCAGAGAGCCCTGAGCAGCACACGGCGTGGGAGCTGAGCTGGGCTGCAGAGCAGAACCTGTGGGGGCCTGCGAGCAGCGTTTCTCAGTGCCCTGGCATGGGAGGGTGTGGGGCAGGAGGTGGCAGATAATATCTCAAATATCTAGTCTCCTCCTGCTCCCCCAGGCTGGGCTGCGCCTGCAGCAACGCTCTGCTGCCATGGCCTGGGCTGCAGCCGCCCGCCCACCAGAGCCCCGTCACCAGGGGAGACAGGAGAACAGAGCTGGTACCCAGGGTGCCCCAGGGTGGTGCTGCCTGTGAGGCCCCCCCAGAGCCCTGCAGGCCCTGGCACGCAGAGCCAGCTCTCGGCCCCGGCCGGGAGCAAGGGCTCCTGCCCCGTGCTGGGGACGGTGACGCCTGCCGCTGGCCCGGAGCACCCGGCACATAAACACCACCCCAGGGATTAGGTCAGCTCTGGTCATCGCTCAGACGAATAAGTGGATCAGCGCAAGGGAAAGGAGGGGGAGGGAGCTCTGCTGTGCGGGGAGCTCAAGTGGGGACCTTTTAATGTGGGGGCTCGTGGGGCCAGGAGCAGCCTTGGCGCAGGCGCAGGCTGGGCAGCGAGCACTGGCGCCCATGGCGGGGCGGCTGGGGACATGCGGCGGCAGCTCTGCCTGGCCCCCACAGGCGGCTTGGATGCCCGAGTGTCCTCAAGTCTGTTTATTTTAAGGAATACAAAGTCCTGCGCTGCTCCAGGGTCACAGGAGCCCTCGCCGAGCCTCTCATTAAAGTTTCCCATGGATGCTGGCAAAGGGAGGAGGAGGAGGGTGGGTGGCAGCAGCTGGGCACTGTCGTGCCATCCCACGCCTGCACACCTTTGAACCTGGTGCCATGCACTGAGGAGCCATCGCCGCGGTGCCAGGGCTGTCCCCATTGTCCTGCGGCACTGCTGGCCAGGCGCAGGGACCGCCATCTGCTCGTGGCTGCCGAGGGCTTCTTTGTTCGCCGCCCGGCACACGCTCGCGCAGGAAGCGGCTCCCCACGTGCTTCACCCTTTCCCTCTCGCGGAGGCACCTAATGAAATAAAGGATTTACTGCAGCGAGGGGGAGGGCAGGGACATGGGCTGAGCGGTTGGAAAATGTCGTGCCTGGCCTCGGGCTGGGCTCTTTGGCTGGGTGCAGGCAGGGCTGGGTGCAGGCAGGATTGGGTGCAGGCAGCGCTGGGTGCAGGCAGGGCTGGGTGCAGGCAGGATTGGGTGCAGGCAGCGCTGGGTGCAGGCAGGGCTGGGTGCAGGCAGGATTGGGTGCAGGCAGCGCTGGGTGCAGGCAGTGCTGGGTGCAGGCAGCGCTGGGTGCAGGCAGGATTGGGTGCAGGCAGTGCTGGGTGCAGGCAGCGCTGGGTGCAGGCAGCGCTGGGTGACGGCAGCGTTGGGTGACAGCACCGCTGGGCTCTCTGCTGCAAATGGATTCTTCTTTGGAGCAGCACAGAGCAGGAGGCTGGCACGGTGGGAGCTGTTTACCGGCAGGGGCATGGTACCAGGATCCAGGGGTGTGAGTATGACCAGGACCAAGCCAGAGCTGGGCTGCGTGCCAGCTGCGTGTGGCACCACTGGGGCCCTGGGTCATGGGCTCTGCCTGTTGCAGTGATGAAGGCAAGAAGTGGCCATCCAGCTGCCCCTGGGCCATGTCAAAACAGTAGTGCCCGCACAGGGGGCAGGAGGTCGCTTGGGCTTTGAGTGGGTCAGGAGGGACAAGCATGCAGCTCTTGCCCCCTCCCAACAGCAGCAGCATGCCGAGGAGCCTCACCGGGCCGCATGCCCGCTCTGAACTGAGCTCCAGATCCTGCTTCCAGGCAGCAGGAACTCAGGGTTCTCCTGCCCGAGTGAGCCTGTCCTCGAGTGCCGTGCCCATGGCCCAGCACTGTGTGGAGCAGCGTGTCCCTGGGCCGCTGGCACTGGAGCTCACCGCCTCCCACCGCTCCCAGCCCCAAACAGGGCCGGGAAGCAAGGGACCAGGCAGGGAGAGGCAATGCCCCTTTCTCCTCCCTGCAATGCAAACAGAAACCGAAAAGGACCAAATTCCAAAGTTCTTATTCAAACCCAGGCACTGTGGCCCCGGGCGGAGGCACAGGGACTGTCTCCTGCCCAGAGGGACAGGTGGCCCAGGTGTGGGGCACGGCCAGAGGGACGAGGGTGCAGAGCTGGGCAATGGCCCTTCAGCTGCAGGCACTGGTGTCTGTCCGTTCAGCCGCTGCATCCCCAGGTCTGAAGTGCAGCTGTGCCAGCCCGCATCCCAGCGATGCCCACAAAACTCACCCACTCAGTGAGCCCAGGACAGCCCCTGCCAGGCAGGGGCTTTCAGAGCAGCAGCACATCTGCAGATGCCGGTGGTCCCACCAGTGGGCTTAGGAGAGGCTGGTGCCACAGGGAGCAGAGCCGCTTGCCCACCTCGGGCACGTGGTCCCAGGGCACCATGGAGGTGACCACACATCTTTCCTTGCAGATGACTCCTCGTCAGAGAGCTGCAGCGGGAATGGCTCCTCTACCCTGAACCCCTCCACCTCCAGCAGCACGCAGGGCGACAGCACCTTTCCTGAAATGAACGGAAATGGCACTGCGGCCCCCATGGACTTCACCGCCTCGGCCGACGACCAGCCCATCAACCTCTGCGACAAGCTGGCACCTGCCCATGGCACCCCTTCCTACCAGTCGGACGGCTGCAGCGCCGACGGGCTGCGCAGCCGGGTCAAGTACGCGGTGAAGACCACAGCAGAGGTACGGCCCGCGCTGCACGGCCACCACCACGGCTGGGTGAGATGGGGCGGCTGGGTGAGACAGGGAAGCCGTGCGTCCTGGCCAGAGCTGCCGTGGGGCGCAGCATGCTGGGAGCAGCCGCATGTGAGGCACCCGAGGCCAGGCTGGGATAGAGCTCCTGCCCCCGTGCCAGGAATGCACAGGGTGGTGGCAGGGCTGGGAGCCTCTCCCTTGCAGGGAGGGCAGGAGGGACGAGCGCCATGCCCGCCCGCCACTGCGGCAGAGCGGCTGGGCCTGGCCGTGGTCCAGCCTCGGGGCTGCTGCTGCTCAGCAGAAACTGGACCAAGCACCAAGTGAGCAGTTGGCAGAGAGAGGGAGGAATGGTGTGGGAGAGCCAGGGAGCACCCCCCGTGCCCTGCCTGCCCCAGAGCCGGGGCTCTGCAATGGGCTCACCTCACCCCCGAGTGGCTGTGCCGCTGCTGCAGAGTGAGGAGCCCATTCCTGCTGGGGCAGGCAGCGCCACAGCCCCCACTCTGGGCATCACACGGTCCCTGAGGCTGCTGTGTCCCCTGCACCGAGCAGGCAGGAGCTGGCCCTTGGGGGAGCCCGGCCGTGGGTTCCTCTCCCTGGGATGTGGGGGATGTCAGGATATGGACCAGAAGCAGAGAGCCAAGGAGAAAGGGCTTTTTCCTTGTGAGCGGGGGTCAGGGCAGGCAGAGCGGGGCTGCTCGCGGTAACCCCGTCTCCTCTCAGTCCCCTCCGTACAGCTCCGGCAGCTACGACTCCGTCAAGACAGAGGTCAGCGGCTGCCCCGAGGACCTGACCGTCGGCAGGGCCCCCACGGCCGATGAAGATGATGATGACCACGATGACCATGAAGACAACGATAAGATAAATGACTCGGAGGGGATGGACCCAGAGAGGCTAAAGGCCTTCAACGTAAGGAGGGCTCCACGGGGAGGGTGAGCCCACCCGCCTCCCATCTCAGTGTTCCCACCATCTGTCTTCTCCTTTGCAGATGTTTGTGCGCCTTTTTGTGGATGAGAACCTGGACCGGATGGTTCCCATCTCCAAGCAGCCCAAGGAGAAGATCCAGGCCATCATTGAGTCCTGCAGCCGGCAGTTCCCCGAGTTCCAGGAGCGGGCGCGCAAGCGCATCCGCACCTACCTCAAGTCCTGCCGCCGCATGAAGAAGAACGGGATGGAGATGGTGAGCGGCCACCCCCCTGCCCTGCTGCTCACTGCCGGTCCCGGGGCAGCAGGTCCCTGAGCGCCTTCTCTGCTTGTGTCTCCGCAGACCAGGCCCACGCCGCCGCACCTCACCTCAGCCATGGCGGAGAACATCCTGGCCGCTGCCTGCGAGAGTGAAACGCGGAAAGCAGCCAAGAGGATGCGGCTGGAGATCTACCAGACCTCCCAGGTATGGTGCTGGTGGCTGGGGGCGGGGAAAGTAAGAAGAATTTCAAAGCAATTTGGCAAACCGTTTTAAAGCCTTTCTGAAGGACAGAGGAGCGCAGAACGGGGCCTTTTGTGTGTCCTGAGACCCAGGCCGGTGGGGCCGGGAGCATTGGTTTGTGGTGGCCAGATTGCAGCCGTGGAAACCCAGGTGTCCCTGTGCTGTCCCTCCCACGGGATGCAGAGTCCAGCTGGGCTGCTCACTGGAGTTAGTCTGTGTTTGCCCCGTGCAGGACGAACCGATCGCTCTAGACAAGCAGCACTCCAGAGACTCAACAGCCATCACGCACTCCTCCTACTCACTGCCAGCTTCATCTTACTCCCAAGACCCGGTCTACATCAATGGAAGCCTCAACTACAGCTACCGTGGCTACGGGTCCCTGGGGGGCAGCCTGCAGCCACCTGCCTCCCTCCAGACAGGCAACCACAGTAACGGTAAGGGCCACACGCTGCGCCGAGGCCCGTGGCAGCACGCGGAACCCACCCAGCCATTGCCTCTGCCCCATGCCCCAACTCCCCAGCATCCTGGAGGTGCTTGAGACCAGGCTGGATGGGCCTTTGAGCACCCTGATTCAGTGGGAGGTGTCCCTGCCTATGGCAGGGGGGTTGGAACTGGACGGGCTTTGAGGTCCCTCCCAACCCAACCCATGCCATGATTCTATAATTCTGTGATCCTGTGGCTCTCCCTGGGGGCAAGGCGGGGGCTGCTCCCACGGCTCACGCCAAGCCTGGTCTTGGCAGCGTCTCGCAGAGCTGCTCCAAAAGCTCCTCTTCTCTGGCAGCTGATGGAGGCCTCTGCCCCGCTGCTCAGCCTGCCTCATCAGCAGGTGGTTAATTGTTGAACTGAACTTGGAAGGACGGTCTGGATAGCGCTGGTGGAGGGAAGGAGTGTCACTTGAAAAAAAGAGAATCTGTAGCAGCTATTAATGATTAACCGGAGCAGACGCCTGTCGCTGCCCGGATCTCATTGCTGGTATGAGCTGCTCCTTTCCCAGCCTGCATCTGCTGCTCTTGGAGACAGGGACAGGGATGGGGACAGGGCTGCTGGTGTTGTGGGGTTCCAGGGCACATCCAGTTCCTGCCACAGGGCAGGAGGGTGGCGAGGGGCTGCGCAGGAAAGGCAGCGGGGGCACCCGACTGCGGCTGCAGGGTGGGAAGGCAGGAGGAGAGCGCGGGGCAAGGCTTGGGAGGTCGGCTGCGTTAGGAGCAGCTGAAAAGAGCGGAGCCTGGGGCCAAGCCCGGCTCCCTGGGCAAAAGAGGTGCAGGATGGGACAAAGGCTCTCCTTGTGGGCCACAGCCTCTGGCTTTGCCCTCCCAACAGTGGTGGCCGAAGGGGCTGAGGCCCACACTGGTCCCCATCCAGTCCTTTGTCAATCTCCAGGCTGCTTCGCTTGCCCCAGTGCACCAGGGGCTCCTGTCCTGCCTCTGCCTGCCCCAGAGGAGCAAGGATTTGGAAGGATGTGATTTCCGGAGCCCTGAGAGATGCCTGTCTGGGATTAACTCTTATCATCCCTTCCTAATGCTTCTTAACCCTGAAAAAAGATCCCGCCCCGGCCTCCAGCTGCTGGGACCTAATCCTCGCAGCCGTGGTGGAGGCAGCGATGGTTCCTCCCTGGAGCAGCACAGACACCCCTGGCGCCCGCGCTACGGGGCACCCTCCTTTTGTCCATCGGGCTGCGGGTGCTGGCTCCTTGCTGGGAGGCAGCAAACATGCAGGAAAGCCTCGGAGCGGCCCCAGTGAGCACCTGCTCCAGAGGAGCAGAGCTGGGTGTAGCACGCGGCAGCACCTCGCTGCTTCCTGATGGAATCCTCTGCTTCGCCATTGTTTTTTCCCCCTTTGCCCAAGCTCTTTTTGCAGTGCTTTGAAGGTCAGAGCGTGCTGCCACAGCACTGGCAAGGAGCTGCGCCTTCTCTTCCCTCCGTGTGCAGAAAGCCTGCAGGGTTTTGCTGCCCAGCAGTGTCTTCTCCCTCCATCCCCCACCTAAGGCGATCCTTGCTGAAACCCACAGCCCCGCTCCCAGCTCCCTTCCCCTCGGTGAGCTGGGAAATGGGCTCTGTTTACTGCTGCCTTTTCTGTGCAGTGAAATTGCTTTTGAGGGAGAGAGAGCCTCCTCCTCCCCTTCCCAGCGCTGAGCCGCCTGCTGAGCGAGTCCTCTGCTGGTGCCACTCCTCCCACAGCATTTGCTGCTCCAGCATTGCTTTCCTTGGACCCTTTCCCTGCCGCCGGTCGCCAGTGGGACCCACCTGGTTTCAGGGGCTGCTGAACCCCCTGTCCCTGCTCGGTGTCCCTGCTGTCCCACAGCTGCCACCCAGCAGGAGCTCAGCCCTTCTGAAGCTTTTCTCCAGCATCAGCTGCTCTGTCAGCCCCAGCCAGGGCAGCAGCTCAGCGTCTTCTCTTTCCCCGTACCCCCCGGCTGCGGCTTCACCTGCCGCCTCTCCCAAACCAGGGGTTCACATCTTTCCTCTTCTCCCTTCATTTCCAGTTGATTGTGTGGGTCTTGCACCTCATTTTGCTTCTCTTGTCAATCTAACAGGAAGATAAACCCAGTTTTTCTCCTGCCTTTACCTGTACCAGCTTCCTCCCAAAGTCTGCCACGTGCAGCCACCCAAGCCGGGCTGCACAGACATCACACTGGTTCGGGTCCTGGCAGAACGTGGCCACAGACCAGAGAAGAGAAGGCTCTGGGGAGACCTTAGAACAGCTTCCCAGTACTGAAAGGGGTACCAGGAAAGCTGGGGAGGGGCTCTGGATCAGGGAGTGCAGGGATTGGATGAGGGAGAATGGTTTTCAGCTGAAAGAGGGGAGATTGAGGTGAGATATCAGGAGGTGATGTTTTTTCTGTGGGGGTGGGGAGGCCCTGGCCCAGGGTGCCCAGAGCAGTGGTGGCTGCCCCATCCCTGGAGGCGTTCAAGGCCAGGTTGGATGGGGCTTGGAGCCCCCTGATCCAGTGGGAGGGGTGCCTGCCCATGGCAGGGGGTGGCACTGGATGGGCTTTGAGGTCCCTTCCAGCCCAAACCGTTCCAGGATTCTGTGATTCTAGGATTTTCACAGTGCCTGGGGCACCACACTTTGCCAGGACCTTCCTGCTGGTGCCAAGCTCTGGGAGCAGCAGCTCCCACTGGGAATCTCCTCACGGGCAGCACAGACATGGGCACGGCTACTCTGCCTGAGTTTTTCTCTCACTTTTCCTTGGCAGGTCCAACCGATCTCAGCATGAAAGGTGGGGCCTCCAGCACGGCCCCTTCCAACAGCACCAGCAGGGGAATGCAGGCTGCCCAGCTCAGCCCCACGGAGATCAGCGCGGTGCGGCAGCTGATCGCCGGCTACCGAGAGTCAGCAGCGTTTCTGCTTCGATCTGCAGACGAACTGGAAAACCTCATTTTACAGCAGAACTGACTCCCCGTGTCCGTGTTGCTCCTCTGTCGAGAAGACAATTTACACCTGCTAGAAAGAGGCTCCCAGCAGCGTCCTGCTCAGGACCACCCTCGTCCTCCCATGAAGCAGCGGGTACCTGTAGTTTTAGGAGGTGGAATCCAAAAGACCTGTTTTCTTTTACACTCCAAGCACCTGGGACTTGAGGCACAAGGACACGTTTTTGAACCGTACCAACACCTGACCAGAAGCCAAACCTGCGGCTTGGGAGGACGTGGGACTTTGAAGGGCAGAAGGGAGCCTGGGGAGGTTTGGGGCTGCAGATGTATTTAGAATAACCTTTGTGGACCCAAATGTTAGATTCCCGTCCCCAAATAATTTCCAAGTCTTAGGTGAGCTGAATCACATATTTATTGAGAAATGAACCCTCCTCTCCCCTTAGTAATTTATTTTTCTGAAAATGGATTCTTTTGAGTTTGTACAGATTGCCAGTTTTTTGTCTGTCTGATCAGAAGGAATTTGTTCCTGTGAAATAACACATTCCATATCACTACACTACTACTTGCCAGGCACCTCTGCTGGTTTCTCTGGGGAGCCTTTGTCCCAGCGGAAGTGAGTTTGCCATCCTGAGGCTGCTTGGCCTTCAGCGAGCAGGGCTGGCACCTGACCAACAGAGCGAGCAAGCGTCCTGCTTACACCTGCGATCTGAGTGGTCCTGTAGCAGCAGTGGGGTCTGAATCTCCTGCAGAGACTCGGCAAGCTTGGCAAACCTCCACCTAGAAGGACGTCTCACATTCATTTAAGTCATTGCAGATAAGGAAGGAAGGAATTTCCTGAGAAACACTGTCTTGCTGTCACCATCCGTACTCTACCTCACACTGCATTGTGGGCTTCTTCCAGGACTGGCCCAGCCGGTCCTGGGGGACGGTGAGTGTTGCAGTCACATGGATCACGCCGAGGAGGCTGAAACCGAGCCGGCACTCAAGCGGATCTGCCGGGGTCCTGCTGCTGGGCAGCAGCTCGTGCTCTCCCCACTGCACCCAGTTTGCTCCAGTCCGTGTGGAACCAAGCATGGGGCAGCACCAGGAGGATGAATCATCCCAGACCGTGTGGCCGCAGCAAAGGCCGGGTCTCTGCGCAAAGAGCGAGCTTGGCACGGCGAGCCGCCCGCTGCTTTGCAGAAGACCAAGCTGGGCACATCGAGCAGCAGAACTGACAGAGTCCTCTCCGGGGCCCAAGCTCCTTCCCCCTCCCAGCTCACAGTCCTGGAACGAGCCCACAACTCCCAAAGTGTGGAAAGACCGTAGCCCGATGTCCGTTCTACCCGTGACCGCCCCACCCTGCCAATGCACTTCGTTTTGCTCAGTGCAATACCTGCTACCAGTGCTGCTAAACCAGGGCGTGCGCTCAGGCCGGGCTGCTGAGCCGAGCCCCGCAGAGCAACGGAGCCTGGGGAGCGGCCGAGCCCGGCGGTGGGGATCCCGCTCCTCCTCGCGCCCGCGCAGCCCCCCTGCCCGGGCAGGAGATCCGCATCCGATGCGCATGACACCCTGGGCACTCGGGGTAAGGGAGATCCTTTCTGTCTTTGGAGTTGCTTTTCTCTTCTCTTTTGGCCCTGCTCCACGGGGGCTGCTGCGGGCGTGGGCTTGGTGGCCATGGCTGGTCCCGGCCGGGAGCAAGCCCGGGTGGTTTTGCTCCGTAGCCTTTCTACCCGATGAAACTCCCCACACACTGGAAGAGGAGCAAAACCTCTGCCCTGCTCTCAGAACAGACAAAGAGGCGGCTCCGGGAGCCGAGCTCTCTGGCAGCAGAAGGAATTCGCCGTGGCATCGGCTGCGTCTCCCCAGCAGCCAGCGGCCCGTAGCGTTTGGAGAAAAGGGCCGGGAGCCCTGGGAGCACGCAGGGTGTCCGTGCAGAGATGGGGTGGTGGCTCGACAGCCCCCATGCCACCCCGGGCGGAGTGCCCCATCCCCTCCCTGCCCACAGCCAGGCATCCCCCCCGAGCCGGCATTCCGATGCGCGCCATACCCAGCACTTCCCAACCCCGCTTAGTTTTCCTGCTGCATCCTCCCAGCCTTGGAATCGATGTAAATATTTATTTTTGTGTGAATATCACGAAGTAACAAAACCTTTGACAAAAACAGGCACCCACAGCCATTTGTAAAGTTCTGCCCGTTCAGGAGGGCAGAGACAATCGCTGGCCCATTCCCTCTCGCTGCGATTCCCCCAGAGTCGGTGCCACCCTCCCTGGCAGAGGCCATCGAAGATCTTCAGCCATAAATTTGCCACCCGGTTTACGGAAAAATGAGGTTACACAGGGGCGTACGGCCAGTCGCCATCAGCTGCTGCGTGCAGGGAGTTGGATGGATCCCAGGTGTCGCTGCCGTTACCGGGTCACCTCCGGATTGTCCCGGCGCGCGGTGACGTTGCTCTCACCCCATGTTTTACTGCTGTAGGAAGGTGCCCACCACCCACCCTGTCCTCCCAATGAACGGTCAGCCCTTGTAGCTGGATGGTGCAGCCTCCGAGTTCCCGAGCCCCGGTGACAGCCACAACTGTGACAAGTTCTGAAGCAAACGGGATTGACTACGAATTCTGTCAGGGATCTTTGTATTTGCTTTTTTTTTTTTTTTTTTTTTTTTTTTTTTCCTTTATTTTTTCTTGGTGAGCCGCAGCTTCATCGGTTTTATGGCGCGAGCTCCACAGACACCTCCATGCTCTCCAGCCTATCTGTGCGCGGCTGCGGCTCCTCTGTGCTCCAGGACTGATCCACAGCCACATTCCTGCGCTCTCCCTAGGCAGGACGGGGTCAGGAAACACCAGGCCAGGTTCTCAACGAGAAGGAATGAGCAGGAGCAGAATACACCGGCTTTCCAGATCTCCTGAGAGGTGGAAGGAGAGTGCTGGGTTAGCAAATGTTCTGGATGTTCTTGGTTTTGTTTCAGAAAAGCGAATCACTGGTTGACAAAATAGATTTTTTTTTTTTTTTTAAATTTAATTTAATTTACTTTTAAGCACACCCACCCCGTGCTGGATGTGCGGTTCCCGTGGCAGTGTCCCACATGGGAGTTCCCGGGATTGCGAGCAGATGAAACGTGTACCTCCCGATCCCAGGGGCCGCTTCCCTCCCACCAGTGGCCCCCGGATTTAGTACCAGTTCATGGAAAAAAAAAAAAAAAATGCTGCTTTGAACTCAGAGGGTTGAAATACTTTTGATTTGTAATTTTTTGTAAGACTTTTTACAAGGTAGCATAGAATTTCACCGGAAAAAAGAACTACTACAATCCGTCCATGCTCTGATTTTTATATAATTTAGTGGTGCTTTAGAACCTTTCGTTTGGTCCTTTCGGAGCTGCAGAGCTCAGTTCTTCGCCTGTACCTACCTAAGACCAATGTGAACCTTTGTATTTTTGCTCCTAATTTTGGACTCAGTGGAAGTGTACTGTTTACATGTACAGAACTCCCGGCCCCTGTCTGTTCTGCCAGCCCCGCTGTTGAAGAGGAAGAGGCACCTCACCCAGTTCGTCTGCTTAACCGAGCCACGGCCTCGTCCCCCATCGCACGCACCCGCCCGAGGGAGGACCCCACAAAACAGGAGGTTTTGGGGGTTTGCACAAGCAGTTGTAGTTTTTCCCCCTAGATTTACAGATTGGCTGCAATTCCAAGTGAGTGCAAAGGCGATGCTCGGGTAGCAGCCGCCTCAGCCAGGCAGAGCCATGGTTCCACCGCCCTACAGCCCTGGCAGGAGCGCAAAAGCCACCGAGCTCCGCAGAGGGTTCCAACCACGGGGGCTCATGAGGAAGCAGGGAGGAAACTTCAGCATCGCTGGGATCCTGCTTTACCCAGCCTGGTGAAATCGCCCGAGCCGGCCGCTGGTTTCGGATGGGAAGGGTGGGAGCGCATTCCCTCGGGAGGCGGGGGGCTCCGAGACGAAGCAGAAGAGAGCGCGTGGAAAGCCCGTGCTTTCCGGAGGGCTCGGATAGAAAGCGTATGGCACTTAATCCAGCTTTTAAGGTGACACTTTATTGCTTAATCAATTGATTCATTTTGAAATGCTATTTTTGCAGATAGGCACCTATGCAACTCCGCGTGGCTCTTAAGCAGATGAGCACTTCCTCCTCAACGAGCTTGATACGAGTTCTTTGTGTTATATACTGTGGATTTTTCCAGTAAATGTGGCTTAATATTTTAATTCTTAGAACGTGTGTCTATTCTATATGTGATGCAACTTAATTCTGTTCTGTTTGTGGAATGATTAGCACAGGCCAACTCCCTGTTCCCCTCACTTAACGAAGACCAATGAGCTGTTAATCAAGCTGTTATCTCCATGGTATTACTTGCTAAATGCACTGATTTCATAAGTATGTGGAATCCTTTGTTTTTTTCTTTCGAAGCTGTATATCATATATAAGACTGAATCGACTTAATAAACACTGTATAACGAAAAGGGCTTTCTCCTCCGCCACCAAGCCCCTCTGGGCGCTGCCAGCTCAGCACCAGCCACTGCGGCTCCACCAAAGCGGGACCAAAACCGAGGCGTTAAAAGAGAAAAAAAAATCTATCAATAATTAGGACCCAAGCTGCGCTTCCCGTTCCCCACGGAGTGCAGGGACCACAGGGAGCCGTTCGTGCTTGCAGGTGGGGCTGGCCACACATTTTACACGTAACTTATATTTTGGCAAAATTAATTTTGTGAAGTGTCTGGGGTTTTTTGTGGGGAAAAAAAGCAAAACAAAGGCGTTTGTGGAAAGTTCTCCCTCTCCCTCGTGGACAATACTGAATTTTCATTATCAGCTTTATTCACTAAGTATAATAAATCTTTGCATCCATACCATGCTCATCTCCAAGCACTGTGTAGCTGAAAGCTCCAGCTGGCACCAGCAGTGCTGGCATCAGGAGGCCCCAGGACAGCCGAGTGGCTTCGCTGGTGACTCCGTGCAAGGACTGCCCTTCGCTTGGGCCAGGGGTGCAGCGGTGTGAGGGGAACAGGCCTAGGGAGGCCCCAGCCAGAGTCCTGGGTGCTGTTCTGGGCTCCCTGGCTCCAGAAAGACCAGGAGGGAGTGGAGAGAGCCCAGCAGAGGCTACAGGGATGATGAGGTGACCTCGAGCACCTCTCTTTAGGAGGAGACTCCGGGGAGGCATGGGTCTGTCCAGCCCAAAGAGCAGATGGAGAGGGGATCCCATCAATGCTGATCAATATCTGATGGGTGAGGGGGGATGAAGAGGGGACCAGACTCTGCTCAGTGGTGCCCAGCAACAGGACAGGGGGTCACTGGGCACAAACTGGAGCACAGGAAATTCCACCTGGACAGGAGGGAAAACTCCTTTCCTGTGCAGGTGCTGGAGCACAGGAACTGTCGGCCCAGGGATGTGTGGGGTCTCCTTCTCTGGAGAGATCCAATCCCACCTGGACGCCCCTGTGCAATGGCTGGAGGTGACCCTGCTGTAGCAGGGGTTGGACTGGATGAGGTCCAGAGGGTCCTTCCTACCCCCCCCACCACGCTGGGATTCTGTGACTGCACATCCCAAAGGGACCTTCTCCAACAATCACTCACCCATGTGTCGGTGACATGGCCAGGTTGAATAATCCAGAAGCCTCTGGATAAGCTTTGCTCCCAGGTTTCAAACGGAGCAAGGGCAAGGGCTGCAAGCCCTGGGGACAGGCAGGATCCCAGCAGGGCACAAACCAACCCACAGTCCCTTTGGCCATACCTCTGGTTGTCTCCACAGCTCCATGGGTGCGGGGTCTGGGTGGGCTGGGAAGGTCCCCTCTGTTCACAGCCGGTTCCACCACCGAGCCAGGATGCCCCAGAGCGGCGCAGAGCTGGATGCAAACAGCACACGGCCTGAGAGAGAGAAAATCTATTATTTATCAGATAAATATCACGGAGACAAAAAAGATTTAATTATATTCGCTCTGTGTGAGCTTCGGACATCAACAAGATTTCAGTCTTGAAGCTCTCGAATTCCCCTGTCCGAGAGGTAACCAGTTCCAACATCGTCATCATCCACCGCAGCAATAGAAGACGCTGTCCATTATTTAGCAGGTTTAAAGCTCACCTGAGCAACAACACACCTGTTTCTTTGCGTTACCTATTTTTAGCATCTTCAGGTTATCAGAGCATCGTTAACCACACCCGTGCTTGCAGACAAAGCTCACCACAGGCGGAGCAGTGAACTCCCCGGACCCACAAAAGCCAGTGCCAAAGAGCCCCGGCCCCGGCCCCTGGGCCAGCACGGGCAGAGCCATGGCTTGTGCCACAGCCCACAGGGGCGACCGGTTCCCGAGGGGTTGGTTCCCACCACTGAAGGTTGCAGCCAGGATTGATGTTCCATACAGATAAACCCTCATTCCCAACGAGAGGGGTGCAGAGATTAAACCACAAACCCACTCCCACCTGTGGGACAGAACTGCCTTTGCGCTCAAATGCGGCACCACTCAGCTCTGCCCCGTTTTTCCTGCTCACCTTGAGTTTTAAGGCCAGCAGACAGAGGAACCTCAGCTCCGCTGCTGCTGCAGTTGTGCCCACCAACCCCTGGCATCAGCAATGTGGGAGACAGGTCATCGTGGTGGGTTTGCCATCCTGGAGCACAACAATATAGGGTTGTATCACCACATGGATCTAAACCATTCCTGGAAACATTCAAGGTCAGGTGGGACCAGGCTCTGAGCAATCTGATCTGGCTGCCGCTGTCCTTGCTCACTGCAGGGGGGTTGGACTGGATGACCTTCATGGTCCCCTTCAACCCAACCATTCTATGGTTCTAAACCCCTCCCACAGCCCCACTGCCCAGTTTACAGTCCCCGTCTGCCCTGCAGGAGATCCAGGCAAGGTGACCAGATTGAGACACACAATGCAATAATTCACATTATTCTTTTCTTACCACCTAAAAAAGAGAGAAAGGATGCATCAATGAACCAAGTTTACAGGTAGTTTCAATAAACAGCATAATGGGGATCACAGACTCTTTAGAAAACACTTTCAGACCCATTTATCCAAGAATCAAGCAGGACAGTGACCCAAAGCCACGGAGCAGCAGGGGCTGCCCAGTAACAGCCCAGGTGCTGCAGCCCAGGGCCAGAATTTGCTCCCATCACTGCAGGGGAGGCTCCTGCAGCTGCAGCCCCTGCATCCCCCAGCCCCGCTGCTGCCTCAGGAGCCTCCCGGTGTCCATGCCCGAGCCAGGCAGCAGGAGAACTGTTGGTGACCTGCAAGTGCATAAAAGTGATTAACAAAGCCAAGATAGGGACATGGCCTCTTTTTCACCATCGGAGCAGAGCTCACAAGCCCCCCCAGTTAAAAAGGAAGGAAGGGAACAACATTGCCTTGGGGAGCAGAACAGATGGGTTTGGAAAAAGAGGATGGAAGCCACAAGCGTGGGTTTTAGAGTGTTTATTTTTCCAACAGCACAGGGACACACAGGAGCAGCCCCACCCCCTCCGTACACTGCAGTGGCCCCGGGGAGGCAGAGCCAGACCCCAGCTCCGCTCCCCATCTTTGGTTGGCAGGTCCCACACAGCTGCTCCCTTCACCCAGTGTGGGCTCATTCCCACAACGTGTGGCTGTTGGATCCATTTAGGATAAACCATTCCAGAGCCTGAACTGGCTGTGTCTTGAATAGGGACAGTTAAAACCAAAAGTGCGTGGTGAGGGGAGGTTGGGCAGAGCTGGAAAAGGGACAAGAGAAAATAAAAACGATCCCTCTACAGCTCTGGCTGCTGCTGCTGGCTTCTCACCACACTGGAGCAACTCTTGATTAGCAACTGCTCCAAAGAGGAAGAGTCACATTTTCACCCTCCAGCTATGGATGCACAAGGACATTCATCTCCCTGCAACCCAGCTCCAGCTGTGCCCTAGGAGCTCACTTACAGAACAACCAGCAAACAGCCCAGAGGAGTGACCAGTGCAGGACACTCAGCACACCCCACCGGGTCATCATGAGCCCCCACGGCACCACGGTGTGCACAGAGCCCGGTGGAGAGAGGCTGACAGCACCCAGCACATTGAGCCTCACGTTAGGCAGGACAGAACACAGGGGCTCTGACTACAGGTGCAGATTAATAACTAACACCACTTTAATGCAATACTGCTGTAGAGCCAGGAAATCCAAGGAAAAAAAAGAACCCTTTATGTTCTATGTACATTACATCCATTTACAGAGTGGCCAGTACTGTGTACAACATATAAATATATGATCAAACAGATGCATAGAGGATACTTACAGGAGCCAAATAATTCACTTTCTACATCCAAGAATGAAAATATATAAAAAAAAAAAAAAAAAAAAGGAAACCACTGCTTTCAACGTTAGGTGATGGTCACACCGACGCCCAGCTCAGCTCTCGCGAGCAGTTCGACGCTGTCATGCTAAGGTCCTCACGGCAGGGCTGCGATGCAGAGGACCTCTGACATTTCCCACTGGTTTGTGACCAGGCAGAAAGAGGTATCGCATGGGCTGGTCCCAGAGCTCCGCCAGGCACAGTTCTGGGGCTGCACGGCTCCCACAGACCAGCAGGAGGCATTCGCTTGGCACCTGCCCCGCTGTTTTCCCTCTTCTTCTTACACCCTCAGAGCTGGCCTCATCCAGGACACGGTGAGCGGTACTCGGCTCCCCAGCGCTTCCCAGGGCACCTCATCCTGCTGCAGCATCCAAAGGCCGGCCAGGACCATCACTGCAGAGCTCTTCCAGCAGCACTTCCCACACAAACCAAGAATGGGATGGCAGAAGGGAGAGTGGAAGACTGTAGGGCCTCACCTAGCACAGCCCTGAAGTAGAAAACACCCTGTTCCAGTTCCTTTGGATCCAGTTCCTTTGGATGTGAAGCTTTCTTCGACAGAGAGTCCATGGATTGCCACAAACTGCCTCTCACGTGGGCTTTTGCCTCAGCGCCTGCAGCAGAGCCCAGTCGGGATTCCCACGACGGCACGAAGCAGACAGATTGCTCCAGCAGGCACAGCCCGGACAGCAGAGCGCAACCGTGAGCAAGAGAGGGCTTTGCACTGGAGGTCGCAGTGGGAAGGCAAGTCAACTTTCCTCACCAAAACAAAGTGTAATGGCATTTCTACTATAAACAGAGCAGTATCTGCGTACAGGTTTTCGGATCAGCCGTTATCAAAATACACACACTGAATGTACAGTTTGTCCCATGGCCATAATTTATTATCTCACCACAAGGCACAATACACAGAGCTTAGAGGGTCCTATACAGTCGTCGTGGCAGAACGCTCCGCAGCCCTTACACATGATCATGGCTTTAAGGCTGCACGAGCACTTGAATGCGATCTCGTCAACGCCGCTGCTATCAGCAAACATCTGCACAGACAGGGCCGCACTACGGCTTGCAGCAAAGTTCGCTTTGTGGGTGAGCTGCATCACGCTTCCAGCAAGGCTTCTGGAAAAAGCTGGAGTGTTGGATGAATAATTAAAGTTGGTGGAATTGAGCTGCAGCTTAGAAAGCTTCCCATAAAACGCTTGCTTGATATTGAGCTGAGAGGGTATGGAAGAAGGCTCCAAAGGGTGAGCCAGTCCTTTCCCTGGTTCCCTCGAAAACTTAAAATGCGGCAAGTCCATCGTGAGCGGAACGCTTTGCAAGTGCTCCGTCAGCTCCACAGGGTTTTGGGCCGCATCCTTCCGGTTCTCCGCGTTCCGCTTAGCTGGGCTGCCGCATGCCAACACGTTCTCCTTTCTGATCCCTCCCGGGGTGTCGGAGCGCTGCTTTGAAGTCCATTCCTCCCTTGCAGCTGGCATTCCTTCTCCCGAGGCACAGCTCTTATTCAGAGGAATCTGTTTGCTGGGAGACACGGTTCCCATGGCTGAAACCTGATCCAAAGCCCTGGAGTGATGCAGCCGAACACCGGGGTTGCAAGGAAAACCAGAACCAAAGAGTTTTTTGCCTTGAACACCAATGTGATTTTTACTGATTGAGGCACCTCCTGTCTGATTTGGACCAAGAGAAGTTACAGTGGGAGATAAAAACTGAGGCTCCACAGAGGCTTTCAACTGCTCCGGACTTTTATTTGTGATGATGCTTGTCACTGGGTTGTGCTGTGGCACCCGATGGACCTTGGACAACTCCTCTTGCTCCTCAAAGCTACAGGAAGAAAATGTTCCTTCCCGAGCACCCACATCTTCAGGCTTCTGAGAGGCACTTGCCACATTTGCCACTTGGTCTTGGCAGCTTAACGCTAAGCCAACTTTGGAATGTTTTTCTGGAATAGCTTGCTCCTCCGCAGCCTCTGCTCTAGGCAATGCTGCCCCTGATCCGCACTTCTTTTCCTGGGGATCTGTGGAAGATCTCATTGAGTGGAAGTCATTGCCCCTGCTTAGAGCACTCGTCTTTGTTCCTCCATCTGGAGAAGATTCTTTGCCAAAATAACAACTGTTACCTCTCTCCCTTTGCAAGGAGAGGCTTTCCGACTGCTTGTCCAGTGGTGGCTGTGTAATCTCCAGCTTGATGTTAGTGTGAGATACTGGGAGAACTTCCTCCAAGGGGAGATTCCCCTTGAGCAGCTGCATCACCAAGGGGTTGTTGGTTTCAACAGAGGATGCAGAACCTGTCGGCCGCTCGGGTTTCTGGGGCAATGGCGCATGCACTCCCCATCTCTGAGGCGGAGCTGCAGTGCTCACCGCTGCGACCGCAGGGAAGTCCACGAGATAGGCCAGACGATCTGTTTCCACAGGCGACTCTGATCTAATCCTATCGCATCTCTCAGTGCTGGAGTCTTTCCCAGCCACCTCCCTACAGCTGACACTTCTGAAACACAGATCCATCTCTACATTCTCATCAGCTATGTCACCTTCAAAATCTGAAGCAGTTTCTGTTGTTTCACTGTGCATACTCTGTACTTCATCATCTCTGTCTGTCTTGAGCTCTTGAGGCTCTCTCAGTGGCCGACATGCGTGTTCTGGTCCTGTCGTGGGGCTCCTCTCCCTCGGCTGCAGAGGTTTCTCAGAGGTACCCAGTGTATCCTGAGAAATGAACTCATCACACAAGGAGGGTTTCACCGGAGACACTGTGTTCTGTTCTTCATTCCTCAGTTTGCCATTGCTCTCTTTCTCTGCCTGCAGGTGTGAAAAGCTGCACAGCACAGGGGCTGTGTTCTCCACTCCAGCAGTCACCGCTTTGGAGTCACTGCCATCGGTCACACATTTTTCCACAATTGTTTCAGAGCCATTAAATCTAAACCTAGCTGTCACTTCTGGCTCATGGCATTCTTCAGCACCTGATGAGGATTCCAGTAGAGAAGCAGGACAACTGGAGGAATTTTCCTTTACATCAGGATGATAAACCAGTTGTACAGCCGGAGCACCAACACCTCTGAGGTCTGACATGAGTCCATCTCCCGCAGGACTGACCACAGCTCCCTGCACCTGAGAACCAGACAGGCCATTCACTGGAGGAACCATGCATTTCACCTTTGCACTCTGCCTCTCCTGTGATGCAATGCAAGACAGAATTTCGGTCCTTGGGTCACACAGGAGCTGCTCTGGGCTTTCCTCCTGCCTCTCAGGAATTGCATTGTCTAAGGAGCACCCAGTCAAAGCACCACAGGGCTGCCTTCCAGGTGAACCATCAACGTATTGAGCTTCCCCTGAGCTACTGCCTGCAGCATGTTCCAAGTCACCACTGCCCTCACTCTTTGGAGAAAAGGAGTCTTGTGTTGAAGAGAGGAAGGAATTTGTGTCAGCCTGACGAGCAGCCACCTTAGCGTTCACCTTCTCCCCCTTCAGATGGAGAGACGACAGTAATTGTGTTCGTTGTAGATCTGACGAACGCTTTCCACGAGTTCTCTTTGATCTCCTGTGCTCTCTACGGCTGCCGGATTCTCCTCCGCCATCTCCTTCGTCGGTGCCTCTCCCTCCACCAGGACCACCCCCTCCTCCGATGGCGGCTGTCGCAGCCTCTCGCTGGGCTCGGGCTTGCAGAGCACGGGCCTTAATGTCTGCGAGTGTTCTGGCCCCAGTCCTGCCCCGGCCGGAGGGGTCCGTGTTGGGGATGATCCGGGGGCATATCTGGTAAGTGGGCTGACCTTTAACCACCCAGGGTGGTTTAATACGTGAAAGTTGAATCTGAAAGAAAGGGAAAACCATTAGTTAGAATGCTTGAGCATTTTCAGTCAGTGAAATGCATTTTATCAGCACCTCTTCATCACAATTCTTATCACAAGAATTCAACAAAAAATTAAAATTCCATCTTTAAATTGGAATTTTGACAGGGAAGGAGTGAGCTCCCCATAACCTCTGCTTGTGTGCTCTGTCATGCGATACATAAAGCTCAGTTTAATATTAACATCACTTTACCAGAGCCAGCAGACAAATACAGAATGAGTGCTTTGCATTCAGATCTTTAGAAATCAAACCGGTCCCCTTCCCATCAGGATGGCTACCCTGACACTAACATGGCAGACACCTTCTCAACACAGGAGAAGTCAGAAGGAATACTGAGAATCTGCCCTACAGGAGAGGAACTGAGGAACTACACAAGACAAAAGACATGATTTGAAGGACTCTTTTGAAACAATCAGCTGGGTTCAGGAAAAGTGATTTCTGTACCCACAGAATTGCAAACTAAGAGTAAAGTCAAGGCTACGCTGTGCTCTGCACAGAGACCTAGGAACAATTTTCCATTCTTTGCTTCTCTGCATAAGAGAGTAAACTGTGGTAATCAGAGGTACTCAGCCAGCTCTACCAAGGAAACCCTTCCACTTCTGCTCTTAAGAAGGCAACACTTAACGTTTTAATAATGTTTTGATGCTACTGAGCATGACAGCCCTGAGATACCAAGCAGTTATAATTCTCTTTCCTACCCGGATGGGTGGGACTTTGGGCTCCTCTTTAGTAGGCTGTGGCTTTTCTGGGTGAACACTTTCAATTGTGTTACGAAAGGACTGACGATCTTCAAGCCGGGGCTTCTTTTCGGGGAAGGACGCAGAGGCAGCCTCCACAAAGCATTTCCTCTTCTGGTCCTTGGACTCCCGAGCAGAATTCTCCTGGGGCAAACTGGGAACCCTGTTTGCAGCCATCAGCGACAGATCTTCCGATTTATTGTGTGATTTGGAAGTCTCTGGTGAGAGGTGCAATTCTGAACTCTCTGGCTTCAGCATGGCTGCCGACAGGCTCGTTGCATCATCCTTCTTCAGGTCTATCTCGGGCTTTGTCTCTTTATGAGGAGAGGACTCTGGTCCCACAGAAGCCATCTCTTTGGAAGCCTCCGTCTGCTCAGGCTCACGCAATTTGTACAGGCTCCTCCTGGCTCGGCACCGCAGGTCGGCCCGGGAGCGTTTCTTGAAGCGCCCATCTCTCTGCCGTGTAACAGGACCACGCGACAGCCTCGCTTCTCCTTTAACAGACAGTGCTGTCCTGTTCTCAGCGTCTTCTTGCACCAAATTCTGCTCCTGGGACTCTTCTCGGGTCAAGCCCAACCTATGAGGCAAACATAAAAACCAGCTGAAAGCTAAAGCCCACCTTAATTTAGGTATTTCATCCTTTTCTTAGGAGTCGGGCTCTCACCACTGTACGCACTAACATAGCGGTTACAGAGCAGAGACTCACCAAAACCTCACTAGAGGCTACCTCATTGCAGGCTGACGTACACTGCTATCCCACATTGCCGTCACAGGGAATGAGGGAAACAAGAAAACATGAAGATTTGTGTTGGAAAATGGGTAATAATAACTTGTCTTGGAAACCAAACAGATAGGCTACAAAACCCTGCTGTGACCCAGCCAATTCCACCAAGGATTTCCCTGAAGCAGCAGTCTGAGTGATTCACCCACAACCCACTTTGCTTATGCTGCACCTTCTGCACTCGCTCTGCCACTTGCATAAACAGATAAAATGGGATGGATGAGGCAAAATTGCTCACTTTTGTCCATAGTAGTCCTCAAAGAACTTTTCTTTCCATTGCTCCACTCTCTTTTCCTTTTCCATCTCCTGCCGAATTCGAACTTGCATCTCATGGGTGAATTCACCTGCATGGAAGCAAGAGACTTAATTTCAGTTCCAAACAAAACTGATTCTGCAAATGCAACCTTTTGTGATTGAGCAGCACAGCAGCTGTAGGTGTGAAGAACAGATTTGTCATTATTGCCCTGCTCTCCACCCTGTGATGGATCGATACACTGCTTGTAGATTCTCAGGGCAATGGTCCCACAACTGAAAACAATCATGTTTTAGCAGACAGGTCACCAGTTAAGAGCAGATGAGTCTGGAACTGCTGGACACCCCCATCGCTTCGTTCCCATGGCACCAAAGGAAAACACATCTTTGATTTTAAATCAAAGAAAGAAAAGTTGGGGCAACATCACTAGATACAGCACAAAGCTGGACTAAATTCCTATTGATCAACTGTAAAACACACAACATCCCATAAAATGAGTAGCCAGCCCTCTAGGAAAGCAGACCTACTCACCATCAGCCAGACGTTCTCTCCAGCTCTGTGCAGCGTGGGTGAAGAACTCGTTATTCAGAGCGCTGCCGCTGAGACGCATCAGCCCGTCAGCCCCAACCTAACAGGACAGACCCAGGACAAACAAACCATTTGCTCCCGCCGTTCCACAAGCAGGAGGCAACGCAGTGAATGGGAAACACCCAAGCGCTGCATCCTCATACCTGTCTGTCCACTTCTGGAAGGAGGTAAAGAAGCTGCTGCTGGAAGTGCGATGGGAGCGCGTTAAAGGTTCTGGAGTTTATCAGAGCTCGCAGGTTTGTATTGACAAGAATGGAACCAGGTGTCTCAAAGTCAATATCCTCACCCCTGTTCCGTTTCATTTGCCCTGTGGTTTAAGGACAAACAAATAAAATAAATATTGTTGTATAACAGTATTTCAGCATTATATGCAAGAAATCCATGTCAAACTACTAAAAAAGAGCACAGTGTTCACGTACAAAGCAAGACTCTCCCACAAGTTAACAGACGTGCATCTGGAGTTCTGATATGGGGTCATATTTCTGCCAAATTCAGGTACCATTCCTGATGCTGCTCTTCAGAGCAGGCAAACATAAACGACAGTCACACTGATGTTCAGGGAGGAACACTTGGCTCACAAGCTTTGAGACCATCACATGCCTTCTGAAGGAAGAGAACCCTGGTGCTTCCTCAGATAAACATGAACTTCAACATCATCTGCTTTTACAGCCAATTTTTCCAGCTTTAAGCAGAGGCACCTACCGGCTGCAGGCTTCCGGATGCCCCGCAGAAGCTGCGGAGGATCCCTGTTTATTTCTGTTCTGCTACGCAAGGTGGCTTTACACAGGGCCAAGGAGCTGCTGCTGCTGCTGGAGGTGCTGCTGCTCTCCCCATCTGCGTGCCTGCCCGCAAAGCCTGAAAGCAAAACAACTTCAGAAAACCACGCAAAGAAAAGCAGAAGCCCAGCTTGGAGCAGGGTTTAAAGAATTACCTGCTCGTACCAGACGCACTATTAGAGGGTATTGGCCACTTAACAACTACTTTGATGGAGTTAAACAGACAAACAACTGTCCACAGTCACACCCGTTCTCACCAAGCCTTAAAGAAACCCTCAGGCACAGTCACAGCTAATTAGGGAGCAGTGATTACAAGCCGGCGATGAGGCCATTACCCAACCACCACAGGAGCAGCCCTCACCTGAGGCAGACTCCATGTGTGCTCCGTTTACTTTCAGTGGGGTTAAGACAACACGTGGCAGCATTACTCCAGTTTTCTTCTTCTGCTTGGCAGTCTGTAGTCCAGAAAGAAACCAAACACAAAAGAAACAGGAGATATTACAGAGGGGTAAATAATTGTCTAAGCAGCATGTTTCCCAGCTAACGAACTACCTGGCTCCTAAGTCAATCTTGAGGGGTCAATAATGACAGGCATAATTTTATACAACCATTTACATACAATAATTACACAGGAACAGCAGAGAATTCAAAATTCCCTCCCTGCACAGGATCCTTCCCACGTCTGCGAGGAGAGAGCTCCGCAACTCTCCGAGGTGGCTGTGCACAGCGAGCACCCCACACGCCCACCCAGCCATCACGCAGCAACCACAGCTCCTCTAGACAGGTTTCACGCTTCCCAGTGGTCTCACTTGTTCCTACCTGGGAGGCGGTTCTGTGGCTCTCCCTGGTAGCAGCGGGCCCCTTGCTCTGAGACTCGGTGGAACACGAGGCGTTAGAGGAGGTTTCATCAAGGGACACTGAAAGAGAGGGGCTCTCGGTCAGACACAGAAGGGGATCTTACAGTTTAAGATGAAAGCCATTAGACACTTACCATCGTTATCACCACTCACAGTGCTCGCTTCATTGGACTCGCAACTTTCTGCATCTGCTGTGTCCTCCAGCTCCTCCCCTTCTGGCACAGACAGGTTCCGAGACCACTGTAAGGCATCCTTCTAAAGGGGCAAACAGACCTGGGATGGCTACAGTCCTCCCTCTCAACCACCACCTCAACCAGTGGAACAGACCGTTCAGTGGATGGAGCTTTTAAGCTTAATTTTTTCATCTTCCCTATTTTAATCCTCAATGCAGAAAGATATTTTTAGTATGTTTGGGCTTAGAGTGGAAGAGAAGTCATCTAAATCGCCAGCACACCTCTCAGACAAGCAACTCAAACACATTCAAAAAACATAAGGTAAATAATTCATTGCACCTTTCTAATAAGGAGAAATATCTCTTTGTTACTGCAAATATCACTTTGAAACTGCAGTTTCTAATAAAGAGAAATATCTCATTCTTAGTGCAAAAGAACAGGCACCAGCAGAGCAGCCAACTGTGAAGACAGTAAGCTTAGCAGAGGTATTTACTACTGGTATAATCAAAGCCATTTCAATTCCATCTGTTTTCAGCAAAATAGGGCAATTCAACAGAATTTTCTGATGGCAGAAAAAAAAGACAGCAATGAACAGCTGCGATACCTGTTGTCTATTAAGCTGATCCCTATCAGGGAATCCAACAACGCAAAAGCAAAAGCCTAAGACCAGAAACATTCTCAGTATTTAAGATTAGTGGGACAATAAACTAAAAATAAAACCTGTTCCAGACAGACCTCAAGATCGGAGGGAAATGGTGATGCTGAACACGCACAGAAAGCAGGGGAACAAAAACCAAACCACCAGGAAGACGAACATACACTTTCTTATGAAAATTTTACTTGTAGCCACAAGCTCTTGGACCAATTTAACATATTGGTCAGCAGCGAAGCAGCGAGTGGGACTGTTTTGATCAGCAGCCACCCAAGCCAGACAGTAAGTACTGTTGTGAGAGCATTTATTTACTCTTGTTTGTGCAATTCAAGATATAACAGGGGTTTTAAAAGGAACTGTTCCTATGTGAGTGAATACAGCTGAAAGGTACGAGCTGTAATGAAATAACGACTGCCAGACACGCTCTCACGTGACCATCCTGGGTGCAGCACATCCAGCTCGTGATGCTCAGTGACGGTTTGACACGCAGCTACGCGTAACACGCACAACTCGCGCCTCGCTGGGGAGCAGCAACTCGCTGCTTACCTTGAGGGTGAAGAGGCTGATGCGGCCGGGCAGTTTGTAGAAGAGGCCGTCGCCGCCCCGGGAGTTGGAGTGGAGCATGGCGTTGAGGCAGGCCAGGGGCGAGGTGCCGCTGCAACACACAAAGGCAGGAAACGCCAGGAGTGAGGGAACGGCCTTCGCAAGAAAAGAGCCCAACAGCTCCATCTGAACGGGCACCCCGCAGCCACTGGAGGGGCCAGGGATGCTGCTCGGTCGCCCCACGGGGCGGATGCTCCACTCAGAATTATTACCATTTCCTTTCTGAGCTGTGCAGCAGCCTCAGCGCATCGCAGCCGGGCAACCAGCAGAAAACAGGAACCGCGGTGCCGATTTTAGAGCTGCTCTCAGCCATTTTTAGCTGTTTCTCATTTTTGTTATCCGTTTCCTCCCTTTCTCTGCTTGAAATTTCCAGAGTTGGACTGATTTTACAAAAAACTCTCCCGCAGTAGAAAGACGTAAACAAACCCGGCATAACTTGTACACAGAGGAGTTTCTGGAATGCCCTCCCTGACAGCCACAGGCGAAACCGCGCTGGCAGAGTCAGACAGAAAGGGTCTGCTGAGCTCATCTGCCAACTCCCACACAGCTCCCTGCTTAGGGCACCTGTCCGACGCTCACACCGATGGGACTTCTGGCCACGTAATCTCATCTCTTCCAACACACCACACACGTACGGGCAGACAGTGGCCTGGAAGGGCCACTGAAGTGGCATCGCTGTCATTGTTACTAAAAGTGAAACCGAAAACTGGATTGCAACAAAATATTTCAAAGAAAACAACTCTCAGATTGAAAATTTTGAACAACTTCTGTTTCCACCCTGAACGTGTGTGGGGTTTGGACGTTTTTTCACAAGCTGTGGCAGCAGACAAAATTACCCTGCACCACTTCTAGGTACCACAAAATGAATTTCCAGCCTCTGCCCTGTTAGGCAGGGTTTTTCCTGCGGTGTTTAAAGGAGCGCACCAGGCATGCCAGGCAGCCACCAGCACGCGTCCTTGGAACGGCAAAACAAACAGTTTTCCCTGAAACGAGACAACCCCAACTCTCCCAGAGCACAAACCCCACAACGGTGCTGGCCTCAAGCACCCTGGCTCCAGCAGCAGCCAGGCGGGACCTCAGGAAAAGCACCTCGAGCCACCACGCTGCTTCCTTCAGGAAATGGAGTTTCAGGAAGGGCTCCTGCCCAAGGAGCAGCAAACGCGCGACTTGCTCAGCTCGGAGGGATCGTCGCCTCTCTCCTGCCAACAATGACGCTCTGAAGAAAACAGCCTTTTCTCAGAGCAGAGAAGTAACAAGTGGGGAAGGAAAAGCAGGTATCCCGAGGGAAAACCACTGGCTTTCAAAGAGACTCTCTAGCTCTGTGGGACCGAACTGGACACAGCTCCCAGGGCGTGCCTTTGGTTCCCGGCCGTGATGGGGCTCTGGTCACAACTGGGAGAGCCCCAGGGCAGCGTGTGCGTGTGAAGGGACGCGTGGTTACCTGAGCGCAGCCCAGGCACGGGATCCTCAGCGCTCCGCTCACACAAAGGACTGATACAAGGAAAGGGCAAAGCATTGACTAAAACAAAGACACCTGAAGGTCCTCATGAAAAGCCGGCCTGAATTCTCAGAGCTATGAAACCACCACCCGTGCCCAAACCAGAGATCTAAGCAAGAACCACCAGTGGCAGGTGGAAACAGCTCCAATATCAGAGCAGCAACGCACGCCAGCAACGTCTCTCTCCAAACCATGGCAACTCACACACACACCTCAATATGCATCATCATTTTCACCATCCAATCCACCCCAGCTGGTTCTGATTTCAGACACGAAGGGCAGAAACAAGCTGACATTCTGAGCTGTGAGGTCCTGGGAGAAGCCAGGTTACCTCCTGCAGCCAGGTAAGGTACAGGTTCAGGGAATGCAAATGCCATGGTGGAAAACAGGGCACAGAACTGAGGTGAGGGGGAAGCAAGACTGGAAATGGTCTGCGCATCTTGGTTCCCCACAAGACAGTCAACAACAGAGCCAAAAGACTGTGCTTTTGCTGTCTCTGGTACTCAGCCCTTCTTTCCTCCAGGCAGCACTGAGGCATTTGGCTATCACAGTTACTGACTTCGATCTGCGAGACACTCCATTTCCTTTCTCTCCTGTCACCGGAAAATATGGAAGTTCACAGGAACTTAACCGAGGAAAAGTCTCTCTCTCTGGTTGTTTCTCAGGCTCCATATCAGGTTCTTTTCCACACAAAGCCCACGTTGAGATGGGCACCTCCTCTCTACAACGTCAAGAGTCACAACAGTGTGAGCCCCACTATCGCCATGCTCGAAAATCTGAGCAGCAGTCAGCATGACAATATAAAATAAAGACTTTTGAGTCTCCTAAAACAGAATCTCTACTCCAGAAATGAAGTATCAGACCAGACAAAACTTAAACTGTTCTTGAACTGGAATCACAGCAGCAGAAGCTCCTGGCAGCTGCTTAGGGGAGAGTCACACAAATAAGCAGTAAGCACCACACAGCCTAAAGCCTGCCCTGTGCCAGGCATTTCCTTCACAACAGGTGGATGAAGGGGACTCATCGACAACCCCAAGAACAGGTTCCAGTTACTGTCAAAGAAAAACCCCGCTTGTACAGAAATGTCTACACCCTCATCTGAAATTACTGTGCACAAAGGAGAAAAAAGGAAGATGAAAAGCGGGCTGGAGATGAGGCAGAATCACAAAGCAACACAAGGCTTCGTGCGCAGCCTCCCCCACACCCCACGCACTGTTTGAGACAGGATCATCAATACTAACCTCATTTCCTTCAGTCCTTCAGCCTCTATGACCTGCAGGATCTGTTTTGGGGTCATAGGAGCATCAGAGTAATTTTCCAGCACCTGAAAAGACAAAGAGACCATGTGTCATTACAGAATTTGCTCCTGCATTCACAGAACAAGTCCATAAGCTGCAGCTCGGATCCAGTATTTTGCCTCTTGAAACTTTATTCATCTGCAAGAGACACACACTAAAAACTGCGGGCTGCTTCAAGGTGAGATGTGGGTAAGCAGCACCAAAGGCTCACCATGATCTGGTCCCCATTGACTGAAACACAAACTCAGAGGAGAGAAAAAGCAGCAGAATTTGGCCTTGACTCCACAGCATGAAACCAGTGGAAGCTTCACCACAGATTCCAACTCATGGTCGACCGAGTCGCTGCCACATCCAACCTTCAGAACTGCACAGTGGTTGGCGACCTTTAATGGTGGGAAGTGTTCTCCCTGCATTATTCCTTCCTACCTCTCAGTAAGGAATCCATTCTCCCTGCCATATTCCTTCCTGCCTCTCAGCAAAGTATTCAGACTTTTCTGGCAACACAAGTACCCCTATAGAACTACACGGTTCCACAGTGCACCTTCCTTGGATTCCTGCATTCATTTCATCTTCTCTCAATCCCAAGAAGGGCACCACACGCAAGAATCAATTCTTGTCAGAGAACGACAGAACTAAGAAAAGGGTAACGATAACAGTAAAGGATGTGGAAAAAAATGATGGGTAGAGACACAAACGAGATTGGGATTGCTCACCTTTAAAAGAAAGTGAGTAAAATCAGGTATTAAAAAAGCAATGCAATAAATAACAACTCATCCTTTCGTATCAGATATGAAGAACAGAATTGCCGCTTCCATGTGAAGAAATAGAGAGGCCATGATGGGCTTTTTTGAAGCCTGTGGAATTTACTGCTCCAAAATGTCCAGAAGCAAGAACTCAAGGATTCAAAAAGGGAACTGGACGTTTCTATGGATAAGAAGATCACCCATGTGAACAGGAAACAGTGACCAGCAAAGAGCTAGAGTAGGTGTGCACCGCGGCTTTGTTTTGGGAGCAGATTGCCCCATGGCTGCCCACCACGCACTGTCTCCTGGAGAGACAGCGCCGCTCACCCAACGCAAGAGACCCAGACCTGACCAAGCAAACAGACAGGGATTTGGGCCTGGAAAGTCCAAGAACAGAGCAACAGGTCTCCAGTTGGGACCATCTTGATGGTAACCGTGGCCTCAACTCCCCCAGCATCACGGCCACAGCAGGGAATGATCCTGGTTGCATTTGTTACCGCGCTTTAGAGGAGCTGACAACCCGACGCTGCCTTTCAGTCTGACTCGTGCCAGAAGGCAGCGCAGGAGCCCCAGCACCCCGTTTGTCTCAGCAGCCTCTAGATCCGAGTCTCTGCAGCAGCTCAGCCTGCACCAAGCCTGTCGTTCACCCTCCGGAGTGGGTGAATAGGACACCTGAAAACACCTCCGTGGTGCAGGGCACAACTTGCAGCTCCGACCTCCAGAGGTAAAGACAAACCCAGCCTGTGTCGCTGCAGCTCTGCACCTCAGCCGGGGTTTGTGATAAAAGGGATTTCCCAAATCCCATCCACCCACCACGGATTTTTCCGATCACAGGCACTGGTGGCACTAACACAGAGGGGACAGGAATTTGAGAACTACAAAACCTGCGATAAAACAAAACAAAAACACCGAGAGTTTAAAGAAAACATCCAAGCAAGCGATAAGCCACAGCCAGAGAGAGAAAAACATCTTAATTCTGAGTCCACACAGCTCCAGCACACTCTTTCCTTCACTAATCAAGAAGCCTCCATAGGTTCCAACGTTTCCACCCCTTCCTGGGGAAGGGTCACCCCACAGCTCAAAGGGAGTGGAGCTGCTGAGGGGAAGGACATCGCTGCCAGGCCCAGCACCACAGAGGAAACGTGCCTGTTCCGAAAACCAAGAGGATTCTGCACAACTCAGTGCCCTCTCTCAGGCAGCAGAGCCAGCGAGCAAAGCCCCCAGCCCCAAACAGACATGAGCGGCCGATTCTATAACGATAAAAGACTCCACACTCAGGGGAACAATTTCCAGCCAGCAGTGATGTTCAGTGCACTGACTGCTTAACAGAAGAACTGGGGAGAGCAGCTCCTGCGGCTGCAGCCACCGGAGCCCAGATTCCAGCCCCAGCGCTGCCCGTGCCCCACCAGCCTTCGCCAGCAGCTACTGCTCAAGCAACATCAGCTGTTCCCTACTCCCCAAAAGACCTATTTCCTCTCCAGGTTGTAACAGCAACAGTCAAAGGCTCCTCTGGCCTAATTATGGACCTTTACATCACTCCTCCAATTAATCTACAGGCAGCCCTGCTCCGACAGCACTTGTTGGACAGTCCCATGGCTCGGGGTGTGCAAGGAATCGTTGGGTTATTTTACGGAACGTGCACAGTCTCAGCTCTGCGGGAGCAGCAACAGCGCAAAGCACTTTTGCCTGTGATGTTCAGAAACATCGAGAGAATAAAAAATACAATGGTGCACGGAGGGGAAAATGAGCAGCATTGTGACAGGGAGGATGTGTAAGGCTGCTGTTAAATAAAGAGCTATTTTTAGTGGATTTACAATCAGTCCTGCAAGCTGGAAGTGTGGCTATGCAACCGTCGGCCTCTCTAAGTGGATAATCCAGTAGGAGACCATTCTATTTCTGGTCCACCAATGGCTCCAAGGTGCTACTGAGGCTTGGACGTCCCGTGCACTGACCGTGCCCGAGGCTCTGGCCAAGACAGAGGAGAGAGGAGCTGTGTGAGGTCCTGTTGGCTAACACAGGGTGAGGGCTGAATTAAGAGGCTGCTTTAGAGTCCCCAACCCGTGTGCTGCCTTGGGCAGCCTCCAAACACGGATGTTTATTCCCCTGTTGGAGCTCAGGACATCGGAATGAGGTGACGTTGTGCAAGGTGGCCCAGCACTGCCTTTGCCACGAGGTCACCTGCCTGGAAAGGACCCAGCCACTCGCAGTCACACACCTGGCTCTGAACCAGGGCCCCAAAGAGAAACCCAGGAAGCACCAGACCCCCAGATTCCTGCAGGGAAGCTCTGTGGTGCCTCCCTCACATCCTTTTCCAGTTTTCAAGCAAAGTCACGTGGGTCTAAAACACTCTAATTTACACACAAAAGATTAGGCAAGCTGCTGGGAGACAGTGCTCGCTCATCTCATTAGGTTTCCGCCTGGCACGCACTAAGAAAACACTCCGAGAGCCAAACAAATCTTACTCCAACGGAGCACCAAAACCTCAGTCCAACACCATGGACGCCGGCCTCAGCTTGGCTCACCCACACAGCTCCTTCTGAGTGTTTGTGCTCCAGTGCACAACCCAGCCAGGCAAAACCAAAACAGACACAGGCACGAAAGGGAAAACAAGCAAAGAAAATGCCCTCCAGCCCCACGAGTGTCGTTCTGCTGATGTCCGTGTGTGACACAGCAACACACCCACACCCTCGCCCGTCAGGTACCACTGGCAGGACCATGGGAGGGAAAGTGCAGAGATTCGCGCGTGCCAGCTGCAGGTGCCTTGATCACCCTCTACTCCCTTTACAGACATTCCTGCACAGGTCAGCTTCACCACAGCACTGAGCGCGCGGCTCCCAGGCAGAGGTCACAGGGATCAAGCTCCTTCCAGGCAGCAGTGGCCACTGGCACCGCCGGCCACGGCAAGCCTTACACCTCCAAACCTCCATCAATAAAGCCACTGGCGAAGTCACGCTCCCTGCCTGAAGATGCTGAAGTCGCTTTTCTTATTTATAAAAAATTGGATTCAGGACAGACAGGATACAACCTAAAGACACCATGGAGGGTGATGGCCCTGCTCCCACTGTGCCAGCCAAAGGACAGCGGGTTCCCCACAGACCACAAGCAGGGCTGGGGTTGGAAGTTCCAGCCTTCTGCAGATTCCCAGTGACAAAAAGCCAGAGCCATACCTGCAGCGATGTGTCCTAAACAGAAAAGCGCACCAGGTCATGGCTTTAGGATGAGAAAACAGCCTCAAGTTGCACCAGGGGAGGTTTAGATTGAATATTAGGAAAAATCTCTTTACTGAAGCCCTGGCAGAAGCTGACCAGGACACGCATGGGGTCACCACCCCTGCAGGGGTTCAAAAAGTGTGTGGCTGTGGCACTCGGGGACATGGTTTAGTGGGTTGGTGGTGTTGGGCTGATGGTTGGACCGGATGAGCTTTTCCAACACGAATGATTCTGTGACACCAAGCCCAGTGCTGAGTGGACACCGGTGTTGGGGCTCCACTGCTGCGCCGACCCGATCAGCAGCGCTGGGAGTGGAACCAGAAACTTTGGAGAGTGGCACTGCCCAGGCCGAGGCCTCACTGCAGCCGCCGGTTCCTTCCTCCAAGAGGGAGCAGAGGAGCCGTTCCCACCCTGAGCACCGTGCCGGGCTCTGGGATGGCCGGGGCAGGGGAGGGGCAGCCCGGGGGTCCCCCGGGGTGTGGGGCAGCCCCAGAGACCCCGGTGGGGGTGGGCCCTGGGCGGGGTCGGGGGGGGAGGGAAGGTGACAGCGGGGGCCCCAGGTCTGTGTGTGTGGTGGGAGCACGGCCCTGCGGAACCCCGGCGTGGGGGGTGTGGCGTGGTGCCAGGGACCCCCAGGATGGGGAGGGGAAGGCGGGGTAAGGGGGGCAATCCCGGAGAGGGAGGTGGCCCCGGGGTCCCTCGGTGTGGAGGGGCAGATGGTGGTCCTGGGACCCCCGGTGTGTGTGCGCGGGGCAGCTCGCCTCAGAGCTCACCCCACGGGGAAGGGAAAGAACCGGGGAGGAGCCCCCCGGGCGGCGGCCCTGGGGGGGGGCGGGCACCGGCCCCACCCGCCCTCCCCTCCTCCGCCCTTAAGAGGCCCCTCGCAGCCCCGCGGGGCTCAGGACCCCCTTCCACCCCCCACCCCCTCACCAGGCGGGCGGCCTCGGCCCACGTGCGCTCCTTCTTCCTCCGCTGCTTCATCTCCTTCATCCTCCTCCTCCTGCTGCTGCTGTGCTGCTGCTCCGGCGCGGGCGGCGGGCGGGCCGTGCGGCGCGGGCGCGGGCGGCGGGGCCGGGGCGGGGCGGGCGGGCAGCGCGGGGCGGGGCCGGGCGGGTGCGAGGCGGGTGCGGGGGCGGCGGCGGCGGTGCTACGGTAGGAGGCGGCGGCGGCTGCTCAGGCCCGGCATCACAGCGGGGTCAAAGGGCCGGCAGCGGCGGGGGCGGGGCGGGGCGCGGCGACGGTGGCCGCGACGGGACATGAGGCCGGCGCTGGGTTTGAAGGAAAACAAACCGCAAAGCATTGTAGGAGTTGTAGTCCCTCGGGCGCCTCCGTCGGGAAGCAGCATCGGGGTGTGGACTACAACTCCCGGCAGGCACCGCGCGGGGCGCGGCGGGAAAGGCGCCCGGAAGGGCCGTGTTTGAAGGCAAACGGGAGTTGTAGTCCCCTATGGCGGAGGCGCCGCGGCCCAGCATGGGCGCAAGGACTACAAGTCCCGGCGGGCGCTGCGCGGCGCCCCATGGCGGCCCGGGAGGCGGCACCAACTACGCCAGCGCCGCCAGGGGCGAGGGGAGGCCGGTGGGAACCTTATGGGCTTCAACGGGGATGAGTGTGAGGGCACGGCAGTCACAGGCTGGGTCCCCCAGGAGTCGGTACTGGGTTTAATATTTCCATAAGCGGCCTGGATGCTGGGATCAGGGAGCACCTGATAGAGTTGCAGGTGACACCAAGCTGAGCGGGAAGGCTGACACTGCGGAGGGAGGAGCTGCCCTCCGGGAAGACCTGGCCAGGCTCCAGAGTGGCCTAGAGAGAACCTTCTGAAGTTCCGTGGGGATGTGTGAAAGGTGTTGTACGTGGGACCGGCCGATCCCGGAGTGCAGCTCAGGCTGGGTCCCACCTGGCTGGAGGGCAGCTCTGCGGAGAAGGATCCGGGGGTCCTTGTGGACACCAGGCTCAGTGTGAGGGAGCACAGCTGCAGCACTGCAGGAGGGTCTGGTGCACTCGCAGCCAGAAACCAAGTGTCCTGGGCTGCATTCACAGCAGTGGGGCCAGCAGGGCAAGGGAGGGGATTCTGCCCCTCTGCTCTGCTGAGACCTCACCTGGAGCCCTGCGTGCGGTTCTGGAATCCCCAACATAAGAAGGACATGGAACTGTTAGTCACAGAGATGCTCCGAGGGCTGGGGCACCTCCCATTTAGGACAGGCTGGGAGAGCTGGGGTTGTTCAGCCTGGAGAAGAGAAGGCTTCAGGGAGACCTTAGAGCAGCTCCCAGTACTGAAAAGGGGCTCCAGGAAAGCTGGGGAGGGGCTCGCGAAGTCTCTGAGCCCTGACCTCAGTGCTTACAAATTAGGAATGAAAACCAAGCACATTTTGGTAGATGCAATAGATGTTATTGATTTTATTTCCAGATCACTTTACATTCCTAGACAAAAGAGATGATACAAATAAATAGAAGCTGTAAAACTATGGACAGAACTATTGACAGGTTCTTTGTCTACAGATCATCTACGGGAAGGCGGAGATCGCTGTGAGTTCTCCTGTGGATGGGAGAGCCTCGGGCACTTCTCTTCCAAAGGACTGAGGGACTGGAGAAGGTAAGCTCCTGGAGCATGGATTTAACCCGCTGCCGCTCGGACAGCGCAGACAGGACCAGGGCTCTCATTACACTTCGTTTCGCAGCTGATTATGGCTTTTGCAGATCACTTTTTTCAATCTGTGTTGCTCCTGTGGACGTGCAGGAGTCACACTGAGCTGTGTAAATCCTGGTGTGCGTCAACCGCTGCAGACAGAAGAGAGGAAGGATCTGGGCGGACAGACGTTGTGCTGGAACATGGGAAGTGCTGCATGTTCAGTGAAGGCAGACTCAACACCTAAACAAAGTGCTTGACACAAGGCCAATCTGCTCCGTATAACAGAGCAGCGCAGCCCAGAACACTGTGCCAGAGGTTTGTGTGTCAGAAGATTCAAGCAGCATCATGCAGATTATTTTATAAAAGGCATTGGACCCATGGTAAGGGTGTTAAGAAAGTGCTGTTGTTCCTCAGTGTCATGCGCTGCTTGCTGTTGGAATCCAGGGCCAACTTCTGCTCCACCACATCCCTCTTTAAACAAAGATCCTGCTACACAGATCAGAGCAAAGACAAGAACGGTGTTAAAATATCCTCTGACAGCACAGACTGAGAGGCCCTTCCAGGTATCAGCTACACTTCCCATCATGGGCCGTTCACCCACAGGACGCCCAGACATTGCAGATGACACCTGGAGAGGGGCAAACATGGCAGGAATGTGTCTTAGAAACTTCAAGCCAGAGCTCAGCACATTTTGAACAGCTTAAGACAATGTATTTTATCTTAACATCAGTGCCACCAAGCGTCTGGTTGAGGGTGGGCCCATGGGAGTGAAGAGCCAAAGACTTCCTATGCCTGCAATAACCACGGCTCCAGTGTGATGTCCGTGCTGAAATGCACGGGTTTATTCCGTTTCCACCCTACTGAATTCCTCTCAGCTTGTAACGAACTTATACAGCATTACAGAGCTTTTTGGACACGTTAACCAGCGACCTTACCAACACCACAGCAAGAACAGCTGGGCTCTGCATGGCCATTCCCACTGCTCCGCTCCTGCCACAGTGGGAGCTCCCAGCACACGAGTTCCATACAGAACTCCCTAGGGAACAGCAGCAACCAAGGAAGAGTGTGCGCATGTGCAGACACAGATGTGTCTGGGTCCATCGCTGACAGGACACGTGTCCATGCAGATGCACAGACTCAGTTACAGGTCCCGCAGCTGCTTCGGGTTTCAGAGTGCCCCTCATTTCATTTCGATTCTCTGAGTGCTTACACCGTACAATCAATCAAAACACCAAAGCACAGAAGATTCTGTGCTGGAGGAGAAGAGAGAAGATAACGTTATATTATGCAACGAGAGGTGGTCAAAAGGCTCTCTGTACATCAACAGTGCCTGATAAAAAGGAGGATTATGCCAGGTTTCCATGTCCAGATTGAAAGAACTCTGTCAGGTGCCCACTCTCTCCATTATAAGCAAACATTACTTTCCTCCACCAAAACAAATATCTATATGTGTATATACATATTAATTTGCGGTGCAGGAAAGAACTTGGAGAACATCAGCCAAGCTGGTGTTGGGGCAGCTGCTCTGGCAGCTGGCTTGCCCAGGCACCATGCCCAGAGGATGTAGGAGAGCTGCACTGGGCGGCTCCCTCTGCTCCCAGGGTCAGAGGGAATGGCTTTCTCCAGCCCGGGCAGAGTCTGGCAGTGGTTAGTGAGCGAGCACACAAGGCAGGGTCCACAGAGCAGAGCATTTCTAAGCCCGGGCCGGTCCTTGTACACCCACATGTCTCAGTCTGGGGGAGTTGTCAGTGAGGGAGGGGAAATGGGTAAAAACATTCCCAGGATGACAGCAAACAGCAACCAGAAAAGTAGCATCCCAAGTCTTGAAACACAGTGAACTAAAACGTATGAATGAGCTGAGACACCAGACAGGGACACCGTGCTCTCCTCAGCGTGGCAGTTCCGCCTCCTGCCACCCCGCTGCAGTGCTGCAGAAGCCCGCTTTCCCCCGCTTCTGTCGCAGGGCAGCTCTGCAGAGCGTCAGGCGCAGGAGCTCTTCCTCACTTGTTTTCAAAATAAAACCCTTGGAATCGATACCAGATTCCGTTTTCCAGGCTCAGTTATGTGCTTTCACTCTCAGCAAGCTCTGCGTGGAGGAGAGGTGCAAAAGGAAATCTTCTAATGTGGAACAGAGGAGGCACAAAAGGTGCCGGCTGTTGAACCTCCTTAGGCACCAAAGGAAGGGATGATGCTTATGGGAAGAGCCAGCTCCACATTGCAGCGCTCGACCCTCTCCCCACCTTATGTTGGGAGGAGTGCCAGCTCTGGGAGCCTCCCTGGAAGAGAACTCTGAGCAACGCTACGCTGCCTGCCAGCGCCGGGAGGTGGGACAAAATGGCCACAGGCCACTCCATAGTTCAGAGGCTTCGTATGGACACTGGTTTGAAATGTCAGGGATGAAGATGGAGGCAAGAGAGAGGAAGAGAGCTGGCACTGGTGTGCAGAGGTATTCTCGGACAAGGTGATTCCTGCTGGAAGGGGTGAGGTCTGTGGGAGGTCAGTTCGGTAGAGAGCTCTTATGCCTGTAAACAGGGAAGGATATGAGTTTCTTCTGCTTCCTTTCTAGAGCACACGTTGCTTTCAAGGCCCTTTTTTTTTTTCCCACAAGCTCTGCAGGGAGGCCCAGCTGCCTGGAGGTGAGTGTGTGCTGACAGCTGCCATCCTGCCTCTTCAGACCACCCCAAAATGATGCCTGTCTTTCAAGCAGGAAGAGGAGAAACGATGCACCTAGCCAAGTTGGATCAGATCCTCTGCTTTAGAGCCTCATTTTGGTCTCACCATGGAGCTCTGGAGCGGTGGTTCTGTTGAGATGACTTTCAACTCGGCCTTCTTGTTGCCCAGCAGCAAGAAAGCCCAGTGCAGCAGAAGGGCGAGTGTGGAAGGAGAGGCGGCGATGCTGCGAGGTGATCCCATGCTTCCCATTGCTTCTAACACACCGTAATGTACCTCATGCATGTCCGAGTTCCTAACTAAAGTCTGTTTCCCACAGAGGCTGAACTGTGAGCAGGGATCTTCCCGTGGCTCAGCGCCCCTGGACTGGCACCAGTCAGTGAAACAGCAGCGGCTGCCTCCAGGGGAAGGGGCTGGAGCTGGCGGGAGTTCTCTCTGCAGGTGTTTTCTTGGCTCTGCTCTTGGAAGGCAAAGGCTGTGGGTGCCCCAGAGAGGGATGGCTGGGTTTACTTGGGAACCAGCCCTCGGGACTGCGGGTAGAGCTGGGAGCTGTGGGTGCCTGCTGAAGAGGATGCCCCCGATTTCCGTCCAGTTTTAGGCCTGAAGAAGGAAAAACAAGAAAGTAAGCACAAAGCCCCGACAATGGCACTGTCACTCATCAAAATCAGCCTTCCAAAAGCTGATTTTTGTACTGGGTTTACTCTCTAACCAGTCTCTGCTTTCTCTTCTCTCCTGTGTTCCTTTCTTTCTGCTTTACAGCTGCGCTCCCCCTAACTTCACTGACGAGGATGCTGACAGAGCTGCTGCACCAGCAGCCCTGCTGTTGGTGAGTCTGCTTACTCCGAGTCCACTCACCTGGGTTTCGGTTTTTTGTTTGAGGTGTTCTCAAAGGTTGAAGCATCCACTTGGATCTCATCTTCATCCTGCAGAGCCGCTTCTAGAGCTGCCTGAACTTTGGGAGCTATGGTTGGGCCCTCGTAGTCTCTTGTTGTCCGGCTGGGCATGTCAAGTTCCAGTAACACGATGTTCTCTGCCTGAGACAGTGAAAGCACAGTCCAGGTTTGCACATTTGCACACTAATTGTTTTTTACCCCTCCAGCAGCTCATTCTGAAGTGCTTTACAGATGTGTGCAGGACACTAAGCAAATTCACAGCCCAAGAAACTAACAGTCCTCTGAAATTCATGTTCCCCTGATCAGCAGGGTGAACATGTGAAGGTTGGAACCAGATCTGGGCTTACCCTGTACCGAGCTTCCGGACGGATCATCATGGATGTCCTGGCGTGTTGGCTCAGTGGCCTCTTGTATCCCACAGCAGACACCGGCCGTTTCATCATCTGCTGGTTGCTGAAGGAAAAAGGGGTACTCAGTCTGCGAGACATGAACACCAAGGGCTCCTCTGGGAGTTTATGAGCTAAAACACCCACCAGTTCCACACAGAAACACATTTCCAGAGAGCAGAAACGACCTGGGCCACAGCTGCAGGGACAGCTCTCTACTTCAGACACACTGATGAGACCGTTTTTCCGTGCCGCCTGTTTGAGGAAACGGCCTCAAGTTGTGTGAGAAGAGGTTTAGGTTGGGTATCAGGAAAATTTCTTTCCTGACAGAGTGGTGAGGCTGCGCAGGACAGTGGGGGAATCCCCATCCCTGCAGGGGTGCAGAAAAGCGTGTGGCTGTGGCACTTGGGCACACGGTTTAGTTGGCACGGTGGGGCTGGGCTGACAGTTGGACTGGAAGAGCTCAGAGGTCTTTTCCAGCCTCAATCATCCCATGATTCTAGGATTGCCTGCACGAAGGGGATGGCTTTCTACGCATTTTTACTGCTCAGACCACAGGTGCACTCGGCTGCACCCAACTTTCTACACCCGATGCAAAGAATTTTCCGTGTCAAGTCAGGATTGAGCCACAGCTCCTGTAATAATAATTATTATTGAGAACTTTCCTACCTAAAATGGGAAGGAAACATGATAGGAATTTGCTGCTATTTTAATGGTGAACGCACTTTTATGTATATTTTCGTGAGCAACCTCTGCCGGTGCTTGACAGCCCTTTCCATGAAGTAATATTTCCCAATATCCAATCTAAACCTTCCCTGGCACAACCTGAGGCCATGTTTCCTCTCGTCCCATCCCTTGTTACCTGAAAACAGAGCCCAGCTCCCCCTTACCACAGCCTCCTTTCTGGGAGCTGCAGAGAGAGATGAGGTCTCCCCTCAGCCTCCTCTTCTCCAGGCTAAACAGCCCCAGGGCCCTCAGTCGCTCCCAGAACCCCTGTTCTCCAGCCCCTTCCCCAGCCCCGTTCCCTTCTCCAGACGCGCTCCAACCCTTAAGGGCTTTCTTGGAGTGAAGGGCCAAAACTGAACCCAGGATTCGAGGTGTGGCCTCAGCAGCACTGGGTGCAGGGGCCAATCCCTTTCCTGCTCCTGCTGGCCACACCATGGCTGATCTAAGCCAGGATGGGCCACTGCTGGATACCTCGTTCCTGACAGCAGAGGGGATTCTGGGGCCTGTAATTCCATCCCAAGAAAAGATGAGAAGCACACTCACTCCAGACGGGTTATGGGATGCAGTTTCCACTGGTCCTCCTCTTCATCAAAGAATGACCTGTTCATGATCTTATTCTTTTCTTCCAAGGGAATAAAATTTTCAATAATCAGGTGCCTACGTGCAAGGACAGAAATGGGAAATACACAAGGAACATCATTACCAGATGACTTTTTCCACTGGCTTAACACAGCCCTGGAAAAGCAGGAACATTTTCATTTTCTCCTGTTTAAATCTTGTTCCACAAGCACATGCAATGCAGTCTCTTCCTCACTCCCACCTAACGAACCATCAGAGAACAGCAATCAACGAAGGGACGGGGCTTACTTCAGCTTCAGTTCCCTGGTGAGCTCATTCTGGGTCTGTTCCAGTTCCTGGCGCTCCTTGATGTGCTCTTCTTGGAGATCATGGATCTCTGCCTTCACAGCTTGCAGCTTGGAAAACAACTGGAACAGTCAACAAGAGCCAGAGTCACTCCTGGCCAATGCTCCTTTCACACTCAAGTGGATTTCATTCCTTACCCCCAGACAGGGAATCATCTCCTCATTACCTTTTTGAGTTTTTTGGTCTTTATGTCCACCTCTTGCTGCAGAGAACTGTAGGTCTCCTTCAGCTCTAGCGTCTCCTCATCCCGACTTTCCATCTGTTGCTGGATTTCTCGTTCCCGACGTTTCTGAGGAAAGTGAGGGACAACATTAGAGCCTACAAGTGCACTGCGCTTCCAGGCTGATGTACACGAAACAAATGCCTGGGGTGGTTTTACATCCCGAGCTTCCAGGGCTTTGGCTTCTAGTGCTTCCTACCTCTTATCTTTGTCCTCTTTTTGCTACTAAAATCAGGTAATGTGAAGCTCAAGCTTCAATTAAAGGAATCAAATGTCACGCTTAGATTCTTTTTCTTTGTTTTTATCAATTTGTACTGGTCGTTCTCAGCCCCGAAGGATAGGGATTTGTTGCAATGAGTCCACAGGAGGTCACAGAGATGATCCCCATCCAGTGGGAGGTGTCCCAGCCCATGATAGGGGTTTGGAACTGGATGGGCTTTGAGGTCCCTTCCAACCCAAACTATCCCATGATTCTATGATTGCACTTAAAGAATTACCAACAGAAACCAAACCTTGAGCACAAAATAACTCCCCCTCCCTTGAGCTTGTGGCTGAGCTGTCACTCTCTGCTATCTTCCAACTGTGTCTTCACTTACAGCTCCAATCAATAGAGGACATCAATCTTTAACATCCAAAGCTGGAAGAAAACTATTCTAACCCTTCTTTACACATCTCACACAATGACAAACAGGACGTGAGCCCTCCCACCTCCTCTTGAGATCAATGATTGCCATTAAGCCAATTTCAGAGTTAACCCTGGGAGCATTTTCTTTAGTTCTGTAGAAGTTCTGCAGCCAGGCTGCCTATCCCGATTACAAACGTTCTTCCTTGTACCTGCTCTGCAATTTCCTGCCGCTTCTGTTCCAGGATTTTCTGCTGCTCATTTGTGTGATCCACAATATTTTTCCCTCCTACCAGAAGCTTGCTTTCCATGGCCTGAAAGGATAAAACAAGGTCAGGAGTTTCTTGTGATGACCGTATCATCTCAGTGGTCTTTTCCACAAAGCATGACTGTCTTCTATGGACACAAACCCCCTACGGCAGCTCCCTGAGTTAAGGTTCCCTTCCAAGTCAGCTGCTACAAAAATTATTGTTTCTTGACATTTCTACAAAAGAGTGGGATCAATGTAACAGTAAATTGCGTGGAATTAGGCATCACTGCAAGGTGTGGCAAAGCCAGAGAACCAACGCGTGTTCTCCTGTTACCAGCCTGTGATGGGTGGAACCAGTTTCTGTGGGAAAGCTTGTGCAAGGCTGAACTGCCACACCTTATCGCTCCGATCGCTGCGCACCCTACACGATCAGCGCATCAGAACAACATAAGAACTCATGAATATCAAAATATGTAACTAACGGTGGAAACGAAAGGTATTTCAAATCCTATCTGGAAATGGTTTATTTTGAAATAAATCACTGTTCTAGAAACTTCTTTTGAAATACCTTTCCTAACTGGGAACCTTGCTGTTTTCCTCTCAAAAATGGCTTTCAAAAAGTACAAGGAAGAATTCTACCTTGATCTTAGCACTCAGCATTTCTGTTGCTTCCTTCTCTCGCCTCAGATCCTCCATTTTCTTCTCCTTCTCTTTCAGCAGTCTCATCTTTTCTTCTGCCACCAAGCTGTGATCCTCAACTATAGCTTTCTTCTCAATCTCCAGCTTCTCTTGCTGCTCCCTCCAATAGTCATCTTTGTCCTCTCCTTCATCCTCCCCCTCTTCAGTGTCCTCCTCCTCCTCCCCACCATCTCTCCTCCTTTCCCTCCTCTTTCTTTTGCCAATATTCCGTTTTTCCAGCTGTGCCTTGAGTCGAGCAATCTCTTCCTGGAATTCTCGTAGCAGAGCATCTTTAGGATCCTCATTCACTCGCGGCTTGTTCTTGATGTTCTTGGCACGATTAGCGTACCGCAGCGTTGTCAGAGTCTCCTCTACGTTGTACGAGGCAGGGCCTATGTTGGCCACCATCACAGTTTTGGCGTTGCCACCTAAGGAGTCTTGAAGCAACCTCGTCAGCTTGGAGTCCCGGTATGGAATGTGCGTGCTTTTGCCATCTACGAGGGCAGAGATAACATTGCCCAAAGCTGAGAGAGAGAGATTGATTTTTGTAGCTTCCTTTAGCCTCTCCCCCTGGGCTCCAGTCTTAGCTTGGCGTTCGCTGCCTGCGAGGTCCACCAGGTTGAGTTTCCCAACGCGGATGTGGTTCTCTCCATCCAGTCCTAACTCGCTGCATTCAATAGTGATCACAAAGATGGCGTGGGAGCGAGAGCTGTGCTCATTCATGTTGGTGGCACCAACGGAGCGGTTCTGGTTTCCTACGTTCATGACGTGCTCAATCTCTTTGACGCTTTTTGTAACAAAGGAGGACAAATCCTTAACATACACACCCGTGTCTGGCCTCTCCTTTAACTCCAGCCGCTTGGACTGATCCTTGGATAGCAAGTCTCTGATTTCTTCTTGGTAGATCTCTAGGTAAGAAGCTCTAACCAGGTATTGCTGATTCTGGGATCGAGAGATGTGGGTGAAGATGTGATCAAATGAATTGGGGATGACCCCTCTTTTTTCGGGATCGCCACGCACCCCTTCCATTGTGTACGTCTTCCCTGTTCCCGTCTGCCCGTAGGCAAAGATGGTCCCATTAAACCCTTGCAGAACAGAGTCCACAAGAGGCCTGAAGGTCTCATCGTAAAGTTCCACCTGTTTGGAATTCCAGTCATACACAGCATCAAAGGTGAATGTTTTGGGCAGTTCGTGAGCTGTTCCCCGTGGGTTCTTCACTGAGACTTGTCCCAGCTTGACATCCACGTTGACGACTTTCTCATATGAAGCTGTCTTCTCTTTGCTGTTCATTGGCCGGCATCGCACCACCACCCTCACGGACTCGGAGCTCTTCAGCTTTGACATGGCAGCAGCTCTGCGGCCAGCAGGATGCGAGCAATGGATGATCCCCTGCTAGGAGCCTATGATAGAAACACGAGAGGGAAGAGGGGAAGGCAGTGTTGTGCAGGTGACAATTCTTCATAAAGCCAACAACTTGACCCATCTACTCGAGCAGCTTTTTGCACCCATTAAGTTGGGAGGGATTTTAAAGACTAAAAAACAATGAACAACATGGAAACAGCCTAAACTGAGATACAGTGACCTTACTAAAGCCTCCCCATCAAACGCTGTCACTTCTACAAGCTCTGCTGCAAAGCATCTCCACCAAACTACATCATCATAGTTAGCAGAGATCCTTTCCTGGGCCTTTAAAAATAATCACAATGCCTTTTTAAACTATTTTAAATATAATCCTTTGCCATTGGTTTGATCTGCAGTCAGGCTTTGTGCTTTAAATCTTGTATTTCGAAAATCTGGCACAAATTTTCTTTCTCCTGCTGCCCAGGTTCCTGAGAAGGGGTCTGTCAGGTGCTCTGAATCAGGGGTTTTGATTCTATGCACCTCGAATCCTTGGTTCAGTTTTGGGCCCCTCACTCTAAGAAGGACCTTGAGGGGCTGGAGTGTGTGCAGAGAAGGGAACGGAGCTGGGGAAGGGGCTGGAAAACAGGGGTTCTGGGAGCGGCTGAGGGCCCTGGGGGGGGTTAAGCCTGGAGGAGGCTGAGAAGAGACCTCATCGCTCTCTGCAGCTCCTGGACTTTGTGATGCAGAGGGCGTTGGTCTCTTCTTCCAAGTAACAAGTGATGGGATTAGAGGAAAAGGCCTCAGGTTGTGCCAGGGGAGTTTAGGCTGGATATTGGGAAATGTTCCTTCACAGAAAGGGCTGTCGAGAACTGGCAGAGGCTGCTCAGAGCAGTGGAGTCTCCAGCCCTGGAGAGGTTCAAAAACCGTGTGGCCGTGGCACTTGGGGACAAGGTTTGGCTGCTTTAACGGCTGCTTCCCTACCGTTCCGGCCCCCTCAAACCCCGGTGGGTTCCTCCCGGCTCAGCTCCATTCCCTGTGCCTTCTCGCCCAGAACTCTGTTCTCCTGCTACCGCCCTCCCCCAGCCCCCGCGCCACACGGGGCGTCCCCGGGGCCGCCTGCAGACCCAGCGGGGCCTGAAGGGTGAGACGGGGACAGGGTGGGGGGGGACGGGGCCAGCGAGGGAGGGGCCAGCGAGCGGGAGACGGGGACAGTGGGGCGGGAACGGGCCCTGACGGGGAGGGGGGGAACACACAGCCCTTCCCCAGGGCCTGTTCAGGGTCCGGTCCCGCCGCTCCCGGCCGTCCCCCCCGCCGGTGGTGCCGCGCCCGCGCGTGTGACCGTTTGCCGGGGCCATGGGGGCCGGAGTGGCCGCGGTCCCCGGGCGGCGCCGCTCGGGGCGGGCCGGGCCGGGCCTCGCTCACCTGCGCCGTCACCATGGAGCCCCGGCCGCTCCGCCCGCCGCGCCGGAAGCGCCCGCTGGCACCGCCCCCCGCCAGTGACGCACTTCCTTAGCAACGCGTGCGGGCCTTGGTACTTCCTTAGCAACGGGCGGGGCCGGGAGGCTCCACCTGAGCCGGCGAAGCGCGCTCCCAGCCCAGAAACCAAGATTTCTGCCGAGGGGGGCACCAGAGAGGCCGGCGCGGCTGCTGGGCGCCCTCTGGAGCTCGGTCCTGGGCTCGCCACCCCGCGGGCCCCTGGCGGCCAGGAGCTCAGCGCTGGGGTTAAGGAGCGCTGAGCGGTGACCGAGGCTGCGGGTCAGCGGCTGCTCGGGAACGCGCGGCGGGACAAGAGCGCTGTTTCCCTCTGGTGCTTCTCCTGCTCGGGAGAGCTTGTCCTACTCTGGAGTCAGGGAGCTCCCTTACAACATCAGAGAAGGCAGAATCTGGTGCCACGCAGAGGGACCTGGACAAGCCGGAGAGGCGAGCGCATGCGAACCTCATGGAGCTCGCCATGGCCACGGTCCCGCACCTGGGTCGGGGCAATCCCAAGCACAGATCCAGGGCAGGCAGAGAATGGATTGGGAGCAGCCCTGAGAAGGACTTCGGGTGCTGAGGGGCAAGAAGCCCAACCGTAGCCAACAACAGGCGCTCACAGCCCCGAAACCAACCACGTCCTGGACTGCATCCAGAGCAAGGGAGGGAACTCTGCTCCTCTGCTCTGGCGAGACCTCACCTGGAGCCCTGCGTGCAGTTCTGGAGTCTGACCAGAGGAAGGACAGGGAGCTGTTGGACACCAGGAGATGATCCGAGGGCTGGAGCACCTCCCGAACGAGGACAGGATGAGAGAAGACAAGGCTCTGGGGAGACCTTAGAGCAGCTCCCAGTATTGAAAGGGGTTACAGGAAAGCTGGGGAGGGGCTCTTGATCAAGGAGGGCAGGCATAGGACAAGGGGGAACATTTTTAAGCTGAAAGAGGGGAGATGGAAATGAGATCTTGGGAAGAAATGTTTTCTTGTGAGTGGGGGGAGGCCCTGGCAGTCATAGCTGCTCCATCCCTTGAGGTGTTCAAAGGCCAGGCTGGATGAGGCTTTGAGCACCCTGATCCAATGGGAGGTGTCCCTTCCACTTCAAGAAAGAACCTCGACATCTGATAGATTTGTTACTATACAGTACCATGTATTCCACACTGCCCCTGGGCCGGGAGATGACAATGTTGTCACTAGGGAGGTGTCATTAACCAAAGAATGCACTCACATCCCACATGACAAAAGTTAGTTACTGCAAGATGGTTTAGAAAACAGTCACAGAATTTATTGAGATAAATACAAACTTACATAGGTTCTCTATATTCTGACAAACAAGTGACACTTCCAGAGTGTCCCCACTTAACTGGGTTCTGAACACCACCACGTACAGCACAACCGCCACAGGGCAGCATCCTGACCAATGCCAAGTGTGCGTATTCATACAAGGCTGAGTTGTAAGCAACATGACGGACGTGCTTTGGATTACAAGTGCTTGTCCATTTCCTAACAGCACCCAAGCACTATTGCACCCGCTAACGTCACTTTCATGTTCCTTAGCTAGAAATGTTTAGACGTGATATTCTTACTGCTGCTGTGAAAGTGGATGAACTACCTAACTTTGCTCCATCTGCCTTTTAAAATACATATTTGTGCATAATTTAAACCAGAGAACTGCACGTGAACACACTGCTACACTCTGTATTGCATACATGTGTCTAGTACAAGATGGAAAGTGCAGTATTTAGTCATGCTGGAGTCACTTCTAGCTTAAAACTAAAACAAAAAGACAAACCGTGTTGAGGGTAAATCTGTTTAACAGACAGACATGTACATTGGCTATGAAACCCCTGACCCCAATACCACTATGTCCTCCATTAATGCATGCAGCTGGAGAGTTTTAATAAGTGTTTTTAAATGCTCAACTGAAATCAAATTTAAAACAGATGTGATTTCTGGAGCCAGAGATTTACCAAAATATTGTTAAAAGCAAAGAAATTTGTTTACCTTTTTAGTGAACTTCCATAGCTGGTGGCTTACTGCTTACACGAATGCTAATTAAAAACTCTTAGTGAACACTAACCAAACATGCTAAAACATATGGAAGCTTGTGTTTTCCAGCAGATTATTGCAAGTAAAGGTAACTACTTAAGATTATCTGACAAACAGAAACCTGGGTTGGGTTAATGTTCAAAGTATTTAATTTATATACAGTACATTTCAAACATACTTACATATAAACACACATAAAAAAATTTGTTCGGTGCTGAGAAATTGAAAGAACTGATCATAAAAAACCAGAAGTAAAACCTTGTCAAAAAGGCCTTAGAAAATCTGGACCATTAGAAAATATACCAGTATAATGCCAGCATTAGAAAAAGATATTAGAACTAGAAAAAAATTAACTTGAGAGGTCTCTTTGTTAAGAAATTGCAATCATAAAAAGTCTGTACTGAAGAAGCATGTTTTAAATTATAAAAAAAATTGTACAAAATGAATGTAGAATGTTGCAGAGGTTACAGAGTTCACCCCGTTTGCTCCAACAGCAGCCCTATACTTCTGCCCACAACTGCCAAAACACATTCGGTGATCTCACAAGAAAACAAACTGTTACAAATACTGTACATATAATACAAGACGTGTTAAACAAACTATACAAAACTGAGCCCTCCAAAAATACAGAACCCAGCTGAGGAACCTACTTGCTGTGCTGTGGTGAAACCAGATTTAAAACAAAAGAAAAATAAAAAAGGAACTTCTGTAAAGACCTTCGCTCACATGAGCTGCTCACTAGTAGAGCAGTGAAATAAGGGCAGATAGTTACATGTGTCTATTTACAACAAATTGTGTTCACAGAGAGAGTATCTGTTATGACATAAAATAATTTTTGTATTTAAGCATTGGTTTTTGAACAGGACAAAGTTCTGATCCACAATCCAAAAAAAGACAGACTACTTATTTTCCAGGCTCCACATTACCTGCAGATTTGGGACACAGAGGACAGGATCTGCCAAAAAACATTAGCTTTATCATTTTTCAAACTAGTCAGAAGCCCTCCAATTCTATTAATGGACCATGTACTACCTGTATATCCTTTCTTCCAAAACACGTTTAAATACACAGAAGATGCCCTACTTCATCTTAAAGACCTCTGTAACATTCACTTGTTGTTTGCCCCAAACCACACAATCAACAGAAGCCACAGAGGAAACTGTCACTGCCTTTCCCCAAGCATCTGTTCTTTGGGGTTTTTCAGAATTTAGAGGTCCTTAATTTCTTAGGAGCAAAGTAGCAGACTTTGGGATTTGAATACTGGACCCCTTATAAAAGGTGTTTTTAAATGAAGTACATGTAAAACAAACAAACCCGTAAACCTGTGAGTTTCTGTAATGCCCATCTACAGATACAGCGCCTGTTGCAGAAACTGAACCCCTTCAATGTCGTGAACTTTGCTAGGGCAGAGTGTGCCATTACCCACTTGGGAAATTTGCCACCTACCACTACCAGAGCCAGCAGAAACAAAACCAGAGGCATTAACACCTGTAAGGGTCTAGCTCAGAAATAACAAATTAATAGAAAAGTCACAATACACAATCTTGAGCTCTCTGCACTGTGAAAAATATCACATATTCAATAAAAGTGAACCACGTCTTAACTCTAGCAGAATAATGACTTGGTAAAATGAAATGATTTTTGAGCTTTTCTTCCACCAATACAGAATTAAGTTGTTAATCGTTTTTTGTTAAAAATATTCACATATATACACCATTTTCAGTTAAAATGCAATACTGAAAACATTACAAAAACTAAAAGTGAGGAAATGATATCTTCATGTAAGTTTGCTATAATCAAGTTTTAAGGTTTAGAAATTGTTTTTAGCTTATAGCAGACTGCTCTACTACTGGAAATGTTCTGTTACAAAATGAAACATGAATTCCAATTACACTGAGACACTGAGTAATGCTGTAACAGTTTACACACAATACTTAAATGCAGGTGAGAGCAGAGTTATCACCCACATTTACAAAGAAAAATAACCAATTACTCCTGCGTATCAGACAGAGCTGCAGATGAAGTGCGGTCACGAAATGAACACCATAACATTTCTCAATAGACCTTTTTCAGCTTACGTAGGTAACAAAACCCTTCCTGTTCGTTCATATTAGTCATACTAACCGCAAACACGAGGGGAAGAGCCATTCTGATGTTCAGCATTCACTGCAGAAGAGCACGTTAGTTTTGTTTGTCAATGGTAGTGTTGTCCGTGTTACCCTGTCTTAGTTTTATAGTGGCAAAGAAGGAGACGTCTTGATCTCTGTCAGACTGCAGGGCCAGAATGGTCTCTTCTGCGGCTTCGAGATGAGGATTGCCGACACTTTTAAAGTAAGCTACAAAAAGGGGGAAAAAAGACAATTTTAATCAAAGCCAAAAGAATAAACCCTAGGGTGCAAGTGGTGCAGAAACACAGAGGATGCCAAAACATCTGGGGCAGCTCAGCTAATTCATAGGCTCCTTAGAGAAACTTCAGCCAGCCAAGGAAGTTGAGTAAGAAGCAGCTTTCTCTGTCATCGTATCAGGTACTTGGGTATTTCTAAGATAAACTCTTTTTGCTGAACCCTAAATAGAAACGTATCAACATATCCAAAGAAAGCTCAGGAAAAGGTGCAACACTTCACCTGAAGGATCCCAAAGACAAGTACTTCAATTAACACAAAAGTTTGAAATGCAAAGCATCTACTGTGATGTTGAAGCAAAGCTGCTGTGCTGTACTGACCATGGATGCAGAACCCAGCGGCTGCGGAATGTCTCACTGCGGTGGGATTGCTGCCCTCGAGTGGCAGCACCCTAGAGCCCGGCCCTTCAGGAGAACCACTGCACCACCCACTCCTAAATCTGAATTTAAATGCAGGATCCCAGATTACAACGTATAACTCTGTTTTCAGTATAAACAGAACCAAACAGCCAGTTGAGCCAATTTAGAGAGACCTGTGCTGGCAGAGGAAAGACCGTGTTCGAGACCTTCGTTCTTTCAAAGGAAAGAAATGACCAGACCTTTCTCCAGCAACGTCTGCCTCAGGGCCTTGGCGAGCAGAACCCTCACATTTGGCACGGGATCTGAAGCAAGACTTAGAAGACTGGGGAGCAAGTGTTCAACGAACTGGTCAACAGGCATACATTCTTCTTCTACTACAGCCTACAGAATAAAACACAGAACATGAGAAAGCAAGTTATATGTTAAAAATACAGTTTTTGCCATTCCTTACTATCCTGCCTTTAATTTGGCCTGTATTAAAAAAAAGTCACTGTTCAACCCTGGACAAATACACCCTATGTTGGTGAAATAAGTGCAACCTTCAAAATACTGCTACGAAAACATCTTACTATTCTGCAGTTCACCTGAAGATGACCCAACAAGAGCAGATAATTTGTTTTCAACTTTATCTTAAGGAAATACAGCTCTGGCCTGCTGTTATCCATCTGCCTTTAAATGTTCAACCCTTGCTTCTCATCACTAGTGAAGCAAGCATTTTTGGTTTGGAGGGGGGCAGGTAAGTGGAAATAAAAGATGGAAACAGTTCCTGGCATCTAGCACCCACTGGTACTTTGAAGAGGTCTTGTGAACTTTTATCCCAGCATGTAAAGTATTACAAAATGCATCTCCATTTAGGACTCAATTCTTGACTTCTACTGGGATACTGGAAAGTACAAGGAACGGCTATTTCAGCTGGAGCCACAGAACAAAACAATGGCCACAGCTTTGAAACTGCATAGCCATATGCTGCTACTGAGATCAGACCAACTCGGCCACTCTCTTTTGTCAACCCACAGAACCACAGAACTCAAAGAATGACAAAAAAATTCTGAGTCCAAATTTCACTTTTGCCCACATTGCTGAAAAGCCTCAAACTGGCTTCAAATTACATGTGCACACAGAAACACAGAGAGAGAACGCATTCCAACCTGACAAATGAAGGCAAAAGCTTGTCTTCCAACCCACTTGGAGCAGTGACGAAATCGCACCACAAGTTCATTAATGAAATTTAATCCCAATGCATTTGCATTGTTTGCATAGAACTTCTGTAGTATTGCTACAACCTGTGAAGTAAAGGAACAGGGTAGGGGAAACAGGAGAAAAAACAAGAGATGAGACTTCACTTATAGTGCTTAGAAAGTCATAATTTGAATCCTAAAAAAGAACACCAAAAGCTATATTCAGTGTAATCAGCTGTGGTTGCAGAATTTAAGTTACCATGCTTATTCTGAAGAAAAGAAAGCATAAGCTTTAAAAGAGCTGTTTGTTCAGGTGGAATAAAAACAAAAACCCCAAACACTTATAAGAAATTAAAACCACCATTAAAATAATGGTGCCATGAAGAAAAAAAAAAAAAAAGAAGAAATTGAAGGAATCTTTTTACTTATTCAGGACATCCATGCTGTTATCATGAAGTTCACAACAGATTAAATCAATTTTAAGGAAAGGTCAGTAACTTTTGTTTTTTCCCTTTCCCAGAACTGGGGGGAAGTTCTCCCAAGTCTTCTATATCCTGGTTTTCATCCAGTTGAAAATACATTTATGATTCACACAAAATCAATAGAGAAGGATTTTAATAACTGTGGATGTCTGACAACTCAAAATATTTTATAAAATTTTCATTCCATTTTTTTTAAAGTATTGTTTATCAAAACATGTCTGCGTGCACTCCACTTGTCTGAAAGAAAGCACAGTGATTTCAAGTATCCCTGCCAAGGATCTTTTTCCTCCTCTTCTGCCAGAAAGCAAACAAAGTCCCCTACCAGCTTGAAGGAGATCCACCGGACTTCTGAAACTTTATCGGAGCAGAGAGTCAGTGCAATGTGTCTCAAGTAGTCATAGACATCATTGGGGCTGTAGAGTTCCAGTATCAGGATCAGCTGCCTGAAACACAAAGAAAGGCATTAACTCCAGCAAGTGCAACGCTAGCCTGCTCCGATTATACCATCTGTTAAATGTAGGGAAGGATCATTTGGAGCCTTGAAAATACCATGGTTATTAAAGCACTTGAGCAGTTTGTTCTGTACTTTCTAAAGAGGCACACGTGTAATACAGAGGTTCATGACTTAATCCATCAAGAAGTCCAAGAGAAACTTTTATCCAAACTAGAAGTATCCATGAATCAAAATTATCCCAAATAGTAAGAAAAGCTACAAACAGGAAGTACAATGATAAGTTTCTTTGCAACTTCAGACCAATATCCTGTACATTCTTGCAAAGTAAAAATGAAAGATTTAGTTCAGTGTAGAAATCTACATTTCAGAAAATGGTTTGTATCTCAGAACTGCACGGAACTCACTCCAGCCACACCACTGCCCGTGTGTGACAACCTGCCGTGCACAAGTCAACCACCAACGCGACAGCTCTCCACTAGGTGTCAGGGAACTGCTGCACATCCTGCACCGTAGAGAGATTCAGCTTGTGCCAAACTACAACGGGAGAGTAAATCCTCAATAGCCCAAACAAAGCGATGAGATAAACACAGTCAGATTTTAGCTGCAAACTATGCCTGCAAACATTCTTTGGATGCTTCTAATATCAATAAGTCTAGCAGAAAAAGAATTGTGGGATGCTACTCTATATCCATTACACACCCGGTCATAAGGAAATATCAAATGAATAAACTGATTTTAAGAACTGTTTTTATTTTCATACTCATTAGAAAAATGACTGTGCACACCCATTTCACTGATCTTTACAAGGCAGTCTGGAACTGAATAAAATCTGAAACCTCACTAAATAGTATATATCAAATTGTCAGATTACATAAGCTCCAAGCGAGCCAGATCTCCATTTTGGTATAATCAGACACTTAAGTACAGAACTTGCCAGAAAACCCACCCTGGAACTTGGAAGAGACCCCAACAGCCAGTGACCTTTATGTTCGGTTCCTTAATAAAGAATGGTTGTAATATTTTAGCTCCTAATTAGGGTGTGCTAACTTCTGAATGTAATTTTCTATTTCCAAGTCAGTGATGTAGATTAAAATCAGAAGTTAACAAAATTACATACTCTGCCAGCTCGTAACGAAACCTCCAGTTCCTGCTGTTATCAGTCACCACAAATTCTTGAAGTTGGTAAAGATACTCTCGCCTTTTGTCTGCATGAAGTAACTAAAGGAAAAACATTACTAGTGTAAAACTAATAGAATTCAACACTTGCAGTTCTCTGGTGAATTACTCTATTCTCACCTGTGGGCGTTTTCCCACTTGAAAGTGAGGGATCATTCACAAGATGCTTACAAAGTATTGTGCACAGTCAGCTGAGTGCCTGGACACACAAAACTGACATCCAAAAAAGTACATTAAAGTCATCACTTCTGCAAGGATACCCCGCAAAGCACCATCTCTGGGCGTGTGACCAAGCAACCCAAAACTAAAGATTTGTGTTTGTTATGCAGCAGCCAACAAGGATCTGCTCTACTTCTCTGCCAGCCCCAAACACAAATTGCTAACAGTAAAACTTTCCAGCTTGACTGCACAAAATACAAATTCTTTTACAACAGCTACAGGAGGATTTACAACCCCATTTTACAACAATATTTTGTTGGGAAGTGAGACAGAAATGAGGGACCTTAAAAAAAGCAACAGACACACACGAGATGGCAGTAATGCGCAAAACTAAACATGCACATCTCAAAAGCTCTTAATATGATAGGATTAGAAAAAATATTTTGAGAACTTAAATGACACTTTCCTACCTTTAGAAAGTCATATAGATGTTTAAGGACACCAATACGCACTTCATCCAGATCTTTCAAGAATCCATTAAAAACTGGCACCAGATCAGCAGCTGTTAGCTGGTCACCCAGAATAACTGCCAGCTCATGTATGGAGAAAGCCAGCGTCCGACGTACCTTCCACTGCAAACAGTTTAAGAAGTGACTCAGATTAGGCACCGTAACTAAAATAAAGAAGTTTTTCAACTACACCTGTGTGAGGACCGAGACCAGAAAAAACAGGGTTGTCACACAGCAGAAGAAAATATTCATTACATTTACAAAGTCTGATTTAAGCCTTGAGTTTTCTATTTTTAATGCACATTTAATCCCTTATAAGCAAGTACGTGATGTTACAACTTCAGTGCAACAAACAGAACTAAAAAGCTATTCAAAATTCTGATTTGTCATTAAAAACTGCTGTTTTTTTTTTACCTGTACATCTGAGGCCAGCGTCTCGTAGGTGTCTTTCAGGCAGTGCCAGTTCTGCCTGCCCAGCGTTAAGGCCACCCCAGGAAGGCTATAGGCACAGTGTTTGGCTATTTCGGTATCAACAGTCTGGGCTCGAGCTGGGTCAGTCATTGACAAGTACTGGTCTAACAAAGGTTGGGGTATGATATCCTACAGAGAGAGACAGCACATCAGCCACGCACACTTCAAGACCAAAAAGAAAATACACCTGCTGTGCTACAGTATTCTCTGGCTACCAATCAGCTGGCAGCAAATCAGTGGCACGATTCCCCCTTTGTGGCCTGGCTTTACAAAGTGTAAACAACCCCTACAGTTATTTGTCCTGTCATTAGGACAGAGAAGTCAGCAATTAATAGTAACTAATACTTTATCAACATATTGCATCAAGACAAACTAAGAATTTTTTCTTTGCTGAAGACAACAGTAAATCCAGTGACAAAACAGTACAGTCAGCGTCTACTGTGGTTGCACAGATCACCTCTAAGGCACCAAAAAGGCAACAGATTTTTTTTTCTAGCTTTCAGATTTAAAATAGGGTTCTCAAACATCCAGAACATTTCTTCACATTCAGCAACTGATCAATGGTAGAAGCTATTACTGTGTTAAAGATAAGATGAATTGTATCCACTACTCCACTAAACCAGTTAGAAGCTATTTTAAGATTACCTGTAATTTTGACTTGTCTTCAAACAACGGATTACTTTCTTGTTCTTTCTTTAAAAATACGCTGGTTCCTCTGTGCTGTTCCTCCGAGGCCTGGAAAAGGACATACTAGCTAGTGAAATGAATTAGACTTACTGCTGTCTGGGATATTTCAAAGCATCAACACTACACAACATCACAATTCAGATACAGAATAGCCTTTTATAGACAAAGCCTTGCACAGGCAAAGCCTTACTCAGTGTGTTTATACAAGTACAAAAAGACAATGGAGTTGTACACCAAGGCAAACACTATAAAGACTTTAGCAGCAAAGGGAACGGTAGTTAGATTTACTACTAAAAAAAGCAATCTAATTTAGCTCAATAAAGCCAGCATTCATAAAGATTCTAGATAGTTACTTCTTGCTATACTCTTTAAGAGTTTTTAATATAATTTAAATTCATGCTAAGAATAAACAACACAGCTTAGCAGTTGCTCCAAGTTAGTCAACATCATGATAAAAGCTGCTTTATTTATTTCAGAAAATATTGCTGGAAACTCCCAAGCATTATGAACTGTATATCAGTTCACAAATATCAACAAAACAAACTTTCAGAAAATGGAAAGGTTTAAGAGACCAAAAATACAGTTTAAAAGTTCATGCGGTATTTTACTTTTTTGTTTGTATAGGTTTTATGTGCAACTTTTGTTGATAGACAAATAGAGTTTTTCTTTATATTTCACAGTTAGTGCCAACAACATTAAATACTGCACAAGCAATTCTTTTTACTCCTATATGTTATAACCAAGAAATAGTAACCAGGAACTGTGTATGTGTCACCACCTGATTCAGCCTTCTGTCTGGAGATAAAAGACTAATTTTAGATTCATTAGAGGAAGAGGTGAACCTGCATTTGGTACATTACATTGGAAAAAACTACAACAGTACTGCAAAACTAACTCTTAGGTGATTCATGCACACACAGAAATAATAGCTCTCAATAGCTTTCCTTTTTCTCACTTAATTAAAGTAGTTTACAATAGTTACAGTATAGTAATGTTCAAAGATTTTAGATCAGAAGCAGGTCAGTTACACCAGGGACCACAAAAACACACGCAGTACTTCAGCTGGTAAGAAATCATTTCAGACACGGAGCACCATGCACTTACTGTGCTTTTCAGTTTACTGGTAGTAGACTGATCACTGATGTTATCCTGGGAGGCAAGGGATGAAAGGGTGTCTTCCTCCATCTGGATGCAAGTAGCACATGAAACAGCTGTTTCATCTGAAACAGTTTTGTTCTGAAGTTCGCCACCGCCTTCTTCCATTTTTTTGGTCTCACAGTCACCCACAGAATCAAACTGAGCCGCTCTGAGAGCGGCAGACAACACTTGGACCTGAGCTGTATGAAACAAAAGACAGTGATTTAGTCTCCCCTTCTGCACTTTAAAGTATTAAACTTGTAATTTGTTAATCTGAAAAGATAAAAAGGAGCCCAGTATGAGCTGCACAGAAATTATATATTAGCAAAGCATTGGCTCTTCAAAAGAAAAGGCTCATTACTCTTCCACAAAACCATCACAAATAAAAAACAATGATTTGAATACATTAACACTTTTAGCAGAAGCATTCTACCAGTTTCTACTACAGAAAGATATTTCTCACAATCCCCTGTAAGACGGTATCACAACATAACTTTCTACTACAATTTACTACTCAGGGAAGTCTCAACACTTTACGCATAGCAAACCAACTAAAATGCAGTCAGGGGTTTTGTAAAGGCCATGAGAAAACTTGCTCAGTGAAAACATGACATTGCTTATTAAGAGTCTCACCTTGAACATCTGGATCATCTAAGTGCTCTTGTAAGCTTTCTAGAACTTTTTTTATTTCACTACTAGCAACACAGTTATTATGCGGCACAGAGCAGCTGTCTTTGTGCTTTTCAGTCTTGACCTGAAGCAACTCTAGGTCCTGACTTATATCAGGCAGAGGAGGGCGCCAGTACAGAAAAGTATTAAATACATCCTCAGCAGACGGCAGCCTTGAGTTTGTCCCAGGAAAACCGCTGTCCTTAGTGACTTCTGTGACACCAGCAGCAACTCTGCCACTGTGAGGCAACTGACGCACATCTTCTCCAGGGTTGGTGCAATCATTTGAACTTTCTTCCTGGATAGCTTTGTTTAGGTTCTCAATGGAGAGCTTTGTATCAACTTCTGCTGAAGTCTTTTCAGTTGACGATTCTGATCTGATTTCCATTGGCTGTTCTGAACTGGTTACAGACACAAATACAGTTATCCAAAAAAACCCATAAGTACTCTGCAACAACACTTTTCAATGAAATACAGCATAAAAGGCAGCATAAACTACAGAAGCTTATCTTCTCTGCAGAAAGACAGAATTTATGTTACCACTATTGCTTTACTTCACCAGTTTTCCCTTTACCCTTCTGTGAAGCCATCAAAGTGAATTTTTAACAATGTGGTTACGCTCGAATAAGACATGTGTGACCTCACTGTCCGCACGTTTTCTGGAATTATATTCTCAAGTTGAGATGTTTAACCCTGAAGAGCAAATGGAAGAATTATCTTCTTTCTTCCCCCTCCCATGATTTTACCTGGACAAAACTGTATTTGTACTGGAGGACATTAAAGTTGCACTGTTGCTTGGCTGACAGGAATTGGAATTCACATCTTGCGTTGTTGGTCGGATACTCAGCGTCCCATCTTCTCGAATGTAAAGACCAGCACTTGAGGGGTTTGCAAAGGTAGAAATAAATGGGCCAAGAGACTGAAAAGCAGCTTGACGAACCTGTGATAGTAGAAGACAGTCAGGATTTATGCAATTCCCACAGAAATAATGCTAAAAAAAAATTTGGTTCCATTTTTTACTAAGAACAAATTGATTCATGCTATAACAGCTTCATATAATACCAAATGTAACCAATTATCAATTACCAAGTGACACATAAGAAAAGGATATTCAATTAGTAAACAAGTATCTATAATCATAGTAAGGATATATTTTAAGAGTTAGAGTACAGGACATCCCTGTACTTCAACGAATACTCTCAACACAAGCCACCTATTCTCAGTAGAGTGTTTACACTTAAAAATTGCTGATATAAATTTTAAGTAGTAAAAGAAGAGGAAAAACAAGATACTCTTATTAGAGGAGATTAAGTTTTAGCAGAGTATACTAATCTCAGCAAATTCAGTTTAGAGAACTTTTACAGCACACTTCTGGCTTGCCCATTATTTGTGCATGATCTGCCTGCAAATATCCATCAGTTCCGGAGAGAGTTACTTACCCATCTGCAAGTGTCACTAATAAGACTGATAAACAGCGGGGACAGTTTGCTTCTGCGAACTTCTGGGGACGTGGTGTAAGACACTGCCATAAAGCATTCAGCACAAGCTTTCCTCATTCCCCACACACTATCAGAACAGAGTTCAAAGAACTTGGGAATCTGCCAAAAATAAGCAAAACCAAATTAAAGACTAAACAAAGACTGCAGCAACTCACTATCATGGTATTTGTTTGGAAAATGGAGACAATAACTTGAGAGAATAGAGTAAGTAAAGAATAGAGGAGCACGGACAGGTTACAAAACACATATTATTTGAAGAAATTAAAGAAAAATCTATTTGTCTCCCAGTTACTTAATTAGAATTTTATGTATAGCCATAGGCACTAGCAAGGAGTAGGAAGAATTTAATGGCCTGTTTTTCCTGAAATTGTGACTCGACTAATATCTAGCTCAGGGGAAAAAAGTGAGTAATTCTAAAGTGTGTGTATATATAATACAAAAAAAATAAATGCTATCCACACTGTCAATTATATTTTTTAAAAAAAAGTGTTCCGCAAAACAAGAACTTTGCACTTCTATTTATTCCTGGTTTTGCCATATAATTGCAATCAAAGCCTTAGCCAAATCAATTTTTAAAGATGCACACATACACTGATTAATTTACAGAGAAGATAAATAAAAGTAGTCATTATTAAACCTTTTGAAATGAGAAATACAAAGTCTCCTGCTTTTTACATACCAGCAGCCTTTCTGTGGCTTCTTGCCCAACTGCATTACAAATGTCGCCAAAATTAGCTGCACAAATCTAGGAAATAAAAAAAGTAATGAATAACATTCTGGCTCTTTCAAGAGCATTAGTTTTATTATCAGCTTCCCCATGCATTATTTATCCCATGTAACAACTGCACATGTTGTCCACTCAAATTTCAACCATGTAACTGCATCCTGTAATATTAACTCATCCCTAAAAGAGACTCATTACAGCAGGCTTCCATAAGCCACATGCCCTTGAAATCAATAGTATTAATAAAGGCTTCTGCATGAAGAGCATCATCTACTTCAGTAATCACTAAAAGGGACAATAAGCCTATCTGAAAGTTTAAACTACTCTGAACAGCAGCTGTCAAAACCATAGCAGACTAAAATACGATCTCAGGGTCAGCACTACAGTGCTGTGACCAAACTATCTTTGCTATGGCTGAGACCAGCTTAAGGGCTTTGCTGAAGCAAAATTTAATCAAGGTCTCAAGTTAATGCCATTTACAGTACATTAGAAATGCGATAATTAAGGCAAAAGGGACACTCCCTCATGCTGGAAAAAGATGATGCCAAAATTTGAAATCCATTAAGATAGAACTGTGTTAATATACAACTTATTCATTCTAAATGCTTAATTAGAAGGCAATAACACAGCTTAAATTTCAACAAGTGCAGCCTGCATAAAGGACCAAGCTGAAGGTCTGCATGACCCTTCAGTCCACTCAAATATTTTAAGACTTATGCTACAATTTTCCTTTTGGACTCAACCATTAATTAAAAGAAGTCTTACAGTTCTGGGATTTCTTCTTTCACGAATATCAGATTTTTCGATTTTTTTTTTTTTTTTTTTTTTTTTTTAAAAGGAAGGATGTTTCAAATATCTTCTGAATTTCTGGTTTTGAAATAAGATGGTAACCCGTTTGCATCTTATACCAACCACAGTGGCTTAAGAAAAATGTTGTGCAGAACTACTAAATGTGCAAGATCAGTTTAAGTGCTACAAAACTGTTCACCACTCATCTATTTCTTTACTTACCTACAGAAACTATAACCACATCGGTAAATTAAAACTGCTCTTCCAGACTCTTTCAAAGTTCATCAGCCAAAGCTATGACAAACTATTCAGGAAGGCATTTCAACAGCAACATACAAATTCATTTTTAAGTGGTTTAGGGTTGAAAACACACCAACCTTTCGCACTTGAAACAATTTCCCATCACTGCACAGTTCACAGAAACGAGGAAGCAGCATGTGCTCCACTGTTGTTCTGCTCAACATAGAAGCCATTTTACAGATTATCTAGAATTCAATAAGGGAATAAGTGTAAGGAAAAAATAATTACAAAGCTGTAAGTACAAACACTCCTCCTAAAAATTACTTTCAAGCGCAACTACCAAATAGATTTAACTGTTCTGCTCACAGCACCAGTTTTAACACTTAAGTAAGTGTTGTCAGATTACCAATACTCATATTTCTATTTTTATGTTTCCAAAATTATTGAAGTTTTCTACTTCCACAAAAAAAATGTTCATTCCTAGAAAATTTTGCCTTTGCAATCGAATGCTAAATAAGAACAAAGGAAGACACCATTCAAGGACTTTCCTACAAATTCTCAAACTCCTAAAGGCAACTGGTGCTCAGATGTCAGCTTCAGAAACTGCCTGAGCAATACCCAACTCCTGAATAAGGAAGAGGAAAATCCAGTTGATAAAACTATTTTACAGGTCAAGTGTCAGATGAAATGCTGAAATGTAATCACATCCCAGCATTTTTCATGTGGAGTCGATTGGCTTCTTGAAAGTAAACAGAGAATGTTGTTTCCAAAATGCTTAAGAATTAACCTAAGGTCATCCATCAGATTTACAACATCACTGTGAAACCTGGTAGAGCAAATGTAAAGAAACTATTGGGGAACATAATAATCTTAAGAATTAAAACAAGGTTGTCAAGAACTTACTGCATTTTCAAGTTATTTGCCTACCATTTTGACAATCATTTAGCATCATGAAGTATAAAGATTTTTTTTTAAAACCTGATCTTTAAAAAAATCAGAATAAAAACTACAGATTTGTTATGTTAAACTAAAAAAAAAAAAAAATAATGTTAATGAATAAACACAAAAGGTTTGATTACTTATTTTAATGACAGCACTATTACTGAAGCATGTCTTAATTACTATTATAAGTGAAAATGAATAATAGGTCTTCCAGATAGTCAATTCAAGCACCTAACGTATCAGCCATCTGTAGCAAAAAGCCCCTTGCCACTTTGGGAAAATAACTTCTACTGAGTTTGAAGACCTGATGCTTTACATTTTTAAGCATCTAATAACATTCTTGTTCCCAGTTACTGCACTGTACAGCTCAATTCTCAGTAAATATTATTTTAAACGATGCCTCAAGCACTTCATTAATGCAGAAGCCCAGATATCCTTTTTACAGGACCTGAAGAAAACCTACCCGAAGTACCCCTGTGCTCAGCCAAAGTCATTAACAAATAGACCTCAGCATAACAGTCCTCAGGACAACCTTGTGTTCTTCTTGAATCCAGTTAAGATATAACCTCTCCGTATGGTGCATCAAATTCTGCTCAAATTCTTTGAAAACTGCTATTGTTTCAATGGTGCTCAACACTAGACGTGACTATGAAACCTACCAATTCAGGGCTTAACAGCTTAAATTCAACTGTATCACAACAGTGGTTTCTTGATTTACAAGAGAGCAACTAACAAATAGAGAAGGAATAAAACAAATAGTGACAGTATAGAAAGTTTAAGTTCAGTGACTAATGTAAAGCTCTCAGGACAGTGAGAACGCAAGTACATCTTCTGGGGTTTATGCTTATGAAAATCTCAAAGTTGTTACATCCTACAAGAGTTTTAGAGTAGCACTGCTAAAAGAGACCAAAATAGGAAAGAGAAGGTTTCTTTCACATTCACTTACATTGACAGCCTCCACCTTGTACTCATCATCACTGTCAGGAGCAGAGAGGTCCAACAGAATTGGACACACCTTATTCTCGATGTCACTCTGAGCAATGAGATCTTGTTCCAGCAGTATAAGCAGTGCTTCTTGACCTGCCTTTCTAACCTATGAACAAATAAAAAGTACATCAGTAAAAACAACATTTACTGATACGAGAACCCCAAAAGGTATATTTTCAATGAACACACAGGTATAAGTTACAAAAAAACCCCACACAAAATGGGAAAAATCTCGGTTTTAACAGCTTAAAAAGTAATAATAGATACTGAAGTTTAATATAATCGTTAGACACCTTTTCATCAAATTCTAAGGAAGAGCCAAAAGATGAAGCAGAAGACAGGACTTCTAAGTCATGACTCCACGAACAAGATTGTGCCAATACGCTGCTAGGCAGATCCTGCAAGTTTTTCATTATCTGCTAAGGAAGGTATTTAAAAACAATACATACACACACACATATATATATATATATTCAGACCTCCCTAGCAAAGCGTGCTGAAACCGATAAACACAAAACACTACACAAAAGCCAGGTATCAATCAACATGAAATTTCCTATTATCTCTTCCTCGTGCCTTAAATTCACTGAGCCACACAGGAGTTCCCAATGATTCAACTCACATGGTGTGGTTTTCCCACCTGATTGTTAACATCTGTGAGGTATCTCACTACTATGGGCACAAGGTATTCAACAAATGCAGTTGGGAATTTTGGCTGACTTTCTTGCAGAAAAATGGCAATAGGAGGTATCTGTTCCATCAGCTCTGTACGTACAGTTGGCTCTAGTAATAAAAAAGCAAAAACTATGTCAGTAAATATGAAATCAAGAAAAAAAAGTAGCATTTTTTTATTTAATGTTTGACAACAGAGGAAAATGAATGGACTCAAACTTAAGAAACATCACCACTGAGACGGCCTGTTCTTAAAGCGAAGCTGAATAAAATAAAAAAGAACAGCTTTACAATCATCATCACAGTTCAGACACCTGGGATCAGTCCCCAAATAAATCAGATAAAACGAGAGCACTAGCTAGAAAATCCAGTCACCATCAACATATGCACACGCAGCATTACTGTGTATACCTGTTCTATGCCACATACACCACACTTTCAGATGTAATTAACTCCTTGAAAAATATTACTTTGTGCCTCATGATAATGAAGAGGTTTTCATTTATATGCCTACCATACACAATACTTCAAAAACCGGAAAATAAAAAAAAAAGTCTTTGTTTTCACTGACAGATATTGCTGGTAAAATGGTTTTGGTTCACTCACTGTCTTCTCAAAAACCAAAATTAAACACTTATTAAAAAAAAAAACCAAACAAATCCCAACAATACAAAATTCAAAGAAAATTTCAAACCTGCATCTTCAGAGAGCCTGACCACTATTTCCATCACTGTCAGGAAGTCTTCTTCATTACTACTGAAATCTCGAAAGACATCCAAAAGACCTCTGGCAATAATTTGCCTGTGGAGTGAACAACAAATTAATTCCCTTAATATTCTGCCAACAGCATGCAGGTGGGATGCAAGAGGAACTTATCTTGGGCAAATGGGCACCTCAAAACAGATCAAGATCTTCCCTGAACATTTTGATCCATCAGCTACACAGCTTCTCCACATCCCAACACAACAATGGAGTTGAGAAATCTTATTCAGATGACCAAGCATGAAAACCTCTTTTTATGGAAATGATATATAAAAGTTATTCAAACAAAATAATTAGGCATGCGCTTAAGAGAACGACAACAGAAGTTATGACACGTTAACATTCACAATGCCATCTCTCAGGTTATCGAGCATTGTACCCTTACCTGTTAAATATGTTATCACTGAAGGCATATTTTTCTAGACGAGCCAGTGGAGTTAAATTATCCTGTCCAGGAATATCCAAGAACGCAGTTATCCTCATGCTATCACAGTCTGGTCCATAATCTTCAAATCCAACTTGAAAGACAAGAAGAGTAGCCAAAAAAAAAAAACAACCCAAAATTATTTTTAGAGCTATTCTTCAAAAGGAAAAGTATCTGTACATCACTAGACATGGCTTACAGAAAGATCTTAAGTTGTCCCAAATGAAGTCAAGAGCAACACTTGCATACAGACCTGTAAATTTGACTTTGGAAATTTAATTCATTTCAACTGCCATAAAATCCTTGGCTTTTAACACAATACAGGTGGACCAACCGCATGCACTATGAGTTGAGAGAGCTCAGCTGACAAAGTTGCATGGCACAAACTGACAGGCAAATTCAAAAGGAAAATCAGTCCCATTGAAAGAAATTGAATTGAACATCATCTCTCAAACCAGCATACGTGCCGAGAGTGACAACCACCGAAGACAGCAAGCCAGTTTGACTTGGATAGACACAATATTAGGTACTTAAATCAGTAAAGAAAGCACAAAACTTGTAACAGCTTGAAAGCACAATAACAAGCCAAGGCTTTTGCACATCTTAAAGATCTGCCTGGGATCCATGTGCCCACATGCTCTAGGGCTGCTTTCCCACCAAGCACAGTACCAGTAATTGCAGCTCTAAAAGAAACCCACAGCATCACTGAAAGCTCACAGGAAGTTATACAGCGTACATGGGACTGCAGACTTCCTTTCTAAGTTTGCAATAAACTCTCCATATCCAAACCCACCTCTGACCACCCTTATATCTAGGCAATTGTTATACCTATATACTTAAATCCACATAGATCAGACACATTTTCACTAGCTATTTTTTTGAGGCTAGCCACCTGTTACACAAAGAGAAATTAAATATCAACTTACTTGCCATTAACTTTACATACGGCTCATCTGTTCTTGAACTAAGAAACAGTTCAAAAATTAAGGTTCTTACCAGTTCACTTCAAATATTTCAGAATTCCTACTGATTCAACTGACAATTAAGTAAATCTCAATTCTAAGTTTTACTGCAATACTACACCTGGGACTAATTCTATAAACATGATGAATAAGCTTAATGTTACTATTTGAAGTAGTTCTGTTATTCATTTAAATTAGCTAAGCACACACCAGTGCTTCTAGAACCAGAGGGAAAACGGAGCAAAATACTCATGTTCAGGATCAAGAGAGTTAAATACCTGAGATTTTTTCCCACAGACTCATAGGGAATAGTTGCTGCAAAATCCATTTTGACTTCTCTCAAGAATTTTAATTTTCTTTTTCCATAAAAAAAGAAGCCATAGGTACTACCAAGTTGCAGATTACACCAGTGTAGTAGAAAGTAAATTACATAAAAATAATGAACTATTATTTTTTAACTTATGTAATGTTCTTACTTGGGTAAATCAAACATTCACTATTTTTCCCTCTAACGATATTAGACAAGCAAGCTTGAAATCTGTCCGCCTATAAACCAGAACAAATGCAACTGTATTTGCAGCTGAACTGGAGTTCACCATGCTTTGGTTTGACTCAGACCCAAAAGCTGCTTAGAGCTCATAAGAAACACCTACAGGGTCACAGGATTTAACTACGCAACTCAACAGCACTAGCTAGCATCACTGCTGACTTCTGCCAATTCAAAGTAGGCGATACTGGTGCAGAGTGCAACGATTTCATGAGCTGAAAGCAGTTCTCTCCCACTGTTTTTAGGAGAAAAAGCAATTTTAAAAATACATTTTCTTTACGGTACAAAGGACATAATTAAGCTAATTATTTTTCTAGATGATGCAGTATCTCAACCTACAATAAAACAAGTTTGAAATTGTACTCAAATTCCAGAAATCTACAGCTTTTCCTCAAACTGAAAGGAATTCCCTAGTCTCTCTATTTGTTTCAATGGAAATTGTCTTCCACATGAATAACACTATTTTACTAATTTAGGTAAGAAAGTAAAAGTCCAGTTCCATTGATTTGTTTCACTAAGAATTTCCTAAAACGCCTCATGAAGTGCCAGACTGGTCACTGGATTAGCACAATATCTTAATTTAGATGGGGCATCTGAACTCTGCTATAACAGAGGATAGCTTTCAATGCCAGAATTCTTACTGCACTGTCAAATTAATGAACCTAATCAAAGAATATTTTCAAATCATAAAATAAGATTTCAATAATGCTGTAAAAACACACATCCCTTTGACAGTTACCTCTGGTTTGAGGTCAAGACCCCGAACAGAACACTACAAGAAGTTCAGGTTTATTTCTTCTGCTTCCATTCAGAATTCAAATCATACCCATTTTTGGGGGGGGTGGGGGGGTTTCTTGCTACAGTGAGAAGAAAATTTGGAAAGGGAACTGGGAGCAATTCAAAAAGACCCAATCAATTCAAACAGCTAAACATTCATTAACACCATCAAGGGCTTCCTTTGTTTCCCTTTTAATTAGGGCAGAGAGAGAAAGATATTTTTAACTGTTAAATAAGGTACTACAGCAAAAAATGTCAGTGCTCTTCTGGCTCAAGGAACTCACTGCAAAACAGTCTTTAAATCAGCATAAACGCATTGAAATGTATCGGCTCACGTCCTTCTGACTGCAATCTTGTTCAACACATAAAAGCTTTTTGTCATCTAAAGTAAGGACTTCTTACAAACATCTTAAGTTTCCTTACTGCAGCAATAACCTTTATACCTCTTTTTAAGCAACTTCTTACAGTGTTATCAAAGCTTTAAATACCTGTTTACTTAAATACATGTATTTCAAGTATCATCCTCCACACAGTATTTTTTTAGATTTCTAGCTTTTCAAAGAGGAGGATGCTTTTTAATTATAGTTTGAGATTCATTAAGAGTTACAATTTATAAGAGAAGGGTTAAAAATATTTCAATACACAAAAATACAAACAGACCAAGTACTCTTAAGTACACAATCTCATTGTTTATACTCTAAAACTTAATCAAAATACAAACAATACATTTTTCTGCTACCTACTAGTGAAATGCAGAAGCCTGAAAGACTGAGCAACAATACTTAAGAGCAGCAACTAACAAAAACCTACAGAACAACCTGATTCTTACAGAGGCAACGTCCCTGCACATCTTTCCAATGGAACAGATCTCACTTGTGTTCTAACATTTTCCCCGATATTCCCAAAGACCAATTTCTTCCTAAATTAATACTCATTCATGCTAACTGGGGGAGAAATTTCAAGTACTATTAAACAATAACAGTCTTGTAGTAAACAGAGTATCTCATAAGAAACAAATTCAAGTATCAGTTTTCATTTTTTTAACAGAAAGGTCAATCCAGCATCCAAAGTTCCAGTGAAAGCACCCCACATACATAGCTGCTTCCTACAATGACACAAGTTCATGCCACCCTCAAAGATATTAACATAAGGATATGGAAGTGTTGGAGCAAGTCCAGAGGAGGCTACAAAGATGATGCGAGGGCTGGAGCATCTCCACTATGAGGGCGAGCTTAGAGAGTTGGGGTTGTTCAGCCCCAACCTTATAGTGGCCTACTATTACCTGAAGTGGGACTACAAGAAAGCTGGGGATGAACTTTTTATAAGGGCCTGTAGTGAAAGGACAAGGGGGAATAGCTTTCAATTCTAAGAGGGAAGATTTAGATTACACATTAGAAAGAAATTCTTTACAATGAGGGTGGGGAGGCCCTGGAGCTGGCTGCCCAGGGAAGCTGTGGGTGCTCCATCCCTGGAGGTGTTCCAGGCCAGGTTGGATGGGGCTTGGAGCCCCCTGATCCAGTGGGAGGTGTCCCCGCTCATGGCAGAGGGCAGAACTGGATGATCTTTAAGGTCCCTTTCAACCCAAATAATTCTATAAGTCAGAATGTCCCACTGATAGTATGTTTTCTTTATAGCACGCTTTTATCAAATGGTGCTTTTTTGACACTGTTCAGAGAGAAATGGTAATGTGTTAAGTGTGATATTCTGAACAGTTACATCTTCTGTAATCACTTCCGTTTACAGTCTTTCCCTAACTAAAACGCAAGGCCAGAGAGACAGCTGGCTCCCAAGCTCCAATCAGCAAGGGATTTGGCTGTTATGAAGTTCATAATAGCGTTAAAAGTAGCGCTTGGAAAGTAACAGAATACATGTAAGATTTCTAGGAAAATTTATACGTATGCATGTAACTGGGAAATATATTCTGTACCAGCTCCTGTCTCATGATACAGGATTGATGGAAGTCATTCCCTCATGTGTCCAGCGCTGAAATAAATGAAATAAATTCAGAAATGAAACTCTAAAACAAGCCTCAGAGAGTTTATTGGCCAGCATTTTCCGATTCAGGTCCTCACACCCATCCAGTGCCATCACCTGCCATGGGCAGGGACACCTCCCACTGAGTCAGGGGGCTTCATGCCCCATCCAACCTGACCTTGAATACCGCCAGAAATGGGGCAGCCACAGTTTCCTTAGGCAACCTGGGCCGAGGCCTCACCGTTAAGAATTTCTTCCTAACGCCGTCTCAGGGTGCTGTTTACACGGGAACCGGTGCCTCGGCCGCCCCAGGGACAGCGTGGGGAGCTCCCAACCACCGCCCCAGGGCTCCTCATGCCCCAGGCCCCACTGGCAGAGCCCGCCTGGCCCTAAGAGCCGCGGCCCCGCACACGAACGCACTCCGAGCTCCCGAGCGCCTTCTCCCAGCGCCGCAAAGCGCCTCCACGTCCTTCCGTCACCTCCACTCGGGCGGCAGCGCTGGGGTGAGGGGGGGGAAGGGGGGCGCGGCGAACGGCCCCGGGAGCGGAAAAACAGGAAACAATTACTCACAATCATCTAAGTCATCCTGCAAATCCACAAAATACAAAGGGATCCCTACAAACAGAAACAGAAGAGAAGACACCGGGGGGTTGGTTGCGCTGGGCGGCGGCAGCCGAGGAGGAGGCGCCCCCCGCCCGCCCGGCGGCCCCACTCACCGGCCATCTTGGAATGGACGCGGGCGAGGAGGCGGGGAAGAGGGCGCGGGGAGGAGGAGCCGCGTTTCTAGTCCCCAGGGCGACCCGACAGCCGCCGGTGTTAATAAAGAACCGGCGGCCGGGGCGGCGAATCCTCCCTCGGCGGCACCGCCGCCTCCTGAGAGGACGGAGCGGGGGAGGGGGGTGCGGTCACGTGACTCCGCCCAAGATGGCGGCGCGGCCGCGGCGGGCGGGGAGGGAGGGTGCCCGGTAACGGAGTGAGGGGTCCGCGCAGGGCTATGGTTCCGCCGGGCCGCGGCTCAGGCGCTCGCTGAGGGCTCGGCCCGCCCGGCCATGGCGCTGAGGGAGCTGAAGGTCTGCCTGTTGGGGGTGAGTGCGGCGCGACGTGGCCCGGGGCGGCGGCAGCGGCTGTGAGGGGCTGTCTTCACCGGGGCTGTGGGAGCACTGGAGGGAGTGGGAGGAGGGGGACTGGGAGCGCTGGGGGGAGTGGGAGGAGGGGGACCGGGGGCGCTGGGGTGGCGGACTGGGAGGACTGGAGAGAGTGGCAGGGAGACTGAGGGCGCTGACAGGGGACTGGGGGCGCTGTAGGGGGGGCGCTGGGGGGAGTGGGAGGCGGACTGGGAGCACTGGGGGACACTGGGCGCAGGGCAGGCCTTTATGGCTCCGAGCAGAGCGGAGCTGAGGGGCCTTCCTTTCCCCAGACAGAGATCGCCCCTTTTATTGTGTTTTTGTCCTTTAAAAATAAGAAGAGACAAGGTACAAACACCCAGTATGCACTTCCTTCTCCTCAGGAGCTGTTTGGACTTGGCAGTTCACAAAACAAATAAATAAACGCACCTGAAATCAAACTAAGAGAGGAGAAGGGATGTGAACTTTATTTAAGGAACACCTGTGGGCTCTGAAGTGCCCCGTGTTGCAGGGGGTGGAGGAAGGAGGCAGCGAGCAGACTGCAGCAGGTGTTTAAAGGAATCGAGACTCTAACACTGTGTGTGGGCTTGGTTTGGTCGGAGGGCTTTGCTGGAGAACCTCAGGTGGAACAGGTGGAGTTGCCTCCATCCACATCCTGCGCTGTGCAGGCAGGGTGGGCTGAACGGCCATGCTGCCCTTCGAAGGGAAATTTATGTGTTTGTGGCAGTATTTGGGTAACTGCCAGCTGCTCTTTGTGTTCACCCAACACGAGAAACCTTTTGCGGTGTAAGAATAAGAAAATTAGCACCCTGGAAAACTGCTTCTTGAACTCCCACAGCCAGAAACTGTATATTTTTCTCCTTAAAATTTGTTCTGCTTGTTGAGACTGTAAACGTTATAAGGTACAGTTCTGAGATAATACACTTTCCTTGAGAGGAAAACGGTTTGGAAAGATAAACATAACCATACATGCATACATTCACATACAGGTGAATTTACAACACTATTCAGATGGTCCAGGAAGATGCACGAATGATGCAAAACTAATTCATTTTTAGTGCAGGGATTCCTCAGGGGGTTTTTTTCCTTAAAATTTTAATGACTTTTGAGATGAAAAGCAAAAAGTGTCTTCACCTGGCTTAATTAAATGACTGCTTAAAATGTCCAGCTGCTACTGGGGACAGTTTACTGCTGATAGTTTTAGTTATTTCACTCCTAAATATGCCTCGTTTATATCTTTTAACTGTGGAGTCAGTGGTGCAAATGCATACATGACCCAGAATTTAATGTCACGTTTCCTCTTTTACCATTTATAGCTCTGTAGAATTGCATTTGAAACATGTTTCAGGTGTGTCACAGAAGAAGTTTCAAGTCTTTCATTAAGCAGGGTGGGACGGCATTAGTCAGAGGTTGAAATGCATGTGTCACACTTGTATAATTTAATGTGCTCCATTGGCTTCTAGTGATGGAGCACTGTGCTCAATTGCTGTGTATTTTACTAAAAGGGGTAGATGTCTTTCCCTACTTGTGTTCAAATGCAATTTGCTTATAGTTTTGAAAAGAAAAATGTTTGTATAACTGATAATGCAGACTTGTGTGGTTCTTCATTAAAACATTTTAACAGTTTTGTTTAGAAAATTGTAACTTATCTCAAAGACCCTTCATTTTCTACTAAATGAGTGTAATACCTGAATTATTTCAGAATCATCTGCTCTGAGATTCTCTGCAGGAGCATCTTATTTGTGCATAGTGTATGGCAAGATTTGAGGACAAAAAGAATCATTTATTTGCAGTAACTTATGTCTCTTTCAACTGTTTCTGGTTTTTTTTAGGACACTGGTGTGGGCAAATCAAGTATTGTGTGGAGATTTGTAGAAGATAGCTTTGATCCCAACATCAACCCAACAATTGGGTAAGAAACTAAGTAAAGTAAATGTGATTTCAAAAATAAAACTAAATTGTGTGAATCTAAATCTGTATCTCCTGAATAGATGACTTAAGGAGTCTCTGTGTGTGGCAGCTAAATGTGGTAATAACATGACTGCAGCCTTAATTAACTCATGAGCTATTTGGGCAATGTTGGAGTGTGTTCAGCACTCTTGCAGCTTCTGTTTCCATGTGTAAGATCTGGACCTATTTTGTATTGTCAAGCTGAGCTAACAAAATCCTGCTGAAGTCCTGGGTTATGAATAAATTCCACCAAAAATACTTCCGTTGAAAGAAACAACTTCTTTTTCTCATGCACTACTCTTTAAGAGTCAAGTACAATGAGAAGTCTATGGTTTTGAAGGTAGTTAATGTGTGAATTCAGTTCTGTTCATTAATTAGTTCTAACATTGGACATATATGTGCAATACACGGTCTCATAACTAACTTAGAAAATTGTTAATGCAATTGATCTCACAAGTTGAGATCCTTGAAAGTTTAGCCTCAGTAGCAATGTTACTGAGCTCAAATCTTCAAATGGATAGAAGGAAGGGTGAGCATCAAGAAGTCTTGGAGTAGCTGGATCTTCTTCTTTTGCTGCAACTTTCTTGTGGGCTGTTTTGCTCAGAAGCAGTTCTTCACTGACACGATGATTTGGCTTCACTTGATGCTGAGAAGTCTTGGGGGGTGTCAGTGTGACTTCCCGTCTCAGGTGTCATAAGAGCTCTGCAACAGCTTTGACCAGAAAAGCTGATAAAAATCAGCTGTGTCTCATGTTGTCCTTCTGAAAAAATGTGGTTGCTGTGAGATATCTCTCTCTTCCCCTACATCCCCCATCTCATTTTTTTATTGTAAATACTGATATCAAATTGCAAAATATTGTCTAGGAAGTGCGCTTTTGTTTAAATTTCCCTGTTAACAAAGGTAGCTTTTACGATGGATTGCGAAGTAGTTCTCTTAGATCTTCAAGGGTTGAATGTTCTTGATTCCTGTCAAATTAGCTATGGTAGAGGTTCTTTTTTGAAGGACCACAAAACTGATATGTGGATAGCAGTCATTGCTATTTGCTTAAGTAAGGGAGCAGAGTGGCTTAAACTCTAGTGTTCAGGTTGTGTAGAAAGTTCAGACCCTTTGCCCACAGTGATATCAACTGCAAGCGAAACTACTTCTTCAGATGGGAGATACTGAACAATCCATTTGTCTTATTACCTGAGGTGTCTGAGAAATTTATTATCTGTCTTCATTCCTAGTCATCCAGATGCTTTTAACAACAGATCCTGATAAATAGTTGGCTAATACGGCTCGTATCTGCAGTGGCCCAAGTGTTCATGAACACAATGACAGGAGCCATGGTGTTCATGTATGCATATCCTGTGGTGGTAGTGGGGAGATGATTACAGTCTGCTTAATGAGTAGGTGAGCAGGTAAGGTAACACAGACTTAGGTTTTGCAAACATGAGAGGTACCTCTTTGTTTGGCTGGGTTTGCTCTGTTCTATAGCTGGACGTGTCACCATGCATCTGAACTACACAAACTAAACGTTCCAGTACCCCAGTATGGAATTTGCATTATATCTCTGGTCACATGTGAACTGTGCTTTCAGATTCTAAATTCTAAAATACTGTGCTCTATGGCTTTAGGCTCTGCAAGACTGTCTATAGCTGCAGAGCAAAGATTGTGATCTGTGATGCGTCTATCCTGGCAAAGTCAAATTTTCTGTAATCTGGAGATAACTCAGGACAGGGTTTGTTTGTGTTTTTTTTAAATTTTCTTCTTTTCTTCCATGGAAGGGCTGAGACTGGAATGAACTTCATCAAATCTTGTCTTCCCTCTTAAGTCAGTTTCTTCTAATCTGGTGGTTTTTTCACTGTGTGGCGTGTGGGTTGATTTCTCCTTTTTTTCTCCTCCCTCTAACATAGCATGGATCTATTTGAAGGCAGGAACCAAAGAGATCACATGTACACGTCTTCTCAGAGGAATGTCTGTAACAGATACCATGTCTTCACTTAAGGTGTTGTTAGAAGATGTTAGCCATTGTGGTAATGAGGCCAATGTGGAGAACAGGATCTGTCTTCACAGGTTTAATGACAGTACTGGGATTAGTATACTTTCTTGAAGTGACAGACCAAAAATCTATGTCTTTTAGCAGTCTTTACAAAATCATTCATTGGTTTGAGGACTTGATATCTTTTCAGTAGTACTATAAATAGATCAGAACTTGCCAAAGTACAGGGATTGTGTGAAGCTCCAATAAGACACAGCCCTAAAATTTTAGGCAAATTAATTTTGAAACTTTTTTTAGACCTTGTTTTTATTTTGGCATTGAGACTAGGAGATAGAAGGAACAAAGTAATGACTAGAGAGGAGTTTTGAATGTCTTACAGAACTAAAACTGATAGCAATTCTACTTTTACTCCTGGGTTTTTGAGTTCATGAGATAAAATCTTGTGTTTCCTGTCCGGTTTCCATTTCTACGAGAATTATCTGAGTAATCACACTTGGTTGTCCTGAATGTTCATCACTCAGGTTCAAACAGGGGCAGCTGTAGAAACCCTGTCAGAACTCTGCAACTTCTGTCCTCTTCGGATGCTGAGGACACATTCTGCTTTTCCTGGCCAGCACATATCTCTAGGTACTGCAGAATATCTAGGCTTTCATTACAGTGTCAAAAAAGTTGTGAATGAATATAAAACTACTTTCAGGTGCATCTGTTCATATAGCTTACTTGACTGGGATAATATGCCTGTTTTCTTACTAGAGTCCTGGAGGATAGCTGTAGTTTGGAAGCTTTGGTTGACGCTAAGTGGTTTGTCTGTCAGCTGTTTGTTCTCTTTCAAGTTTGTTTTTATTTTTTATTGATGTCTGTCACAATGAAAGCTTCCACTTGTCAAAGAATTTCAAGTAGGATTTAACCTCTATTGTCATCTGCTGTCTGGTATGTTTAGTTTTGATGTGAATTAGAGCAACACAGCTGTTCCATTGAAATTGACTGTACAGGAATGTTTTGATTTATAGAACCAAGTAAGGTAAATTTTCAGTGAGAACTATGACTTGGAGAATTGTTTCCACGTAGGCCAGAGAATTCAGAATTGATGCTTAATTTGCAGAAGTCTTAAGGAAGTGGAAGTCTTTGCTGTGCTATCCAGCAGCTACTGCTATCACTTTATTTTCCATTACTCATTGCTAAAATATATTGTCTAGTTAAAGCATTGCAGTTAGACTGTTTCTCTTTAAGGATGCTGCAACCTTGCTTTTGGCTGGCTTCTTAAAAGAGTAATCAACTTTGGAGATTGATGTACTATTTGGCTAACCGTCTGAGCTTAAGGAATGGGGAGAAGGTTATCTCTTAACAGTGGAAAGCCTCGTGTAAGTGCTCCCTTTATTTTAGGTGTGAATGGCTGTTTGTCCTCCCATAACATTGAAACCACTGCAAAGGCTTCAGTGACATCAGCTACAAAAGTATAACGGGCATCATTAAAATCTGTGCCTCGATGGTACTTACAGTCCAAGATAAACCGAAGTTCAGAGTTTTGGGCTCTGGTATTTAATGCCGTTGAAAATGCTGAAAGACTTGTTCTTTGACTTGGAAACTACAGCAAGCTTAGTGCACTGTAAGAAGCGCCAGTACAGGCCACCTCCAGGATCCTATCCTGCATCCTGTACAAAACTGACAGTAGAACAAGTTTGGAAGTCTGCAGTATGTTCAAGTGACAGGAATTGAGCAAACAGAAGGTGTTTGAGATCATAATGTAGGTTCTCATATGCTTAAAATAATTATGGCATCTATAGCTCCTATTCTACAAGGATTTTAATTCAGTTTGTGGGTTTTGCAGTAAAAAATGTACCTGCAGGTAACAGATATAGCAAAGAACTCCCTCCTTTTAGGTTTCTTGACTTCCTGTTCTTGTGGGAAATACACTGATTCATGTAAAGCAGATCAAGTAAAGCACAAAAGTGCTTACTATATTTTGCAATATCTTCCTGTAAAAGATGTGGGCTTGGCGGGTGGGAGCAGCTGGAGCACAGAAGAGATTTTTTTTGTTTGTTTGTCTTCTGGAAGTGCAAGATCTGCTGCAGACTGAAGTTTGTAATGAATTTGGGAGCTGTATAGAGTGCGGACAACAAGCAAGTTACTCGTTATTGATTTCTCTGTCCTCTTCACACCTACCTATAGTGATATGAATCTCCCATATTTCATTCCCAAGTATGGACTCACCAGCGTTTGCCTGAATGTCAGCACAGAGATAGAAAAAGCTGATACACAGGGGAAGGATTTTATGACTTTCCCTCCAGAAGTTTCCAGTACACACTTAAGTGATTTGCTGTGATAATACCTCCATTTATGAGGAAGAATGTTGTCAAAAAGGCTGACCTTTCTGATGGTTTTTGGCTGTATGTCCTTTATCTTTATCAGAAGCTTATGAAAAAGCTTATATTATAAAAGCTTATAATCTGCATTCGTGTCTTCTGTTTTGTTAGTTGAATTTCATCCTCTGAAAGGAAATGTTATCCTCTGAGGCCCTTTGCCTCATTAATTTCAGCCTTTATGTATGAAAATCTTCATCAGTTTTATGTGTGTGAAGGGGAGGAAAGGACTTTTATTGGAATGTAAACCTTTTTAAAATTTCATGGTGCTAATGTTCTAAGAATCTATTTATATTCTGAAAAGCATAAGCTGTTAACTTTTTTCCAGAGCCTCATTTATGACCAAGACTGTACAGTATCAAAATGAGCTGCATAAATTCCTAATTTGGGATACAGCTGGGCAGGAGCGGGTGAGTAGAATCAATATCTGTGGTGGTGGTTCTGGCTAGAGTTTGGTTTGCTTTGCAACCCTGCCCTTGAAAGTCACAATGTGATCTGTTTTTATGAGCATCTTGTTTCTATAGGTTTCTATCAAGATATGAGTGCTGTAATTAAGTTTTTATTTTTCATTATCATGGTTAAAGTACAAAGTTAGGGGTGATTGCTTAGGAAGAGGAGCTTATAAAGCAAAAGACTGGGTTTATAATTACTGAAAGTAGGTGCCGTTTCAAAAGAAAACAAGGCAGGGAGGGGGAAGCCAACAGCTGTCTGGTACCGTTTCTAGCTGAGTTTTAAACATTCAGCTGCATTATTTGCAACTGTTGCAACTGGCAACATGAGAATCACAGTGAAATGAATGTTCATGTTTCATAGTAAAGTACAACCCTGATTCTGGAAAAATACAGAACTGCTGATGCATCTGTTAGCTTCAGTGTTAGGGCAATTAATGTGAGAAGGGTGTGGGTTTAGGCTTTCAAAAGCAGTTTTTCAAGCAATGTTATAGGTGATAACTCATCTTTTATTGTTTTGTAAAGTTTCACTTTTCAAATCTGACAGTGTTAGAAGCAATGTCAACAAATCTATTTTGAACTTTAAATTTTAATTTGGTAGTTTGGGGTTTTCATCTCTGCAGCGTGTGTGGCTCTGAGGGGAGGCAACAAAAGCTTTTGAGAAAATGACTAGTGAAATGAAATCAGTTACTGAATTTGCAATTATTGAATTTTAGGGGAAGAATTTGCTAGTTAATTTGCTTGTAACAAGAAAGGATTACAAGTAACAGCGGTAGAAATTATAGCAGCTGTATTAACAGTGCTTATTCTTGTAGTTTCGTGACTGTTAACTACTGGTAACTGTCAATTACTTGTGATGAGTTTTTTTAGGATGTGAGCTACTGCAGCAAAGATAGACAGTGGACCTGTCCCCAGTGACAGTCAGTCTGATCGGATTGGGTTATTAATGTAGGATAATTACTGGCAAATGCAGATGTGCTGACTTTCACATTTGGCTCAAGAAAAAACAGCAAGCCCAAGAAAAAAAAAAACCAAAACCCAAACCAAACAAAACCTACTACCACTGCCAAAAACTAAGACAGCAAAAAAACCCCAACCAAACAGAAATCTTGTACAGACTCATTCAGATTTATCAGGGAGTACAGTGATAGGACAAGGGGTAACGGTTTTAAGCTAAAGGAGGGGAGATCTAGATTAGATATTGGGAAGAAATGTTTTCCTTTGAGAGTGGGGAAGCCTTGGCACAAGTTGCCCAGAGAAGCTGTGGATGCGCCATTCCTGGAAGTGTTCAAGGCCAGCTTGGATGGGGTTTTGAGCCCCCTGATCCAGTGGAATCAGATGATCTTTAAGGTCCCTTCCAACCCAAACCATTCCACGATTCTGTGATCCCTATTCCAAGTCCCTTGACCTTTTGGAGCCTTAGTGGAACTGAGTTGCTGGCTTTTTAGCTTTATAATGGCCTCAATGGTTAGAGAGTAACTCAAGTGTATTTGTACTGCATTTAAGTGCTCTAGATTTTGAATGACAATTTATTTCCTTCCAGCACCACCATGTAAAGCAAACTTGTGTTGTCAGGGATGTGTCCCAGTGATATGTCCAAATGTATCCATGTTATGAGAAGTATCCCTGTCCTTCCATTACCAGTAGTGAGTCAGAATTTATTGCCAGTAGTTTGTGTTATGTGAACATCCTGGTTCATTCTGAAATGTTAATGCTGCAAGGTGAGTCTTCTGAGAGGTAGAGTATGAATTCAGAGAGGCTTTATAAACATGTCTGCCACAGCTCGTCAGGAAACATTCATTATGTATTAGCATTCCATCCTGTTCACTTTAACTCTGTTTGCATGCAATAGGAGAATGCCATAGTTTGGATTCAGCACACTACAATTTGAGGAAGCGTCTGTACACAATTGTTCCTTGTCTTTTTAGACTTTGCATGGTATCTTTATTGAAATCGAAAAGGTAAGATATCTTACCTGGGCTCTGACCGCAGAGCTGTGATACCTGTGAAGCTTACGTTCCACCCCTGAGAGAGGTCACTGTGAGGCCCCAAATATATCCAAGGAAACCAGTGAATTGGGAGAAAGGATTTGTACTTTGAAATAACACCACTATCTTAGACGTTTCTTTCTCCAAACAGAACGTCACTATTGCTGCTGGTCACAAATGGTCTGTATAGCTGCCTCGCCCTGAAATTTGTAGCAATTTCTGGTCATGCAACACATTTGACAGTGAGTGATGGAAGGAATCCCTTCCCTGGTGATCTGGAATACCAAAAATGTCCACACCATTCTTGGAACTAAACTGTCTTTGCCGCACTGTGTAATGTGCAGAAGCTGTAGTCTTGGCTGCTTGAGGAGCGTTTGCTGTTTTCCACTGCAAAAGCTCAGCAGTGAATATTTCTGTGTTACACTGGGCAAGCCCTGGTTCCAAATGGCTTCAGGTGGTGGCTGGGTAGCTTTCCCCAAAGGTGGAAGTGTACACTAATTCACCTCACACTGGTCATTTCCCTACACACACACATGCGCACGCGCACCTTATTTCTTCTCTCATTTCTTCTACAGAGTAAAATTGATAGATCACCTACATCAATTAGAATTTTTGACTTCTTACCTAACAATTTTAACTGTTTCTCTGGATAATTACAATATGTTGTCTTAATGATTCTGTCTGGCCAGAGGGCAAGCTGAAGTCTTTGGAAAAAGAGCAAGAGGAAAATTCAGTGTTTCTGGTAACATCTGTTTTGTTAATGTATTTTGTCTGCCCACTGCTCTTAGGTGGAAAAAAGTATCTAAGTGTTAGTAGGCAGGAAATGAGAGTAATACAAAATCAGCAAGTGAAAGCTGGTTTATTCCCAATGTAAATAGTCAAATAATCAAAAAGCCAGATTGCAACCAGTCCAAGTGGTGGTTTACCAAATTCTGTTTCCCTTTACATTTTAGTACTTAGGAGGAAGAGAGGGATTATATCGCAACATGAACTGAATGCCTGCCCATGTTTCCCTTCCCACTATTAAATATTTTTATATTCTGAACTTTGTGTTCAAAATCCTGTTTTCAAAACAGAATTTGAGAGCCAAATGTAAATGGTCTGGAATTCAGGTCTATAGCAAGATTTTTATGATTTATAACATTGCTCTTAGTTGAACTGTACTAAGCAAAAGGAAATTGGTATTTTATTAGAACCAAGTAAGCCTTTATGAAAAGCTATATTCTATTCATGGTTTTTGCCCTGAGTAATAAGATGCACAAAGGCTCTAAATTATATATGCTTACATCAGAGCAGTACATGCAGTTTACTCTGTGCTTTGACTGAGTGTTTTGATTGCTAGATTAGTTGTCTGATTCTTTTTAAATTGGCAGAACATCACACTTTTAAAGCATGCTTGATCGAAAGTTTGATGCAATTTAATCACTTTTTTCAGTCCTGGATTCGTAAGACTCCCCATGCAGAGGGAAAGGCTTTATTTATACCCTGCTAATGCACTCCTACCTGCTGTAGATTTAACTCTGAAAATTACAATACAATTGCTCTAGTCTGTACTGTCTGGCATGTTCCTTAAGAACCCTGTGACCTGTTGCAAATTTAGCTTTGACTTTTGCAGTTTTTAGTTTTAAACATGCTTCTAACTTTTTAATTTTAAAGAAAAACTTAGGCGAAACCCAAAAAGCCATAAGTTAGGTTGTGCAGAAACCAACTTTTCCAGCATTTTAGAGTGCCATGACTGATCCATGGGGCAAGAACATTTCAGGTCAGCAGTAATATATTCTTGCTTTCTTGCAATTACTTTTTGTCCAAAAGCACGAGTGTCTTGGAGAGGAAGCAACTTCCGTTTTTACTTTTTTCCCCTTGCTTGATATTTGAAGTTGAACACTTCTCCTGTGGTTTTGTGTCTGTGTATAAGTTAGTCTTTTAAATGAGAGATTCTAATCTAGTCAAAATAAGGTCAAGTTTGGCTTCCTGCTTTTTGCAGTAGGTGTGCTGCTGATTGATTGCCAAACTATTTGTAGCTTGGCCTTTATAAAACAGTACTTTATGGAAGTTTATGTACTGTACTGCACAGACTCTGTAATGGTAAAGCAAAGTTTTCCACAAATGTGAATTTTTAAGGCTGGTTTTCACTTTCTTAAATAATAATAATAATGAGATCATGGAGGTCAGTGGAAGATGGGATTTATAATATATGGTGTCTTTCTTCCAGTTTCGTGCTTTAGCTCCGATGTATTACAGAGGGTCAGCAGCAGCCATTATAGTGTATGACATCACAAAGGAGGTAAGAAATTCGATCTTGACCCAACATTACAATTTAAGGAGGTTTTTTTTTTTGTCATGAGCCAGTTCTGACTTTTTTTTTTTTCTCCCTTTTTTCCGCACCAGGAAACTTTCTCAACGTTAAAGAACTGGGTTAAAGAGCTTCGGCAGCATGGACCTCCCAACATTGTTGTAGCTATTGCAGGAAATAAGTGTGATCTTAATGATGTAAGGTAAATAACTATCAATTGTTTGGAGGTTTTCTCTTAAGCTCATAGTGCTAAATATTTTAAATTTTCAGAGCAGGTGAAAGGTATAGAGCAGTTTAAGCTGTTTTGCACTAGCGTTGTAGTTTCACAAGGGATCTGAGCTGCTTTCCCTTGTCAAAAGATTTGGTCAGTCTGCCCCTGGACAGACTGGTCGTTTTCTTCCCCCGTGTTGGTGTGAATACATGTGTGATTGGGCAGTAAATCAGGCTGGAATATGGATCCAGATTAAAACTAACCATTTGAAAAAAGGAAAACTGATCCAAGTGTATTAATCTTTCTCACACCACGAACACTTGCTGGCATAATGGATTTGGGACAGCAAGGTTAGGAATGAGCAGTTTACAGGGAGACAGGGTTACCTCCGCTACTGGCAGTGCCAAGTTACACAAGGCTAAACTGCCTGTGAAACTGCAATGTAATACGAGCTGTTTACTTCACTTTATAAGAAATACCCCATCAGTCTGTAGCACCTCATTTTGTTAGGAAAAACATCAATCCTGTTGGAAAGCATTGTGTAGGTTTTTCTGACTTACTTGTTCACGTACCTTCCTCCCCTGCTTAAACATTGGGATGGAATTGGCTGTGGCTGAAATAGTTGCAGCAAGCAGGAAGAGTTCTTGAGAAACTTAATGAACAGCCAAACTTTCAAGAAGGTGTACTAAAAACAAAAGAAGCCCTTTTTATTACTGATGTCTTGATTAAATAAGCCAAAATTCAGAAAAAGTGTGTCCAAACTTCTTATTTTTCAGGTTTCATTTGGAAAGCTACCACAGCTGATGTCTCAAAGGAGGCAGATGGTTGTGTTTAAAGAACCAATGCAGAGTTGGTTCTTAGTATGATTTGGCAAATTGTTCATGTATGTGTGTCGCTAGCAGTTATTTAGCTTTTGGTAGAAGTAGCATGCCTCTTTAAGGAAATAGAGCATAAAATTATGCTTCAGTGGTGCTCATACTTCAAGGCAGGGAGGCAGCATAGAGTAAAGAATGAGCATCAACTTTGGGGTGAGGATGCGGTGTGATTTCAAACAGGTAAAATACAAAATACTCATTTAATGAAACACTTAACAGTTTAATGTGTCCTTTAAGATTTTGAATAATGGTGGAGTTTTTTTGCATTCAAAGTTTTTCTTTGCTTTGTTTTTCCAGAGAAGTCATGGAGAAAGATGCTAAAGACTATGCAGATTCCATTCATGCAGTATTTGTAGAGACAAGTGCAAAAAATGCAATAAACATTAACGAACTCTTTATAGAAATTAGTAAGTATTGAAACAATTGATGTGCTTTCTTCTGAAAGAAGTTCAAGTAAAATTTGTTTACTGTATTAGATTTAGTGCTATTTACGTGACAGTAAACTGACTTAAATTTGTTACAAACAGACATGCATACAAACTGCAAAATGAGCTGGATGAATTTTTGGTCATCTATTGAGCTCTAAATATTTTAAGCCTACTGTGATGCTGCTGGATAAATAGCAAGCAGGGCACTCATGTCAGTCAGTGTCATCTTACGGTATCTGATATAGAATGTTTTAATTAGTACTTCCAAGGTTATGAAAGGGAAAGGAAATGGCACGAGAGAGATCCAAACTTTATACAGCTGAGAAACAGAATTAAGTTTTCGGTCCTGGTATTTGTACTTAGGCTAAAACAGAGCATTTTCAAAAACACAAAAATTCATAAATGCTAGATTACTGCCTGCAAAATAGCAACTATTGTGTATAGGTTTTCCACAAGTATTTTTATGATACCTTGGGGTTTTAAATTTAATTGCAAATCTTTTCTGTCTCCTTCATGGTGGGGATGACAGTGACAGCAGACAGTATTCCAAAGTGAATTCCATGCGATATTAGTTTTAGTATATGTTTCAGGCAGCAGCATCAATGTGCCAGTATGTCAGCCTGTTTGTGAAAAGAAGACTAACAGACATCTATTTTTGTGTGTGCACGCTGCAGTTTAGCTTTGAGTAACGGCAGAAACATTCATTCAAGAATAAAAAATAGTATCCTTATAAGTAGTTGAATGTAAAGCTGATGTAAAAAGTATGTGCTGTAGATTAGCTTCTTGATTCACTCTCTTAATATTTGCTCTCTAAAATTGATCTTGAATAATCTATGGAAAAAATATCATAAATCCTCCTCAGGAAAGAATACTCAACCAGGAATTGTCAATTTTAAAGTCTGATTAGGTGGCAGCTATCTTTACAAGCACTTCTGTGCTGAGCCTGGTGCAGGTGATGTGTTGAAATTCAGGTCAAGATGATAGTTCTCATTTCAGGTACTCCACATGGTATTGGGTGCTGCAGAATATATTTTCTGGGTGCTTTTGTGGCTTAGCTCTTGAAGTCCAGATTAGCCTGAAGTGTAAACACTGCAATGTTAGCTTAAAATTGCCTCTACTCTTCTGCTATGGAACCATAGCTATTGCATACAGAGACTGCTAACTGCCACCCTGGTGTTCAGCAGGGATGGTGTCATTAGTGACGTACTACTAGTTGAAGGCACATTTTTGTATATGAAACATTCACTGAATGCTTGGAACTAGCTTTAAGTACAGTGTTTGTTATAAATTTCTTTTTTCTGCCTCCTTCTAGGTCGCAGAATTCCATCAACTGACACCAACCCCCCGTCTAGTGGTAAGGGCTTCAAACTTAGAAGACAGCCGTCGGTGACAAAGCGCAGCTGTTGTTGACTGATCCCTTAGAAAATAAGACTTGTTTATACAGTAGGTGGTCTTGGAAGCTAATAGTTCACGTTGGGTTTATATTATCAGTCTTAGATCTTTGTCTGCTGGTGTTCATACACCTGAGGTCCCACAAAAATGGACCAGTTGATCTGACATCTGTACACTCGCAGAAAAGACTGCAATCATAATGTCAGCCTGTTTACTTACAGAAAGTGTAGTATGTCCTGCATTCAAAGGGAATCCATCATCACTTTTTTGGCCTTGCTTGAAAGGAAGGTGACTATATGGATGGTAGAACTGAAAGGTTGAATTGTTTTATAATCAAGATTTTAGGAGGTTTTTTTTGGTAAAAAGGGAAATGAGCACTTTTGTGGGACTTGAGGGGTGGGAGTAGTCTGAAAGTTAGATGTCATTTCTTCCTTTTCTTCAGTGAGCCTTATCTTAAATGTAATTGTAGCTAATCCAAAGTACAATGGGACAGTTGATGGGAGGTGGCTACAGAATAAGCAACTGAAGACTAATAGGCAAATCTGTCCATCCAGTCCCCAAATCCCACTTGCACTTTTTATTTAAAGATGATATGCGCCAGGGGTGGGGACACGTGCAACAGATCTTAAACCACAGACAATCTTTTATTCATGCTGACTTTAATCACTTTAAGGCAAACTGATACACTTAGAGGCATCTTTTTGTTGATACAAGTTTTTTAATATTAAGGTGGTTGAAGAAAACCTAGTTGTAGTTCTGACTAAAGTGGTTACCGACTAAAACCAGATACTGTAAACCGATGCTGCCAATATTTCTGATAAGACTTAAAAGGTTTGGGGGACAGCTTTTAATTGCTTGGCATGTGTAAAGTGTTCATATTATATTTATGAGACCAGTGTTTAAAGTATTATAAATTATGTAAAAACAGTAAAAAGTAATACAATCTTATACACTCCTTCCATTCCACACCTATGGATAAAGTCCTGGGGAATCACCAGCAGGGTGTTTTTCCTGCGTTTTAGGTATTGTCACTGTGAGTTCATCCAGAGGCAGACCGAAATTGTCTCTCTTTCAATCACATTTGAAAGGGCCAACAGAGAATGCTGTGGGTGCAGCTTGAGGTCTGTCTGTTGAACAAGTTTTCATCTGTGGTGCACCTGGTTTCCTGTTTTGGGCACAAAAATACAAATAGGAAGTAACCTTAAGATGTGGTAATGTAGATCATTACCTTTTGGTTCCTGGGCTTTTTCATCTGTGAGGGTTTTTAGCAAATCAGCATTTAGCTTATACTGTGTTGGTTTTAATACGCTTTTAATTAAACTATAGGTTGACCATACTCATTTGTGCTAGCTTATTTATTTTTACTTTGTTTCCTACCAGCACTCGTGAGAAACTATACTTTTGAAGAAAGAGAGCTTAATAGACTTGAGTGTATACTAAAATACGCTGTTTAGCTTTAGTATCAAAATGAGGTCGTGTTGATGATGCTTATTCTTTGTTCGTTATCTGCTTTTCTATCATCTCAAGTAATTTCTCCAAAGGAAATGTAGAAAAGTTTGTAAGAAATGAGAGGACTTGTATTTCAGATTAGTTGGTATTAGTGAAGATTCTCGTAGAGCAATTCTAGAGCTGAACAGGTGAACTATTACAGTGAGATTTGGAATGGGTCAGTACGTTTTAATGAAGTTTTGTGACTACATTTTTATCAGGCCCCTTACTTACCCCACATTGTCAATTAGGCTGTAGTGGCCGCAGTTGTAGAGGCTGTGTGCTTGTAGAGAGCCCAAGAAACGCGTCTTCATCAAACAGAGGCTCTTGGAATTCCCTTTGAAGCATTGGTCCTTAACAGAGCATCTCTGTAGAGACAGATTTACGTTTGCTGTTCAGCCTAATGTATGATGCATTTTTCTGTCACTCAAAGCAAATTATGAACAGAAAACTCCAGTACCCCTTCAAACGTTTAATGGAAGTATAATTAACAAAGAAACAATAGAGTAAGCTTAGTCTAAGATGTATTTTTAATTGTAAAAAAACAGGTTAGCAATTAAATGTAGGACTTTCACACTGGCAGTCATGGGAATCCCTATTTTTTTGGAAATATCTCCATTCTTACGGCAAATTTTAAAAAGATAAATTTTCTGATTGTCTAATTCAGCTAGATTTTTTAAACATTTTGTGTTCACAGTGCTTCAGAAGTCTATTCTATACCAATTTACCATGTACTTTAGTGTCTTAACGGATACAGAAACTACTGCTTTTATTAAATTCGGTTAGTAATAAATCTGGAAATTCTTGAACTTGAACAGATCATAGTAGGAGAAAGAAAGTCTCAGATATTGGGAGTATCTTTCCCGTAGATTAGTAGAAAAAGGAATTTTGGATCTTCTAAATTCTTGTTATTGCCTGTTAGCATGTGCTAAAAATGGAGTTTAAATCCATTTTTCCATGAGAAAAGAAAAATTATTTAATAGTATTTATTCAAGATTTATTGACTTCAGAAGAAAATATTGGACTCTAGGCAAGGCAGAGCGATGCTGGTATAGAGGTTATTGTAGTTCTCTAGAGATTATTTTAACCAAATCTTTATGAACTGCTTTCTTATATGTCCTCAGTTATCACTGTACACAAAAATTAGGCTTTAAAAACACAAAGAAACTCACCCCAAAATAGTAAAGCAGCAGCAACAATCTGACCGTCCTCAAACGTGGCCAAGTCTTAGTGCCTCAGATTCCTTTTGTTCTGTTACCAGTGGAATGCCAGCATCCTTTGTACCTTTTTTGCAGTTCTGATCTTAAATGCTGCAGTTAATGAAAACATGGGGATAGATGGTGTTCCAGATTGTGCAAACGACACAGTGAAGCGAGGCTGCTTTTTAACACAAGGCCATTTAAAATGACAGACTGTTGATGCAAGTTCTTTTGAGCCAAGATAACTGTTTATTGATCGGTTGGCCCTTGCTGAAAGCCAGAATGCTGTCTTCCCTGGATGAGATGCACATGTTCGTTGTTTCATTTCTGTTTCAGAAAAATGAATTTTTCTGTATTAATGATTTGCCAGGCCCCCTGCACTGGGCTTGCTGAAATTGATTGTATTTTATCCTAACATAGCTTCACCCTTTGGAGATACAGCAGCCTCTGTGTTTGCAGTGCTGATTAGCAACCATTCCAGCTAAATTTTAAGTAACTTTTTGCTGTTGAAGTTCTTGAACAAGCTCAGGACTTGAGGTTTTATCTCCCTAAGCTTTTCCATTTAATGAATAGAGCTCGTCATAGAGGCTAGGCTTTCAGATACTCTCCAAGGGAATTAATTGATGCAGAGCAAGTTTGGAAGTGTGAAGTAATACGTATGTAAAAATGTAATGAGGTGCATGTCATATCGTTGATCCGGAGCACTTTTTAACTGACAAACTCTTTCAGCTTTTGAACAACACTGGTTCTTTCCCGTGAAGCTTATAGATTCGTACAAAAACATCATTTGATTAATGTTTAATTCTTAAGCTTTGTAGCAAGTTCAATGTCCTCCCCAAGTTTTGGAGGATGGCTGACTGTCTACATTCCAACATTCTCTTAGCTGACTTGCCAGGCTCTTGATCTGTGCTGTAGGTGGTTTTGTAGTCTATTTTATATACTGAAAACTGGCATTCTGAATGCCTGAAGAGGTGGTATCTGGAAAGTTTTATGTTTAAAAACAGAAGCAGCTAGTAGTCAAACTACTGAAAATTGTAGTAGGTGCTTTGAAAAGTTCGAAGACAACTTTTGCTGTTGCCAAGAAGGTAAAGACTTCATTTGTGTTACTTGGTCCATACTGAAACAAAACAAACCATCGCACTTCCAATCCTTACTGATATCAGTAAAACCCTCTAAGTGCTACAGGACAAGACAGTTGATTGTTTAGAGAGGTGTTTTATGCAGACTTGAGTCTTAGTGTTGGTGTTCTTAACATCAGTTTAATGTTACCAGCCTGCTCAAGAAAGATTATTTACATGCTTGGGAAGAGAGTAAGAGGAGTAAATGCCTACTTACTGATTCCGAAGTCTAACCCTGTAACCTGGTTGAGAGGTGTGGGATTGATGGGGAGCTGTCTATATTCATGCCTAAGAGTTAGTTTTAATTACCAAAAAATAATTCAGGCAGAATATCTTGAATGGTTTAAAAGCTGGTCTCAAGATTTTTGTAAAAATGTTAATCCTAAATTATTCCTTAATATTAGTGTTAATTTCAAATATATTAAGTTTTAGTTGCAAAAGGAAGTTTTGTCAGTGATGTTTGAATACTTGTGAAACAGGCTGTAGTGTTCATTAAGGATGGTGTAGTCTATTTGTGGTGTGCTATGTCAGCAATCTGCAAAGACTATCTTAGGAATTGATTTACGGGACAGAAGCTGGCTGAGCCATGTAGCTCGTCACCCTGGAGCAAACCTCACTTGTGAGCAGCAATAGCTACATAGAAGTAGAAAAAATTGCAAAGAGTAGAAGAGAATCTGAATAATTCACTGACTTAAACTTCTACACTGCCTATTCATTCCCTTAAAAGCTTCATCTATCTCTCTTAAACACTTTAAACCTCTAAAAAAAGAGGCTCTTCTGTTCATGGAAAAGAGAAGGACAAATTTTCTCAATTTTTTTAGCAGGAAGTTGTTCTGCAGTGACCTCAGACTGTTTCTATGCCAGGAGTCCGTTACTTCAAACAGGAGAATTGTGTGCTTGGAACTAAGCTTCTAAAAATCTGCACAAAATTCTCTAAAGAAAACTTAAAATTTTATGCTCAGATCACATTCCTACTAATGGATCACAGCTCTAGTGTTGGTGGGTGACTGAAGATTTATAGAAATAAAATACTGGTATGAATTACCAATCTAAGACAGAAATATAGGTTCTAGTATAAAAAAAAGTCGTGTCAGCTGTCCTTCTCAGAGTCACTGGCTCCAGCTTGTCAAAAGAAATATGCTTGAAATCACATCTTTGTTTCTGATACAAGAATTCATGTGCCAAAACATGTTTCCCTAAAACTATTAGGTCTTCTGACACCAGTGCTTGTTTCTGAAAAAATCCTTCTGATATTTTTGAGATCTCAAAAGTTAGAAAGCAACCCTTTTCTTGATCAGCTAGGATCAAAAATGCATGACTTGGAAAAATCAAACAAGTGTTACCATGAAGTGTCTCAGACAACAAATCTTTTGAGGGATCTAAGACTATCCTGAAATACAGGAGCACTGATGGGCTTAGATTCTCACATGTCAAAATGATCCTAGGGTCAGCTTTTTCCTCCTCCCTCCTCCCATTTTCCCCCACCCCACCCAACTCTGAATTTTTAACATAGTGTCATCAGAGTGTACGTGCTATAAACTGCAATTTAAATGTACTTGGAAAACTTCTAGTGGCTTACAGATATTTGGTGCTTCCTATTTTACATGGAAAATCAAGGCAGTAGGATGACTTGTATCCCTAAAAACTGGGACAGCATTTGCTGAAGCTGCTCTCATTCTAGCATAAAGATTTCTTAGAAGAAGCAGTTTTGCTTTTCCTGTTACATCATCCTGCATGTTGGGGGTTTTATATTTTTTTCTTAAACGCTAACAATTAATTCTATTCAAGGAGCTAATTACCTGAAAGGTACTTTTCTTTTAAGAATGGTAGGATTTTAATTTCTTCATCCCTGTTAATGTTTTCACGTGTGTATTACTGAACAAACCAACTGCTGCGTCTTTCTGGAATGCTGAAGGGTACAGACCACTCTGTCATGCTCTTCACTTGGGAGTGTGATACTTCCATCCAGTGGCTGCTCTTGGATATGCTGTAACTGACACCTAGAGTACTGCTGCTTTCTCACCTCACTTTTACTCATGTTACAGTTTGTATTTCCTATTAAATCCATTCTCTTTTCTTGACAATTTTGTTCTTTGTTTCCTTATGGGATTTAGCCAAGAATAGGTGGCAAGTGTCCTTTTCTTCTCAAAGGTTCTAGAAGTATCTGTCACAGTGGCAAATATATGTAAACTAAAAGATAATTCATTAGTGTACAGCCTTATGAAACTGAGACTTGTAGCACTGCTGTGTTATAGTGGATGACAAAGGCTGAAAGCACATTCACCTGGAAGAGCAATTTATTGTAAGGCTGGAGTAATGTGACTTAAATTCTTCTAAATTTTAACTTCTGTTTTTGTACTTCATGTTTCTGAACATTATGAATTCACCATTGAAATTGTGACACAGTAAATTGATTTAAGACATAGAAATGAATCGCATTTAGTAGCTGTAAGACACTTAAAACTTCCAGGCAGCCTCCCCCTTGGATCCCCCACTCCCAGTGCAATCTGAAAAAAACCCTCCAAACATTCTGAAGGTTTCTTCTAAACAAGAAACTTTGCATTTGTGTATTCAGGGCACAAAAATAACCTGATATGCATATAGCTCTTGCAGTGTAATAAATGTTTGCCTGTAAAATTAAGTGTGAAGGTTAACCTTTGTATCAGCAGTTCTTGTCCCTCTTAAGAAGATTTTGCCTTTTCGTTGTAGGATTGGGTTAACCTGTTACAAAGGTTTGAAAGGTCTGTGCCTTCTTATTATAGTATCTCCTATTAAAACAAACTTAAGCCGCTCAAAGTTACAGAGCATTTGCAGCACTGTAAACTGCACAAATTCACAACCATTGCTTCACTGCATGAAATGTAGTCAGATTGCTAGTGATGAAATATTGTAGAGATGAGTTCCCAAGCTTATGAATGTTCCAAGACTTTTTTAGTCTTCTCTTGGGCTGGTCCTGAGAGCATGTACAGGTTTGTCTGTATTGTTGGTTTGTAGATGCTAATGAGGAAAATCAGGCATTTGTTCTCTCCTTTTTGAGTGGTTACTGTCCCAGATAGTGCATAGAATGCAAAAAAAAAAAAAAAAAGTGTTGATTTGACATAATGTAAACAGCCTTTTCAGCTTAAGCATTCATAATAAACTTTTATAGTGTAATAACATGCTAAATCACTACCAGTCTGATGTATTGTGCAAAAAAAAAGGTGTAAACATTTTATTAATAAAAAGCTTTGTTTATAAATGGGCTGGCTTTGTTTATAAATACTTCCAAAATTCTCAACATCTTAGAAAATAGTTTCTGTAGCAATGGAATTATGGAAGAACAGTGTAAGCAATACCATGGCAGAAGTGAATCTGAGTGATGAGTCGAGGAGCTGTTTTCCAAGAGTACTGACTGCTGGCCATTCCAAAACTGAAGCTTTTTCTCTGGTTGATGTATACACAGACAAAGGCAGAAGACAGACTTGTACAAAGAAGGGATGAGAAAAACCAGCAGACAGAATGCAGCTTTTGTATAATGCTTCCTTTGCTTCCTTTCTTTGCAGTCTGATGTCTGAGAAACTGCAGGCCACAAGCAGCCCTGTCAGCCAGCGCAAGGCCTGACAAATCCTACCAGGGTCAAGTTATTTAATACATTGCTTTTAGCTTAGACTGCATGAAATGTAAAATTCTTAACTGCTTAGGCCAGGTTTCTGTCAATCAAGACTTTTAATATCTGCGTAGTGTCGTGCGGGTCTGTCACCCTGGAAGGGATCCTTTCTTATTTGTTAATACAGCCAGCTGGTTGGTAGCTTGCTTTTTTTTAAGCCTCTGCTGTGGTGGTTATGTAGAGCACAGAAATACCTAGTTGGCTACAGCTATTTTGTCTTACATGACCCTTGAAAGGTGCAGTTTCCTTGTTTCAATGTGTGATGCAAGTCTAAAGTGTTCAGTTAATAGTGGTCTTCAAGGGTGTAAATAAGTAAAAACAGTCCTTCTTCCAATACTGCTATTTCCCCCAAAAATGTTGAATACAAGTTTGTACTGAGCACCTGGCTGCAGTTCGTGTGCAGGAAACGCGTTCTGGCGTCTTAAGAGACCTGGCTTCTCGGTTCAGTACTGGCTGTGTAATCGGTAGAGATGCAGCATTGCAGGCGCCCCTCATTCATGCCCATTTCAATGAATCTGAGCTGCACGATGTTAAACGTGCACATGTGATGTACGTGTAACAACTCCAACAACGTACCTTCATTGCACTTAATTTTTCAATTTGGAGTAAACAATGCTGTGCTTTATAAAAACTTCAGCCTGGGTGAAGATGTGGGCGAGTCCTTCAAATACAAGCAGGTAAGTTCAGAGCTGCCAGTTGAGGTAATATGACACAACTTGGCAAACCCTTTCAGACATGGATCATCAAATGCTTAAGGGTGTACTTTGTATTTCTTTCAAGAAAAGCGCAACTTGTAAATGTCAGGAGCAACAGTGAACAGTTTGCTTTAGGGTTTTCATTAGGTATGACTATGTTGTCTGAAGTTTTCTCTGTCTCATTCCTCACTGTTAGTTTCCAATTAACTTGCAGATATGTATAAAACTTGTCTTTTCTGCTAATTAGTAGACTGAGAATGCCTAGCTCAGTGAGAGAATCTGCTTATAAAAATGCGACTGAAGAGATTACATGGAAGATAACCTTTCTGGAATATCAGCCAAAGAAAGCTCTGCTTCCAAGCGTGATGGAACTCAATTCTCTCTTGACTTGAGATCTAGTAAAATGTTATGACATAATCTGTAATTTATACTATAAATTAAATTCTCCACAAACAGCAAAAATAAGCCAAGAATGTCCTAGGGTCTAAATCTAATTAATTGTGAAAAGTAGAATAGCGGTATTCTGGAAAAAAAAATGTACTCCTTTTATGACATTTCATGATCATCTTTTCTCCAATGGAGAAGGAATGTAAGGAAGAACAGCAGTGCCTTATTTGTGCTGCTGTACATTGCTGAAGCCTCTAAAAAACTAGTTCTGAGGTACTGACTAGATGGAGTTGGCAGGTTTCACTTACATTATGCAAACCCAAGTGTTACACTAACATGGATGGGTTGGAATGGGTTGGGTTTGGCAAGGAATGACAGACAACAAAAACAAAAGGTGAAAGGGGATTGTAGGTGGTTAAGCAGATGAACTGAAACACGCAAATTACCACAGACGAGCAGCTGAAGTGTTGAGATGTGGTATAAATACTGCAGATGTGCTTAGAGCATGGAATGTCATCATCTATTTAGTGGGGTTAGTTTTAACATAGACATCAGTCATTTGCTGTTGTCTTTAGAGCCAGAAATGACAACCACCCTGTTGTTATGAATTCCAGATCTTTTTAGCTACCTTACATGTTTTGGCAATGATGAAGTAAAACAAAATTCACAATAGAAAGAATTTGTGTGAGGATGAGGTTTGCGGCACCCCACACATTGTATTGATGTGACAATATGAATTTTCACAATGTTTTACTGTTGCCATGTTTTCATTCCCCTCTTAGCTGTTTGCTAATCAGCCCTGATGAGGACTTGACAGACTGGGTTGCTGTCCTCTGGGCGTTGACTGATGCCATACACTTGGGTTAGATCTCTGCGAATGGTATCTCCTCCTGAACTCCCACAGGGATGCAGTCCCAGTATCACAAGTCTGGGAAAGACCTTTGAGATCGAGTCCAGCCTATGACCCAACGCCTAATGCAGTTTTTGGTGAATATAAATTGAATCACAGAATGCCAGGTTGGAAGGGACAAGGATCATCTCCTCCACCCTTTGGAGGTGGTACAGATTTTAAACGAGGTGGCCCAGCACCCTGTCAAGCACCCCTAAAAGTGTCCAGTGTAGAGGAATCCATCCATTCCCTTGAGAAGATTATTCAAGTGTTCCAGGCCAGGTTGGATGGGGCTTGGAGGTCCCTTCCGGCCCAAACCATTCTGTGCCTCTATTTGATGGTTATTCCAATGTTTAAATGTTCTTATGGTAAAAAACAGTGCTAGTTTTTAAGACCAGCATCTTTCTACTGATAAGGTAGGTGATCCTACCTCCTGCTTCATTGTTACCCCCGTTGAAGTTGAGAGGTTACAGCCCAACTTTATAAATTCCCATGAAATTTCAGACTGTTCAGCTCGCTTTTGTGCTGAGGACTCCAGAGCTGCTCGCAGGGCTGCGGGTGAGGGCAGGACCCGCCGCTCCGTTTGATGCAGCCCAGGACACGGTCAGTCTCTGGGCTCTCACTGGGCTCCTCACGCCCAGCATCCCCCGGCCATTCTCCCACGGCCTGGGGCTGCGCGGGGCCGGCCCCGACCCAGCTGCGGACCCTTGGCCGTGTCCAACCCCTCGGGGCTCGCGCAGGCTCCTGCCGGGCTCCCCGCGCCGTGACGAGCGGGCCCCGCAGACGACCCCGCCCGCCCCTCTCTCTCCGCCTCACCCGCAGCCCCGTTCTAGCCGCGCCACGTCACCCGCCCCTCCCCGCACGGGCAGCGCGCGCCACCGCCCCTCCCCGAGCCCCCGCACGGGCAGCGCGCGCCGCCTCCCCCGCTCCGCCCCTTTCTCTGCGACCCCGCACGCGCAGCGCGCTCCTCCCGCTCCGCGCCTTCACGCACGGGCAGCGCGAGCCACATCACCCGCTCCGCCCCTCTCCGCACAGGCAGCGCGCGCCGCACCCGCCCCTTCCTGCGTCCCCGCCCGCGCCGAGCCCGCCCCCTCTACATAAGGGCAGCGCGCGGCGCATCTCACCCGGCCCCGTCCCGCACGGGCAGCGCGCGCCGCCGCCCCTCCCCGCAAGGGCAGTGCGCGCCGCATCATCTGCCCCGCCCCTCCCCGCACAGGCAGCGCGCGCCGCCGCCGCCTCCCGCCCTCTTCCCGCCACCCTGCACGCGCCCCCCCCGCGCCCTCTCCCCGCGCTGTCCCCGCAGCCACCGCCTACACCGCCCCAGAGCCGCTCGGCGGGGGTGACCGACCCAGCCGCTTCCCTCCCCGCCCCGCCTGCCTCCCCTCCTCCCCTCCCGCCCCCCTTCCTTCCCCTCCCTCCCTCTCTCCGCCCGCCGCCGCCGCCGAGGAGGAGGAACATGGCGAAAGCGGAGCAGGTCCTCAGCCTGGAGCCGCAGCACGAGCTCCGATTCAAAGGTACTGGCGCGGCCGCCGCCTCCCCGCGCCGGGGGCAGCGCTCGGGCCCGCGCGCGGCCGCCGCCATTTTCCAGGGGCCGCGAAAATGTCCTTCAGCGCCGCCGCCCCCGCGGGGCCGGGACACCCCCCCCTCCAGCCCCGGGGCTGCCGCGGGGTGTTCGCCTCACCCTGCTCCCCCCCCCCCCCCCCCGCCGCGGCGCGGCCGCTGCAGGGCCTGAAGCGGGGGAACCGTCGCTTCGGCCCGCCGGCAGCGCGGCCCGGTCCGCAGAGGCGCGGCTCCCGTGGGCTGAGCCTCCCCCGGGGGCTGCGGGACCGGGAGGGGCCGCGGGCGGGGGAGGCTCGGGCTGCGCGACGGGGCGGGGGTTTGGCCGGTGCAGGCACTGAGACCCCCGGGGTGTCAGGAGCCGGGGTGGGGGGGAAGGGGACGTTAATCTCATGCAAGCACAGAGCGCCCCGAGGGGAGGGGTGCAGGCGCCGAGACCCCCGAGGTGTCTGGCAGGTGCGGAGACCCCAGCCCTGAGCCCCCAGAGGTGCCGGGGGGGAGGGTTCAGCTAATGCAGGCCCTGAGCCCCCGAGGGGGGGTTGTTGAGTTGATGCAGGCCCTGAGCCCCCCCAGGTGTCAGGCAGTGAGCTCAGCCCAAGGCCTCTGGGCAGCCCTTCCCGGCTCTTCCGTGTAATTGCTCTAATTTCACAAGCCGTTTGTATAAATTAATCGTAGCTGCGCTGCCTCTGTGAAAAGTCATCCTTTAAAGAACAATCTTGAATGGATTTAGATTTTTTCCTCGCGTTGAAATTCCGGTCTTGTAGCCTGACGGATGGCACTACTGTAATACAATATTCTAGGATTACAAATAAGCATTCAGCAAGTTTATTTATGCTACCAGAGTCAGAGGTGCTTTATAGCTTCATTTGAATATCTGGGAAATAGGCTTTTTTAAAATAGTGATTTATTGTCTTCTGGTAATAATAATAATAATAATAATAATCCTTTAAAAAGCTTCCCCATACATTTTCAAATGTAGGGGAAATGTTTACCTAATTTTACTAGTGGATATATTGGAAGTAATAATATAAAGTGGGCTTATCAGAAAGCATGGTAATAAATGCTGGCTGGAATGTATATATCTTTGTTGCAAGTTGAAGTATTTGCATGTTGTTATGGCAGCAGTATCAAACGCGTTTAAGAAGGAAACTATCGGGTTTTTAACATTCTTTATGTTAAGTATGATTAGATGAAAATTAGCTCTTGTTCTGAATCGTAGTACTTTTGAAGAGGAAGGGAATCCAAACTTAGGTAGACAAAAAGTGGGGCCTTGTTTGGCATTGATGTGCCAATGAGGCGTAATTCAGACTCAGGATTGGGGTTTTTCCCACTTTGTAGCAGGTAGGAATAAACCCAGACAAACTCTGATTTTTGTTGAAATAAAGATACCTAGTCAGGCTGCCAGTCCTTCAGTGGAGATTCTCAGCTAGATAATGAGTAACTGTTGAAGTTAAATCAACGAATCGTATAGATTTTGGTTGCCAAACCTTTAGCAAGCAATGTTTGCTCCTTACAGCATAAAACATTGCTTGAGTAACTGCGGCTAATAAATGGCTTAGTTTAAAAGTATGCTTAAATATTAATGTTCAAACAGACTTAATGCTATGGCTGGCGTTCGTATGCCTTAGCAATAAATTCTGTCTTAAAGTCCTTTCTAACAAGCAGTGCTGACCACTGTCCTTCATTCAGGAAAGGCCAATTTGAAGTATTCATGAAGTGAATTCTGCTCTCAGCATTTCTTGTCCTGCTGGTTTTGTGATGGCTTGTTGCCTGGTAATAGGGCAGTAATGATTTTCTCACCTTTGTAAATAGTTGCATTTATTTCCAGAGCGTTGCTTTGCAGTGTAAGAGTAGACAGGAACTGGCAGAGGTCAGTGGTGCTGCTGACGGGTATGGTTGTGCCTCCTTGCTGGTGTGCGCTGAAAGGGCAGCGGTGTCAGGGAGGTAGGACCATAAACCGAGTTCCACAAAGGCTGGAAATGGGTGAAGGTCTTGGTCGAAATGCAGACAGGTAGAAAACCCAGAAAGCAGTTAGCTCTGATGTGGTGAAAGTGCTCTGTATTGTTCTCAAATATAAAATCTAGAGGGGGGTATGATGTTTGCAAAAATATGTGGAGAATAGGATACCGAAGTGAGAATTTCTTCTGCAACATGTCCCAGTCACTGTGGGGCTGCAGGCATCTCTTAGCCAGCACTTCTATTTGTAAAGGATTGGAAGACCTTTTTAAAGAAGCTTTTGCAGCCTCTTGGTTTGCAGTGAATTTTCTAAATTCATTTGGCTCTCCATTTCAAAGTACTGCCTTTGTGACTTGTTTGCAAAAATATCAAAGGAGTTTTCCGTGGTAGAATCCTTTTTCACAGTGTGTGAACATGAGCAGGGGTTGTCTTTCCTCACTGCCGCACATCTCCTACACCATAACACACACGCTCCAAAATAGCATCCGTGTGTGCTGGGCTGAAGTGCAGCTGGGAATAGTGGGAGGCAGGGCGCTCTCTGCCCACCCCTGAGGGGCTAGAGGTGCCCGTTTCTGTGCCCTAGTCTTTGATGCCGTTTGATATAGGAACTTGACTGTCTTGCCAGTGACTTCTTCCACTTCTTGGTGGGTGTAGACTTGCAGCCTAGGTGAGAAAGCATTAAGCTAAAGGTTTATTGTTCAGACTTCACGGGTAATAAATGATGAAAAAGGCTGTTGTTATACTTGACAACCTTTTTGTTTCCTTTTTCTTCTTTTTTTTTTTTTTTTTAATCTAGGAGATAATATCCAACAGTCTGCCAAGAATTATTTAGGGAAAAATATTGAAGGGCTCAACTTTATTAATTATGAATCTTAGATTTACGCACAGGTGCGTAATTCTGGCCCTTTCGTTAGGTGTGTTTTGATCCAGTTGTTGATTGCAGCACCACACGTGTGCTGCAGGGCTCTGCTTCTTGCACTCCACAGCCTGGCTGCCCAGGGAGGCAGACGTGCCCATCTAGAATAGCAATAATCTGTTTAGATTTACTAGAATATAAGCTATTTCAGAACTTGCCTGGGATTTTGCATGTTTGAAATGCTTCTGCATTCCTTGCAGGTGCAGCGTGTCGGGGGGTGGTGCTTAGTAGGGGACACGCAGGTGGAGCTGGCACAGGCTGTGGCACATCTCGTTTCAGCAGCGTTTTTGGAGGTTTGCTCCAGGTTAGGTGGACTTATGACTCAGCACTGTGTTGCAGTGCTCCCCAAGTGGCAAACAGCCGTACTGCCCAGCACAGGAGGAGTTTCTCCCCAAACCCTGCGAGTTCCTGCCAACGGGAAATGCTGTTTCCTCTTCCCGGTGTGTGATTTTGCACCTGCACTGTGCAATATGTCACCGCGTAACTTTGCTTTCTGCAAAGGGCACGGTAGCAAACCAGCACAGCCAACACTTCTCCAGTCCTGAGAGTTGTGATTCCGCCCTGGCCTGAGGCCTAGCAGTGTTGTTCCCAAGCTGTCGCCTGCCGCTTGCTCAAGCGAATCCCCTGGGCGCATCAGAGCTGCGGTCCAAGGCATGGCCTCTGCTCGCAGAGCTGCGCTCGGTCCAACAATATCTGCAGCGCTGTGAGGGAAGGGTTTTGTAGGTCGAACCTGCGTTACGGTGGCCAGGTGGCTACCACTCCCAAATCAGACCATTTGAGCTCCATCAGGTTGGTGTGTGTAAGCTATAGCCACCTCCGTGCGTAGGTGAGCAAAACCGCCCGTATCGGATGTGAACGCCCCGTTCTGACCAGAGACCAGACTGAGGTTCTTCAGTCCAACAGTGCAGTCACATCAGGGACACAGGATCAGTCTTTACTGATCCTGCAGTTGTCGGGTCTCAGAAGAGAGGTTAAGGACTTAGTTGGACATTGGCACTAAACTATGTAATTCCATCTCCGTCTCTGTCGTGATCTGTCTGTAATGGTTGAAGCACTCCTGCAGTGAAGGTATTTGTAGGGATTTGACTGTGCTCATTCTGTTTTGAATTGAATAAGTAGGGATTTCTAGTCATTTCCACTGGAAAAGGCCGTGTTTAGGAATGTAAAATACTGGCAGTGTTGAGAAGTTGCCTATTTAGTGTAATTAATATGCATCTTGTAAGCTGAAAATTTACATACTGATTTCTTTACAGTATTAGAGTCCTCCTGGTATTCACAGCGTAATGGCAGTCAGTACTAGGATTTCTTTACTCTTTGAAGGCTGCTGTGTCAGTGGCCATCTAATTTTCTGCTGGAAAATGTACCATTCCATGCCTCCCTTTGTCTAACCTGATTCCTGGTAAAACTGCTGCATTAGATACTAGTAAACCTTCACACCTCTCTGCATATTTGAAATTGATTATCAAGTTATATACTTAAAAAGTGGACATAGTATTTAAATAACAGGCAGGCTTCCTAAATCTAAACAGATCTAAGCAGCTAACTTAACTATCCAGCAAGATTATGTGTTTTTTGGTGACAAATACTTGCAGTTCATGTTATGTTCACTGTTCTTGCAACTTAGCTAAAGTCAGTAGCTCATTCTAACTATTGAGCGTTGATTATAGTTGTACAGACTTACTGCATCTCACTGAATTATTGTAATTTCACGTGCACCCTTAGTTTTATAATTACTTCATCCCTTTCCATAGTCTCTTCACTTTAACAGAGTGGTGTTTGGAGGAAAAGAACTGGATACAAAAACAAGGTAGTGATCCATTGTGCATGTCTCATGACCCGTCTCATTTTTTGAAAGGTGGAATAAGCTGAAGGTAGTGCTTCCGTTGAGCTTCCTTAACCTCCTGGTGTCCTGTACGCTAGAGACGTGATGCTAACAGCTCCACTGGGAAAGGAGGGAAGAATTATGCATGTGGGGACTAAGAGAAATTTGCAACCTTGACTGGGATGGTTAGAAAGCCAAATAACAATTACTTGAGATGTGTGAAGCAGTCAAAGAGCTTTAGTTGCATTTTCTGTTAATTGTAATTAATGTATTTAAGTCTCCCAAGACTATTTCCAAAAATCTCACAATCTGCTTGAAGGCTTTGGCCAATGGGATTTATGGGTTAAGGGCTTTTGAATAATTTTGTACTGTGTAGATTTTAAGAATTGCGGTTGAAGTAATGAGCATTAATGGGATCAAAGTGTTACTATTTCAAGGGAGGTCCTAATGCAGTGATAAAATCAGCATAAGCAACTGCTATTTGCAGTTACTTCTCTTAGTTTTGTGTGGTCTTGTGGTTTTAATGTGTCCGACTGCTTGTTTTTATTATAAGAGATGAGACACATGCATTTGTGACTTCCTATTCCTTGGGAATCTCCTGTTTGTGCATCAATTTTCAGCTCACTTTGAGCTATGGAACCATTACAAGAAGACGTAAAAAACTAAGTTTGTTATTTAAAGCTCATCAGGGTGGCAAACTGCCACCCTGTCTGATTTGATTGAAGGGATGTGTCCGCTATTCATCACTTTAGAAAATATATCTGATAACAAATTATATTGAAAATACACATGGAAAGATAAGGTGAGGGGGGGCTGTGCTCAGTCCTAGGATCATTGCCGTCACATCAAAGTGAAGGCACAGATAACGTATCATACGGGGTGCAGGTTCACACAGGTGCTTAGTGGTAAATTGTATTTACCAGCTGCTGCCCTGCATGCTGTGTGCAGTGTCTTATCACTCACGAAAGAGGGATATGGAGTAGAAATTTGCACAGGAGTTTCTGATAGTTTCTTCTCATTAGAAAAGAAATTATTGCCTTTTTTTTTTTTCTTCACTTCATGGGTTTTATAAATTGAAAATTTATCAATAGTCATGCAGTGTTTTAGTTCTTTTAAAATAGATTAGCTGCCTTTGAATACATGGCTGAATTTTGTTTAATTGCAGTCTAATTCAGAATTAGCATTGTAAAAATCACAGTACAAACTTTTAAATAGATTGCTAGATCTGGTTTGAAACTCAGCTGGAGAAAAAGCATCGTCACCATAGTGAATGATCCAACTTTATGAGCTCAGGTCAGCTTACATCTAGGAACAAATACTCAATTTTAAAAGAAGCTTAATTTGTTGTATGCACCCAGCTCTGGAAGATATCCATTGCATCAAAGGAGTTTTAAATCAAATAAGCAACTTCTACATATGCTGTAATGGGATTTTTGTTAGGAAACTGGGTGACTGAGGGTTTGTCTTGTTTCTTGCTTTTCGAGTGCCTCTAAACATAGCTTTCTGCCAAGCTGGAGACAATGCAGGAATCAAATGACCCTTGCTAATTCTGCCCACATCTAGCAGTCACACTCATTTTCTACTATCTTGTTACCATATTGGTCTTATGTTTGTTCCCTGCAGGGAGCAACTAATAACTACTGAATGCATTTCATAGTTGATACAATAACAGCCTTTTTACTTCTTCTGTCGGTATAGCTGGTTGGCTTTGAAAGCTTTGTTGATGGTATTTGCAACAGTTTTGTTTGTGGTAACAGCTGTTGTTTCAGACTTAAATTTCATCTTTGTGTTTGGAGGGAATGTGATCTTTAACATTTCACTGTGCTGCTGCAAGCCGGGTTTTTGCCTCCAAGTAAATCCTTGCCGATTTCAGTGAGAATCTGGTTAGGTCAGGAATTGTTTCCCTGTTGTTCTCTGTCCTTTCTGAATGAGGAACTCTTGACACTGGTGTGACAGTTCTGCCACAAGTAACAGTGAACCTTCCTTTCATTGTCTTCCCATGTGATGACCGGAGGCAGAAAGGAAGCCTGGTTTACATACATATATCAATATTTAAATACCAGTTATCTAAACTAGGAGCCAGATTGATGCCAAGTCTCTTCCTTTGGTATTGGACCTAATATTTATCCAATATATAAAAACCTTTCATGCCTGCTTTGTAGATTGATATGGCTGTAGAGACATGTAGGATGCTTTCTGGTTGTCTGGGATGTTGTTGAATGTAAAACTTGGCCTGCTAGGCAACCTTCCCTACAGAGGGATTTGTGCCATGAGTCTGGAACAGCTGTTACAATCTTGCTGTCATTGAAGATGTATGCAAAGTGAATCACCATTGCCATGTTTAATTCAGTGTGGGACTGAAATGCACATGGATTGAACTGATTGAGTGTTTGCACTAGCAAGACAATCCAGACTGAGAGTCTGTCCTTTCTGAAGTATGGCTGTCCTGAAAATTGGTTACTTCAGCTGTAATTCTTCTGGCATCAAAAACATTTGTAGAAACTGGGTACTGCTGCTGCCTGCAGTACTTTATCCCGCATTATTATAAATACTTTATGAAAATAATCTCTTTGCTAAACTACTTTAGTGTCTACTTCTCTGAGCTGGAAACGAAGTTACTCATACCATGGTGCTATGGATTAAAGATTTTATCATTCTAAATTTAACACTATTTTCTTGGTTGGTTTCCATGAGAGGTGGAAAAAATAGAGAAGGAGGAGGTTTGCCTGGTGATCCAGTTACAATGCAAACTATAAAATCCTGTAGGTGTGCGGCTCACTGTGGAGCCAAATCTTATGGTTTTGCAAACAGTTTTAAAGACCTGATTCAAGTCAATTGCGCTTGTAGAAGGCATGTCAAATGACTCTGTAATTCTTAAAAAAAAAAAAAAAGAGTTGCACTGTTTTGTTTTTTCCATGACTGCTCCTTTTCATGCAACCAGTTATTCATCCTCACCAGTGCTCCTAATGTTTCTCACAAGCAGGAGTCCGGCCCTCCATGTGAAGGTTCATGTTTGGACTGCTGCTGTTGCCTGTTTACATTTGCAACTGCTGCTGCTTGCAATATGGGAATTAACAATATATTGTGCATCTTTGCAAAATATTTGTGTGTGTAATTTCCTCTGGTTTGCAGTGTCTCCTCTTCTGACTTTCCTACATTTACACCTGAGTAGGAGAAAAAGTTTAACAGCAATAAGATCATTTTTTTCCTTTTTTTTATAGCTGTTTTTACCCTGTGTTTGCTGGCATCATACAGTGGTACAGATAATGCTTACAGGAGTTTAGGGTTGAAGAATACAACGTCACATTTCTGTCTTGTTCTATTACAGACAGGATAAGCTGTCAGGTATTCTTCTCCTTCTTAAGTTGTCTCTGCTTCTGACTCAGTTTTTGATTTGGTGTTTTTTTCCCTTAGATTCCGAAAGCACAGTTAAAAGACTAGTTTTCAAGTGGTTCCCCAGAATTGTATCTTAAATTCAGCATTCGTTCCTTGTTTTTATCTATAATTAGCTTCTTACTGCCTATTTAACTTTTTTTAATTTACTAGAAAAGCAGCTACTGATTGTGCATCCCAAAATGTCTAGTTTTGCTCATGTCTTCTGGTATTTGCAGTTTTTGCATAGTTTTGCACTTAAAATATTTGCTCAGTTGCTATTTAAGTTACACATCGAATTTGTCTATTTAAGGAATATATATGAGCATAAAATTAGAGTAGTTAAGTTGCTCCTTCCTTACCATTTTAATGTGCTTCTGAAATGGAAATTACTGACGAAATTAGACCATGAAAAATTACTTCACAAGAAGTACAAGAAAAAGTATAGTTTGGGATGGTGATTAAAATCATGATGTTTCTTCCAGGGAGATGCCTTACACTCACTTCAGTTGTTAGCCCTGTTTTCCCAGGGAAGCTTGCACATCAGGCCATCATCACACTGTGCTCTGCTCTCTGCCTCTGCATCCCTTTCTCTGTGGGGGCCTGTGCTTTGTTTCAGTGCCCTGTCAATACCCACCAGCAGCCCCCATGAATGAGGCTCTGGCCATGTAGAATAAGTAGGTCTCTTGATTATAAGTAGGTCTTGCTGTGTCATCCTTATTGAAGGAGATGTAGTGACTGTTCCATTGTCAAAAGACAGCACACCACTATTTTCTGAGCTGTTTTCATACCTGGAGAGAGTTGGTACATGCGATATTTGTGAGTGGCACAAACAAAGAAACAGGATATGCTTGGCATTTGGTTCTAAAAGGATATGAAAGTGCAGTTGAAACAGAGATATACCTCTAAAAGCCAGCCAACTCTGCCATCAGTCTCTTGTTTATGCAATTGTGTGTAGAAAACTGCTTTGAGATTAGGATGTACAGAAAATATTTCATGTTGTGTGATTTTGTTGCTGAAGATTGCTGTAAGTAGTGTTTGGTGTAATAAAACTCTGAAGAGACAGTTGGAAAAAACAGATCTCACTGGTACTAAAATTATTTGAAGGACACATTCTTACATTTCTCTTGGCAACCGTATGTGTGGTCTCACAGTTCCTAAAACTGTGAAGTCAAACTGTTAATGATTCTCTGAGGAATAAAAGGTGACAAAAATGACATGCTAATAGATACCTTGGAATAATCTTCAGTCTCATATTTGGTTTTTTATCTCTCTTTTCCCCATTAAGTGTAAGACACGCTGTGGCAAAAATAGTTTCTGCCAAAATAGGCCAGAGAAGGACACTGATTAATCCATCCAAATGGGATAATTTACTGCCAGCCTTGCTGCAACTTTGGCATCCAGATCATGTAGTTTTGTTGGGTTTTTGCATCTTCTTTTTTAAAAAAAATATTACTCCACTGCATCAGCATGGGTGGATTTGGATGGCAATTCTGTTTTTGTAATAGATTTTTCATCAAGTCTTCTACTGCTTGGCACAGTAGGAGTGGAATTGACCTCTTCCTTCCTGTCACTTCACTTCAGGGGCTCTTTCAGGTGAGGACTGTCACAGTAGGAGTAAAGAAATTGATTCCACAGGGTGGGGTTTTCTAGATATCTGCATTTTCAATCCAAGCTGACTTTGAAAGGTGTCTTCGCTTTGAAAAGTGAAACCACTTTTATGAGTGTTTTACGTGAGGACTAAGAGAAGCCTAAGTTTTTCTTAAAAATAATTACTGGATTTGGCATTGTTGGGTCCTCTCAGTTAGTTACTTGTGAAATCAGATGTTTATGGGCACTTCTTGTTTCTCATTCTTCAGCATCTTTGATTTCAAAAGTTGCGGATGCTCATTTAATTATGAATGTCTCCAGAGCCAGATGACGATGATGATTAAAACTTGGCATACTGTACTTTTAAAAACACTAATGCTCACAAGATGCTCTGTAATTAGATAAGTATTCTCATGACTTCACAGAGAGGAAAACTATAAGGGTCCAAACCTGCTTCTGTTTGGGAGTTGCTATTGACTCTTAAGGCTCTTAATAGCAGAAGATGAAGCCCTGAAGTGATTTGTCTGAAGACGAGTAATACGGTGGGAGAGTCTGATTGGATCTTGGGTGTTCTTGATTCACTGGCACCTGGCTGATAGCTCAAGATACCTTGCTTGACATTTCAGCTTTTTTCATTTTAGCGTTTATCTTCAAAGTTCATCATCTTATATATAACATTAAAAGTGTACAGTAAGTCAAGTCCTACACCTGTTATTGAGCCCTCTTGCTCATTGCTAGTGTTTTTGTTTTTACTCTGTTGCTGATAGACACCCCCAAAAGTAAAATGGGAGAAGCTGTAGAATTAAAATTAAATCACTTGGTACTGTCAGAGGCTTAAAAGGAACTGAGAAAGAACTTGGGTGTGATGATAAGAAAAGTTGTAAGTAGAAAGACTGAAGTATTCAGATGGAGAGACGGCTCTGTTCCTGGGGTGGTTGTTTTGTCAGTGGGGCTAATACACTTACTTAGAACTCTGTGGTGGGTTTGTGTGTGCCAGAGCAGGGTGAAGCGTATCCCCTGTGCCGGGAGGCTGATCAAGCTGGTGGGGGAAGTGCTTCATGCTGTGGGAGCAGGAGCCAGCATGGTGTGTGTGGTGGTGAAGAGAGCCTGAAGTGTCTCATTCAGCACCCACGCTCTGCCCTCACACGTTCATGGTCAGTGGGGCTCTTTCTCTGCTCTGTGTGGACACCTGCTAGTCAGGGCACATGGCTGTGTAGCATTTGGGCCCTTGAGAATAGCCTCAAACAGTTCAAGTTTCCTTTGTGCTGCTTTCCACCATCTCCTTTATTAGAGATTCCTTGGTTACCTTTCTGTGGCTGATTAATATGTCAGGTGATTAATGACTTCCATCTGACACATCGATGGGATTAAACCATGGTGAAATGTCCTTTCCCTCCTATTGTTGCATTCTGCTGCTTTCCACAAGGGAAGTACAAGAGGGGCTGCCTCTGTAGAAGCTCTGCTTGTATTTCTGCCCGTTTCTAATTACCTTGCCTTCAGATACATGTCTGTGGTGCTGAGTTGGAGTGGCAAAAGCTGTTTATGGAAAGCTGATGATAGTGCATCTCAGATAGTCTGGGAATAACACAGGCAGCTTGATGAGAATTTATTCTTAGTCTTGTTGATCAATGATTGCCAATTTAACGTGACTACAATTGTCTCTGAAAAGCACCATTTCACTACATTTTTGGGGGGATGCCTAGCTTTAAACAGATAAGCCCATTGAAGCAGTAAAAATTAGGCATCTGCTGTGATTACTTCCAACAGCTATGCCAACACTACAAGTGTGACCGCAGCGTGTATGCCTAGCAGTGCTAGCTTAAACCTGCTAAATATGAGACCTTGTTGCCGTAATTTGGCAGAATGCTGTGCAGAAAAATGCAGCTTTCCTGATGGCAGCATCTGAGTGCTGCTTGATCTGGCTGGAAACTGATCCTCCTTTTTCTCATCCCCACTGCCCCCTCCCTCACTCCCTGTCTCGTAAGTGGATTAATTTTCAGCCCCAGCAGCTCCCTGGCTCAGCTCACGGCACAGCCAGCTGAACACTGCAGCTAGCAGGAGTGTCTGGGGAAGATGTGAGGACAGACCACCGACCCTTTCAGCAGCAAGATGGACTGATGCAGAAATAAAGCAGCCCTGGGACTGTGGCCCACCTAATGCGTGTAGTTAGGTATAAAGCTGTATTTGCACATCCAAATCTGCAGAGGACCTCGCCTCTTCGGTTCGAATGTTCCTACCCAAGGCTGTGCCTTCGAAGCTCTGTCTCTGCTGATAATTGTGCTAACTTCTTTCACGTGCCGAACTGTGCTACGGCAGTGTTCTTGCTGCACTGAGCATGTGTGTGTATGAGGGTTATTTATTTGCCATGCTAAAGCATAGAATTTTGGTTAAGGTGAAAATAAGTATATTAAGCTTAGGTACAAATGATGCAGCTGTGTAACGTCATTACTGTGAGCAGCAAGTGGCAGGTAATGTGCTGATCAAAAAGTTATCAGCCTGGATTTGGTGGTACAATTATGGGCAATTTTTATTGCAATGAGGCTTATTTAAAATTTAAATGGAGTTGACATTATGTTCTTTTGACCTATTTCTCAGGCTTTTGTATTATTGCTAAAATGATCTGGCATATCGTAATGCAGTGCACTTCAGAATGATACTCTTAGGAAAGATTGATACAGCACTGGTGTTTGAATAGGAAATGGAGCGTGGCAAATTCTGAGATAATGGTGTGATCTTCAAATGTGAAGGGTTCTACGCGTAGCTTCTGATTGGAAAGACACAGCTGGAGTTTGAAACTAACCCTGCTGAAAAGTGACCCTATGAAAAACTGTGGAGCCTCTTGCAGTTTGTTGCATGAGTATATGAGATGATCTCTTCTGTTCTTTGAGTAGTACTGCTAGTTTGCATATCACTAGATGCCCAGTTTGCATTAACACAAGTTGACTTTATTCTGACTGGTAGGAAAAAGTCTTTGAGACCTTGTGGAATATTCCAAACTTTCACCGCCAAATTGGATTTACTACATTCTTCCTTCTAGACAGTTTGCTCCCATGACAACCCCATGTCAGATGATGCATGTACAGACCCCGAGTTTCCCATAACTTTGTCCTTGGGATGACACCAGTGGCATTTTTCTCATGATCTTTAGAAACATATGAGAAAAATAGTTCCTTTTTTGTTTCTTTAAGAAGTGCACATTGTCATTAGGAAAGCACCTTGCCTTGATATAAGTTGCACTTACCTAGAAATATTAAGAGCAATCAGAAATAAATTGTTTTGGTTTGAATGTTACAGTATAAAGGTTGTATTTTATTTTAAGAGTGTGGCTTCTGTTTAGGCACACAAGGGTAAGTAAGGGTTGGTCTTCACTGTAGAAGCTACTTATTGCTTCTATCCCAGATGTCATCCAGGTGCACGAGTGGCTGTGCTTACAGCCCACCTTAGGGGTACAGGCATTATGCAGGTGTTGCAGACACTTGTGTCAATAGTCTGTCCACTTACAGTGAGGACAAAAGCATTGGAAATAAATGTGGACTATTTTACCTTTCCGTATCTGTTGGTGTGATTCCAGAAGTCCTCATGCCTCGCACTGAAAAATGAAGCTCCAGGCTACATGTGCCTCACGACTGTTCATACCCAGCCAGCCTTACCAGCAGTGCACAAATACGGACCTTAGAAAGCAAAGGTGCACCTCCAATAGAGAATTAGCTTGGTTTTATCCTGGGATCAGTTCCCCCCCTACCCCAACCTCCCTCAAAAGTATCTACCCTGGGCTGTAGTACTCTTAACAGGCTATCAAGGTTTCATTGCAGCCTGAGTTCGCAGCCCATGGGCCTTGCTCTTAAAAGGCAGGCAAACCAGCCTGATAATATTTCACTGCCATGCCCTAATTAACCCTGTGTAATACTCAGTTGTTTATTTCTTTTTTTATACACTTCAAAACACCTATAATGTTACTTTGATCCTGCATTCGTCTGCTGTGGTTTGCTTTGCTGCAGTATTTAACAGCAATGCTATAAGGAGAATGCCTGCACGCAGGTTTGCTGAAAGTGGGCATCAGCCTTCCAGTGCAGTTGTGCTGGCTGATCTGTAAAACCTCTCATTTGGGGAAAACGTATCTAAAGAAACTGTTTAACATTTAGCAGGCAGAAAAGAGGAAGCGCCAAGCAGACAAGAAGAAATGAATTTTGTCTGCTGGATGATTTTGCTGCCAAATAGTTTGGTATGATCTGTGTTAGCAATAAGTAACTCCACTTGGGAATCATTGTACACACAGAATTATTGTCGTGTTACTGTTACAAACGGCAGCTCTGCGGTGGGGCACACAGATCCCACACGCGCTCATGGATCAGCCAAGTGAAAACATGGTATTCCCTGCAGGAAATCTGTCCCAGCATGCGGGCTCATAAAGCACTGCTGGGGATGCAGCTGCAGCTGGAGGGCTTTGTAGAGACGACCCCTCCCTCTATGCTGGAATAGCTCAAGCTGTGATGTTTTAGTAAAGGCACATCCTTCGTGCTTAGACATCCTGTTAGACTTCTGCCAGTTAGAGCTGCCTTGAAGATGTGCTGCTGTCTTTATGCACCTAAATGTCTGTGGGACTTTTGTGATAGTTTAGCTCATTTAACTTCTTTAATGACTCTCAGCTGCTCCTGCCCAGTTATTTTATGTTAAACTTAGTCTCTCTGCATGCAGAAGAGGGAGAAAACTTGGCAGCTGTGTTTCATGCTCTTTCACATCTCGGTGTTTCACTGGACACAGGTTTAGAGAAATTTTGGTCATGGGATCTGAATATTTTGCTGCTTCAATTTTTTTGCTGTCAGGTTGTGTTGTAAGTGGAAAGCTGGCTCATTCTGGGATGGTGCTGCATTGCTCTCTGGTTGAGGGTTGCTGTGTCTGTGATTGTTTGGGGTCTTTTCCCCCCCCTTCTAGTTACTTAAAACAAATTGGATCAAGGATGAAAGTTGCAGGACTGTAATAACTTTTACAGCTGTATAAAATGTCACCTTAGGAGACACGTTTGTGTGATAAAATCATAGACAAGGAAGATAACTTGAATTATTTTAAGCTAACCATGCTGCAGGAAGAGGATGGTGGAATGTTTCCTGCTGTATTTTTTATTGTCATCATCAGTAACCCTTTTTTAAATTCTAGGGCTGTCATTTCTGATAGTAAATGTTCAATGCTTTTGTTTGGTCTGTTTGCTTTTGCTCATCAGAATAGATGAAGATACTTATTGAGATATTAAATTAATTACTTTTATGCAAAAGGCCAAAGGTCAAAGTGTGGTTATAGTTCTTTTAATTTTACTCCTTTACTGTCTGAGCAAGCACTGCAGTTGTGTGCTGCCTGTCTGATTTATCAGCTCCTGTAGAAAATCAGTAACCAGCATTTCCTCTGATCGAAGGGATTTGGGCAGTTCCAACGAGGTAGTGAGCCTGTGAGAAACTGATTTACCTGCACTTGGTGTTGCTTTGCTAATCTTTGCCACTGCTCTCAGCGTCCAAGAATTTTCCTGTTTCCACATGGTTATTTCCTGTCTTGGGTGAGGCAGGCTATTTTACGAAGATTTCTGCTGGTTTATCATTTCTAGTAGCCAAGAGAATTATTAAGAAAAAAAAAAAGACTTGATAGGAAAAAAGGGATGCATGCTGAATGCTTATCTTGCTGGTTATGGCGTGGCATTTCTGCATGCCTGGTGGAATCCTCCCTCTGTGGAGGCGCAGTTTGCATATGCAGATGGATCTGTAACAGCCACTTTGATATCGTTCCCTTTCTAATTAACATGCTGTACTCCCCTGTTTATCATCTATAACATGGGTACATATGGTGTCTCTCTGTAAGCCCGGGGTTACAGGGATTCAGTTGTTGGGGTGGAGTGGAGTGACTGTCATATAGCAGAGAATTTGGCCCCATTGGAATGCCATGTTGTTACGTTGGCACCGTGTATAAATGATTTCCCCCTCTTTGTTTTGCTATTAATGATCAACTTCAGCTGTTGCGCTGTGAGCGCTGGCGCACACTGGACGTCAGAATGCTCAGAGACTCGCCAGCTTTGTGTGCACCATTATCTGTACGCGCCATAGATGGGAACTGAACATCTAATTACTTTATAAGATGTGTGAACAGAGATTTAGAGCCTGCTTAGCCTCTGCTTGAAAGTACTTTCTGTGTGATTTTGAGTCTGCTTTTGCTTTCCTCCTCAGGTCCTTTCACAGATGTGGTCACTACAAACCTGAAACTCGGCAATCCTACAGACAAAAATGTGTGCTTCAAAGTTAAGACCACAGCACCACGTAGATACTGTGTAAGGCCTAACAGTGGAATTATCGATGCAGGAACATCAATTAATGTTTCTGGTAAGTCATTCAAGTAGTTTTTTGGCGATTGAAAACAGCTTCTTTCGCCAATTATTTCTTGGCATGCTTTGCAATTTGAAAATATTTTGTTTGAGTGTTTGTAAAAGCAAGAGGTTTTGATTTCATGGAGAAGCAGCCGTTTCATATATTTTTACGTCCCTTGTTCTGGGCCTAGCAGTAGTAGATTTGTTTTTACAACTTGTTTGGAGAGAGGGGGAGAAATACGTAATTATTTATATAGTTCAATAACAGTCTCTGCCAGCGTATCCAAACATGCCCTGCCCTCCCTGTGGGATTATTTTTGTATGGTTAGTTTTTTTGCCAGCTTAACTCCCTGAACCAGCTCATCGCAGGGTCGAACAAGTGCTTGGACAGGCACGTTGAGGTAGGTATAAAACTGAGGGCACTGCAGTCACACTGGTTCAGGCTGTTGCTAAACTTCCTGATATAACCAATAATGAAAATACTTACTTTGAAGACATGCTTGTTTTGTGTTCCTTGAAGAGGCAGCGTGCTCCGGTGTTAGACATGTCCAGTCACTAAATCTGTGCTGTTTCATGGGAAAAGTTAGTGATTTTCTCTAATGAGTCAGTAGCTCTTGATTTGCCTAAATTTGGTAATGGAAGAGCAAAGAATTGACTTACTTTGAAAGCGTAAAATCTGCGTATTTCCCATAAACAGAGTGTCTGTATATGATAACTTATTGATGATACACGCTTGAAAGCAATATATTTTCTCAATTATTTCTCCAGTCTGTTTTTAATAAAGAATTCTATCAAAGCATGTAGCAGTGGCATACTGCATGAATAAGATCTGACATTTTAGTTAAGAAAATTAATACTATAAACATGCAGATTTGTTTTATTACTTTCATAAATTTTAATACTGGCATGATATGAAAAATTAATTACTGATAGGTTAAACCATTTGCCATTTGTCTTTTACCAGACTTTTCTAGCCTAGAACAAAAAATTTGGGTGCTAAAACTACTGCGTTTTACTTGAAAAAAAAAATAAATGTAAAAGTCAAGACTTCAGGTTTTTTCTTAATAAAGCTTGCTTCTACAAAATTAAAATTGATCCCCCAAATCCTTTGAACTGTAACATTAGGAGACTCTAATCCTGTAAGTCTTCTTGTGCATGCCTGTGTTTGCACACCCATTGATCTGTTGTCTTTGGGATTTCTGTTGTGTCAAATTGAGCATGAATATGATTAGAGAGTTGTGCCTCGCCTGCAGTTAATCTCTGGGGAACGTTACAGTGAGGAGATAACCAGTGCAATGTGATGGCTACAGGTGGGGCAGGCAAAGCGCTTGTGCTTCAGGAGAAGGCTAACATGTATCCCGTGAGCTCTGCAATGACTAATATGTAAATGAGAACGCTCTCTAGAGAGAAATTGCAATTTTTAAAGCTTGGGACAATTCCCAAGTAAAGCTGTCTGTCATCTATACTAGCTGCAGGCACGCATATTAAATGCATAGAAATCAATGAAGTGATAATGAAAATTAGCATGGTTTCTAGCTACAAATTATCTTCATGCTATAAAGATGTGAATTCTTTTCATCTTTCAGATGAACTTTCAAAATTAAAAGCCCGTTTCCGTTACTGGCACATACTGTGCTTTTTTAAATGTCGTCTTGATCTCAGCATGGAGTGTTTTCTTAAACTTCTGCTTCCGGTGTCCCTTTGCTCTACCTTGAGCACGATGTAGTAGAGGCGAGTGCTCTATGAGCCGTCCTGTGTTTTGCCACCAGCGTGCCTGTCTTTAGTTGTGTTTCCAACCTGACTCTTCCCAGCGGCTACAAGATAGAACGTGAATCTGCTCTAAGACTTGACTTAGTGTCCCATTATGAGGTTGCTGTGCTAACCCTAAGCTCGGCTTTGCTCTTGCTTACATATAAGGATTTCCCTTTTCTGATAACTTTACAGTGATTTATGATTCAGTGGCTGTGGTACGTTTAATCACAGGCTCACGTTTGTGTTCCAAATATTTTCATGCTGATAACAACTTAGTAATAACAAATATTGATCCTAAATTGCCAGTCCTTACATTAACTTTATGTTTTAAGATGCAAGTTAGTATGCATTCATTGCTCTTTGGGTAATATTGAGGTAAATTTGTAGTTAGATGTGTTACAGAATTCTGGGGTTGTAAATGTTAGTTCTTTGTTTCCTAAAGCACTCTGAACTGAAGTTGTCTTTATCGTGTGCTGTGGTTGAATTTCCCTTTAATAGAGGTGTATATATTGCACTCCTGGTAGCGCCTGTAAATTGTGCGTGTTTAGTCCTTGTTGTGGAGAAATGTTGCTGAAGAAGAGCGAGATCTGTTCTCTTGAGAATTGCTGACTGGCTTTAACGCAGCCGCTTGGTAGCTCTGCATTGGTTCTGCACCTTGTCTTTCTGAAAAATCAGTGCCTCAGTACAGTGACGTGAAGCTCTTGAACAATTGATAAGTTTCTCAGAATTCGAAGGACTGAGTCTGGGGCAGCCATGCCTTTCCTTGGGCTGTAGTACCCACATGCCTACCCAAAACGCCTGTGAAACGGTCTGTGCTATTTTCATGTAAGAGTATGAGAAGATGTTCTGCCCTGGGAGAGAGGCGGCAATCAGAATGTTATTCCACATTATTTCCTTGTAGTATAATGGCACATTTGAAACATAATATGCTAGAAAAGTAAAGCTTTATTCTAGTGCAGTGTCAGATACTGGCTTCTTATGCCATATCACAGCTTTTCCTAAATATCTGCATTTAAGGCCCTGTCAGCATGCGCTGCCTGCTGTGATGTCAGGTTTGTAGCCCCTGTTTTCACCTGTTATATAATGGCATGTAATTTTAACAGCCGGGTTTATGTAACCATGTGCATGCTGTCATCCGATTTCATTGCACTGGGTCTGAAATACTTTGAAAAGAAGGGTATTTGCACACATTCCATTTATGTTAAATGTGTCATATTTTAACAAAGACATCTGATTCTGTGGTTTCCGAGAGGTTAAAATCTAAATAAAAAGCATGAATGGATTACAGAGGAAAAGTGAAAAAACGTAAGTGTGTGCTGATGAGTCTGCAGATAGGTGTGTAATGGGGGGAGAGGAAGTACAGATGGTACCATCTGTGCACAGTGTCCCACTGAAGAGAGCAGTCGCAACATGCTGCCTAAAAATGGGGAGAAGCTGACATTATCCTTAGGTTTCTGTTGGATGTCCTTGGGGAGGATTTTTAGTCTTTTGTGAACTTGCCTGACTCTGAAGGGCAGTTTGCGTTGCCTTCAGGAGGGGGCTTCTGCAGCTGCTGTTCTCTTCAGTCACGGTGAGTCTGCCTCTTTTGCCAAGGCATGGACCGGGTCCCATCTGCTGCTGTAGCCCCCAACTCTCCCGAGGCAGCATCGCTGCTGCATTCTTCCCCCTCCCCAGCATCCCAGGACTATGTAGCCTCTGCCAAGTCTGGGGTTGGGTTTGGTCCACCTGCTTTAGAAGAATCTGTCTAGATCTTCTCACATTCAAGATTTTTAGCATCCTTGAACTATTTAGAGAAAGAGCGATGTAAAGGTAAAACAGATGTGGAGTGGTGCAGTGTAGTAGAGTGTCCTTTGCTCACCTCTAGCAGAGCTGATCACGTTGCACAGTAATAGTGAGGCTTGTGCCTGTACCTGATTGGGGTATTTAATGTAAAGCTGACCCGAGTGTGGTAGATCTGATCTACCCAGACCATAAAGAATTTCATGCAGGGCCATTTGGAAAAATTATCAATAAAGCTGGAGAAGAAAAACAGGTTGACAAGCTATTGAATGGGCTGCTTAGGAGTAAACAGTGATGTGAATGGAAATGTTATAGCAGGAAGTTACTAGTGACATTTCTTGAGAATGATTCTTGGTACTAATCTTGTTTAATGCTTTTATCAGCAATTCTGGCACAAAGAGTACACTAAAAACCCTGATGATGATGTAAGGTTGGGAGACTGAAGGTATGCAGCAGAACTGGGTGTCCTTGAAGGCTACAGTAAGAGAAGCAGGATGAGTTTCATCAGAAAAACTGCAAAATCATGTAGTTGGAGAATAAAATACTCCTGCTATAATTGCATCGTTGTTAAACGAAAGGGGCTGGATAGAGTGACCCAGATGCTGACATAATGTGGCTGTGAATAAGGCAGATGTAGTATGTGCAAGCAGGCTGGGTAACAGCAGAGAGAAGAGAATGCTGGTGCCATTGTCCAAGGCACTTGTACAATTTCCTGGATGTACACTTAGGGTGGCTCACGGAGGAGTTGAAGCCCAAACAGGTGCAGAGAGTGAATGGGGAGCCTGGCCCAGAGAGGACCCACTGAGCCTGGCCTCTTCTTTTTACTGAAGGCCAACAGTTACTGTGATTGATGTCTTGGAGTGCACCAGAAGTAAATGACTCTTCCCTGCTTTGGTATTTGAGCATAAGGGCAGAATTAGTCCAGCACCAAGTACACAGGCCATTAATAAATTTAGATAGAAACTAGAGGAAGGTTGCTGACTGTCTGAGCAAGGAGAGCTTTCTGTTCCTTCTGCCCTTGAAACGGTGTGCCAGATCCTAGCAGACATGACGGGTAGAGTTTTGCCTCCTTCCTTGTTCCTTGCTTCAGATTTCCTCTGTTCCTTGAGTATGCAGGTTTACTCTACTGAAAACCAGAAGAGGTTAATGCTTCATACGTTGTTACTAGCTTTGCTGGGGAACTCTTCTAGGAAAAAGAAAGCGCATATTAGGTGGTCACTGCCTCTGCTTTGCTATCTGCAGAGGACCTTGCTCAACAGGCAAGTACAGCAGGAATGTGTGAGAAAATTGGTATGCCTTCTTTGGAAACACTTCAGGATCTGCATAAGGTCTGCCCTTCGTGTTTCAATTTTGAGAGAGACAAGTGCACTAACAAATATAAATTGTGTTGCTCCTCGTTCCATTGATCTCTCAATGACTTTGCATTTTTTACTTGCAGTAGAATACTTGTGGTGCTTCAGCTGTAGGGTGATCGGTTCAGAAAGCAGCTGAAATACAGATCCCTGCCTAAGGGATGCTGGTGCCAGTAAACTTGAAGCTCATGTTAATAATTTTGTTTCCTGGTTTCTGGGTTCTGATGAAAGCTGGTCCAAAACTTTTGACTAAATAAGATGACTGACTTGATAAGGCATTTTGTAGGAATGTGCACTTTTCACATAGTTCTTGCATAAAGTATGGAATTTCTAGTCAAAACAAAGGAGCCACATTCACAGTAGCAAATTCTCCAGCAATTAGGGCAGCTACAGCAGCTGATCTTTCACAGAAACCCCCAATTGTATGTGAATAAATGTTGAAATGGTTTGGTTTCCTCTTGAATAAAGTACATATTTTTAAGCCTTCCATCTGGCTTACAAGACGTGCTGAATAATTTGTGTCAATGTGACTTTCATGTATTGATCTAAAAATACAAGTGCTAACAACGTTTGTACTGTCGAGCCCTCTCTGGCTGCTTGCTCTTATGATTCAGTGAATGGAATTCAGAGCAGTGATCGTTTGGTGTTTGAGAATGGCTTCAGCACTCACTTGGGAAATAATGATTTTTTCCAAATGAGCTTCTGGTTGCACTCCACAAACCAAACTGATAAAACTGCAGATCTGGAGAAGTTCTGTTAGCAGTGGATAGTTTTGACTATCTATATGACTATATGGATCTGGAATAAGTTGGGTGTCTATTATGGGGTGATGGAAAACTACCCTGTGGTTTCTAAGTAGTGTGTCCTGGCAGACTGACACATCTGTGCCTTCACAGAGCAGTCACTTCTGTTTGGAAAAATGAAAGTTTCAAAAGTAGCTTGTTCATTTGCAAACATTTATTTTGGACCAGTATTTGATTACTGTAAGGCAAGTTAAAAATGTATTATCATTTATAAAGCACCTCACCTGAGAGAATTTTCTGTTTCCTTCTTTTCTGGCTTTAACAGGCATGTGGTTCTGTGTGTAATGGAGATGGCACAGCCATAATATCCTGCTCATTAAAGGAAGCAGATTGGTTCAACTTGCCTTCATTTGTAGTAAATGGGATCTTTGTATATCGCTTTTACGCATATGCACTAATAGGAATTTAGGCATATGCTGTTAATAGCACTAGGTTGTTAAAGTAATCTTGCCGTAGATGTGTATGGAATATTGTACGGGGATCCACATCTTGAAAATTCTCAGACAGAAATCTAGACAGACTGTTTTAAAGTGAGGTTTCTGATCTCAGCTGCTGGGTTGGTCATAGTGAACATACGACTTGAAATCATTTTGATGTTCGTGTTTCTCAAACCCGGTACCAGTGTCATCAGCGCATGACTGGGCATCAGAGCGATGCTGATGTAATGTGTTTTGGTTTTTTTCTTGCAGTGATGCTACAGCCTTTTGACTATGACCCAAACGAGAAAAGTAAACACAAGTTTATGGTTCAGTCTATGTTTGCTCCAGCTGACACTTCAGATATGGAAGCAGTAGTAAGTATTTAAATTAGTTAAAATGGATTTCTTTCTGATTGTATAATCTTGTAAGATCTTTTACTCAGTTGCTTAAGGGCTGTTGTCAAACCACACTGGAATGATCCTTGAAAGTTTTCCCAGATTTCCGTCTCTGAGCAAGGTGAGGTGTTTTCTGTTTCTTTCGAGCCCCAGGAATCTTCACTGGAAGACACAGTTGGTGGAAACTGTTGTCAGTAATGGGTTACCAAGTCATAAATCAAATGTTAAGTAGTTGTAATTTTTTTCAATATATAATATTTAGAAAGGCCAACTTGAACACTCTATTCTAAGAATATATAGAATGTATTATAAATCTGTACCATCTTTTGTTTTATGACTATTCTGTATTGAGTCTTCCCTTGAGCAGCTCCTTTTCCCAGTAAGAACCAGGAGGATGAGTTTTAAGTATTGTTATTTTCTTTCTCCCTACCTATGCCTGTTGCGGTTTAGGTAAATGAAGGCCCTCATAGATTTTTGTCCTGTGGACTACAAACGAGAGTAACAGAAGCACGTAGGTGCTCAAGCAAAGACAGACAAAAGATGTAGAAATAACATGTTGGGGTATATTTAAGAGAGCTTGGAAAGGAACAAACCAGTATGTCAACTAGTGGCTTTCTTACAACAGCAAAATTTGTTGCTGCAAGAAGACAGGAGGAAGTTTTTTCTAGTCCTACTTAGGTTAGCTTGAGAGAATACTCAGTAGCTGTTGAGGACACAATAAAAAAAGAAAAAAGGCCATTACTCTAAAGTGTGGGGCACGCGTGTGTGTTTGTATGCATAATACTTTAAAAAGCCGACCCCAAAAGAACCTCAGAGTACGTCATGGCTTTTTGACAGTAGCCTTTACAACATGCATCGTCTTCTGAGTAGGTTTTTAAAGCTGTGGCACTCTGCAGGGTTAAGAATTTCCCTTCTGAAAGATTTATGGAACTATATTTTTTAATGGCCTCAAAATAAGATCCAGTTGGAGAAACAGCAGTAGGAATAGCTTGCCTGCATCACTGGAAAGATAAGCCATTGTGCCTTTCTCTGTAACTCTTTAATCTTGATGAGTTACTTTACACCATAAAAAATGTTACTCTGCTAGCAAAAAATGTTTTTTTAGATCTAGACAGCCCATTTGGTTTTCCAGAGCTCTCCAGACCAATGCAATTTCTTTTCTTGTAACACTTGATCAGTTCTCAGTTTTGTTACCACTCTCCAAATCTCTTTGCATTCTGGATAAACAGGTGAGACAAATTACTGGAGTACTATAAAGCTTTCAACACTTCGCAGGCAGCCAGCGAGCTTGAAATAGAATTGTGACTTCAACCACTGAAGAGCTGAAGTACGATTCAGCTATTTAGGATGAGTCAAATACTGCTTCAGGTTGCAGAGGGGTTAGCCATAATTTGACACCTACTTGAGATACGCTGAGCAGTACCACACCACCACAAGTGTGGGCAAAGTGAAGAGAAGCATGTGAGAACTCCAGGAAAAAACGTGGACGCTTCTTGCTGTTTATCACTACCATAAAGCTGTCTTTTCAGTTCAGAGTCACAGCTGCTATCGAGCAAAGATTTATAACTGTTAATCCCTATTAAAAATATTGGAAGGAAACTTTGTTCTGGTAGACTCCCTAGTTGAAGGGATGAAGGATGAGAAGGAAAGCTTCCCTTACTTCTTGTAGCACATCTGTTATTGTTCAGGCATTGATGCTGAAAAATAGAGCAGAACGCAAGGAGGGGAAGAACAGTCCTTTAATCCATACTAGTCAGGAAGAAAACCCTACATAGAATTTTAAAAGCTTGAATAGGAACTACGTGGAACAAAGACTTAAGAACTAACATTGTTACGGATTTGAGGTTTTGTTATCCTTCCCTTCCTTTGGATGCACCCCTGCTGTCTCTTTTTTTGTTTGTTTTCTATTGGGACTGTATCTCCCCCATCTATGCCAGTCACTCTTAGAGTTCCCAGTTCTCTCATGAATTACCTGTGTAGGTTTTGCACTGTTTAGAATTATTTTTTTTCGTAGCATCTAGTCTTTCTTTACGATACCACTCAGTTATGTATATGGGTTCCATTTTTTGTCATGTATGTGGTTAAAGGGAAATTGATAAACACATGTGGAGTTTTTTGTGAGCAAGATGATGTGATTTGCTCACATAATACACTGATTTTTCCATTTGCCTTATTGTACTACTGTGTTTAATATGAAATTAATATTAAATTTTTCCAGTGGAAAGAAGCAAAACCAGAAGAACTCATGGATTCAAAACTTAGGTGTGTGTTTGAGCTACCAGCGGAAAATGATAAGCCTGTGAGTATTGAGTATTTTCAGATACACATTGATGATTTAACTGAGTGACACAGTAAATTATGTAAAATGGCATGATTATACAGGCAGGTATGTAAGTGTAAGACAGAAGCCTTGTTCCACTGCCTGGATGGCATCACCTTTTGAAAACACAATATAAACTATTTAAAATGGTAGTGATTTGTAAGGTAACCAGCAGCCAATTTGACAATGCAAGTGCAACACAAGCACAAAAAAAAATATCTTTGTGTTGATCTGTTTTCATCTAGTGAAAGATCACAGGATAAAGAATATTAAAATTGAAAGATGCTGATTGATGGTTGTAAAGCTCAGAGTTTGTGCTGAAGCAGTTATAACTGTCAGCACGATAAATTCCCCTGTTCAACGCTCCCCTTTGCTTCTTTCTACAACGCTGATTTTGGCAAGTAAGTTGATAGAAAGCTTGTAAGGAAGACACAAATGCAGGTAGGGATTATATTGCAATTAGCATCTATGTTATTGTGGGAACCTTTTTTGTTAGGGTAGCGGATGCATTAATTTCTAATGGAAGTATTGTAGTGTCAGATGTAGAACTGTTAATGAATTGAAAAATGTTTCCCAGGATGCAGGTACTGAAGGCACAGTTATTCTACCTTGTACTGGACAGCTTGTAATTACAAAAATGTGTTGCTGTTATATCACTATTGTAGTCTCACTGTCTGCTCCACCTGCTCCAGAGAGCGACGGTTTGCTCTAAAAGCAGGTGCTTTTGTTTTAGACCAAGGTACTTTGTGTGTTTCCAGTTTAGAGGCATCATGAGAGAAAGGAAAAAATACAAATTAAATGAAACTTAATTGCAATTGTATTTAGTTGTGATTTTTTTTCTATAATCCCTAAAATTCATTATGGCAAAACAAAGCACGAATAGTAACAAGAACCTATTACTTTATTCATGTAAATAGACTCTTTGTGTTAAGACTCTGGTGGCATTTGGGTGAGGAAAGAGTGGTTTGGTTTTAGTGAGAGCCAGACCCTTTGCATTGTGAAGTGCAGAACATGGAAAGGACCCGAGGCAGGAGGGAAGGAGGGTTGGGAGATGTGCAGCTTGTTTCCTATGTTGGGTTGCGAGTTCCTCCATCACCACAGAAATGCAGAAGGATGGAGAGGTGGAAGCCAGCGGTGGGGAATGAAGAGAGGGAGCTGCAGCAGAGTGGGTGGGTGATTCTAGCAATACCCCGGTTCCTGGAGTAGCTGCTTGTGCGGTGCCTGGGGAGGAAGAGGTGAGGAGAGCCCTAACACTCCGTAAGCAAACTGTGAACAAATAACTCAAGCTTCCATTCATGCTGTGGGCTGTGGTCTAAGGATGTTTTCGACTGAAAACTCAAGGTTTTTCTGTCTGCACTTACTGCTGCTGATCTGATGTTTTCTGTGAAACAAACAAAGTAGGAGTTACAGTAAAAAATGTTGTTTATTTCTTTTAATGCAGGCATATTTCAGGTGTGCACAGACAATTCTACCTGATTCTCCACCTAAATATCGCGTGTGCGGTGTTAATAACTAACATAAAATCACTCTATCCTTTTTTTAACAGCATGACATAGAAATAAATAAAATTGTATCCACAACTGCAACAAAGACAGATTCCTCTGTAATGTCTAAATCATTAAGTTCTTCTTTGGATGACACTGAAGTTAAGAAAGTAATGGAAGACTATAAGAGGCTTCAATTAGAAGTTCAGAGGTTACGGGAGGAGAATAAACAGTTTAAGGTAAAGATGCTTTCTTTTTTTTTTTTTTTTTTTTTCCCCTGAAACAGAGGCGTCTGAATTAAAGACTTAGTTACCTGACTTTGGCACAGTATTTTAGTATTGTCTGTAAAGGAAAAGATAATTTAGGTTTCTCTCTATAACTGAGAAAAAATGTTGAAATGAATGCTTGCTTTGCAATGAGCGTACACGTCCTGCAGTCAGAGGAACCGATTGGAGAGGAACCTCAATTCTCTTGGAATTCTCTTTTTTTGGTTTTTTTTTTTTTTTCATTTCCCACCTAATTTTCTCATACTGAATTAAGCATTCAGTGTTGGATTTGGCCTGTTTTCTCCAGCTGATGAGAGCTTGAGGGCAGTGTTGTGCAAATACTGAGTGTTTTAGTAATTGCACCTGTAAATGCAGTTGAAATGACCGAAGACAGAGAGAGTAATAGGAAATGTGCTTCCTGTCATATCCAGCACATTGCTGTGAAGTCAAGTAATGGAGAAGCCTTTATCACCATGCTGACAAACGCTTTTTGCAGTAGTTTCATAGATAACAGCACCAATGATAATGTGGAGTTAGTGACTCTTAGAGCCCAATGAAAGGAACTCTGTTTTGTCACTTCTGATGCTGCTTGGCTGGTTGATGCATGAAGAAATTCTTAAATTCTTTAAACATCTGTAAATCAGTTTTGGTTTGCACATAGAAATAATATATCTGTACAGCTGAAACACAACTGTGGCTTCTCCTTGTGTTCTTGTTCTGCCAGCATCTACAAGTGCTATATCATTTTAGTTTATTTTTTCAAAAACCAGTCTGGAATAAACACTTTGCAGGAGACATCTAGAACTGAGCTGATGTCTTACAGCAACATCTTAAAACTGTGAGCTGTTTGTTCCCTTTGTGACGTGTTAGAAACATCTGTAAAACATGAGAAAACAATGTTAAAATACTGCCAGCCACTAAGTGCAGTCAGTGTGAGGCTGGGGTTGCTGTCAGAAGAAGGTTAAAATATTGAAATGTGTTGTTTCTAGCAGTAAAATTACTGTATGGGTAAACAACATGTTATTGTTTGCGGGAGTCGGTTATCCCTAGCCAGGTTTACAGCAGCAGTCGAGGTATCACATAACTTCTAATAAATAAACAATACTAATACAAAATTTTCTGTAGAAACATTAAGTGTCCCTTTAAATTCAAAAGTGAAACACGCTGACATACACTGAGCCTTTTGAATTTCACTTACCTGACAATTTTTAAGCCTGCGGTAACTTTTATGGAAATTTCATTTCATGAGTATTTTTATGTATAGACTGGAGGCTTTTGCAATATGAAACTATCACAAAGTCTAACCCTGTTGCTTCAGCTCTACACAAGTTAGGTCACACCAGGCTCACTTTTCTGTCTCCTGAAGTGCGGTGTACGTGGAATGGAGTGGCTGACACACAACTGCTGCACAGCAGTTTAGATCAAGATGTGGGGAACGTAGTTTCCACTTGAAATGTTAATATCTGGTGTTACGATGGGTTTTTTTCTGTTGTCTCGTACATTGTTGAACGAAGAGAGCTGTCAAACTTATACCAAGAAAATACCCTGATTATTGCTGTTAGTTTCATGTCAGAACATCAGCATTAATGTGATGGGGGAAACAGATTTCCTTTCAAATGTTGGTAAAATTTGCTTGTGACATCTAACTAGGGGAACGATGAGTATTATTGCTTCTAAGTTGCCTATTTTTCACAGCCTATGTCAGTATATGGAAAAGCGTTTTTCCCAACAACACCGTATTTGCCTGCAGAGCAAGAAAAACATTATCCTGCCATTCCCTCCATTTCTTTTTGGAGCAGGGGAGCTGTCTCCAGGCTTTGGACAAGTGTTCTTGCAGGCTTCCTTGTTACTTCCCCCAGTACCTTAGAGAAAACTTCCAAGAGCACATGGTTGCTTTGCTAGTCAAGTAGGTACAGAATTCCTCTCCTGCCTCACTACCCTTTCCTTCTCGGGGTGATTGAAGAAATAGAGCTCTAAATCAGGTGTAAGTCAGCTTTCACATATTTCACTATGCCCACCTAAAATAAATATGAGTGAATATTAAAGCTCTTTTTTGATTAGAAATAATGAATGTATCTTCATGTAGGAAGAAGATGGACTGCGGATGAGGAAGGTACCCCAGACAAACAACCCAATATCTGCTTCTGCAGCTGCTGTCAAGGACGAAGGGCTCAACTCCAGACTACTTGCTTTGGTGGTTTTGTTCTTTGTCTTTGGTGTAATTATAGGAAAAATAGCCTTGTAGAGGCAGCATGCTGGAAATTGTAAATTGGTTTGATGGTTCTGCCATATCATTGGATTAAATTTATTCATAACAATGTTTAAAAAAAATTAATGTATGACATCTCACAGGTCTTGCCTTTAAATTACCCCTGCACAAATACTATGTAACATAATCTAGAAAGTTTAAAATGTACGATGAGTGAATGAATGAAAGAGAATATGCTTCAGTGATGAAGGAGGGGAGAAAATCATGATGTAACACTACAATGGAATATTGTATATGTCATTTTAAACATTCTTAGACCCTGGTACATGTTGCTGGATTACTTTTTAAAAAAGAAAAAGAAAAAAAAAAAGAAACAATCGGCAAACCCCCTATTCCTCCAGTGCTGGAGCTGGCCCTGTTGGATGTTTGGAGCTGGGCTAGGCGGGAGGTGTTGATAACTTCTGTAAAATACGTCAATCCACCATTCTGCTCATAAATTTAACAGTTTCTGTCAGTGTCTTCAACTCTGTGCAAGTTACCAGTTTCTTGGCACTTAAATGAATAGTGAGAAGCTGAAAAGAATTGTATGTGGCAATGCTGACTGTGCCAGGCATCGTTCAGAGGCGCTCGTTGCCTGGTATGATGCTTGTTTGGAATAAAGGTCAATGCCTTGTTCTCATAAAGGGACCAAGCTACATTGCTGGTGGTTCATTTAGTTGAATTAAGATGTTATTCAGAGATGTTTAATGCATATTTAACTTATTTAATGTATTTCATCTCATGTTTCCTTCTTGTCACAAAATTGACTAATAGTATATGGTATGAAAAGGCACCTGTTTAAAGCCAGTGACTAGAACTAAAAATTTGCTGCTGTAGTGACGCAAGATTCTTTGGCCTCCTGGTGTTTTGGGCAGTACACAATTGTTGGGAGTTTTGATCATCTGAGCATTGGAGAAACAGTGGTCAGGAAACTGTTTTTGTATGTAAATAAGTCTATCTAGGGGAAAAAATAGTAGTAGTAAACTAGTCCTATGCCGTAAAAGACCAATCCTGTTTGACTATGTAGCATCTTAAAAAAGGAGAAAAAAAAAAAAAAAGAAAAGAAAAATTAAATAAAGCCCCCAAATTAACGTTTCCTTTGTTACTTTTGTCATGTTCTCACAGTTTTAGAGGTGGGGGGGAAGAAACAATATCGTCAACTTAGTTTGTTTATGGCATTAGGAAGCTTGCAGCCTTTTTTCAGTATGAATTTTTTTTCTAGCCTAACTTTAAAATCAGTCCAGACGACCCCATCGTGAGCCTGACGTGCAAGTGTTGGTCACAGTAACCACGCTGGCTGCTGAGGTACGAGGTAACTTCCCGTTTTTCAGTTTAGTTGGGTTCAGTAGTTAAGGCACTTGACAGCATCTTGAAGATTAGATTAAGGTGATTTTGTTTCTGAGCATACTTTTAGTACAAAATACATAAATTCAGTGTGGTTTAACATGCTGAACTGCAGTAGATGAAATAGGTTTGAGCAGATAAATTCTCACGTGCTCTCAGATCCAGAAACCATCAGTGACAAAAATTTTTGGAACACCTTTCAGGATTAAGATGCATCTTTTAAAAGCAATTTCTTTCATTCCTTTATTATTCCTGTGATTTCCTGAGAAAGCTGTTTGGGCGGCAGCGTCTCTACTGCACACGTCGACCTTTGTGATTGTTCCACTTAAGTCTCAAGGGTTTCCTGCTTTGCAAGTGCGAATACGTGAAAATTTTCATGAGGTTTAATAAGAAAATAGGAGGTAGAAAAATTGTAACTAGTGTGTTCAGCTTATGAACACAACTGTGGAATCGCCACTAGAAAACTCAACAGAAAAGAGAGGTCTTCAGTGTTTTTAAAATGCTGGTGCCTTGTCTGCTCAGGGTGGGAGTGAGAAAGCTATAGAGGTGTGCCTGGAAAGGGCAGGGAAGGTGAGAAATGAGCTGGGAAGAACAAAGCAGAGTTCAGTGTGACAAACTGGGCAGAACTGATTAAGAAAAGATGCTTTCCGGGCAGCAGAAGCTAATGAAAACTTATACATGAAACGTTTTAAAGGAACCTTTTCAGAAAGTCAGGTTTATAAGTGGTGATGCAAAATTAGTTTTCTTGGCTTTGAAGAACATACTTGAGAAAACTTCACTGAAGGGAGACTGATTTATGCAGTATTTGTTTTGAGAGGCTGGAAATATTTTGATCTCACTAAAAATAGGTTGTGAGATGAGCCGAATTCCTGATTTGCTTTAAAAAACTATAGACTTTTTTGAGAGCCCTTTGTTTGACTGAAAAACAGCTTAAAAAAAATTATTTATTTTTTTTTTTTTAAAAATTGAATTGCTGTCCCATCAGGGTAAAGGGGGGAAATGGGAGCTTTAAACTGGTCTCTTGTGAGTATGCATGTAATGGTGTTCCAGGCAGATTTTACGTGTGCTGATTGCCGCTGCAGTTGGCTTTGCTGGCACAGGCAACTTCCAGGTGAAGGGGAAGCTGGCAGGACACCTGTCCTTCCAGCGTGCAGTAGTCACTGCTTGGGGATCTGTGACAACAGGGGACTTTAGAACAGTGTGAGCAAAGTTGTTTCTGTTGTTTGCACTCCAGGATTATAAAGAGATCCCAGAAACACCCTCGTGCTTTGTGAGATGCCTTAGAAATGCCTGATCAAGGAGAGCTACCGAGAGCAGACCTGAGCTGAGGGCCTGTTGGTGACGGCTCTAGGCTGCAGCTGGGGCTGACCCATGCCCTCAGTCCTGAGAACGACTGTTGAAGTGGTGACTTGTATTTTGGAACTTAACAAAATAGTGAGGTCTTTCCTAACCATTTCCAACAGCAGCACTGAACTATTTGGGTAATGCTTTGCTTTTGCTGAGCTTAAAATAAAGTGACTGATCCGTGGAATCTGTATTTACCTGTCTGTATGACTGGACCCTTCTTTCACAAAAACTAAGGGTGCTTTTTCTTCCGAGGTTCCTAGAAGGCCAATCTGTAGATACTTTGCAAAAATATATTGGGTGGGTGTTCTTAAGCCAGCTGGATCTTTTGTAGGTTGTTCCTTACATGATGACACCAGAGCAAATGTTTTTGTGAAGTATTCATAGAAAGTGCGTTATTGTGGAGAACATTGTGTATCTTGAAGTTACGCGTGAAACAGAGTTTCTCAATAATATGTCCTCACGCAGTACCGGATATTAGAAAACTGTAGTTGATAGATGATAGTAGAAATCAAGTTACTACTTAAGCTAATTATTGTCCTTACTGTTATTTTAAAATGCCCACCTGCATATGTATTTATTGTTAATTTCTGTAAGAGCCAGTCAGCGCTGCTCGGGTGGTCCTCACGTTGTGGAGCTTTGTGCTCCTGGCAGCGCTCTTTGGGCAGATTTGGTATAAATAGATACCTAAAATGTCCTGAAGCCTAGTACCGGGAAATGAATGGAAACGGGCTTCTACTATTTACATGTAGTTATTTGCATCTTAAAGCAACTATTCCATGCATGAATGATCAGAACTAGTGCTCTGCGTTGGCAGTTGACAGCTGTGAATGCACATCTGGAACAACTGCGCGTGCAAGCTGGGCACCCGGTTTTGAGTTACTGTTGAGTAACCTTAGAGATGGAAGAGCGAGGTAACACCATGTGTGTCGCGTTGAGAGGGACTGATGTACCATGATGTAATTTTCTAAAAATACAGGACTGTAGTAGCTTGGTGGTGGTGTTCCGTGTTACCTTTGTGCCCTGAAATGCTGTTAGTGGGATAAAGGTGGAACCTCACTTTGCAAATTGCTGGAGTTTCTTCTCACCAATAAACTATGAAGGGTTTCTATTCACTGCATGTGTCAACTTGCAGTTCTTACTATAATCTTGATTTAGCAGTCAGCATTTACAGTGGTGTGCACACAAAAATGAATTTTTGATGTCTTAAGATACTTGATGTTGCAAGAAAACCATCATCCCTTTCCTTTATAAACACGTATGGCACTTTAGTCTCTCCATTGGAACGCTTCCTCAGTTCTTGGGCAAAATAGTGACTGAATGGTAGTATTCTAGGATCTTGAAACAATACTTCTATTGCTCTACGTGATATCCTGAAATGCTGTATCCCAAGTTTTGTTTTCTCTATGAAGTAACTGAGAAAAAGCCACAACCAAAAATCCCTCTGTTTGAAATTAAAGAATGCGTATACCAAACACGAAGTTCAGAGCGGTGCTTGTTTTGGCGGTGCTGCAGCTGCAGTAGAGCTTCCCAGCAGCATTAGAGCAGCCTGGAGGTGGAGAGCTACTTTTTCATTGTTTGAAAACGGGGTGGACTCTGTTACTGAAATTCTGAGTGAGCAAGTTGAGAAGGGACAGGTGGTGAGGGAATCCCAGTGTACATAACTGAGATAATTTTTTTGTCAGAAACACTAATACAAAAAGAAGTCATCTGTATAGGAGTGAGATGAGTTCAGTGCCCCCAATGGAAGTCCCTATCCTTTGTAATCAGATGAAGTGTCTACAATTGTGATGTACTGATTAGAAAATCTGTATAATCCAACGTTTAGGCATTAGAAAGAAAAGCTACTGCTGAGCAAGGCTGCTGGCTCGTATAGCAAAACCGAGGTGTTCTCCAGATACTCTTGATTAGAAGATGACAGCGGGATACACTGCAAGTATGAATCACCTGCTGCAGTCAGAGAAGTAATGGGATTTATTGTTGAAGCAGGGCAATGTAGATTCTTTGACCATGTCCAATTAAGATTTCTTTATATTAAGCTGACAGCTTCATATGTGCTGAATCGCTTTGTCTAATGGGTATCGGTGCAGAAGTGACATTACTCGTGCTGTTACTGACTTTTATTTTTGTTAGCGTCAGAGAACAAAGTAATTGTGTGTTTTCACTACTTAAATCTCCTGGACTATAAAATCTGTTTGTTTTATTAATGGGTTGATTTTTTTTTTTACTGGATAAATGTGGATTGTTTTTTAAAATAACATAAGAGCCAGCCAGAAATCTCACATGTAATATTCTAACTGTGCACTTGCACACTTCCAGAATGACTGTGTGCTTGTCATTTACTCCACTGTTTTCTGTGGCTCCATTTCCTTGTACAGAACTGCTTTCGCATTGGTGCTTTGAGGAGTAAAACTTTTGAAAATTTCACTGAACTTCCATGTAGATTTTTTTTGTCCTCCCTGTCCAGGCCTAAGTTTGTCCTGAAGTTTCTGTGTGAGTGCAAACTACGAAAAGAAATTCTGAATCCACGAGTACAGAAACAAAGCCGCTTTTCCTTGAAGGGAACTTGAACTTTGGATCTTTTCTCCTATGATCTGTCATTAGAAAATGGCCTTTTCCAGATGGCAAAACAAAAGAAGTTAAGAAAACAAATGAATTAAGAAGAATTACTTGAAGCTGTGTATTACAAGTTGACATTCTACATCTGGCATTTCTGTTTATGTTTCTGCATCGGCACATTTCATTCTTATTTAATAAGGTCCTAATTTTGTGATTTTTTTTTTTTTTTTTCCAAGATTTCGAAGTGCCTACGAAGAGGTGAAGAACAGCCCAGAGTAACTTATTGTTCCCAGTTCAGCTGTACTTAATTTTTTTAATCAAATCTTTTTCTTCAGTGGATAAACTCACAAGATTAGAAAAGCCTCTTGAACTCCCTCATGTTTGAGTTGGCAGAATTCCCCCACACAATTATCCGCACACAATGACTTCTAAAAGACCTTTATTAAGGCCGTACAAAGTCAGGCACTCCGGAAATGGCAAAGCCAGGTTTGTGCACTGTTAGTTTGACCACTTCTTGTCAGCGCGTCAGAGTCTCTGATCGAGACCACAGGACTTGGTCAGAAAGCGAGCCAAGACTGCTCAGAGTGTCTGAAACTGCCCGGCTTCATATGCCCAGCCCTGTGTGATCTTAACTTCTCTTAAGATAGGTATAATTAGGTTTTTAAAAGTTGAACTTCCATGCAATGCCTTGATGCCATCTTTTAATTTGTGTGTGTGTCAGGATTGAGTCTAGCATGTTCTGCACAGGGACTCCCGTTCTTGGCCCAGTCGTTGGCGCAGCAGTGAGCAGCTCCGCGCTGAAGCGCAGGGTTTGTGTCCGTGTTTCTCTGGCAGCCCATACACGGCGTGACTGCAGCCAGCAATGTTTGCTTCAGTTCTGAGCCCGAAGTGTTTCTGTGAAGGCTGCAGCCTCCCCAGCCCAGTTGCTCTCCTGGTCTGCTCTGCCTGAGCTGTCAGGTCTCACTCTGTTCCCTTCCTCGGCCCTTTGGTTCAATCTGAATCGTCTTTGTTCCTTCACTGCTCCTTGGCAAAGAAACTGGTGTTGAGCCTGGTGTCTTTACTTGGCTTTTCTTCTCTGCTGCCTGTGTATTTTCCGTCTCAGTCTCTTTCTTCCCTTGACCTTTCCCACCTTGCTCTTCCTGCCTTCCCCAGCCTTCAGGCCCACGGGAGCACTTTGTGGCCGCACCTGGGCTGCCTGGCTGAGTGCTCCCTGGCCGTGTCCAGCTCTGGCCCCAGGTGCCTTTTCCCATCCTAGGGAATCGCTCACCTTTCTGCTTCCTCTTTGATCAAATTTGTTCCTTCTGCTTCCTCTTCGCACTGTGTAGGGTTTGGAGCAATGAGTCTTGTCAACCATCTCTCTGTCTCCAGCTTTTTTGTGCTGTTTCAGTGCAGATTGTTTATTTATAGTGAATCCTGTGCTTTTCCAGTCGGTGTGGATTGTTATCAAATGAAGCACTAGCTCAGTGCTGGTAGTATTTCCAAAGGTGGTATAAAACAGTTTTGTGTGTTTTGTGTCTGTACAAGAATTGTTTGGGAAATCTAAAGTGCAAAATACATTCTAAGGTATTTTAAACAGAGGCACGAAGGTGGCTGATTGGAAAAATAAGTTACTGTTAAGTAAGATGTGAAGAGGAGGTCAGACTCATGACTTAGATTTGTCCGGCAAACTCGGCTCATGCTTGAAATTTTTGTGCCTGCTGGAGAGGCAGAAAACTGCAAAGGGAACTTGTCTGAGCAGCTTATGATATTAAAGAAGATGGAAAGACTTCCATGCTCAGACTTAGTGCAGGAAGGAAGTAAATGTATGCACAATGCTTGGAAATTACTTTTCCCTGCTTTGTGGAGTGGGTAAAAAATGATTGAAGTGAAAGGGGAAGAGTTTTCCAGCTCACTTGTGCCCTTATTGTTGACTTTCAGCTGGCACTGACCTGCGAGTGCATCTGAAAGCCTGCTTTCTCTTGCCAGGCACAACAACAAGGTGTGTATTTATTTTACAGTTGAAAAAGATCCAGTAGTCAGGACTGATGTTTGTTGTCTGTGTCCTAGACCTGTTTTTCCAATGCAGCATTAGATGTGAAACATTGAGTTATTTGGTTTTGTCGTGTTTATGTCATACAAAGATAAATGAATCACAGGACTGGAAGTTGGTGGTTACCGTGGAATCCTGATTACATTCAGGCCAGGCACATGGCCATGCAGGCTGCTAATAAATCTAATTGGTGCTTCAAAAGGGCATAGCTGAGCACACATCATCTTAAATCTGGTAGTGAAGAAGAAATTAAATGGAAAACTGAATTAGAATTGGCAGTTTTCTAAGTGAAAGCTATTAAATGGCCAAAACTCCAACAATTTTGCAATCAAGTGGGACAACTTTGGCTAACGGCCCATCCTTTTTCAGTGATGAAATGGAGGGAAAAATTATATGTAAAGTAATATAAAACAAATAAGAAAAAGGGAAGCAGACAGCAGTCAACTCAAAATGAGAGTTATGAAGTGTAGAAAATTAATAAGGAAAGCAATAGCCAAAGGAAAAGAAAAATGTATGGACTGGAGTGCTTGGCGAGGGCGATAAAGAGCGGAAGTTCAGAGGAAATCTTTGTGGTGGGATAAGGACCATTATGAGATGCAGGTGCTAAAGCTGGTGGTGATGATGTAAGAGAACTGGAAAGGTGATGTCATTCGTTAGCACTGAATTAAAAATTGGCATTTTTAAACTCAGTAAGTGTAGAAACCTCATTTCAGTCCTGCTGAGGGAGATGCCTGGGGCAGTCTGAGCTGTGGATGAGAAGGGCGACAACCAGGACTGGACGGGCTGGGAGCCAGCGTGACCCCACCCAGGGAGGGGATAGGGAAGGAGATGAATGTTAACAGAGGAGCTGGGTGTCAGTTGTTTAATTCTTTGTTTTTCAGTTTTCTTTTGGATTAGAGGAATGTGTCTGAGCCCCTGCCCAGCTTGGTGTGCTCTGACAGTGGCACCTTTGAGAGGGTCCTTTAGAGAGAACCACAGAGAAACTGGGATGCTCGGAGGATTCTGCTGGGACCCAACAGGATTCGGTGGTCTGGAACCACTGGTGAAAATAGATGCAAAATAACTACTGATAAAATGTTAGCTGACAATAATATTGACAGGGGACCAGAGTAAGAGCTCCAGGTGTTCCCAGTGCAGTGCCAGGGTGAGAGATGACGAATGAGACTGTGTTCTTGTTTTAATTATCGTTAGCAGTGAGTGATTATTGTTCTGTACGTCTCAGCTGTAAGAGTTGGGAACTTTCGATGCAATTTGGATATTTACATTTTAAAAGAGTAGCTGAGTAACTGGAATGGATGCAAAAAAAGTATTCAAAAATTACTGGTGGAGTGTGAAAATGCCTTAGAGAGGGCAAGGGAGAAAACTCCATTGGCTAAAACTGAGAATGTCTTGATTACAGTGCACAAATACCTTCACAGGGAGAAAACACTGAACACTGCAGCACTCTCTGATCTTAAAAAGAGCAACACAATCACTGACTGGCAATCAGAGCCAGGCAAATTCAAATTGGAAAAAGGCACAAATTCTTAAGAGAATAACTGTAATTTGGAAATGTTTCTCCAAAAACTGTGAACAGAACAATAAAAGTTATGATATTTATGCAAATAGCTTTTTCATGGCTTTTCTTTCTTTCAGAAGTAGACTTAAAGGGGGGGAAAGAGAGGACAAAGAGGCTCCTGATGAGGCTTTCATAGGGAAGTTTAGTCAGCATAGCCCGGTCGTCCTGCAGTTGTGGAGCTGTGTCTGAGCATCCAGGGCTGCTGCAACCGAGCGGTGCCTGAGCTGCGCCAGGAGGTGCTGGGAGCTTCCTCAGATGTTGGTTGCATGCATTGCACATGTGTGTGATGTTGTCTTGTAGCTTCTGACATCATGTTAAACCTGTCACCACCTTGAAAGAACCTGTGGTCTTGGAGCTTTTATACCGTGTGATATTCAAACACTTGTGAGGTTCAATACATTTCCATAGCATGTAAGTGAAAAAAGTACGTGCACACAGATCTCATCTTTGGGGGTAAATGCAGGGCAGGAACTGCCTTCCCCCTCCACCACCCACCCTCCAAAGACAGCACAAGGCTGTTCGCTGTTCTTGCCGTGGGCATCTTTGGACCCTGCAGAAACGTGTACTTCTCATGGTTTGACTGAGTTGCGAGATCCTTTTCTCCTGGCTGCAGTGACTGCTCCAGCGTGGTGACGGGAACTGGTCTGCTGAAGGAATGTTCTGCCGTGTGTACGGTAGATGAGATACAGCTGTGCTACCCCAGACTTGCCCCAACTCGTAGCATCTCAGTGGGGACATCCCAGAGGAGACGGTACATTCTCCAAGCTGCATTCCAGGTCTTCAGGCGTTTGCCCATGGATCCCTGCGCATGAGCAGGCAACAAAACACAACAATCCTTGGAAACAGGGAGGTGTTTTGTGTGATGAACTAACCCTGGAGAAGTCTCCTTCTCCACCAAAAGTGAGGTAGCCAAGCTTGGCCTTTTTATGTATCGTCTTAGAAGTAGAAATGTTTCTGTGTGTGATTAATGTATGATCATGCCTTGAACATGCTGACAACATTTATATCACAATTGTATGCATTTAATAAGCATCTCATTTGAATTATTAATGTACTGATCCCCCAAAAGTATTTTTATGTTATTAACCCCATAATTTATCTAAGTACAAGCTGCAAGTTCGTAAAAACAGCATTAAGAAGGGAGCTACAGGAAGCTGGTTTAACAAAATATCTTTTGTGAGTAAGATATATAGGCTTATTTGGAGAGGGTTTAACTACTGGGAGGAGGGCTTCTCCAAGTAAGTTATACACTTCTTCGCTGCAGCAGACGGGGAATATAATTTCATGTTTGCCTTCTTGTCAGTAGAAATCAGTCTGCCCTGACTGTGCTGTCTCATTCGAGTATCTGTTCAGCTCATTGCTCGCTAGAGGCAGATATCTAAAACATCGTTACAGAACAAGGCTGGCAGTAACATTTCGATTGAAAGGAGAGCTGGGTTAACAACTGGCACGCCAATGCGCTCACTAAAGGGGAGGCAGTGAAAAGCTATGGCCTCAGAAGACTTGTAAGCAATCCTTTCCTTCACACAGTGTGTGTTGAGGGGGAGCTGTGATTGCCTGGCAGTGCCTTTGCCCACTGGGCCGTGGGGCCACTGCTGACGAACCAAAGCACAGGCCAGCTCTGAACTGGAAAAGCCAGGACGATACAGCAAGGATGAGGTGTCTGCAGCCAGGAAACGCGGAGGGCTGGGGTGGTCGTGAACAGAAGCCTTTTCCATTTACTGTATCTTCTTTGATGACCAGCGTCAGGCAGAACTGTGCTCTGCGAGGGCTGCTTTTCTATGTCCGTAAGTAGAAGATGGTTTGTTGCATCTTTGTGTGCGCACAGACACACAAAAGCTGCAGGAACTGTCTGTAAACTGAGAAAGGCAAGATTAGCCGTGCCCTTCTCAAGAGCACTTGCTGACTGTTTAACTATTGCTGACTGACTGCAGATTAAATTTGCAAGAACAGCATAAAGAGTGTGATGAGAGGGAACTTAACCTTAAAGAAACTCGGCAGCCAACACTTTGGATGTTTGAATTCAAGCTCTTGATTAAATCTTAGCAATGTCAAAAGCTCAAAGCAGCACTTGTAATTGATGTTGCTTTTCCCCCCTCATATTGCTGGATTATCTATTGCAGTATGCAGCACATCCGTGTCACTACATTAAATTTGTACACAAAGAAGAGGGGAGATTAGGCAATAAAGCCACAGGACAGTGTGTAGCCAGGCACATCTTCTTGGCGTCGTTCACTGTTGTTGGGTGTTTTTAAAAAGTGTTTCCAAAACTGAGTAAAACTGATTCCAGATGCACTCAATTGAAGGCTATAAAATTCACGTTAGCACCAAGACTCTGAATTCTGTGCTGTACCTGAATGGATAACTAGTCCCATCTTAAAAACAGAAGTGCTATAAACAATAAAAAGGCCACAGGCAAAGGTTTTAGTGCTTTGTTCCCATTAGCATCCTTTTTTCCCAAGTATTTTAGACTAACATAGTTAGAGAATTCTTCTGACGCTCCAGCACACTGAATCAGAGGTGCCTGATATGACGTGGGGCGCTTGGCTGGGCTGTCGGGACTGGATCCGTCCGTGGGCCTTTCGCCCACGTACAGCAGGCTGCGGTCTCTCGCGTCTTGTTCCATTTTGAAAAGCTCGTACTCCGTGTGGGGCAGCTTGATGCCCAAAGCCAAACATCCATTTGTGGGTGTGATATCCTGCTCCATCCCAGTGCTCCAGGACTTTGTCAGTCCACAGCTTCCAGGTTCTGAGGAGTTCAGCATCATCACTGTCACCTGGTCCATTGGCGTCACCCGAGCCTGCGTGACTTTAAAAGCCAGCTCTGTCCCACCTCTCACTCTGGAGGAGGGGATGCCTTGGGTGTAATGCCCAGATGCGTAGATGGTGAAGGTTGGCTGTTTGCAGAGCGGGTCGGAGTAGTGATAGTAAAAACCTTCCCAGGTGTGGTTGTTACCGTGGAATATGAAGTACCTGGTAAGGAAAAGCACTGCAGGTCGGACCTCGCAGTGGGTGCTGACCCAGCTGCCGCTGAGCTGCATCGGCAGCTGAGCTCTGCTGGGCAGTACAGGTGGGTGGTGTTCGTCAGCTCTGTATACGATCCCGCAGGCTGGGCAGGGATGCACGTGGTGCTGCAGAAGACAAAAAACCCAACATTTTTGTAAACTGATAAGCAAAACCCCTTTCAGAATATTTAAAAAGCTCAGACTTCCTCTCTCCTGCACCAGGGTGTTCAACTGCAATGAACTTGGCCCAAGACATCCAAGCAGATTAAGTGAGATAAAGCACTGCCCTGGCTCTTTGCTATTCTGGTCCCCGGGAAGGACAGAGAGGTCTGTGCCCTGAGGCTGCGCTCTGCCCTGTGCCAGAGCCGCTAAGGACGAGGACAGGGTGCGCAGAGCTGCTGCGAGGGCAGGGAATGCTCCCTAGGGCTGCCCAGGCTGTTCCCCCTACGAGTGTTCCAACACTGCGCACGCCCACGGATGAAGATGAGGATGCTGGGAGACAGCAGCTACACCTGGGCTTTTCTGCACAGATTCAGCAAAAACAGTGCTTACTTTGCGGGCATGGAACTGGCTGCGATGCCTTCCCGTGGGGAGGCTTCTGTGGCTGATGGCAGCCTCGCCAGGACAGCCCAAAGCTCTCGTGCCCTCCATCCGTGGCCGTACGGAGCCCCTGCCCGCCCTTTGCAGGCTGGCAGCCCTCCAGGCACAGGTGAGGTGGGACCGGGGGAGGCAGGGGTTTGCACCAAGCAGCCACAACGGACAGAGAAGAACAGGACCTACTGCAAAACGAGGACCTGACCTTCGTGCGGAGCTCTGAGCCAAACCAGTCCTGCAGCCGATTCGGTGCCAGGAGGGGGTTTTTTGTTCAGCTTGCAACTTTTTTTATACTTCATATATCATAACTGATTTATTTTTAAATAACCAGTGTTTGAACATTATATCGTTCTCTAGAACACGAGCTAATCTTTACTGAACTGTCATACACAACAAGGTTAAATAACTCAGTAGTTAACTGTCGGGTGGGTAATTTACATGCAAGTTGATTGGAGTCTACGGTAATTTAGTCATTTTCAGCTTGCTTTACTGCTACTGTCACCTTAATGAGTGCTGACAGTACACAGTACATGATGGCTAAATAATCCCAGAGGCTGGCAAATATATAAGCTCTCCTTAGACAGGAAATTCTTTGATAATGAAAGGTAATTTGTGGAGAATGGGTTTCTTTAAAACAGATATAAATTTAAGGAAAAAAGTGGTATTTTCATAAAGAGGGTTAAAAAGTAATTCATAACATAGCTATGTGACTCTCACTAGGGCAAGCAAATGGTTGGTAGTTCAGGAGGAGGGGAAAAAAAAGGTCCTGTGCCCAATAAAATTATCACTATAGACACAGAGCCAAAAGTCTTACTTGCTTAAACCAGTCGTGTGAAGTTATTTCTAATGTATGGCAGCTTCTAATTATGGCCAAGTGGTGACATCATGTGCTGGTCCATTGGAGAGCTGTTAGCTGATTAATTACAGTGCTGTATTCAGAGAGAGCATTTCAGTATCTTTAGGTTTGGTTTTAAATTAACTTTTAAAATTGTTTATATTTACCATCTGGTTTTGCTCATATATATGGGTTTGGCCCAAGATAACTCAAGTTTAACCAATTGGAGAATGTTACTTTAGAGAGGGAGAGGAGTGTTGCTCTGTGTTTTTCAGGTTCATTTGGTGGAGTTCGGGGTGTGGGGAAATACTGCCCTAAAAATGGGAGGGGGAGGGTTCAGTTAATTCAATTCCATCTGGCAAAGTTCAGGGAGTTCAGCTTTTTCACCCCATCTCACTGCTCAGTCATTCCTGAATTGATCAGCTATGATTCAGATAGAAGTGTGCTTTCTTGAAATAAACTACCCTGCTGTAAAATAAAGTCAAATGAATAAAACAAAATGTAACCAAGTCTCCTGCTTGGTTTTATTGACATCAAAGTGAAAGTTTGATTTCTGTGTAATAAAGTAATTGTATTCAGGGCAACTTCCTCTTCTAATGACATTAACAACGAGGTGTAATGATTTAATGGCAGATGTTGCTTCCTTGCTCCTCTCTCAGCCTGGAGGACAGGACAAAGAGATACAGAGAGGAAAGGAAGACAAATGACAGAACAGCGGCCACTGCTGTGCAGCCCAAAAGCTTTCTCTGCCTTCGGTGCGGGAAACTGGGAAACAGCGTTTCCTAGGAAAACACAGAGCCAAACAAAGCCACTGACTCCAGGCCCAGCCAACGCAGCCTTGTTTCTGATGTTGATTTTACTGAGGTTTCACCCACCCCAGTCCTGCTGACTTGGTAAGGGCAGGAGATCCCCACGTGCCGCAGAGCAGCCAGGCAGCACCCTGGCAACAGCCCTGCACCTCCTCGTCCCTGTGTCCCTAGGACAGGCGGAGGCTGAGTGCCGGCAGGTGGAATTTTAACAGTAAGGAAATAACACAGGCTTCACAAAGCCCACGAACCGATGAGGGCACCACGAAAAGATGACGTCCTTACCACAGCGCTCTGCAGAGGTTGCTGATAACCAGTGGGTCGGTAGTGGAGCCTCTCGCCCCACTCCGTGTGAATGTCCCCCAGGTACAGCTCCTCCACCAGCTGGCTCCCGCTCTGCTGCGGCTGCACCAAGGGCTGGAAATGCTTCTCCACGCGCACCAGGCTGAGCTCATGCATGGCAAAGCCCAAGGCGGCCGTGCAGTCACGTTCAGTCTTGGCACTCAGCAGTTCATAGAGAGCTCCAGGCGCCCAGGTGCGCCCTGGTGGCAGGAACCCTCTGCAGCCTTCGCTGGAGGTCTGGTTGATCCAGGAGGCCACCTCCTGCATGGCTTTCTGGCTGTGGAAAACGATGCCAACTTTGTGGAGGTGGTAGTCAGCCTCGGTGGCCCCGCGGGTGATCCAGGAGGCCTGGCGCAGCCGGAGTTTGCCCTTGATGACCAGGGAGTAGGAGGGGTCGTGGCAGGAGGGATCCCAGTAGTAGAACTGGTAAGCCTTGAAGAGGCGGTTGGCATAGAAGAGGTAGGATCGGGTGAGGAACTCGGGTCCTGGCCGCACCTCGCACCTAGGAGGAAGGCAATCCTGAGCCAACCACAGCGCATGGCGACGGGGGTCGCAGTGTGAAATCGCTCCCCAGGGGCACCCAGGATGCTGGAGGAGAGGGGCGAGCACGGGTGGGTGGGCAGGGGCCTCACACACGTGATGGCCATCCCTGGGGGATGTTAAGATCTGGGCATCTGCTACCGAAACGTGACGGTGTGGACAGAGGGTCTTGTACTTTGTGCCCCATCCCCAGGGGAGAATGCAGGGGGCGGGGGCACCAGGGCTGCTCTGCCATAAGCTGCGCCCAACGCGGGACAGGGCCAAGAGGCTCTGGGGGTGCTGGGGGTGTCTGGCTGGAGGGGGGCTTGCCCGGGGGTTGGGGTGCGCTCCTCAGGGTGAGGGTGCATTCCCGGGTTTTGGGGTGCCCTCCCGGGGTTGGGGTGCGCTCCCAAGGGCGGAGTTGCGTTCCTGGGTTTTGGGGTGCCCTTCCTGGGAGTGGGGTACATTCCCGGGAGTCGGGGTGCTCTCCTTACCCTGTGGACACCCAGCGCCCCTCCAGGCGGGGCGGCAGCCGCGCGGCGATCCCGGCGCCGTCCTGCAGGTGGCGCAGCTGCTGCCGGCACCGCGGCTCCCAGCGCAGCGCCGGCTCCGCGGCCGCGCAGGCTGCGGGGGAGAGCAGGGTCAGCACCGCGCAGGCTGCGGGGGAGAGCGGGGTCAGCACCGCGCACGCTGCGCGCAGGGGGGTGTCAGGTCTCCGCCCCGCGGCGCCGCTCCCGCCCGGGCGGGCTGCGGGGCCGCTGCGCGGGGTCAGCATCGCTCCCCGGAGGGGGCTGCGCGGGTCCTGCCAAGCGCTCCGCTTCACTGACACAGCCCAACGCTTCAAACGCCTCCGGCTGCGCGACCCGCGGAGCAGGGACCCCCCCGGGGCGGCGGAGCAGCACGCTCTGAGTTAGGACACGGATTTTTTATGGTGCTGGTTTCCAGCCTCAGTCTCATCTCAAGCCAACTGGGTTTTAGATGAAATCTTCAAATAAAACTGAGTGCTCTTTGTTCTCTCTCTCTCTCGCTATTGTTGAAGAAGTGACTGAAACAGGGAATTACGGCATGGGAATATCAGCATCGCCTGTCACCCGCCATAAGGACAGTAATTCTGTCACTTACCTCATTTCCCATAACAACGGATGTTATTGGCTTAGAGAATGTGTGAACACTCGGCTGAATCCTGAAGACCTTTGCATGCACGCATACGTATGGATGTATATCCCTATACGTTAGTCACTCCATACCTGAGCAAAGCTCTGTTGCACTCATTGAGACTTTGCTTCAGTAAGAAACTTCGGATTTGCCACAAAATTAGTTCCTAGTGAAGCTCCTCCTGAACCCCCACCAGTCAGCTATGGTGCAAGAGCCTTGCCTGGCCGAGCACGGTCCCTCGGCTGGGCGATGCTCAGCCCAGCCCAGGGCTACCTGGGGTTTTATGATCCCAGCAGGGCTTCGCTCGCACCGTGCTGTGCAATTTGCCTCGCAGTGAGCTGGAAACTTTCAAGACAACTTTTATTCAGGACGCACCAGTGGTCAGGACACAGGTTGCTTTCCAGGCTGCATTTCAGCTAGAAACAAAAGCTAACACACAGGTATGACCTTCCCACAGAGTGGGGATGCTGAACGCTTGCACACCCTGCGCCTCGGTTTACGAGATCAAGACTCTCTCCAAGGAGATCAAGCAGTCACAACCACTCCTCTTAGTCCCTGTGTGCCACAGATGTGCTTCTATGCAACCCGAAGCATCCTGTCATCTTTATTGAAAGATTTGCCTAAACCAGGCCCTTCACTGGGAAGAGGAGCCCAAATCATTTGCCTGCACATGAGAAGTGCGAGCTGAGATTGTGAAGGGCCCAAGCCCAGCCTGAAGAGTGGAATCACCTTTCCTACAAGAAGTGCTTGCAGACAAAGTTAGCGCATATGGATCTGCTGCAAACCACGGGCCACGAGCTGCTGAGCAACGACGGCAGAATTCCCTGGCTCACAAGCTCAGGATCTAACACTAAAATAAACACACAGGGTGACTCCCGTATCTGGGATCCAACAGGGAAGCTCCCCTGATTCCCACAGCCAACAGCCAAATTATTCAGAGATAGGAGCCTCCACCCCTGGCATCAACACATCCGACATGCACAGAGGGTTAAATTCTTGTCAAAACCCTTCATCACCCACGTTTGCCACAAATATAAGTCCTAGACCAAGTCAAATGGGAACTCAGTAATTAAACATCTGCTGTGCAAGTCAGAGCCTCCTGGACATGTGGGAAAGCAGAGAGATTTCCACTCAAAGAGTATCTAATTACTAATCTAGTAACGTGTACCTTAAGATTTATATCCAATGCACAAATTCAGAGTCACTCCACTGCGGCGCTGCCACTTGCAGAGGTTTCACGTGTCGCAGTACAGGGTCTTTGAATTGTATTTGTGTAGATTTAAGCACTCAAACCCTGAAACTACCAGAAAGGGAATAAACACATGGAAAGTGAAGCCCCTGGTGAAGCAGGAGAGCAGTAACCGACGCAGCGCACCTACCCAGAGGCCAGTGAAACTGGCCCTGGATTTTCTGTTACCTCACGATGCAGTGAAGTGCATAAACTAGCTGGAAAGACGCATTATTAGTGTTAAGGGCTCTGTTTTGGAGCAGACCCATAGCTGTACTGGTTTTATCATCTTTCAGGGCTGGATATGGTGTGCAGGCACAGCCAGCTCCTTCACAATTGCCTGTACTTGTGCTTCCAAAACAGTTCCTGTGAGTTTTCATACAAAAATGGGAAACTATTGGAGGACAAAGTCCTCTGCTATTGGTTAAACTGTTGCCCATTTCATAGAGCCCATTAGGGCTCTGCATCCTCACTCCAGTTCTGCCACAACTTTGCACTGTGGCCTCGGGCAAATCTCCTGTGTGCTCCTTACTTCTGGGTCTTTTTTGACTCCCCTGCCAAATACACCAAGTTTCATGCGGCCGCCCTATCAAGAGGCCTAATTATTGGCAAAGCTTTTGGAGAGCCTTCAGTACAAGGACAATCCAAACTGAATTAAATACAGTTAAAATAAACATGAAATCATTATTGCAGAGAATTCGGTAAACTGAAAAATCACTTTATTTGTACTAGAAGTAATGCACTATAAGGGTCAAAGTTGCTTTTGCTTATAACCACAGAAAGACTCTAGATGTGTTGGTGTGGTCTATCGCTATACTGAAATATCAGCACAAAATACAGCCCCATTCTCAACTTGCTGACTGTGCTCTGTGTGAGTTTATTGCAGCAGAAGCCTCAATATTTGACTGAACCCTTATTGCTACTTTTGGCAGAAACACCAAAAGTCTACACTGTTTGAGAGCACAGACACTTTGGCAACGCAATCATCACATTTTGACACATTCAATAGGAAAGGCAATTTTTATAATCAGGATCAAACTCCACGGGGGAAAAAAAAAAGAAAGAAAATGCTTCCAGAATGTAAATATTCTACATGATGGGAATTCCTAGGGATTCTGTCTTACTCAACTGTACACAAGACTCCAAGCTGGATGCATCCTCAAATCAAAAGCTATTGGCTTGTGTCCAAATTTTGTGGATGCTTTTTTTGTCCCAACAGCTCCAAACATCCTTTTAAGCTGGAAAAGTTCCATTCCAGGCCTAAAACCTGTAGTGAGGGCACATCTCTACTCCAAGAGCAGCATAAAGCAGTTGTCACTCATATGTCTCTGTTAGTCAGCCCCCAGTGACTCACACCAGAGTAGCTTCTCTCTCCATCTTCAGAGAGACACAAATTAACTGCTTTATAGAGTTTTGGGGCAGGAGGAAGGAATTATTCACAATTCATCTTCAGGACAAAAATACTCATTCATAGGAAAATGTAAAAAAAAATCAACTGTGATCTCTGCCCTTGTTATCCTGTCTGTCTGTATCGATTAACCACAAGCATTTCCAGAGAGCTCCTCAGTACAGCAGCTAGACAAAACAGGATCTTTTTCCAGCTTTCCGGTGCGTGCTGCATCCCAAGTACTGGCCCAAAGTCTCCAAGTAATGGGGCTGCACAAGCACTCCTGCAATCAGGAATGCCAGGAACCGGGAGCAGTGGCTGATCACTGCAACCAGCAGAAACCGGATCAAGCCTTGAGCCAACAGCAGTAGCAAATACCGCCCAACTATTCCACATGCTGGATAAGCGACTTTCAGAAAAATCAGACTCACAACATCAAATGATAGAAAGGCAGAACTGGAAATTCTTTGGAAAGTAAATTTCTGGTAAAATTAAGATGAAAGATTCCTAGGCAATGGCCAAGCCTGAAAGTGAGAGCCTGCCAGTGGGGTTATGCTACATAACTGCTGTGTGCTCCAGATTCCACATCTCACTTTTAAAGGAAAAAATACCAACCAGGACAGAGGACAGAAATACCGTAATATGCCTTGTTGGAAACAAATCTTGTTTGTGTTCCTCCAAGCAGATTGACTTTGGAAAAAAGCAAAGTTGAGTCATGCATCTATTTCTTTATAAATGGGTGACAAAATGCATACATTATAATTTGCACCAAATTAGTTACTGTAAATCAACTCTTCTCTAGAGCTAGATTGCTTAATCTGTTACATGTTATTGCCTCCTATGGCCAGAATTTATTATTCCCATTTATAATTCTAATGTTTCAGTTAGTCACCCATTCACAGGGATAAGATCAGTGCCTGAAGTCATGGAGCATTACACATTTCTTCATTTAGAGATGACATAAAACCTTTTATATTTTCTGAGGAATGTTCAGACTGGAATGAAATGGATGATAAGGAACATATCAATATATTCTGCATAAGCAAATTATACTTAACCATACAGACTTCATTAACAGAGCAAAAAGTAGTGTTTCTTTAGCATTTTTCTCTCCTGAGAATACATAGGATGGATTTGGATTTAACCACTAAAGGAATAAGCATTCTTTTAAAAGCAAAGAAAATGTTTGTACTTAGCAAATCATTTTTTCTTGCATTTGTGTGGAGATTAAGTTAGTGGTGCTTTTAATTCACTCAGAATAAGGCACTCCCAAGACAACAATTTCATGGGAAGAAATACATTTTATATTATAATATTCTAAAGCTATAAAACTTAAATATAACCCACTGTGGGTGGAAAACCCTATCACAGCAGAACTTTGCATTTTGCCTATCTGCAAACTGAACCCAATTCAGGACAGGACTTAAGCACATGCTTAAGTCTAATTGGTTTCAGTGAAACTTAAGCATGTGCTTGAAATTAAGCCAGTGCATGAGCATTTTTCCTGATTAGTAATGCCTCCCTGAATTGAAGCCAGAATGTGGTCAAGTGGTTGAGGAAGGATGCCAGTGGAGTACTGGATTCACTGGAGTACTGTTTGGCTTCTGGAAAATTATTTCTATTATTCATCCCTTCTCTTATTTGTCTGTAAAATGGCTATAATTGCACATAGCTGTTTCACCAGTCTGATGCTCAGTACTTGCTATTTGTAAAATGCTTTGAATTCACAAGATGTTTCTCAGTTATTCTTTCAAGGATGTGCAATAATATATTGCATGTTAGCTATCACTGTAGAGCATCACCTTCAGTTTCCTGTGCATAACACAGCATAATCATATATGAAATTCTGCAGATCCTAAGACAGAATTCAAGACTCAAAATTCCGAAGCAGCTCAGGATTTTAGAGAAATTTTCAAAACATACTTTCAGCACATACTTCCAACACATTGGCAAACACGTCCAGACACCATATTCTACGTGTTTTAACCTAGCTTTATTCTGAGGCTGTGATCATTGTTTGATTTGTCTCATGTCCATAATTCAAATAGTGAAGCATTTGTGCTGAGTTGACTGCAGGTTTTTAAGGCACGAGAGAAGTAAATATTTTGCTCTTGGAATGATGGAATCATTTATTACTCCTGTAAGTCTCATGTCCAGCTATAGATGACAAGACTGATGGGATCTGGGGTAGGGAAGTGGATAAAGGAAAAGGTACTGTCTCCACCTCAAACATCTTCTTTAATATAAAATACATTTAAATAAAATTGCTTCTTAAAATTGCCCTCTCTGGCCGTTTACCTCTAAGAAGAAAACCAGGCCCCCAATCCTGTAAATGGGATCGCGGGGCAGACTGGGGTCTGTAAATGGGAAAGATCCCATGACCATACCAACACCGCATCAGAACACAGTTCAGAAAATGCCCATCCCAATAAACTGAGAGTAAACACTCCATCTGGAGAACAAAGGGATACAAAGGAGAAATAGGATAGAGAGTCTCAGATACCTAAAGGGAGCCTGTAAGAAGGCAGGAGAGGGACTTTTGACAAAGGCCTGTAGTGATAGGACAAGGGGTAGTGGTTTTAAACTGAAAGAGGGGAGATTTACATTAGATACAAGGAAGAAATTCTTCACCTTGAAGGTGAGGAGGCCCTGGCCCAGGTTGCCCAGAGCAGTGGTAGCTGCCCCATCCCTGGAGGTGTTCAAGGCAAGGTTGGATGGGGCTTTGAGCACCCTGACCCAGTGGAAGGAGTCCCTGCCTGTGGCAGGGGGTGGCACTGGGTGGGCTTTAAGGTCTCTTCAAACCCAAACCATTCTACAGTTCTATGACTTGTGTTAAACTCTAATCAGTGTTGCCACAGAAGTTTGGCACAAAGAAATATATAACCAAAAGGCAAAAGGAACTGAATTAAAGAAGGGTGATGCTAGAGCTTTTTTTCTTGAACACTGGTGAAAGTTTGAATTTTAATGTGGTGAGATAAGTAAGACCATAGCAAGATGATGTCTGATCTCTTGGGTACTTAGACAGTGAGAGATTGGTAGGAACAAATTGGGGAAGGCATTTATTTTCAAAATTGAAAGCAAACAAACTCAGTCCAAGGCTGAAGAGTACCCTGAGGGTACAGTCATGACTCAGATCAATTCTAACCGGAATTCATATTCTTACCAAATGGGAAATATTACATCTATCTTCTTCAATTTAGATGAGATGGAAAATCATTAGAAAATAAAGCACATCATTCTGAAGTTAATGGCACACTCTCATTTGGAATGTATAGAGCAGCCATGCAGTTTTGGCAATTCCCTTGAACCCCTGCACAGAAACTTTATTTGTGGCTATCATGGCCATTTTAATAGTGATGGCTAAGCATATTTTTTCCACGAGTGCTCTGAAGAGCGGAACCAGTAATCAGGCCATGGCTTGGCTATGAAATGCCAATCTCATTTTGAATGTCTAAATCACTCACATGGACCATGAGCACAGAGAGGACCACCCACCACATAATATTAACATAAATACAGCATTTACCCAAAGCAAAATGAGGAACTGGAACTGGCGGGAGTTGAGGGTAGAACAACAAAAAGTGATTAGGGGGTGGGAGAGACTGAGTTACAAACAAAGATGAAAAAGGCAGAGTACATGTAGCCTGGCTGAGTGAGGGCTGGGGCAAGATGGACATGATAACAGCCTGTAAACATTCACAAAGCAAGCACCAAGGAAGTGAATAAAGAGGTTCTGTTGCGAGTGAATAAAGAGAGGAAAAAATGTGGATTGGATATCAGGGTCAACTTCTTGAAGCATGATCTAGTAGGCAGTGCAAGTCCTGTTGCTTGGCAGGATTTTGAGGGACTGAACAAAGCACTAGTACAGCAGGGAATAACCCGCTCTTGGCGGGGAGTTGGCGGGATACCCCCAGTGACCTTTCAGTCTCCCACTGCCATGGAGCTCTCCCAGTTCCCTGCTCCCACAGGAGACAGCTGCTGTCTTGTGTAACCACATTGTTCACCATCCTGCTCATCAACATCACTGCCTGGCCTCCATGGGATAGGGAATATGGGCTGGATGCATTTAGGTACATAAAAATGTAAGCAACTGCAGTAGGTACTAAACTGCTGGACACAACTGGGAATCCCACCAGGTCCTCGCAATGTCAAGTATTCACCGTCACAAAGCTAAATCCAGGAAATTAGATTATAAACCCACTAAACTAAGAACGATCCTTTTGTTCTCTCCTTATTTAGCACCTAACACAACAGGACTCTTGGCGCAGCTGTGAGGATACCGTTTATAGTAATAAAAATAGGATCTAATAGGATCTAATAGTCTGAGGCTACTTGGCTCCTGCAAAGCCAAAGATGAGAAGGGCATTCAAAAGCAGTCATAGCAGAAGGTAGACCCAGAAAAAGCACTCTGCAGAAAGGTGGTAAACTGATACATAGCCCACACCAGAAATACGCACACAAGTTTAACTTAGAATCACAAGTGACCACAGAAAAAGGTTACTTGTTCAGCTGAAGCACAGAATTAAAGTTACTTCTAACATGTGTTTTGGGGTCTGGGTGTGGTTTCTAGATAGCTTGAAATTTCAGTCTACTGTTTTGCCTGTCAACATTAGCCAAGATTTGATGTGTTCCAGTTCTCTTAAACACTGCCGACAGATGCTAAAATCAAAGTTGACATTCAACCTATGCACTGCATAATCTAATAACAGGACTCGTGCTACTCAAAACTAACAAAACTTAGGAGCTTTCCTGCAGCAAAACTTTCCTGTTTTCATCCATCTTTTCTAGGGAGTCTTAACTAGGAAAAATGATTTTTTCTCTAAAAAGGCTTCTCTGAAAAGATTTTAAAATAACGCATCATTGTGGTTTTATATCAACAGGAGAAAAGAGACACTTAAAAGCCATAACCTGCCAGTGCCCATCATTCATGGATTTGGTAAGATTGTGAACAAGGTGAATCCAATTGTTTCAGTGGGCATCGGTGTATATGTTGATCTCACAGTATAGGATGAAAGCCCACTTCCAAGGATCTCTGTCTTTGATTTGGACAAGGCCAGAATGTCACACATTTGTCAGTGAAAACCATAGATAACAATACACTCAAGTTTAAATCATTATTTTAAAAACTAAACTCAAGCAAATAGCTTCAAACACTCAGTGGTGAGACTTCTCCTGTTGATTTATGCACCACCACACAGTTGTAAGCCGAGAGCTGTTGTTGCACTGATCCAAGCTCTAACAGTGCCACAGGAGCTGAGCTTCATTGCAGCATTCTCAGTTTCAGCTGAATTCAAACTGTGATGATTTAATAAGCTATTCACTGAAAATGAGAAAACATCAGTATGAAAGACATGATTATCACACCATCACCCTGCTAAAACTCAAAATAATGACAGATTTCAACCCTCTCAACACTCTACAGCTCTGACATTTCAAATAGCATCAGAGTTTCTTCCCTAACACACAGAAACAGAACTTTCTTAACTTTGCATTTTAGAGCATGAGACCTTTTAACTCCTTAAAGAAAAAAAAAAACAAACCACAGAGTGCAGAGTACTAACCCCTAAGATCTTACACAATTTAAACTAAGTAGAGACAAAGCTGTTCTGTGAATCATATTTTCAGTTTCTGGCAGCACTCTTAGCCTACAGAAGAAGGGCTTCATATTGAAATTCTCACGTTTTCACTGTCAAGTTTCTTGGTATTATTATAATTGAGATGCATCATCTTAAAATCATGACGTTAAGAATTCTCTTTTTCATAGTTTTTTCTTCCTCATCAAATAATAAGAAAACCAAATGAACTGCAGAACAGCATTGTATAGGTGCTTCCTAATTTTGGGGTCGATTTTAGCAAGGATTGTACCTTGTGCACGAAAGTGCTTTCTTTATAGATGACATATGCTATGTTGTGGGGAAACACGGGATCCCTTTGGAAGCAAAATCTCTTTCCAAAATTTGTTCTGCCAGATGCAGCCTCCCCTAGCATTGGATTCCAGCTTTGGTTTTCTTCATAGCAATTTCTGGCTTTTGAAAATCTCCTTACTCAACAATTTGTGCTTGTGGGGAAAATATAGAAACCACACGATATTTTTTTCTCTTGAGTTTTTTTCACATCTCAGCCCTGTTTTTATCTATATCCATATACTTTGAAACATGGCTAACCTATAATTATTGAAAGAACAAACAGAGTCACATCACACGATCCAGCATAATACATTAGTTGTTGATTTTTTTTTGGCCAGCTTGAGAAACGAAGAATAAAAGGCACCAACTTGGTAAAAATAAAATAGCTAAGTAAACGTTGCCCAAACACATACTGGGACCCAAAGACAATGGCGTTAAAAGTAAGTACATGTATATGCATGTGTAGACACATGCACACATATATCTATATTGAATGTACTACTATCATTTATGGGATTCTCAGTCTAACCTCATAATTGAATGCAACTGCTGATCTTATCTTACCCCACACAGTAATTTTCACAGCTCAAAATAAACAGTAAAAGCAAGAATAGATCTTTTATTTTAAAGCCATGTAGGAGAAGCTACATATGAAAAGTATCAACGTGGTGGTATTGGAATGTTAAGATTTTAATGGAAGTGTAGGTAAAACTCAGCAAGTCTCTGGGGACATTTCCAGGAAGGAGTGATTCTTTGCTGAAGGAGAGTCCAAATTCAGTTACCTAATTAAAGTACTTTTTCAACTAATTATGTATTGGTGTCATGCTCATCCCAATGTTCAGCTTTGTGCAAAATACATAATGCCAGTGTTGCTCACAGCGAAGTCAGTGACAAGCCTAGCTTTGATTTTAATGAGTTTTGCATCTCAGCTATTTAAATGAACTTTTTAAGGCCCAGCTTCTGTTCTTACTGAAATCAATGGAAATTCTCTCACTGACATCAGATGCAAGAACCACAGGGTTTAAATTAGATCAGACTAAAATAAACTGTATGAAGATTTAATAAAAAATATTGTAATTAGACCTAAGTGAGTAATCTTACATCTCTGAGCAGAGCAGCCTGAGCTAATTAAATATGTAGAAAAGGAAAATATGTATTTCTTAACCTGTTAATAGGAACAACCTGTGTAATAGGAACAACCTATTATAAAGACCCCGCGTAAGGAGAACAGTAAAGTAACCCCATAGAAGTCCCTTGCTTAGCGATTTCTTTCTATAGTCTGGTCCTTTACACTTAATGCAAACAACACCCAATAGCTGCCACTACACAGTTCTTTTGCAATGATCACTAAATTCATCCCTGAGCTGGAGACGTAAATCAGTGTGATATTTTGCTGCCCAAAATCTCAGATGAGTAAACTAAATGGTAGCAAGGAAGTCAGCAGCAGGAAACCCAGATGTCTCCACTTCCAGCATCCAGACTGCAGGGGGGCCTAAGGGGCACCCTCCCACCCTTATTTTCACCTGCCCCTTCCGTTCAGGGGTGCTGCCTCAACCAAGGGTCTGCCTTGCATTTCCTAGGAAAATAAGCTGTCCAATGATGGAGGAGCCTCCCTCAGGCTCTGCTCCTTGTCGTGAACAGAAATCATTCTGCCTCTTTTACCCAGTCTTTGTTCTCTCATATGGTCTTTAAAGCCAGAACCTTTTCTTCTGAAACTGCTCCAAGAACAGTGGGGTTGAAACACTCCTTTCTGAAAGTGAGCCGCAAAGATGTAGCCTGCGCTGCTCTGTCTGCGCAGCTGGGGCTTGGTGCCACGTTCCTGGGGCAGGAGACTACCTGTGAAGCTGTGCCCTGCCGGGACAGGTGCTGGATCCTCCTAGGGATAATTCCCAATTTCCAGTGAAATACCGCTGAGAACACCCCCTGAGCGCCTTCCTGGATCTAAACTCGGCTCAAGCTCCAGGCAGGAGCAAGCTGCGATGGGGAAAGCCCGAGAGGGTTTTGAGGCGGGGGGCAGCAACCCCACCACTCTGGGAGCCTCGGGTGGCAGCTCAGCACCGGCTCTCCAGCCCTTCTGGCTTCTCCACCCGCCGCTCAGAAGCGGGGACGGCAAAGGCTGCAGGGAGTCCCTCGGAGGGGGTGTCTGTCCCCCATCTCCGGCCCCACAGCTCGGCAGCAGAACAGGGCTGCGGGATCCCTCCAGGGCTCCCCTCGCCGGGCCCCTCCCCAGGCAAAAGGCGGGAGATGGAGCGCTCCGGCCCGACCCTGCGGGCACGCATGGAGGGGTGACCCTCCCCGGGCCGGGTGGGCATCCGAGAGCCGGGCAGGACCAAGCAGGCGGAGCCTCGGTGCCTCCTGCCCTGCTGCCAGCTCGGCCCGGGGCAGCGGGGGCACCCGGGGTCCCAGTGTCCCAGAGCCGGCCCCGGGGAGACCCGGCTTGCAACTTCCTTGCACCCTCCTTGCAATCTGCCCGCAGCCTCTTCGCAACTCCTTGCAGTCCTCTTGCACCCTCCTTGCCATTTCTTTGCACCCTCATTGCAAACTCCTTGCACTCCTCTTCCAGCTTCCTTGCACCCTCCCTGGCCATTTCTTTGCATCCTGTTCGCAGTCTCCTTGCTCTCCCCTTACAGCTTCCTTACACCCTCCTTGCCATTTCATTGCGCTCTCCGTGAACTTTCTTTGCTGTTTCTTTGCACTTTCCTTACAATCCCCTTGCACCCTAAATCCTTACACCCTCTGCTATTTCTTTGCACTCTCCATACAGTCCCCTTGCACCCTCCTTGCAATTTCTTTGCACCCTCTTTGCAAGCTCCTTGCACTCTCCTTACAGATTCCTTGCACCCTCCTTGCCATTTCTTCGCACTCTCTCCTCTTTCTTTGCACTCTTAATATAGCCCCCTTTCACCCTAATTGTTTGCACCCTCCTTGCACATTTCTTGCCCCTTTTGCTATTTCTTTGCACTCTCCATGCAGTCCCCTTGCACCCTCCTAGCAATCTCCTGCCCTTTCAGCCCTTTCGCAGTGCCCGGGGGCAGAAGGAGGCGGCGAGGACCCTCCCGGATGAGACCCCGATTCCGGCACCGCTCCCCCTCTCCTCCACCCGCCCTAGCGCCGGTGCCACCTACCTACGAGCAGCCCCGCGAGCCACCAGCCCCGGACCATGGTGCCGCTCCGCTCCCCCGCCGGCGGCAGGAGAGGCTCTGGTGCCCGCGGAGCTCAGCGAGGCGCGGCGCCCGGCGGAGCAGCCATGGGACCCCGGCTCAGCCTCGCGCCTTGCGGAGGGGGGAAAAAAACCCCTAAAATATATATATATATTTTAAAATGTCACCACGAGGCACTCCGCCTTGGCTGCGGAGCGCGTCCCCCCGCTGCTGATGGCTTTAACGGAGCTTGGCAGCCACAGGTTCGAGTTGCCAGAAGAGGTGGAGACTCCGCCGCCTGCGCCCCACATGCGGCCGGGGGGGAGGAGGAGTAGGAGAAGGAGGAGGGCTGCCCCAATGGACCCGGCATTTTCCCTCAGGGACCGGCACTTTCCCCTCAGGGACCGGCATTTCCCCTCAGGGACCGGCACTTTCCCCTCAGGGACCGGCATTTTCCCTCAGGAACCGGCATTTCCCCTCAGGGACCGGCACTTTCCCCTCAGGGACCGGCATTTCCCCTCAGGGACCGGCACTTTCCCCTCAGGGACCGGCATTTTCCCTCAGGAACCGGCACTTTCCCCTCAGGGACCGGCATTTTCCCCTCAGGGACCGGCATTTTCCCTCAGGAACCGGCACTTTCCCCTCAGGGACCGGCATTTTCCCTCGGGGAGCAGCATTTTCCCCAGGGACCGGCGTTTTCCCTTCAGGACAGGCACTTTCCCCCAGGGACGGGCATTTTCCCTCAGGGACCGGCACTTTCCCCTCAGGGACCAGCATTTTCCCTCAGGGAGCCGCACTTTCCCTCGGGGGACCGGCATTTTCCCTCAGGGACCAGTGTTTTCCCTCAAGGACAGGCACTTTCCCCTCAGGGACTGGAACTTGCCCCTCAGGGACCGGCACTCGCCCCTTGGGCACCAGCCCCGAGGTGACCCTGGCCGTGGGGCACCATGGCTCCTCAGTGGAGCTCTGCGAGCAGATCATCCCCACAGCTCCACTGCCCGGCCCTCGTACCTGTAGTGGGAGCAGGCCCTGGCCATCAAGAGAATGGGGCTTAAAGCCCTTGGAAACCTTCTCAACATCCCACAATGAAAATATCATAGAATCACTTTGTTGGAAAAAACCTTTGAGACTGAGTCCACTCTCCACTACTAAAACATCCCTGAGCACCTCATCTACCCATCTTTTAAACCCCTCCAGGGATGGGGACCTCACCACCTCCCTGGGCAGCAGTTCCAGTGCCTGAGAACACTTTAAGTGAAGAAATTTTTTGTGATGTCTAATCTAAACCTCCCCTGGGGCAACTTGTGGCCATTTCCTCTTGTCCTATCGCCTCTCACTTGGAAGAACAGACCAACACCCACCTTGCTACAAATATAGGTGACTCCAAAGCACCTACCTCAGGTGCACCCGCCCATGGTGCTTGTGCTCCTGCCAGGAATTTTCCTTTCCTTACCGTTACCCAAACAGGGCCCGTGGGACAGAGCCACACCTGATAAAGACATTGTATCCAGCTCTCCGCAGGAAGTGAAGCACAAACCTCAATTTAGATGTGTGTAGAATAAAACAACACTTCTCCTTGTCTGTACTGATGATTAGCAACAAACTGGAAATGAGGGGTTCACTGAAGGTGAAGCCACTCTGTTCGCCTGCCCTTCAAAGACAGTAAAATAATGTGTGTCCAATAATGCAGAGAGTGGGTTGCCTTTGGAACTTGGAGGTAGTCTCCAAGTTCACAGCAGTGATCCCATTGACTGAATGAAGAGAAGTCGAGCCTGATTCTGCAGTCATGCACTGGCTGAGTGGAGGGTTCAGTGTGCTGGGGTGAGGTCTCAGGGCAGTGAGTTTATTACTTTGTAAAAAATAATGCATAACATCTTTAATGCAAAGTGGGACAAACTTATCTGTCATGGGTGCATAAAGAATTAAAGTTTAATGATACTTGCCAAGATAAAAATAACAAAGTCCATTTGTAATGCAGGCACTCCTTTTTCTAGCTGATGTTTTTATCTCTTTTTGTTTCTCAAATTCCCCAAACCAGTCATTCTCGGTAAACAGCCAAACCACTGTGGTTTTATTATATTTACAAATACATAAATTATCAAATGCATAGGCAAAAGAGTTGTCTGTTATAGTGATGCTAGAGAGAATGGAATAATTTTGCAAGAAGTTGCCTTTAAAAAGCAGGACATACTCTTCTCAGACATAGTCCGCTGAAAGCCAGAGAATGATAGTATGGGTAATCTTCTACTGGTAACAAACTTTGATTTTGGCCATGCACTTCTCATATGGCACTTCCAACCTCTAATGCCAATCTTCTTCATTTCTTTTGGAGTATTTTAAAGGAAGTTGTTTGAGGAGCGGAATAAAACTAAAGGAGAGTAGTTTTTACACAGGTGTGTGAAAATTTTAATAATCATATGTAAACTATCATGAGCTTTTATCACGTATCAAACTAACAGGGCAGAGTGATAGATTTCATTCATATGCCTACTTTCATCCCTGTGGCTCCCAAGGGGTCTTATCAAAGTAACCAATTCATAAGCACTTTTTCTTTGGAAGAATTCCTCCTGCCATCATTGTGTTGCAAAGCTGCCTGAGAACAGCAATGCAGCTGTTTCACAGTGCGCTGCCCCGGGAGGATGAGAAGAGTGCCACAGCCTGTTAGAAATACCGGGAGGATTTAGACAGGCCATCGAGTCTTCCAACCTGGAAGTCTGCCAGGACATAGGCTTAAATTCTCAACTCGTGTAAAAATTGCTGGGTAATCTTCAGCTCCTGCAGAGGACCAACAATGTGAAAATGCCTATAATTTTTATTATCAAATAATTACAGACTACCTGCTGGGCAAAGCACGTGGAGGGAGACAAATGATTGCAAATAGCCTGTAATTCCAGCAGAACTATGTGGCTTGATTTATGCATTCAGAATGAATATAAGTTGTTCCTATTCTGATTCAGTACTTTACTCACGGTGCTGTAAACACTAACACAGCTGCAGGGTAGCTGGGAACCAGACCAAGGTGTTTTTACATTAGCTATGCTTCACTTGCCTGGCACCTTGTGTAATATTCATTCCTGTGCAAAACAGGTACAGAATATTTGAACTCAGAATCGTGCACTCTTGCAGCAATACAGGGCAATGAGTTGCTTAGCCCCTGAAGGCCAAATATTTTCTCTTCCCCTTGCCAGACTAGCAAGGATAGGCAACCACACATGAAGGCAGCAGGCCAGGAAACCAAAGATTAATAACCCAACAGCTCTGAAAATACTATTTGTGTGAAGGAAGGAGTCTTCTGACTAGATACTGGGGTCCCCAAAAAGCCAAGTCCATAAGCCATGGCAACTGCTTCTGAAGGGAAGTTGCCAAGAGGTAATACCAAGGTATATAGTATTTGCGGAGCTGAAAATACTGGGTGATTTGAAAGTGCTGAGTATGTGCATTTACAACTAATGTTCATGCTGTAGAGCCACTTGCGCTCTATTTCAGTTTCAGGGGTGTATTTTACAGGGCTGTGGCAATTAATATACTCTAACAGCTTTCTAGGATAGCCTATAGGTTTGGGCACAAAACTACTGCAAAAACATTAGCAAAAATATAATATTAAAAGAAAATCTCTTAACATTCACACTCTGTTCTCATCCTGGTAATTTCAACTGCTATGGTGGTCACCTGTAAAATGTTGTTCTGCATCAGAATAGAGTTTAAAGGAACTGCCCCCATCTTTCTCAATGCCTGTGAATGACTTCTAGTCTGCAGCTTCTTTGGTGAGGTCTCAGCCAAGTGCTGATGGAAATGAGTAATAAATGTCTGTTTGAGGGTGCTTAAGGGAGAAGAGTTAGGCATCCTTCATGGCATAACCTTCATTGAATCTCACTGGGAAACTCTGGAGGGAGCTATATACATTTAACACTGTTTGACTCACCAACAGATGGATCATGATGCAGAGTTGGCAGGTGGGTACAGAAAAAAAGATATTAAAAAGCTGTAAAAAGTGAACAAACCTGGAAAGGATTGTTGAATTTCTCTGAAAAAAATAATACAAGGCGCAGATTCTATTTGTTTCACTCTTAAATAAAAGCTGTTAATATGTGCAGAGGCTTCTTCATCAGAAATACAATATACAGAACCTGTATTTGTTAACTTTCACAACATGGCCAAAGGAAGGCAGCATTATTTTTCCCATAGGGACAGTGGGGCCAGGGATGATGAGTTTCACTCAAACAAGTAAATGGCGTCATCAGTACCTGTCTCAAGGTGTCTCCCAGCTCTGATGTGCAATAGTGAGTACTCTATTTCTCTCAGTTCATCACAGAACAATGCTTCCTTGCTGTGCAAGGTACTGTATTATTGCTACACTATTCACCATTAGTAAAGAAAATGTAACATTGTCCTCCTTGATGACACCTCATTTCTTACCATCCTGATCTCAAGCAGGTAATTTTCTCTTGCTTTATCATGGTGGGCAACAGCCTGTTTGGACTCTGCCATTTGAGGCTTCTGGTGGATATAGACAGCGATCACTGGCATTTGGGTTGTTTTTATCAGCCCCTTGAGATGAGCACCTTCAGACAGTGGAGCCGCAAAGGAAATATCACCTTTCTTTAGCCTGTCACTTTGAGCCATTCACTGAGAAGGAACATTTTAAAAAAATACTGCAGAGTCACATGGTGCAAACCCAGTGCTCTTTACAAAGTAACAATAGAAAAATGCCAGTAAACCTTCCAGGGTACCTGGCTCAGTGTGTGTATTTATATGCTAAAAAGCACTGCAGTATTATTTACATGCTTAGCTGGGGTTTGTCCTTTCTTGAGAAGTCTGGACTGCTACCTGTTATACTTGGCTCATGATGATTTAAAAAAGAATTTATAGACCCTAAACCATCTGCAAAATGTCCCAGTTCTTCAAGGCCAATGTAAATGCAACGAGGCGGGGGGGAAACCACAGAAAGAAAAGGTTAACAAGGTTCCTCCTTACCTCCCCCTTGGAACATTTTACTATTAACTTTATAACGTCTGGGAGCAAAGGTTTGAAGCAGCTAAAGCTCCCACATCCTTGGAGATAATTGCAATAGCTTGTGTAGGACATTACACCAGAAGAAACTTTGTTTGGTTTCATAGTACTGCAAGTTGTTGAGAACATGTGCGCTGCAGGGCACTGAGTGCTGGCTTTGCATCTCAACATGAAAGCGGCTTGCTGTGATTTATATCATCATGCTAATCAGAAATGCGCATTAATTCAAGGTCCCTTTTGGGGCTAGAAGACGAAGAAAGAATCAGAAATGAGCCAGCTTTCTATCTCGTGCAAGGTGCCACTGTTTTCCAAAGTGTGACGGAATTAAGTGTGTCATTAGCTTTTACATAGGCTTTGAAAGGCAGCTAGGGGAGAGATGTCACTACACACTGCAGTGAGAGCCACAGGCGATGGAACCTTCTTCTGCCCCCGGACCCTATCAACATTAAGGAAATTTAAAATTTAAATAGATCTTGAAACTCTAGCCCACATTTTCTTATGCATGACAGATCTTTCCTGCCCTCAGTCCACCACATTTCTCCAAGACTGAAAACTGACGCTTCCTTCTTAACAGCAAAAAGTGGGAAAGACGTTTGTGGTCTGGTGGTTACACCATGGGGTTGGAAAGCTGAAGAAGTGTTGTTTCACGTCTGGGCCAAGTTTCTTGTTCACCATGGACTTGATCCTGCCAGATACTGAGCACCCATTGATGTTTCAAGGCCAAGCCCTCACACAATTCATGTGAGTCCAAGTTCTTGTTCCAAAGCAAAAACTGGGCCTGTATTCAAAAAAATTGGTGCTGATTCTGTGGTTATGCTGCTTCCTTCACAATCCCAGCAGCCCAACATTAATTTCCATTCTCCCTCTTAGTGGCATGAGAGCTGGGACAGTCATACTCCAACATTTGACACCTCTAATTCCTCATTAAAATTTCATTTTACTCCTCTGGAGAGTTTAGCTTTTTCAGATTAGTGGGAGGTCCTGTTCTCCTGTGCTTCTGCCCATACCCAGGAAGGGAGAAGAATAACAATCTGGAAAGAAATTGCTTTTATTCTTATAAATTGCAATATCAGCACTACCTCTGACTTTCATTAGAGGAGAAGCTACAATGGATACAGACATAATCTGTACTGAGACTGGTTTTTTTAGGGCAGCGTGTGGCTTAGAAACAACAAGCAAGCATAATCACATATATAGACGCTGATTGCTGGGCAAGTAATAAAATGTCCTCAAGGTTTATTAGTGTTCACCCATTCGGATTGTAGGAATCTAGGTGCTGGTGTCTTAGGAGTACCTTAGATGCATGATTTTATGTGTGTTTTTCATGGAACTTATGGTGACTGTGAACTGATTCTAAGGTTCTGCAAAAAATAACCAAGAAAAGCAGATCTATTGTCAGTGCCTCTGTGGGGGATCCACAATCCTAAAAGACTGGAAACCACCACTGAGATCAATGGATGGATTATTTAGATTGGATATGGTTCCTTTTTTGCATCCTTATATGTAATCCAATTTTCAGTGTAAGATTTCAATGTAAGAAGTGCCAATTGCAGCACTGCATGCAGAAAACTGCACAGATCTGGCTGACTCCAAAGGTCTGTGGCTCTGAGCATGGCCTCTGCCATTTTGCAGAGACAGAGAAAATAAGAAGGAACTTGGGCCATCAATAAAGAGAAGGAAAATAACTATCTTTGTTCAGTGACTATAGTAACCATAAGCAGCTGTTAAAACAGATTGGAGTGTGTTAAAAATCCAAGCCTTTCTGTAGTCTCTAGTCCAGGGCTGTTTTAATAAGGCTTGTTTTCTCCTCGTTAAAACAATCATTTACTCTTTACGTTTAGGAAGATAAATGTTCTCAAGGCACATAATTATATCAGCAAAGATAAATTACAAAGGCCACCAGGCAATTTCATGCTACTGTGAGGAGCACATCATAAATTGTTGCAGCAGACACATGTCTGCTCCAGAGCGATGTTAGTGTGCACCTGCTCACGGCTTGAGAGCAGCCACTTGCATGTTATGTTCCTGCAAAGCATGACAATAATCTTTACAGGACTCTGCGAATAGCAGTCGAGACTGGTACCCTCATCAGGAAAGCACTACTCATTTATTTCTTGCTCTACCCAAAAAGCATATGTGGATATGAACTTTAGTTCAACGCTTACGCGTGCCCTATCCTTACGTGCCTAAACATTATTCCTCCATGTGCATTTTTCTGGTTTATACGCATGCACTTACCCTGCCACTGTTCAAACCTATCACAAAATGTTTTCAAAGCTATTTGTTAAAAGTAGAGGAAACGATGGAACAAGTGATGTCTCTGGAGTTCCTTGGATTATATAGCAGACTTTCATCTGGAAGTGCCCATGAGCACCCAGCTGTGGCTTATGCTTTCCAGTACGTTTCGTTGCACAAACCCTCCTTGCTGCCCTGTAACAACCACCAACTGTCCAAGATTGCTGACCTATTACCCAAACAAACTGTGCTAAATATTGCCATGTGTAAGTGTACTACTATTTTTCTAATTGCTAAAAACATGTCCTTCCTGCATTCAATAGCCTTTAAAAGAGATTGTTAACATCTGGGTATTTAGCACAATAGAGGCTTTAAAGTTAGAGGAACATTGTCCAGGTTAGCCAGTGAATTTGGCCATATGTATTTTTGTATAGATGATTCTTTCTATGTTATCCATGTTACATTTGAAACCGTGAATCAATGACTCTCATGAGGATTGTGTCAGTAGAGAACATAGTTCATTATAAAAAGAATAGACCTGGGAGAAGATGCATGTAACATCAGACAGATGATGATGGATTTGGACTGCTTTTTGACTGGATGTACAGCTTTCTACTCAGAGATTGAGGGTTAGGGGGAATCTGGTATTTTCTGAGGTGATTGTATGGGATAGTTACAAGCCTTATGACCCCAAAAGTCCCAATTGTTCCCAGCTATTTAGGAATCGGTATATGAAGAGTGCTCCAGATTGTGTTTGCCTGTGGCTTTGGTGAGGGAGTCCATCTTACATATGGCTGTAATAATTTTGAAAACCTAAATTTATTTTCCACCACTAATTGCAGGAGGCTCTTTCCTCCTGATTTTTTCTTGCCGTGGTGAACAAGTCTTTTTTATTCTTGTTTCTAGACAGCTTCAGTTCCTGAAGTAGTGAACTGGTTTGCTGTTACAGCATTTGTATTTTAAGCATGAAAAGCAGATGTCTAAATCCAGTAGTGGTTGGGAGAGAGATTTCTTAGTATCTGAACTATAAATACAGTAATTTTCCTCTCATCTTATATTTTGTAAAGCTTTGTTCTTACAAAAATATCTTAAATCAAACTGTGTCTCTGTTTAGTTATAGCAGTCCTGTAGAGTCAATACAGCCTATCTCATCAGCAACAGTTTAGGTACTCCAAAAATAAGATGATTAGAAATCTGAGTTCTGTAGCCTTGTCTCCTGAAACCTTAGGGAGAAAGCAGAGATACTCTGCACTTACAGAAAGATTTAAACCTCAGTATCTCAGGGAGCTGCATACCTGCTGTTAACAGTGATATTGTTGGGCTCAAGAGTCAAGCTTTCACAGAAAGAGGTGGCTTGTGTGACTTTCCCTGTTTCTGCATCACCACTGCGGTGTCCTGGTGCACAGCTGCCTCGCTGCATGGGTACTAAGAATCACAGCCACACAAATATAGAACCACCTCGCGATGCCAGTGATGCTGCGGATGAGCTGCAGGACAGAGGGGAGACAGAGACCTGCAGCAAGACCCCAGCTCTGCGAGTTACTGCCCAGCCTAAAATGCTGAGCTGACAAAGGACCTTTGATCCTCTGCAAACAGAAACTGTAATTGATTTTTTCATTTAGAAACATGACTGGTGTTACATTTCCTGAGCTGGACAAGGGTGGTCCAGATGTCCATGACAGATTTTTGCATAAGCACTTTACATTTTGTTTTTTCTAGCTGTTTGCTCTTCTTCCCTAGTTTAAAAAAACAACCCTCTTCATACACAGTTGCTGTTCTTGAAGTCACTGCCCTAAAAAAGAAGTTACATCAGCCTTTACCCTTCAATAGTTTATTGGATCTCTGGTTGCTAGTGGGGAAAACAGACAAAATTAGGCAGATAGGAAAAACTATGTGACAGTTATTTATGTGAATTTTGGGTCATTTTTTCTTTCAAGCAAGTTAGTAGTACAACCATATGCTGGAAAAAAAATATGCCAAGTTTTATCCGATCTGCTCACAAGTCAAATAATTGGAAATATGAACTGATTATTCAACTGCATGTGCATTTTGAATAATCTGGAACATTATTTTTATGGACCAGTTTCTAAATTATTCAGACAAGCTGCAAAGAGTCAAATTGTAATAAAATGCCAGAATTCTACCTTCATCTTTATTCTCCGGCATGTTTACGTGTCCACTCCATGATTGCTGTGTACACAGAGATCCTGTCCTACATCTGTTCATCCAGGTAGTGTGTCAGCAATGTACTAATCAGAGGTGAATATAATTTAAAAGAAAACCACCGTCAATCCTCTGCCACAATTCCCCAAAGCATAAAAAGCAACGGGCTTTCAGCCATGCTCACGTCTCTGGTATTTGCCTCCTGGATGGACCAGAAAGTGTTTGTGGACACTCACTATATGTGAAGGTTAGCATTTACTGCCATGCCCAGTGCAACTGGAGGGACATGACCACTCTTTAAGATCTTTTTAAGCTTGAAGAATGTAAATGCTGCTTAATCCTTTTAGCTGGGTCACTATGAAGGTGTAAAATTCGTATTTCTCATTAAGTAAGTAAATGTTGCTGGATGTGTAGCAATACATTCCCTTGAAAAATCCCATTCTTCATCCTGGCAGTGCCACCTTACTTAATGCATCACTATGCTCAGTAGTGACATATTTCCTTCTGCAATTGTTACAGGATCTTTTCTTATTATTTCTCTTTGTAAAGCTTCTAAACAAAAGACAAGAGAATATAATGGCCTTCATAAATCTCCTCACCGAGCCTTTGAGATCAGTGGTTTCTAGTATGCACAGAAATATTTACCTTTTCTATGCTATTCCAGGACAAGGACTTGCAGGGTCACAAGGAAGTTAGTGTCAGATAATGATAGCAAGAAATGATATATTAAGACAGATCATAAGTAGCGTTAGAATTTGAGTCTCGCAGCTTGAATTCCTTCTTTACTTAACATCTAAGGAAACACAAAATGCTGAGTGTACCATTAGTCCATCTTTCTGATTGTGCCCCCTCCAAGGCCCACTGAGTTCAGTGGAAAGCACGGTACTTCAGTGGGCTGTGGTCACCGCTGGATTCCTGCAAGCCACTTATTTCTCTGATAATAAGAATAAGTTAAACAGTTTCTGAGCCACTTCTGAGTTGGCTTCTGGAATATCAAACATAAGCTTTCATTCTCCTATTTCTTGATTAATTCATTGGATGTCAACTTTTTTTGCCACTTCCAAACTTGAATCAAAGAGAACTAACCCCCCTATGGCCATTTAAATCTTGTTTCTGTGTTTTTAAAGGAAATTAAATGTTAATTGCTGCTAGATAAATTAATCTAAAACAGCGATATTCCATTCATTTCACAAACAGTAGGAAAATAAAGATAATTGTCTGGCATTTCCTGCAGAATAAAGAGAGCAAGGACTTTTTTTCCCAAGTAATATTTTTTTAATAAAGTATTTTTAAAGATTACTGTTATTGTATATTTTTAAATGTCTGTTACTTTCAAATGCCCAGCTAAGCCAACTGCACTAATTGTTAGGTAAATATTTCTCTCCCTGTCTCAAAGGTGACTGTGTAAGAACTATGACTTTGTTTAAAGAGATATTAAAAAGTAACAAGAAGTTACCATTGCATATCCAATAGCAACCTGAAAATAAAAAGCCCAGCTGCATTAGTGGGCTCGGTATGTGACATCCCTGCTGCTACAATGTGCGGAGCGTGAATCCATTGAAGGAAATAATCAGACACTCATTATAGCACAGCCTATTATCAACTTGCAAGTCCAGACCATTGATTTTGGCTTGTCCTTGCCCTTTCATTTTGTGTTGGGACTGATGTTCAAATGTTCCGACAAACCAGCCCAGGAAGTCAGGAGTTTCAAAAGATGTTGCAGGCTGACTACCCTGAAATCAAGGCGTCCCAAAACACATGGGAATTGGGACCCACACATCTGGATTTCCAGCAGCGCTGCCCACAATCATCCAAATTGTAGGACTGAGCTCTTGTATTGCCAAATACTTAAAACTAAAAGAATTACTTCGGACTAAAATCTGTGTAGGATTTACCACTAAAAACATCTCTGTAAGCAGCAACCAAAAGCAGCATGGTTTCAAGTATTACTTTTTGATCTTTATGATAAAATCATTGGCATTATTCTATGAAGCAAAGAAGCCTCGAAGATCACATCTTCCACATCATTGCAATCATAAGAAGAAAAAAAATAAATTGAAAAATGTCTCTATTCTGTAATCTACACATTAACAGGTGGAAAAACAGCAACACAATTTAGCTTTCGACACAGAAATGTCTTCCTTGGAGCCAAGCAAATTCACTTTGGTGTTTAACCTGAACAGTTGCCAGCTTTCTGTCTGTAATGGGAATCTGGTGGAAACTCTGGGGGTAAAAGAATTAAAGATAAATGGCACTTGTAGCGCAGAAGCTTTGTCTAAGCAGGTTTCATAAGGGCTGGCAGAGCCCAGCCTTAGGGACCAGCCTCCCATCAGCAGTAGCATTCCCTGAGGGAGGAGTGTGTTGGTTTGCTTTTGGCAATGTCTGCCCGAGTAAAAGGGTGACTCACCTAGTGTGTAAAAATATAATTCTTAGTTAAAACTTTTGCACAAATAATAAGTTCAAGTGCTCCAGACTTACTCCCTCTCAGATGCAGATACACATGCTCAGATGCTGGGTGCTACCACCTCGGCCACATTCTGACACAAATATTTCAGTGATGCTCTGCAGCCACTCCGCCATGTGGTTCTTGACCAAAACTAATGCTCATTTCTCTTTGTCTCTGGAAATGATCAGAGAATCCACCCACTCCGGTCCCTTTTGAAGAAACTTTGAAGAAACATCAGATTGCAATAAAAAAATGAAGACTAAAAAAACCTGTTTGCAGGAAAGTGAAATGTGCAGGAAGGGCTTGCGGGAGTTGAGGATGGGTTTGTGCCCATTGAAAATCCAGAGGGGGTCGAAATTAATATTTTTTTCTGAATCTCACAGATGTTGCTTTATTAATAGGAAACGCTGACCTATTCAAAGCAGGCAGGGAGCTAAGTTGCCAGTGTCATTGATTTTTAATGATACGTGTATTCCTTATGCTCTTTTATAACCCCAGATTTAATGTGTTGCTTCATACAAGTGTAGAAAGCTTGATTCCAAGCAATAATTAAAAGGCCTCTAATCCCAAGAAAAAATTAGATTAAACCAGAGTTCCCCTTTATAGTGATTAGACTGAAGCTGCTAAAACTGTAGCTTCTTTACAGAAATTACTTTCATTTTTTATTGTTAAGGTTATGCACTCAACATACTGCCTCACTCCAAATCAAAAGCTGCTAAGTGGGATAAATATGTTAAATATGCTAACAGTAAAGTTTTCAGTCTAATCAATCTCTCTGTTACTACAGCAAATGTAATTATTTTAATGGAGTGCCAAGATAAGTAAGAAACTGAAAGTAATCTGAAAATGTCTAACTGCCTGGTAATGGTGGACTTGCCTTCATTTTCTCCTTTGAAAACATTCCAAGAGTGTTCAGGACTCAAGTGAAATATCTACTTAAATATTACCTAAAAATGACTTCGTGTTGGCTGGGTTAAATTAAAAAAAAAGTCAAAACAATCCAAAAAAATATCTTCTAAAAATGACTGCAGTCTTTCCGTTTGCAAAGATGGGGGGAAAAAAAGTGTGGAACTTACTTCTCCTTTGTTTGCATTGATAGATATTTTATTAGGTTATCAGAGATTGAACGGACATTGATCTTTTTACCTTCAATATAAAATCAGAAAACAGTTAGAAAAATAAATAAAAATACGGGGGGGAAATTTATATGGAAAATGCATTGGGCAGTGAGATAATGATAAAAAAAATACACTCTGATGCTACAGTTACATGGCCTTAACAAAGATGCTACAGCAACATAAATTTGTTGAAAGGATCACCACAAATTATCAATAAATATTTTTAAGGCTTACTTGCCTATAGGATAAGAGGTGAAGCATATATAAGGACACACGCACATCAGAGCTACGTCCCAGTCAGTAGCTGGTATCCCACTTCTGAATTGGGTAGAACGAGGGCAGGCTGTCCTAGCTCTGCGGCTCAGAAATCCCAGGATCAATCCTCCAGGGACAGCGCTGGACTCAACAATACTGATGTTGGTGCTGACCTTGGTCAGCCCACTCTGAGCACTCAGCTGCCTACTCAGACCTCCTGTCTGACTGCTTTCCCATCACTGATGCACACACACACATCTTAAAGATCCAGAAAACCAGTATGGGCCAAAGAAAACATTTTAGCAGAGACTCTTGAATTGGAATTGAAAAGAAAGTGTTTCCCATCATCTTACTTTTCCTTCCTGGCATGTTCAGCCAGGTAAGAATTTGAGGCAGGTGCCCTCCAGTGACTGCAACTATTACTTGCTGAATTTTGTAGTGCAAAAGTCATTTTTTTGCATTAGTGTGCAATGCTCGTTCGTGTACACATCTATGGAAGCTGAAAATAAAAATGGATTCCAATGATGAAATCCAAACCTAGATTGCTGTGATGAAATCTAATATTATCCAATTATAGAAAAAGCAATGTTTAATTTGGAAAGAGGAGTTACCAGTTATATGATGAGTTATGGGAATTTAATTGCAGGGCAAGATTCTTGATAAATTGGTATTACATAATGTGTGAGTAAAAGTTCTTAGGATTTAATCTTCCTGCATTTTTCAGTTCTCCTATTTACTGAGAAAAGTGATTTCTTTGCTTCATGGACACAAGATCAGTATCAGGGATTCGGTGTTGTGTTGATGGTTGGACTTGATGATCTCAAAGGTCCTTTCCAACCTTAACAATTCTATGATATTATGATTTAGGAAATGGAAATATGGAGGACAGGACAGGGAAGTGGAATGACAGGGGAGCCACGGTCCTCCTAAATAAACCACAGCCAAGAAATATGCAATTGCACTCACCTTGCTCTATTTTCAAGAACACTCTTTGTTCCTGGAAACTTTCCATTCATGTATCAGTTAATCTACTGAGCAAAACACTTTTGTGGGAAGAATATTCTGGCCAAATTGTATCTGTCCAGTAGAAACCTCTGAGCAGGCTGGATCGCTTCCCTCCTGCTTCTGGCATGGGTGATGGAGCCCAGGGGCAATGACACATGACTGCCAGTTCCATTTCCTTTAGGTTTCCACCACCACCAGAATCAGCATGGTCTCTAAGTGTAATTTCTAATTTTCTTTTCATGGGCAAGCATGAAAGGCTCTGACTTGAAATCTGCTCTCTGGTATTCCCAAAGATTTGAACAATGCAGCTGAAAATCTGGACTTTGGAATTGCCCCTCTGGCCTGGGTTGGCAAGGTGACGTTGCTGTGTGCTGGATTCAGGGACCCTGTTGCACACGTTGGTTCATGCAGAGCTAACAGAGAGCTTGAACACGGGATGTGCCGGAGCCAGCGCGAGCTGTAAGCTCCCACTGCTGTGAAGAATCAAATCCTCTTCTTAAAACGCAGCCCTTGCTGGTCTGTGTGACAGCGATAGGAGCAGGCAGTGCAGTGCAGTGTTTGTGTCAGCTATCACAGAAGTGTGATAAATGTGCTGTCACAGCCCTACAGCTTTATCTGTTTGCTGTCTGGTGGCTGCATGATTCAAGATCAGTTTATGAGTTTCTTCTGGAACCAGATGGTTGCAAGGCAACAAAATGAGTGCCAGCTACATATAAATGTCAAATGTTCAAACCACTACATATCAACATATACGGGGTGTGCAGCCAGCAGTGCTGCAGAGCACAGAGCCAAAGAGAGGCAGCAGGTCTGGTTTAGCCAAAGAAACACAGAATTCAGGAGAACTCTGATTCTACTAGAGATACTTGGTGAAAATAAATCAGCTCCTTATAACAAAAATATGACCAGGTTTCTGTGTCATGAGATAGCCTGCAATATATGTCACGAAAGTGAGTCCTGTCAGATTTAATTACTTTTTTCTTAAAGCTTTAAACAGAGCTGGCTTCAGAATGAAGGCAGTTCCTTATTAAAAACTAAATATAAAAGATGAGATTATTAACCACGAGGAATTTACCAGCAGAGACAGTATCTAATCCTATGCAATATCCTGTGCAATCGTGCAATATCTGTGATATCTTTAGCGTTCCAGAGAGTTATATTTTGGCATTAATTAGTCTTAATTAATCTAATCAGAAAGAACCTAACTGCCAGGCCTTTGCAGTGTTGGAGAGCACATTTCAGTGGGTTACATTAACAGCTGAGATGTACCGCATTATTCCAGATCAAAGCTTTCTGCCCAGCAGTTCTGCCATTTTATCCCAAATCCCATGGACCTGAGCAGGGCCAGATTCTGGACTTTGGCTCGTTTCTATATATAAGGGGAGAGATGAATGCAATTTTATAATGAACTTTCCAAAATCTTTCCAAACAAACTCAGTAATAAATTGACTTCCCTGCTGTTAGAAATGAGATATTTAGATGATACATGATGAGTGCAACCTTTTCTAATAAGGGCTGGATGTATTTTCCTTTGAGCTGCACTTCATTCATTTGCTGGAAATCCAGGAAACATTTGATTTGAGTTAGGACTAGGCAGTGCAAAGGCTGAGCTGTGGTTATCATCATGTCATGCACAAGGCAAAGACTCAGGCAGAATCCACTCCCTCCAGAATGTTCCCATCAATATTACGGGTGTGAGAAGGAGGCTGCAGCCATCTGGCCTTTATTAGCGACGTTTTCAAGCTTGATATATATGAGGAAGGAGTCAAAGAGACAGTCTGTTATAGTCAAAGATTTGCACCAAGTGCCCAGTCCCTGGATAAGTGATCCCAGGAAACCACCTGTTAATGAATATAACATGACATTTTGCACTGAAGATGCCTTTGAACTGATAAATTTTAAAGTACAGTTACATCCATTTCAGAGCATTTATAACCATTCTTTTTCCTCTGCAAATCCTACCAAGAACAAGTCCTTTGGTAAATTTTGTGTCATTCTAAAATTTGTTTCTTATAGGCTGTTGCACAATTGTTTGTTTTTCTAATATATCATATTATTGCCGTCATTTACAACTGGACAACAGTGTAATACAATTATATCCCATACAAGAGTCAGCAGGGCATCACTGCGGACACCTCTATGAACCCTCCAAGGTAAAGTGCTGCCTCAAACTTGTGCGTTAAACAGTCCAGACAGTGAATTACTGCCTTGATCCCTCCATCCTGAAAACTGGGACCAGGACGGATCAAAGTTCATATTAACCTTGACCTTACAAGATCTCTGCACACTAAATTCCTGCTGATTTCAGTGAGGGGTTGATTGTGAGAGGCTGGCAAGACAGAGGCTGGGGTTTTGCTGCAGGAACCATTAAGGAACATCCTACTGCCCCCAAAAGTCTTCCAAGGCCTTAATTTGAGCCGGGCACTGTCTGGGTCAGCAGTCACAGAGGCTGCGGAGATTTAAGTACAGTCCTTAGAGAACAGGCAGTCACTTCATTGCAGTTGTTCCCTGGGTTTGTTCTTCACAGTGGTTTGCACAGCATGCGGGGAAATGAAGCATGTGGGGAAATGCCTACCCAAACCCTGCTCCAGCCCTGGGTGGGATGGTCGCAGGCCTGTAATTACCAGGGGTCTGTAATTACAAATGGGGTCCCGGCTCCTCCCTGGACAAAGCAGGAGGTTGCAGAGTCCTGGGTCAGAAAATGATGTTTCTCTCAGCGTACTGAAAACTGAAATCTTCCTGAAAAAAAAAAAAAAAAGTACCTGTTCTGATTGACTTGTAACATAAATCAGAACTAATACAACTGAGACTGCTAAAATAAAGCTGCTTTTTCTGATCAATCTGAAACATTTTGATGTGACTAAAATGGAATGGTAGATGTAGAACTAACACTATTGACTATTTTAAACGAGATTTCACTTTAATCAATGAGATTCTGCAAAACGTGTCTGATTTGTTTGATTCTCAGAGCCTTGATCTGTTAATATTTATTGCGTGTATTTTCACACCTGGAAGACTCAGTTGCTCCCTACTGTCAGTGGGCTCCTAAAAGTTTGGATTTCCTATCAGGGCTGTGCGGTCAGGCTGGCTGTTGCCAGCTCCATGGATAGCACAGGGATGGAAAGAGCCGGGCTTTAGTCTGCCATGTGGTTTGAGTTTTTCATCTTCAGATTCTTGGCTGTGAAGTGGGAGACAATGCCTGCAATTATACTCATCCAAGTGTGAAATTTTCTTTGAGATGTTCAGCTGAGAAGCTGAGAAATTAGGATGACACTTATATCCTTCACTCTGGTGCAATGGGAGGTTTATCTACCAAAGACAGAGAGTCCATTTGTCTGCATCCTGCTGGCGTGTGGTTGACACCCGTGTGAGCTGAGGTGCCTTTGCAGAAGTACTTTGCCTTCTCCCAAAGAGCAGGGGCTGACCCAGCATGCAAAAGTAGCATCTTCCACAGTCAGAAGTGCAGACCCTGTTTTGGAACACTGGAAGCAAAAAGAAGACCCTGTGCTCACCAGAAGGGAAGCTGTGTTTCTGGAAGTTGTCCTATTTCTTCTTCCTCCCAGGGCAAGCAGACAAAAGCAGCTAGAGGCACAGAAACCAATGATTTCCAGGGAAGATGCTCCACAGAAATAAAATTTTTTCTGTTCTCAGAAAGGTGGAATTCTGTTGAGATATTTTCTCCTTAAAATAATACTACTAACTGAAAATTTCTCCACTGAAAATCAAAGTTAATGCCATCCCTTCCAAGCCTCCCACATCCTCAGGTCAGCACCTTCTTTTTTATTGTCCTGAGGAACAAAGGTGTGAAGCACTCGGGGCCATGCTGGGGAGACGGAACTCCTCCTTGTCCCCTCTACTTGTTCTGAAAGGTTAGAGCAGGGGCACGTGTGAGGAGGCTGCTCTGGGGCAAATGGAGGTGCTTTATCACTCTGCTGTCCTTCACAACTGCTGCCTTCCCACTGATAAATCCTCCCCGCTTTGTCCTTGTGCTCAGTGAAAGGCTTTTCAGATTGCCTGCACAGTTAATTTTGTCTTCGTCGCTGGTCTCCTCATTTCTCTTCCCACACAAAACGAGCAGCCTGACAGCAGAAAGCTAATCAGGAGGAGAGGCAGAAGCAGTGCGTGCCAGCAGCCCGGAGCATGCAAACAGCCACCGCCTGAACTGGGTCAAAGCACCTCCATTCACCGCAGGGAAGATTTCTTTGATGCCCCAGACAGATACCTGAGACAAGACAGCACTTATATACTTCATTATCTGTCAAGGGGAGACAGAAAATGGGTGATAAGGGAAAGAGGTGGGGTGGGAAGCACTCTGCTGACACTGGTAGTGAAGAGGTGAGCAAGGAGGCTCCTGGGTGGCCTTGGGGCAGCCACTTGTTGCAGATTCTGGCTTTCTGAGAGGGGCAAGACTTGTGTCTCCTCAACCCAGCGGCACACGTGGAAAGAACCCAGAGGATTGCTAAGTGTGAGCCATTATGCAGCTGAGGAGAAAGATTTATTTTTTTTTACCAAAGAAAGTGAAGTCAGTGTAAATGCCAAGCCCAGTCCAGTCTGCCAGGAAAAAGACTGAAGAGAAAAGAGCAAGGACTGGAACAGGGACTGTTGCCCTGGCCTGCAGGCTTTGCACACGGTGTCTGCTCCCTGCTGCGATGGTTCAAAAGGTTTATCCGTTAGTTCTGTCTCCTCAGTGTTTAGCCACTGTCCTTACTGAAGGAGAAGGGGTCCAACCATCTCCCTGTCACAACATGAGGTCAGCCTACAGACGAGTCTGGGAAGCTCTGCTTTATCCTCTGCTCCAGAAGTCTGGTAGATCCACATCAGTGCCCTGTTGTTGGATGAAGTCAGTATTGCAAGACAGCCACTGCCATGACTCATGGACTTACTGAAGCGCTGTCAGGCCAGCGCTGTACCCACGTGTCTCCAGCACAGGTTCCCATGGGAGAAACCCATGGACATGATCCCTGAGCAGCGCCTTGCTTAGCAGATGCTTGCTGACAGTAATTGCATTCCCCAGAGGGATCTGGGCTGACTCAGGCTCAGGATTTTCATACAACATTTGGGATGGGCAGTATTTCTGCTCTGAGTCACACTAGGCCGTTCCTCTTTACTACTTGAAAGATGCTACCACGGGGTTTCAGCTGAATGCTGCGGTGCAGAAGATTTCACGTGGTTGTCACAGGGCTTTTGTGGAGGTCACTTTGTCCTTAGGAGGATCAAAGTCCCTTCACTGCCACAGTCATTCCCATGACATGTTCCGGGACTTAAGTTTTGCACAGGAAATCCTCAGAGCAGTCACTTAGCAATTGCAAGTAAATATGTAATTGGAGCTCAACGCTCAAAAGCGTCAGGAGCCAAAATCACCACCCTCCCAAGTCATGCTCGCATTTAAAGATCCCAAGGAGGCCCTTGCTGTCCTTTCTATTGTCCCAGTTGAAGACTAAGAGTCTCTTTCTCTCTCTGAAGACCGCAGCTGCTCTACCGATGCTTGTGAAGAAACCGCTGCAGAGCTCGGCCGCTCAGGAGGACCCCAGCAGTTTCCTGAAACTCCAGCCAAGAATAATGTTACAGTACAATGTAGTGAGTTTGTTTTTCACAAGGTTCTCCTAGCTTCCATGGGCTGGGTGCATGACTCAAAATTAATGGAATGTAATAATTAATTTAACTTGTCAAGCCAGCATTACTCTATCTTCTGAGCTGAAAGTGGTGTTGCATCACACTGGGTCTCAGTTTTGGGGTGGAATCCTGGAGGAAATTGTACATTGAGAAATCAGGAACAGGCCTAACCTGGGACTGGATACAGCATATCTAAGAGGGGCGCTTTTATATTTGGTACTTTTCTTTTAATTAAATCTAAGCGTGCCTAAGAAAATAGAAAGTGAGGTCAGGGGTTTTGGCTGGGGAACCAAATGACCGGGCGACATGTCATGTTTCTCAAAGGGAAGAAGCAGCTTGAGGGAATTTGTTATTCAGGATGTAGCGATTAGCAGGTTTTCCATGGGTTTTTTTTGGATAAATCATTCCAGTGGAAGTACCCAAAGGCTAAAAGCAAATAGTCTCCCTTCTTCAACAACACCTTAAATCAAGCACTGCTTCGTCCACAGGGTGTCCTCAGGTCTGTGGGGAGCATCACTTGGTCCCTGGGTGAGCAAAGGGATAATTCAAAATATGGGTTTGTTCCCCTGCACCTACATTTTCTCTTCCAAACCTCAGCCGGCTCTTCACGTACAAGAGCTGGGCTTGTACGAGAGCTGGACTCCTGAACTCACAAAACCCACAAAACTGAATTTAATACATGGGTTTCGGTGACTACAGAGCAGATTTCCCAGCCAGAGTGAAGAGAAGCACCTGTAGCTCCATGGAGAGCCACTGCCTCAGAGGAAGTATCGCTTCCCTCTGTGTAGCGGCAGGTAGAGGCTGGAAGAGTTGGAGCTGCATGAGCCACTGTCACAGCTACTGGTGTTGCCTGTGTCTCTAGCAGTGACTGCCCAGTTTGCCAGAGCCGAAAGGGTTGACTCAGAGCACAACAGATGAGGGATGCAAACAAGCATTCATGCGGAAAACTCACTGGTGTACAATTGTTTCCTTCAAGATAATAACTTTTCCAAGTCTGGCTTTCCTGATTCTTTATTCCCTAAGCAAACAATTTTCACCAATAAAGGGAGGGAAAACCAGTTTGGTCTGGAATATAATTTTCATTCCTATGAGTGAAGGATGGACTTGGCTGAAAGAAAAAATATTAAATCTGTTCTGGAGGTAGGAAGAAACTGTGCAAGTGACAAACGCCAGCCCCTCACCTGCTCTCGGACGCTGGTGTGCACGTGCTGCTGAAAGGGAAATCACAGATGTGCTGTGCCCCCCGGACGAACGGAGCCCTTGAGGACACATCTGAACCCAAGTTTTAGTGCAGTTGAACCAAGCCATGTCCACAGTCTGAGAAATGTGCTATATTCATTCCTATCATTGATCTTTTTCTGCATCTCATGTATTAAGTGGTTTCTGAGGAGGTCTGGGTTGGGTTTTTTTCTCCCAAGGAATACAACTTTGCACAGCACGAAGGGTTAGGATTAGGGGTTTGGATTTAGGGTTAGAGTTAGGGTCAGAGTTAGGTTTAGGGACATTAGGGTTAAGGTTAAGGTTGAGACCAGGGTGATCTCTGTTGTCTTGGAAATTACAGGCAACACCACTTCACTGCAACAGTTCTGGCTTGGATTTTATATTTTTTTATTATTTCTTTTTTAATAAAAAATTTATACTTAGGAAGATCTGTTCCAGATCAACTTCAGCAAAGGGCAACTGCATTATCTGAAACATATCCCTTCATTCTTAGTCACCCTGGGAAAAATATGTTCATGGGTATATTTGATCCAATGCAAATGTAAGTTACTAAACTGATGGTATAAAGTTGCACAATCACTAACTTTCTGCTTGGCTTTATGAATTTCCTGTTGTTAAACCACCCATGCTTTAGTGTGGCAAATAATTCCTTCCAGGGAAAAGCTATGATCCACTTTATTAAAATCACTGCTCACAGAGGGAATTCAACTTCTTTCAGATAATTTATCAAGCAAACGTGGATTTTTTTTATCATCCTTTTAAATTTTGTGCTAATTTTGACCCCAATTTAAGATTATTGACATTGAGATTCACCCTCTATGGACCTTAAAATTCCAGGCTCGTGAAAATGGTTTGATCTCTAAGAACTGATTTCAGTCCTTGAAAGGCTAGCACACAACATGGGGTCATATTTATTTTATGAGATGATTTTTTCCAAGTGAGACCAGTTAATGGAGCAGCCAGTGTCACAAAATGTGGAATAAATTTCCAACAATATGCTGCAATACCCAGGCAAGATCTCACCTGCCATTTAGTAGGCAGTAATAGGTGCATTTTAATAGCTTGCATTTTACATATCTCTGGTTTCATAACTCCACTGCTCTACTATATCTCATATATAAATATATATATATATAATGGTTTCCTGCTTTCTTACTGAACACTGGGGAATTAAAAGTCAACCCTGCTTCCGTGAGCTGCTGAAAGATTGCTTTCAGGTGCTATAGGAGTCCTTCCCAGGATTTACTATAAATCAAGACAGCATCCACACAGGCCACTGCATACCCCGAATGTTTGCATAGCAGCAGGCCGGTTACTTGAAAGACACTAAGGAGCAACCTCACAAACTACAGCTTTATGCCAAAAAAAACCCAGTATGCACAGAAAATTTTGTTGTGGTCTTGGAAGATGCTTCTCTAGGTGTTGCCAATATCTGCTACAGAAAGCCAGAAAGCTGCTTTTCCCTAGGCACTCACATCAGATAATACCCAACACATTCACACAGCTTGCTGGAACGATTTTCTGCCCTGGTGCCGCAGCACTGAATGATTCAGTGCCAACCCCCACCATGGTCATCAGATCAAGACCTCCTTCTGTCGCCAGCAATCACTCATTTCCAGCATAGTTATCCAATCTCTGAACACACCAGAACTTCAGGAAAATGAGCAGGACAATTCAAGGGCTGCACTAGATGCTGACTGCAGGAGAACTGTTAAAAACTGTGCACTGGATCGACATTGCACTTAAATCTACTGCAAAACTTCATGGTGTTTACCAGCAGCGCAAGTAACACCCTTCACCCATTCCACTCAGGCAGGAGAACCCGGCTTTCACCCGAGAAGGAAAGCTCTCTTAATTCCAGATGCAAGCAGAGCCAAACACTGCTCTTGTTCGCACATTTCTCACTAATTTGACATTGTAAAAATCATGTTTTTCCCCCAATAAAGTTTGAAAAAATGCTAGAATGCCCCTAGGCAGAGATGCACGAGCACATTGAAAGGACGGGGGAGTGTGGATGTTCACACTGTCTAATTTTAGATGTCTAATTCGATTAAGATCTGGCCTGGTTACATAGTCAGAGGCTCGCCTTGTGTTGAGGGCTACTCAGAACTCCTAAATTAGGAGCCGGCTGCTCACTGTGAGCTGGGCAGGCAGTGTGAGCTCACATGCCTGGACTCAGACAGTGTTTGTGCATCCTGGACGCGATAGTTCATTCATTTCTCCACGGTGGCATATTGAAATACGCCCTTCTTATTTTGTCTCAAAAAAGGCTTTATTGGCTTAGCCTTATGGCCTGCTTTAACCTCTCCTTCCCATTTGTTATTTGTGAAGAGTCAGCCCTGATTAAAACCAGCCCCATCCTTTATACTGTGTGATGGCTGTTGCTTCCTCTCCATGGATTTCTTCCACAGGATTCAGAGTTTCCTCAGCCCAGCACGCAGGAAGCCAGCATGCAGAGCGGGCCAGAGAACCACATTTCCTTTGTAGCTTTACTTTAGTTTTCCTTCTGTTTGATTTCCAGGAAAGAGATTATACGTTGCCTGTTTTTTACTATTTAAAAAAACACTCTGAGCCTGGCTTGCTCGGTCAGGGTGCGAGGCAGCCCAGCAAGGCACTTCTGAACTCCTACTAGTCTTGCACCAGTCAGGCTTTTTAGTAAAAGTTTCTTTGTCCTTCACCTTTGCTCGCCTTCTGCTTCTGATATAGAGTGATCGCGGGTGAACCAATAATCATTTTCTAGTCTATTATTTCAATTGGAAAAAGTATTTGTTCACATTCTGAGCACGGTGATGGCAGAGGAAAAAATGACAACAGTAAAAATGCAGCTATTTACCAGTAATTATAAAAATCCCCTGCACTCTCCCATTGGTTTTGCAGAGCTGAGGTTAGACTGGAGGTGTCCCAGACACCGGTACAGGGCTGAGCTCCCCATGGCCCAGCGGATGATGGGAACTTCAACATTAGAACAGGAACCAAATTAAACCATGTTGACGAATTCATTATTTTCAATTGACTGTACATTCTCCTGGTGTCTTAAACCACTATATGCATGGGGTATGGGTTTGTCAGATACAGAAATAATTACAAGCCTGCCTCTTGACTCCACAGTTAATAATTAAAAGTCTACCTCTTGACTCCACTGCACTGAAAAAGTCCTCTCTTCAGCCATGGCAATCTTCCATGAGTCTAAAGAGGTAGGAGTCGTACACTGGGTATAGTGTACCAGCAAGAGTTTCCTGATGCTTTGAGCAATTCCTTTTAAAATTATGCATAGGAAACCCAGGCTGTAACCCTAAGTCATGCCAAAACAATCTCCCCCTTCTAGATTTATAAAGTTTGCCCAGCTTTCTACCACTGCCACCCAGGTGGTACTTCACCCTACTACAGAAAAACACCTATAATTTTATTTCTTTGAAAAATATGTGAAAGTTTTGGCTCAAAGGCTGGGTGGGAAAAAAGTACATTTCTTAGTGGTTTATTGCCCTTAGGAAAACATACTTCAGTTATGAAGTATTCCCCCCTGAAAACTTACTTGACATTTTGTCGAGAAAATAGTAACATTTCTAAAAAGTTAGCCAAACTACTTAATATCGTAGCTGTAAAGCAAAGACCTATAGAAATGTCACTGTGTGGATGAGACCAGTGACCTGGACTGTTTTTATTCCACCTTTATAAGCACGCACTTCTGCTAAGGGACCCGTCCTGGGAAGGGTTGCCCACAGTAGCAGCAGTTGTTCCTGTAAGAGAAGCCGTGAGGGTGCTGCTCTGCAACAACACCATTGCTGTCTCACCAGGGGGCTGTTTCACAGCCTGCACAAGGCTGCAGGGTGGGAAGTGAAGGTGAGAGAGGCTGAGCATTGTGATGAAGGTCCCTAGGAGATAAACCTGTTCCCTGGAGGTCCAGGCAGGCTCCAGACCCTTTTCAGCATGTAGACCTGAGCACAGAACAGCTTTTCTCTGTGTCTCGGGAGCACCAAACCATTCCAAATCCTCTGTCCTTCCCCATCCCAGGCTTCCAGATACACACCGTAAGCAGCTCAAAATGGGTACAAGGACATTCTTCTGTCACAGTTCACTCACATTTTAAAGAAATAAACCTAGCTCAAATAAGTTAATTAGTCAGTATTTGTCTGTATATCTGTTGTCCGTCTTTTTAGCTTGAGTGAAATTCTAGCCATGCTGAAATCAATGGAAGTTTTGCTATTGACGTATATGGAACCAGAATTTCACTGCTTATCTCTGTCTTTCAGTCTCAGAACTTACAGCAAAAGTTGTCTCTGCTGCCACCACTTCAGATCCCCTCTAAACAGTGACATCTCGGGGGCCCTGGACATGTATTCATAGCTGTGGTATCGCAACGCACATCCCAACTTTGCAATTGGTTCGGTCTTTCAGGTGCAAGAGAGTTAAATGCTGTGTCTGAATAAATCTGAACTGTAAGTTCAGACCCACGCTGGGATGTGAACTCTGTATCTCAAGCCCATTTCTAGTTTCGCTGTAAACAATTTCAGAATGTGATTAGATTTTAGGGGAAACTTGTAATAGAGCTGTAATAAGATATGATGTAATAGGTAATAATAATAATATATAGCAGCTGTTAAGTAAAATTTTTTTCAACATTTATCCCAGAAGGATACAGGGAGTCAGCTGCAACTTCATATTTTGAAAGAGGGAATATTAAACACTAGGAGCGTGATGCAATGATGTTATTGTAAACGCTAACAGGAAAGCCCAAAGTGTGAGAGTCAAGACCAGCAGAAGATGCACGCAAACAGCTGCTCTGATGTAAATTCCCTCAAGTTTGGTTAATTTCTTTCATTTAACTCGGAGTTAATACACTGGACTCACAGATATTGCTTTCGATGGGTTCTGGGCTGCTGAGAACAGTGGGATTTTTACTCTCGCTTTCCACCGCAGCCTGAACAAACCCACAAAGCGCACCTAAAGAGATTAATGCGAGGTGTCTCTCCAAATGCCTGTCTGAAGCAGCGTCACTCAGCTTCAAGCGACACCCTATTCTCAGTTCATGCCTTTGAGAGAAAAGAAATATAAAGTCAACAGGAGTTGGGACTGGAACGTCAACTTTGAAACGGAATTTCCTGGCGATTTTCGCAGCTTGCCATAACTTAAGTGTTAACTAATATTGCTCCGTGTATTTAAACTCCATGTGTTGAAGGAAAAAGATCTTCCATGGAAAGACTAGAACAGATAAACCTATATTTAGCCTTCTATAAACACCTCCTAGGGTCACGTTTCTTAAATGCAGAAGCCAAGGATTGCACAGAGAAAGTGTATGAGCACAGGCACAGTTATATTTGACTCAAAAAATGAGCATTTCTGAGTATGATGGACAGAGCCCATTATAAATTAGGCATAAGTATTAAAATAAAACTTTCAATGGTCGGCCACAACAAGAAATGATCCAACTGGGGAGAAAAGGTAGTATATTTTTGGGGTTCTTAACCTGGCAGAAGGTTTCTAGGGTGAAGTTACTGAGCAGCAGCTTCAAGCAGTCGGAGGGCCTCATTCTACTGCACACAGCTCTTCTTCTCCACCTGCCCTTGGCAGACAGCACTGCCAAAACCCAGCCTGCCCTGTGCTCTGCCAACCCATTTCCGACATCAGCTTTGCTCATCTGGCTTCTGCAGCCCAGGACAGAGCTCTGGGTCCCTTCCTTCTTGCTGGTGATAAGGGCAGTTGGGACCTCTTGGTACGATGAGGACACAGGCCTGGACCTCAGTTCAACATCTGCAATTGCAGTGAAATGGTGAGGGTTTTTTTTCTTCCGAACTCAAGGAGATGCCGGGATACTCACGGTGTCAGTGTTAGAGAAGAGAAACAGAACCGAGTGTCCCATTACACTGGCTTTCAGCTGTTATTTGGGAACAACCATTACGTGAGAGGCACTGCCTACTGCCTGCTCTAAGTAATCCAGGCCTGATCCAAAGCCCCAAACCATCTACCCTGCCAACAAAAACATGTTAAATAACTTACCAGAAAGTACATTAAAACAGTCTCCTGTCCTTGGTGTTATTTTGGTATTTTGCTGCCTGTGCAATGTTACCACATTGTGCTTGCTGCTCAACTGTATTTTTAGCATAATAAAACTAGAAAACCAGTGTTCCTTCCACCTGGATTTTAGAAGCGGATTCATTTTTAATGTTTGAAGATGTCTTGAATTCAAACTAGGATCTGATTTTTCTGTAGATTAATTTCTAGAGTTAAGGGGAATTTTCAATAAGATTTGCACTCATTTTTAGTACCTTTTAAGAACTGAAGGCCCTTGTGTCATGTTAGGTTGCCAACTTCAGGGAGAAAAAACAGGTATTGGGGTGTGTGCTGATGAATCCTGAAGAATTTGAGAGTGATTAACTTAAAACAAAGAAGCTAGGCTGTTCTAATGATGAGATTGTTATCTGAGTTGAATGCATTTAAATGTGTATTTTACAGTCCGCTGGCCAAGTCATAAAAGTACTCTAAACCTTAAAAGAAAAACTGAAGGTTAATAGGTCAGAACTCCGCCACAGAATTTTATGAGTCAGGAAACAGCAGGGTTTATTCTTTTCAAGGTACCCTGCAACACGGGGTGGACGGAGGTCATGGAGGTGCGCGCTGCGTGGGGATGGCAGAAGGAAGGGGAGAGAGGACGATCACGTCACAAAAGCTGGGCTTCATGGCATTTTGTCCTCTAAAATATCCACTGAGCACCACAGTGGTTTGACCTGGGCTGGTGCAGAGAAAACACCACTCCACTGCCTCTGCGTGTGCCTGAGCTTCATAAAGATCGAACTGAGCGCGTTCCACATCTGCAGCACAGCTATGTTTTATCTTTTGAAACAGGGAGTGTTGTCCTCCTTCGATTGTTGTATTTATTTTACAAGTTTCACTAGGAATGTTGCGTGGCGCTCTCTTGGCCGCTCTCGCCTATGATTTACAGTAGTTATAAACATTCCAAAGTATACATGTAAGTTAAATGATACATTAATATTATAAAGTTACAATTCTGGTATAAATGTGTCATCAGTTTGAAAATTCAGTTTTTCCTTTGCCCGGCTTTGTGATTGGGCTGACTGGAACCAGCTCCATGCAAAAGCACCACAGACATGAATTCTGTGTGCCTGTGTGTCCCCAAAGTAAAGCCCTGTGAAGAAAAGAAGGATATTCCACCAAGCTGAAACAGTTCAGAATATTTAACTGCTTACATGCATTTTTATCATATTCTTCAACAAATAGAAGGAGGGAGGAAAAAAGTAAATGAGCCTCAAACCCATGACAGGAAGACAAATTAGACTCTCAGCAATACCCTCCAAGGTCCAGCTCTTCCCGTGGGTTCTTGCCATTGAAGTCATGTCTGCAGTGCCAGAAACCACAGAGCTGGACTCGCTGCTTGGAAGGGAACATCTGCACCGACCGCCCTTCCAGACCCGGCCACACGCTGCCACAGCTCCAAGTTGGTCGGATCAAAGCCAAATCCACAAGCCAAGGCCTGGTCGCTGCTGGTCAGAGTGCAAAAGGCCCCCGGGACACTCGTATGGACGCGCTGCCCGGCTTCTGCGTTGTGGGTCAGGGCATCTCAGCAGCAATGGCACCACTGGGCTTTCCTTCCCCACTTACTCCCTTTTTCACTCCATGAAAAGAAGCATTTACATCTGCTAGGAGGAACTACCTGGACTAGGATTTTCACAGAAGGATTTTCACTAAATTGAGAGACATCTGCATCTCCTGTATCTGCAGAATAACCTCCACAGCAGCAGTGAAGCGCAGCGCAATCAGATGATTCGTTCAAGATCACTCAGGGAATCAGTATCACTGGGAGGAGGGAAGCCTAACACTTAAGATCCTTGCATCCAGACTCCAACACTAACACACAGAAACTCAGCTGGCAGATATTCTGTAAAATATAGCCTGCCTATGCAAATAAGACTAAGAATAATCACTTACATAATGAATGCAATGGAACAAATTAGGATGAAATGACTTCCAAAGGAAAAGGAAATTTGTGGCATGAAGAATTTACAGCATCAGTCTCAAATTTGAGTGGAGATAGTTTATTTGGAAGGAGATGAAGTGACTAGATTTGTTTATATCCATCGAGCTCCTCTGAAGAACCCCCAGGAATGCTCATCTTCAGAAGAAAATACATTAATGAACTATTTAATAAAAGGAGGTGATCTAGTTCTTTACACTCACATCACAACTCTGTTTCAGCCTGATTGAGGTGACAAGTTCAGCTGCTTCATGGACAGGGAAGAATGTTCTAAATCCCTGAAAATGTCACCTGCATTGTCTTAATAGTCAGTTCTTCATCAGTCATTCCATAAAAAGATTTTTTTCTTTGTAAAACATTTATGAGAAAACAGCTTCGCACTCAGGAGAACGGCTCTTGAGAACCATTTCTCCCCCCTGCTAGACCCAGGAACGGAGCCGGGTGAGCTCTCAGATCAAACAAGCCCACCGCAGAGCAGCTTCGGTTTTCATTGTTGCAATATGAAAATATTTTATGATGTCTCATAACTCATGCATGAGGCTCTGATAATGGTCACGTCAGCCCCCACATTTCACACTGCGTTTAAAAATACTGCTTGCTTATCTACCACATGGGCTGCAGCCTGCAATCAGATTTACATTTGAAAACACTCAGCACCCGCACGCAGCCTCAGAGACTCTCACGAAAAGCACCCGAACACGATACAAACTTGTCACTCTCTGCATCGTAATTAATGTTTTAGAATTTAATATTTTTTCTCTGGGTTTGGAGACAAGCTGAGCCAACTCCATACCCAGTGTCGTTTCGGGAAATGCATTTCAGATACTTTGCACATCCCTTTCGCCCCGTATCCTGTGCAGGCTGTGGGTGAACAGGGTGGGTGGGTGGCTTGGTGGGGCAGAGCCACAGTGTGTCTGTGTTAAGGTTTCCCATGTCCTCTACATTTTGCTGTGTTTCAGTGCATTCAGTATTCTTCTTACAATCCATATCTCACAGACAATCAGCTCTCAGCAATAAAAAATAACCTTGTAGCCCATACAATTACACTGAAATTCTTCAATATGCAGCTGAGATGAACCTTTGGGTCTTCTGGCAAATGCAATGAGCCTCAAGCATGCATTTAAACTCACAAACAGATAAAAATAAAACAATGTAATGAGTTCTAAGCCAATTTCACAATTGTGCTGCTTGAGTCACAAAAGTAAATTGCTTGTAGTTGGCAGCAACATATGAACTTCTATTTGGGTCTGTGCTCTCTATATTACATTACACTATTAGTTCCTTAAATAGCAAAATAAAGTATAACTTAGCATTCAGCAGTAAATCCTTTCCTTTTTTGTGTGTGTCCTGTGCTGCAGTAGCATAGTTTAAGCTAAAATAATTTTTGACCATGACAATAAGTGTAAGATATTGCCCAACTGTAAAAATGAGGTGGTGTTTCAGTTAATTATTTCTTTCTTAATGCTGAGTATTAAATGTCAGCCAGAGGCATTAGTCAGTGGTTTAAAGGAGCCTGTTGATGATTTTAAATATTCAAGCGGTGTTTTCCTGCCTTGTTTGTACAGTCGTTGGGCAGTTGACAAGTAGTTTTGCAGAGCATAAGGGTTGCACTGTATCACATCAGAGTCTGGAGAGAGACGGACGCTGCAATATGAGGGGTGGGGGCTTTGAGCAGGCCAGCACATCTTGTTCAGAGCGTGGAGGTTGGTGCATTTATCGTTAATCCGTGTGTATTCAGGATGTGTAACCTCCTGCCGTGTCCCCAGCTGGCCCATTCCCCCAGCACCCCTGGTCCACACCATGCCCAATGCTGCCTTTATCTCCTCGCTTGCCGAGGCTTGCTGCCTACCACACAACAGCTCTTTAATCTTTGTAAACCGAATTCCCAGCCAGAACAAACTCTGCGTGCCAGAATGCGTTTGGGAGGGATGGCAGGAACGAGCTGCAAGAGGCTGCCTCACGAAGGGGCCTCATGGGTTAATTTCTGGTCAGACACCTCCTTTCCAAAGGCAGAGCAGGCAACAGAGAACTATTAAACCCCCTTGGAGGTTTTTCCATTGATTACAGCACTGATCTAACCTGTATTCTCAGGCTTACAATCACAGAGAACCACCTCCATGTGACCTGAATTTCAGCCCTGAAATGTCTCCTCACGCAGAGTTCCTGGCCAAGGGTCGCTTTTTGGGTGTGATTTCAGGCCAGAGGGCAGGCTGCTCTGCAAAAGCTCCTTGGGACACAGGGAACAGCAGGCCTTCACGAAAAGCTTATTCTGAAAAAAAATCCCGTATATTGTATTTGGAAGCGCATGGGTGGTTATCCACACAAGCCAAGTGTTATGTTTTCCAATTGTCCAATAAAATAGATTTACATAGGAGCAAGGAAGAAATAAGGCGTTTTATAAGACTATTCCTAACCTCCATGAACTACGGCATCTTGATTTAAAACCAGTCAGTGCCCAGCAAGAGGAAATAGTTTAGACTATATGTGAAAAGAGAATAATGGCTCCATCAGGTAGTCTGTCAGCTTGTGTAAATAGGACCAGGTTGGTGTGTAGGAAGGCAGCGTGAATGATCTGCTCTCCCAGGAAAGGGCTTCACTGAGGCATTTACGAAACTAGAACAGACTTATTGTTCTGTGGGACTCATACAACAAATCCCCGGGGTCCCTTTGGAAATCACAGTCTGAATAGACACAACAGGAAAAATAAAGCCTGTATTTACAGGGGAAAAGTTGAGTCCCAAAGCATTTACAAGCTCAGTCTGAGGCCTTTTGGATTGCAAGCTGAATCCATATTTCATAAAATCTAGCGCTATCTACAGGGACGTCTCCCGGTGCAGTAGAAGCAGCAGAAAATGTACCATTTGCCAGTAATGCCGCACCCCGTGCAAAATCTTACTGGATTTATTTTTCAGGATGTCTCTTTCCTACTTTATTTCAGGCAGAACTCCACATTGCCAAAAGACTTCAATGCAGAACAAAGTTTTACGAACCTAAAGACCAAGGTCGACTGAAAATCAGGAATCATTCATGGAAAATTAGCAAACGTGATGCACGCAGAGTGAAATCTGCATTAAGAATTGCCTCCAGCTGGCTAGGGCCTGACCAGCTTTATTGTATCTCGCAGGATTACAGCATCATTTTCTCTCAGAACTCGCTCACGATCCAAACTAAGCAGAACCCCTTTCTGGGGGTCTGCCCACTGCACCAGGGCCTGTGAGAAACATCAGGGCAAAAAACGAGGCTGTTTCCTTTGTTGTGTGCAAGGAAAAATAGGCCTTGTAAATGGTGAGAGTTTCCGTGGGCCAAGGTGTTGTTTTCGTCCCTGTAATTCTTCTGCGCAGATGCACATGCGACTCCTGTTGACGTCAGCTGGAGATGCACATGGCACGGCCGAGGAGCAGACCCCGACGCAGATGTTAACGCACAACCGTGTGTGTGTGTTTCCAGACGCCGTCACGCCTCAGGTACCTCCGAGGAACCACGCCAGGGCTGAGCTCTTCCCACACCTCCACCATCGCTTCACTTCGTTTGACTTTCTAACCAAAATCCTTGCCAAAATCGAACAGAGCTTTTCCAGGGCCAGCGAAAAAGCTGGGGGGAGCCCATTCATAACATGGAACTGTCTTTGTCTCTGAAGCTCCTCCTGTAGTGCCCTGTGATTCCCTTCCCATGAAAAAGACACCCAGTTGCTCCTTGTGCAGACACCAGATGAGTGAGGAGCGCCAGGAGCGGGGGAGCTGCTGCAGAACCCTACAGTTTAGCAAAGTCTCTGTTGATTTTGGTAGGGTTTGGAGCCATTTCCAAGTGAAAGAAGGTCCCCAGGGTGCACCACCCCCGCTGTGCGTTCCGGTGGGGCCACATGGGTGCTGGGTTCTCTGGCAGCAGGCGGCGGCAGCCACCACATAAACGAGAGGTTTGTTCTGAAAGGAAAGCACAGAGAGGGTGCAGGGCTGTGGCAGAAGGAGTGTTGAGGGCAGGTTTGGGGGTGGCTGTGCAGGACAGAGCCCAACCCAGGCACAGGGAAGTGGATGCTCTTCCTCACGCAACACGAAGGCATGTGACCTGGAAAACAAGCAGCGATGCATGGAGGGTGTGACGTGGGAAGGTGCTGCAGGCTGTGTGCTCCGCTGAAATTGACATGTGGATTCGATGTCGATAGATGAAAAGCCACGTGTCTGGGGAGGACCAATAAAAATGCAAAATATATATACTTGGGGTGGAAATGTTCATGAGGAAAGTAAAGAGGAAACAGACCTTCTGGCAACGGCAGCTGCAAAGCAGGCAAATAAATCTGGAGAATGTAAGGGTGGGGGACAGGGTTACAAAGCAAAGGAGATAACTGCTCCCCTCATCTGGCCACATCAGGAAATCTGTAATCAGCGTTACACAACTGACTTTATAAATTACACCGGGGAAGAGATTCAAAAGGGAAAAAATACCTTGTGATAGGAGAGGTGCTGGTTTTAGCAGGACCTACTCAGCCAAGCAGTTTTGAGCAAGGCAAAAACTTAATACGGGATAAAACCACCTGAAGGACTTCTCCAAGAGTGCAAGAGAAGAGGTGTTGTGCCTTCAGGATGGGCACCACCGCTCCCCTTAGCAAAGGGCTGTCTTTGGCTGTTATTTATGCCAAAGGAAATGAGGAGAAAATATATCGCTGAAGTGCTGCAAACAGACAAGACATAAACTTTCCCTGGACAAGAGATGTGGCTCCTGCTGAGCGCTCGTCACCAGAGGCACGGGGCTGGCCGTGTACGCAGACGTGTGCTCGCAGGGGTGTCTGTACCTCCGCAGCAGCCGTGGACGAGGATGGTGAAATTCAGCAGTGAGAAACAGGCACTGCAGGAGGTGGCCCTGACGATGCTCCAAGGGTACAGGTTCTTGCAGGTGCCTTCAAAGTCAGTGAGAGTGTTGGGGTAGGGGAGATTTAGACAGACTAACAAATCCCTGCTCTTTTCCGCCCTCACATCTGGTAATTGCAGGGGCTGCAGTCTCAGCAAGAACCATCTTCTACCTTTTTTTTCCTCACATAAGCAGCAAATGAGGTCATGGATGGGAAGTGCCAAAAGTAATCTTTCAATCTCTTGTTTTCTTAATATGAAAAATGTATTACATTTTTCTAAAAGAGAGACAAAGAAAAATGACTTTGTCTGGAACCAAAAATTAAAAACCCCAAAGCCTTCCTTGTGAAGTGAGCTAAGAGTGACTTGGATAAACACATCTATTGACTTTAAAATATAATACTTTTCTTCAGAAGGAACGAATGACAAAAAGGGTTTGTGTATCTCAAAAGCTATTTGCATTGCTTAACCTGGATTCACCTTTTTTTCTTCTGCAGTATTTGTTTTCTTTGCGTGATGTTCTTCTTCACATTAGCCCTTCTGCCCTAATTTCATAAAAGGATTTGCAAGAATGCAGGTTGTATTGTCTGCAGTTTTGCTTTAATCTTTATGCAACTTCTGTTTCCAATGAACTCTTTCTAACTTTCCGCATTCTTTCTTGTTCCTTCTTATTTCATCTTCTCTTCGTAATGATTCCTCCATTCTTGAATCTTTTTTCCTGTTAATTTTCAATAGATAAAACCTCTAGGACTTCGCAGCAAATGACTGTTGGCTTTTGCTCAGTATGAGCTGAAACTCCCTCTCCAGAAGAATGAATTTGTGTCTTTTCTCTTTGTAAAACTTCAGTATGAGTTTCTTACACCATTGAACAAAGATCCACTGTGAAGAACCACATGGTATCAATGCTCATATATTTGATTTATTCATAAACCCATTGGAGGAGGCTTTGCTCTTATCAGGAGGCTGTCAATATGCAGTAATAATGGCAGAGCTGTTTCTTCCCCTCAGCCTCAGCATGCAGGGGATTATTACTCCTTTACAGTATTTTACTTCACTTCCCTGGTGTCAGGAGGTGTTTGGGATGTGGCCAACAGCCTCATCACTCTGCAGAATAACTTGCTAAAATACATAATGGAAAGGAGCTCAAAATGTCTAGGCTTAGTTTGAAGCCTCAAGGATGGCTACAAGAGAACTTCAGCGTAGCTCTGCAATCAGGGAGGAAGAATTGGGGACGCTGCAAAAGTGCTGTAATGACTGAGACCCGGGCAGGGAGGGTAACGGCTCAGAACCATTGCTTTTAAACCAACATGATCCACAGAGCAGAGGAGCTCTGTGCTTCATGTGTCACACTAAGAAAACAAAGTCATCGTGCATTCAGCCACAGTGAAAGGGAGTGCGGTCAAAACTGATCCAAGGATGGGTTTTTCCACATAAAGCCTGATTAAAAGTCAGACTTTAGTACCAGAGGAAGCCTTTGTGGTCAAGAACTAAGCTACATTCAGCAACTATACAGGATAACAAACTTGTACAGAGTTACAATGGTTGCTGTTAAATCCTACAAGTATTTTTAAACCTGATGCTTCAGAGCTGAAACCAACCCTCATCCATTGCAGATTAAGAAGCGTCTGGAGCAGGCTGACCTCCCACACCAGCATCTTAGGCATTTCATACCAGCACTGCTGTGACTACCCTGGGATTGGGATAGACTTTATCAGTAATGAGCATCTGAAAATGAAGATGCCTCCATGAATGCTAAACTCCTTTAAAGAGTTGACTCAACCCAGAAAGAAAAAGAAAGGATTCTCCAAGGTACGGTTATTTCTTCAGGCTGGATTGGGTAGCTGCCAGGTCTATTCAGAAAACTGCTGTTTTCCTCCTTCCGTAATTGCAACGGGCACAAAGCCACCTCACAGCAAAGAACCAACACATCCTTGAGCTCCGTTCACCCACCTCAGCAGTTCATTGGGATGAGCTGACTGGCAGGTGCAGTCACTGTCTTCCCACAAGAAAATGCGGTGTGACCTCTGTTTGCTCCCTGAAGCTCAGTGTCCTCTCTCAGTCAAACTTTTCAGTGCTATGAACATCAGCTGATGGTTGTTCAGGTGCCTTTTCACATCAAAAGCTTGAAATTTTGCTCCTCCAGCATGCAAAAATCGGTTATTTATCCCTTCACTGCTGAGTTTGATCCTGCCTTATGTCACGAGCACCATCAAACTGTGGCAGTTGTATCCGAGTTGCCAGCAAGCTTTCAGTGAATTGGGGTTTTGTGTTCTTGGAAAATAGCAGTTAATTAGAACTGAAGTTTTTTGTGCAAATGTGGGGTTTTTGCTAAATTTAGCTCAAGACAAGGTGTGAAACAGCTGAGGAAGGAGGCGGAGCAGGAGACCACCCCTTTCTGTCTCTCCAGCCCTGATCATCCAGCAGAGGATAGTGCGCGTTCAGGCCCCTCACCTGCACTATGGGAAGTTATTTTCAAGTCCTTCTTTTGAAATAGTGTAAATTCTCTCACTTGGTACCCCAATCAATGAAGAACAGAGAAGAGAAATCACTGCTTTCTACCCTATGAGAGGCGGATGCTCTAACCTGGTACCCCAGGTGCTCATCAGAATAAGAAAAGAATTCCTTTATTTTTTTCTAAAAAAAAAAATCCCAACCAACCAAGCAACAGCCCAGAAGTTCTCACTCCTTTGCAGGACAAAGCAAATGTTGACACCTGCACATTTCATAACAGGTAGCTCTTGTTCTGGTTGTCTCTGGCTTTGGGTGATAGGGTGGACCTTTTGTGGCCCACGTCCACACTCACCAGCTCCTCACACAACCTGGCACCACCGCTCCCCCTCCGTCAGTTCTGGCACACTTCCAACTCCCAAGGTCATTTGCAAGGACAAGGCAAAAGTTTGCTTCTAATAAAGTATTTCTCATAGTTAATTAATAACAGTTCAGGTAATTGGAAGTCCTGGGCGAGGAGTGATGATGAGACCTCTATGTGTTATCCCGACTCCTCTCACCTCGTCCTCCTTCGAGTCCAAGTGTGCTCTGCTGGTAATGAGAGGGAAAAGAAGAACAAAATCACATTCTTTTCCGTAAAACAGGAAGGGACGGGTTTGCTCCCACACATCGGGTTTCACAGCAGTGGAGTGTGAGCAGGCTGGGGACCTGAGCCTGCCTGTCTGTGGGTATCTGTGCCGAGGCTGCATCACCAGAGAGCGGCTCCCTGCCTGCGAGCAGCCAGCAAGAAACCCTCGAGAGACCAAGTCTTTGCTCTCCATTTGCCCAGGCAGAGTGGCTCGTTTGTAAGCGTTGAAGAAAGTTTGACACCTTTTGGTTTCTTGAAGAGTGGATGTCAAAGCAATGGGAGAGGAAAGGTGAGGCAGGAAATCTGGCTCGCTTTAAAGGTGCTTTGATAATCTCCTGCACAAAAAGCGAAAGCCCTTAGGTTTCTCACATTGTAACACGGAGCATGCACTGCTTGAGATCTACATTTATAGCTCAGTTACTAGGAGTGAAATGCTTTACATGCCCCTGGGGACATGTGAAAGGAGAGAAGCCCCCAGTGGGCTGCTACAAGCCATGCCAGCAGTTCAAATAAATTTTTTCCAAGATTTTATGATCTGATGCTTGGATTACATTTGTTTAGCTGTAGAGGTGTGAGGTCTGACCAATTTGTCAAAGGAAAGAATAGCCCCAGCTCCAGACGTGTGTGCATTTGGAGTTCAGCTTCAACCATGGCACTGTGGAAATCCTTGAGAATGGATGAAGTCTTTGGATGTCTAAAGGGCAGGGGGAAAGAGGGATGTGAATGGGGGCAGAGAGTGGGGAGAAGTGCCTGGGAGCCACCTTCCCCTCCGGCAGAGCGGGGTGCAGCGCTCAGGGACAGTGTCTGCACGGCAGCAGGGAGAAAGCTCCAGGAGCTGTCACCTGGTGTCGGTGAGTGCTGGGCACCCACACCTGGGCTGAATCCTGCACCAGGCGGAAGTCACCTGAAGCTCACCTGGATATCTGCCACCGTGCAGTGGTCTGCAATGACATCTCACACTCCAGCCCAACCCCAGAAGCAGACGGAGCCGGACCTGAAACAGCACTGACACAGACACCTGCAGTGCCATGACAAGAAAAAACCTTCACCTCCAAATCCTGCGTCTGCCCACTGTGGCACCCCAAATCCACTCCCACACACATGTGCACGCCTCAGGGTCTGGGGGAACTTGGATTGGAAACTTGGATGGCTGCATCCATCAAAAATCTAATGGAAAAGAATTTGGGGGCAGAAAAAGAAGGCAAAAGTAGGAAAAAAAGTGGACATATGGTAGCCCTAATAAAGAGTGATAAAGTCCTCTGATGTTGCTGGAAAGATTCCCACTCAATTAACCAAGCTTTGGACCATACTCCAAAGCAACTCACTTTCCAAAGCTGAGATAAGCACCTGGCTCCTCTTTCCAGCTTTTGAGCTCAGACTGCTCGACAAGGCACATCCTCCTGCTTTTGTTTATGTTAGGGAGTCATTCATTCATAATTTATCTGGGACTCAAGCTCACTTCCCATGTCAGGATACAGATCGTTTGTAAGGCGATAAGGGACTATACTAACATTATAACCTGGTGTTTGTAGATGCTCACATTCTCCTTCAAGATGTTTATCACCAATAAATACAGCAGAAAATCTGACTTCATTGACCTTTGCTTTACAGATGACTTCCTTTCACACTGGACACAAAACCCGACATTTATTTAATGTAGTGCTGTGTTGGGTCCAGTCAAGTTCAGTCCGTAACACGGAAGACAACAGGAGCTGTAGGTGCTTGGTATCTTTGAAAATACTGCTCTTAGAAACCTACTTAGGGGGTCTGATTGTCACATGTGCCAATAATATATTTTTACTTGATCATAAACAATTTTCCCTACACACCGCCTACTCCAAAATTCAGAACATATAATTACCAGCCATAGGAGAAGACCTCATGATTAACAGCATTTCACAGTTGAAAAGCAGTCCTGTAGTTAAAAAACAAATGTTAGCAAGTGTTCACTTGATGAACTCAAAATTTCCACCCCCATCTCTAATTACACTTTCATAGTTAGCGCAGGCCACATTTACTGAAAGGAGTCACTAACTTTCATGTTTTATCTTTAAAACGTATTTATATGACTTGTCCTCTTCAAGGCCTGTAAAAAAATGTCTTTATGTGGGCAGGTAAAGACCAAATCAGTCTCTCAGGGAAGACAGTATTAATTAACTAACTGGTACAGGTATGGGCCACGAAGACTGGGCATGGATGGTTCATACCATTGGGACTGCCCTTTGGTTCATATTTTAGGAGTCTTTCATTTCGAGGTAGCAGGTTTGACTCTACCGTGCTCAAAAATTACAACCAACTAACGGTAAAGAGTGGAGAGGAAATTCAAATTGCACCTGGTGCTCCTACAATGAAAGCACTGGTGGGTCAGGGACTCAATGGGTCAATCCTATGCGTGGCATCTCTGGGGAGCTTCTCCTAAGCCGGGATAGCAGAGCTCAGTGAAGGGTCAAGGCCCAGGGTGACAATCCCACCACAGCGCTTTGGTGACTGTTGCTCGTGACCTAATAGTTTGGAAATGACAGAGCAAGGTATGGGGTGCCCAGTTCTGAAAAGGTGAAGGAATGTGACTTCCAGTAAGCAGTCAGCGCTCACCTCTAAAAATAGAGGCACTGGAAATCACCAGTGTCTTTCGACAATCTTGGCTAAAATCAATTATTTTTAGCCCATCCGTTCCCTCTGGGCTCAGCTCTCTCAGGACGAATGTATGCTTTGGGGGAGGGGGAGGAGGCAGGGTTCTTGTCACAGAGTGAAAGCTGAAACACTTCCATATCAAGAGCACTAAAAAAATGACAGAATCACTTAATTTCTCTAAATGGCTGTGTAAATGTTGCCAAGTTTTGTGAGCAATTAAATTTAATGCGGAATAAGATGGCAGGGATGAAGGATAATCATATGCTCTCAAAAGCTTGGTCTTTTTGTAAATGAAATGACCTTAGGGAGTTTTCCAGCAAAGTTTGGGCTCAGTCTTTTAGTTCCAACAAAGCCAATTGCCGGTCGTGCTCTGCACTGGGCATGTGTGACAGGATTGTTAATGAATTCGCTGTCAGATTCCCACTCAGTTGCCCACCAAACCTGACAAGAGTTTGGTTTTTCGTTTGCGGTTTTGTGCAATCAGATCTTGCCTAACGCCATCGCCTTCCACCTACCCGAGTTCTCAGGAAGCAAAGAATTCAAGGTACTGGACCCAGAAATTTATCTGACAAATAAATGCGGGAAGCCTTGATGCATCAATAACACCAAGGGGAGCACTAATTACAGTTTGGCTAACGAGCCCAGACCTCGGAGGTGTTTCATCGTTCATAAGAGGCGCCAGCGCCACCACTCACTTTGCTGGAAGTGGAGAGAATGAATGCATCCTCGCTGAGGGGAGGCTCGGGTGCTGCTCTGCCCTTGCCCAAGTTGTTGGGCACAGCCATGAGCGTGCCCAGACGTCACCGCGCAGCAACAGGCGAAGGGAATCTCTAACAGGGTTAGGGACTGGGGGCAGGGGCTGCATCCTCCAGACTCCGAGCACAGCAATGACTCATTTTCTTTGGAAATGATTTGTGGGTGTTACATGAAATTATTCATTTGTCAGCATTCAGAAGGTGTTAGATGATAAATTACTGAAAACGTCTTCAGTTTTCAGAACTGTTGTGAACCCGTTCCTACTGATTCTCCCAGATCAGTTATTTAAGAAGCCGGGGAAGGTGATATGATATTCTTTGCGTGAGGCTCATTACTGTCCTTTTTGGAAAGTTTAGCCAGACACATAACAGAAACAATAGAACGTCACTGAGTGCCGTAAGTATCTGTCACAATCTGAAAAAGCTTTTCCAACCATGGAAATTTTAGGAGGGGATGGATTATGATAAAGGTCATGAATGAAGGATTATCAAACTGAACATAAATCCCTTGGATTGCTCATCTGATGTTTGCTCTCCGCTCTTACAGGTCGCAGTCTGACAAGTTACAAAACATAACCCTAGGCCAGGCACCAACTAGTTGATTCTAACAGCAGGAGAGAGTATTTATAAGCAACTTGTCCAATCATCCGAAAAAGTTGTTTCCATTTTTTATTTTATCTTTTTCCATTTTCATTTTTTATTTAATAAATCTATTTTGTGTTATTTTGGCAACATTCTTTCCATGTAAAATGTATTTTATTTGCAACTAACTAAAAAAATATTTCCCAAGCACATTCCAACTAGTTACAATGATGATAATCTTACAGACATTTTTCTTTTTATGGTTTAATAATATTTATTTTTAGTTGAATTGCTGGGCTTATTCTTGGGAGCCTGTTGGATCCTGATGATGCTTGCATTTGCTGTTGGGAATATGGCACAAGCAGCAGCCCTGAACTGGATAATATTTATAAGGCTCTAATAACTTCGCTGCTGGCGAAGAGCTGAGAATGTCATTTTCCCAACCCCACCTACAGATTTCAGGACCTAACAAGCTCCCAAACAAATGTTGCTTTTCAATATAGCAAAAATGATTTTATCTATTGCTGGAAACCCCTCCAGCACTTTAGAAAAAAAAAGAAAGAAAGGAAAGAAAGAAAGAAAGAAAGAAAGAAAGAAAGAAAGAAAGAAAGAAAGAAAGAAAGAAAGAAAGAAAGAAAGAAAGAAAGAAAGAAAGAAAGAAAGAAAGAAAGAAAGAAAGAAAGAAAGAAAGAAAGAAAGAAAGAAAGAAAGAAAGAAAGAAAGAAAGAAAGAAAGAAAGAAAGAAAGAAAGAAAGAAAGAAAGAAAGAAAGAAAGAAAGAAAGAAAGAAAGAAAGAAAGAAAGAAAGAAAGAAAGAAAGAAAGAAAGAAAGAAAGAAAGAAAGAAAGAAAGAAAGAAAGAAAGAAAGAAAGAAAGAAAGAAAGAAAGAAAGAAAGAAAGAAAGAAAGAAAGAAAGAAAGAAAGAAAGAAAGAAAGAAAAGAAAGAAAGAGAGAGATGGTTATATCTGATATCTACCTGCGTTTCTCCACTGGCTGAGCATGACTCAGTCTGATCAGTTCCGCGATGTTGCCCAAAAAGCACAGTCATGCTCCCACCCCACCATGTAACAGGTACGGCCATGACACCACCAGCTGGGACTCCAACCGGCTCGTACGAGCCAGCCCAGGCTACAGCAGCGCGTCAACGCGGACCGGGCTGTGCCAGAGGGGTGCTCTGGTGGTTCAGTCCAGGTGAGCCATGCTTCTCTCCAGGGAAATGGATTGTGCATATGGATCAAGATCCACTGCAACTGGAAGACTTTTCTGTGGGCACCGTGCTGGATGGAGCCTTCGTGACCAGGTTTAGTGTACCGTGATGTGGGTGGCAGGCCAAAAAGTCCATGGGAATCTCCTCTTTTCATGATTAAAGATGCCGCCTTCTTTTCCATAGGAAGCACTTGAGTTAAGATTGGGCAATTGCAATTTTGTATGGAGTTTTTTCTCTGGTTTTCCCTTTGGTCACTTCCCAACCTTTTGGGAGGAAGATGCTGAACACGGTGAAGCAACGTCTGTTCGAGATATTTACATTTCACTAGCTGATACCCAGCACAGAGTAGAATTTGCTAATGGATCATTCAGGAAAGAACACACTAAACGTGGGGTACAAAGAAACATGTTTTAATAGTATGTGGTCACAGCCGCCGTTAGTTTGGTATTTTTAAAGATTTCAATGAATAGTTCCACATTTGAGAAAACAAAAAATAAATAATATCCACGTAAAGATTTCCTGAGTAAATATGTTTCATGGGAGCTAAACCTAAAATCAAAGCTGTCTCCTGGGCCGGTGCGTCACAGGCCGTTACCGCGTTGCACATGGGACTGCCTGTTTCCTCATTGTTTATGATTATGGTCTTTTAAATACCTAATAACAGCGATGATGTCAGGTTTGAATGTGTCGCAGGTCTCACATCCCTGAGCCTGTCCTGTCTCTATGGCCTGAAAGCTCCAGAGACAGAGGTGGTTCTTGCGCTAGTGCATCGCGGGGAGCAAAGTGTGTGAACCAGGAGCCTTTCTACTGATCGCCTGGAGGGCTCCCGGGCTCTTGTGTCGGCAGAACTCACACAGAATCCTGTTCCCTGAACCTTGAAAAGAAATACTTTGGTTTCAGGAAAGAAAATGGATCCACAACAAGTGGTGTGGAATTGCTTAATGGTTTCCTGACAAATCCCTGTCTCTGCTTTGGAGCTGTGGGAACAGACACGGAGACTGCTCTCATTTCAGTCTCAGGAGGAACCTGACAGGTGCCGCAAGCGAGCTGGTCGGGATTACAAAACCCACAGGCTCGGAACGCTGCTAAAAGTCGTTACGCACAGCTCAGACACTGGGCTCAGTTCAGAACTCTCTGTGAATCTGCCATGAGAGGAGAGGTCCTGCTCTGCTGGTGACCACAACGCTTGCGTGGGAGCAACTGGTGCACAAGTGTCAAGAACAGGGAAGGAAGTTCTGTGTTTCACGGCACGAGCTGTGACAACCCCCGATGGCAGTGGCACAGGGTGGGGGCAAATGGATCAGAAGAGGAGGTAAACCGTCCACATAGAAAACACGGACCTGGGGACTGAGCTTCCGTGGGTTTTCTTTGCCATGGTTTTACCATTTACTGGGGCTCTCACCATGAGCTCAGCCCTGGGTCAGTCACAGCCCAAGGTTTCTGCTCTCTTAACTCTACTTTCCACCGTAATTTCTACCCCACACTCATTCTTTGCCGTTTGCCAAAGTGTTGGATGAAGTGTTCTTAGCTCATTGAAAGGTCTTACAGAAGTCAACAGAACTCAACAGCCTCGAAAATCCATGGATCTCCTGTTGCTCCAGCAGAGCGACAGAGCTGGAAGGAAAGGTCAACGTAACAACACTTCTCTTCCTCTTCAACTGTCCAGCTCAGTTTAGACTACCTAGGTCCTTCCTCACAATTTATCTCACCTGCTTCCAGAGGCAGCAGCGCGCGCGGTTTGCAGCTCTGCTGCTCAACCCTCACCCCCAGGAGGCTTTTTCTGATGTCTTGCCCAAACTCTGGCTGCAGTTTAAGCCCAGTGCTTTTTGCTCGATCAAGGTGCAGTAGAAGGCTTTATTTCTAAAATACTTCATAAATGGATAGAAAGCAAGATGGAGCCTTTCTGCTTCCATTGTTACTTATTTATTTTTAACCAGAAATTCAAAGGACTTATTAACTTTCTCAGAGTATTTCAAACAAAGTACAGGAGAGCAACAGCTTTGTACAGAGTGCTGTAGGGAAAAGTAGTTTCACGTCCTGGTCGAACCTGGTGTACTGAAGTCATGGGAAGATTTGCCATGGAGTGTAGCAGAGCCTGGATTTCAGACAGTGATGGGCATTTTCTTTTTCATATCTTTGTCAGGGTCCATCGGCTCATCCATCCCGAGGGCATCTCAGGCACTTCCAGGTTAACAAGTAACAACTGTGCAGCCTCCAGTAGGTTTTGCTGAGCTGTGGTCCCTTCATCTTTCCCCACAGGAGAGAAAAGATCTCTTTAAAGCTTGATTGATTCGTCTGATCTTGACTTAAAGTAGAGAAGAGCTGAGAGTGCAATTCTCTCACAACGAGAATACAGGTTTGAAGCAGGAGAGGAAGAAATACAGACTCTGGAAGAGGTGAAGACTCATGGCAAAGCACCGACAGCCTCAGCACCATCCATCCATCCATCCATCCATCCATCCATCCATCCACCCATCCATCCACCCATGCATCCCCCCAGGCACAGACCAAGAGTCTATCAGTCACAAGAGTTTGTTCATGTCAAATGATTGCAGCTCCTGGCAGGAATGATGGGACCAGCACCAAGCAGAGGAGGTTTGAATCGTCTGAACTTATCACACAGAGGTTTCAGAAAGTTCACGTTACAGAGCCCTAATGCGTTTTACAGCTTGCTTGAAGGGAAAGGACTGAAACATCCAATATATCTCCCATAGGCTGACAACCTAGTAAACACTCCAGCAGGATAACCACGATTCTTAGAACAATGGAAACATTTTAGTTAGAAACTGTAGAAGTTACAAGGCGAAGACTTATGTGCTGTGCGGTAAATAAATATTCAGTTCCCATTAATGTTAATGGGAGTTAAGTGGCTAATTCCCCACACATTATGCTGAAGATTTACTTCTCTGTGTTTTATAGAATAAATAAATTTATAGTCTTCCTGGAGGTTAGACCTGAGAAAAACAAAGAGCTCAGAGTTTACTCCATTTTTATGAGGTCATTTTTTTAAAGGAGGTTTATTCCCTAAACAGAAGGAAAGGTTAGGAGAGCACCAAGTTAAAGCAATCTCCTCCATGGGATGCCAGGGAGATTTGTGGCAGGCATTTAATCCAAACTCACAGGCAGAGAGACACGCAAAGATCCATATAAAATGTCTTAATAACAGAAGCCGGAAATTTGTAACAATAATAAAGGCTGACATTTGTACAGAGCCTTTCATCCACACATCTACAAGCTGGATTTTGTATTCAGAGGCACTCACAAAATTCTCCTGCAAACCACATGTGATTTCACACTAAGAGGGTAAAATGCATCAAGCAGGCTGACTTCAGCATAACTGAAACTCAGCCAATATTGGGGCAGCCATTAAATGCCTGAGGAAGGCAGTTAAGCATGTTTCCATTTGAGAGGTCAGAGTATTCTCATTAATTTCAATTGATTTTTCATGGGTTATAGTCAGAAAGGAGCATACCTACCTTGATGAACTAATACCAACGCCAGCACTTCACAGTCATCCCCTGCATCTCTATGCAAAAATGGAATTTGCTCTTTTTTTAGTGTTCCAGCCTCTAAGATAACCCCACAAACCTTCGTTGCTGATTAAAAAGCATTTAGTCAGCCTTATCAACAAGTTAGAAGTCACAAGAACCCTTTGCCCAGGAAGCGAACAGTACGCCACGGTCTCTCTGTTCGAAGACAATCGAACATTCATTCCAAACAATCACATTTTTCTCTTCCTCTGCTATGGCCCACTATGTGTTTGTGCTGAAACTGAGATTAGAGATTGTGGATGAGACAATTACACATTTGTTTCTCTTCTGCCTGATCTGAAAGAAAGAACAGCTTCAGAAAGAGGGAGGGAAAAATTCATAGCAGTGTTTTCAATAGGGCACGATGATCTGCTACAGATGGGAAGCCTTCCTTTTTCCTTATTTAAATGTTAAGCTTTCCCAGGCAAATAATATTTTCCCCTAACTGGTCATTCACTCATCTACAACGCTACGCAAACAAGTCCTTTCCATCAGAAGGGTCACTCTCACAGTTTTATTTTGATCAGACTTTGCTTTTGTATTGCATATATTGGAATTTTTTTCCCTTTTTGGCAGCAAAACGATCTCTTGAGGCCTTTGACAGTAACTCCATGCTCTCATCTTTCATTAGGTCTAAGCTCTCACAGATCGCTTCATATTTATCAGAGCCAACAGCTGCAGGATTGAGCAGACCGGACACCCACGCATCAGCTTCATCAGCACCCTGGTGCCAAGGCTGGGTCACGGCGCTTTTCTCCCTCCCCTCTGTTAAATCCTCTTCATACAATTGGTTACCTCCAGGCTTACCTGGGAACGGCAAAACCAGGTAGAACAGAGAAAAGAAGTTATAGTCCAGGCACATTATGCTTGGCCTGGTGCGAACGCAGAGCACAAAGTCAGCCCTGGAGAGCTTCGGGCTGAGGTGTCGAAGAAACAACTTGGAGATGGAGAGACAGCCAGGAGAGGGCTCACGGATAGGAAACCACAGCTCAGAACTGGCCAGTCCCCAGACGGGCACAAGCCCTGTAAACACAACCCTTTCAGCCTCTCTCCTCTGGCAGTTTTCTGGGCGATCAGTGCATGACATGAGGGGTTGGGCAGCCTCGCCTCCCGCTCAGGACACGGCAGCTTCTGGGTGTTTGGGGTTTCTCAGGGTTTGACGAGAGCTCCCTGCCAAAGGTGGGGAGGAACCGGGGCGAAGCTGCTGCTTTGTGTCTGCCTTTGGAGGGTCCATCTCTTCCCATTGGCTGCAAGAGCCGTGCAGGGAGAGCGGCGGCCAGCAGCGACACAAATCGTGTCTTGTGTGAGATGGGGCAAATGCTCCCAAAGTTTGCGCTGGGCGTCTCACAAGTAGAGCAGATCCTGAAGACAAAGAAGGCAGCAGAGAAAGCAGGACTGGAATGTGATTCCCTTGCATATTTGCAATGTTATTTACTGTCTTGTAAACAAATTTTATAGGACCCTGCATTTTGTTTTCAAACACTTCTATCGACGTGCACTGTACGTCAGTCATTATCTCATTATGGAAGCCTTCTCGAGGGTTTCCGGGCAGCTTTAAAAAGCTGCCAAAGAATTCAGCGTGGCAGAGGTTTGAACTTTGTTGCTGCTTTTCACAGAAACGCTGAAAAACAAATAACAGAGACAGAAAAAAAGGGATTTCAGTGACCTGTGTGAACGCGGTAGGCCCCAAACCATGAAAAAAATTACCTTTTTGTGGTTACACAATTCAGACAACGGGCTACGACTTTCTGCCAGGGCATCGGGAGATTCATAGCCCCTACGGATTTTTTATTAGTTCTTGAAGAAGAGCAATAAATAAATGTCATGTTATTACTGAAAAAAACACCTATGAGACACAGAGCAAATATTAATTGTACTTAAAGTATTCCAGTTAGATGGTACATGTGCATCCTAGAGAGATGATGGACAGGTAAAGGAAGAAATATCTCCATTTGAAAGAGATCTGTGACTCAACTGGTTTGTTTTTGCTGGCCACACGTGAATAGATTTGTGCCTGCACCAATTACTTTTACATTCTCTACTTCTCCTCAGGGACAATACCTTGTCTTTTTAAGCCGTTGAGTTGTGCTGATAATTTTTATTCTTTACACTAGGCTGTTAGCCAAGGCAAATGTTTGTGTTGTTTTAAAAACTTGAAGTGTATCACTGTGGGAAACTTAAAATATACAGATAACTTCAGAAAGCATGCTTTGAAAAGAATTGTGATAATATCCCATGTTGTTTCACTTTCCTTCTATAGTTTTACATGCAGCAGTGTCCACTGCCTTCACTGGCTGTTTTTCTGTCCTCCTCCCTTCCCATTCCAAACATATGAAAATACTGATTCACTGCTAATTGAACTGAACCAGCAACATTTTTGTAGCAGCAAAAGTTACAGAAGACATCAAGGAGCTAAAATTAAACATTATTTTTTATCTTTGAAGGAATGTGTGAAATATGTAGCTGAAATAAGAAAAACACTTTGAAGTGTGCGTATATTAAATATTAGCACCAAACAGGACTCAAAATGGTAATGGAAAGACAGGCAAAGTTTAATTGAAAATGACAAAATTAAATAAGACGCAGCCTCTGAGTTCAGATAGAGAACATTTGTCTCAGTCAGACGCTACCAGCGCCGCATACCAACCATGTGCCGTGTGCTGCCGAGCACGCAGCGACTCCAATCAAAAAGATTGCATGTTTGGCTTGTGAAGCCTGCCTCAGACTCTAAGTAAAACAAAGTTAGACTGAAAATATTCAAGGACTGCTAAGCACCAGCTGAGGAAGCTCAGAGGAAGGAGCAGAAGCGAGGAGGAAGGTGTCCAGGCTCTTTGCTGCTTGCAGAGCCACCCACCCTCCCAGCAGCTCGCCCTCACCCCAGCGGCAACAGCAACGGAGGATCCACCACCACGGGAGCGCCCCCTGCTCACTGCCCTCTCTGTCTTGGAAGTGGATCTTGCCAGGATCCGCTGCCACCAGCCAAGGGGACCTTGCTCACTGATCTGCAGAACCTGGGCTTGCGTGGCTGAACTCAGCTCAACCCAGAGTCCAAGCATGTAGGTTTTGATATGGTGCTACCAAGTAAATCGAGCAAGCCCCAGCCAACAGCCCAGCATCCGTATTTCTGCCTCATTTTTCCTGGTGAGGGCAATGTTCTGTGTTCAGACAAGCCAGAGGCTGCGCTGTCTGGAACCTGACAGGTATGAACTGTACAGGTGTTTATTAATCAGATGACGATCGAGCCCCTGCGTGTCCTCAGGCTGACAGTGGTCCTGGCTTATTCAACGTGGGCCCAAGTCTATTAAACACAGCAGCTTGTCCTCACGAGTCGTCACAACCTCAGACCTACCTTCCTTTTCCAAGACACACAGAGGCACAAGTCCCCACAGGTTTGTTGTTTTAGGAGCAGATGACATGAAAGCGGCGAGGGGTTGTGTAACGCAGCTTTAAGGAGCATGTGCTTTCTATTTGTCACTGCTTAAACTGTGCTTTTATACACACAGAGCCCAGGAGTCCTGCTGAAATCTGCAAAACATTAACAGCAGCGGAGTTGAAGGGGTTTGAACGCTCCACGGCTGGGGAGAGCGTCTGCCTGGAGAGGCTGGGTTGGGAAGAAGTCATTTTGATGGAATTAAAGGAAATAGTAATCAGGGTTGTAGTGAGCACTCTCTTCCTCCAGTTAATGTGTTTTCTTAAACAAAGAACAGGAAGTTATAACGGAAAGCTCCTCTGTGCTCCCGAGGCGCACAGCAACCGGCGTCCGTAGACAACCAGCTTAGCACAAATCCCCTTTGATCGGGGGAAACGGGAGATGCTCCCCATTAGCAGCGCACAATCTCCAGCCCGCTCTGCTCAGCCCCTCCTTTTCCCACTCCGGGGATGCGTTTCCTCTTCCGTTTGCCTCCTGAAGTAGATGATCTGTTGGTGGAATAAAAGGAGAAATGTCAGATTTTTCTCCCTCTCGTTGAGCTCTGCCTCTCCAGCCCTCTCACTGCCTCTGAGGGTTCTAAGAGTGTCTGTTCTTCAGCAATAACCATTCCCTAACCGAGGTCACACAAACTGTCTAAGTGCCAGAAACCAGAAACTTTAAATAAAGTGTTACTGAAGTAACTGTACAAATATCTTTTTCACAATAATCTGCTCCCTGTCTTTCATGTGTTTGCTAATGAGCTTTACCTCCTGTGGAAATTCAGTGGGCTCTAGCCGTACCATTTTCCAGCATTCAAAAAATGTATTGGTTTTGCTGGAAGGGGAGATGGTGTTTGTTTTTCTGTGGTGAATTTTGTTTTTATTGCTCTAACTGCAGCTTCAGAAAATGAAATATCTGTCAAAACAAATCAGGAGTAGGAATGCCTGAAACTTACATTTTTGGCACCATTCTGCAGCATCTAATTTTCATCGTCTCAATTTTCGAAATGCTGAATGTGGTTAAAATGAACCTCAAGATCAAAAATCAGTAGATGTCTCATTAATTATGTTTCGATGTGTAGTGAGCTTCCAAATTGGAACTCGAGGCCATGTAAATTTTTCTGATGCCAAAGCCTGAGGGCTTCTCCAGCTCTACTATTGCTGTTTTAGTTACTCTCAACACATTCCAACCCCACAAGTCACCACAGCAGAGGAGACTGGAGAAGTCCCAGTCCTGCAAACATGCGCCACTGGTCGTATTAATCATCTTCCCAGCTCAAATACGAGCAGCATTTATCTCAGAAGAGGGTACCACTGGTTGCCGTGGGGTTGCTTGGGCGTATCGTACAAGTACGAAAAATATTCGCAGGTCCCAACAAATGTTCTTGAAGCAACTCAGTGCAGTGAACCGAAGGATCGGGGCTTACGAGCGGTGCTAACACACAGTGCAGTTTGTCTTTGCAAATGAACCCACAGTCTCCTCAGCACAGCCTGGTGATCTGGGTGGAGGACGGCAGGAATGAAGTAGTTATCATGATGTTAGGGTTCAGGTGCTGATAATGCGTCATTTTTATGATATTTCTTATTAATAATTTCCCATTGGGGTCTGCTAATAATAGCAATACTAGCAGCAATCAAATATCAACAGTGAGTTAACAGTTGGGCAGAGAGATGTGTGCGAAGGGTCGTGTGCTGCCGAGCTGTACACACAAATCTTAATGTGCAAATTCTGAGACCAGGACTGAACAGGTGGCTTCAGAAAAATGTGGATAAATACTTTTCTAAACAAAAATAAATACTAGAAAGCACAGGCTGGCTACCACGTGTGGTTTTTCCCATATGCAACTGCAGAATCACAAAGTCCAGAGATTAATCAGGGGGAAGTTATTCCATGTCAACACTAGTGAAAGTTTTAGAGGCCAAAATACTCTTGAGTCGGAGTTCTGCCATGAGAATATTCCCTCAGTGAAGAACTATGATTTTCTCGCAATGAAATAATGGGGAGGATAACGCCCAGTGCTGCAGGGGAAGTGGCAGATAAGGACAGTAGTTGCATCTATGTGAAAATAAAGGCCAAGCTGAGCTCAAAGCCAGCTCTGCTGTTGTTCACCTACTCTTCTTTGCTGCTGTAGCAACCCGAGCCAGCTCGGGCTGAGCCAGCTGGCAGTTGGCGCAGGGGAGAACGTGACAGGCTCTCTGCATCGTACAGCACGCACACGGCGTGCGGGGGGCCCAGAGCTCCACGCCTGCTCTGCAGCTCCCCTCTGCCCTGCCTGCCCGTGCCAATGTCATGGCATCAGCATTGGCCAAACAAGACCGCTTGAAACCTTTCCTCAAGGGCCGCAACGCCGACCGCCTTCCCTGGGCATTTCGGGCTGAATCCAAACTGAGCACGAGGACAATAACGAATGCAAAGTTCTGGGATTTAGGAGATATCCCAGACTTCAGGACAGCCCCAGACTAGCCATTTAAATTTTGAGGTAGCCACAGATGCCACCTCTATCTGGATCTATAGGATGGGTCCTGCTGTTCACTTGGCCTTCAGCAGCACAAAGGGAGGCAGCAGCTGACGTAAAGCATTGCCCATCACCGTTCCCAAACACCAGGCAGGCAAAAGCCTTGTCTGGGACACATTGAAGGAGATGTTCTGCTGGCCATGCCTTGCCCCTGGCTGAGTGGTCACTGCCCCTGAGGTTGTTCAGGCACACTGCAAGTCTAACAGCCATCTGAAAAATCGAGAGTAGCTATTTACCGCTTCCTGTCCCCTCGGCACTGTGCTGAGCAAGGTCTGCATGGATCCAAGAAGTTCAATCTAAAGAGGAGAAGTGGCTTTGTTAGTTTGTGGCACCGTTTTTCTTTCAAGTTCCATTAACAAGGCTCTCCGTGCGTTCAGATGGTGTTCTGTTATGATCTTAAAATGTTAACACCAATCCTGCTGTTCCTCACTATATCTGCACTGATCTGATTTCATTGATCCCTATCTTTGCTCCTGCAGATTTTATTAATTTTAGTCAGTATATAATTAAATTTTTAACAGCCATCGTTAAATTTCTAGCATTTGAAGTAGTCCTCAGGGAGTCACCCTGTAAATGTGACCAGCTTCAAGCCCTTTTTCCCTTATAAGGAGTGCTGTGAGATCTTTTGTTTTATTCATGAAACGTCAGGTTGTCCAATACCGCAGCACCACATCACATAACACATCCAGTTCTGTAGTAGTAAATCCCTTTATGTTTCTACCTTGGATTCCAATTTGCAATATTAATGCTGTAAGTAACATATAGTGACAACTGAAACATTCAAAAGAACATACAATTTCCATTCCAGACACCCACTATCATTTCCAGTAATGGGTATCCAGCCTGAATGTGTGTTTCTAGCAGACTATAACAGTCTGACCTTTAAAGTACCAGTGGTACTTGTGAAACCACAAATACGCAGGTAACCTGTGAACAGCAAAACATTTCCAAGAACTTTGACTTCTCTATTTCATATCTTAATTTCTTGTTATTCCCCCAAAACACACAATAATGACAGCAACGATAATCCTAACGATAATAACAGTAGCAGTTGATGGCAGAGTAAGTGCGAAGTGTCTCCCAGTCATAGTCATACACCAGTGAACAACTCAATTTCTGGATGCGGCAGAGCAATTCATCCTGCCAATGCTGTCTAGAAAGACCCACAAATTTGATGACTAAACCATGGATGTCATCAAAAGGCAATTTTGCTTTCAGTTCTCAAAGGCTTTCCCACTTCTTTCTGTGCCACTGGGTTCACACAGGCATCGCCACCTTCCACCGAGTGACCTTTCCACCATACTCTTGGTGGAAGTCCATGCCTTCAAGGGTTTCCCATCAGCTTTATCAGAATCTCCTTTTTACCTCACCAGAAATAGCTCAGACGTCTGCCTCCACGATGTTCCCGCTCTGCCTGCAGCTGTGCTTATCTCTGAAAACATAAGAAAAGAAAAATGAGGGGCAGCTTTCACAAATTTGATTGTTGAAATCTAGAAAAAAGTTCAAATGAAGATGGCCCCACCCCCTCCTCCTCACACACCTCGACCACAAGTTTAGATTTGTTCAAGTTCTGGCTTTTCCCGAGGCCTCCTGCTCCATTAGGAAGTTTTATCCTTTCTGTGCTGATTGTTTACACCAGAGGTAAATCCTCCCAGCTGCCCAGGAGGAGCGAAGAGGTTCCCACAGCGCTGCTATCTCAGAGAGCTCTGCAGGCCTCGGGGGACATTTAAGAGGAACATACACACTGCATGTCAGGACCACATTTCTTTCAGGCAGTGGTGATTCAGGCTTTTAATTATCTCCTTAGATATGTCAGGACATGCGACAACATCACAATTCTCTGCTGGCATCGCATCAGTAGTAAAGTCTGGCTGCAAAGCTGTGAGGGTGCTTGAAGATAAATGAGCCCCCACATCCCAGCCCCTCCAAGCGCAGCTGCTTTCACCCTTGCGGTTTCACAGATCACGTTGGTCTCACCAGGTCAATAATCCTGCCCTGGGGATCCGTGTTTACCCATTTCTTTTGCATCAAAAGGATGTTCCTAGCAAGCCAAAACGGGGTAGCAAATTCGATTTATGAAAACCTGCAGGTAAGGAAGAGCCTTCATCACAAAACCGGGTCAGCGCGTTCATGCGGAAAACCGCTCCTGTTTCCCTGAAGCTGAGCAGAAGTTGAGCTGAGAGGGTTTCCAGCAGGTCCTGGGGCTGTTGCCGCACACCCCAGCAGAGGAGCTGCCTGAACACTACAAGCTGTGCCCCCTGGGTGAAGGCAGGGCCAGCAGCCAGGGCCAGAGGGGGCAGCTCTGCCCTGCCCAGGGCTCCTGCGCCGCACAATCTCCATCACTCTGCAGGGGCAGCACCTTGGCTGGTTTCTGCTGTCTCAGCAAGACAAAGAAACCTACTACCCGGACCAAAGTCCAAGGATTTAGCCCATAAATCTCAGGGCTTTGATTAATTCCTTTCCTTTTATTTTTTTTTTCCCACTTCGCAGATGTTAACATTTTCCGAGCGGTTCTGTGCTACCTTGGTGAAGTGCAAAGAAAATAGAAAGCATGTCTGAAATTACAACGAGGATAAAGTAGAATAGCATGCATCGGTTTAATGCAGCAATAAAGATTAGATAAGGAGCATATGCCCAGTGCTGGGTCTGAGAAATTAGCAGGAATGCAAAAGACATTTTTAGCATGTGTTTCTGATATAAAGTCACTTTCAATCTGAGTGGAAATACGTTGTGCACTAATGTAGGAGTTTTCTTCCCTGATCCATCAGGTAAAAACATTGGCAGAGGCAGGATAACGCTACTTCACCGACTGTACAATTTTCTTCTTGCTAAAAAAGATTTATTGTGCTTTCTCAGTCAAAACTGATAGCATCCAGCACACTCCCACTTACCCCTCGCTGCTTCTGTCATCTGACATTTTTGTATAAACAGATAATGATTGAAGATTTCAGCAGAAATGAAATAATTTTGCCTGGTAGAGGATGGCAAGCTTTGAGGCTGTGCAATCTTGATCATGCCAATTTAACATGAAAATACCCCATACATCTAAAACTTGCTTCCTTTTTATCCCAAACCTAAGAACTCAAGAACAGAGTTGCTTTCATCACCCATCATCACGATAATGGTGATGATGAAAAGACGTGTTAGCTGTGCTTAAGTTATTTACTTGCAGAAGTTATTTTTAATATGGAAATATTATAATAAAATTTGGGAACTCAAAAAAAGAGGTTTGGGTGTTCCAGCCCGTTCGCTGGACTGTGGTGGCACAGCTGTACCTACCAGCTCAAACAAACCTGGAGTCTCAATAAAGACCTGGGAGTCCCAGTCTCAATTGTGTCCAAATAAGCGGTTTTCACTGGGAATGCTGTGGGTTTGCTGGTCAAACTGACACCAGAAAAGAACAATTTCTGCTCTTGAGGGGCTACACAGAATTGAAGGCTGTTTTCCATAATGGGCCTCATGTTGAAGCAGGGACTGCTCTGTCCTTCTGACTCACCCTCCGGAGGAGACCCCGCCTCCCTCTGTGGGAGCCTGGCAAGATGAGGTGTCTATTTTAGGGACTGGAGTTAAAGCTAAACAGGAGACAAAACTCCTACAGATGCAGCAATTTCTTTTGCAAAGACAGGCTGAACAACCAGACCATTTCTGCAATAATCTCTACTGATTTTTCACTCATGTACAGCCAAATTGTGTCGCCAACTCAAGTGAGATGCGGGTCTGAACACACACAGGTAGACACTTATCGGAGAGCAGCAAGGAACAACCACTCGGTCAGCCCCGTGGCGCTGCTCTCAGACCACTCCTCTCTTTAAATTCCCCTTTTACATCTGTATTATTCTTTAGGCAAGGATCAATTTACTCCCAGAGCACACGGGCTTCCACAACACAGTTATTATCTTCCCCTATGTGATGCTTGCCTGATGTTTCCAATGCATCAAAACCCCAGGACTGGAATATGTGACCTCTTCCTTCTCCCTTCCCACTAAAGGGCATCACAATATATTTCTTATAAGCTTGTATTCTCCCACACAGTAAGGGAAAGCACGGTGCTGCTCTTGTGTGCTTGTGTCTTATAAAAGAAATTATTTTGTCAAAGAAGTCCCACAAATTATAGCCCAAGGCATCAAAAAAAAAATCTAGATTCCCAACTCAGATTTAGATGTGAACGCACTGTGATCAAAGGTCTTGGAACTAAAGATAATTATACCCTACTGCAACAATCACTGCCACTTTAAAAATAAATCAGGCTGGTTAGAATCTTTTCACTGAAAGCATTTCCAGAGCAAAAATAGGAGTTGGATCAAATATAATTTTAGGAAAATGTTATTTTCTAACTATTGAAAAATATCATAAATTTCCAGGCAGAATTCGTATTTTTTGTATTAATTATATTTTCACTTGAATCAGAGGTAATATTGACATTTTGTTACCTTTAGAAATCTCCCACCAAACATGTCAAGTGAAAAAATTTTAGGCAGAAAATGCTCAGTTAAAAACTTTACAAGAAAAACACCCACAGCCTCAAAAAAAAGCATAATTGCAGAAAATTAATCTTCTAAATTCATAAATATAGGATTAACTTTTATGTATAAAACCACAGGGTTTATATAGACATCAACCACGCCTTTAAATGCGTGAGCCCAGCGTATTGTCACCAGTACAAGCCTAACCCCGTTCACTGCTAAATCCAACTGGTGGCACTGGTGTGCTGAAATGTGGATGTCTCAACACGTGAGTTGCCCAGAGCAGTGGTGGCTGCCCCATCCCTGGAGGTGTTCCAGGCCAGGCTGGATGGGGCTTGGAGCCCCCTGGTCCACTGGGAGGTGTCCCTGCCCGTGGCAGGCGTCGGGACTGGATGGGATTTGAGGTCCCTTCCAACCCAAACCATTCCATGAACCTATGATTCTATGAAATTATTGCTATCATGGACAATGCATTTGTCATAAAGTAGACGGATGAAAATCAAAATCCGTTATTACTCTAAGCACAAAATTACAGGGATCATTTTAGAAACTATTTTCAGATTTTCATTATTCCTACTCTATTAATCCCTCTTTGCCTCTCCCATTATTACCATATTAAGTTAATAAGCCAACAGCCAGAAGAACCGTCACAAAGAGTCCGCTGGTAACTACTATAAATAATTTATTTCAATCCTGGGATTAATCAATATATGGCCTAATTTTTCTAGCTTTATTTTCTTCTAGTGTAGAAAATGCACAGAATTTCAATGGCCATTTCAGAATCCTATTTAAAAATTGAACTCTAGAGATCATATTTTCCAAACCTGCCCAGTCTGTCTCTTCTAATTAACGATGCGGTGCACTGGAATAGATTGCTGTGTATTTTGCAAAGTGTTGCTTGAAGTTTGACTTGTACGACTGCCATTGGCTTTCACGGCTGTTGCCATGAAACCTCCAAATCATTGTAAAAGATTCTGTACAGCAGAATAAAGGCAGAAGTCTCAAATAACGTGCCGAGAAATGAATACGCCTAGGCAAGCGTGCCATCGCTGCCACCTACCAAGGATCGGTCCACCAAGCTGAGCTCTGCCCAAGAAGAGAAACGGCCGTGGTGAGTTCTCGTGCCATTTAACCCTCACCCTTGAGCTCAGCGGCAGAATTAGCACCAGCACTTTTGGAATCTATTTGGCAAAACGGAGAGCACGGAGTCGTTTCGCAGGAGAAGTCAAAACCCGAGCAGCTGAGAAGAGCTTTTGATCACCATCCCTTCCGTGGCCCTTCCCGGCTGTGGCCCCGGCTCTCAGCGCCCGCTGTGACAAGGCCGATGGCCCGTGGGCGTTGGCAGCTCCCGCAGGAGCAACGAGCGACTGCAGATTCTTTTGCTGGTGGATCTATTTGTAAATGAGTTCTGTTTAAAATCACCCAGCTGCAGAAACTTGGCGAGGGGGCTGTTCCACTGCACCAGCACTAACTCAGTTGTCACTCTGGATCCAGGGCTTTCACACAGCGCGCCCCTCGCGCTGATGGACCATGTACCCAACGGCGTCCGCGTAAGAAATGCATACCAGTGAGCGAGCACATTTCATTCCCAAACAAAAATCATGCCTAGGAGAACAAGAAATCAACAAACACATTAGTGAACTGAAAGGTCAGGGGAGGGAGCTTTTCTCATTAACCCTTTAACTACTGAGAAGCTGAAAAGAGCAGTCACTTCACGTAAGGGGAGCTAAAGGTCTCCATTGCCTTCTTCCTTCCCACCCATACCAGCACCGAACAACGGCGTGAGCAGGGATTTCTGATATTACAAAACATTTTATGTCTTCGCATTGGTAAGAATCGGAGATCGCTACCCACAGCAGTAAAGATCAGAAAGAATGTGGCCTGTTGGTTATGGCTTTAGCTTCTGCCGGTGAGCCGCACCACGCAGCCAAGGAGCAGCTGTGCCTCACCTCTGTTAGCACGCGTGTGATTTAATTCAGCTCGTGTCTTATGTAAATGACCCAAAAAGGATGAGTGCACGCTCTGCTGGGTAGAACCGTGCCCACTGCCAGCACCACATGATCAACGGCCCTCGCCTGCCCACCGATTCCTTCAGATCCCTCAGGGTTTGTTCCACCACACACCTCATCTACCTGTGTCCCTGTGCTAAGCCAGCGTTCAGACACTGCTGCTGGGGAATCCTCGTGTCCTTTTTAGCTGGGTTAAAAGGCAAAGCTTCATACACAGCCAGTGCCTGTCTCTCTCTTTTCAGATCCAGATGCCCTCAGGGCTGCAGGATGGTGAGTTACCTCTCTTTCTGAAGAAATCTGCCATATTTAATTCACAATGGCATAATTTCCCATAATGTTTCCTCCCGCAGATCGCAAAAGGAAGCCTGCTCTCCTGAATTCCCAGCAGCTGAAGGTCACCTATCCCTTTATACTCCTCTATTTGGTGGTGTCCTATCCTTTCATACTCCTGTATTTGGTGTACCACTTCAGTGGTGGCTTAGGGAGGGGCAAGTTTTCTCCCTTCTCTCTGCCAGTGCACAGCCTTCCTTTTCCTCACCCCCTGGCTAAGGAGCAGCGGATCAACAGCAAATTGAGCACAGAGCTACTTGTGGCACAGGAGCAGCCCTTTCTGCAGTGTGCTACACCCCAGAAAGCTCTCCAGCCATCGGGTGGTCCAGGATCCATAATTTGAGAAACACTGACAGAAAGAAACAGGCTTTCTCTGTTCTAGTCCAACACCATTTGGTGTTTTCTCTTACAGGCTGTTCTCTCCACCTCACTGCACAGAGAAAACACCCTAGAGTATCCTGTTCAGAGCCACTTCCTTACTCTACATCCCAGTGGATGCAACTTCTGAAAGGAAGCAGAGTCGGCAAGGATGGAGTGCTTTTGGGAATCATTCCCACCATATGGAGACTGCATTCTGCAGCGCGTAAGGGCAGTTCCCTCAGCAAGTGGAAAATGGGCTTCACCTCTCTGTGGTCTCACTGTGGTTTGCTTCCCTTGCGATATTATTTTTGAACAGCAGGCAGGAGCTCTGTGTTTCTTGTTCTGTTTAGTAAATCCAACAACCAAACCTGGCCCACTTCTGGGTGGTCTTCGCAAAATACCAGAAAACCACGCCAAGGCCATGTGATATAATAATTATAAGAAACAGAGGGATTTTTTTGACAGATACCTCAAAATCAGATTTTCAAGAAATGGGACGATTCAACCAGCGTGTCCACTCCATTGGGGGTTTTCTTCCCCCCTGTTCCTTTTACTTATTCAGTGCCTTTGTTCTTCATTCTGGTAAGCCACAATTACCAGCCTGGAAGATGAAGGTCACTGATGCATGATGCTTGGCTTGGTCTTCGGCCGGGAGATGGTACACAACGCAAAATGCCTTCCAGGTTAGAGAAATCAGATCTGAATTGCCAGGCAGACTGAGTGCTTTCACGACCAAGAATAAGAGATGCAAAGAGCCTGCCTTGAAAGCCCAAATGTAAGCACGGCTTCCTTTCATTTTCCTGAATACTTTGTGGGTAGAGCTAGCGCTCTAGGACTAATCTCGGTGCGCAGGGCCAGCCCAAAGCTCACCAGGCTGTACGCCTGCCCACACACCCACAGCTCTGCCAACAGACTTCCTTGCAGCAGCAGCCACCGCTGCCCCACCGCAGGGCCCCCGCACTCGCCGTTTGCCAGCGTGCTTCAGCCACAGCTGCCAGTGCCTGCGGTCCAGCTCGTCCTGCTCGCTGGCGCCTGCCCCAGCTCCCCGAGCATCCCTGCCCTCCTGCCTCTAAAACCGCTTGTTGAGCGCATCAGCCCCTGGGGTGAATGTGGGTGGTGTGAGGTGGGCTAAGGGGAAGGAGACAACCTGAGTACCTTCTGACCTGAGCAGATGTGGAACCAGGAATGGAGGCTGCTCGCAGACCTACTCTGCTGTCTGATCCCTCGCAGGAGCAGCGGCGCAGCGAATCATCAGCCAGTTCATCCCCCTGCACATTTGGGATATCTCTAAAGATGCTTAACTCAGATTGAAATAAAAGGTCTTATTTCATCACTAACGGACTCTTTCCCAGCTACCAACTATTAACGATGTTAGAATTAACTAACATATTTTCTTTCACAGCTTTTTACAGCTGCATTGTAGATACACACAGCCATTTCTGGAAAGGACGGGAACCCAAATGTCTTCAGACAGAGAGGACAGTTTGCCCAGAGACACTGTAATAAATTCCTATTCTGACAGCAAACAAATTAATAGGTATTTGGAGCAGAAAGGCTCATCCTTCTTAAGGGTCTGATCCAGTTCACACTATATCAGATAAACTTTTTTCTTTTCCTCAGTTGCCGGTGCACCGGCACCTAATTGGACATAAATGCTCTTGTTTGTCACTGCCCTGATTTAATTAATTGGCATAGGATTAAAAATACTGGTTTGATTCATGCTCACATTAATATTAATCTCTCTTGACTATCTTTATAAACACAGGGTCTAATTCGAATATCATAATTTTACACAGCAAACATAGTCAAACGTGATAAAGGAGAATTTCATGATCAGAGTGGACAAAAAGCACAGCAATGAGACCGAAGCAGAAGACTGTGATTGAGTTTTCTCTTCCTTTACTCCCAGCTGCTGCAATTCATGTGAAATCTGTCTCAAGACAATGGGATTCCATGAAGGGAACAATCAGTGCCAGGAAGAAGCAGCCAGCAGTAAAAGGGATGGCTTCTCCCTTTCCTGCTGGCATGGATGTACATCTGGACAGACACTCATTGCGCTCCTGGATGCCTTGTCATTTCCTCATGATCTGGGAACCCAGCTGCTAAGCTGCACTTACACAGATGCTCAGAGTCAATCAGGCACACACTAACCCTCCCCAAATCTTCATCCTGCTGTTACCTGGCACTTCACAAACCTGCTAGGTTTTCCTTGTCCTGTTACTTTCTCAGAGTCACAGAGCTGCCTCTGCTCTCCCAGCATGTAAATAATAGAAAAAAAGACTGTTCCTTTTGTATTCAATTAGTGAGGAAAATGGCTTTGTGGTTAATGGACCAGGTGGGGACTCAGGAGATCTGAGTTCGGTTCCCAGCGCTGCCACACACTTCCCGTGCAACCTTCCCACACAGCCTTGTTGCATCCACTCAAGCCAAAAGGAGAGTAAGAGAGCAAGTGTGATTTCAAACTGCAAGCCCAGGGTGCCAAACCTATCAGGCACCAAACAACCCGGTCCCAGTGACACCGATACCCTGCTGCCCACACATGGCTTTGCGCAATCAGGGTCGCACGGTGTGGTGCCATCCCTCCTTCTCTTCAGCAGGAAAATTCCACCGCAGTATTTCTGACTACAATGATTTACTGTCTGTTTCCTTGCACTGCATCAGACCGAGGCAGTCGGGGCGCAGGAGAGCTGAGGACGAGCTGTGAGGAAGGGGGCATCACCACAAAGACAGAGAAAGGTTTGTATAACTGCAAAGGCAAAAGGTCAAATCCTTTATTAAAAAAATCCATAAACAATTAAAGTAGCCATGAATACGGGAGGTATGAATGCAGCCATTAATATTTCGGGGAGTGCAGGAAGGAAGACAGAAAGATGAAAGCCGAACACCTTTTTGAACCTCAGCCAAGGCTTTATCAACCCTATAACTAAGAGAACATATCCTGCTCAGCAAGACACGTATTCACCCTGTTTCATTACATTCTGTTCTGTCCTCAGTCGTGATGGATCCTGCTGAGACTCGTGTTTAACAGCTCCTTCCTGGAGTGGCTCAAGCAACAACAAGAAAAAAATATTGTGAAAGTCACACCCCATTGAAATTGCATCCTAAAGGGACCTGGCGAGCTCAGTAATTACCAGAATGGCTCTGAACACCAGGGTCACACTTGGCTCAGAGACGACTGTACATGTTGAGAGTAAAAAAGGACTTTAAGCATATGCAGGAAAAGTGGAAATTAGGGACTAAAGTGTAAGCACAAAAGTGATTCATCATTCCTGATAAGGAGCCATTAGGCGGGATTTTGATGGGAGCAGAACCCAGAGAAGCCGGCCTTTCTAAGCTTACAAATGCAGTGTAATCCCCAACTGTTTTCAGATAATGGAAAACTGCATTAACCTTGTAATGCTTCCCTAGTGACTCTGCCACGTTCACCCTCTTAGAAGCCTCTCTGCTACTTTCTTTGCGCCCTCTGATTTCCATCCTTTGGGGCCAGTGCAGAATGCCTTGGTACACAAGATCAGAATCCATCCCCTTGTTATTTCAGCCAGAACAAGATTTCTGGCTTGTTTTAGCCATCAGGATAGCCTTGACATGCTTTGACTTGCCTGCACCAGAAATGTAAACAGCAGCACTAAGTACAACAATTAACATTGTGTCTCTGCAGATGTTTGTTTCCCTTGAAGGAGCTTGGAATTTGAGGGGGGAAAGCAGGGTAGGCAGCGAACAGAGGCTAATGCAGTCTGGGGCAAACTTCCCAACTGCAGTTTTATAAACAGCTTAAGCTGCTCCCCTTTCTATCAATGATGTCACTCCTAACCTTAGAGCAGGCTGCAGCATTGCTATCCATCATTTTCCAGCTGCTATTCCTTCCCCATCGTAGAGCAGGAGGCACATGGTCTGTGAAGGCAGCTGGAGTCTCGAAGATTTTCAGCTTCATGTGAATGGAAGCCAATAAGCTTCTGATTCCCTGGATTTTTCATACAAATTATCTCACCCAAGTCTGCAGATAATGCCGTCTAACAGTTGTAGTTTGTAATTTCCAAACAGCAAGATAACCTTCATCATCAACCAAAGGCAAAAATGCCATTAGCAGATAGAGAGGTGATTTAACTCAACCGAGCCATTTGCTCACAAGTCTGAATTTATGTAATCAGCTGTGATGAAATGAGTGTTTTCTTAGGTAGATATGGATGACTAACACAGCCCAGAACTCGGCAGTCTTCAAAGGACACTGAGATTTAAATTCTCTGTCTGAAGTCAAACATTTGTCTTCCTTATCACTTTCACTCAAAGGATGTGTTTTTGCAATATTACATCAGGTTCATTTGCCAAGAGAAAAGGCCAAAAGGTGATGTCCAAGAGATGAACGCTGTGTTCACTTACATGACAGTAACCCATCAGCTGCACTGGAATTAGTCTGGGTTTCCAGTGAAGGACCTGACAGCAGGACCATAACACCCTACTAGAACATTTCTTACACCACCATTGCAAGAGCTCCCTAAATCCAGCACTTTCCAGCAGACGCATTTCAGATGGGAGTTCAAAGCTGAGATGATCAAACACCTAGCAAAGAGGTGACCAAACAATGAATAACAGTAGGGCACTTGCCTGCCTTCCCCGCCCCAAAAATGTGTTAAGTTAGAGTAACACTTAATGCAGAGTTGTTCTGTGTCTAAATCTGTTTTGTCTGCAATTATACCCCTTCACACCGTGAAAGTTGGAGGCTTTGGGAACAGGACGTTATCTTTAATGGGTCCCCTGCATTTCTCATTCTCAAGTAACAGCACCTTGGGTGCACTTGTATCCTCCTTTAAACAGGCCAAGCCTGTATGGTTCCTTGCAGTGCTGCTCTCATCTCTCAACAGGCAATGAAAATCAAAGGAAATTTCATTTGCCTCGCAAGCAGATGCTTTGTGAAAAAGCCTCTGTCTCTTTAGCAGCATGGCAGATGCGTTCCTCCTGCAGTCAAAAGGTTTTACATTTATTGAGGTCACACAGTCAGAAAGTGGCCAATTGAATACTCACCAAAGAACCTCTGCATAATGGGACAGAGAAGCACCTTCAGCATCAGCCAGAATATTAAAGCATCTCTCATTATTTAAACACAGTGAAGTGGTTTCACTGCAGTACATTGTTATTTCTGTACACAGCAAACGTTGCTACATCAGTTTTACTTTCCTGCAGCCTCCCGTGGGGCTCACAGCGAAAGCAAATGAAGTGAGTGAAGAATGATTGCGGGCACCAGACTCCTTCAGGCACAGGAAAGGCTGAAGGGGACTGACTGGTTTATGCAATACACGACTACAAATCCTCAGCTGGTCGTTTGCCACTTTTCTACCGAGATAAACAAAACATGCCCCTACTCAGCGCATGCAGTTTTCCACAATGCCATCAGCTCTGCAGGTGACAGCCTGGGCGAGGGAACAGAGCCAGCTCTCTGCACACACGCTGATTGGATTTCAATACACAATTGTGACAGATGTGGATATTTTTCAAAGCTATCTGTGTACTGGAGAATTTGAAATGTTTCTTACCTGAGGCTACTTGCCAATAATTACTACTATTCTTTGCAGCTGAAAACGCCTTCAAAATTAAGGCAAGGTTCCAACTAAGCCTGATGCTCAAACTCTAGCTCCAGCTTTAACGCATGTGAAGAATTCAATCGACCTACTTGTGCACCTGGTTGAACAACGATGAGTTGTCTTTTGTGCCCGTAGTTTCTGGGCAGTTGTGTCAAGCTTTTTGCTATACCTAAACAAAGACTTGCTTGAAGCCAGATGCATCACTAGGTTAGTGAGGCCAAATCATGCCAATGTCTCCACAGTGACATTAAAAAAAGCACACTCTTTGCATCACAAGTAGCTACCTTCGTGGCTTGAGACAGATGGGTCAGCTGGAAATACCTAGGCGAGGATGACCAGAAGGCTTCTGCGCAGAAGAAGCTAAAGAAAAGCCCCCTAACACAGTGCATTTAGCCATCACTAACACTTATCAAGTGCATCATTTGAAACAAAATTAAAAGTAGCTGTAATTCCAGTCTCTGCACTCCCTGTCTTCAAAGAGCTTCCAAAGGCAGCTTGAATTCTTCACCCTTATGCTAGCATGCTCAGAGTGACATTAGAAGCCACTTCTGGCACTAGCTGTTATCACATCCCGGTAACTGCCGCCTCCAGCCAGCCACATGTTGGCAGCAGCAGGGAGTGCAGCTGTAACACTATCTGACACACCAGGAGGGTTTGCGGAGCCCCGCTCACAACTCCACTACGCAGCGGATATCAGCCCCACACACTAACTATAGACTTGCTGAAACATTATCATACATGAAGGACTAATTAGGTGTGCTGGGCCATTAGCCATCTCTGAACATTGACTGATGAAAAACATAATTAATGGCAGCTTTCATAAAAACAATCCAGAACGAAGAATTAAATTAAAAGGAAAACAGCTGTTGCTAATGGAAATAAGGACCATTCCTTGATTAAAATATCTGCCTGTCTTTCTGTGGGAGTTCTTCCAGAATGGTGGGATGGAAGAGTGTAACGAGATCTGGGAGCAGAGAATCTGCAAAGCTTCCTGCTGAAGAAAACACAACTTCTCTGGCTGATGAGTCACAATGTTTTCCTTTCACAGACTGGAGCAGGGGAAGGAGCAATACAATTGCCTTGTTCATCTCCCTGCCACTCTGAATGGCTTTATAAACCTTGGAGATCAACGCTGACATAAAAGAATCCAGTTCAGCTTTCCCATAAGGTAATATTTCATATTACATGATCCCATAGGTACAGGAGGGTCTAGATTTCAAAAGCTACTCACTAGGGCTCTGTGTGCTAGTACAGAGCTCTGAATCAAGAAGACATCTTTGGATAACAACTATGGACTCGATAAATGTTTGCTGACATAAATGAAAGAGTCCAAAGGACAGAAAATGTCAGAATCAAGATTTTTTTCAGGTCATGAGGCCTCCCCTTCATGCTACGATGACTCTGATCCGCTCTGACAAGTAGTACTGCAGGAAGAACCTACAGTACAGAAGAGTTAACACCCAGATTTTCACAGGCACTGAGAAACACAGCTTCACCTGCCTCCTACCGTCTTCGGTGTGGCAGAACTCACACCCCTGTGGGGTGAAAGTCTTCTTTCCATATCTCCGAAGTTGTTTACTTTTACATTTACTTCATTTAGCATAAATTTTTCAGTGTGCTTCCAAGTTCCATTGGGACCTGTGTGTCAGTAGATGTGGCCTCACAGTTTGAGCGGGTGTGTTTCAGTGTCTCCTCTGTAAGGCTTCGAATAAAGTCTTGAACTGTGGGGTTTATTCTCTGGGAGGGCCCTGACACTGCGGTTTACAGATTAATGCTGGGACTTAACTGTTGAGCAGCTCTTTGTAGATTTGTACCCGTTCTATACCTGGGGCAGGAGAGCCTCTGCTCTGCACACTGACTCCATCAGTCTTGCTCTGCCTTGTTGAAAATGATAGATCTTCTCCATCACTGACGCCTGAGAGCTGAGCCCTGGAAATCCTGCGCCCCACACAGCCCGACAAGGCAACGCATGCTCTGTGCCACCTGTGCCTTGAGGAATGACGGCGTATGAAAGGCTGCGTTCAGGCTGTATTATCGGATTCAAAGTGGAAACTAAAGAGCAAGAAGGGTCTGAAAGATGAGCCAGACAGGAATGCCTGTTGCTTTCACCTTTGATCCACATGGTGCTCTGATGTGGTATTTCAGTCCTTCAGACAAGGTGACTTATCCCAGTCTGCGGCTCGGAGCACCGCCGATGGGTATAAACGAGGCAGCAAGCCATGCTCTCCGTCTCTCCCTGAGGCTCTGCCAGTTAGCAGCATAATTCAGTCCCAGCTCCCTTCCCATCCCCATTTGTTTCTCTGTCTGCAGAGTCTAAAAGGAAATTCCCTCACATAAATACAAAAGCACTTGATGTTCATCTAATGGCATTTCAGGGAAAGGAAGCATGAAACCACACAAGTTATTCATCTCCATAAAATGGTTTTATCAGGGGCCCAGAATACAATTCCTTAGCCCGAGGAGGTCTGATCTTCCTTGTGAGATGTAAATGCGTGACATCATGTGCAGAATGGGTGCTGCTTGAGAGCGCAGATAGACACAGAACAGGCATGTGGGAATGATCACCATAAAACATTTCCTTTTAATGATGTGCACACTTCTGCTCCTTTGAGGGAGAACAATATATGGACTGACTACTGCAGCATATTCTTCTGCTGATATGGAGGTCTTGATCTGCTGGTGAGGGCTCAGACTCCAGGCATTATTTGTATCACTGACTCAGCCAAAGGTTTGCCCCTCCATTGATCATGGTTGCTCAGTGTCCCTGTGCCAGGGTTTTCTCACATGCAAAATGAAGCAAAGTTCATGTCCATGGATTCCCCATTTGGGCGATGAGCTGAACTGGAAAACATGGCTCTGAACTCCCTGGGTTTAGCTCCTCTCCGCAGCCAACATCAGCATGCAGTTTATTTTTCCCCCAGAAGATTGTCCCTTCCTCTCACAATATCACTGGCATGAGGCTGAACTCCCGATCCCAGGATGACAGAATCATGTTCAAAGGAGCCCAAATCCAGTGCAGGAACGCAACCTTTCTTGCTGAGGGCCCGCTGGATGGGAAAGGATCTGTCAAGCTCAGCTGCAGCACCGTGAGGTGGTGGCACCAGAGCCAATCGCTGCTCCTCTGCTGGAAGCTGCTGCCACAGCCCAGCAGCTACCGCAGCAATCACAGCTCGCAGCCGCTGCAGTTCACAGTTCATTGCCGTAAATTAAACCACCAGCATAAGGTAATAGAGCAGACTGGGCACTGCAGAGGCCGAGGACCTGGCAGACATTTATGTCTCTCTCCCCTTCCATTATGAAAACAGAGGCTTGTACCTTCACTGCCCTGGGAAGGTCTGGCACAGTTTGTCAGTCAGTGTCCCAAGCAACTCGCTGGAGGTCACGCAGGAAACGTGTGTCGGCACAGATCATCGCACAAGGTGCTGGATTTGTGTCTCCGGAGACCCAGGCAAACACCCTCCATGAGACCAACCTTTCTCTCTGAGCAGGGACCCGCTGTAAGCATCAGCCCCACACCCTTCAGCTACCACCACTGCCGCCTGCCAGGCGTGCGCCTGTCGAGCCGCCGCGTGAGCGGCTGGCACGTGCGTTATGAGAAGCATTTGTCTGTAGTTGTCTTTCTAAACCCCGGTGAAAAATCTGTCCCAAAGAGCAGAAAGAGAGCTATCAGCACTCCTTAACGTGCACATGAAACAAGCCCTGGAAAGGGAGCAGAGCTGGAGCTATTCTTACGTGCTACCTTCTATGCAGGGTTTAATCACAGCATATTCACTAATCCTTTGCTCTTCAGAGCAAACAGATCTGCTTCAAGACACTCGTGTTCCATAAACAACCAGAAACCCTTCTGGGTGAGTGTGTGCATACACATCCACCCAAGGGAGCGTCACAGACATGTCAGGAATTCCCATTTTCCTGTGCTGGTGCTGTGCTAGAACTGATGGAAATTAGTATTCATTGCGTGGCTTTATTGGGCTGGTTCTGAAATTGGTTTTACAAAATCTGCCTGGGAATCCAAAGATAATTTCCTCACTTTGGGTTAAGTTAGGAACAGAGATACCCTGAGGAGTGGCACTTGGTGGGAGGCAGATACCTGTAGGGCTGCTCCGAGCTGCAGGAGGCATCTTCCCGAGGGGCGGTTCAGAACACAGTCCCTGGCAGGAGGGAGATTCCTCCTCTCACCCACCCGCTGTCTGTGTCTGCTGCCACCCCCGTGTTCTTGCTCTGCTGTCGGACCACGTGTGGGTTAGATACGCAGTTCTGGATCTACGACTGTTAGCGCCCACCACGGTGATATGGTTTCATGGTCACTCTATAGACAGCACCACTCTGGAGCTGGGGCCGTGAAAACAGAAACTAACAACGGAAACGCAGGAGAGGGTGAATTCTCCCTACCCAGGGCTTTGATCTCTGCAAGACAACTGCCGTCTTGCTTAAAATGACAGAGGAAATTATCCAGAAACAAAAATGAGAGAGAGAGAATGGAGAAGGAAATGCAGGGAACGCAGAAAGGTGTTCACAGGTCTCTGTCACCCTTGGGCCGCACATTTAGGAGAATTGAACACAAACGCAGCTCTGCCATTCTTCAATTCAAGAGGCAAGCAGGCAGCTGGGCCTGCGGGGAGGAGGATGGGAACTCGCAGTCAGTGCAGCAGGGAGACATTTTGAGCTGGATCTGGAGCCAGACTAACTATTGGCCAGAGTTGCCTCTGATACAACACTGCCAAAAGCAGCTCAGCATTCTTCACCTCTCTCAGGCTTCACCAGGAACAAACCTGACTGGGCTGTGCTCGGCATGGATAACCCAGCGGTGGTAGGACCCAAGTCCAGCAAACCCAATGGCCTTGTGGGCATTGCCAACCTGACACGTCCGAGTCCGTGAACGGCAGACGGTGCTGGCCCGTGTGTTTCATTTTCCCTCGCCATTCCCAAGCGAAGCGAGTCAAGCGTGCCTCACCAGAGCGCCTGCGAGACCGCGAGCAGGAAGGGATCAGATTTTGCAGTTTTGCCTCAAGCGTGTCACCACATCAGCAGACAAGTCCTTTGCCTCATGCCAGTGTACTGTGTGTCACCTCATATTTCACACAATACAACTCAGTCCAGCGCTGCATGTCCCTTCTCCTGCCGGCCAGCCCGTATTTATGGAGATAGCAATTACCAGGAAGCCAGGATTTAGGCCATGCAAGGGCTGGTGGTGGCGCAGAGCCCTTGCTACTGGTGGGTGGGATTCCTTTACCTCTCCCTGAATGTCTGCCAGGCCACTCAGCACATCTCCAGCCACAAGAAGTTTGCAGCTGTTTTGGTTTGAAGCACCAGAAGAGAAGGAGAAGTGGGGGAGGCTCTATCAGCTCTTCCCAGGGAATGTGGTTCAGCTCCTCGCACCTCATCTTTGGTCTGGAAACCAAGACGGGGATAGGCAAAGCTGTTGAGCCTACGTAGACGGAATACCTCAAGAAACCATGCAGAGTCAAATTATGTCCCGTTAATTTCTCCCAGCCCACCACCTTCCACAGCTATGCTGCAGGGAAAGCAACTCAGCATTTGGACTGTCACCTCGGCCCTCTGCTGCCAGACACCTCCTGGTGTCTCACGTGCTCTTGTTCACAGCAGTGGGGAAAGGCAGTGCTGTTACCTGGGACACCGAAGCACCAAGAATAACCCAGATTCGGGCACCCTAAATCCCACTGTGGTTCTTGTGCTCAGTGTTTGCTGCTGGCTGAATGCTTCTCATGATCTCTTACACAGATTTTAAGGGGACACAGTGCACAGAAGCGAGTGTAGACATTTCCATACAAGGAAAATGGGTGGATGTGTGACAATAATGGACCAGCTTGGACTGGTACAGGCTGGATCCATCCCTCCTTCAGGTACAACAATTCAGACATAGATCTCTTTTTACTCCTGCAACTCAGCTCGGGGCTCCAAGGATCTTGAGCCCTCTCTGGTCAATGGTGGATGTACTCCAAGCATGGAAATATATGACCGGCCCTGCAAAGCACAGCCAAAGGGCACTGGACTGTATTTCCCAGCAGGGATGCAACCAGGACAGCAGAGTGCAGAGACGGGATCGCACACCATGGAGCCTCCTGGTGCAGCCTAAATAAGGCAGCACAGAGGTGAGGGGTCAAAATAACCCTCTGCCCACTGTGCCCACTGCTGGCTTAGCTCACAGTGCACTGGATGATCGTCTCCCAACAGTGGGGGTGAGTGGGGAGTTCAGGGCACAGATGATTGAAGGGGATATCCACTACCACTGCAGACCAGCTGGAGCCCACAGGCAACAGCTGAAGGGTCCTGGGCAAAAGCCAGACACTGGGACAGCAGTGAGAGGTAAGCTGTTGAATCTGGGCTGCAGGACTCATCCAAACTCAGACACCCATGTCTTCAGAGGGATCAAACAAGGATAACTTGCAGAAAAACTGCATGTCAAAACAGCATTGCTCTCCCGTGCCTCAGTCTCTTCATGTGCAAACTGGAGACGATAAGATTTGCTTTCCTGTAAGGCCTTGCTTTGTGGAGCAGGAGTTCACAGATGTTATAAAAGTGTTTCTAGAGACACTGTAATTCTTTTATCTGAGCAACAAGGAGAAAAGAGAAACAAACAAGAGCAGCAATTCCTTTCTTGGAGCTGCTCTTCTGCTGTTCCTTGCAACCTCTCTGTTTTGATTTCTGATGTATCATTTGCTCTTGGTTTTTTTCCTGTGATGCTATTTAAGGCCTAAAGGGGATTTCATCATCTCCCCACGGTCATTCTCAGCTGCAGTTCTGATCCCTCCTCCCCACCTTGCTCCACTTGCTCTAATAAACTTCTTTTTTTCACTTGGTCTAGTTTCCTTCCTTGTGCTCTTACGTCATCTTTGTACTTACCTCAGATTCTAGCATTTCCCATTTCTAAGCACCTCTGAGAACAGCAATAAACACCACCTATGGCAGTATCTTGGCACAACACGTCAGCTGCAAGCAGCAGTCCTAAGTGACAGAAAACCAGTCTGGAAATCTACAATTCCTTCTTTAGAGGATACCCACTTGCTAGCCACTTGGCACCAGCTTTCTAAGAAAACCAGTATTTACAGTTCCTGATTCTACAGGAAAATACAGGTCAAAAAAGTGAAGATTTGTTAAGTAGGAACCTGCTCTTATGTGCCCTCTGCTGCTCTCAAATGGCATTGAAATTAGCGGGGTCATTCCTGCTTTCCCTCTTGTTTCAGAATGATTTATGGCTAAACGCTATTCATTGTAAAGCAGAGTCAGGCTACTTCTGTGCAAGATAATACTCATTATGTAGACTTTCTGACTAGATTTTTTTCACTATTTCATTGATTATTTTTGCATTGTAATATGCAAAAACCTATTCATGTTTGTATTAGCCGGATTTGTTTCCTACATTTACGAAAAAGATCTTTCTTTGATAACAGTTGTTATGCTGGAATAAACGCCAGCCTGTGATCTATGGTAATACATCTTTCTGAATTGCCTTCTCTAATTTTATTAGTTGAAAAAAAACATTGCCTAATTTAAAGAGATAAAACCTTCTGGAAGTGGAACATTGCAACTAATTAGGATAACAAGAACATGGGTATGAGTTGCTGGGGATACTGGAGTCTAAGCTTTTTCTAACACGAGAACAGGCATCACTTTCTGGAACAGTCTGCCTTCTCTTTCTGAAATTCTGTTGCTTTTGGAGAAACTATTGACATTAATCTCCTTATCTGCGATTCCCTTGGGAAAAATGCTGACCAGAATGCAGCAGCTCCAGATTCAGGTCCTAGGTTTACTATAAATACCTTGTGTGACCTTGAGCAAACCACTGTTGTTCTGTGACTTAGTTTTTCCATCTGTAAAATGGCAGTAATGATGAACCTTGTGTTTTATTGCCAGCTCTCACATTATGCGTAACTGCACGGGAACTGCCCACTGAAGCTCTTCATGGCTTGGTTCCTCATTTCTAGAAGAGAAATAATAATATTTGCCTTGTCTACTTATTTTGATTACAATTTCTTCATGTATGCATGTGTTTGAAGTACTGTGGGACTTGGCCACAGCATGCCAACAACACGTTTCCCACCTCTTTTACTCTAGACATGGTACTGTTGGACCCTTGAACGTGGGTTTGCAGAGTGTTTCTGAGCTAAGTCCCCTCAGCACGTCAGCTGTGGTGCTTTGACTTCCTAAGGAAAGCTGTCATAACAGTAACCAAACTGATCAGCTTGCACAAAAGCACGTGAGAAGCCCTCGCATAGCGCCCTGTGCTAGCTAAATTGCAGGGTAACGTCATCGTTATGGTCAATAACAAACAGGTAGGGGACAGAAACCTCATGAATTCACACTGCTGTCTCTGTGGATGAACACTGCTGTACATCCAGCTCCAAACCTTTTGTCAGGTTAAACCATACATCCATGACAGCGAGGCGCCCCATCTTGAGCCAAAACCTTTATATATATGGATGGATTACAAGAAAGACATCAGTGACAAATTTTTACATTTGATACATCAATTTAAATACAGAACGTCTTCACATGACTACAGGGGAGGTAATTGGGATAACCGAAGATATAAATGCCTACAATGAGCAATATTTTATCTTTGCTGCAGAGGTGACCTAACACCATGGTGATACAGAAGATTTAATATAGTGCCCAGCTAAGGAAAGGAATTTTGCACAATATTAGATGACAAACTTGTTCCATTGTTTAAGTACCATAGGCATTATTAGGCTGTCACAAGACTGGGGTACGAGCTCATGGACTGTAACTCTTATGTCTGCCTTTGAACAAGGTTGCCTCTTTAATTGTGTAGGTGAAGTATGTCTGGCTGTAAAGACCAGGTTTTTTCAGTTGAATTTTAATTAAAAAATTCCTCCCACCCCTCCAAGCAGACACAGCAGTCTTCACTGCCTACCCAGCTTGAAGTAAAACTTGATTCCACCCGGACTTAATTGCATTTAGTAGCAGGGGAGAAGTGCAGACACATTTGCAGGATCCAGTCTACCATTTTTCAGAGTGCAGAAGAGCAGCTGAACCCAAGACAACATTTGAGTGTAGAGCAAAAGAAGACAGAATCCACTCAGAGATAGGAATTTCTTTATATTTTAAACATCTATTACTTAGGGTCTCTGCATGAACAACTTATTATTCTTTTTCAGATATTCTTCTCAAATTCATTAGATTCTACAATCTGCTGTTAAAATTCTGGTAAAGTGAGATCAATATGAAAAGACCGTTTGTTCAACTGCAGTTTTCTGCCCAGGGCACAGATTGCCAACAATTTGAACCCAGAGAAAACAACAGTCTCTTCTGTTTATATTTCCAATGGGTGTATTTAGATTATAGCTCATCAAAATAAAGAAATTATGGGCAACTATGTCTGATTTTCTTTTAACAAAGTTGGAATACCAAGAGCTGGTTAAGAAACCAAGGGAGTGAATTTTAAAAATGGCCTAGGCGATTCTTACTCGCATCTCACTGCCTTGCAGCACCACCTACAGAGAGGCTGTCAGCATCACACCCACTGCCAAAACTCGGCAATCTCCCGGTTCACTGGCCAAACAAATCCTGGTTCAGTGATTAACACCCTTTGGAAATTGCGAGTTTGTCAGACCTGAAGCCCGAAATCTTCTGGTACAGGATAAAGGCAAGAATATGGTCTATTTTTCCAAGAACCCTCACTTCCCATGCAGAAAATGCACCTCTAGCAATGACAGAGCTAACCCAGCCACTTTGCTGAATTTCTTTTTCTTCAGAAACTTTCATGGAGAAGAACTCTTCTGGCAGCCAAACATCCCAGCTGCAAAAGGATGGTGGGGTTTTCCAGGGCAAAATGCACTTAACGGTCCATTAATCCAATCTTTGGCACAAGCTGACTGTTCAGGCTTCAAAAGACTGCAATATTTCACCTCCTCCATGTATCTACTCCATTACACAAGGTAAAACGTTGTGGAGATTGACCTTCATCTGATCACCGAAGCATAATGTCTGTTTGCCCTTGACTTAGATTGAGGAGCTACACAGTGGGGATCCAGGGGCTGGACTGCGAGAAAGAAGGAGTTTGCAAGCACAGTTAAGAAGCTGGCTTTTGAAATACGGCTCTGAATTTCTCACCATTAAAAAAAAAAAAATGCTTAAGTATTCACCTCAAAATAGAACGTTCTTCTGAAATATGGAGTACTTTTGTCTTCCTCCAGAAGCCGAATCCAAATGCTGTGGTAGTAACTGGAAAGTTCCTGCAATTTTGGATCAGGCCCTGGCTGTGGGAGGTGGTGGGTGCAGGAATGTGTGAGTGCAGGCAGCATTGCTATCTTATTGCTCATAAAGAACACTAGAAAAGAAGAGGGATTTTAAAAGCAGATAAGAGGGCAAAGGAAGATATAGGCTCCAAACCTAGGACAGTGAGCTTTAGCACCCTGAAGCAAGAGCCCAAAATATTAACAGTATACACTTAGGAAGCTATATTTAGGGATATGTGCTGTTTTAGGAGGGGAGAATATGATCCTTTATATGAACACATCAAGTGCTAATTTATAATGCGTTTGCCCTTGCCATGCCTGTAGGAAAGATATAATAGGACCTCATTCCTCTGATGGTTAAAATTTTTCTTCTAATCTCCAGCCTACATGTATTCATCACCAGACAGAACAGATCTACTAGCTTTTAGACCTACTAGTCCAGAAAATTAGTTATCTTACAAACTCATCAGCTTAATCCAGCACTATACACCTTCAGCAAATGCATGTTGTGTTTTAGCTGCTTCTATATGTCATTGTGTCTGGTATTATTCTTTCCTGCTAAATTTATCCAAAAGCCTTGTATGTTATTTGGATCGGACTTCAATCATTTTTCCTCTTCTAAATGCTGGGACAATTTTTCCTGCTCTTAGATGGGGATGTGTTGCTCCTGCGGTGATGTTGTTACACAGCCAGACACAATATTGACAGGCCAGGGCTCTTAGATGTCTGGGTCAGAAATCGGAGTATTTCAGTTGAAAGGGATCTACAACGATCATCTAGTTGAAATTATTGTTGCATTATGATCTTTATGATTTGTTCCACTTGGATGAGATAATTTCTCTCTCCATGTATTCATTTCCTCTATGTATAATACATTTCCACTATATATTATGCATTCATTTCTGTCCTGCCTCTCCCCCTTTCACCACTCATACCTCTTTTCTCATTCATCTCCTGGTATGTAAGCCTGAAGAACATTTTGCTATTTGTTTTAATTTCCTTTGCAAGGTCTAACTCAGCTTTACTGCTGGCATATTTCCGTTTATGCCTATGCTTGCTAACTTCTAAGACATAGTTTTCCTTGATTAATCCTTTTTTCCATTCCTTCTACTCCCTTTGCTTATTCCTAATATCCACTTTGAAGTGGTTATTTGCCGAGTTAGGTCTGGACCCCTTCCTTGCAGAGTTTTATCCCTCTGTGTACAAGTCCCAAATACTTTTTATAGCCTGCCCAACATCCCAGCCTTATTAAGCTGTCAAGAATCAGGAAGCAAAAGATGTTAATTGCTAGTGTGTACCAACTACAAGCACATTAGGCTTCCCATTGGGTTCATGTTAGCCATCCCACTATGTGAGATATTCCAACTGGTTTTCCCTGTGCACGCATCCAAAACTAAAAGATCATGGGGAGACTGCCAATGGTAGAGACATTCTTCTGAACCTACAGCTTCAGCGGCAGTGCCAGGACAAGGCTGGAAGGCCGTTAGCTGAAACTCTTCTCATAGAATAAAAAATTGTTACAGTAGATTAAAAATTAGCATTAAGAAATGAAGTACATACATATATTTTTAAAGCTTCTGTCAGACAGCCAAAATGAAAACAGATTTCACCAGACCACGAAAAATGAACCGCATGTGTTAGTCCTTGTATGACTGGAGCTTATTTCCTTGTTAAATTCCAAGTTTCGGGTCTCTCCCGCTGAGGCAAAAGGTCTGCTCAAGAAATCTCCCCAAATGGCTTATAATAGCAAAGGAATACTTTTTGCTGTTTCTCACTGTACAAGTTTGCCCAGGCAGTGAGATAAAACGGGGTAGCATTTCCAGAAAATGTGGTTGTGATTATAGTCACTGTTCCTACCATATGTGTAAATACTAGTTGTTTTGGATGGTTTTTTGAGTTTAAGCTAGGGAGTCTCCTGACAACCAGCGTGCAGCAGCGGGCCTGGCCAGGCTGGGCAGTGGCTGCTGCCGTTTCCAGAGGGGCCATATCAGCCATCCCTTGGGGTGCAGGAGGGAGCCCAAACCTATCCCACGTCATAGAATCATAAAATCATTTGGTTGGAAAAGACCTTTGAGATCATCGAGTCCAATTGTTCCTATTCATTGCTAAACCATCCCTGAGCAACTTGTCTACCCAACTTTTAAATACCTCCAGGGATGGTGACTCAACCACTTCCCTGGGCATCTCGTTCCAGTGCCTTAGAACCCTTTCAGTGAAGAAATTTTTCCTGATATCTAGTTTGAACTTCCCCTGGTTTCAGTCTGCCTTGTTAAAGTCAAACTCAATGTTGTTGTTTTAAACGGCTTGTTCATTTTCAGGAAACATTCTGATTTTGAACAGTCAGAGCTGGAAAAAGAGCTACAAGAGGTTTTTTTTGGAAAACAGAAAATTCATTCAAAGGAAATTAGGGAGAAAAGGGAAGAAAAAAATACATGAGGAAAGAGAAGTCACCAGCCCAAAATGGTCATATGACAGTCTTTACTTTGAATCAAACTTGTGCCTTTTGAGGATGATTTGAGGGTGCTTCACAGCAGTGAGGAGGAGCAAGTTAACTCAGAAAGCTACGGAAACGTTAGGGGTTATTTGTACGAAGACATTTTCCAAGTTTCCCTGCCAGGGAAAGGCAGGGCTCTGGCCCAGCCACCAGCCAGGAGCCCAGGGGCTGGAGTGGAGGCAGTGGCTGCCGTCCATCCTGGCCCACACCTGGCTCTCATTGTGGGCAACCAATATAAGGTGCTAACGCCTGCCCCAGCCCCTGCTAAGGCCGGGAGCTGCAGGGCTGGGGTCTGCCAGCCTGAACTGAGGGCTTCCCAGCTGAGAAGTGGACCTGTGAGAACCTCATGGGGTTCAACAAGGCCAAGCGCAAGGTCCCACACCTGGATCGGGGCAATCTGTGGCTTTAGTACAGCATGGGGGATGATGTGATTGAGAGCAGCCCTGCAGAGAAGGACTGAGGGGAGCTGATTGATGAGAAACTTGACAGGAGCCGGCAACGTGTGCTCACAGCCCGGAAAGCCAACCATGAGCAGTAGGTCGTGTCCAGTTCTGGAATCCCCAACATAAGAAGGAGATGGAACTATTGGAACGGGTCCAGAGGAGGCTACGAAGATGATCAGAGGGCTGGAACATCTCTGCTATGAGGACAGGCTGAACGAGTTGGGGTTGTTCAGCCTGGAGAAGAGAAGGCTCCAGGAGATCTTAGAGCAGCCTCCCAGTACTTAAACTGGGCTACAGGAAAGCCGGGGAGGGACTTTTTCCAAGGGCCTGGAGTGATAGGATGAGGGGGAACGGCTTTAATTGGAAAGGGGAAGGTTTAGATTAGACATTAGGAGAAATTCCTCACCATGAGGGCGGGGAGGCCCTGGCCCAGGTTGCCCAGAGCAGCGGTGGCTGCCCCATCCCTGGGGGTGTTCCAAGCCAGGTTGGATGGGGCTTGGAGCCCCCAATCCAGTGGGAGGTGTCCCTGCCCATGGCAGGGGGTGGCTCTGAGGTCCCTTCCAACCCACGCCCCTCTGTGAGGGCCGGAACGTTGCTGCGGGGCCGCTGGGCGCGGCGGAAGGCGCGGGGCGATGCACAACGCGGAAGTGCTTGGGGCCGCGGCGGGGCTGCGGGCGGGGCCGGGGCGATGGATGGGCCCGGCGGACGGGGGGGGCCCGCGCTGGCGGCCGCCGACCGGGCCCGCTGAGCGCCCCCGTGCTTGCGGGCCCCGGGCTGGGCTAGGGCCGAGGCCCCGCAGCGAGGCGCTGAGCGGGCCGAGGGTCTGGGGCCGTGAGCCATGGCCACCCGGCGTCTAACGGACGCGTTCTTGTTGTTGCGGAACAACGCGGTGCAGAGCCGGCAGCTGCTGGCCGAGCAAGTGAGTAGTTACGGCTCCTCCAGCCCTCTGAGTTCACGTAGCATGGCTGCTGCGGTGAGTCTCCTCCCTTCATCCTTCTGTACCGCGCTCGCCTCGGGCTGCCCGGCAGCCGTGCTGTGTGCCCCGCGCCCCCGAGCCTCCCCGCCGCCCCATCTCCCCCGCTCCCTTCCCCACCTCCCCACCACCCTCTCACTGCTCTCATAAATCCCTCACGACCTTCCCCTGCCTCCCGTCGCCCCCCTCACCGCCCTCATCAATCCCTTGCTCCCTTCCCCGGCCTCCTCTCCACCCTCACCGCCCACCTCCCTCGCTCCTTTCCCCTGAGCCCCCTCCTCACCCCCCCGCCCTCTGTGTCCGTGTCCCCCCCTCACCTGGTGGATACCTGTTCCAACTACTCCACGTCAAGTGAATAGAAGAGATCTGACTTTGTGCTGATCGCGTCTCTATGCACTCCATGGATGATAAATACCGTTGTAATCATTTCATGTTAGCATTGGAATGAGTTTTGTTGCCCATTGCGCTTTTTGATGCCTCCTTTCCCCAAAGAAACAAATCCAGGTTGCTTCCTGCAGCAGAACTCTTCTATTCACTACAGTGTGGGCACTGTTAAATACACTAGTGTAGATGATTTCCATTGCTTGAATTTTTCCATAATTTGCCTTGATGCCCATTGTCATGTTTGCTTTCTTTTCACCAAGTACAAAGTTGTCTGTGACAGAGGGGAGTCAGTAGTGTGAGGCCTAATCACAGCAGCTTCAGAAAGTGGTTTGTTCAGAGGCAGTTTATGCAGCTTTTTCTCGGTTCTGAGCCAGTCAGGCTGTGTTGGACTGCTTGGCAGCTCAGCTCTGCTAAGGTTTTTACACTTCCTGTTCAAACTTACCATTTTTTGTAATAGGCACCAGTAAAGATCTGCTGGCAGTCTCATCGTTCTAAATTAGTTTGCATTCATGCATTTTTGTTAGGAAAAGCAGTACTCGGCATTGCAAGTTTTACTTCAACTGTTGAGTTGCTGTTTGAATGGTCTTTGTTCAGTGTTGATTTTATCATACCTGTGTCTAACAAGCTATGTATTAAATTGCATTTGCCGTACAGGAAATGTCAATAGTAACGTGCATTATACATGTTTAATTTGGCACTGCATCCAGTTTTGCCGATATCAGTATCACTTCTTTAGATCCTTGAGGTTTGTTTTTTTTTCTTTAAATATCACCTAGGAAATTAAGTGACAGTCTAAACTCGCGTACAGACTGCTGAGCAGTGATACTATGCTTTTACTCAACAGTGAGTGCAAGAACACTTAGCACTTGCATAAAATGTTTATTTACAGTGTTAACATTAATTGCAGCTGTTTTCTAGGATGCTCAGTCAAGCATAATGAACGCTAACAGGGACTGGAAATTCTCTCTTGTGCAATGGATGAAGTTAGCGGCTCAGTCTTGATCCAGGTGGACAGTTGAGAGTTTTGTAGTTCCTTACTACGAGCGCACTATTTCAGTGAGAAGTGTAAAGGTGGCAGTGTGAGCTGTTTACCTTCTGTGTTTCTGAGGTGTCAGAGTTGCAGCTCGTGACCTTTTCTTTTGAGGGGTATCTCCAGAGCAGACCTGCTGTGTGCCAGCAGGGCAGCATGGCCAATTTTATCTCCTAATGCTTTGGCTTTCCTTACTTCACTCTCCAGGCTCCTCCTGCAGAAATCCTTTATTGTGAGAGCTCTCAGTAAAAAATGGCATTGAGCCATTAAGGGGCATTCTCATGTGCACAGTCAACCACTCCTTAAATTCAGATAATCAAAGTAGCATTCCCAACATTGTAGCTCTATTTCAAAAGCTTGGTATAGGTTAAGAGATCATTAGCTGAAGCCTGCTGCTTTGTTAAACCACAAGTATTTTGCCCTTGGTTTAGATCTGACATGCTTGCTTTATTCATCTTCCAGTGAAATATTCTATTTCTCACATACCCTGTACCGTAAAAGGACTGGTGAATAGAGAACGTGCAGATACGTTGCCTTATGTATTTTTTCAGATGCGTGTAGGATTAATGCTGCCTGAAACTAAAGCACAATTGGGGTGTGAACATAAATGAACATATATTACATTTGCTTTTGCTGTCTGTTTTTTGCTGTCTGTTCCAGCCTGTGACAACTGGGGTGCTTGTCAATAAATGTCTTACAAAAGCTTGTGTCTGCATCCTCCAATCATAATCAAACCTTCTAACTCACAGTGGGTATTGAATGCTGCAGTCGAATTGCCCTTGCTGTCACACTTCAATATACTCTGTTGCAGTGTTTCTACCTGACATTTTTGTAATTGGAAACTTGACTGTGCAGCTACTTTGGGAAACAAACCCAGCTCTTAATGTGGTCTTTTATACTCTTTCTGTTTACCAAGCAACTGAAATATTTTTAGAAGTTTGTGCATCAAGCAAAATGCTGACTTAAAGTACAATATCATGATGTATTTATTGAATATTTTTAAAGCAATTTGTTTTGTTCTTGGTAAACCATCATGCTTAAATAAATCAGTATTTTCTCAAATGACCATATTCTATATCTGTCCTGTGTCTTCTTTTTCCCTTTTATCTTTTGCTGTCTCTAACTGGATGGGGCTGATGGGATCCACAAATCGCTTCAGGAGCTGGATGAGGTATTGTTTTTAACATTTCATTCTACCATGGTGCATCAAGTGTACATCGTTGAGCTTAAAACATTTCTTTATTTGCTCTGCTAGTTTATTAAACTTCGTTGTATAGGATGAGGTGCCTCCATAAGCAGTAAGACAAGCGTTTTGTGATATAATGTTATGTTGTTAATAGGTGCTTGTATGAACTAATCTGACTTACTCTTTGCATACAGGGAATAGTGGCTTTGTACAATTAAGGTATTAAGTATTTTTTTATGCTATGCATAAATTGTACAAACTTTGGCCAGGAAATAAGGTCAGGGATTTTCAGGAAAGAATTACCCAGGAAGGAAGAAGGATTGGTTTTTTTCAAAGGGGAGGGGATAGAAACCACAAAGCTTTCCAGGTGTGATAAAGGAAAATGAGAAATCTGAAAGAAACCAGGAAGTGAGATTTTTGTATGAAATAAGAACAAACAATGAAGTAATTGGGTATGTTGCAAGTGGTATCACTGATGATACTGCCTGTTTCTGTCTCCCGATGCTAAAGGATTTGGATCTCCTTTGTGGAAAATTAATTTGCTGTCTTTTCTTATCTTTTGTAGCTTGCTGATGACCGTATGGCTCTGGTATCGGGAATAAGTTTAGATCCTGAAGCAGCAATTGGAGTAACAAAGCGCTTACCTCCCAAATGGGTTGATGGAGCAGATGAAGTAAGTTGTGTGGCAAATCCAACACAGAGTTTGATTTCTCACATAGAAATCTGTTGGTGTTGTCAGTTACATTCTCAGCCCTGTAAGTTTTATGATAGAAGTAGTATTAGAAGAAATACTAAAATAAGTGTGTTTTCTGGTATGACACCCTTGTTTAGAGAAAACATGAGGCAAGCTGTGACTTACTATCTTGAAGGATAGATTGCAAGTGAAATAACATCATCAGTGGGAGCCCAGTATTAACAGTACACTGGGACCACTAGGATAGACATGCTGAATGTTTACTCTTGAGACTGCAGGAAGGTCCTAGAGCTCTTAGCAATGCAGAGTTGTTCTCGGTTTGAAACTTGGAAGGGTACAAAACAAATCAGCACTTCCACTGGGCTTTCTGTTTGAACCCTGAGGGATACAGCTGAATAGAAAAATTTTGGGAGATGAACCTTTTCTGGTAGTTGGAAAGTGAATCTGTTCTTGACTTTCAGATAATCCTTTTAAAATGTCCTCTCAGAACACATGTTGGCTCATCGTTTCATTTGTACAGGGCCTGTTGTGCAGAAAAGTGATCACAAAGCATGTAATTTAACTTCTGCTGTTAAGTCCAGGGTATCCAATGTTTGACGAAGTTGAAGGTGTGGTCTCACTTTTCATTTGTATTTTTGGAAGTTGGCTAAACCTTCTTACTCTAATTATATAATGATAAAAATATTATGCCAACTTAATGAAGCATATTTGAAAATAGCAGCTTTGCATAAGGTTAAGAAGAGTAGGTTTAAAAAAAAGTACTGAACTTGAAGTGTACACGAGTATTCAGTTACTACTTAGTCAGCTTTTTGTGTTTTTTAATGATTTTTGACCTGGTTTTTATGTCATACAGACTTCTTTCAATGATTTTATTCTAACAATTGTCAAAACCTTTTTGTCTGAAATATTAGTCACTTCCCTTTCTTCATTTTTGGATTTTCTGTTTTAGATTCAATATGATATCACCAGGGTTAAACAGAAGATGAAAGAATTAGCTAGTCTTCATGATAAACATCTGAACAGGCCAACACTGGATGACAGCAGTGAAGAAGAACGGGCAATAGAAATAACAACCCAAGAAATCACACAGGTACAGACTGCTTTCAGTTCCACATGTGCAGTTTGACATATCTGTAATGAATTGTGATGAGGCAGTGGTTGCCTTTGAGTAATGCGTTTCTCTTATAATCATCAGAATCTTATAATCTTATAATCATCAGAATGAGCCAGAAGGCCTGGGTTCTGTGCTCGGTGCTGCACTCGCTGTCTTGGCCAACATCTCAATGAGTCACAGCCTCCCTGTTCTTTACTTACTGTTTGCTTTTCTTCTTGGAATAGGATTGAGAGACTTAATCAAATCACATTTACAGATATCACTGAGAAATACAGATTTATATTCTAAGGCTTACGGTCCAAGCAGAAGCAAATGTCTTTGGTCTTATAATAGTTGTTAGCTTTGATTTATTTATTAATCTGTGTTCTGTATTTCCATACCTTTTTAAACATTGCATTGGGTAATAAGAAATTAATTTTAGAAATCTAGAAATCAAAACATTGCTTCCACTTGGAACTTCTGCAATGTTAAAGTGTATGCTGCTGTATTTTTTACTAATGAAATTGTTTTCTCAGTTATTTCACAGATGCCAGAGAGCAGTCCAGGTCTTGCAGAGCAGGTCGCGTAGTTGTACAGAACAAGAAGCACGTGTTCTCAGGAATGTAGTGTCTTCCTTAGCACAGTCCCTTCAGGAACTATCCACCAACTTTAGGCATGCACAGTCTGACTATCTCAAACGTAAGCATAAGGGATACAGTAATACATGGGCATCTTCTGTGGAAAGCACTGATTAAGGTGTGCTTATTTTTTGACTGGGAAAACTGAAGCACAGAAGGGTTGATGCACACAGGAACCAGTATGTTAGAGTGGAGGTTAGAATTTAGGAGTTTCTGGTTCACAGCACATGTTCAAACTGGTTTACTCTGCCTCTCTACTTCATATTACTAAAAAAGAAATTCCATGGTTAAAAATATCAGTGAAACCAGTGTATTTCATCCATCCACATCTTTAATGCATCATTGCTTCTTAAATTGTGATCTGTAAAGCTGCTGCTGTTGATTGGTAGTCTGTGACAGATTAAACTTTAAAAGGTAGTCTGTGATAAAATTCTGCATCCAGAAAGAGATCAGAAATGGAATATCCTCTGTTTAAAATCTAAAATTGTGTGCAGTTCTCTTTTCAGCTAAGTAATATTATTTCAGTCTTGTAAGAAAAGCAAAAAACCTCGATCTTCAAATTTAATACTGATACAATATTTCTTGTGGTATAAATGACACAGGTGGAACTTAAGATCACAATTCATATGAGGGATGTTTCTAAGAATTTGTTAAATAACTTAGTGATCACTCTTTAAGGCTCTTAACTTATCAAACTTTAACTTCCTGGAACGTAATGACTTAAAATCAGTGATGTTAATCTTGCAAGTCTGGTTGTTATGCTTTGTTAAATAGCAAACCAGTGTGACGGTTAAAATCTTAGATACTGCTATTTATGTCATTTATTAGGCAGATTTTCTTTCTTGTGCTTTTCTATCTGGTGCTTCAGACCTTACTTTCACTCTGATTTTAGTGTATATTATGCTCAGATGTAGTTTGTCTTTTACAGGCATGAAGAATAGAGAAGAAAGATCCAAACATTTCTTTGACACCTCAGTCCCACTAATGGACGATGGGGAGGACGATACGCTTTACGATAGAGTAAGTTACAATATGACACCAATTCAGCAGGACAAAATATTTTAATGTACCTTTAATTTTAGTATGAAAATATCAAAATGGTATGCCATGAGCACTGAGCTACATGGAAATTCTATTTCTGCAGGTTTCTGTGATGTGAGGCCAGCGGTTGCGATGTGGGGGTGGAGGACCCCCTGCATCTGCAATACCCATGCCTGTCCCTGAAGGCATTTTCCTAATTAGTGTTGCTGCTGCAATGTTAAGATGATTGTGCCATCTGCCTTAGTGGTGCAGTGTGAGGGAACTCGGTTTGACTACTCGATTCTCCTTGCATGACTGATGGGGACTGGAAGGTCTGTAAAGACTGTGCTGTCCTTTGTTTTGCTGCCATCTGGGCAGATGCAAGAGTAATTGTTAGAGAACTGTGATTCTGAGTTTAGGTGAAGATGGCACTCACTTTAAAGTGTAACAGGAGATTTTTAGTATTACGAATTGTTGCAAATAATGATCCAGTGGTTTGTTTCTGCACAGTGAAGCTGTTATGTTGTAGAGTGGTACCAGACCCACTTTTTTGTTTAACTTTGTTGTGGAGTTTAGACATACTGCATTTCTCAGCAATGCTGAGCTCTGTTCTGTTGTGTCCTATCCAGTAGGGTTACAGAATACTCTCAAAGGAATTGCTTAATGTTTGAAAACTTACAGAAAAAGTTAAGGCAGCTTTTCAGCCTCTCTTGTGTATAAGAGGTTTTTAACTTAAGAGTCATGAGGGGAAGGATATTGTTCAGTTGTACCTGGCCTTGGGAGACAAAAATAGTAAGATCACTGTAGGTTAAAGCAATCAGAATTGCTGCTGTGTCTTTAAGCATTTTAATGGCCATTGAGATCACGGGAATTTCTGTAATGATGACCAGTCAGTAGATATTCTGTAATTACGAGACACATTTATTGGTTTTGTACATCAATAAAAACATTCTTTTGGACAGATCTGATTTTTAAAAGCTGTTCATGTGTTCAGGCAGGATGTAAGATTTACCTTTTCTCTGCTAGAACTATAAATAGCTGCCCAGGTTACTTTAGTGGCCCTGAAACTCTGATTTTTAAAGTACAATAAGACTTTTTTCTTGGGTAGTTATTTATCTACTGTGGAAATTCCAAAAGGACTGTTGTGTTATGAAGTCTTACAATACTTATTATTTCTAGTGTTTTCATGCTGTTATTACTGTTAGTTCAACATCTGAATCTTTCATTTTAACAGGGTTTTACAGATGACCAGCTAGCATTGGTGGAGCAAAATACATTAATGGTGGAAGAGCGGGAACGAGAAATACGTCAGATTGTACAGTCCATCTCCGATCTCAATGAGATATTTAGGGACCTGGGAGCAATGATAGTAGAACAGGTACATTGACACCACACTCTTACTAAGAAATAGGAGATTCTGGGCAGTGTTAAGGCTTCCAGACTCTTCCTCATCCTGATTCATGTGCTTCTTGCTTTGCCAAACTTACCTCTTCAGCCTAAGGTTTCCCCTTGCTTGCATTCTGCCAGAAGATGAGTTAACGAGGGGGGGAAAAAAGAAAATCAACTGGTTATGGGTGTTAGACTGAAAAAAAACTATAGAATCCCAGAGTTGTGTTGGCTATTTTTCCCAGAGATTCACTTTAGGTTAAATTTGTCAGCCAAAAGCACTTGAATTGGAAGTAAGGTGATTATTAAGGGATGTGACTTGAGATGGTGACATATAGGCATTGAGCCAGGAGGTCCTTTAATGAAGTCCAGACTAGTTGTTCATAGTTTACATAGTTCATTAGCTGTTTGCTGTGAGCTGTGATGAAGTTCATTTAAGTTCAATTTGGTGTTCATTCTCTCTATTTTATTTAGGGGACGGTTCTAGATAGAATTGACTACAATGTTGAACAGTCATGTATGAAAACTGAAGAGGGTCTAAAACAACTACATAAGGTAAGTTGATGGAATATTTAAACTGCCCCGCATACATAATCTTCTATAATTTAATAGCTATGAAATTATTCAGTTATTTTTCAATTGGACATTGTCCCTTTTATAAGTTATTGCTGTACAGTGCAGACTGTCCAACTGTACTGTACTTCTGTTAATGTTGTGCTTGATGCCTAGTGTTAATTTCTTAAATAACTTTCTGGGCATCCAGACAATATGCCTTGATCTTTGTATTGCTGACCTGGTGGGACCTATCTGCAATTCCTTCTCTGAGAACACAGCACTTGTGAAATAGGGCTGGATATTGGGTATCTCCCTGCAGATTTCAGTCAGTTAATATATTCTAGTTTGAAAACATTATCCCAATAGTGTGAGCAGCAAGTATTATTTTTGATGTTTTCTCTTACCAACTGACACTTGTTAGAAGTTAGGTCCAACCTTGTGCTTCTAATGTGAAGCTTTTGCTATGAAGATCTGAAGAGTTTGAATTGGCAGCAGAACAGAGTTTTGTGGTTGTTTTGTTGGCTTTTTTTGTTTTGTTTTGATTTTAAGCTAAGTTCTGACTTGTCAGCTCAGCTCAGTGCTTCCATTCTGGAAATAAAGTGGAATGAGAGATTTATGCAAAAGCCAGTGTTTAAGTAAAATAATCTGGTTTGGAAACGTGGACATTTGTTGCTGCACACTAAACTTCCTGTTATGGTAGACTTCTAATATGGGCAGTAAAAAAGTGCCATTTGAGGAAAAGCAAAATAAATTGATTACAGGTTTAGTCTTGTTATACGTAAAAGCGTATTGGGGATCACGGAAATAAGGCTTTGACCATTGGTGAACAAGGCTTAAAGTAACTGCAAGCAGTTTGCACAAACTGAACTGGAAATAAATTAATTGGTTGGAATCAAACCTATTTCTGGTCTCAGGGGTAGTTAATTCCCCTGGGAAAAGCGTGTTTAGAAGAAAGAAAGAATGAAACTGAAAACCAAATAAAAAAAGCTTTTAGTTCTAACTGAAATTAAATGAAAAAGCACAGCTGAATCGGAAAGGACAAAACTGAAATTGTGAATTTTCGTGTCCTCCAAATACAATACAGGAATCTTATAGCAGCAAAATGAGTTAAAACATCTTACCAACTCTTCCTATTTGGACTTCTGCATGCCACGTTCCCTGGTCTTGTTTCCATGCTCTTCATAGCTAAGTGTTCTTCCAAAATGAAGTAAGACTCTGTGTCGCTCGTGTCTTGTGGAGGCATGGGGCACACTCACAACTGCTGTGAAAAGGAGTCACAGAAAGGTTGCTTAACCAACATGAGAAGGCATTCTTCTTTAGAGCTTCTGCTGTTTAATATGGGTAAAGGTGACTTCATCGTTTGCTTACCTGTGCGGCAGCGTTCACTTGCCTTCTGGTCTGTGGTGCAGACCAGAGTTATTTTGTGGGAGTTGCTTGCAAACCACATTGTGTGAGATGTCAGGTTACCAAAAGACAGTTCTGATATGTGTACTTCACTTGCACCAAACAAGAGTCTGTGCTTTGTAGCTTTGCAGAAATCTGAATGCTGATTCTTTCTCTTCTGTTTCTGTAGGCAGAGCAATATCAAAAGAAGAATCGGAAGATGCTTGTTATTTTAATTTTGTTTGTTATAGTAATTGTCCTTATTGTTGTTCTTATTGGTGTAAAGTCACACTAGGTTTCACTTCGTTTTCTTATTTTTGGAGTCATGTGGACTTTCTTCCCCAATGTGAATGGATGGACCTGCACTCCAGAAAGCTGCCTTTGAATGTATAAGCCCTTGTGGTGCAAAGTCTGTGCAATGTTTCAGTAGAATTCTTCAAAGTACAAGTTTGGTGATCTGTGAGGTGTTTGTAAGGATTGTATGGAAAATGTCAGGAAACTTGATGTTCCCACACAAATAATTTGGTACTCTATGCAGAGGTATTTGGAAACACAGCACTTAAAAATAATTACAAAATTGAAGTTTACCAGTGAGTACGGTAATTACTGTGAACAAAAACGTGTGTTGTCTTCTGTGTTCTTAAGTCACAATTGTTACAGGCTTCAGATTTCAAGTATATTACTGAGTCATGGGATTAGATAACAAATTGATCTAGATGTCAAGTATATTGAGGCACAAAAATGTTTGACCTCATCTCCTTTCTTCCAGTCTTGAAAACTCCAAAGAACTGGATAGACAGCTAAAAAAGAAAGCTTTTAGCAACCAGAACATAATCCAGCCCCTGTGATCTTAATTTAGATACTGCACCCTTACTAAGAATCAGTAGTATTTGATCTTGTAAATAACAAGAGTTAATCACTGGCATAATTTAACGCATTTATAGTTAATTAAAAAGATTTTCTGAGCTTGAGTAATCATGGGAGTGTTATTCCTCACCAGAATGATCATGTATATTTTTTCATGTATGGGTTGGGGTTTTGTTGGGGTTTTTTTTTTTTTTTGGTTTAAAGCGCAGTCATTACATAAAAGCAGTGGTGAAGTTCAACCTAAAAAAAAGACTCTGCTTTTGGCTTTCTACTCCATCTGACCGACAATAGTGGGTCTCATGTTTCATACTTCAGTTGTTGTATAAGCTGTTTATTTTACAGTGTGTCTGTCCATATGTGTTATGTTTCTCTGTGTAAGTGGTTTCACTACAGTAAATATTACATCCGTTTTCCCTGAGAGAAGATTTTATTTTTATTTTTTTTTTTCAAAATACCTGCCTGGAAGGGGACGTGTCTGGCCTTTCACTGACTGAGAGGTGTCCTGTGAGTGACACGCTACCAGGCCTTCAGGAGGTGATTTGGGGTTTTTTCACTACTTTTTTTTCAGCAGAAAGCTTTGCTGTAGGCCATAAAATAGAAATCAGGGAAAACAGCTAAGTAATAGAACACTCCTGTATTAATTCAGGCCTGAAGTGGTGTGCAATTGTAGAGGCCTTGCCTTACACTTTTTTAGTATGGCTTTTCTGTATGGGTTTTTTTCCCCAAAGGGACTGTAACTTTTTTTCTTCAGTTCTGACTGATACAGTGGTCCCCATGAACTCGTGGAGATGCTCTGCTCAAACCCCTGAAGTGCAGTTTCATAATACCATGATTTTAATGTTGCATATGTTGCTGGCCCCGAATTTATCTTTACTGTGTATTGAGGAGGGTTTAAGATGTGGATTTAAACTGGTTTGGTGCAGGAACTGACCTGAAAGCACTGACTACAAAGATGTGAAAGCCTTGGCTTTGTGTGGCTTGTTATGAAAAGCTTTGTACCACTCTCTTTACCTCTAGACAAAGGGGATGTTGATCTTCCAAAACTGCCAGATCAAACACTTAATTAAATTCATAAAGTAAACTGGGAAAAGAATGAATGATGCTTGTAGTTGGGTGTGCAGCTCCCCTGTTCTGGTAATAGATCTTTTTGATGATCGTAAGTAAAACTACTGTCTCCTGAGTGTGCTGTCTACATCAGTTGGTGTGAAGCAGCATATTGCTATAATTTAATATACTATATTTGCAACTCTCTAACATGAGGTTGTGTTATTTATTTGTCTTGACTGGTGCTTTTGACATTTTGTCATGGCTAATGAATTCAAAGAAGTAATAAAACTCTTCCAACCAAATTGGGCAATTCTTAATTTTTTTAAAAAGTATAAACTGAAACACATGTGATGTTAATGTCTATATATTTGCCATAATTAAATGAAAGCAGCAGTGACATGAAATATCTTGGAAAAAAATGTACCTTTCTGTAGCACAGTGTAAGTTGCATTGTCAAGAGTTCTTTCCCATGAGTTATGCCCATGGTATCAGAGCTCCACTGAAGTAACTGGCTATGTATTTTCTATGCTATTCTGAAAAAGGAAATGCATTTTTAACAAGCACTGGACAAGAGGTTAAACTCAAATGTCAACTGACCTGTGCAACTTGAGCTGAAGTTCTTTGAAGCTGATTATATCAAGGGGAAAACAAATCACAACAGGCTTCTGAATCATTGCAGGTGTCCACCTTGTTACGAGACAGCCTCACTAACCACCAGCGGCTCCACCAACCCTCAAGCTGGGCTTTGTGACAATCACTGGCCGGTTACGGGAGTGGTGCTGCCTGGGCCATTGGGCAAGGAAAACCCCAAAAAGCCACTGCAGCTGAGGAGTGGCTTGGCTTGGCTTGGCTGCTCAGGTGTTGCAGGAGCTGCCTGACCCTGCCGACTGTGCTTCTGTCCAGCGCTGTCACCGTGTTCTGTGCAGAGAAAGCAGCTGCACCCCGTTCTGCAGAGCGGGGCCTCTTCCTGCCTGCTGGATTCTTCTCCTTGGCCTGTACTGAACCTCCCCTTCCTTCCCAAGGAACAGATCAGCATTGCTAGAGCATCTCCCAAGAAGCCGAGGCTCCTCACCTGGTGGGAATGTGACCTATAAAGCTGCTGGCCTGTACAGTTATTTTTAATAAATGTGTGCAAAGATGAGCTGCTGCTCCTGGTTAACAGAAGCCACTTCTGGCCGCGTGTGAACGCGCCGTAACAGCAGGTTTATTTCTGGAGCGAGCCCTCTCTGGAAACTGAAAAGGAAGGATTTCCTTCCGTGGTGATTTGTGCCACCCGGGCTCAAACACCAAGCCCTGGCACAGGGCGGCGGGGACACGCGGGGCTGCGGGGCGGGGAGGGCTCGGGCAGAGCTCCGCGGCGGGGCGGCGCGGGGCCACCGTCGCGGAGGTGTCGAGCAGGGCTCCGCGCCCAGCCCAGCCGCATCCGGGTCCCCCGTGCCGGCCCCGCCCGCGGAGCCGGCGCTGCCGTCGGGGCCGCCCTCCCGCGCCGCCGCGGAGCCGCCCCGCGGAGCCGGCGGGAGAGGGGAGGCGGAGCTCGGGCCGCGGGCAGGAAGATGGCGAACGTGCAGCTGGAGTTTCAGGCCAGCGCCGGCGAGGGGGACCCGCAGAGCCGCCCGGTGCTCGTCCTGGGGCAGCTGCACAACCTGCACCGCCTGCCCTGGGCGCAGCTGCGGGGCAAGCTGCAGCCGCGGGTCACCGAGGAGGTGAGGCGGCGGCGCGGTCCCGCCTGTCCCCGCACCCGCAGCCCCAGGGCCGCAGCACCCGCGGGGGAGGGGGAAGGAGGGGAGCCCGGACTTGGGCGCCGCGAGACCCCGTGGGAGCGGCCCGAAGCGGAGAAACGGCGGCAGCGGGGCCGGCGCGGGGCCCGGGCAGCCCCTTCCCCGCCCGCGGCGGTGGCCCCGACGCCCCTCGCGCCCCGCTCCGCCTTCCCCCGAGGGAGCGCTGCAGTTAGCGCCGGTGAGGGGCGCGCGGGGTCCCCGCCGGGAGCGGGAGGTGCAGCGCATCCCTTCCCTCCTGCAGCCCCGCGCCTGGCTGCGGGGGCGAAGGACGCGGGCGCCGCGGCTTTTCCTCTCGAGGTGCTGGGCGGGGGTTTGCGGGGCTCCTGCGTCCCTTGGGGCAGCGCTGAGCGGCTTGGGCTGGGGAGGGGCTTTTTCCAAGGGCATGGAGCGGCAGGATGAGGGGGAACGGCTTGAAATTGGAAGGGGGGGGATTTAGATTGGACACAGGAGAAATTCTCGCTGAGGGAGGGGAGGCCCTGGCACAGGTGCCCAGGGAAGCCGTGGCTGCCCCATCCCTGGAGCTGTTCAAGGCCGGGTTGATGGGGCTTGGAGCCAGCAGGAGGTATCCCGGCCCATGGAACTTAAGGGGCTTTGAGGTCCTTTCCAGCCCAAACCATCTATGATTCTTTTTTCTTTTGGTTTTTAATTAAACTGCAATGTGAGGCAATAAGTCAGGACTAGGGAACCAATCCATCTATTTATCACTAGGAAAACTGTCTCAACTTAAAAAGGCTCTGGAGCAGCCTTTGCACTTGGCACTAATGGTGTTCTTTTAAATTTTAATTTATATGGCTTGTAAAGGAAAGTACATTAATAAACAGGTTTGTTGTATTTCCTGTTTCCACTCTAGAGGTCATTACATTTAAAAGCGCCTGTGTAATTTCTTTGTTTCCAACACTTAAAATCTTGCAATTAAAGAGTGCCTAACATATACAGGGAATAAGATGGAAAGAGAAGTCTGATGCAGTTATTTGTCTTTAAATTCTTCTTTTCTCCCCAGATATGGCATTCTGCTCTAAGCACTCTGAATCCAAACCCCACCGATAGCTGCCCTCTCTACCTGAATTACGCCACTGTGGCCGCTTTGCCTTCCAGGGTCAGCCGACACAATAGTCCATCTGCAGCGCAGTTCATCACCCGCCTGGTCAGAAATTGCCTTCCAGGAGGTGTCAACAGATGCATCGTCGTAAGTGGCTTTTTGAAAATGCTTCTGCTGAAATGCCGAGTCAAGTGTTTTCTTGACTTTTCAAGATTTTAGCTGTATCCAAGGAGACTGGAGGTGGGCAAGTGTTACCCATATAATTATACTGACATTTACAAATGGTTTTGCACTGATGCGTAAACAGGACTGAACTGTAGTAGCTTATCCTTGCTCGAGCAATTGGATAAGTGAGGAATGTCTTCAACTAAGAACATCCTTGCAAAGGGAACCAGCAGTGGCTCTTTCTGATTTATGACATCAGCACGTGCTTTAGAAGACTGACAAAGCCTGCATGTGGAGCGCTATGTCTATATTGCATAACCCAGTTAAGGTGTCTTGCTTGTGTTATTCAGTAAGTTTGAAAAATCTTATTGCAAACTAGTGCTCCAGTGTGAGTCCATTGCAGGACAAGCTCTTGGACTGCTTTAGTTATCTTTTGTATGAGCCCCATGCATTAGTTATTTGTTTCTATGACTTTGCCAGATTAATTCAAATTTCTAGGTGGTTAGAGAAGACTCATGTAGTCAGTGTCAGTAACGAAATCTAATTATACTCTTTACTTGGAAAACTTATTTGCAAGAGTAATAGCTCTATTTATTTTTTTTTACCTTATAGTTAACTTTGAAAATGTTTAGGTAAAGCTGCTTTCCATTGATAATTGCTGTAATGAACTTCAGAAAAATATTCTATATGTTGAAAAGCTTTTGAGTTAATATTAGCCACATTCTCATATCCTATCTCTGTTTGCTTCGTTTCTTTTGAACACATTGATGGTTCCCATACTTTTCTTTGTCTTGAACTGTAAGTTAACCTGTGTTAATTGTGCTAGTGTAGTTAAAGTAGTGCAGCTCCCTTGTAAGGATGTACTAATTCCCACACAGTCAAGTCCAGCAGTGTAATTAATTTCCATATGGGAAATCAACTGAACGAATTCAGATGAGAATTGTTCATACTGCGACCCCATCCATGCAAAACATGACGTATGAGTATGTCTTGATTCAGTCATCAGTTATTCCCCCTCTTCACCAATGGTACCACAGGTAACAGAACCTTTCAAGTGTAGTCTTCCACGTCCCTCACGTTGTCTGACTTTGTTTCTCTTCTGGCTGGTGTTTCAGATGGTCTGTGAGCGGTCTGAAGTCTTCGCTTCTGCTTGTGCCTTGGCGAGGGCTTTCCCGTTGTTCACACATCGATCCAGTGCATCGAGACGCACAGAGAAGAAAACCGTAACAGTAGAGTTTTTCCTGGTTGGACAAAACAACGGACCAATAGAAGTGGCAACACTTAAAGTAAGAATTTGGTTCTTTACATCATCGTTTCCCTTGTGCCCTGAATTTTTTTTTCTTTAATTTGTTGCATGCACCAATGCATCTGTCTCAGAATAGGTATTGTATCTAAAGGAATAAATTATCCTAGATCAAAGTTCCTTGAAACTGGTTGGTCCACAGCACCTACGAGTAGAAATATTGAACGTATTGCTGCAACAAAGGCTGAAAATGTTATTCAGAATTGAGATTTCAAGGGTGGAAAACACCAAACAAGAAAAGAAAGAAAATTTCCTGTTTATCATAGATGCAAATAGTGTATGTGTACTCTTTAATATCTCATTGCCTTTGGTCTGTGGGCTTCTCACTTTCTGTTACCCGGGCAAAATCTGTGTGCGGCTGTGTGGGTGAATATCACAGTGAAGTCACTAAAAGCTGCTTATTCTGGGATCACATATGGCTTCTACCATTTCTGTCTTATATACCTCTTTGGCTGCGTTTTTCTAGCATAACTGTAGCCAGAAACACGATGCTAAGAAATGATACGGTATGGAGATGAGCTATACGTAACCGTCAAATATGTCTAAGTTGCCTTTCAATGGCAGATAATCAAACACTGTTTCCCTTGCATTTGACTGTTACGGAGAGGGAGCGCCACATCGTGTAACTTTTAGTACATTAGGTCATTCCTACTGACTTAAAAGCTTCTCCAAAGTGTACACTTCAGCTTTTGGGCAGCTTCCTCTTTAGTGCTCCTGATTTGGTGCTTCAGTACAGGTGAGCACTCACTGAGCTGATCGGTCAGTGAGGTTATCCAGATTCCTTAAAAATTTTGGCAATGGGTTTGACAAAGGAGACAGTGTTGCTGCATCTGGAATTTGTAGAATTGTAGATTTAGGGTATTTTTTTTTCTTTCAGTATCTTTCCCTTCCTGCTTTGTCCTTACTCTATCAACTGAATTGGCCACAGCAAATGAGTTTTCAGGAAAGTGACAAAGACAGGCACACTATGGTCACAAGTGCTGATCGCTCAGTTTTTCCATGCCTCAAATCAGGAAAAACATAACTGGTGTCAAAAATAGTTCCTTCAGATAGGTAGATTCCAAACCACTTGAGTTATTTATAGCTAAAAAACAAAGCTGAAATTATTTCTACCTCCTGTTCTTCCCCTTGATGTCAATGCCAAACTATTGCTGACTTCCTCTAAGCTAAGTTTTCACCCCTTAAATTCAGCCAGCACCAGATAGCTGATATAAAGCATGGAAGAGGCATGTGGTGGTATTTTTGTAGCTGAACTTCTGTCTCAGTGCGTTGCTGTGTTTTGCACCCACTGCATTGTCCAGGATATTTTATGGTGAGGACTTGCAGGGATTGTTGTAATTTTACAAGGCACTTAGTAAAGGCTGCCATTATCCAGGTTCTCCTGACTCCCCTGGAAGCCAAACCCAGGCAAGGCTTTATTTCTGAAAGTCGTACTGTTTCCCTCAGTCTTAACCTTTGAGTTAGAGCACCTCCATTTACCTGCGTGGCCCTAACAGTGAATCACTCCAAACCTGACTTGGCTCCCGATGAGGTCCTTATCCCTTTAGGGGAAGTAAAGCAATCAAAAGTAATTGTAGAGAGCTGGGCACCATTCCAAAGCAAGCCAAGGTTTATGAGTCTGCTGGGATACACAATGTATAGAGTCCTTGGGCCAGTCTGACCAAGCCAAACTTCAGATGCCTCAGCACAAATAACTGTCCGACACATCAGATTCCTTTGGAGCACCCTGAGTCACCCTTCTGCTCCGTGTGGTCTTCAGTGTAGTGTGGCTACTGGAAAGTTTGAACAAAGTTTCCTTCTACCTGGCCTTTTGTTTCAGGGTGTTGCTTCCCAGGAGTTAAAAGATAAAGCTTGGTGTCTGATGCCCCTTTTGTCCTTTTTTTGGCCAGGACAATCCCTCTTGAAGGAAACAGCCTCAGCGTGCTCAGCTCACTTGACCATTTTGGTTCTGTCTGCTCTTACTTAAATAAGTTTTCACTCAATCCAGTAGATGAGGGTTACCCCATTTTGCTACAGGAATGAGGAAGCAGATGCACGCGGGTTTTATACAGATATGAAATATTCCACGTGCCCCATGGGCACTGTGTATGCCATATACGGTGTCTTACAGCGGTAATCTTTATTGCGCTCTGCACAGCCACTCTGCCTGCCATATATAAACTCTGCGGTTTCCTATGCTGTAGATAATGTAATCTCTGCAGGTTTCCAGCCCAAGCAGCCTACAAGCTTGTTGTGATTTCCTGAATTTGCTTGCTTTTATCTTTCTTTCCTCCACCTCACATTGCCTTCTTAGTCTCCCTTTGATAATGGAGAAGGCTGCTAATTTTGCCATGTCAGTTCACTGTGGGAAGGTATAAAGTTGCTTAGAAATTAGACCACAGGGAAAAATAACATAAGCTTAATGTACAAAAAAATAATGGTTAGCTTGGTTGACGTTATTTACTACTGTTCAACTGCCTGCGATCAGTTGCAGTGAAGCATTAATGTGCTCCAGAGGAACCTCGCAGCCGGTGTTGACTGCGTAGGACTAAATGCAAAGCTATGCAGAAAACCAGCCAAACCAAGGCCGGTTCTCAGGTGTCCTCACTTCTTTTTATAGTGTCTGGCAAGTGCTACAGAGGGAGTCAGGCTGGCCGCTCGGATTGTGGACACCCCGTGCAATGAGATGAACACAGATAACTTCTTGGAGGTAGGTAATACCCCTGATGACTAAGAGTTACTAATTGTAAGTCTAGACTACAGTAATCAAGAACTAATGTTGTTATCTCTTAGTAAAACCTGTATGTCAGCAGTGGGAAGCACATCAGGGAACTCGTCCAAGGATCCTGAGGCTATTTCTTTGGCCTTTAATATTTTGTAGAACTTTGCTAAATTGGAAGGAGGCAGAGTGTAAAGCTTGGAGCAAGGCACTGGAAGTCAGAAGACACGAGTTCTGGTCTTCACCAGTGCCACTGTTGTCCTAAGCCTGATGGTGACGAGAGCTCCTGAAATTGAGGTTGACGTGTTTCCAAATGAGTTTTATCACAAAGATCTGGAAAGCTGCTGAGAATGAAAATATTCCTGTCCTATTGCATCATCATCCAATAGAGTGAACAGCTGGCCTTTACCTCTGAAAATTTCTTATCTTAGTGGAGCTAAAGGTCAGTTTTGTATTTCGTGCCATAGTAAGTCAGGGATGTCTCAGTGGAATTAGGTCATTGGAAAATCAGCACCACTCCCAGAACTGTGAATGTTTGTATGTGCATGCATGCAAAAATCACCCCAGACCCTTAGGTGGGCACCCATATGTGTGGAAAGACACAGGTGTGTCCTTCTGATGACTGACTGACAATGTCATTTTTCTTTTAATGATTAAGGAAATCAAAAAAGTTGGCAAGGATCTCGGGATTACTCCTACCATTATTCGAGATGAGGAGCTGAAAGAGAGAGGCTTTGGAGGTACATCTTGTTGAAAATTTGGCTTTTTTCCTAGCAGTTAATTTGAATGTTTTCCCATCTCCATTGTAATGTTGTATTTGCACATTGTTGAAACAGTTCTATTGCCCATAGTATTCCAAGATGTTTTACAGAAAACAGCCAGATTGCCTCCCACAGTCTTTCTTCCCCACAGGTGGTTTAATTCTCTGTTTCTCAGGTATCTACGGAGTTGGCAAGGCAGCTCTGCATCCCCCAGCCCTAGCAGTTCTCAGTCACACTCCAGAAGGTGCTACACAGACCATTGCGTGGGTGGGCAAAGGTATCGTGTATGACACTGGAGGACTCAGCATTAAGGGAAAGGTACAATAAACACTTGTTCCTCTACTGCCTTTGCTTACAGTGTTATTTTCTGGTAGAATTAATTCAGTTGATGTCTGTAGGAAACCAAAGTATATTTATTTGAGTAAACATTTGATCTTTTGTTATTCATATGGACATAAACTGCCAGTGTAGAAGACCAAATAGGATTCGAGGAACATTTTATAGAGCAGTTAAATAGCTACCTGATATTTTGTCCTTTGAAGTTTTGTCCATTGACGGGAGAAAGGTGGAAACAAAGATATTTAGTTTCTGATTTTGGAGACAAAACCCATGTGAGTTGGCCTCAGTGTGAATCTTGTAAACAGCTGTTTTTTCTCTTCTAACAAATTAGCAGCAGGGGTTTGATATTTTCCAGTTCTAAGGCGAGATCCACCAATGTGCTCGTGTTCTGTGCTTCTGTTATGGCTGAGCACTGTCAAGACCAGAGTTACAGAAGCATCAGGAATATTAGTTTTAGCAGGCATTACAGTGGAATTCTCTTGTAAAGGATTAAAAAAAAATAATCTGTGGTTCTGTTTAAACAGACTACTATGCCTGGAATGAAACGAGACTGTGGTGGAGCAGCTGCTATTTTGGGTGCCTTCAAAGCCACTGTAAAGCAAGTAAGTAAAACGTGTTAATTGATATCATGTAGCCCAGTATTGCCAAGGAGCTGTCTGGCTTTTGGATATATTCCCAGATATGAGGGCCAGTCTAATCCTGAAGTTCTGACCTACCACTACTTGTGATGATCTTGAGCCACTCTGCTCTTTCTGCTTTTTCAGGAAAATATTTCAAATCTTTATCAGGATCTTTAGAATTTTGAGAAATTCTTTGAGTGCTAATTTATTTTTTTAAGAGTCTTTCTTGAATTTCAGGGTTTGTCCTGCAGACCGAGTGGTTCATGGTTCCTCAAATCAGATTTTTACCTGAGTTATCCAGTGCTGATTTTGTTTAAGCTGTGGGATTTGGGGTAGCTGTTGTCCCCTTAGCAAAGAAGGGGATGAGTGGCTCTGGAATATGAAGTCTGTCCATATTCCAAATACTGTGCCAGTTCTAATATTAACCTTCTGAGGAAGTGGCAGCTCTAGTCTCATCAGGAGCTGCTTGTTGGTTTTCTTAGCTGATCAGAAAGTAGTAGGGAAGCTGAGAAGCCAGGTATTGAAATATGAAGAATTTGAAAAATGCCTATTGCGCTTTAACAGTATGAACTGTGGAAAAGAAGTGGCCGCTGCCTGTAAAACTCTGACCTCTCCACGAATCCAGTGACTGAGTCTTGCTGACAGAGCAGTTATTGCCTCAAAGGAGTATCCAAAGTTCAAAGAACATTTACTGCAGCCGATTAATGCATAGATCTGATGGAAGCTTTGTTCAGGGGATGATCAGTGCCAAATTCCCGTTTCTCAACAGTTCTGCTCTGTGCCTTGGCCCTAGTAGCATATTTGATGTGGAAAGATTGTAAACGTCACCGTTATCTGCAGAGACTTAAAACTGAAACCAGATTTGTTAGCTGCATCTTAGGCAAAACAGCTGGATTTCCATCACCAAGTCCTTTGGAAAGTTAAATCACACATTGGCAAAGGACAAGAGCTACAACTTATCTGGTCTGGGAAAGCCATGGATGCGATGTGTGCTTTGGAGGTTCGGTCCTTGTTTCTGAAGTAGGTCTGTGTGTGAATATCTGCAGTGAGAGAAGTTGCATTCACAGTTCCAGTAGGTGTGAATGGAAGTGATCTGTTATTTCATATGCAATTATTGTAACAATTAATAAACAGGCAGTAATGTGTTTGGACAAACCGAGCCTGAGGAAGCTGTCGTACTTCACAAGAAATCTTGTGCTTTTATATAAAAAACAAAGGAATGATCTCACTGCTTAGTTTTACAACCTCGTAAGGAGACTTGTTAATGAAATCCCTGTGGAAAATGTATTCAGGAAGGCAGTGCGAAGAATTTGTTGTTGCTACTGTTTCAAGCCTTCTTTTTAAAATGCTCTTAAGAATAATGTAAAGCTGGAAGAGGTTTAAATTAGCTGTGCTTTGTCACTTTGGAAATGTGTGTTGGATAGAAGGCTCGATGGGAAGAGGGGCAGAGGTTATTATACATCTGCAGTCCCAAAAAGTGAGCTTGATGTGAATCAAAAGCCCTTTCTCTCCCATTGTTTTTACAGGGTTTTAAAGACAATCTTCATGCTGTTTTTTGTTTGGCTGAGAATGCAGTCGGACCACGTGCGACAAGACCGGATGACATTCATGTTCTTTACTCTGGAAAGTAAGATTGCTGAGGATGAGACTTCTTTGCACGGCAGTAGTTTGTAAAATCCAGCTCGACAGGCTGTAGGCAGTGTGCAGGCCCAGCGGGTGGACCTGGCCACGCGGGCAGTGCTGCTGTAACCCTTTTCCATGTTGGCTTTGTCCGGGTGCCGGCAGCCAGGCAATAAGCAGCCGCACACACTTGAAGAGCCAAGTAAGAAAGCACATCAGGGCTGAGTCTGCTTTCTCATCTGCTTTTCGAGTCCAGATAAATGAGTTTCAACTTCCAGCCTGAAGCTCTGTTGTGTTAAATCCCCTCTTTTCTTCCTAGAACTGTGGAAATCAATAACACTGATGCGGAAGGCAGACTGATACTGGCGGATGGAGTAGCTTACGCATGCAAAGATCTTGGAGCTGATATCATTCTTGATATGGCCACTCTTACTGGAGCTCAGGTACTGATGGAGAGCTGCTGGTGGACAGGGGTTGTGCATCCTTTTACTGTCTATGCATCAGGCACTTCTTTACCGCTGTCTTACTGGTGGAAGGCAGGTACAGTGAGCTGTTGTGACAGATGAGGGCTTCCAAAACTTGTGGAAGAGAAGGTTGCCTACAGCAACCCCAGTAAGGTTATATTGACAAGCAGTGATTCTTGTGGTTTAATTTTCTAGAAGATGAATTGGTCTTCATATAAGGAGGAGAAATGGTGAGAAATTTTAGGAGCATTAATGTTGTATACATTGGTGTAAACATCGATTCTTTGAAAGTTTCTTGTCATTGTCCTACTGCAAAACTGATGTGGCTTCTGGGTTTTGTATATTTGAAAGGAAGCAAAGCTTTCTGATGACTGTTGCATTCAGACTGGTTTTGTGATTGACAGACATTGCTGGGGCATCCCCTATGTGTGCGTGTGTCAAATGTTTTATTTATAATTCATTGCTGATTTAATAGGCCAGACAAATGCAGACTATTTCACTGCAGGATGGATTTTCAGAAATCTTAAAGAATTGGCAGTAGCTACAATGTCTTCATCTACACTTGTAACTCTGCCTTCTTGTAGTGTAGTTTTAAGATATTTTTTCGTGGTGGTTTTGTTAGATGGAAAGCAGCTTTTAATGCTGAGAGGGAATAGTACAGAATTATCTTACCCAGCACAGTTAAGGTGAATCCTTCCTAATTTTGTCTTATATCTCACTAGGGAATTGCTACAGGAAAGTACCATGCTGCTGTCCTTACCAATAACGAAGAGTGGGAAAAGGCTTGTGTTAAAGCTGGCAGGAACTGTGGAGACTTGGTCCATCCTCTTGTGTATTGCCCTGAGCTCCACTTCAGTGAATTTACCTCTGCTGTAGCTGATATGAAGAACTCTGTGGCAGTAAGATGGGTTTTTTTCCCTTTTCAATTTCATGTATTTCATAAAAATGGATGTTTTATAGGTAATGTGCTGGGCTGTCGACAGCTGACTGGAAGCTCTTCATGTGGGCTGTAATCTTCTCTAAAGGGGCTGTGTAACTGGTCTTCGGGGTCTTTCACCTGGGCATTTTGCAGGCTGTGTGCCACTACGCTGGTATTTAGTGTAAATTTTAGATAGGGTAGCCTGCTGCAAAGTTATCTTTGGGCTGTTTGCTTTTTAAACATGGCTCTAATATGAATCCTGAATTCCTGGATGGAAACTGTTCAGGAAGTAAAGACGGGTATTCCTCAGATCATACATAACTGGCAGAGACAGTAATTTCAGGAACTGAAGGCAGAAGCCTGTGGAATTGTTGCAGCTGCTTTTACTGTGTCCTGGAGATACAACGTGAGTTAAGTTCCAAAAACACTGCAGAAAGGAGCTTGGGCAGAAGAGGAATTGAGCAGGACAGACTGCTACCAGTCAGGATTAAGTCAAAGGATTTATGGCACAGTTGGTTTGCAAGACTGTGTTTCAGGGCCATTCATTAAGCTTTGAAGTAGATTCACACAACTGTATTTTCTGTAGGCAGAATAAAACATGGACATTTTGTTTTCTTGCAAGACCAACTGTGTTTTTGTTGTTTCTGCAGGACCGAGACAATACCCCAAGCTCCTGTGCTGGGCTCTTCATTGCATCTCACATCGGCTTTGACTGGCCCGGAGTCTGGGTGCACATAGACATTGCTGCGCCTGTTCATGCGGTGAGTAAGTTCACCTGGATTCTGACCACTTCCTGGGCAGGCAAACTGGGAAACAAAACTGCTTGTGCCTGCAGATACTCTGAATCTGTGCTTTCAAATTGAAAGGGAGAGAATAGGTGGAGAAGAGTTCTTTTCAAAAGAATTGACTCTTCGTCTGCGTTGGGAATTTCTTTGTTTCAGTTGCTTCATCTGTTCATATTTTTCATTCTTGTTTTAAAATATTCTAACGGTCACTTTAATCAGCAACATCTTCATCTTTATCAGCTTTGACAACTTTGCAGCTTTCTGTTCATGGCAGTAATCCTAGCCTTCCGTTTTCACCTATATTGTTTTAAGCTGATTGACCAAAGTCGATTATCCTGCCTGCTGACCTGCAGCAGAGAAAACATTTGTTTCTTCCTGGGGTTTTCCCCTTGAATGAAGAATTGTGTATATTCTTTTTCCTAATGAACAGACAAATTTATTCCTCCTGCATCCTGTTTTTTGAAACCAGGCTCACTCAGCTCACACTCCAAATCCATGCTCATGCTGGATGGAACATTGATAGCATAAATCCACCCTTGAGTCAGTGTGGGCTCTGTTCTCACGTGAATCAACTGGTGTGTTGGTTTAATCGAACCAGGACAGATTCCAGTAGCAGTAGGGATACAGAAGCACAGCTGGGCAGGGTCCCCAAGTGTTCACTACGGCCGGGCAACATCACTGCTCTTGTTGAGTGAGTGGGTAAATTAAAACTACATTCAAATTATACCTTCTGAAGTGTGAATTGTTCTTTTTTGTTTCCTAGGGTGAACGAGCTACTGGCTATGGTGTGGCTTTGTTGCTGTCCCTATTTGGAGGCGCATCTGAAGACCCTTTGCTAAACCTGGTGTCCCCTCTAGGGTGCAATGGAGACTCTCCTGCTGAAGATATGGAGAGGGATTCCAAAAGGCGGCGCCTGGTTTAATGTGCCCCCAGCCCTAAGTGACGGGGTGCTTGGGTTACCTCACTTTGCACTGATTCATTCTCAAGCAATGAAAATGTCACACATCAAAAATTGCCATTTTTTTTTACTATCATGATAAGATTTATTACTTGTTTATGACAAAACCAGCCTGATTTCTTGGGGTTTTTTTAAATTATTGGTGCACACAGTTGCTGAACAATATCAGTGGTGCAGAGTCCAGGCTCAACTAACTATCAGGAAGAGGGTGCATCCTCTGAGCTCCTCACAAAACCTAACTAAGTGCATTAATGCATGAGAAGCTCTCTCTAGTCTAAAGAAGCAACTACAGCTATTGCTTAAAAAGCCTTCTGAATTACTTATATGTGAGGTTGTATCACATTTCTGCAGGCCCCTCTGCATCTCAGAACACAGGACAAGGAAAAAAACCTCTGTAGGCTTGGCTTATTCAGTGACAATTTAGCTTAGCAACAAAGGAGATGTAATGAGAAAAGGCCTATAGTTATAATAAGGTGCTGTTTCTGCATGTTTGATGTTTTTATGACCAGTAAAATTGGCGAGAGTGGTCCAGAACATCTCTACGTAAATCTTTCACATACAAATTACAGAATGTATTCATGTTAAATGAGGAAAAAACATAGAGGGACTGTGATTGAGTAAAATCGGTTTACAAAGCAGAGTGGCTTCTTGCCACTTAATAAAATTGTTATTATTATTAAAGCAGCTTACGTATCCCATGTGGCGTTTTCTGGTGTTATTTACATTTCTGAGAACACTGAGTGCTCCAAAAGTTTGTGTGTGACGTCATTACTATGTTCAAATTCCTTTTTCCAGCAGTCATCTGAACACAGACCTAGCGGAGTAACAGCACATTCTGAATGGTTTGGGGCAGTTCTGAAGGACTTCCACTGATTCACTTCGTTTGATTCAACAGTAATCGGGGATGCACAGGATTAGTTTCTGTGTGAGCCCGTCACAAGGAGCTTACAATGCTTTGACTGGGACACCCATGGGAAATTACTTGCCCCAATTTATGTGCTGTCAGCAGCAGAGTTGGGAACAGAGTGACCAGGCTTTAATCAGTGCTGGTCCCTGCCCAGTGGTGCACGCGTCAGCCTTTGGAAACATTCCTTGGCTCAACCAGAGCGTTGACGGTGAAAAATCCCACCCAGCACACAGTTTTGCCTGCTTTGCAGATAAGTCAAGTGAGCTGTGATGAATTACACCTTTCCCTGTGGCAGAGGGGGTCTCTGGAGAGAACTGCTCCTGGGTTTTGGACGGTGTTAGAACGATGCAGTGCACATCTGGTTTAGACACGGGTCTTCTTGATTAAAGACCTTATGGAAAGTTTAATGCAGAAGGGAGAAGAAAAATGTTTTTCATTTTGGATTTGTTGCTATATTTGTTTTTTAGGCAGAATGAAACTGGGTGTTTTTTAAGCAGAACTTCATGACTTCCTGTATTTGCTTCTCCCTTGCTGTTTTGGTTACCTGATCCATTTGATCGTAGTTGTAGGAGGTCTCTACATAACTGAGCTCTGCCTTTGGTCTTCTAAACACGTGGTATAAAGCACTATCTGATACCAAAACCTGTCACGGGTAATGTGTTGATGAAGAGTTCTTTTTTACTGACTTGGTCTGGCCACTGAAGCCAATAGCAGAATGTTTTAATTTCAGTGCTCTGAAATGGAGTCTGCAGTCTCTATCCTGTAGAAACAGTCTTCAAATTAATCAATTCTGCTCTTGAAATCTAGTGTTTTGCCAAAATGAGGCAAATTTTTACATAAAAAGTAGCCTGCGGTTTTGTGGCGTAAGGCTAAACTCTAATGTTATTCACTGAATGCAGCAAGTCCAAATAAATGAGAAATTTGATTTTGATGACTGGTTATCATATTCTTCAATTTTGCTGTGTCTCAAAGCATATAATTCTGCTGGATTTAATTTGCAAGGCATTTAATAGAAGCCGTATTTTAAAAGAAATATCTGATATTAAAGAAATCTAGTATGAAATACCTGAAAAGCAAACAGGATAGCTGTTCAGAAAATCAAAATTGAAGATCAGCTCAAGTTTGCTTAAGCAGGGTAAAACAGCACCTAACAGTAAGAAGGTCTGACGCTTCCTGAGAAGGAGCTGTTTCCAAGTTACAAAATAAAACCCAAGGCTTTTTCCTTCCAATTCTGCAATAACATCTCTTGCTATTCCGATGTGCGTTATTATTTCCTTCTATTTAGATAAGAGGTCTGTTCTCTAAAGCTGGTGCGTGGGACCCACGCAGACAGTGAGATGTGAGCTGTAGTTACCAAATAAATTATTCTCTCCCGTGTCTCACAGAGCTTGCGCTGGGATCCTTCCTGTAAAGCAGAATTTTAGTTCATTTGAGATCCTCTTCCACCACCACCTGGATTTACTTACCTACCTTCAGGTGAGGAGCAATTTTAACTTCTGATGCAGCACTAGGTTGTTTTCTGGGAATTGGAGCTCAAATGAGTGCAGCTGTGAGCCGAATGCTTTTAAAAGGGTGCTGATGCTTGGGCACAAGCGAATGAACTCCCCCAGGAGGTTTCTTTCTCCTCATTTCCCCCTTCTCGTTTCTTCCTCACAGCTGTGGTGCTGCTGCCTGAGGATGTTCCGGTGGAAGCCGACTCAGGTGGGTCACCGAGCTCTTCCTGCGTGGCCGTGCGGAGCCGGGGGCTGACGGTCCTCAGCAGCCTGGTGCCGCTCTTTATCGGGAGGTCGCGTCTTTTTGCTGTGAGCTGCGTGGCAGAGCCCCAGGGGCTGCTTGGCCGCCCCTGCCGTGAACTGCAGAAGTGGCACAAGGAGCAAAGGAGGCCACATGGTGTCGATCGGTATGACGATGCCGGTCCCCGTTCTGCATTTCACAATGATTTTCCTCTGCTGCCTGGTAGGATATTTCTGCAGAGTAAGAAAATGATAGTTAATTAATTAGTACAGCTGTTGCAGAAGGGATTGCACGAGAGTCACTCACCTCACACTCCAGCCTTTCAAAATGAAATGTTGGCAGATAAATCACATAAACGCAGATCGAGCTGGAGAAGGTCAGGGTTCTGTTCATCCAGGTCCACCTGGGTTCCATTTGGGTGTGTTGGACTTTACCGGTAGCCTCTGGTTTGAATTCTGCTGGGTAGCTGAGCTGTGCTGGGGCTCGAGGGATCGCAGACACTGACTTCTTTCTTTGGGTACAGTATGAGTGGGAGGCACGGAAATCCCGTCCTGTTCGTAATTTGGATAAGACTTTGGACAAAGCAGCTTTTTGAAAAGCAGCCTTTGGGACATGGAGTCGAGCTCCTGCATTCCAAGACTGTTCTAGGTGAGTCAGGGCGTTGGATTATCTTCTGGAACCCATGAACAAAACTACTTTTAATGGTATTTGCTACAGGGGTGGCTGGAGATCCATTAAAAAAGCATCCGTACAAGAAAAGGGTCCTTCTGTACTTACACTGGACTAAATTACAAGCTGCACAAAGCCATACGAGACAATCACATTGATATTTCTCTATTTGTATGTGTAAGGAACACAACTAATATATCTCATTCCTTGGTCCCCATTGTGGTTTGGGTCCTGGAAATTCTGTTGCCTTGATGTGTGATGACTTCTGGGCTCCAAATGGGCAAGTTATGGTTTTCAAAAACTGCACCGTGGGGTTGGGTTTTTTTCCTTTTTCCCTTTCATGTTTTCTTTCAAACACTTCTTTTACGCAAAACCCACAGAGAGAGTTCCAGGCAGTGTCCACCCATATGAAACCAGACATTTTTTTCCATACTCTTTTTATAGATTTGATAATATTTAACTCAGCGTGTATTAAAAATGTATGGAGTACATAAAATTAATTATAAATGTCACCAAACGGGCCAATGGCTTTTTAATATCACTGCCACAAGACTGCATTTTAACCTATTTCCTGTCTGGATCCCTTCCAGCGACAATTCCAGGAGGGGAATATATTCAGTCTATATTTACCTTGTCTGTTTAACTTTCAGTTAGTGTCTTTGGCTCATCCCATGGCCATGCTATTTTGGGATGATTTATATAGTATTTACATTAAATTCTGCTAATATTTCCTTGCCTCTTGAAGTCGGATTACACTATTTACATCTCAAAGGCCCGAGCTGGAGGAATAAGCAGCCGTTCCAGGCACCAGAGAGAATTCAGCGTAGGGGAGGCTGCCAGAAATGAGACCTGGACGTGTCTGAAACCCTCATGGGGGAATTATGTAGAATTGGACCAGTCCTCCACGAGGGAAGGGGGGCCATAGCAGTAAGAAGTGTGGTTGATAAAAAGGGGTCAGATAATAGCACTTAGATGTTGTTCTCATTTCCTACAAAGAGCTGCTGGTGCGCTTTCCACCACCTGCAAACCTGCTGAGCGAAGCCGCAGCAGGACCCTGCTCTGGGCTCTCCTGTGGGTGGGACTGGGCTTGCGGTTTTCCTGCTCTGTTGTAAAAGCTGACGGTCACTGCGGGGCTTAGCCCCGAAATAATGACTGATGCCGTTCTGTCTCCATCAGAGCGTTGCCTGGGACTGGGCTGGGCTGCTTGCTCTGACCAACCAAAATAAGTGCATTTGACCAAGTATCGATGCCGAGCCAAGCAGTTTCTGCTAAACGTCCCGAGAATGAGCAGAGCGTGGGATTTGCTGGGGTATTTTAAAGATTTTCATTTTAAGGAGTAGAACTGTGACTACTTAGAAGTAAAATATTTGACCTCTTTGTTAGGAATGAATGAAAAAGCAAGGAGACAAAGAAAAGTGGCTGTGGATCAGAGGAAATCCCCATTGTGTCCCCAGGTGAAGAAGTCAGCTAAAGGGCACAAAGTGTATCTCTGGCTCAGGCTCTGTGTGGTGCAGCGGAAGGAGTAGGGACACAGGTATTCAGGATTTTGATTTAGTCTTTTACAAAGCTGAGAGACACCTGCAAATCAAAATTTTGTTGCTAGGGCTGTATTCCTTAAAGAAAAAAGGCAGTTTGGGATTTATAACAAAAAATAAGACAAAGTATGTTAACTGACCCTTAATTTAACTGCAAACATAAATCAGAGTTAGGAAAAAAAAATCCTCTCCATATGTATGAAAATTTGCTTTCAGGATTGACCTGTGAAGTAACAAAGCAAAGAGCTGGATGAGATCAAAGCGCACGTAGCCAGCTGCCTTCTTGGTCTTAAAAATATCTGGCAGAACAATAGGTTTTCCTGCATTGGTGGCAGAAAACAATTTAGTGGTATGGGGAAAAAATCCAAACTGTGAAAATATTTGACAACTACGGTTATCGGGTGGAGGAAATCAAATTATCTGGAATTTTGGACTATAATTATTCTCAGAGGAATCTGCAGATCTGTTTTTAAGTATAGGGGATGGTTCCAACAGGCATTCCTAAAGGTTTGAAAGTCTGGAGAACAAGTCTTGCTCTGAAAGCCAGTGAAACTTTAGGGTGGATAAATATTTTCTCTTTTTACTCAATTTCTCATTTTCAAGTCAATCTATAGCCTACAGTTCATGAACAAAATGTTTTAGGTATTGTATCCTTGCTAATCCATTCTAACCTTGGTCCTAAAGGACATTCATAGGTCTTGTTTGCCACGTTACTCCAATACTAAGAAAATCTTCAGCCGTAGTAAGAATGTACCTGTTTATAAGTAAGGGCTGCCATCCAGAAGCACTTTGTTGGCCTTCAAGCAGATAAAATGTCTCAGAAAAAAGACAAAAATGGGCAGAACCAAAGTGAGACTTGAGGCAGAAATTGCGTGATTGCGTGATATAACATTTTTGTTCCTGTCAAACCAGCCCTAATGAATAAATCCAGACTGCAATTTTGGAACTATTTTTCCCAAAGACATTAGGTTATCACTAAAGCCAAGGAGCCCCTGGGTTTAGCTTTGGTGTTTAAAATAGCAGTTGTTTGTTTGTTGTGGGTATCCACACACACGACTTCAGAATCATAGAATGGTTTGTGTTGGAAGGGATGTCCTCCCCTTTCTTTCCCATCAGACCACCACACTCTCGTAAGACTGCGCATCCCACCACCGTGTCTCTTTCTGAATCTTTGCTTCACAAGTGATTTCAGAGCGTTCAGCCCCTCCTCGGTCTGAAACGCTACCGAGGACAACGAAATAGTGTCCCCTTTGTCCTCGGCGGACGTAACAGTAGACAAACTCACAAACCTAGGCCAAAGCCCGCTGTATGGATATCATAAGGGATGGGTCTTAGATGCATATTTTGGATTTCACGTTGACATGGAAGATGTAAAGCCTGTGAGAGTAACAGAGACCTTCATATCTTTGGCCAGCAGGAATTTAGTGTATTTCTTTTCGAATGGCCCCCCTCCTATGAACACATGTAAGCTTGCAAGCCAGGAAATAATAAAGGGATAATTATTCATCTAATTATTTATACTTCTTCTGATATTATTGTTTTCATTTTTGTGGACCACAGCTTACTTTGGACCTGGCTAGTATCTGGAAGATCTCCATCCCGAGATCTAATATCCAAAACAGGAAGCGGATTTGACAGGCACATGCAATACTATAGGCAAGCACAAAACAACACCATAAAGGCTTGGCTCTGGACCAGCTTTGTATGTGATGTTGAAAGATTTGGCATTCTGCTTAAGGTTTCTGCGAGGAAACATCTGCGAGATCCTGCAGCAGATAACGTGAAATGTTTGGTCAATCTTTGTTCACCTAGAAAAGCACTGAGAAAGCTTCACTCAGTCTTAACTATAAAATCAAAATGCACTTCTTATTCCAACAAAGAAAGCTCATGTGCTCTCCCTGAGGGGTTGTGGTTATCGATCTGGTCAATCCAAGGACCGTTAGCCCAGCTCTCAGCAGCACAGCGGGAGATTTTACAATAATGTTACTCTGCTGTTCCACAGAGTTGATAGAGACAGAACAAAATCCGGCGTTAGGTGTTGGCTTCTGCCAATGGAACAGATCAGTCGGAGGAGAGAGGGAAGAACCAGACTTGTAGCAAGTTGTGCAAGTTGTGTTAAATCGGAGGCGAAGGGCAGAGATGATGTTCCCCAACAGGCCTCATACAGCAGGAGGGTTTTTTCTTTTTTTAAACACCGCTGTTTTCTAAATGCGTAAATATGCTCCTAAGTGCGCCAACGCGCTTGCCAAACCCTTCCACTTTTTAGAATTACAGAATTGTGATCCCAGGACAGCGCTACTATCAGTCAAAGGGAGTTGTGTTCTAAGATTTTCATGCTGCTTTTAAAGAGGACCTAAATTTCATAAATATTTTTATCTACTCATTCTATATAGAGAAAAGTGCAGTTTGGAAATTTTCCGTGCACCATGAACTATACTTAAAAACGCTGGAAGTTTTTGCATAGCGTATTGTTTTGATGTATTGTTGGGGATTCTTTAGTAGCCTGTTTTCTGATATTATGGCTTCACATAAACACATGGTGATTTCCAGAGTACAGAAGACATGGGCACTCTACAGGATTATTAATACTAGGACTGTTGTCTGGGTGAAGAGCTTAACAACACGGGGTTATCGTATTATTTAAAGGGAGAAAAGTCATGAGATGGTAGAGTGAAGTGCCAAGAGAAATGGGAATGCGTCCCAATTTCTTCAGACTAAGAGTATATGTTGAAGATACATCAAATGTAAGGAAATTGCAGTCAGTTCTGGATATTTCTGGAAATGAAGTGATATGAAAGAAAAAAAAAAACCCAAACCAAACAAAAAACCAAACAAAACCACCACACAAAATCACAAAACATGAGTAAAATGAGCCTAAAAAATGTTATGAGAGATAATGGAAGAAAGAGACCATGACAGCATCTGCTGTGCAAACCAGCAAGGTCTGAGTTAGTCCTGGCCGAGCTGGTAGTATTTACCTTTCCCTTCTGTAATCTCCTCAATTAATATCAAGGATCCTCCCTCCCCACCTGGCTCTGTGGTTCACTGCAGCGGCTGAGGGCAGCCACTCTAAATCACGACTGATCGCCACGTTTCCTCCTGCCGGTGTTCTCGTGCAAGCGTTGCGCTCGCCTTTGAGCACTTGCCACTGGAGGGAGGCAGAAAGCAGGAGTCATCTGGAAAGACAGGAGAGCCAGAACAGTGAGCTGCAGCGTAGCTTTAGCTGTAGGGTTGCTCTGGGTGACTTCAGCTCTCTCTGCAAAACCAGGGAGACAAAGCCGTTCAACCAGACTGGAGTGGAATGGATGGGCCAGCGAGAGCCCCTCCACGGGTGAGCTATCAGCAGAGGGGTTACATCCATCGCACGTGATGCCTCAGGGCGGTTCTGGTACTGGTGGTGTACTGAGATATCTAAGAGATGTGTCTGGCGAGAGGAGCAGAGCTACCCATGAATGTAGCCCTGCTCACAGCTCCAACTCAAGTGATGGGAGGTGCTGAGTAGAGGAGAAGGGGTGCTTCGTAGGTTATAATGTATTGTCCTTCAGAAAATCATCTGGGCTTGGCTCGTGCAGCTTGAGAACGGTTCTAAGAAACACTTAGGAAGAAAGAGGGGAGACAGCTGCAGGCATGTGTGTCTATACTCGGAATTTACCTGTATAAATACAGTGATAGAGCTATACAGGCAGAATTTTGCCCTATTAGTGAGAGCTGTACTTACCAGAGTCACAAAACAACGCTGTTATTTAGAGTGGAACAGTAAAAGCAACGTTCTGTTTTCTGTACACGTGGGTGACAGCCCTGAGAACCATCAGAACCCCTGATACCGTCGTCCTCCGGTGCTGTGCAGCCCTCAGGGTGCAGCGTGCACCCGCACTGTCTGATATTGGTGATGCCACAGGGGGAGACAGCAAGGGAGGAGACATCTGGGTGTTGCTGCCGTTGTCTGCTGTAACAGCATCAGCAATTGGCTTCTGTTTAACTGAGTTTGCTGTGAGTGTTTTAATGCCCCAGCAAGCCGGTGCCAGTGCCCACTTCTCCAGAAGACTCCCACTCTCCTTGTATTTCCTCACCTCCAGTCCAAATTTATAAAACCTGTAGCTGACCAAATACTTGACGCCGCTGAGTAACCTCTTATCCAAGAGCTCCTGAGTAACGTCCTCCAGTATCATCCCCGTCGCGAGCGGTGGCAGCCGATATTCACCCAGTGACAAACTGGTAGTGATTTGCTGTCATCTCCGTTGCCATTAGCCCCCAAATAATGGTGTGAGTCTCCCAGAGCAGCGTGAAATGGTCTCAAACACAAAGGAATCCTGAATACGACACCAAACAAGAAGCGGTGAGAAAGGTGAGGGCAGTCAAAACTCACAGCGCCTGAAATGCTGCTCTCTGCTTTCCTCTCCTAGGAAAGAAAACTCTGTTTTTACTTCTCCCTGGGGCTGATTTTAGGAACAGAAGCCCAGTGAGCCCTGTAGCCCGTTCTCAGCCTGGACAAGAGCGATATTGTGGTGTGGGAAGGTCCTCCTCAACGCACTGCGGTGGTGACAGAAACCAGTGGAGCTGGGTGAGCGGGGATTTCAAGGAATAATGTTTCTGGAGTTGTGTGATGAGGATCCTAGGGGGAGACGGCCTAAAGCAAGGCGAAGTAAGCACTAAGGTAGCTGAGAAAACATCGTTTCATCAGTCTCCTCTCTCCTCCATTTGCTGTCACAAAGATCTAAACGGGGTTTTTGTTTTAAAGAATCTTTCACACCCTGCTTATCCCATGCAAGTAGTGGATTATTTAGTCTACTGACTGAACTGGAAGTCATTTAAATAATTTCTAGCCGACTGGCAAATATGTTCCAGCTCTCTGTAAAAGAGAAAACCAAACAAAATCGAATGGAAGTTCACGCAACTGTTTTCAAAAAACCCAGGCAGTGCAAATTGTGCTAATACTGTGAGTACTTCCTTCTCTTGGTAAACACCACAGCCCGATACGCAGCAGAGCTGGGTATTGTTTGCACCTCCCGTGACATTGTTCCAGCAATCTTTCAGTTATTAAAACAAGACTCCTACCTTGAGGCAGCGTAAAACAGCCATCCCACTCACAGCGTCCTCGGCACCAGATCAACAGCACGGGTTTGTGCAGAGGCTCATCCAGGCTGGCTCAATGGTGTAAATTAAACCGAAGTTTAAAACCCCTTTTTTCCCCCAGCAGGATTCAACAGAGATGTGACCATCTGAAAAGCTGCACCAAAGGATGCTGTCAGTTTGGTTTTTTCTGCTTACCCGATACTGAGCCACACAGAAAAGAGCACAGTGTGGACTGTTTCGTACGCTGCCTCACTGCCGTTGAAGCCAAGAATTACAAACATGGCAGCACAGAAATAGCTCCAGTATTTCACTAGCATTCCCTTAAGCAGAAAGCCAAGGATTTCCAAAAGGAGTTTGGTTTGTCCCCTTCTGTAATAAGAAGAAAACAAATCTGTTGGGCATGATGCTATCATCATGCTGTCTTAACACCTTTTTTATAATTATCCCTGCCTATGGCTGCGAACGCCTCTCCTAGGAGGTGACTTATCTTGCCTTAAATGTTGTCACCTAGCAACGGAGGCCAAAAATGCAGGGGAGACTGACAGTCCCGTAAAGCGATGGCTGCTCCTGAATACACAGAACATGCTCTCTTCTGCTGAGCATGGCAGTCCTCCTCTCAAAGCAGCAACCAGAGTGATGCGAACAACTGAAACAAAGGGATGCTCTTGGCAGCAGAAACTTCTGCTTCGGGAGCGGTGCGTGGTCCTCGTGATACTCTATGTTGCTCCCAGAAGTCTGGAAGGTCCCTACTGTGAGCATCAGTGCACCACCCATCCCTTCCCTGCATGTTGTTATGAAGCTGGCGCTAATCGAGAAGTCCCTGTTCCAGCACTGAAACGCTCGGCTCAGCTGTTTGCGAACGCGTGTGTGCGACTGCACAGACAAACCGAACCCAGCACTCGTGTTTGCATAACTGCTATTCAGCAAAACTGTCCTTGGAGCATTTTGGTAACAGGTTCCAGCTTTACTTTAGCAAAGCTAAAAGCTTAACGCTGAAGAGAAGGCGAGAACCACGCTAGGATCAACCTGTGTTGTTTCCTTACTCTTCTCGTTCAGTATCACTTCTTGGAGAGATTCTGTTCGTCCTTCATGTTTCAATTGTGTGTTGCCTTAGTAACAGCCAGACCGAACGCACGGAAGACCTGCAGGTAAATCACATTTGCACCGTACTTTTTCCACAGAATTCATAAAGGTACGCGAGCAGCACCTTTCCTTGTTTGGTAATTGATAGAGATCTAAAACTGTATGAACTATCTAAACAAGTCATAAAAGTGACGTATTTTAGAGGTGGTGTCTGCCCCAGTGGCTGTGTCTTATAGATGCGTAAATCGGGGAGTTCAGGTTGCAAAAACTTTGGGGGCAAGAGTTGCTTTGTGTCAGTGTTGCGCAGAGCCTTGTGAGGTCTGAGCATCGGCAGAGAACAGGGGGCCAAGTCTAATTGCTGCACTTTTCTTCAGTAACAGCGAATGGCTCAGCTCCCTGACAGTTAGTTAAGTCACCATGGGAAGAACAAAGTTTAACTTGGCTACGAGGCTCGATCCCCTCCGAACACCACATCCTGCGCTGAAGTGTCTTGGACAAATCAAATGACAAGTCTTTCCAACACCGCCGCGTTCTCTTGTGTGGACTCCAGGACTGGCTGTTCGCCACCCCAGGCCCCCTTGCAAAGCCAAACTCGTGTGCTGCAGTGAGCTGGTGGGCCTGGAACAAACTTTAACAGGCTTTGACAATGAGAATTGGACTTTGCAGGTGGCCGGCCCTCAGAAATTGAAACCACATTCACTAAATTGTGTGTGTATTTAATGAATGCCTTTGACAAATAATTTTGATTTGTCTCCTGTCATTCCTAACACGACTCGGGATGTCACAGCTTGAGGGAGAGTACAACCCAGCGCAAGAATAAAAATGGTTTTATTTTTCTCTCAAAGGCCGGCTTGCTTGACGAGGGAATAAGAAAATGTGGAATTCCTACTAAGAGGCATGTTTAGAAGTCGGGCGGATTTTAAGCCAAAGCTGATGTGGACTGATTGTGGGATTGTAGGGAAGAATTCCTCTGGGGACTTATTTAGCCCTGCAAAGAAACGTAGGACAAGCAGGATGTTCCCATAGCAGGAAGGAATGGGGAACTACGCAAGGCACAATGGCTCTGGTCACGAGCCATCCAAGTGATGCAGGACCGACTCAGCAGAACAAAAGTAAAACAGCTGTAGTGTGCGATGCTCCAAACTTGCACAGCAACAGAAACACGCAATGGAAAAAATGCCAACATTTAAATGTCAATAGACCTCAAAATTAGACAGATCAGAAAAGCTGTGAGCTGTGTTTTCCCTTTGGATTCCCTTGTGGTAAGAAAAAATTAAGGATTAATCAGCTCCAATGTCAAAACATTGTGTGCCTGCACCAAAAAAATGAGCATCCAAAAGCCTGATCTGAAGTGTCTGTAAGGAATGAGGTTGGACAAATATTCCTCTAGGGAACAGCACCCTTTTAAATGTTTCTTGGCCTTTCTGGTCGTGGTCTCCAGCACACAGAGTTCGTGTGCGCAGTCCCTGTGCCTTTCATTTGCTGTTCCAAATGCCATTATTGCCCCTTTTCAGTAGCGAGAAGGCGTGGCACTAGGAGGCACATTTAAATTACCTGCAAACATTATACAAATTACATCAAGTTGCAAAGTCAGGTCGGATAGACTTAACTGACCAGATAAGCATGTTTTATTTGTGTGCTCTTCATCATTGTAAAGTTCTTGCACATGACAGCCAAGTGGAGTTTTATTTTTGGTGCTCATCTGGCAGTGAAACTTCCTCTTTCAATCGTGTATTGCCTGGTGGTAGTTAAAAAGCCAGTGGACAGAGCACCTGCCATGAAACCAGACATATTTCCCTTCTCCTTTGGCCTCCTCACCCCATAAAAAACCCAGCCTTAAGAAGAGGTTGGTAATATTAAGGGAAATAAGTCGTCCACAGGGTGTATTTGGCTGAGCAGCACTGACCTGTGAATGGCAGCCAAGCTGCCTTCGTGAGTCTGTGTTCCCCAAGGCTGTGAATTTACAACAAAACCCCCTGCGTTCTTCAGGTGGGATTAGGTGGCAACTGTGCTTCGGGCTGTGTCACGCTTAGTCACGTAATTATCACTCTTAGAGCATTGTACCTGACAAGAAGGGCTGTGCGCTCTGCCGGTGTTGGCAGGAGCTGTGCAGGAAATGCCATGTACACACGGTGAAAAGGGAGCGTCCTGCCAGCTTCCACTTGCAAAATGAGCTGCCTCGAAATGAAGCACAGGAATATTGTAGGTGCAGCCTCATCTTCCCACGGAGGTTTCCAGTGCGCGGGTACAGGAAGCTGGAGCTGCGTTCTAATGACTCACGGTTCCTGCGCGCCGGCGTGGTATCAAGGTGTTCATTTTGTGAATATTGGATTTTTTTGTTAAGCAACTCTGTGGAGGAAAAAAGAATGGAAGGAGTAGCCCTCAATTTCACACCAGGTTATTGAATTCCTGTAACACAGCTACAAACCATCCAGCACCAATGTCACCAGCTGAGAGTGACAGTGGAGTTTCACCAATCCTTCTGAAATGGTTTTTATCAGTCCCGTAAAATACAGGCAAAGCATCAGCATGAAGAGTGACATGAAAAGCTGTTGTTTAAGAAAGTTTAAAATGTCTTTGATGTGCTTTCTCATTAGGGCAAACGTGATCCAGCCTGGACGTGGTGACGTGCAGAACAGCACACAGGAGTCTCCAAAAGTATCAAGGTACACCCGAGTCTCTTGGGGCTGTATTGAACATTCACAGCTGGTACAGGAGAACCTTTTCTGGAAGGTCACTTAGGTACTGACGTACCTCCTCAGTTTTCTCTGGTTCCTCCTCTTGTTCCTGGTTTTCAGAATGAGACAATATTTTGGGAACTATGACTCTGTCAAGGGTATTTTTTTTTCAAATTCTTGTAACTGTGATGCTACTAAGAAATATTCCAAAACATTTAGTAGGCAGAAGATATTAGGCATTGACTCTGCTGAGCCTGCCGAGCAGAAAGCGGTGCTAAAAATGTACTGTTTCATCATCTCCCGTGTATTCTTCTGAATAATTAACTTGAAATCTCTCTTACTTCTACCATCCAGAGATGTAACTGCAGTAACACAGAAAAAGCCCCGGTGCGCTTTAAAACAAAGCAAATTGCATCACAGTAATTAAACGTGCAATAAAGTTGTTCCAGTAAGATATTCATCTTGTCTTCCAAGGAAAGAGCCAATCAGTCCTTTCGGAAGGATTATTGTAATTCTTTGAGAGAAAAGATCAGATAATCTAATAGTGCAATTTAATACCTATTTATTTATTTATAGCCAAAACTGAATATATTTTTAGGTATTTAATACTCCACTTCTTTCTACTGCATTTCAGAAGCAGAGCCATTCTCTGGTATCCCACCTTATGATTCCAACATCACAAAACCAATTATTCCAACTGCAGTCTCATAGATGAAAGCAAAATATGTGTTTATGAACAGATATGTCCCTATTTTCAGATTCCCAGACACATGCTCAGTGTAGGCGTGTGCTTCCCCTTTCTGTCTTCATGTTTTTGTAAAGGGAGCCTGAATTATGATACATCCTGCTCTCCCACATTCCAATTAATTTGCCTGTGGCTTTGGTCAGGTCAGTCTACGGGTCCTTCTATGTCACAAGAAAAGAGAATGACAGAAGCAGAACCTGACTGTGGTTGAAGCGGTGTCAAGACACTTCTGCAGAACACCCTGACGGTGCCTGCAGTGAGACGGATGCATTTGTCTCTACCGGCAATTTTGGGATTCCAGTGGAACTGCAGTTTGTGCTTCAATGCCTCTCAAATCGTTACAGAAACAGCTTCAGCAGCGATCAGAGATGTCACTGACCTGTGACACCGGGACCCTGTCCAGGTATAAATGCCATCAGGTGAAAAAGCGGGATCAGTATCCAAAGTCCGTTACCTTGGGGGTGGTTGGAACAAAGCTATCGGTGGTGGCACTTTGCTCTGGCAAACGACTTTCCGAGGCTTTTATTATCAAGTAACCGATTGCCATGGAAAACGCGCTCGCCGTTAGGCAGCAGGCAGTGGTGAGGAGCCTGAAACGCCCCTTGGGTCTTAAGGAAAGAGAAACTGCTGAAGGTGGCTGCCCCGAGCAAGGTGTGGATCCAGCTGAAGCAGCACTTGCTGGGTTTGTTGTGCCAGCAGAAAAATGTCCATTACGTAAAGCAAAACATATGACGAAGCAAGCGCATTGCTCTGGGGATTTAATAGGCTGCGTCATCTGCATGCGCTGCCCCAGGGCAACCACCAGCATGTTCTCCTCTCAAACGCAGTTCAGCTAAAACCACACCAGAGGATCCTGGCGTACCTTGTGGAGAGGCAACTTGCCTCCTCATTGCCACCGCAGCAGCAGCAGGTGAGCAAAACGCACAAGCTGAAAAAATGATGGCACAGCCAGAGCAGGGCTCCTTAGACCCCCCCGTCAAGAGGGTCTGAAAGAACACAGAAGATGAAGTATTTATGCAGGTCTAGTGCACAAGGGTTAACTGAGCGGATTAATGAATGTGTAATTATAGTGTTGTTCATCAAGAATTTGACAGAGGTCTTGTACCTCTCATCGTGAGAGCTGTGCGTCTTAGAACCACGGGAAATGAGCAGGAAGAGGAGGTAGGCAATGAAGTCCATTTCACAGGGTGATACAGGTCTGAAATAAGATGTGACTCGAATTGAGATGGGTGATGGAATTAAAATAAATCCTGCATCTGTTCAGCAATACTGGTCATACCGAGAATGATGGATTTTATTCCAAAGCCATCTTTGCTCTCTGTCCCTCCTCAAGCCACACCGCGCCTTTGACACAGGCATAAACTTAACTTCTCTGCTACTTAATTTTGATTGTCACTTGCTATATCTTTATGAAAATTATTCTGTATTTCATTTTTTCCCTCTTAATTGTCATAATTAGAATTTCCCAGCCCCTGTCCCTGGAGTGCTTGCAGTTTGAAGACAACCCCAGGGATAAGGGGAGAGTAGCACGGGCCGGGGCGGATGGCTGCAGCCTGACTACCGAATGTTCCAAATTTCTACCTATTCAACCCATCTTGCTGTGTCCACTTCAGCAGAGCAGAAGGTGTTTATATCAGCTGTGGTTCAAAGGGCAGACTCCGAGTTCACCAGACCCGTGTTGCATGAAGGCACTAATCCATCCGTGAGCACACTCTGAGCTTGGAGCTGGAGAACAGCAGAGGTACACGGGCACAGCGCTTCGCCTGAGTTTCGTCCTTAGTAATACTCAGAGCAGGATTAATTAGCAAGGCAGAACACAATTAAGTTGACATAGTAATACTGGTAGTGTTGCCTCACTCAGCAAATCCTCTTTCTGTCATATTAATTATTTACTGGAGCCATTTACTACTTGAACTGTGAAAGCTGAAATATATCTGTTAATTTCCCTTTTAAACTTTGGCCAAAGATTTTGTAGTAGATAATCCAATAGAGAGTACGTGGTGGGTCTCGGATTTTTGTTACCAAATTTATCTGTGAATGAACTTTGCAGCTCTGAAAACACAGAGCTCTTTACAACAATTTGCAAAAAAGCATTACAAGCTGTTTTGAGGCGTACTTGTTCACAGCCTCTTTTTTACGTTATTGTTAGCTTTCAAGGAAATTAATCTTAGGGGGAACCAGAGCTCCCGTCGCAGACTGGCCAGAACACTGTAACGTGTTTGCACTGCTCAGCAAATGGATGCGAACGTTCAGTTGAAACGGTGCAGGTGGCTGGACCGTACCCTGAGCCCCACTGATTCCCAGGGCCTCCCCCAGCCACGGGCAGCTGTGTGCTGCTCCCACGCTGCAACGGGAATTAGTTCAGGGACCGGTGCCTTAATTACACACTCTGTCCAAAGGGAGTTTGTCCCTGCAGTATCAGCCCTGCAGAGGAACAGGTCTTTCTGCAGTCCTTAGCGTCAGTGAGCGAGTTAAGGAATAAGGAGCGATGCTCTGCAGGCTGCACGCACGTGTTTGCTCACATATTTAATCTCCAAGTTATTTCTACTCTCAGTGGAATTTAACGCAGTCCTAGAATTTAATTTCCGTCCTCTGTGACAGGTGAAGGCTGAATGCCAGTTAACATCGCCTTCTGCACCTAAAAACCTGTTGGAAAGACCACAGGTATCTGCTCTGGTACCGGCTGTAGAAAAAATCATTTCGTGACAGCGATGCAAGTAAATGGCATCAGCAAAAATTAATAAAGCTCATCAAATCCTCCTTTGCTGTCCAGCGACAAACGCCACAGGATACGACTGCCATCATCGCAAGGAAAAGCACATTTTTAGTGAACAGAAAACAAAGTCTCTTGTATAAACAAAGAAATTATTAGAGTGGCAAGAAGTTGTTATAGTCCATCACACCCAGAGGGCTCGAGCGCTGCCTTGGCCAGAGCTTTGGCCGATGGAAGGATGGGCTTCCCAGCCTGGGCTGCGATACAGCAGAGCGAAACGTTACCCTGAGCACATGGAGCTGCCCCCGGAGAAACACCGCGCTTTCCCCGGCCTGCAGCCCTCGCTGTAGTGTCAGCTGTCGCTAACTCATGGTGTAAACGTGCAAGTGAGGAATAGGGGAGCACGATTCATTACTCACCGCTGTGACTGAGCGAGTTACCGGAGGGCCGGTGTCTGGGGGAACTCGGACGTGGATCCCGGAGCCGGGTCAAGCGACGGGCTGTGATGCAGGGCAGCTGCTGTGCTCTGGGCTGTGTTTCCACTGTTCCCCTCCGGACTGCTGATGGTATTTTGCCCTAGAAGGGGTGCACAAACAATCAGAATTACGACTGCAGCTGCCGCTGCGGCGAATTGGTGCCTCTGCTTCCTGCAGGCCTCAGGAGGGGCAAGAGGCGGGTGCGCAGGCAGTGTCAGTCTGTAAAGAGAAGGGGTAAGTGGGAACTTAACCACCTCTGCAGGGCTGCTGCTTCCCCCTTCTTCGAGACACATCCCTGCAGTGCTTTCCGGAGAGCTCTGGGTTCTCTCAGCCTCCTTGGGCAGCCCCATCTCTTCACCTTGGCTCTGAGAGCCTGGGCACAGAACAGTTGGGTGGCAGAGCTGCCACGATGCTCCGGGGTTTGCTGGCAGTGGAGACACCAGCCTTTTCTACCTGCCCCGTCCTGAGCAGCCAGCAATGCTTTCATGTTCAGTGGGGTTTTTTCACCAAGAATGTAGATCCCTTGTTTCTCTGCCATTCTCGCCTTTAAAGCTGGATGAGGACAACAGGGTCCAGCAGGCAGAGTCGGCCTGGCTCTGTGCTTCCATGGGAAATAAAAAACCACAGTGCTTGGAGGAATGATGACATCTTTACTGGTAAGAATTTAGCAACTGGTTTACACCAGAGCCAACCAGGAGAGATTTATAAAGGTGATAAAAAAGCGCTTGTTCTAGCTTCCTAAATTATTTCAAAATGGGAACAGCGCAAACTGTCTTTAAAATCAAAGGGCAGATTTGACTTTTAAAAATGAGGTTACACTTTGTAAGGCCAAAATTAAAAGCTGTTGACCCAAGAATTTAACAAATATTTGTGAGAAGTTGCAAGGAGAAGGATTTCTGGCATTATTCTCACTCAAAAAGGAAATTGATGGTGATCTCCACTTCTCTTGAGTGTGCCCCTCCACTCCATACTATCCTACAAGTCCTCTGCCGTGTAACTTCCTCCCATTTTCACAATTCCTCCGTGCTATTTGTTTGCTCTTTACCTCACTCATGAAGCGCCATGGGCACATCAGGGTCCAGAATCAGCTGGCACCGCGTTTGTAGAGCATTTCGCAGAAAACACCTTGGGCTGCCCCGTCAGACGTGGGACTTGCCACACTTTTGACATTAATCACTTAAAAAAGAGAGGCCCCGTAATTGCTTCCTCACTAAGCCTGACAGAGGAGTGGGTAGTGCTGTTACCCGCTCCAGTTAAACCTTGTGCTGATTCTGTGAATGAGAGCCCTGACACACGAGTACAGCATTTGCAGGATGGAACTTCAAAGCAAAGCAGGATGCTGGCTGAACTCCAGGACATCCAGTTGTTCGTTGCTTATTGCGCTGAGCACACAGTTGCATTATCAAGATTGTACATCTGAGTAAGACTTTGCTAGTTGAAGCGCAACGCTTTGCTCAGTTCTTACTTGTTTTTTCCAAACGATTGTGTGAACTTTTCAGACACTGATTCAGAAATGAGTGTTCCTGTCCTGCGGGTTTAGTGGGTGACATGGCCCAAACGATGCGCTTGCAGCGAAGCACACGGCTTCTTCAAGCTGGCTTCAGCCTTCTCCTTCAGAAAGGCAACTCGTGCTGTCCAGGATGCGGTGTAGTGAGAGCCACGGGACTCGAACGGAGTTGTGTTTTGTGGGGATCACGGTTTGTCGGCAGCTGTGTGGGAGGTCCCGAGCTTCTCCGCTTGCCTGCCTCTGCCCACCGGACAGCACCGGCTGTGACTGACTGATCACCCCTGGGTGCCAGCCAGTGCCTGGCAGCACTGCTCACCCAGTTCTTTGTTTCTGCCTGGGAGGGCTATCTCAGTGTACGGAACCAACCGGCTTCGGGTTTTCCTACCTTGGTTGATAAGAGCCAACAGATGTCAGTGCAGGCTGAATAACGGGGGCTGTGCGGCTGCTCAGGGCTCTGCTTCTGCAGAAACATCCCTTGGTGGGAGTTTCACCACCAGACGACTGCAGCACCCCTGGGAGAGGGGGAGAACGGCACAGAGAACAGCGCTGGTGCGTTAGGGGAGGCTGCAGAGGCTCTCACAGCTGAAAATACCTGCCCAAGTATTTTTAAAAACACATTTGACTGTCCTTATAAACACACAGACTTTTGTTGACAGAACAAGACTGCTCATTTATGCTGTGTATTATCCTTGAAAATCTGCTCTGTTTATGCAGAAAGTCCCGTGACAATCCCGCTAAAGGTGCCACAATGAGCTCAACAACAAATGTGTCCCTTTATCTGCTGGAGAGGGACGAGGGGGAAGCAGAAAGTGTCTGCAGGCTGTAGGAAAAGCAGTTAAGAAATGGAAATAAGCTGTTTTATCAAAATATTGCTTTGCTCTTTTCACAAGTACAATCCCAGTGGCTTTCTAGGCCAACCTGGGGCACTTCTTACCTGGCAGGTTAGTGGTAGGTATGTGCACAAAACCCAGTGGAATCAGTGGGACTGGGCAGGTCGTCTGGTTAAGTGATTTTTGAAAGGAAGGAATTTTAAAATGTACTTTTTTTTCCACCCAAAGCTGTAAATATTTTTCAGGTGACAGTTGCAGAACCCAGACACCCGCTGTAGGGAACCTCACGCGTGGTCTTAAATAGGCAAAAAATTAAAAAGGGAAAATATTTTGACATTTCTGAAGGACAACCAGGGCATGATGCTGAAAATGAACGAGGTGACCGTAAAGATAGCCAGGGAGAAAGGGAGCAAGTTTTATTGTATTCACTAGAGTGAAAAGTTTGTACTTTGGAGTTTGGATGGTGACGCTGGCTGGTTCTGTGCCCAGTGAAGCCTGCCTGTCAGCCAACACTTAGTGTCCCCAGAGCACAGGCTGCCATCGCTACTAAAAGACACCTACATGAGTGCCTTTACAGGTTTGGCAAGAGGAGTGGAGCCAGGAGCAAAGAGTCACACTTTAATTTATATCTCAGTGTCAATTTGAACCCAGAGTGCAGCACGCTCAGACACAGACAGACAAGTCCCACTGCCAGCTCAGAACACCATTCCTCCTGCACGGCTCGTCCTTTGTCCCTTGCCGCGTTGTCAGGGCCAGAGAGAAGACAAACGCTGGCTGAGGTGATGAAGGATCTCACGGGAATGCTCCAGGATAACCAGCATCTGCGTAGAATCAATCACAATATTAATAAGCTGGATGCTTATCTATTCCACTACACAGTACCAAGAGCACAGCTCTGCTCCTGGAGTTCAGGACTTCACCCTGAGGCTTGTGGGAACCAGAGATGGACTGCAAAGGTATCAAACGGAACTGATATTTAGACCAGGAGGTCGCCCCCTCCCACAGCCAAATCTCCCCACGTAAAGACTTTGTCCTCTTTGTGCATGGAATGGACTTGAACATCTCCCTAGCTGAAGGGGGGCTTGGCTCAGCCCACATCCTCGTGAGCCCGGGGTGAGAAGCCGTAATGCTGTGTGTGCTGACCCTGCCTGCAAAGCACCTTCCCATGACTAGAAGCACCAGAGCCCTGTGCCATTTTACATCTGAAACACAATTCAAATGCAGCCAATTCTACCCATCGTGCCTTATCTGTGTATCATGATGTTTATTTTACAGATGAACTGGCTTTTAGGTCCAGAGCTCTGACAAAGCCCCTGCCCATGGCTTTGTGCACACAGCTATCAGGAGCTCTTGGCTCTCACACTTTCTGAAAGGAGGCAAAAACTTAACGGTTCAGTTCTACACTTAAACAAGGACTTAGGAGTCCAAGATTGAAATTAGGCACTTAGTCACCCTTTTAAATCTAGACTTCAACGTAGGAAACAGAGGAATGACAGAAAAATAAGTTTTGAGCTAAAGCAAAGGACCAAAAGCAGAGGCCAAACAGAACCTGTTTCAGCTAAAATTAATGGGGAACACTCGCTGTTTGCAGCGGGTGCTCAACCACACAGACACTGAGCCAGCTCCACGAATGCTGATTCCTCTCCTTATGCCCCAAAAAGCCTTGTTTTGCAACTGAGCGGCACAATTTATTTTTCAGGGGCTCTCAGCACCATTTGTTGCTCCGGCCACACTGTTAACACCAATCACAGGGCTCGTTTCAAATGCTAAAACTCGTTTACTTGAGATGCTTCTAAGGGAGGTGCCAGGCTACAGCCACCAACATCGGAAAAGCTGAGTGTGCTGGAGAGAGGACTCCTGGGGGAGGGCAGCGCCAGGACCTCGCGAGCGGGTCTGACACATCAGTGTTTGGCAACAAGGAGTGAACATTGCATGTATAGATCACTTACAGTAATAGGGGTGGGAGTTGGAGTTCAATCAATTATTTTCCCTCCCAAGGCACAAATAAATGCAAATTTTACTCATTTACATTTATCTTGCTGACATATTTCCTGGTGTAGATCCAAGTTTTTATGCTTATGTGTCCATGTCTTTTCTTTTAATGCCGCAGTCTCACAGTTATTGCCTCTCTTCCTTGGCATTTTTTGCATTCCCAGATGGCTCACTCTGCTTTTTAACCTCTCCATCATTTTTTTGCCCTGTTTCAGATGGTAGAAACAACAGAATGAAAATATAGAGAGATCTGCAGCCCAGTGCCTGGGGGAAGACAACTCTCTATTCCTTTTCTTCCTTGCTGGGAGTCAGGAAGAGCCGTGATGCTGCGGCAAAATCAGCACCTCAGAAGCCTCCTTATGTCCCCGACGCCAAGAACTCCTTCTGGGCTGGTACAGGTGTGCCTTGTCCCACTTTAGCACGCGTGGGCATTTGCTTCTTGTGAACCCAGCTGCTTAAGGGGTTTGAACGAAGCTGAACTCATCGCCACGAGCTACACAGTTTGTTGTGCCCTCTGGATTCTTTAACTGCATTTTGTGAAACACAACCTGTGCTACTGAAGCCTGAACCTGTCCCACAGCACAAACGCTCCACGTAGAGTGTGGGTGAGCAGCATCCATACACGGCAGAAGATGGTTTGCTCTTTGAGGTAATTTCCTCTGCTGTCATTGCAGCTGTGAGTGATTTCAAAAACCTGTCCACCTGTGTCATGTGCTCTTTGCTCAGGTGAAATGTGTGACCTTATCCTCGCTGTCACTTCTTGCCATCAACTAAAAGCTGGGAAAACGATGAATCCCGTTTCTGATATTGTTAACAGCTGAAATGTGAGTAACCACAGCTACGCTGAAACTACAGGCAGGGCCACAGCCAGAGCTACACCAGGCCATGAAATTTCTCATTTCCTCAAACAGGTTGGTTGTCAGTGTTATGAGCTGTTCTAGGGGTTACAATAATGAGAGAAAGCTTGTCTTCCACTTTGAAATCCTACTTCTTTATCAGATTTCTACTTCAGATCATGTCTGGGAGAGGATGGCTGTTGCAGCAAGGACAGGTGCGTGTGCTTTGCAGAACTTGTCACCTGCACTGGAAAGGTCTTCCTAGTACCAAAAGCAAGACAGACTGATTTTAAACTTGTCTTGCTATGGATCACACACGCAGGAAAACTCTGCTTGTCTGCCTCCAGAGCCAGGGGAACAAATGCCCAGGCTGAGCGCTGCTTTTTAGTTTCACATTTTACCTTTTGAATTGGCTTTTTTTTGAGTTCACAGCATTTAACAGTTTCCTTTCCTTTTGCAGGTGATGCACGGATTGATGCCCACAACACAGCGAGCCTCACGGAACCGCCCTGTCTGTGAGCGTAACCTTCCTCTTGTTCCAGTGCCTCTCCCAAAAGTACAGGAAGAAAAAGACAACTGCTATTAATAATCCTCTAGGCTGACCTTTACATTTTCGTGGTATATTACATTCGCAGGGCTGTGTTCATCAGAAGGGTGAACCCTCAGTCCCAGAGGAACGGGCATTGCAGCACTGGAGACAGAGTGAGTCGCGGGCATCTCGAGCCTGCTGTGAGATGGATTAATTCCTGCAACGCGCAGCAACTGTTGCTGAAGCTTGGGCTCATAATGATGCGTAAAGTGAACTTCCCTGCTGTATAACGATTTAATTTGTACACTTACTAATTACTGTAACAGCCAGGCAGCAGGGTATTGATTAGGTACCTTGATTGGTGCACAGGCAACACGATAAATAGGAAGGAGATGCTCTCTCCCTTTGCTCAGGTGATGCCTTTGCTCAGGAAGAGACATTGCATAACTTGTCGGAGTGAAAGGGCAGGAACGGGGCCATCCATTACCAGAAAGCCGAACAGAAATGGACTTGTTGAAATTACTGACATCCTCGTGTGAGGGACACACACAGAGCGTCTGCTTAAGGACCGGTGCAAGTCTTCTGGGCATGTTCCACTGTGAAGAGTTTGCCCGTGTCTCTGCCCCAGCCCAGACTCACAGACCATTTAACCGCGTTTCCTGGGCTTTGTTCTGGCATCGTTGGTTGTTCCTGGAACCGCTTTGGGAGCCGGATGCCAGGGAGCCAGTTTGCAGAGAAGGCCGAGCTCCCTCCTACGGGACACAGCTTGGGGTGAGCCGCACCAAAATGCCACCAATGCCCGGCAGGAGCACGGCTCCGACTCTGCTCCAGCACAAAGCCCGGGGAGTCGATATAAGGCCAGGTCTCAAAACTAAACAAAAGGTACAAAAAAGAGAGCTGGTCACCCCACCTGATTATCTGTGACCCCCACTCTGTCACTCCTGCAGGGCACCTACAACCCCACCACAGCTGTCCCGATTCAGGGACAGAAATGCTCGAAGGCGTCATACAGGGTTTGTCTTGCTCGGCCTTCCTTTGTGTTGCCGTTGAAGAGGGAAGAGAGTGTCACCGCAGCCCTCTTCGCAGACCCGTCCTGATGACACAGAGTCGCAGAAAATTTTGAAAGAGAAATTGGTATCAATAAAACATCCAACTTGTGAGAAAGCACCAGAAGAAGAAACTGAGATTTCGGAGCGGACCGCCCGGGCTGTTTGCAGGTGGGATGTGGGGCTGTTTGTTTGCAGGTGGGCTGTGGCCCAGATAGCTGGTTGGAAAGCTCTGCCTCCGGAGTGCAGGATGCGTGGCTGGGCCCCGGAGCGTGTTAGTCATCAGTGAGTGTTCAGAGCTGGCCGGAGATGAGTATAAAACACAGCACGACAAAGCTGGCAGCGCTCAGCATGGCGTGTGCTGCCAGGGAGGGGATGTCACCCTAAATGATATTGTCACCCCGAGGCTGGAGAGCACCTGAGGAGGTGGAGTACGTGGTGAAGAAGCAGATGAGGTGCCTCCAGAAGAGAGAAAGTTGGTGAGAAAGAAAGCTCCATCACCAGCTTCTCCACTGGATGAGGGTGTTAATAGAAAATAACACGAGGCCAGTGACAAACGGAGTTTGTGTGCAGGAAGTGAAGAACAACTGGGGTATGAAAAGGGCACACGTCTCGCTGTCGAGTCCTTCTTTGCGGGGGAATACGGTGCTGTGGTGGAGGAGCTCAGCCACAGCGTCCAAACTGGGTCTGGGCTCTCCTGCGGTCCTGGGCTCTCCCTGCCCATCACAGCCCCGCCCGACACCCCAGAGCCGGGGGGGTGCGGGGGCTGAGGACGCGTCCCACGAGGCTGGGGTGAAACAGGGACCCAGCGGTACCCGCGGGGTTTGCGGGGTGGGACAGGGAAGAACTGACCGGCGCCTCTCCCGCTCCCCACCCCGCGCCCTGCCCGCAGGGATGTGAGGAGGGGACCCGCACCGGCACACCGACCCGAGGGTGCGGGGGGTGCGGGGCTGCGGTCAAACACCGAACCAGCGATGCCCAGGGTGGTTTTCAGGGCTGGAACTGGGAAGGGCTGACCGGCTCCCCTCTTGTGCCGTGCCCGCAGGGATGCGCGCCCGCTGGGGCAGGGGCGCGGGGGGAAACCCTCACCGGGACACCGACCCCGGGGGGGCGGGGGGGCCGCGTCCCCCCGCCCCGAGGCTGTGGCGAAACACAAAACCAGTGGTGGTTTGCGGGGCTGGAACTGGGAAGGACTGACCGGCTCCTCTCTCGTGCCGTGCCCGCAGGGATGCGCCCTCCCCGTGGGGCAGGGGTGCGGGGGTACCCGCCGAGCCGCACCGGGACACCGATCCCGCGGGGTAGGGGGTGCGGGGCCGCGCCCCCCCCTCCCCGAGGCTGCGTTGGGGCCGCTTTCCAGAGAATACGGTAGCCGTGTCGGCATCACGTGCGGGACCGGCCGCGGGGAGGGGCGGCGCGGGGCCCCGCAGCCCCGGCCGAGCGGGGACGCTTTAAGAGGCCGCCGGGCGCTGCCGGCTCGCCCTGCCCGGCCCGGGGGGGGACCCTGCCCGGGGGGTGGGGGGCGGCACCGGCACCATGGGGCTCTGCTACAGCCTGCGCTCCCGCCTGGCCGCCGCGCACCCCCCCGCGCCCTACGGCGGCCGCGGCGACGGGGACTTGGCGGCGGGGGGGGGCGGGGAGCACGGGGACCCGCAGGTGCGGCAGCGGCTGCGGCAGGAGCTGGTGGCCAAGGAGCGCGCGGACAAGAAGCGGAGCAAGAGCATCGACAAAACGCTGAAGGCGGAGAAGCGCGAGTACAAGCAGACGCACCGGCTGCTGCTGCTGGGTGAGCGCGGGGGCAGCGCGGGAGCGCCGGGGCTTGGACGGTGTCGGCGGGCACCGGGAGGTGCGGGGGGCGGGAGGCGCTGGCAGTGCCCGCCGGGGGCGCCGCGCGCATGTGGGCGGCTCCGCGGGCACCGGGGGATGGAGGGGTGAGGATGCTCTCGGGGCTCGGCGGGGATGGAGGAGTCACGGTGCCAGCGCGGCTGTGGCGGCGGCAGGAGCTCTCGGACTGCCCGAGGGATGCGACATCCTCGTTCCCTCCCCTCCCGGCTGCTCGCCGTGCCCGCTCGCCCGGTGCCCGCGGAGGCGCGGTGCCCGCCCCGCCCCGCGCTGGCAGCCAGCCTCTGGCGGGGACCGCAGGAGGAGAGTTCTGAGCTGGGGCAGCTTCTCTGCGCACAGAAAGGCGAAGTTTTTGTATGTGCGTTCTTTGCTATCGCGTTCTTTGCTGTCTCCTCTGCCTCCCAGCATCCCCACCGGGGAGCCTCAGGCTGGGGAGGTTTGAGTCATCCCTGCTCTCCAGCGGCACCCGCTCTCTGCAGCCCCCCCGGCTGTGCAGGCTCCCAGGCGGGTGACAGCCCCTCCTTTCCCGAGGGCAGCTCCAAGGAGAGGCACCTGCGCTTTACCTGGGAGTGCTGGCTGATGCCCGAGCTTGTCTGCTCTGTGGCTCCAGTGCAAACGGTCACAAAAAGTCCTGTGTTGCCCTTCAGGTGCGCCAGGGGGGCTTGGAAATGCCTCTGCTCCTCCCTCCCCCAGCACGCTGCAGGTGCAGCACGGGTTGTCCCGCACGCGTGGGTTGCTGAACTCTGAACACCTTGGAAAAACAGAGCATATTTTCAAATGTCTGCAAATAACTTCAGTCTCCTGCCCCTGCGGCGTGCCTGATACCGCGTGTGAGCGATGGCAGGATTTGGCCCCGGTCTTTTTGGTGTGTGTTCATAGCTTGGAACAGAGGAGCTGAATTTTGGGGAGTTTTGGAAAACAATATTGGACGTGGTTTTCTGAGCTTTGGTGGTAGAAGTTTTTATTCTAGAAGTACAGCATCTTTTGATGTGGTTGTAGCTCTGCTGATGTAAGTCTGTTCATAAAGGTGTATTTTCTTCTCATGAGAAGGGAGTTGAGCAATGCTTGTGTGAAGACTAAAGCTTGTGCTGTGGCTGTAGCAGTAGGAAATCACACCTTGAACCAATGTGGCTTTCCTTTCAAGCACGGGCTACACTGTAGGTATTTTACAGTTTAGCGGTTTGGTTTTTTAACGTATTTCAGATTTATGCTGTAGTGAAGAAGTGCTTGAAGAAGAATCTGTGAGAAATGTTTTTTCTTTGTGAATTAAATAATTAGGGGAAAAAACCCCAGCAGGGCTAATTTGTATCTTAATTTGCAAGCATTTAAGTCACACAGGTTGCCTGATAGGCTTTTGTAATATTTCAGTTGCCTCTTTTTAAATATTGCTTCTAACGTTGTGCTATAGAACTGGTTTTTGCAGAAAGGACATTAAACACTGAGTGGGTTAAACAACGTATCGTAGCAGTTTAAAAGTGTGGTGAAGCCAACAGAGAGAGCATTCTTTGACGAAGCACTGATTTATAAGTCTGATGGATATGAGTCAGTGTTGTGCTGGCAGGCGTTTATTATATTTCAGCCTGGACCTGAATAGCAGGAAGTCACGTTTTGGTCCTCTTGTAAATCTTGGGATGCCTAAGAGACCCATTTCCCTGCTCCTTGCACAGGGGCTGTCAGTTTTCCAGTTAGCTTCCTTCCCTTGCTGCTTCTCCCCTGTGTCCCGTCCTCACTGGTGCGTTGTGAATTTTCTGCTTCTAAACTGGAGTAAGGAGTTTGGGTGTGTTTGATTGTACTTCATGTGTATCTGCAGGTATTGCTGCCACAGCCGAGTCTCTCCGTGCTGAAATTCACCGAGATGCTTGTGGATTGTACATGCAGGCAACGCAGGACAGAGATACTGAGTGAGGGCAGGAGCATCTCGTTGGCATTTAAAGCTGCAGCTGAGTCTCCTTCCAAGGACTGGAGACAGGATGAGGGGGTAAAAAAGGCTGAAGTGCAGAGCCAGGGAGGCCCCCTCGCTTGGGGCTGAAGGCTCAGTGCCGAATGCTGCAATGGGTTCTTCCTTGTGCTCCCAACTTTTTAGGCTGATGTGCTCCTGCGGGAGCTGACACGAACAGCAAAGGACACCGCGCGTGGCTGCGCTTCCTTTGAGAGTCACAGAGAGAAATGAGAGCTGCACTGGTGCTTCAGGTCTGCTCTGCCCCAGGACTGAATTATTTTTAAAATAACGTATGCTTTCAGGGGCTGCGCGTGGTGCTGCAGATCTGTGCTCCCTCCCGTCAGGCGCTTGGCTGTACAGGCTACACCGAGTGCCCCAAGCCCCAGGTGCCTGCGCGTGCCTCGGTGTTGCCGTGTGCGTAACGTGCCTCGCAGCTCTGAGCTCTGCTCTCCTGCTGAACCCAGAGTGGTGTCCGAAGCGCGACTGACGCTCACGCTCCCATGTTGCAGTTCCTTTTTCGGAAGGAAGGTTTCTCGCTGTATTGGTGTGCTCAGGGATGTGCAGCGCCTGGGTGCAGTTACTCAGAGCGTATCCGTGCATCCTGTTACTTGATTTTAGGTCCTTTGCATCATTTTTTTTCAAGCCTTTTTCATCGCCGCAGATCTATGTTAAGTTCCCGATTTCTGAAACTTCTGTTAATTTCAGTTGGGCAAACATCTTCCATGTGCTCTATTTCTGAAGCGATGACCTGGCTTTGTACTTGCAGGAGACTAACTTTTGGCTTTGTTTTTGTGGAAGGAAAATGGACCATGGGGTGTAATCCTATTGCATGTTTAGTGTACTGGACAAGTCAAACTTCAAGATAACAGTCATTGTTATGTTTGCAGCGTAGTGAGCTCAGGGTTACTACTGAGTATTGGAGGGTCATTTTCAGTGGGGGGGGGTTGTTTTTTGAGAACAATCCTGCCTCTAAAGTTAAAACTGTACTCATTGAAGAAAGGATTTTAAACTTTGCCATCAAACAGTTCCATTCTGCATGCACTTTCTCATTGACGACAATAATGTTGGTCTTATTCTGTCTTTTTTTTAGAACTTTAAAGTATAATCCGATGTAAATTGCATTTTTATCTTATATCAGATACTATATGAAAACAGAGAGTTGCAGTCCTGTCTGACTTAATGCTTTTGAGTTGGTACTTCCCAACAAAGCCCCACTCTGTCTGAAGCTCTTGTTCAGCTCTCCTGGTGGATGGGTTGCTTTACCGTGGCCGTCCTCCTCCTCTGTGCCCTGGTTTGCTGTAGGACGGTGCCCTTGGGCTGCTCTCCTCTCTGTGCTTTGCCAATCTTTTTTGTATTTAGTTTTTGCACTCTCTCAGGCTCAGCTCTTACCTGTGTAAAAAGTACTTGTAGCTTATTCCCATACCGAAAAGGAAACATGGAGCTCAATATACCACTATAGATATATGCGCTTATCGCAGGTATTTATATTAAACTACAATATATCAAATAATGACCATTCTGAATCTTACCTACATCAGTGCTTAAGTAAAAATGTTTCTAACAGAAATATTTATATTGGTACAAATGTGAGTATAGGGCATGCAAATTTGAAGTTTTTATAGGGGGAATATATTAAGCAGGAAGAAAAACATACTTTAAAAAGCTAGGAAATATCAGCGTGAAGACTAACCACAGTCACCCTCTCTGTGTGCTGCGTGGTGAGCCCCTCCATACCATATAATTAAAGACTGTCTTGTATGGTTTACATTGTATTTTTTTTCCAGGGAGCTTGTGCTCCATTCAGGGCACAAGGATGGATGTTGTGCAGTGAATGAGCAGCTATTCAATATTCTTATCCTCCTCATACAATGTGTCACCCTGTGCCCTATTTACGACACACCATCCATACGCTGTGCTGAATAAAGAGCTGTTGAACGCCTCGTGGGCTTTTCTGGAGGCTTGATCACTGCAGGGGCTGAATGCTTCATAAATGGCAGTGCATGGTGGGATCGTTCTTCTCTTGTGGCTGCTGGAGAGGGAAATGCCACCATAGAAAGACTAAAGCTAACGTTGTCTGAGGCTACTACTGATTTTAAATGCCTGGTCTTTGCCTAATGATAACTTTTCTCCATAACAGTCAGCCTTTTTTATAACACTTCATGTGTTCAGAGTGTGGATCTCGTGGTTGTGAACACTGGGCACTTTTGCAAGGTGAGCTTTGGGTGCTCTTGAGTGCAACTCAGGGAGCAGGAAGCACGGATGGGCTCCTGCTCTGGAAGCTGGGTGCAGCTCTACAACAGAGTGAGGCTGGTCTGGTTCTCCAGGGCAGCATTTAATCCCACAAGATCCTTTCTCTTGCTGAGTTTCCCCATCTTGCTTAGAGCAAGGTGGTTCTCCCGGCACTGCTTCTCTCGAGGGCTGGGCGGGTGGGGAGGGGAAGCCACCCAGTTAAGGACAGGCATGTGTTCAAGCACTTGATGAAATTCCATCTCACAGGAGCTTGTCCTTCTTAACAATAGCTTCATTCACTTACAACTGATTAATTTTTTGTGCCCCATGTATAGTGAGCTTGAAGAGAGGGCACACACCCTGCAAAAAGGCCTATGGTCCTTAATAGAATATTGTGTAAAAGATGTACGGAACATAATAGACTGAAAGTTTAGAGGGAATCGTTATCCTGGCACTTTCTAATTCTTGAGGACAAGATTTTTAAGATTAAACATCTTACAGCGAGTTGGTATTTAATCTCCCTTTTAAGAAAACAGGAATAGGAAAACCAAAAACTTCTGAGTTCAGTCCCTGGGGATGCTGGCGATGAGAGTTCCTTGTAAAGCGCTGCTGTGCTGAAGAACCTGCCCTGCCACGCAGAACAGCAGCGCAGGGTTGTTCTCCAAACGGGCTATCATTAGTGGTGAATGAATGACAATATTTCCAGTAGGGTTCCCAGTAATTACCAGGTGCTACGAGAACACTTGGACATGTGGTTTCCATCTGCCCATTGCTTCCCAGTGCAGACACGATGATCCTGGTGTGGACACCAGGAGGTGACACGCTAGTTATGGGTCTTCCTTGACGATGAGGAGCCTCTGCAAGATGAGTCTTGCTGGGTTCCCACTGCTGTGTACAAAATGTGCTCCATGGCATAGAGTGCTGCCTGCTCCATTGGTAAACAGGGCTCTTCTGGGTCTGCAGCGTGGTGACCCCGAACAAAAATACCTGTGAGGCTTTGCCCAGTACACGAGCAGTGCCGGCTCCAGGACCTGTGATGTGAGTTACTAAATGTTTGCTGAAACTCAGAGCAATGTAGCGTCTTCAGCACTGGCACCTCTGCCCTTTAGATCACTTGGTAAGGCAGTTTCTCTCCTGTTCCCTTTTTAAATTTCATAGAAGGGAGACAGGCAAGCTAGTCATCATTCCCTGCTTATTCCTTTCTTTTATTTTGGTTTGGTTTTGAGCTCCTGACCTTGACTCTTTCACTTTTTCCTTGTACCACTTCCACATAAACAAAAAAATCATCAGCCTGAGGCGGGCACAGAGTGTGGAGAGGTTCAGCCAGCGTATTTGAAGTGTGGCAAAGTCTGAGCTGCTTCAAACAGGGTCTGGCAGTGGAAGGTGTCAGGAATCCTGCAGCAGCGCTGCTGTGACAGTGTTGGGATGAAGGGCTGCTAATGGGTGGCATGCGGTACTGGTGCCAGGATGATGTGCTCTGCAGAGAGATCCAAACTGCAGAATACTTTCACAGTGACAGCTGATGCTGCAGGGGTGCTGTGTGCATGTGCAAGCATGGATTTTTTGTGGGAAGGGGGCAAGGAATCTGGGACATCCCTTGATCTATAGGACCAGGCACGGCTGTGCAGTTGCACAGCAGCAATGTGCGTCGTCTGTCCCCTTGCCCAGCGTATGTCATCTCTGTTAGTGGGAAACTGTATTTTTACTCACTGAATCCCTGTTGGGATGAAGGTCGTCATCATCCATTGCTCTAGAGGGGCCACGTTTGTGTGTAGCCATGGACCTAATTTCAGAGTTATCAGAGACTGTTTTTTTTAAAGCTAAACCTCCACCCCACGGTGCTCTGTTTTCAACTGTTGCTTTTTAACTGTTTATTCCATCTCTGTTATTCTGAAGGAAAGTGGCAGCTTTTCCTTTCCTCCTGTAGAAACGACGGCTGTGGCACCTACTGGCATCTCAAGTGGTGAGAAACAGATTCAGTGGCAGCACTCAGGTCTCACCTGGGCTACGCATTTGTGACGAGTGGCTGGCATGGTTGGCTCAGACTGCTGAGGTTTAGGTGGAACAGGGCTGGCAGAAGCTTTCATGCTGTTGCTCAGTCAGCACCGTCTGTTTCCAGAGCAGGCGTGTAAATCCATAATACTTGATAGTTGGACCTGACGGATGTGTCTCAAGAAGGGAGTGTGAACTCCGTGTCTTATTCTCATTGTTACCCAGGTCAGTGAGGCATTTGAGGAACAAGCCCCAGTGTGCTTCATAAATAGCTCAGCTGAAGTTTTCTTCACTTCCCCTCATGTGCTCCCTCTGCAAAGAAAATCCTCAGTGTGTGTCTGAGCAGCGATTTAGAAGAGCTGCATATCACTAAAAGGGGAAAAAAGATTCATATTCTCTGCATGGAGGAACGTGGGGTGGCTGAGGAGGCAGAGGGTGTTGAGCAGATGTCAGAAAACCACTGCTATTTATTTTTGTCTGAAGGAAGTGGATGCTGGGGAGGATGGGTTGGTTCCTGACAGGGAATAAGATGCAGTTTTACAATCTACAGTCTTGCTGTCTTTTGCAAGTTCAGTCTCTGCTGCGGTGTGTTGGAAGAGGGAGTGAGTGCTGAAATTCCTGGGAAAACCCAGATAAATTCTGATTCCGGTTGGAGGAAGGGGTGGGATGGATGTCCTCCACCTGAAAGCCTATTCCTTTGCCATTTCCCCATCCTAATTGCAATTAAAACTTCTTGTAGGGAGGGATTTTCATATTTAAATCATAGACAACACATCAACCAGCCAAACCTGGTGCATCTCCTGGTACATCTCCATCCCAGAAGGCTGAGCTTGGCACTGGGCTGCCAGCGTATTTGGCACTGTTTTCAGAAACCGAACCCCCACGCTTCCACCCCAGCACAGCTTCACACAGGTTTGTTTGTGTGCAGCAATGCTGCTGCCACTCTGTGACTTTGACCTCGAGGAAGTGTATCGGTGTCAGTGGAAAAACAAATGAACAGAGGGCCCAACCCCTCACCCATCCCGTGCGCGCCCTGTGCAGGGATGGCATTTATCACAGCACCAGGGGAAAGGAGCTTTGGGAGCTGCTCCTGAAATGTGCCCGGCAGCTTCCCCAGTCACCCAAAGGTGATTTATGTGTAAGGTGGAATTCTGCCAGTGTGACTGGAAAAGTAGTTTTATGTGCATTTTCATGGAAGAGGCTTTCATTTTAAAGCACAATTTCAGACGTGGCCAGAGAGCCTTCTGAGCTCTCGTTGGATCCTCCTGCCCTGTCTGGTGCAGCACGGCGGTCCTGCCCCTGCACCCCCAGCAGTTACCACGTCGGTGCCCACCACACGCTTCCTCAGCATTCAATTACAGGCACCCTAACCCCAAATCAGCTGCTTTTAAGAAATCTAAGGCTTGCGTTTTGGGAACATTCACTGGATTTTGAAATTTGGTGGTATCTTGACCAAGTGCTGTTATTAACCGCCGCAGAGCGGGTTGTGTTGCAGAGGAGCTGGTACAGCGCGGTGCACGTGTGCGCTGGTTATGGGGTGGTTGGGGCTGCCAGAAACGTGAGCCAGAACTATAAATTGTTCCTGTCACGGTGCAGAGGTTTAAATTTTCCCTGATATACTGAAACAATTCTGATCAGAGGCTCGCTGCTGGTGGATGGGTGTTGTGTGCCAGCATGTGCGGGAACCAAAGGCTGGTGGAAGGGATTCTCTGGGCTCCAACTTTACAGCTTAGTTCATGAAAGCTTTACAGCTTTCTTAGAGTTGGCACATGTTTGTGGAGAGCCTAGCTCTATTTTCATGTCAGGGCAAATTAAAGTAACTTCAGAACTACATCTTTACTGTTGCTCTGTGTCCTTTCTCTTTTTGTCAAGGCAAAGCCAGCAGAACACCACAGAGGTTAGGCTGTCTTCATCCCTGTTGAGACTGAAGGCGCTCTGTCTTCACCTCAGTCTTTTTTTGAATGATGAAAGGAGTCATGAGGCAGTGCCAACAACCAAGCTCGTACCTGTTGGTTGAGGGAGGAGTAGCAACAGGTTTAATTTCAGTGCATGGATGAGTGCCCTAACTGATGCCGGTGCTACATCTGCTCACTTGAGTGCTGTCTTTGAAGATGTGCTTCGTGTTACTCTGAGCTCCTCATATTGCCTTGCAATCTAGGAGGCAAGTTTGAGGCATCAAAGCAAGATGACTGCTTTAGTCCTTTCTGACTTTCTAATTTTGCTTTGTGAAAGTTTGACCGGGACACCAACAACTCTGCAATCCCATCACTTTACTTTCTTACAGTTCATGAGCTCTGTTGGCTTCTTGATAGAGAACAGCGGGTTGAGTTCACGTAGCCTGGAGCCCAGAGAGCCCATGGTGGAAACCAGCAGCTGTTGTGCTTGTCTGTCCCAGAGCACGAGTGCCCATGGAGAGCCTGGACAGTGGCTGTGGTCCCACGGGCTGCACCCAATCAGCAGCACCAACAGGGAGATGCTGCTGCGGAAAGGAGAAAAAAAGTGCTTTGTAGGGTTTATCCTCCTCTGTCTTGGCAACGCCCTCATCGCGCATTACACCACAACCTCTTCCTCTTCCCCTCCCCACCACCTACTGAACAAACTTTTTAGTTTGTGGGCTGTATTTGCTTGGGTTTTCATTTTTCATGGTTGTTTTCTAAGCTGAAATCTCAAGATCGCTGGTTAGCTGAGAGATCTTCTGGGGCGCTGGGGGATTTGTGGGACTGGAACTTCATAAGGGGAGGAAACTGAGACACTGAGGAGAAGGGCATGTTATTGGGAGCTGAAAATCTGCATTCAGATTGTGAGTCTTTTTATAAATGCCAGTTAAAACCGTCTGCTTGGAATAAAAATACTGCATAAAAAGCTCTCTTGCTGCTTTCCCTGCCTTATCTCCACACATGAAATTTGCAATTTGATAGACCTCATTTTTCTCTGGTAATTAAAAACACGTGACAAATGCCTTTTAGACTGTGAAAGCTGAAAGATATTTTGTCTGCTGAGCCTGATGCCTTAACACTACCTGTGCTCTCATTTCTCTGAGCTTCTGTGAAGTTTAATCTCGTCTGCAGCATTTTGTGGGTTTAGGTGGCGAATGATGCAGGACTTGATTTGCAGATATTTCAGAAGGATGTGGGGTTTTTTTCAAATATTCACAAGGAAAATACTACTTCTTGTCTATTTTCCCCCAAAACAAAAATTGAGATAAAATATGAGTGGATAAACCACGCGGATATCCTTGTATCCAAAAGTGCTCACTCTGTTGCTATTGGAAAGTCAGAAGCGATTTGCAAATGCCTGTTTGATTAGCAGTGAATGAAATGAGTGAAATTGCATTCTTCATCATTGGGTCAAACCAGGAGTTTGTCTTGCAAACTCCACAGCAGTCCTGGTGATTTCAGTGGGATTATTCACACGAGCGAGGGCAGAGTCAGTCATCCCCTCTCAGAGCCAGCGGGAACAGTGAGTCACCTGTACCTGCCGTCCCGCTTGCAAGGGGATACAACTCCATCCCTGAACAAAGGAATGGTGACACACCATGAGATCCTGCTCAATCCACTTCAGTGCAGAGCCAGCCAGTTTAGCTGGAGTATCACTCTTGGGCCCAAATTGGAGTTTTACTGTATAAAGGAGTTTAAGAAAATATTAATTTTAAACTACTTCTGCCATCAAATAATTCTGGATTAGGTGGGAGAATCTGTTGCTCCTAGTAGAGATCTAAGCAAAACCTGAATACTGCAAAGCTCTTTACCATTCAGGCTTATTTTGGGAGGGCCATGAGGAAAGGCTTGATAAGTTATGTACTTGACCGCATGTAGTTAAAAATATTATTTGGAATATAAACTTCCTTGTCTGAAGACCAGCTTTATGCACAAAGTCAAAAAGCACAAAAAGCAGTTCTCCTCCTGGCCTCCGTAAGTATACCTTAACGCCGCTGAATCCTGGAAATTATGCAGGGCATGCTTTTTAAATGTTGATTTTGACTTCTTGCCTGGGACCAAGTGTAAAGTCTTTCCAAGGAAATACTTAGAAGACTTGCTATGAAACCCAAAAGCTGCTGCCAAACCTTAGTTTTTAGAAAGGGAGTAGGGGGCAATCCAGACTGTTAAAAACTTCCAGTTGTTTGTAATTAAATCCACTTCTTCTGTGCACAATAAACATATACTTAGAAAAAGATCATTTTACATAATAGTTATGTGGTTTACTGCTGCTCTTCAGCTGCTAAAAATCAAGCAGTAGGTTTGCTATTTTAGTCTGGAAAGGTTACTGGAAGCTGGGAAGCCTGGGCTGATGCAGCTGTGCCACCGCAGTGGCGCATATCCACGTATCCCGTGGTGACACGAACATCAAGCCAGGGAATCCTTTTCTCATCGTAAACCATCTCTCCCACCTCTAACCAGATGAAGTTTGTTTTGGATTGACGGAGTTGGGAACGAAGAGGAGATAAAAATATCCCATCCGCACATCCCTCCTCGCCAGCAGCAACACCACTCGTGGCTTCGGTGGGAGCTATGGGGTTGCAGGAACTTCACTGCTTGCTTCTTGGAGGGCTGGCAGGAGACAGGACCACTAAATCCTCACGGCTCTCCCCACCCTGCTGCTCTGCCACAGCTCATTCAAGATTGTTCCAAGTCCGCTGCTGTCGATCATCTGGGGGATGGGATGTCTGGGTTGGAAAAACCAGCAGCTCTTCCAGACAGCTGCTCCTCTTCCCAGTTGGCATTGAGGAGATGCCCTGCAGTGACGGGTAGGCCTGTCAGAAACCTTGTCTCGGATAAGACCTTGTTAGGGAACGAAGAGGCCAAAGTTTGAGTGAGATTTTGTACCCTTTGTGCAGAGAAGCAGTGCCACCAGCTTGGGGAACGTGACAGATTGATTGTGCCTCTGCTTATGTGCTGGAGAAGGGGGGTTGGTTCAGGCCCCAGGGCAGTCTGTCCCTTGTCAGTACTGCAGTCACCTCCAGTTTTGCTGTTGTGGTCACTTAGTGTCAAAGATCAAATTGTGTTTGTGCGCACACGCGTTTGTTAGGGCCGCAGAAGTGCCGTCACAGCTTTCAGTGTTGGCACCTTGATTGGCCAAGCAAAGTTACCTCAAAGATCTCCGATTTTCAGTTAATGAAGTTGCTTATAAGCAGGTATTCCTGTGTTCTTTAGATGTTCCTTGGATTAGGTGTCTTTAGTTGCAGACACGTAACCCTAACCAGGAGTTCAAATGGGAGCAGGAGGCTGCTCCCACCAATGATGGATGAAATCTTGGAGAGCCCACCCAGTGCCTGTGACTGTTCTGCCTTAGACCTCTTGCAGCCCGAGGGCGAGTTTATCCAGGAGGAAAATTTTGCATTTGTCCTTGGCAAAGGAGGGAGGGATTTTAGGATGGCATGAAGAAATGGTCAGTTGTTACTAGAGAGGCTGCAGGAGCATTCGGGTGCTGTGAAAGAAGAGATGCGAGGCGTGGAAAGAGCAGAGAGGAGCACTATTATCCAATAAGTGACATAAGAAACCCAGGAAGCCTTGCAGAGCAGATTTGGTAGGATTTGAGATGAAAATCCTTGTGGCTTGCTGAGATTATCCCCCAGCATATGGCAGGGAATGTAGCAGAGATGTAGAATTAGCTGCTAATGATCTGGACACCTCTTGAAAACAGATGTTTGTAGTCCTGTCTAACTGCACACCATTGAATTCAGCTGAAATCGGGATTACTCAACGACAGGCTTGGTGTGGTGTTCAAATTCTTAGTATTTTCATTTCCCACTGATCTCTCCCAGTACGGATCACCCTTTCCTTAGGAACAGCACTGCAGTAACTGCATCGGAAACGGGAATCGAGAATTCAAGAAGTCACGATCAATGTGGTGATGGCAGACACGGACACTGATGAATTCTTTGGTACCTCTCTTGCTTCCATGTTTTCCTGGTAACTGATCTTCTGTGACGAGGTCTGACCAGGACTTGACGCTGCTGTGTGGGCAGTGTGAACCCCTCTTGTTACGTGTCTCACATCGGGTGGGTTTGGTGCACCCTTACTCCCCTGACTTGGAGCTGTTGTTCATGAATACCTGACTCATCCTCTCCACTCTTTGAGGCACTGAAGTTTCTACCCTGGGGCTGTCGTTTCCCCTAGGTTCTCTTTGCACTTAAGCCTCGCTTAGGCAATCTGCTCTGATAACGTTCTCACGATGCTTCTGTGTCTTTATGTGCAAAATAATGCTTCCTAAGGTCTTTTAATTTACTTACCTCACTTTGTTATCATTGGAAAACCTCCTACTAGGGCTGGAAGTCTTTATTGTTCACGTTGCCTGTTGGTCCAGTTCATCTTTTTACCATCCCTTCCTTCATATTGAGCTTCCTTTTGGACTTACTCTCTTACAGTAAAAGCAAGACCTCAACCTTTCTTTGTAAGTTAGATTCTTTTGACCTGGCATCATCTTTGTTACAAAGCTTCACGTGCTGCAGCACACGAATATTTTTCTTGTGGTGCAATGAGTAGCACTGCAGACGCTGTTCCAGATGGGGTCATTTTTTCTCTAAATTAGCAACTGTCTTAATAGATATTTTCTGTGCTTTCCAAACTATGTGGTATTGCTGAACGAAAATGTAATCCCACTGAGAGAGTCGCTGGGCTTCCAGAAACAATCATTTTAAAATTTCTTTGCAGGGGCAGAACAAGGCTGCTCGCCTGCTGCATTTGCATTTTGAAGCCGTATCTTTAGAAACCAACTGAAAACATTAATATTCTCTGCTATATTTTTATCAGAGAACAGACTATTCCTACAGGCTTAATGATGTATTAAAGTAAGGCTTAAACTATGCAAGTATCTCTTGAAACAATTGAAACATTTAATTGCATCAAGAGTGGAAAGTCTAGTTCTCTCTTACTACACTCGTAAGCCTCAGACTGATTATTTTTTTGTAATTTTAAAATAATCATTTAAGAATGCAGTTTTAATTTGGACAACTTGCTTCCAAGTCCAACAGAGTCACTTATTCACTAGAAACTTCCATGGAGAGGTGAAGAGGACCCTTGCACAGACAAGCAGTGCTGCAGGCTAACAAACAAACTCTTCATGGTGGTCACAGGACCATTTGTTTCAGTTCCCCTTTATCACAGACAAATCAGGAAAAAATCCACCAGGATATGTTACAAGCCTTAGGATCACAGGCACCACTTAAAAATTTAAAGGCCTATGGGCAAAAAAACCCAATCAAGAAGCCTCAAAAACCGGCTGGGGAAGCGATCATGGGACTGGACTTCGACCTCCTGCAATAGCAGGGAAGTTGGTAGATGAGATATGAGAGAGGGCGAAACGGAAAAGTGGAGAACAAGAAACTCTGGGGACTTCTGGGTTTGCTGTTTGGGAGGAGGGGGGTTGTTTTGGGGTTTTTATAAATTAAAAAAAAAACTCAAACCAAAACAAAAACCCCCAACAAATCAGCAATCAAAGACCTTTTGTAAAGAGAAGCTGTACAGTTCCATATAAACCTAAACCATACCATTTTTAACAGCTTTTAAAACAGAAGGACTTTTCCAATTTTTCACAGTTTCATCAAGTGGAAGGACCTGAACCAACTTCAAGCCTTGTCCTGCAGCATCACAACGTCTGCTTTCGAGGGTGGGCAGCTGCTGCCCGGTTTGAGGTTCGCACGCTACGTTTGGGTCACTGGCCTGGTACAGGGTAGCGTGCTCAGCCCAAGAGTGACGGCAGCAGAAGGCACTGATTCTGAGCAAGAATAGCTCTTTGTGCTTGTGTACTCAGAGCCAAGCACGTTTTGTGTTGGAGGACAGAAATGTCTCATCCTTTCTCACTGGAGGCCTGTGAGATGCTGTTGGAGCTATTGTGTTTCAGGAGAAAAAGTGGGATTTTTGTGTAGCTGAAGCGCTAAAGCTCTGCCTGTGGGGTGGGAGGGATCCCTGCCAGCTCCCCATGGGAACAGAGCTGGGAGGGCATGAATTTCTTAGGTCTGTGAGGCACTTTGCTCCAGTTGAGCTCTCCTGTGAAGATGTCACAAGAGTATGTGTCTTGGTCATTAGGAATTTGTCCCCGTTGCATTATTAGATGAGATTTCTATTTACTGTTTATTCTCCACCTGCATCCACTGTGCAGAAAGAACATCCTGCTTCTGTCACTTGGGAAGCAGCAGTTTGCCACAGATTCCCCAAAGTCTCTCTAGAGAGATTCTGTCCCATCTGACCCAGGTGAGGATGGAAACCCAAGTGTTTCAGCACAGAGTTACGGGAGCGATCCTCATGCAGGAGCTGCTCGTGGCAGTGAGGTTGGGGTTGGGGGAAGAGGGCTTTTCCTTGGGTTAACTCGAGTTACAGCCAAATGCTTAATTAGTCTTAATTGGTATGGGAGAGCCAAATGCTGGCTGGTCCTATTTCTAAGCTGGAACTTTCCATTTCTCAAGTGGGAACAGTGGTTTTGGACCTCTAAAGCCTCTGATGTGTTTTCTTCTCCTGTCCTCTGATTAAGGATTTCTTTGTTGACTCATCAGTGGGTTGTGGCTCTAATGACAACAGCCCTTGTGTCAACCAAGACAGAGCTTCTTGCCACTGGTAGTTCCTGCCTTTGTCTCTGCTTCCTAGATGTGGTCTGACAAAGGCTCTAATGATCTTGTAAGTAGGAATAATTCTCAATACAAAAGTTATTTAGGTGGGTTTTTTATTTCTCCCGCTGTCCCTGTGTGTATCTGTGGATCAGGCAGACAATGCTGTGCAGGTTGCTTTGTCAGCTTTTAAGAGCTTGTCAGCAAAAAGCAGACGCATAGGATGAAACAGAAGGCTCTTACTTGCTTAATAAACTTTTTAAAAGTTAGCTCTGAATATACTGTAGTGTTACTTTTCCATGGACAATAACTGACTGAACCTACCATGGTAGTGTTTCCAGTGAACTAAATGTGATATAAAGTTCACATTTACATTTCTTTTTATAGCTGAGAGGGTCTCATCTTAAAGGGGGTTTAATAGATGCCAAATGTTCTCAATATCTGTCACGGTCAATTATAGAGGAGATCTTTTTTTCTCTTGCACAGAGCAGGGAACTTGAAACATCTTATCAAAATTCTTCCTAGAAGGTTTGTGCTTAGCAGATGTTTGAGGTTTTCAGATGTCTTGGTAAAATGCTAAGTCTGAAGCTCAGCAAAACACTCTGCTGGCTGTTAACAGAAGGTTCCAGCTATGCTGGTTTGGCAGGAAAAGACACGAGATTGAAAGACTTCCAACCCGCCGAACAGAGATGTCTTGGTAGGTAACTGATCCCAGGGAGCTGCTCGGCTGTCGGGCTGCTCGCCGTCTCGGGTCGCATTGAGCCTTCTCGAGGGCTTCAGCAAGCAAAACCTCAAGGGTAAATTGTGCTCCTCTGGTTTCCAGCTGCAAACATGGGGTTCGGTATCATCTCACAGCTAGAGCTGTTAAAACTGGACGTGCACTCTTTGTTATTGCTGATTTTCAAAGCTGAACTCTTAACTAATCAGGGAACAATACAGAAGAGTTTGTGCATTTGCAGATAAAGTACTCGGTCACTTTGTGCTCCGTTCTCTGCGGGTTTTTGTTTATTCTCACAAATGTGGTTTTTAGGGCATCTTTCTTTGCTCTTCCTTCATTAACTTTGTCCCCACCTTTTTACAATTGCAGATGATTTTTGACATACAAGCAGTAGTCCTTACGTGAATGTATTTGTATAGGGCTGGCGCTGGAGTGGTCTCTAGGCTTTGGCAGAGCAGTCCCCGTACTTTAGGCTGTGTTGTCAAGCATATCTGCTTTAACAATATCTCTGCTTTCACAAAATTAGTCAGGCATTTTCTGAAACATTGACAAAGATGTTTTTAAATATTAAATTGTTAAGGACACAGACAACAGCTGAACAAAATGATGGGGAAATACAGTGCTGCAGGAATATTAAAAAATTGTGAAAGTTCTTTTCAGTCCCCATTAATAGTTTCCCTTCACTTTTTCTCTCAGTAATAATTGGAAGTTCAAGTGTAAAATTGTCATTTTTTGCTGTCCCAATATTTTTTTTGAGACAACCGTGTAATTAATTAACTACTGCAATGAGAAGTATTGAGCATACTGCCCAAAACTGAGGACGTGAACAAAAAAAAGAAGGATGTTATCAAATGCAACATTACTTTGGCAAAACTTCTGAACAGAGTTTTCTCAGACTGGCAAGTTGTAACTTCAGTCAAAAGACTGTTTTTTCTTCCAGCCTGTTTCAAATAGGAGAATTAAGAGAATTTGGTCTTTGCATCTTCGCCCCCAATTTTATTTTTTTTAGTTCCATGGACAGATGAGCTTTCTCACACCTTCTCATTTCACCCAGAGCAAATTATACTGCCAAAAAAATTCTGAATTAAATTTTTTTCTTGTCCTAATTCCATTTTATCATTTGTGCAAATATTTGCAAGGATAGCCAGGTGCTAATCTTGAATGTTAAATGTCAGTCCTAACTTCTGCTCAGTGTTTACCAAAATAGTAGGGGCACTGTGGAACAGCAAGAAGTGTGTGTCAACGCGAGTCTCTGGTATTTTAGCAGAAGACTTTAGTTTATAATAAAACAAAATAGAGGGGTTTAGGGTGAGTTAAATTTATCGCAGCAGCGCCCTCAAGTGCTGCCACACTTTAAAGGTCTGATGGTCTCCCACAGGACACTGGGGTTTGTTGGCTGTGGCATCCTTAGCCCAGTAAGAGCATAGACTTTATTTGGGTGTAATTTTGAGTGCGCACTCAGATCTGTGAGACTATTTAAATTAATAACAGCATGAAGGGAAGTGTGCTGCTTTGGGAGTTTCTTTTTTAATTGCTCTGTGGTACGGAAGGCATTCTCAGGACCAGTTTGGCTGGAAGCGATGGTGAAGGAAACCCGAAGAGAGGCGCTGTCGTTGGGTGGGTGAGCAATGGGCTGGGTCCTGCAGGGCGCTCAGCTGGCGTTTGGGATGCTCGGTGCCAGCAGAGCCCAGCACAGCTTTAGAACTGTTCTTCGGCTCCCATTGCCCTTTCTTAGTTTAGGCTGTGCAGATATCAGAGCCGAATATTCTGTGATGTGACTCAGTACCTTAACAAAGAATTTGTCTGGATTTGATCGCTGTGTCCGCGCTCACTTGGTGCTGCAATAACCACACCACAGTAGGCTGTGGACTTCTAAGCAGAGCAGTGTCTGTAATGGTATAAACTGTGCGTCCAAACTACGGCAGGATAAAGCAGCTGTGGTCTGCCACGCCATCGTTACGGTGGTGCAAGGAGCCTGGAAACCGTGCACTGGGCTTTTGGCAGCAGACTCCGAGCTCTCCTCGAGGCAGCTGCCGGAGGGAGCCTTGGTTGCTCTTCAGCTCGTGAGCAATAAAGCCACAGCCTCTTCCAGAGCTGCAGCCCCTGCTTTAGCTGTCGGACAAAGCTGGCTCTGTGATTTCCTCCATTCTCTAGAATTCCCTTCTGTGAAGCTCTCTACCTTTTGTCTCCCAGCATGGATGATCAAAGCAGGTCAGATCGTCTTTGTTCCAAAATGGAATTGCTGAGTGTTACCAGTGTATCTGGAAAAGCGAATTTAGCCCAGGAGAATGATTCCATGGAGCAATGCAATCGTAGCACCTGTGTCCATAAAATCAACATTTGAGGCGTTGCTGAGAGCAGAGGGCATAACTTCCAGCGCTCCCCATGTAAAAGTAACTTCCCTTCCTCCTAATTCCTAAAGAGTATTTTTGTAAAGATACTTCAAAGTCTCGATACTGTATTCCTTGCATATACTGTTCAAATGTGTATTTTATAGTGTCCTTTTGTGTGGGTCTCTAGGGATCCAGAGGGAATAGCAATTGCAATAGTGATAGCAATGTGTGGAATGAAGAATTGCAACATTTGGGCCAAACCCGCTCTTAATGTTCGAGTCCTGAATGAGTATTTCTAGAATACACCAGGAAGAAAATAAGAGGTCAAAGGGAAGAGAATTTAGAAATCATTCAGTTGTTTGACTTATGAGAAAAATAATAGTGATACATCTTTAAAATAAACAAATATAAAGGTCAGTGGCCATCTGGAGATCCAGTAGCCCAGGATCACTTCAGCTTTTTTTGGTCTCTTAAACAAGGAAGTTTAAAACCCTTAAAGCCCAAGCGCTGCTTTCTGCTACACATGGAGTTTCACACAACTCCTTTGTTAGGTGACCTCAGGCTGGTTTTGATTTACACAAGGAAAAAATGACTGCATTTCTTTTGCTGGAAGTTTCACCACTCTGGAGCAGTGCTGCGAAGAGCTGGTTCTTGATTCTGTCCCTGTTCCAGGTGCCTTGGTGCTCCCTGGGACAGGCTGGAGGGAGATGTTTCTAGTTATTACAGGTACACCCTCTCCAGATGAGACGCCCAGCAGACTCCCTTGGTATTCTGGAACAAAACACAAGGGCAGCATGTGGAATACTGCATGTTACCTGTCTGCAGGCAGGCATAAACAATGGCAAAGTTGTCCCTTAGTTGTCCCGCTCTCCCCAGCATAATTTATTTTTTTCACTGGAGAAGACTTCTGTGCACACACAACTTTAGGTTTGGTTTATTACATTCTAATCCATGTAAGGAGCAAGGTGACTCCAGTCCAAAAGGAGCTGTCCCAGAGTAAATACGGCCTCGCCTCGTACAAAGATGAGCTCTTGCTACTGCCGCTCCCTAGTTGGTTTATGGGGACCAGCCTGCCCGTCTGGCTCTGGACCCCATGTGGCTCTGGAATTGTTCTCCCTGGATGCACCCCTGACACTTGAATTCTGGCATGCAGTTCAGTGCACCACTGTGGTCTCGGTTTCATACACCTCGAGTCCCTAATCCTGCCCTGTAGTCAATCCTGGTGTAGCACAGGTTTCCAGTCTTTTTCTGAAAGGGAAATGCCGAGTCCCCTCTTAGCAGGGGCTGCTGGATGGTGACATCTGGAAACAGCAAGAGCCAAAATAAAGGGGTGCTCCCCAGTCAGGAGCTTTGGCAGAAAAGTGGAAGTGCTTCGTGGCAGAAATGGTCTCCAAGAGCATCTTCCAGGGTGGATGAATGTTATTAAGAACTCGAGTATGTTTTCAGAAAAGATACGCAGGGTCTCTTTTCTCCTCCCCTTTGCATCTGCCAGACTGGGGTTGGGTATTTGCAAGATACTGAATGAGGTCTCCACAACACAAATCTTTTGTGTGTGAGTCGTAAGCCAGGTACTCTTGACACCAGAGATTGCCATGAAGCATGTGTTGGAGCCCACACAGTTCTGCTGCAGAGGACACCAACAAACATCGTGCCCTGCGCTTCAGTGTTGCAGGGACAACTGTCTTTGTTCTCTTTGCACCTTCTCTACCATCGCCCTCCAAAAGTAAAGAAGGGGGGAAAAAACCACTGGCGTTTCCACTTGCTGAATATGTGGCAGATCTCGAAGAGGAGCATGACCAGGGAGTTTGGTTTTGCTAACAGAAGAGGGGGCCAAAGCTGCAAGGACTGAGGGTGGGTTTCAGGTTAAGAAAGGAAGAGGGTGAGAATGGGAAGGAGCCTGGGAAGTGAAGGAGCAGACAAAAGCACCAAGGGGTTTGCAATCTTGTGTGGCCAGGAAGCAGCTGAAAACGGAGATTTACTTAGGGCTCAGACGAGGAGCGGGCTGAGAGCAAGAGGAGCTCCTGGCTGGAGAGGGTGAGACAGGTTCTTGGCTTGGCACAGGAGCACCAGGGAGGCTGTGACCCAGGAGCCTGTGCCAGGGGACAAGGTCCTCCTGTCTCAGGGTGCTCTGCAGGAAAATGACGCTTTGGAGTCACGTTCAGAAGGAAGATACCAGTACTAGAAAAGCTTTTTGCATTGTGTAGCTGCCCAGCCCAGCTGAGGTTAGAAGCCTGGGTCCGTGGGGAGGTAGGACAAGCCTCTCCCAAACAGCGTTTTCCTTGTGCGGGACCAGGGAGGCCGTGCCTGCCCAGCTCTGGACTATGGCTGTCACTGTCCTCTGGCTATAGTTTCCACTCCAGTTTTCACATCTGCAATGAGTTACGATTTGCAACTCAGCTGGGAAAACAAAAAAAAGTTCCTTGAGTTATACTTCACCTTAATAATAATATCAATTTCTGTAAGATTACTGAACGAGCGTTTGTTCATAGCTTGGGTAACGCTAACTTTTTTTTCTTGCTTCGGCTTTTGAAACATGAGGTCGTAGCACTTCAGGGCAAATTAGGTCTTTTGCAGAGATTTCCACTCTGCTTGGTTAGAAAATACTCCCAGTCCTTGGGCTGAACTCTCTTGCTCAGAAACATTTTGCACAGCAGCCACTACGGGACAGGTTTCTCATGGCAGGCTGTCCAGGGACGCCTACGTCGTGGTGTGTCCTCTGAACGCATGCTTGACTGCCATTCTGCAGCAACTCAACAAAGACAGAAAGAAAGGATAATCTGGATTTCTTGCAAACACAGAGATGGTTACAACATTGATAGCAATGTGGCAGTGAAGTTTCCACTTTCCTGCTTAGAGCATCTCCTCCCAGAAAGGCATTTGCAGAACCACTGCTGCATTCTCTTCATATTAATGACTTTCAGGATCGTAGGTTTCAGTGATTTTGCTTCTGACCTTTCTGAAAGCAGCTTGAAAATGGCACTTGATTACTAATGTCACATCATGGGAGGTAGTTAGTGTGAACTCCTGCCTGTACCAAGCGTCTAAAAGCTACTGGAAATTGGCAGAAAACTGTACATTATAATAAAAATTTTATAGTGCACACAGAGCACAGCTCCAAGAAAAGCCTGCCCAGCTTGCTGCACTCCTGGTTTGGTGATACGTGAAATTTTGGAAAGGCACCGGTACACATAGACACTTTTTGTTCCTGTGTAAACAGAGCGATGTGAGCGCATACGTGGTAGAGGGGAAGCACAGCCTGAAAACTCTTGTGCAGACAAGACATGAGGTGATGCGATTTCCCACTGAGAAGCCAAAATTGAGAGGAATATCAGAAAAGCAACTGAAACCGAGCTATTAGGATTAAATGTAGGTAACGATGTTGCCAACTGTTACAATCACTTTTTCTCTGGGTCCCACCATGGTTATTACTTTTTTCCTCAGCTACAATCCAGGAAGTGCTGGCACTGAATTCCCGCTGTCAGTCCAAACAAACCACATTCTCTACCTCTTAAGAGTACTGAGAAATGTTTCAAGTGTACCCAAAAGACTTGTAACTGGAAGGTATATTTTCCTTTTAAGTTTCATAACTTTTGGAGAGTTTGATCCCTTACTCATAAGTGGTTGGGATTTGCACATTTGTGATTAACTGCACTGAAACGCTGTTGTTTGCTGCTGGTGGGGGGTTTTGTTGCAGCTGCTCGGCAATGCGTAAGTTGTCATCCTCCCTCTGAACCGGATTTCTTTGTTTCGGTAACCAGAGAAGAAAACGAGGAAGCCTGTGCTTCCAAGAGAGGAAATTTTAAAACACCCGAGCGTGTCGGTATTAGCTGGGAGATGGTGTTAGTGTGGCACCTGGTTCTTCTGAGCGGGAAGGTGTGGCTTCCCTGAACTGGGCTCTGTGCCGTGCCCTTGGGACTTCAGCTTGGTCCCACAGCTCTTTGTGCTGCACGTGCAGTTTGTGAGCCCTGCACAGGTGCCAATGGAAATTTTTAACATCGAATTCAGAAGGCATTAGTAACGGTGAAGGAAAGAATCCCACTGTGTGAATAATCGTGGCTGATAACACTGTGCTTTTATGGCTTTGCCCCTTGTGGTGCCACTTCTAGACCAACTTCTAGAGCCGATTCTAGCTTTGCCCTCGAGCTGGCTCCCAAACCCAAGAACCACATCTGGAGCTGTTGAAGGTTGAACCCAGAGCCGTTTCCAGCATCGTTTCTAGAGCCACCTCTAAAGCCCTGTCTGGAGTGACTTCCAGCATGCCCCTCTGCGCAGCTCCAAGGTGCTTCCAAAGAGCCTTCAGACCTGCGTCTGGGTCTGGGTCTGCAACTGCTCCCGCTGCTTCTGCAGAGGGATTAACGTGTCAATCCTACATGGAGCCAAGCTGGAGCTGCCTCTGGATGCCCCGCTGCTGTTTGCCAGGCGAGGCCCTGGCCTGCGCTGGGGCTGCCTGCCAGCCCCGACCCCTCTGCTCTCTCGTCCATTTTCCAAGCGCGCCAAGAAGGGCACGGGGCCACCTGCGTGGGTTACCGCCTTTTCTTCTTGTTTCCCTTCTCCCCGGCGCTTATCCTGCTCCCCTGGGCGCAGCGGCCCTTTCAATGCGTGCTTTGTGGCAGCGGGGCTGTCTGAGCCCTTTAAGCTGGGGATGAGCTCAGGTAGAAGGAACGCAAAGAGCTCCTTTCATCAGGCAGGGCCCCGCCGGGGCCGCGGGGCACGTCCGGCCAGTTATAAATGGATCATGTGTTGCTATTTTTAGCCAAGAGAGGATTGTAAATATAAAAGGGTATAAAGTGCAAAACTTAGCAACAGTGGCGTCTGTTTGCTTTTCCTTTCTTCTCCGTTCCCGTCCCGCTGGGCGGGGGGCGCGGGCACAGAACGAGCTCCCGCGGGGCGTTTGCTGCGCGATCGCGGGTGGACTTTGCACCGCGTGCGGCTTCGGCTTTATCTCTGCCTCCGCGAGTCCCTCGGTGCGGAGCAGGGCCGGGAGGAGGGGAGCGCAGGCTTTGCCGGGGCTGTTTGGAGAGATCCCAGAGTGCAGGCTGAGCTGAAATGCAAGCGCTGGGGGGGACGAGCGGGGGGAGCGGAGGGGAAGGAGCCGGGGTGGGTGAGGGGGAGGAGCGGAGCCCCTGCCTGCACGGGGACAGAGTTCAGCAAATGGAAAACACTGACACGGGTAAAAATAGTAACGGCGGGGTAAAAATAGCATCTGGTGAAATAAACGTGCTGGAACTTCTGAAACCCTCTTGGGAACTTTTCCCTTCTCATCTGCTTCTGCCCTGCTCCCTGTGCCTTCTCCAGCGAGAAATCCCAAAGCAAACCCCTCTGCAGCTTGAAACCCTTAAAGCAGCGCCCTGCCCGCTGCCGAGGGGGGGCTTGGGGAGCGCTGGGTGCTTTCTGACGGGTTTATGGATTTCTTTTGTTTGTTTGTTGGCTGAAGCTTTGTGCCAGAGAAGGGGGACAGAGTCCTCTCTGGCGGAGCCTCGCGCAGTGCTGGCACAGAGCAGTGAGCAGGTCCTTGGGGTTGCTTCTGACTTATTTTTTTCCGTCCTTTTCACCTTTTGGGGGTGATATTTTTTGTGAATTTTTTTTTTTTAATGGCAGTTTCCTTGCTGTGGTTTTTCAGACCCTCTTGTGGCTTCCAGGAGTGCAGCCTCTGGTGTTGGCACCCCACTTCGGCCTCCCCGGCAGCGGGCAGGGATCCCACAGCCACGCGGGGCTCCGGGGTGTCGGGGAGCACTGGGGCACCCTGCACAGGACAAGGTGCTGGCTTTTCTCCAGGGGTGGCAAAGGGAGGAAGCAGCGAACTGTGCAATAGGAAAGGATGGAGAGACCTTGAGCAGCTTGGAGCAAAGGGGCTGAGGGCGGCGGGAGGGGGCCAGGGCGGAGGAGAGGCTGCTGGCATGGGGTGGGCAGGGATGCAGGGATGCTTGGGAGGGAGGGCTGGCAGAAACCTCCTCAGAGATCTTTTTGCAGCTATAAACTTGGCTTGCTTAGACTGGACTGGGCAACTGAGGCAGAACCTGTGACAGACAGGCAGCCCTGGCTCCTGAAGCTGCCCCGGCACCTGGTGGGGACGAACAGGAGGTCCTGTCCTTTAGAGGCAATTAATCCATCCTATGAGTCTATGCATTGCAACCTTAATCACGTTGTTGTTGTTGCTGGTTTTAAACCTAAGCAGCTGAAAATTTCCACCGGGCTCTTTATTGCCCAGGTTTGTGGGCACGAGGGGCTTGAGGGGTGCGTTTTGTAACGCCTCCTCGCTGGTGAGGTGTCTTGGCTGGCTTTGGTTGGAGGCAGAGCGCTGGCACAGCCCTGTGGACGATGCCCAGCTGCCTCTGGATCCCCTGCCCTGCCATGGAGCTCCTGCTGCTTGGCCGATAAACATGAGAAACAAACACCAAAATCGAGAGCACGCGAGGTTCTGTATTGAGGCATCACTGGTGCATTCAGAAATCCTTGGTCTTGAAAGGCAGGGTGGTATATCTCCGATTTTCAGGTCTGCTCTCATCCAAGGGGGTGCAAGTGCTTCTCCCATGGCTGGACGTGAAGGGGAGAAAGGAGGCAAATGTCCTTAATTTTATTTAGCAAGCTGAGCCCTGAGCATTTCATAATTTAATTATTTTTTTTTTTCCTGTAAGGATTGGACATTCCACAGCTTGTTTCTCTAGATCACTTTAAATTAGTTTTGATGGTTAAATATACTTCGTATGAAGCCTGTCTAAATTCTTTAACCAGCAGATTTTTGAAATATGCTTTCATTTCATAGAGTTGCTAAAAAAAAAAAATACTTTTTCTATTTGAGCAAAGCTGTTTTGGTTTTAAATTATGTTGCTCATATCCTTCTAAATTGATCATTTCATATTTGATTCAGCACATGAAAATGATGCAGAAACTCCTGTTATGAATCTAAACTAAACATTCATTTTCTTATCAAAATATTATTATAGAAAAATATTAGTCATTCTTTTTGGCATAGTAAGCAAAGAAACATGTGGATGTGTTAATTTATTCCAGACCCAGCAAAGAGGGATAGTTTATATAAGTAAAATAAATAATTCTTGACTATTTAATAATTGGATCACTTTAACAATAGTTGACTAATAGTCAGATGTCTGAAACACATCTTGCCCGTTTCTGTTCTTCAGGGAATTTAACACTTGGAGTGTTTTTTCCAGAAACTGTAATTTTTAAATTGTTACCTTTTTTACATACTTAATATTTGTTACCCTCCGTAATTTATTAAGTCAGAACTAGGAGAAAACAGCTCAAATGTAGCTGAAATTAATCCCTGGGAGTCTACACAAAATTAAACTGAGATGATCAATCTTGTGAAGGAGTTGAAGAATTATTTTAGAAGTGTGTTATTTTACTGCCTAGCGTAGGTTAAAAAGGTTTTGGTTCTCAGAAACAGCGATGCGTTGCTTTGTCCTTTATCGGTTTGGGTTGTGTTAATGGAGGGCTGCGTTTTATGTGTCTAATCCCAAATTGCAGTGGTGGTACAGGAGTGAGAAGGCAAAAAGGGAACACATTTTCTCACTACTGAACATAAATGTGTCTGCCTTTAGCATATGAAATTCCTGTATTTCTACACGTGGCTCTGCTAACTCGTTATTTATTACATTGTTAGCATTGCCTTTGGTGTTATTTTGCTCCTGTTCATAACTGCTTTAGCATTTTGTTACGTTTCCCCAACTTTGGATGGCAGGTGGCGTGTCCCTTCACGCTGGTAATTGGTAACAGCTTGCCAAGATTAACTCCCAGGATTATGTTCTTTTAGATACCAAAATTCCACAATTGTGTTTTTTCATTTGTCTGAGCTTTAAAGAAATCAATCCTGTGATCGTTACCTGTAAGTCATAAAATTTACCCCCCCTCTCGCCACTGGTGTGATGGTAGGACGTTGTTCATAGGGTGCAAACATACACAGGAAATACTTAAACACTCCTTGGTATTTTTTACCACCCTCTAAAATAATAAAAAATATATAAATATCAGAATTTAGGAGGCAGTGGCAACTTACTGTTTTATTTGAAAGGGATAACTTACGTTATTGAAACGTCAGATGAATTCTATTTGGTTTATAGAGAGAATAGAGAGAGAGTTTTGAGAACATGTAAAACATTGGGGATTTTGTGACAGTGTGACGTATTCTTGCTGTGGAAAGTTACAGCTGGGGTCCTGCATTTCGTGTTTGTTGAGAATGATTTTTACAGAAGTAGCATTTTTGGATGCATGGTAGGGAATTCAGTTCTGTTCTCTAGAAACTTAAGAATTACATTTTGTTAGGAAAAAAAAAAGACAGTAATTGCAAAGCAAAAAATCTCCAAAACCAGATAATTACCGTTTTTCCTGGGAAATTTTTCCTCTTCCTGTCACAGTAAAGATATTAAGAGAGGGGGAGTTTTGAATCAAACTTTTCGAGAAGTGCATTTTTCCTTGGAACCTGCGCCCCCTCTCCTTATTTTTAATGCGCTGAGTTCAAGATGGCATAAATAAAATTTCTTAATTTAAATTATTGGATAATATATTTCTGCCTTATATTATAGTTACAAATGTATGCGTAGATGAACAAGATATAGTTAATGATTTTCATAATTTTAATGTTGTTTTTTAAATTAATTTAAGAGTTGGTTTGATTTTCATGTAAATAGTATTGCGTGATTATCAGATTGGTGCACTGAAGTTTGTCAGTCCTACTATAAACTGAGTTCTAAAAGGCATGGAGGTGCGTGAAACTGGTTTGCGTATAATTGAAGATTATTCTGTACATTTATACTGGCTCAGTGCTAAGGAGTCAGCTTTGTCCTAAATGTGAACTGTAACCATAGCATTAAACATGCAATTGCAACATCTACATTTAAAGGAAAAGGGGGGGATTTGATAGCAGCATCCATGATTAGAAATTTAGAAATCTTAAATGATGGGGGAGAGCAATACTGAATAATTTGGGTTTTAACTCTAAAAATAAAATCCCTAAATCTTGGTGAAAATAGATTTTTAGCATTTTTTTTTTTTAGATACTAAAAAATGAAAACTGATTTTCTGAGGAGCTGTAGCGTGGCATTTTGAAATAAAAGAAGGAATGCAAGTAGTGAGATACTAATGATGACATTTGTGATTGATTCTTAGTATTTCTTTTTCCCCAGGGAAAGTTACTTAATTTAAACAAGCAAAATGCTGAGGGCCTTTGTTGAGAGAGCAGGAACCCAACTTCTTCTTGACCCAGCTCACACAGTAACCCCCCCCAAGGGGTGTCTCCGGGCAGCGCTGAGCGGCCTCTGCCAGCAGCTCGCTGGGGATCTGCTCGCACGTTCCCAGCCTCGGCGCTGCTCGTTCTTGTGTGCAACAGCAGGAGCGGACGTTTAAATTACTTATTGCAAGGGAGCACGTGAACATCAGGAGGCCACGCTCGATGAGTGAAATGTATGACTAGTTAGCGATGATTTTCATTATCTATAGCTGTTTGGCAACCCTAGACCTGCTGAACTCCAGACCCCCGGTCCCTTTCTATTTATTTGAGTGTATTTTTAATCATTTTCGAGAGTGAGAGGTGAGGGCAGAAGGAAGCTTGGCAAAAAAAACCTCAGAGCATTGACTTGCTGTTTGCATATTTGGGAAGGATTCCCTTTGAAATATTCCTAAGGCTTTAGAAAACTGGAAAGGAAAAATAAACTTATTACAGTAAAACCGCTGATGTAATTAACTTTTCCTAAAGTGATGCAAGGCTTTCAGTTACCTAAATAGTTTGTTTCCATGTTAATAACAAAACTGAGAGAGATTACCAGCCCACGGTTGTAATTTCTTCTGTCAGATTGTGCTGTTCTGTTACTATTCTGGGATGCCGGTTGTGGTTGTTGCAGTCTCTGCTCCAGTTCCCCAGCTCTGCCGCCCAGACTTTATTGGGGGGAGCTACCGGGGGTTCCCCTCCCCCAGAACAGCCCCAACTCTCCTGGGACCAAACCGAAACCTGTAGGAGGTAAAAGGTGTGTTGGGAATCTCGGCAGTCACGCATGAGGGATTTGCTTGACTTTGACTGTGAGAAACAAATAATATGTAGCGACGATTATGTATTGATTAATAGTGCTTACCCAGAATTTCCACACCCCCCTTTGAATCCCTCGCACTCCGAAGTCTGTAGCCAGGTATTCAGCACATACCACTGGGATCTTAAAGAATCACCTCTTCCAGATGTCTCCTCGGGCAGCCCAGAGCTGCCAGACCGGGCTCCTGCTGAGCACCCCGGGCACCCCCAGCACAGGACGGGGTTTCTCCCTGCAGTTGTGACGGAGCCGCTGTCTGGCACAACCAGAGTTGCAGCTGCGTGGTCCCAGCCCTGCTCCTCCTGCTTTTCTGTGAGGAGTTCATAAACACACACTGCTGCTCGCACGGCGGTCGTTTCGTGGGCAGACGGATGGCTGGGCAGAGTCGGGAGCACCAAGTGCGAGGTGCGGTACCAAACTCGCAGAGGGAACTGTGCCCACTGAGAGCTCTCCAGCTGCCGATGGTGGCCCTGGCTGCGCCACCGCAGTGCCTGGCACTGCCTTCTCTGCGCTTTCTGTACATTCAAAACAATGGAATATTCCCCAAACCCACTGACAGCTCCTGGCAGCTGTGCCAGCAGTTCAGAGGGAGCCCCATGCGTGGTCCTTCACCATCCGTGGGAGATCCGCAGCCGTGAGCTTGCTCCAACGCAGCCCGAGGGAGACGTCTGTTAGTGCTTGTCCTACAAACACTTCTCTTGTGGGTTCGTGCATCCCACATGAGCAGTAACGCTTGGTCCAACAGGGTCCCTTGACTCAACACGGGAGTCTTGAGTGGAGGTCCTGAGCCCAGTGGAGCTCAAGGAGCCTCCTAAGGGAGTGAAGCCCAAGCCCAGAGGAGGATGCAGCTGCTTGCCCTGCTGTAGGCTCTGACGCGCAGCGTGTACAAATGTAACTGTAGAGAGAAGGACTGGAAAAACACCCTGGCTTTATTGTTATGGGTTCGGGCAAGTGAGCCCAGCGCAGAAATAATGTAGCTACTTGCAGAGCAGCATCTCCCCAGACCACCCAAGGGAGCAGCCAGACGTTCTCCTGAGCACAGCCAACGCGGTGGGCAGGGTTTGTCCGGCTCTGGCCCCTTTCCGCGCTGCCCGGGGAGCGGGAGGGCTGACGCTGGTGCAGCAGCAGCAGGTCAGCTTTCCCATATATGGGAAAACCCTGCTCTAATTTTTAAAGCTATGTGTGGTGGCAGTGCTGAATATGGGAATTTTATAAGCAAAGCTGAGTGCTCGTTATGCCCGTTTGCGTGCCAGCGTCTGGAACGCTGTCATTGCGTTTGCCACTGCAAGGTGTGACGCCTGCAGCTTTTGTACAGGCACAGTCCCAGCACTTTCCTACCTGGTTAGGATTTTCTAGTAGGAGTGTGAAGCAGGGATGTGGCACACTGGAAGGCACTGAAATGCAAGTGGGCAGAGTGCCCCTTACGCAGGGCATTTGGCACTGGCAGTTCGGTGAGATAGCCAGCAGTGGATAGGGCTGAGCTTTGCAGCAGTAAATGTGCTGGTTCAGGGGCATTACTTATTAATACGTATTACTTTGGTATTATTTGGATTTATACTGAGCTCATCCCCATACTAATCTGAGTGCTTTACTCTTCCCCAAGCCATTGCAGGCTGCCCATGCAGCGGGCAGACAACCAGCCTGTCATTCTGTAATTCTCATAATCTAATTACTGCCTGCCAGAGCAGCGACGAGCTCCTGCTGAAAATCCATCATGTACTGCCTTGGTGGAGATGTTGGATCTGGAGTGAGGATCAGCTGTAAATGTCCTGAGGGCTCCTGGGCAAATCAGGAGGCTGAGGTGCCTCTGGGGCTGGGACCGTGGTGTCGTTTTTCTCTTGGTTGATGTTCACCTGTGTGCATTTCGGAGTGTGTGATGCTTAACTACAGCAATTAAAAGGCTGAGGAAAATGGGAAGAAAACAACCATGTCTACCTCTAGGACAAGGCAGCTGCTTTGTCCTGTGGGCAAATAGTTGGTATGAAAAAGCTCCTGCTCTGGCAGCCTGGGACGGGCAGAGCTCCCCCCAGACACTGCTTAGCATTTTGGGTGCTCTACATCCACTCATTGGGGGTTTTTGTTTGTTTGCTTTTAAGGAAAAAATAGAACATTAATTATTATTTATAAAGGGCTAAATTCTCGCTGCAGAGCAGCCCAAGTAAAGTTAAATCATCCAGAAGTTACTTTGCTGCCATTGCCCTGCTGAGCACTATTTTTGAGGCAGCAAGGGTTCAGAAGTGGTGCTGTTTGTGGCTCCCCTGATTCTTATCCGTTGGTTTGGGGTGGCAATGAAAACTTTCCTTTGATGCAAGCCTGACGAGCCCAGCATGAGCACGATGTGAATCTATTAATTTTTTTATGAACTCGTGTAAAACCAGCCCTTTTGCAGCCTTTCCAAAATGAAAGCAGAAATGAAATCCACCGTGGCAATTCCTTGCCCGGTCCAGGTCACGTCTGGTTATTCCCAGCACGTGCCCTGTTTTGGGGCAGCACCTGTGAGAATGTGCCATTTTCTCAGGAGCGGGAGAGGAAAAGATGACAGGTACTCGCTGGCTGGCAAAGGGAGATGCAGCAAGCAGCAGCTAGTTGCAAAATAGCCGCTTTAAAGCAGAAGCTGCCTGGATCTGCCAAAGCTGGAGGGCCAGCCCCAGAATGGAATGCTTATAAAAATAAGATGGTAACCATGCAGCAGAGAAGCAGTAGAGACCAGGAAGTTTCAGTGTTACATACAACATGATACTCTGCTTGGAAAAATATTGTCACAATTATAGAGATACGGGCACGGGTCCATCGTTGAAAGGCATAACCCAGTACCTATCATTAGGGTGATTTTAATCTCTCATTTCCAATTTCGTCTGTGGAAGAAACTCCTTTTGGCTTGAAAATTCTCAAGTGAAACGTTGAGCCAGAGGAGATGTGTCTCGTCTGGGGAAAAGTTTGAAGTAATTGGTTAAGGCTGTTTTTGAAGAGGGGGAGGAGGGGGAAGAAATTTGTCTTATAGCATTTCAAAACAAAGCAGTATACTGATTTACTTAAAAGTTTACAGGATGGTGGATTTATTTTAGTTTAGCCATGTTGATATTTATTTGATGGTTTGGATTTTCAACAAAATGAAAGAAAGTGTTCCTTTCATGCAACCTGATGGGGGAATAAAAATGGGATGGCAACCTTTGAAAACATGAATGCTGGAGCTTCTTAGTCCTCCATAACAGTGGGGTATCTTGATTTTCAGTAGTTGAGAAATCTTGTAGTCTGTACAAAAATGTTTTTCTCCTTTTTGATTTTTTTTTTTAATAGCAGGACCTGATTTTTGTCATCTTGGTTTAAAAGACAGACTGTTCTGTGAGCTCTGACTCTCTTTCCAGAGGAAAATGGACAGGGTAAACTCTCTGACTTTATTCTCCTTCGGGAGTCACCCAGATGCTGCAATAAGCCAGTGCGGGACACCAGAGAAGGGGCAAATCTGATCAGAGAAGGGGTGCTGGGCTGACACTTCTCCTATTTGTGCTCTCAACTAAGAAGATTCAAAGTTCTAGCACTCCTTCAGGTTTAAAAATTGTTTAAGAACACATAGGCAGAGTGCTAGAGAGAGGAGGTACTAAAACTCCCGCTAGCCCCAAATCTTGCAATTCAGGAAAAAGATGCTGCAGCGCTATTTAAGGACTCTCTATCTTGCTGTCTTGCTCTCTCTCTGTGCCCCCACTCCCACAGCATCAGAAAGACAATACAGAATTTTCATCTGAATTCAACGCTGAATTCTCATCTTTACCCATTAAACACAACTTCAATAAAAAATTACTTTCTGGCTTTATAACAAAGGTGTCACTGCTGAAAACTGAGTTGACGTGCCCTCTCCTGAGCTGTCAGTCTGTAGGCAAGCCCTACCTTCTTGTGGTGTCCTGGCAAGAAATTAATAAATTGCAGACACTTAACCACTCCTCTTCTCATTACGAATGCGCCGCAGCAAACAGAGAAATGTGTTCACATAATAACTTAGCCTGTAGAGTATCATTCAGTAATTCATTTATTTTCCTTGCTTTTTAAATCTTAGCACAGTAGGGACAGAGGGGTTCATCTCTTGGGTACTCTGGTGCAGGGGACACGTTTTTTTTCTTGGGGGGGTTATTTCTCAGGGGTTTTCCTGCATTTTCAGCATTATCTTGAAGTTTCAACCCCTCTAACCTGGTCTCCCATGGAGCACACGTGCCCGAAGTGCGCTCGCCCTGTGGACTGGTGCTTTGGTTATTTGTGCTATGTCAGGCTTTGTCAATGTCTGTAAAAACTGCTTTTCTAGCTCTGCTGTGCCCGTTAATGCTGGAGGTTTTGCAAATCAGACCGGGACTCGAGAGCACAGAGAGGAGACCCAGCCCTTGACTGCACTGCTTGGGTCCAGCGCTCTGCTTTTGCAGTCCTGACATTTGATACGCGTCTTGGTTATATCACAGCCCAGACCCTGCTCTGGTTCTGTTGCAAAAGTTTTCCACTCCTGCTGTCCTCTGTCTTTAAGAGATAGTGCTTTGAAAGCATTTTATTTGTGAGAAAGACCTTGGCTGACAAAATTCGCCTCAGCAAGCACTGAATATATATATGTATGTATATCTGTATGTCAGCTTTATGAGGCCTACCAAGGCATTTTGTGGGCACTCGAAGGCGGTGCTTCTGTCAAAGGTGTTGGTATTTATTTTACAAGGAGGGAAAAACTCTTTAGAACCAGCAAAAACTCAGTCTTATCAAAAACAGTTTAAGTAAACTAAGATGTTTCTCTTTTGAGAGGAGGTAGATGTGCCTGTGTAAGGACGTGATCCGTAAGGACTTTGCCTTACCACGGGGTATAAATAAAAAAAAAATCCACAGTGGAAAATAAAAAAAGTTGGGAGCTTTGTTTTTCTTCCTGTTCGAGTGTCTCGTCAGAAGGACGCGGTTGGCTGGTGAGTGCCGGCTGCTGCCTGACGGGGTTCCCCCAATAGCATTTTCCTTACTCCATGTCTCAAAGGACAGCAGCCGTTTCCTCCTCTACATGTGTGGCCGAAGAATTTCAGTTTTCCACAAAAATTAAGTGTGGTCATGTATAACTTCATTACAGGAGCAAGAGTGGGTTGTGTGTAGCAACACTGCGAGTGTCCCACTCCCATCCCCTTTGCCTCAGGAAATCTCTGCCTGCGTTGAACTGAGAAGCTCTCTCAAGCTTTTTTTTATAGATGTATTGAAGGCAAGTGACCTTTGTTATTTGGTAGCTTTATTGTCTTCTGCTCCACCTCGGTATTACCTGTATTTCCAGGAAAAATATGAAAATGCCTGCAGGACGGAGGTCATCTTCGAGAGGCATCCTGCGAAGTTTCTTTCCTTGGGAAAGAATTTGTTTCTTTTTAGGAAGCTTGTAGCAATATTTAACCTTATTTTGTAGTATATAAATCCAGAAGGAAGATGCATGTACAGCTGTAGTCTAACTGCATCGCCTGTTTTGTGTTTGTAGAGGGTGATGTCTGCCCCATTTTATATCTGTGATAACCAGTAAGCTTAAATAACTTCATAAGGAACCTCAACAGTGGAGAGGACTGGTATTTTAATTTTAATAGATTATGATCATTTGTCTGGGCAGAAAATTTGATTTGTTTATGCATCAGGCTGTATTTTTGGCTTAGAAGACTTAATGCCTTTTAAAAACGCCGGTCGATTGAAAGGCTGTAAGATGTAATATAAATACTTGGAAATGCAGATAGCAGCGTTGTGCTGGTTAAAGAAAGTAACAGAAAAATGCAGTATGTGATGGTATCAGCAGAGCAGATATCAGAGAAGCATATCACGGCACCTGAAACTTCTTGGGAGGTTTTCGTGCAGCCCTGTGAGCTCAGACCCTGTGCGGATCAACTTCTGCCCATTTTTCAAGTCAGCAAGCCTGCGAACAAGGATTTAGCGGCTGCAAAGCGGAAAAATTGCAAAGGAAAGACACTGGAGTTGGAGAAAGGGGACTCTGATATTTAGTTTCTTTTTCTTGGCATTATTTAGACTCCCAAATGACAACGTTTCTAGTTTTCTAGCACAAAGGAGGCCTCATGCTGTTCAGGATCTGCTGCAAAGTTCTAGCACAGATCATTCTGTATCCCAAACAGTTTATCCAGTTCAATGATATTTTTATTTCACAGCTACAGTTTATAGACACTGGGCTAATAGATGGTATTTTTGGAAACCTCCCGTTTACCTAACAATAAAAGCCAGGATGGAATATCAGCTTCCATTTAGAGCTTCCTGACTTCTCTCCCATTAAATCAATAACACTATTTTTAAAAAAATTAAACTTTTTTGCTTTTAAGGAGAAAGAGTAAAAAGGAAAAGTTAAAATACTGTTTAAAACAAATACCAAAGCATAAAAAAGAAAAATGGCATTAATTTCAATTAAGTTAAATAATCTGGGTGGGTTTTGTTACAACATTTACATCATTGCAAAATGTATTTTTAAGCACAGGAATGTAACTGATTTACAACATACACTGCGAGTGCTAGAAGTAAATGTGAGCAGGCCATTGCAACTTTTAGTTTGTGCACATCAGTCTCACGTCTTAAATCCGAGCAGTTGGGAGAGAGACCAGGAGCCTGGAGAGAGAGAATCAAATCAAAAAACTTTTGACAAATTGACTTTCAGAAAATAACAATTCGCTGCCTCCTTTTTTTGACTGGACCCAGCTACCTGAAAGGAGCTTTATGCACCTCATCAGTCGCAGTAGCACTTTCATTTCTGTCACAGAGGTCTAAATAAATGAATTTGCCATCTGCAATTAATTCGCATTGTACAAATAGTTTGAAGACTGAGTCGTCTGTCTTCCGAACAGTGATCTATTTTTAGCTTTTCAAGCAAGGCTGTTTTGTGCTCTTTGTAGAGTCAGCGACATTCTTTCAATTTTTCAGCTTAATTAACACAAAAGAAATTGTAATCTGAGAAGGCAGCAGAAACAAGAACCCCCCTGAAAACCATGAATTTGCAAGAAAGCAGAAGATGGCAGCTTCACAGGAGACAGCTGGCAAAGGGAAAGAGAAGAGGGTTCGGAGCAGTTTGTGGGATTTTGGCTGCATATTCTGTAGGCTAAATTTATACATGTACTTAATTGATTTACAGTGAGTGCTTACAGGTCCTGCAACTAATTTTGGATTCTTTATTCTGAAAATGATGAGGGACACAGAAAGAACATTTTCACAGGAGATAATAATTACAGCAGAAGAATACTTGTGAATAAACCATATTTCTGTAGGATTATGTACGCGCACCTAGCCAGTGTGTGAACTTCGATGTGTGCTCCCCGAATGGCTGAGGGGACACCAAATCCCCTCCAGATGCACCCTGCGTGCTTGCAGTTGTGGGTAAATCCCTATTTCAAGCTCAGCTATAATCACATATATGTAATTTTTCTTAGACTTGTGCCCTGGGATGTGCAAAAATGTCTGCGCATCACAAGATGTGGTCCGTTTCTGGCTGCTTGCACCAGCTTTTGAAAATAAAATGTAGACTCTAAGTCATATAACATGGATTATTTAGAGGCATTTAGTTGCCTAAAAATACAGCACAGTTCCTAATGGGATTCTCTTTCAAATACTGTGGTAGGTATTGCAAATAAATCCAGCTGGGAAGCCCTTTTGGAGGTCTACCTGTGTCTTTACAGACACAAAGGTACCTTTTGAAATGTGGTCTCCAAGTGCTTTCGAAAACTATTTCAGCACCCCAGCCATCCTGAGTATCAGCTTAATCTGGTTCCTTCCCCATATTTGGGTGCGAAGAAGTATCGCACCTTACAGAAAAACATGTGCAGAAGAAGGGTTTGTTTAATGAGCTGAGTTTAGTTCCCAGAACTCCAAGTGCCTTCACGTGTATCAAAACAAAGCAGAAGCCGTGACTGCTGATTAAAATCCAGTGCTTTGCTTTGTTGCCCAAGTGGGCTCCTGCGGGATGCCACCAACTTCTCTGCCCCCAACCAGTTTTGCAATAATAGAGCCTCATCTCTTAAAATAAGTGCCGGGGGAGATTCCTTCCACTGCCAAGGGCTTATCCGCATCCTCTTTTCCCTCACTGGAGAAACAGGCTCTCTTTTCCATCTGTAAATGAAACGTGCAGCTGCACAGTAAGGGAAGGACGAACATCGATGTTCTTACTAAGAAATAATAAAAAAACGATAAAGCTGTTGCAAAGCCCCTGTGAAGGATTAAAAAGCTTTGTAATTGGTGTGTGCTATCAACTGGCAATGATGCTGGAATAAAAGGGAATTGTGAGCAGTAGTGGGACAGTCGGTTTGCTCACCCAGAAACTCAGGAAACCCAAGTGTGGGAGCCCATAACAGTTTCTTTAAAAGCTGTCTCACTTGTTTTATCTTCAAGGTTTTCACAGTGCCAGGGTTGATATGAGGTTCTAACGATAGGTAGTATGAAAGCTGCTGCTGGATGTTGGTGATGAATATTAAATGCTACAAAAAAACCATCAGTTTGCATGCTTTTGCATGAATTTGCACTGTGAATTTGCCCCACACGGTGCTAAAGGAGGGAGAGGAAAATGAATCATCTTTTTCGGTATCTAAAAGCGGGCACAAAAAAGTAACAGGCATGACTGATCAATGAACGGGGGTTTAGTCATTACCTGAATTTTGCTTGCAGAAGTTTTCCATTCTGGGCAACATGCTTTCTGTCTCTAAGGGCTAAATATACTCATACTACTAATATGTTAATAAGTGCTCACTGCTTTGATTTTCATAAAGATGTGTGGATATTCATTAAACAATTCCCGTGCTTTGCAAACAACGAGATAGATTTTTGTGATCTCCATACTCGTAAAGTTAATTTTTTGGCTCTTTGTTCAAGGAAAGCTAGATTTAATTCTTAAAGTATAGATAAATACAGTAACAAAACAGGAAATATCTCCTAAAGTACATTTCTTTTAAGTCCCACAAGAAAGTCTATTTAAGGATTCTTCATAAGGATATAAATTCTGAAATACCTTTTTAGTGAACAGTTGTAAAATATGTGAGGTAGTCAGTCATACTTTTATACTCAGCCAGGTTACTTGCCAACATAAACAAAGACTTAAAGGCTTGTTTTTTAGACATTTCAGACGTCATCCAGTGTAAACCTTTCACTTAATCCATAATATCCTAAATATTAATTAAGTATTTCTAAAAGTAATCAACCAAAATTTTTATTTCTAAAGACAGCATGAAGGTATCTTCCACTTCATCCATTTTATTTTCACATGATCGTCTCTTAAAAGAAAGAAAATATTTCCATTTTTTAAAATGCAAAGCATAATTTGTTGTTCATTTCTTTAAAGGTTCTGCACCCAATATATTCTCTGAGTCATAACTCAAGTTTGTAGACCACTGCATTGTTGAATACCAATAAATATTATTTGCTGTTTAATCACCCATGGGAAGGATAAATACAGCACCTGGACTGTGGGCACTGAGCACTCCAAAGGGACAAAATACTCTGTGCCCTTGAAGATTCAAGAGAATTGTTTAGGTAATTGGCTGTCCACAGCCTTTCTGCATACCCTGAAAATACCCTCCTCAACAGAAGTGAACAGACATATCCTTAAACCTCTGTCAGTAGCTGGAAATGAACATTCTTGCACAAGGAGTTCTGTAATGGGCTTCTTCCCAGAGACAGCAGGTTGAGTAGCAGAGTCAAGGGCCATCAACAGGCAAATTGCAACTAACCTTTAGAAACTGGCTGGCCCACTTTCCATCAGGAATGGTCAGAAATTAAAGCTGGAGGGTGGTGTTCAGCTGTGTTCTTTACTCCCTACCAGTGGTCTTTCCTACACCTCTTCAGGAGCTCTGGCATGACTCCCTTACCTCTTTGCTTTACGTGCAAGCCTCACAAGAGGTCCTTCAAAAATATTGAGAAGAGGTTTTGCTGCTTGGTGTTTTTGGGGTTTGGTTTAATTTTCTTTACAGATCTTGTTATGGCATTGCATGTAAATATGAAGGCAGTCTTCATGTACCATGTGCACGATTAATTTGATGCCTTCAGGATGTGTTCAACATAATGCATTCATTTGGCCTCTTTATTCATGAAGCTGAACATGCAGACCAGTGGTGTCTGTGCATATAGTTCGTTCTGCATGTCCACAGCAGCTCTTTGGTCAGATCATATCTGAAAAAACCACAACTGTACGGTCTCATTCATTCAGCTGATGCTCCTCGCTGTCCTTGCTGGTCTCCATCAGGTGTGAGCCACAGCAAAATGTGAGTACCTGTGGTGCTTCGCTGTTTGATCTGTAGACAGTGCTGACTCTACCACTCGTTCTCTGTTCTGTGCTTCATAGTCCTTGATAGGAGCTTCTCGTAATTTGAAATTGTCTTCACTGCTTTCGTGTCTTGCATAAAGCAGGGGGAAACATCCACCTTCGTGAAAAGGAATCACAGAAGGGTCACCAGGTCTTTTCCCGATCCTCCTCCTCTCCCTGCTTTACCGGTGCTCACTGCCACTGTAAAACACGGAGATGATTTTTCCACGACAAATGAGTGAGGGGCTGTGTCAAGCCGAAGCCAAAGTTCTAACTAAATCCCTCGGTCAGAACCTGGAACTCAGCCTCCCAGTCTCTTATCGAGGACTTGTCTGTTCTAGTAATCAAACCTGAAAAGGCCAGGCCTTTTAAGGAAGGGAGGGACCTAACCGTTTGTGACTTACAGTGATTTTTGTGGCTGCCTAGTTTTCTAAAGTACTTTATCCCAGCCGCCACAGCTGGTTCGTGAGGCTCCCCCGTTGCACACGGGATGTTCCCAGGAGAGCAAGACCGAAAGTCCATAATTTATGGAGTTCTGGATAAGTGGTACCCTGGTGGAAGATCTGTGTGTTTAGGACCTTAATAATCCAAGTATGCATTTTCATAAGTGTGACAGAGTAACTTTTCACACTATAGACCTTTCTGCCAAGAAGAAATTGTGGTTTCCTCAAAATATATTGCTTTGTTGCTGCAAAGCCCATTAGACAGCAGAGGGAGCACAAGGTAGCGGTCACTTTTCCCAGTGCTATGGGACAGCAGAACTAATTGCATGTAAACAGCTACCAGTAATGGCAGAAAGAAATGGAAGGGTGAAAGTAATGTTGGTTATAGTGTACTGGAAGTGGAAGAAAGGGCTGGAGGGAACAGGTTAAATTCTTGAGTGTTAGGGAATGAGGAGCTAAATATGGCATCTTAATACTGCACGTGGCAAGAGGCCAGGTCAGTTAGTTCATAGATCTTAACCTGCTTCCAATATTTGGGCTTGAGCAGGATTAAAAACCAGAAGGGGAGGTTTTTGGGGGTTCTGGTTTCAACAGCGATGGAATCTCTGAAGAGCAGTTTCAGTGCTGCGCTATCTAAACCCAAATTCTCGTCTTCTGGAACCAAGCTGCAACCCAGCATTGTTTCTTCAGTCTTTCTGTACCAAACGTTTGCTAACTATGCTCTACAAAATAATTTGTGTACAGCTACAGAATGTAGTTAGGTGATCATGGTTCTCTGGAAATGAAACATAGCACTCTGACAATGGATGTTTATATCAGGAATATTGTGCGAATTGAGCATCTACCCTTGGTTTAAAAAATGTAACATCTCCAAGGTATAGTTTTCTTATGCTCTACATTAGACACGTTTAGTTTATGCAGTCCCAGAGCTAGGACAAGTTGCTAAAATATAAGGTTTCTTAGAAATCAGCTATATTAAAGACTTTGTTATAACTGAGAATATAAATGAGTGACATTTATATAACAGACTTTCCAGTATAAAAGCCAAAGTCTGTTGGCTACGAATACTCAGAAAGCTTTACCATGAAAAATTAAAACAATCAGGGGTTACATGTTACATTTAGAGAAAATGTAGGGTAAGTTGCATGAATCTACTGCTTTTTTCATTGTCTTTTTCCAAGTGGAATGACTTGAGCTGAAGTTAAATTTTTACTACTTAAGAAGCTTATATGGTTCATAGAAAAATAATTCAAACTGCTTAATTTTTAAAGCTTTTTTAATAAGAAAACTTCAAAGAGGTGCATTTTAGAGTAGGATTCAAGGAACGTAGGTAAGGTAGTTAAATATGCCCTCACTGAAATGTAGTTTGAAAAACAGACATTCATGGCACTTATACAAGTATTTCTATAGATCCTTATCTGTAAGAACAGCAACCTATTTCTTTTTTTAATTAAAGATCATTATAAATGCTAATGTGTGATTGTTTGGGGGCATACGAGAGTCAAACTGTGGTTTTGAGAACACAGTTTTTTTGAGGACACCTTAACCTTTACAGAATTCTTCACCCTGTGCTGTAATGTCTGTGCTGAATTAAAATATAGGTCCTTGTTGGAGATGCCCTGTGTCCTTGCCAAGGAGAGGAGCACCTCCAAGAAGGGAAATGAGAAGGCTGGGAGTCATTCAGAATAACTGAGGAACAGAATTCCCCAAGACAGTGACTGTTTTGCAGAGAAGCTGATTAGAAGTTTGGGAAAGGAACAAAACAAAGAACCTTTGAAACCAAAAGCAAAGGGGCAGAAGAGAGGTTCAAATTATTTAGGACAGAGACAGTGCCTCACAAAGAAGCAGAGCTTTCTAGAGAGAGCACAGGCAGACTCACTGCTGCTAGAAGTGGCATAATCAGGCCAAGAGGTGAATTCAAGCCTGTTTGGGTTTTTGTCTGTATTTGATCCTTGCACCTCTGGGTTTTTTTAGATTTTGTATTGGGGTTCTTCGGGAGGAGTTTCTCAGCCAGTGTACCCTAGGGTAACGTACTGAAAAATATGTCTCAAAAAATTGTTCCGCAAGTGTTGGTGTGTCCAGATGGTCGCTTACACCATGGAGTGCTCTTCAGCTCACATCTTCAAAGCTAGTCCTTAGTGATTCATTCATTGTATGTATCTGTCTAGACATGAGAACTTGATGCAATAAAAAGGTTTCTTACTCAGGTAATAAGCGACTGTAACAATCATGTAATTGTTACTAGGGCAGGAGATCTGAAATCATGGTGGGTTAATTACTGTCGTATCTTGTCCCATCTTCTTCTCTGCATGCAGACCAGTTTGGAGTGTTTGGATCCTACTGGTGGATTGATGCACTTCCACCATCTCTCACCTGAGTCATTTGCTCCTGCTTAGAGGTTTCACATTGATTCTTCTCGAAGAGATCTCCTGTAGGACGATGTCTGGGGCAGTGAGGTCCTGCAGTCCATTTTCTTAGCCAGTGAAAGCACTGCTTCAGCGCTTTGCATTCTTAATTTCATAATATAATCTCAATTTCAACTCTCTGGTAATGGGAATTCCTTTATTCAATCTTAGGCAAGGAATTTCTTAGCCTTTTTAACTTTATGCTTAGACAGTACTAAGCATACACAGATGACTGAAAAATAGCATTCTTGCAAGTCTTTAATGCACAGTTTGATCTCGTAGCTCCCGTGTCTTGGATTGGCTTACCACCCCTGTGCCCATCAGCTCTTCATGCCTTCCTTCTGATTAGCCTGGCGAGCGTGGGCTGGTGCAGTCCATTTCATAGAGAGTCTGAAGTTCATTCTTTCTAGCCCACTTTCTCCTCTCCAAGCCAGCTTTGAGGGTGAAGAATTAAGTTGTTCGATGTCTAGACTAAAGGTTGGGAGATGTTCTGTGCTGGCAGATCACAGTGGTTTTGTTTCTGCTTTATGGCCTTTGTTGTTCAGCTGGGTGCGGAGTCTGTCCAGCAGCATGAAATGCTTTGATCCACCATGGAGGATATGATACCAAGTACATGTAAACCAGCCTTATAGCCAAGGTGATGTTCACAGAATGAAACAGGGTTGTCATTTTGATGGAGAGCTATTTTTAGTGTGTCACAATCACCTCGGTCCTTTTTGCCTGCCGTAACTGTGAATTTATGAACCCCCTCGCTATTTTTCTCACTCAAGGAAAGCAAACCCAGGAAGCTTAAACTCTGTTTTTCTTTCAAATTAATATTAATGGCAAACGTTATGAGGTACTTGCTCGGCTCTGTAATAATACACATGTCCATTCATGAAATGGTCCAGACAGAACAGAGGATTAGGAATAAGGAATTTAAGACTGAATTTGAAAAGGCAGCACAGGAACTTCAGGCCCCAAAATATCCTCTGAAAGTTTGGCTTTATTTCATGCTGTCGGCCAGGATTCTCCTTACAGCACCACGATATTCATAATAAAGAAATAAATTAAATACACCCCTTCCTGTCTGCCTCACAACACACAGCCCTGTGCATGCTCAGCACATGTGTAGTTTTGCTAAAGAGACATTATCGAGCCTGAAATCATTTTAAACTAAACAAATAATGGGGCTGCCCAGCACTTCCTCTGGAAGTAGTTCCTTGGACAAATCTTCCTCAACTCTCAGATGTGTGGAGTGAGCGCGTATATCCTTCAGTAACACCAGCCCATAGAAAGGATTTTTCAGAATAAATGTGTGGCTGTGTGTTTCATACATAGGGTGTGAAATGCGGCCGTGCAGGAGGGCCCTGCCTGCAGCCTGGGGCTGACGGTGCCAGCAGGAACTTGGCATCTTCCAAAAGCTGCACAGGGCAGGGGGAGGGGGAGTGGGAGTGGGAGCCCCCGTGCTGTCACCCCAGGGCTGCTGGCTGGGTTACTGGTGGCTCTTCTTGTTTATGGGCTGGAGAGGAGCTGCAGCTTGAAGGAGGCAGTGGGGCAAAAGCCATTGGGTCCCCTGCCTCTTGCAGCATCCCTGGTTCCTTGGCCATCTGCGGCAAGGTGGCTTTCCATGGAAGCCCTTCCAGTGACACAGCCATGAGCTCACTGAGGAAAGAGAGAGGGCTCTCCATGTGCAGCTCTGCGGTCTTCATTCACTCTGGGCTTGCTGGGAGCTCAGTCGCTTGGGGCTGGCACTGGGTAGCAGCCCCGTGGGCTGGTTCAGGTCCCGGGCTTGGAGTGTGCTCCGCGCTTCCGAGGGTCGGGGGCTCAGCCGCGCGGCTCACTCTCTGTTTACATAGCGTAGATGAAGCTGTAAAACGCCGATTGCTTCAGAAGCGAGTAGGTCACTCGTAGTCAGACGAGAGAGCGTGCACAGAGCAATGGAAAAACAAATTCGTTATTGTAACACCAGAGAGCATAAAGCAAACCTGGAGGTGACCTGCAAAAGAACACAGCACCGGGTTCCTGCCCTGTTTGGTGCTTTGTGGCACACAAAGAAAGACAGAAGTGTGCTGGCGTGGGGTCTTTTTTCTATTTTCAAAATAGAAAGTATCTTTGCCTGGTACTTTGAATGTAGCAAGCGTGCTGATTCTAGCTTTCCTTGGTTTTGCTGGAGGGCCTGTGAGAGACAGACCTAACAGAATACTAGCAGCTTTGTCAGCGTTTTCATTTAAGTAAAACAGTTAAGATTTTGAACAGACCCTATTTTTTCATCTGATGTTGCTGAGAATGTCTGAAAGAGGTGTTAAGAAAAGGAAGACAAGCTATTAAAAAAATTGCTTCCTTTTTGAATAATTATTTTATGATGAAACATACAGCAAAGGGCTTAAAAGTCAACAGTGAGATCAGGGCCCCTTGGTTCTCGATACTGTGCAGACGTGTCGGAAATAAACAGCTTACAACCTATATGAGAGAGGCAGATAAAGGATAGTTGGAAAAAGAGGCACAGAAAGGGGAAGTGGCTTGTCCAAGGTCATGCATGGATGGGTGGCTGTGCTGGATTGAACCATCTGCCTGTCGAGTCTCCTGGATCCTGTTTCTCAGTTTGATACCCACGCTTGTCTCTTTCCCACTGACGTTTTGTGAGCATTCAAACAGGCCCATGCACCCCCCTGGGCTGGGGCCACACCCCATCCTTCACCTCTGCTGGGTTTAAAATCTCAGCCAGCTTGGGGCTGCAGTCGGGTCCAGATCCCGAATCCCACCTGCTTCCCACAGCTGTGGCAACAGGTGTCTTCCCTGGCTTTGTCTGATATAGAGCAACAGGGGGAAACGTTTCGTGGCACACCTAAGGACTTTGATATAATCGACTGTTTCATATACATTTCTAAAATCTAAGACACACACACACACACAAAACCCAAAAACCACCCACCAGAAAGACTTACTTGGAAGTCTGGGAAAGGGTCTAAATTCTGCAGCTGCCCTAGGGTGTGTGGGGCACTCAAATTTAACATCAAGGCGCTTAAGAAGTAGTGATGCTGCTGGTTTGCCAGGCAGCTGGATTCTTCAGGAAGAACAGGGTACAAAAGACCCCTATTCTGTAATTGTGTCTGTATGTAATTTTAGGAACCAGGCTTAACGTTTTTCCATCTAAAGAAAAAGATGGGAGAAAATATCCTTTCTAAAAGGGACCACTTTCAGGCCTCTAGCAGTGCAGAGACAGAGGAGCCAAACGACAGTTCTGTTTTCCTTGCAGATCATCTCTAATAATGGCTCCTGGTATTGAGAGTATTGTGGTTTGCTAGCACTGAAATGTAAAGTTATTTTGAGCATGAAATCCTGAACGTTGTTCTATTTAAAAAATATGAAAGAAGGAATGTTTACAGCACGTTAAAACCTGTGTGACAACTTAGCAACAACTATTTTAACAATCCTCTTATTCCCCTTCCTGTTTTGCCCCTTAAAACGAGAATGCAGTGTCAGTAATAAATAATAACAGCACGAGGGGTAGCTCACCGTGCCGCTGGAGAGCGGGCTGGGTCACGCTGTCACCCCGCTCCGGTGGGAACGACGGGCTGCACGGCTGCCTTGAGGGGTGAGGAGGTGAAGGCAGGAGCTTCTTCTCCTCTGCTGACCCTCTCGGCAGGAGAAGGGCTTGGGAGTTTCATGCTTCTTTGCAGGAGCTAATTTATAACCTGGGATTTAGGAAACACAGCCTCTGCTACTGCTGCCTTGGTGGGTTTTGTGACCCAAACGTAACAAGAAGGAAAGCAGAACAATTCTTTATTAAAAAGTAGGGGGTAGGTCTGGAGTGCATGTTGACAAATACTGAAACTAAATCTGAGGAAAGACTTGTTCCAATTTTTTTTATTTTTTTTGTAATCGGCATTCCATATGTGTTATGTGGAGAGCTGGGATGTGCTTGCACTTCAGTTACATAAGAGGGTTTTTTTAATAAAGTGCCGTGCAGAATGCATGAAGAGTGCGAAGGAATATCAGGGGGGAAAAAACTGCAAGGAAATAAGAAAAACTACTAGGTGAAAAGCTCTTACTAAGTGTTTTATTTCCATAATCCCATGAGTTCCTTAAAGTTTCTTTTACTGTTTCTGAGGAAAAGCCTCAAACTGAAAGAACGGAGGCAAGATTTTTTTTTTTCCTTTGCTTTAAAAGAAGGTCTTAGTTAATTCTTTGGGCTTGTTTTTATTTAAAACAAAACAAAAGTAATTCTCAAGTTTAGAATTTCTGTATGGAAAAATTCTTCTTCTTTGCCAGAGAGGGAAGTATCTCTTTTTCATTCTGTTTGTTTTGGAGTATCTGTACTTAAGTGTTTTGCGTTAGTTCTTTATTGAATACATTAGTTGTGCATTAATTTCTTCTGACAATGCTTGTTTCACTGCATTCGGGTAGGCACTCTTTCCCATATGACAAACTTGTTATTTTACTTGATGCCCCTGCTGTGCCCCTCGTGAGTTTGATTGATAATGGATTAATTTCCTACCTTGTTTACCTTTTAATGCTTTTTTAAATTGATTTTTGTTTTGGCCACCACAAAGGAAACAGCTGAAAGAAAAACCCACATTGAATTCTTGTTACAATTCCAATCTGTTTTCTTTGTTTTTCCTTTTTAGATTATTGTTTGGCTTTAATTTGTTTGTTTCTCCCTTAAACGGGCTTGAGATTACTCAAGGGTTCCTTGCTCAGCGGGTCAAAGGGTAACTCGGAGACTTTGAAACCATCTCCCTTTTTATCACCAAGTTTCGTTCTTCCAAGAGTCCAAAGGATTTTGCAGGACGATAGCTCGTGGAGGATGCCTCCATCTAAGGAAAGTGTGAGCAGCAGGCCTGAGTCATTGCAAGAGGCCACGGGAGCCTTCTTAGTGTTCAAAGCAGATGAGAAAATCACTGATCTAAGTCTAAATCAGAACCTTAGTTAATTCTCATGTATAACTAACTAAAAGACTAAGTTTACTGGGGATTAAATACATTGAGATGGATAGGTCTGCCTCTCTACAAGTCGCTTCTGTGGCCCCGGATGAAGGCCCTTCTATTGCTGAAGCTGAAAATTTTAACAGACTTCAAACCAGAGAGGTATCAATACACAAAAATACATAGTGTGTGCTATTAAAAATATCCTTTAACTGAAAGAGTCAATCTGTCCCCGGGATAATCCCTACTTTTGAAAGAGGAAAGCCTGTTCAAATTGCGCAGCCCCAGCACTCTGAATTTGTAGGACAGCAAAACAAAGTGCTGGGTTATGTAGGTTTTTTAACAAATATTTACAGCTGCTTCTTATTTCTGCAAAGATTTTAATCCTCAAAGGTGCTTTGCACAGGGAGAACTCCTTCTGCACCTTTCTCATATAAATTCACTAACTGTTTATTTATTTTCCCCGTGCTTTAAATCCCTTGAAAACATTAGCAAGAAAAAACAAACAAACAAACAACAAACCCATCTTTAAAATCTTAATTTCTTACGAAGAGATACAAAGATAATAAATTTCAAATTAATCACAGCATGGAGAAGAATAAATAGGGTTTTTTTTAAACGAAAGCAAGGGATGGATATTATCCTACAATGGCATATGTTCAGCTGTGGGAGAATGGCGAGGGTGCAGATTTTCCGTGGAAAATGGTTAAACTGTCTTCCCCTTGACACAATCATCAGCTCTGGCCCAAAGTCTTGGGAGTGGAAGAGTCTCACAGGGTGAGGAGATAACTGAGGTGCATGGCTATAACTGCATTTTCAGGTCTGGAGTGAAGTAATCCATGGTTTGTTGTGCACTGATCCACTCCTTGACAGCTTCAAATCAGAGACTATTTTCCTGTTCTGGTTTTTTTCACACACGCAAGCCTAGATTTCTTTGGGATCATCCTGGCATTATGGGGAAGAATGCTAAAAAGTTTACAGTCTAGGTTTTCAAGTGGAAAGAGTCTAAAGTAAATCAGAGATAAGGGTGTTGCTATAAGAACCGTTTGTTTCATGTGTTACCCAGATTAATTGAGCTCTGTATCCTTTCATTAAAAAGCCTGCTGAAAATAGGCTATTTCCTATAAACAGAAACAAAGGAAATTGTACAGTTAGATCACCACTGTCACTTTTTCAGCTACAAATTTTGTCTTCTCTGCCTTGTCTCCTCAGCCATGGTAGGAACTGAAATACAGGCTATTCCAGCGGCAAGGAAGGCTGACAACCTCCTCAAAAGCTGCAGTGCCATTTCAATCTGGTTGCTAAGGGATGCTCAAGCGTGAGGTCGTCTGTGTCTTCCCGTCCAAATGAGCACATTGGTCTGGTCACAATCCACCCTCACGGTTCACAGCCAAAAGTTTCTGAGGTCATGTTCACTGTGGATAGCATGAGCCTGTAAGGAACTGTGCAACTGTCCCGTCTGAAAACTAATTAGCTGTTTCTTTTTTCTGGAGGCTGGGGTGTGCAAAGTGCTCAGTACCTTCAGCTTCCTATCAAATGCGACTTGTTTGCACTAGGAAATAAGGGTGTTTGTCACTGGTGGGTTTGGAAGGCATCTGTGGTGCAAGATGGACACGCTGATCTGGATATCACAATCGCCTGTAAAAACAAAGAGTAACTCGAGTGAATTCAGAGCCCAAGTCTGATCGATTGAAACTGATGCAATAGCAGAACTGTAAACAGAAAGTTTTATCCATTTAGTTAGAAAAAGAAAATGGAAAAAGACAAAGTGTGTGTCTCAAAAGCATTTTGTCAACAGGATCAAAATCTACTTTGTTAAGAAAATAGTAAATTGAATTCAATCTGTAAGTGTGCAATGCTCACAGTCTTCTGTGTTAAACTCTTACCTCCTGTTAATTTAAGTGTGCAGGATGGAGTAAAAAACCACAGGTTTCCTAATGTCTCTTACAGCCACTTTCACACTCCTGTTACCTAGCATTTTTGGAAGATATTTATGCCTAACATGCAGCAGTATCCTTTAATACTCTCTTCTGAATATTTTTAACTCTCAAGTAGTTATCACAGAGACATTATGGCCATACATATAGTTAGTTCATCTTTGTGTTTATTGTTCTTAAAACTGCGGGTCCTTCAGACGTGAGCTTTAACTTTATGGTGAGTCAGGGGTCAGATTTTTCCTGCAGTTCCCCTTCTGATGGCAGTATCATGAAGCTCAAGTTCATGATTTTACAAGATGGAAGCTAATGCAAGTGGTTCCAGTAAGAAGCAAGGTTTACTCTAAAGACACGCCAGCAGCTTTAAAAACAAACAAAAAAGAGTAAGAACATCTAATGTATTGGTATGTGCGTTCTGCAAATGTTGCTGTCCTCATCAGGACAGCACCAGACCAAAAATCATAGCAATTCAGTGGGTTTGTGAGTTATGGTTGGTGCCTTATATCTAGTGTTGTGTTGTATTTTAGAAAAATAAAAAGGCTGTAATTGCTGATGGGTTTAACAATTTGGGAGTTTTCTTTATGTTTTCTGTAGCTTTTGACACTTTCACACTTTAATTACACTTGTACTGCAAGGAGCTAATTTTTAATTCTGTTTTAAGTAATAGGGAGTTTTGTGAATTAGCTGAGCATGTTTTCCCTTTTCTACTTCCTCATGCTTTGCTCAAGAGACAGAGGCGGTTTACCTGGAGGGCAGCGATTCCTGTGCCCCAGCACGGTGGCACACGACAGACCTCGCAGAGCCCATCCCAGTTTGCGTTTGGGACAGGGATGCGTGTGCTGTATTTACACACCGACTCCCTTGTCAGTGGATGCTTTAGCGTATTTCCTGATCCCCTATGCTACCACTGCTCACTGTTCACCAAGATTTTAGCCTTTTGTATATCTCCAGCAATAATTTTTATATTGTTTGTGTGTTCCTTCGTGTTTGGAGCCTGAGATGAGCTCCCTTCCCCTGACCTAGGACCTGGAGGGAAGCAAAGCCTGGAGGCTGGGGCAGATTTCCCTGCTGCATGAGGTGGCAGATACTGGCATTTCTGCATTCTCTTCATACCTGTCACCATAAAAAAAGCTGTGAGGTTTTATAATTTTCAGTCTGATTCTGCTTTATTGAGTCCTCTATACCTTGTAAACACAACTTTAAAAATATTTGAATAATGTATATTACAGGGAAACAATTTCAATAAAAGACCTATGGAAGAAACAAGGAATTATTAGAATCTTTTCTTCAGATGAATCTGGGTATTGCTAAGCCAAGTCTCTCTACGGCGTTTTAAAACTGCTTTGGCCTAAAACAATACCTTGAAAAGTTGGTAAGAGCCTCTTCACTGACTCCAAAGCTTTTAGGCTGTGTGCACCCCAAAGCTGTGGTTTTTAAGAACAGACTGAAAGTGCCAGTAACTCCTCAAAGACCAAGATTTGGTGGTAGTGTTCTCCGTTTCTCCTGAGGTCCAACCCTCTTTTGGCAAGGGCAGCTAAACAGATGTATCTGATGACACTGACTGTGACCTCCTGGTTGTTTGCTCTATTCACATAATTATTTTACTGTAGGTGGTTCTAAATATAGTTACTGGATGACGTAAGAAGGTGTGTTCATGGGAATAGTGTTATAGATAATTGAATTTTGCAAATGCGGATAAATAATTTATGTATCGTAAAGGCCATTTCAGTAATCTCAGGGAGGCAGAGAAAAGTACCTGTGTATTTTAGGGAACCGGGTTTAACGAAGAGCAAAGCACCAATCTTTGTTTTCCAGATGTAGCTGATAAGCTTGTGCATGAAAACTACTGTGTAATTTATATAATGAGGTTTCAAAAATATTTTAGAAAACAAAATGTTCTCCCTGGTCCACCCACATGACTCAGTAGCCTGTTTCTCTCTGTGCCAGCCCTGTCCAGGGCAGACATGGGCTCCTCTGGGCCCTGCAGGTTGCAATGGGTGGGAGGGAGCTGCCCAGCGCTCAGGAAACAAATTTGCTCAGGAATACCTGCATCGGTGAAAATTAATTCATGTACGTCAGCGTCTGCAGGATAGTTCTGTAGGTCACGAGGTGGATATTCTAAGTTCGTCAATTGAGAAAATGGATAAATATTTACATACACAAGTATTTAGAGTCATGGAATCATAAAATGGTTTGAGTTGGGAAGGACCTTTAAAGGCCATCCAGTCCAATCCCCCTGAAGTGAGCAGGGACATCTTCAACCAGATCAGCTTGCCGAAAGCCCCATCCAACCTGACCTTGAACGCTTCCATGGATGGAGAATCTGCCGCTTCTCTGGGCAACTTGTGCCAGTGTTTCACCACTCTCAGTGTAAAAAGTTTCTTCCTAGTATCTAGTCTAAACCTCTCCTCTTTTATTTTGAAACCATTACCTCTCATCCTATTACTACAGGCCCTGCTAAAAAGTTTATCCCCATCTTTCTCATAAGCCCCTTTTAAGTATTGAAAGGCTGCAATAAGGTCTCCTCAGAGTCGTCTCTTTTCCAAGCTAAAAAAACCCATCTCTTTCAGTCTCTCTTCATGGGGGAGGTGTCTCAGACACAACTTCGTGGCTTCTTCTGGACCTGCTCCAACAGGTCCGTGTCCCTTGTGTGCCGAGGGCTCCAGAGCTGGACCCAGGGCTCCAGGTGGGGTCTCACCAGGGCGGAGCAGAGGGGCAGAACCCCCTCCCTTGCCCTGCTGGTCCCACTGCTTTTTGTGCAGCCCGGGACACGGGTGGCTTTCTGGGCTGTGAGCGCACATTGCAGGCTCACGTCCAGCTCCTGATTGCGAGTGCAAGGATAGGACGAGGGGGAATGGTTTTCAGCTGAAAGAGGGGAGACTGAGATGAGATCTTGCGAAGAAATGTTTTGCTGTGAGGGTGGGGAGGCCCAGGTTGCCCAGAGCAGTGGTGGCTGCCCCATCCCTGGAGGTGTTCCAGGCCAGGCTGGATGGGGCTTGGAGCCCCCTGACCCAGTGGGAGGGGTCCCTGCCCACGGCAGGGGGTGGCACTGGATGGGCTTTGAGGTCCCTTCCAACCCAAACCATTCCATGATTTTATGATCCCGTGACTCTGTCCAGAAGCTGGGCGGCTGGAAGCGGAGGGGGTGTTGGGAGCAGCGAGGCCGCTGGAAGCGCCTGGTGGAGCCGCTGGAAGCGGCGGGACCGTTGGAAGCAGAGGAGCCGCTGGAAGCGGAGGGGCCGTTCGAAGCGGATGGCGGGGCCCTTGGAAGCGGTGGGGCCGTTCGAAGCGGGCGCCGGCGGCGTTGGGGCTGACGCGTTCCGTCATGTGAGCGGCCCCGCTCCCAGGGTTCAGTGAGGGCCGCTCGCCCCACCCCGCGCTCCGCCGCCGCCGAGCAGCTCCTTAGGGGAAGGGGGGCAAAAAAGGGAGGAAAAAAGAAAAAAAAAATGCGAGAGGGAGCAAGAAAAATAAGACGGGGGAAAATCCTCCCGTGAGAGACAAGTTTTGCTCGGGGGGAGAGACCAAACGGGCTTTTTTGGGTGTCTTTTAATTTCCTCCCCGGAGAAGCCGCGAGGATTCAGCCGCCTGGAAAAAAAGCAGCGAGAGGGAAAAAAAACAACAACAAAAAGGAAAATTAGAAAAAAAAAGGGGGGGGGGGCTTGGCTTGGACCCCCCCCGCCCGGTGAGGGAGGAAGGACCCGCGGAGGCGAGGAGGAGCGGCGAGGGAAGGGACGCGGGAGAGGCGAGCGAGGAAGAGACGTTTCCCTATCCTCCCCGCCGCGGATTTGGGGAGGTGTCCGCGCCTGGAGAGCCCGCGTCTTTGGATCGAAAGAGGATTATTAATTTTATTTTTTAATATTTTTTTTTATTTGGGGAGGGGTGGCACCGAAGCTGTGGATCCGTCCCCGTGCGCGCGGCGGCGCGGGGGGAGGCGTTCCCGTTGCCTCTAGAGGAGCCGCGGGCGCGGAGATCCCCGCGGATCGGGCCCTGCCGCCTCCCCCCGGGAAAGGTGCGCCGAGGGGACCGGCGCGCGGCTGAGCCGGGGGGCGGGGAGCGGAGGAGAGGCAGCCGCAGCTGCCGGGGAGGAGGCCCGACCGAGCAGCAGCAACAGAAGCAAAGTCATCGCCATCGGCCCCCCCCTTGGTTGGCTCCGCGCTCCGCTCGCTCCATGTCTCTGGGCAGCGGTCGCCACAGCAGCGAGTAGGGGGGGAGGAGGAGGAGGAGGAAGAAGAAGAAGAAGAAGAAGAAGAAGAAGAAGAAGAAGGGAGCCCGGGAGAGCGCCTGCCTCCCTCCCTGCCTGCCTCCCTCCCTCCCCCCGGCAGCCCCGGCCGCCTGCCGTGCCCTCGCTCCGCGTCCTCCGCCGCCTCCCCCCGACTGCCCAAGATGGGCTGCTTGGGGAACAGCAAGACGGAGGATCAGCGCAACGAGGAGAAGGCGCAGCGGGAGGCCAACAAGAAGATCGAGAAGCAGCTGCAGAAGGACAAGCAGGTCTATAGGGCCACACACCGGCTCCTCCTGCTGGGTAAGGGGGCAGCGAGAGGGCGGGGGGCTGCGATCCCTTCCCCGCCCCGGGGCCCCTGCCCGGGCACGGGAGGTGGGAGCAGGGCTGGGGGATTCGGTACCGCTTGGTGGGGAGCGGGGCCGGGAGATCCGGTAGCCCCCGTGGGGCAGTGAGGCCGGGAGATCCGGTAGCGCTTGAGGGGCAATGGGGCCGGGGGATCCGGTAGCGCTTGAGGGGCAATGGGGCCGGGGGATCCGGTAGCGCCCGGGGGGCAGCGGGGCCGGAGGGTCCGATAGCCCCAGCCGCGGTGGGAGGAACGGCCGGGCTACTCGGGCCGGCGGGGATCGTGGGCACCGCCCGGGGCCGGGACTGGCCCCGCAGGTACCAGGGGAGCCGGGAGATAAACAGGGCCGGGCGCTGCGAGGGGCCGCGGGCCCGGCCAGGGCTGCGGCGGGGGTGCCGCGCGGGCCGCGGAGAGGAGGAGGAAGAGGAAGGGAGGAAGGCGGGGAATGGTTCGGGGGAAACGCGGAGGGAGGGAGGAGGATGTCGGTCCCGGAGGGAAGCGGTGGGGATGAGGCAGCGCCGTGCCCGAGGCGGCGGGGGGGGGGGGGTGGTGGTGGTGGTGTGCTCGGCCGGGTCCCTGCGTTCCCGCACCGTTAATTAAGGAGGGAGGGGAGCAGCTCGGGTTCGGGCGTTTTTTCCATGGCTTTAGATTACCTGCATGTGTCATGTTTTTCAGGAGATAGGCATAAAATGCAGGTTATGGCCCCAAGGAACGAGAAGGTCCGAAAATCAACAAGGAAATGTTTGTCAGGGTCCATCCTTTTCGAAGGGTTTTGAAGGAGTGTTTTAAAATATGATTCGTTTCTGATGTCTCGGTGTTTTGGTGCTGCCGAGGCACCGCTTGTGTGCGTTCTGCAGGGTGTGAGCCCAGGCCTCCATCAGCCGGCTTGCTCTAACTGAAACAACTGCAGTTGGGGGAAAAAAAAAAGAAATTTTGAAGGTTATGAATTGGGAATCACACTCTTGCTGGTCAAATCTTTCAAATACTGGTATGAAGGAAGAGGCTTAGCGTAAATGGAGAGTGCCCGGTACTACAGCAGCACCTGCAGCAGTGAGGAGTCTGCTAGGGCGCCTGCAGAAGTCTCTTAGTGGGAGAATTTGGACTTCAGCTCTAGGGAAATGTCTTGGTCTTACAGATTTCAGACTGAACGTTACGTGGATAGGTAGAAGCCATTTGTCATCAAGTGGGTTACTTTTTCAAGAGGCAGAATTTCAGAAAACAGAAACATGGAGTGGCCTGTAATTTCTTTAGTTTTGGTAGCTGAAAAAATAGTTTAGATACTTGTAAATAAAAATGTACAGTTGTTTAGCGATTGCTGTAAGGTCATCTGTGTGCATGTGTTTTAAAACAGTAGTTTGGCTGTTGCAGTTTCTAGCAGTATTGTCATGAATTGTGGACAGTCTACAACACAAACTCACTGGTGAAAAATAAAAGAGCTCACCTCCCTATCATTATGTTACCCATATAAGACATGTGAAATAAAAACTCAAGTACTTTGAAAGTATTCTTCATATTTTCACATTGTGTTCAAGCAACAACAGAGAGGAGCTACTAAACATTCTAATGAGTTTGTACTGCTCTTTGTAGGCCCCACTGCTGTACGCGTGCTTGCCATTCTGCCATGAGCAGTCTCAGTGAAATTAATGGAACTCCCTTCAGTGGTGAAGTTAAATATGTGCATAATTGTTGGGAAGACTAGGGCCTTAATAAGTAGCCAAATATAGAAATAGCCTTATTCAGAAATTTTGAAGTAATGCTTCATTTTTGTTAGCTGATGGTGTATCTGATCCAGAAAGCCGGGTATGTTGATACTGAACTGTGTGTATTTATAGCAAAAGCTACAACTATCTCCCCCCTTCTTGGCCCAAGCAAAGTAAAGATTTTGGCTTCCCGTGCTTATAATTACAGGAAATGATTTAGAGTTACAGCTGAAATGTTGTTATTAATTATTCTGAATGGAAATATGACTATAGCGTATACTGCTATTCCTTAGTTGTGAAGAAGAAGGACCCAGTCTCTGTCTTAACCCCAGATACTTGTTCTTGATTAATTTTGCTGCCTGTCTTTGTTGCATGGTGCATTATGCCAGAAAAGGCAAAGTGTGTATGTTATAAAATAGTAGTTTAGGAGAGAAATGGTGCTTACTTGAAGGGTTGTAGGTGAAACCTGCTCTCTAAATGCTTACAAAATACCGGTGAGCAAGGAGAGGAAAAAAGAGTAAGGCTCTGGTATTAATGTGGCAAAACATGCAGGCAGGTTTTGTGAAGAGCAGAACAGGACTATTAGGAATTCATGAGGGAGAAGGAAAGGAAGAGAGAAAGCAGAGAAGAATGCATCTGTCAGAAAATTAACTTTGAAATATAACTGCTAAAATACAGTTTTGAACGTGAGGCTCAAAATGGAGGCTTGTGCTGTCAGCGTGTGCTAGCGGAGGCCTGGCATCCTATAAATATAGGCTGTACCTCTGTGCCTGTTCTGCCACAGACATGCATTTTCTGTTGCTAAAACATGGGCTAATGAGAGGAATAAATGAGTGGCCAGGAGATGTGAAGGGAAATCTTTGTAAATTTTGCCAGGTTAAGATACTTCTCTTGCAAAAATATGTTTGCTTTATATAGAAGGCTACGGATTTGGCCGCGTGGAGCAGCTCAATTAAATGCTGCTGTTTGAGTCTTTTTAGCATGCAAGGAAAAACGGGCACTGTAGGCAGATGGGTTGCCCTGTGCACTGGCATCCGTGCAGCACAGCAGAAATAGCATACGTCTGCTTACGGAAACTGGAGTGGAGCGCGGGGTTCGTACTGCAGGTATAGGAAGGAATCAGAGGAGAGCCGTGGGGGTTCTCTTTGGAGCATACAGCCACAAAAGGTGGTCTTTGCGTCTCGTTGCGTCTGTGATTGATTTGGAACATGTAGAGAGGGTGGGAGGTTGCTTACAAGACACAAATTAGAGGAGGTTTCTCTAGCTTTGTGGGTGGAGGTTTAAAGGGGATGCCTTCCTTTTTCAGACGTGAGTATCAGCGTAATTTATTGCTTGTGATTTAAGTTAGGCTTTCGACTGGGTGATGATAACCACAGCCAAATTCAAAATATTTTAGTGAGCTAACAAAAATGCTTCAGTTTAGTATGGACTTCAGTCAGTCTTCCTCTCCATTGGATGGTAGTGACAAGGCAAGCGGATTTTGATGTTCATATCTTATTCTTTAGAAAATCTTGAAGTTGTCATTTTTTCTTGCAAACCCTGCAGTCTGCTTTTAATGTTGACATTGGAAAAATGGACAGTGAAGTGATCCAAGATTTAGATATGACACATGACTTGAGCTGGGCATTTATTTTTAGCTACGACTGAAGTTTCCAGTGGCAATTACTTCTTTTTCTTTCACTTTTCACTCTTGCACTGAGAAAACCAACTTTCTCGGTTTTACCCTGAAGAAAAAATTCTGGTGTGTCACTTCATCACTCATGCTTCCTTCTGAAATTGATTTACTTTCATTTTCTAGGTGCTGGTGAATCTGGTAAAAGCACAATAGTCAAACAGATGAGGATCTTGCATGTGAATGGATTTAATGCTGAGTAAGTACATCTGTTTTTTCCCTTTAAAACCTACCTTATGTCTGTGTGCCACACAGTAGTCCTTGCTGCTGTTTTATGTCTTGGTGTATTTTCTTGCTATTGTTTCTCCATCTCTAGAATTTGAATGTGTATTTTTAGGTGAAATTAATAGACATTAACTTGAAGAAGTCATGCACCAATAATTAGTGAGAGCTAACGGTCTAAAGTGGTTTATATCAACATTCAGTATTGCTGATTTGATTAAGGCTTATGTTTTGTGGGTTTGTTTTTTTTAAACTGCAGTTTCTTTCACAACATGGCTGACACTGATTTACCTCTGCTATAGCACATTGGTTCAGACTGCTGTAAACATGCCTCCTCTTAGTGTACAGAATGAATGCAGTTTTCTTTATTTTGAGCAAATAAGGCTTTTGTTTCTGTCTCTTCGCAAAATGAGACTGTTCTGCTAATTTTAGGGGTGATAGGTCAGATTTTCTTCTGTCTTCTATTGTGTTTGCTTGTCCAGAGGTTTGCGTTAAATTATGTTTCTAAAAGCTTTACTTGTTTACACTTAAAACCTGTTCAGTTATTTGATAGTTGTGAGGAGGGGAGTGTCATTAGGATAAGGAAAATGGAAATTAGTATTTTGTCTGAGAAAAATTTACGTTTGCTAACTTTTCATCTAACCTTGCTAGGGAGTAGGAAGAGATTCTTCTGCTTGTTATTTTATGCTTACAAGCGTGTGTCTGTGTGTGTGTGTGCATGTATGGCAAAACCTGCTCAATTAATTCTAAACGAATTAAGGTGTTGGAATTTCAGAGCGTATTCTTTGTGTTTAATTTCTTCAGATTATATTACTGATTTTGTCTCTCTCATTTGCAAACGTAGTATTTTTGTGTTGGCATCCTCTGCCTTCTAGTAGTATCATCTGTTTTGTGAGTCCTGCTTTTTGAGAAGATGAAGCTTTCGCTAGCTTTTCTTTAGTTAATTTATTAGTAAGAATGCCTGAGCTAAAAGTTTAGCCAAGGAGCCTGGACAATACTTGTCCCTAATCCCCAAATGCTAGCTCAGGATAAGGTACACCATCTTTTGGAAGAAAGTTCAGACTGTTTTAAAATAAACTACAATCTGTGCTGCATGTTTTTAGCTCTTCTTTATAGGGAATGTTTTCTTTATTCAAGACAACATTTTTCCATAAGTGCCCAGTCCTGTATCCTATTGCTGCTGACTTGTCTCCATTATTTTAGCTGCTCTTGTTACTAAAGATCTCTTAAAGAATTGTGTGACTTAAAAAGATTTGCATAAGTTGGCTTTGATGTAGCAGTTCTCAACATTAGGTACTAAGTAAAAAGTTCATTAGTGGAAGTGGGAGTCGAGAATCCCTGGCCCCTTTAAAAGTATCGATGACTTTAACCGATGCAGTTGTTCTAAGTTTTCTAAGCATATGGGTGCTCTCAAAGAGGTGTTGCTGCTGCGTAATTAGTGGTGTAATACATGGGTAGATAACCCTGTCAGCCCTGCAAGCTGCGTACCCAAGTTTGAGCCGTCCTGGGAGCACAGAGCCCCGTTACACGAGGGCTGGAGAGGGACTGGGATGCACTATGGGATTTGCAGCAGTGCTGCATTCCTCAAGTATCTCGATTCTGTGTTGTAGGTTGGGGCTGAGCTGAGCATGCAGCTGGATTCCAGGACAACACGGCAGATTTGGCCTCAGGAGTCTCTGCTGGCTTCTGCCTTCTCATTGCAAGGGATTTGGATTACTAGGCACCCTATGCCAGCACAGCCCTGCTGCCAATCACAGAGCATATCCCAGTGCGGGAGCCGTGCTGGGATTGCTGCGGAACTGCCTGCAGCTCAGGAGCCATAGGTTGTCTGCTCCATGGCGTAAAAAGCAAATTAAAAAGTGGTGTATAGGAGATACACAAGAAATAAGTTATAATCCATCTAGCTTTAGGGTTTTGTTGTGATCTATTTGCTATCTTTGGAAATATTCATTTTATAAGGAAGAGAAGGCTGTTTTTCAGTGTTTTGGAGTTCTTGCAAGTTATGAGTTAGTTCTCAAGTAACTTGTATTTTCTTCAGAGTAACTACTGCTCCCTGCTTTGTCCTGCTTTCCTTGTTGTGCTTTTTGCCCAATTAATTCATTGCATTTCTGCCCTGCTTACCTTATGTGGGATTCAGCTAAGAAGAGAGATAGCATGGGTTTTTTTTTTTTTGAAGAGTAGGAAAAGTAAAGCATTACTTTTCATGTTCTTGTCAGTTGTTCTAGTACATAAACTTGTTTGCATACACCACAGCTGGTGTGATGAATAACAGCAGAGGGGTTGTGAAAACTGTGGTGTGCTGGAGATGAAGAGACACTTTTTATAGTGTTAGTGTCCATGTATATAACTGTAGTTTTGAATTATTTCTGTTGATGCGGCTCATTCATGGGGCTTGAAAGAAATCCATTTTAAAGTCCTGTCTGAAACTTATTTGCCTTTGGTTTGGTTGCTCTGTGATTAATTGATGTGTGACACAGAAAGAGGATACCTGTTACCGAAGATGTCTAATGTGCCATGAACAAGGGAGTCAGAAGTTTTTCTTCCGTGTTACTCAAATACTCTACATAATTTCTGGTGACTAAACAGGATATCCAGTGCTAAATGTGCAGCTTCCTTCAGGGAGTGTGGCGATTTTTTCCATTTGTTTAGTTTAGGATACTGCCCCTAAACAGATGAAAGGACAGTTGTGCATTTAGGTGAATTGGGCTCACGTAGAGTTGTAGCATTGAACAAGGTGAAATCTATATAGTTCTACAAAACAGAAGAATTTCCTCTGGGACTCCAATCCTTGATCGCTTTAGCTAATTAATTACTTGAGGAACGGTATGGAATCAAGTGTTGCAGGTAATTAATATGCTTAATAGTTAACAATGCTAAGGTGAATTTGAAGGTGGTTAAAGTTCTAGCCAAGTTAACTACAGTAAAGACTGTTTAAAATTTTTTCAGTGTTCTTTTTATAATCTGTTAGTTGAGTTAGAGGCAGAAGTATTTTGTTTTTCTTCCCGTTGTGAAGGTGGTGTGTGGGAAGTAACACTGGTAAGCAGAGTAGAATATCGGAGAAGCAAGGCATGATCTACAGCATGGATTTTTTTCTGGATGGAGATTTTGGGAGGGCTTAGTCTGCTTCCAGCAGCCGTGCTATCAACTGAGGTCTTCCTACAGCAATTTCATAAATAACGGGAGTGTGGTTTCCCCACAGTATTCTTCCAGAGTGTCCCATCTTTAATGCCGAAGAGCTGCTTTTTAAGCTTAATGAGAACTCCATATCAACCAAATTTTCTACTCTTTGCATTACTGCAAACAACAGAGCCCCTTGTGATGTAGAAAGGGTTTAAATTTGGCTTGTAATAGCAGGAAGCCTGTGACTTCCCTTCCTTTCTCTTCCTCCTTCCTCAACACTTCAGATGGCTTTTCATGAGGCTGTTCCAGAGGAGTAGATGTCCACTGCTTCACTGCATTTTGTAAGCATCCAGTGGTAAAGTGGAGCTAAACCCTTCACTTTTTGACTGTGCGGAAGTTCAGGTGTCGATCTTTATAAACCAGAAAGGATTAAAACTGGCAAAGAGAGGACATGAGGAGTAAGGAATGTAGTTGGAAGAATTAATGTAAATTGTTTGAAAAGGGCAAACCCTCTCTTTTCTGTGTTATTGTGGGGCTGGGGTTCCTTGCTTCTGAGATGGTGGCCTTCCACTGACTGGTTTTTTTAAAAACAAAAATCGTGCTTCCCTTCTGTGATCACTCGGGTTTGGCTGACTGACTCTAAGGAGAAGGTCGCTGTCATGCGCGATTTTAGAAAGTGGGAAATTGCAAGGGCAATAGACAGTTTTGAAGTGCCATGGGAAAAACTGACACAAGCAGAAATATTTAGATAGAAATAAATTGTTGAAATGTGACTTGCAAAATCCGCTACAAAGATTGACGAGGAATGAAAATTTGCTTTTGTGATTAGTAAGTTTGGATAGTATTCATGACTCAGGAAGTCTTGAGGTTATAGGGAATTTCAGATAGTGCTTCTCAGCCTCAGTTTCCCAAATGATGTTGTATAATGATGACTTTATTTCTTAAACTGGTGTCTTGAAGTGTTGAATAGGAGTTTGTTTATTTATCAGATCTGTTAATGGTGATACCAGAAACAGAAATGAATAGCTTTATTTTCAAGACATAGGTGGCAAATGTATTTGAATTTCTCTTGTATTTTAAAAAACTGTTTTCTCTCAGTAGGGAAGTTAAGAAAGCCAAGTTGACCTCTTAAACGTTCGGGATTTTTATCTCACTTAGATTTAGTAGTTTGTGAGGAGAGGAAAGTAGTCATTGATGCTTTCTTCTCTTTTCTTTACGCATCTTGTCTACCAAAAGCTAAACTGCAGTCCCAGCATGATTTCACGTAAATCAGTAAATGATGTTATCTGCTCACACTGGTCAGTGTCAGTCTCTTTTCGTGGCTGAAATGTCTCCTGTTTCGGTAACTTTACTCTGCGATCTGATACTGTATTTTGTTTTCTAACTTTGGTCTTCTTATGGGTGTGATTTTAAGGCAGGGAAATTAATGTAATGAGTGAAGGAAAAGTATGATTTTTATAACTAAGTCTTTTAATGGCTAATACCAGTTTGTACACACAAATGGTATTGCTCTGTTTTTACAGTTCCTTTGGATTTGTGTACCAATACTGTGATTTTTAGGATGGTCACATCAATTCCTTGCCAAGAAACAAACTATCTTTATTGTATTTTAGTGTACTGGCAGAGAAATTAGTTTTTTCTTGGTGTTTGAGTAAAACTGAAAATAGGGTCGGTGTTTGTGATTCCTTCTCCCCCGCCTGCTTCTTTCTATTTCTTTGCATCCTGGTGTACATCCGGAGGCTCCTGCCGATTTTCTCAGCTCCTGTTTCAGGACACAGACGAGGTGTTACTGTGCTGGAAAAGTTGTGTGTACGTGTCTGTTCAAGACTATGAAAAGTTCCGTTTCAGCTGAACAACTAGTTACGGGTTTTCATCTAAATTTGTACCGTAGAACATGAGGTGAAGGTGTGGGTGGAGAGGAGAGGAAGATATGTGTTTCAGTCTATTTTAAGTCTTGTCCTACGAACTGCACAGTTGTGTAGTTGAGTTTTGTCAAAAGACAAGAATATACCAGCAGTGAATAAATACTATGATTAAGAACTGAATGCTGCATATAACTTTTAAAAGTTTATGCAAAATGTTTATGCGAGTTAAATATAACTGTCTTCCATCAACTTGAAAGAAATGGGAGGCAGTATCTGGTGATATTAGAACAACCTAAGCAAAAGAGAGATTCCTGAATTGATAGCATGTTTAATGTTTTTACATGCTTGACATTATCTTTTCTTTGGAAATACTTTTATTTCTACAAAGGGGAAAATTCTGTTCTATGAAAACAAACCTCAGTGAAGCAGCGTGAATATTTTGTTAGTTTAGTTATAAAGAGAACAGGAGAAAAGTTACCAGGTTTGGGGTTTTTCAAGTTTATTGTGGTATCTTGCCCTAAGACAAGAGACATTGTCCATTAGGAACAGGTGTGAATGTTTTGCATTTAAATCTACTGCTCGGATGTGTTTTTAAATACTATGAGTTTTCAGAAACTGTGATAGTTTAGAATACCTGCACTGGGCCTTACATGGCAAAGAGTTATTACTATGTTACTGTGGTGCTAAATATTCTGGTAGTCAATGGAATATCTCCTGTACCCTGCTCAGCAAAGCAGTGTTTAAACTACCAGTTCTGTGTTACTGCGTATTGAGAGCTCTCTGTCCTCTGAATTACTGTTCCTGGCTTTGCAACTTCACGTTTGTGCTTTCAGTTAAATATTTCATTTTCTGATTTAATTTTTTTTTTTGAAAGAAGACTCAAACAACAACAAAACTCCCAGCAGTAAACTCGTCCTTTAAGCTGAATTTGCATATGTTGCGAACATGATTTACACGTAATAGGACTGGCCAAAAATACAGGACTAAGTTCTATTTGTTTTGAGGTTTAAATTTCACAAAAACTTTTTAAGTACGCATAGGCAGCCATCAGACTAGTAGAAAGCTTTATAGTTACAGTTATAGAGACCTTGGAGGGCAGTGACTGTCAATAGTGGAATAAGCATGAGTGATGTAATTGGAGATGCAAAGGAGAGAGACAGAAGAGAGTTTTAAGACTTAACTATGTGGAAAACATTGTGAATGGGTCTGGGAGGATTTTGACTTTTGATAGCAGATGTGGGAATTCTGCCCATTAGTTTTGGTAAAATCAAACAAATTAAAACAAGTTGTGTCTTACATAATTTGCAAATTTCCTTGTACCTTCTCAGAACAGAAAATAAACTGTTCTATCCGTAGCTGAGCCAGCGAAGTCTGATTTCTGTAACTTATCTGTAGTTGTCCCTCCTGTTGCCCTACAGCATCTGCAGTTTCTCTCCACAGTACCTGTAGCTTTCCAAACATCTCTCGACCACTAAAAACTTCTGGGTCTTCCTGTCCCTTATCTTCTTTTTTTTTTTTTTTTTTTCTTTCTGCTTTTCCTGCTATCTGGACAAAAGTTAACACGTGCTGTGGCTCGTGTAGAGCTGCATGGACTCTTCCTGCTTTTCCTCATTGAAGCACTAATTTTGGTCTCTCTACTGCTCAGCCTCTGATTTTCATTTCGGGAAATCAGTCTCTGCAACAGCAACCCTCCTTCAAGTTTGGTTGAAGACAAAAGTATGAGAGAGAACAGCTACAAAAAGTCCTACTCCATTCACTCCAAATATTTTTTGAAACTTTTTTTTTCTCCACACATTCATAAGTTAAAGTGGAAGTGGTGTGTTTTTCTCCATTTTCTTATCTTAAGCAAACATCTCCTCGTATAAGCCAATGTATCGTATTCTGTTTAACTTGTTATTTAAAAACATCACAAACTGTATTAAATACGTTCCCAAAAAGTTTAGGTAACTTCAAAAATATAACCATTTATGGAGCATATTATATATATATATATATATATATCTGTATTCCACGCTTCAGTGTCCTTTCTGAAAAAAATTCATCGTATCAGGTTTTCCCCAACTCTTCTCAAGAATTAGACCCAATTACCTTTTCTCTAGCCAATGTTACATTGTAGTAGCTCACTGGATTTCTTTTTATTCCATATATTTTGGATGGGTAGACTGGGCAGTGCTCTGATTTTCCCAGTAAAAAATGGTTTTACTAATTTATACTAATTTGTATTACTTTGTATAAGAACAGAATACATTTTGCCATCTCAAGCTCATGGAAGGTTGCCTTTCTGGTATTACCTTCACTGATTGCAATCCCTGAAGAATCCCCTTAGTTCACTACGTTGCTACATTTTATCTGTTGAAAATCGTTCCAGCTGGGGAAACTTTTTCAGATTCATTATGTTAAAACCTAATGTGGTTGTCCCGTAAGATAGAATTTATTATTAATAAATGGCTGTGCCTTGCTCAGCTCCTTCTAGCAATCTAGATATGAGTGTTGTTTCTTGTTCCTGTTTCTGGCGTTGCTGGGCTTCCTGCGTAGTTTTGGTCTCTATGGGATAGGTTCCGTAAGAGCGAAGATCTGTCCTGTCATTTCTCTTGGGCCAGGGGAGCAGGTTTGTGGGGTTCTGAGGGGTTTTTTTTAAACATGAAAAAATCACTGTTCTTGTTTCAGTTCTGTAAGCATCCTTCCCGGGTGTCTCCTAGATCAAGGCAGGCATAGCTAATGCTTTGAATTGTAATCCAGCAGGCAAACTTATCTCTATATTTTTAGATATTTCATGCATTTGTATATTAGGGTTGCCCAAGTCCCATTTATAATTGTTCAGCTTAGTCTTGGTCATTGAAAGATCTCACGTTGAAATGAAGGAATTTCCACTGGTGAGTGTGTGTGGGGGGGTTTGTAACTTGAATTCTGATGTTGAAATAATATGCCCTCTATTTTACTTGGACAATTAAATCTTGAATTCCCAGTAAATACAAGAGTATTTAAAATACCGTGTAAGTGTAGCTGCAGCAGCCTTTAATCGTTATTTCTGCAACTGTACTCTAAACATGCAGTTAATTAGGATTACTTGTTTACAGCTGAGCTTGCTTACTTAGAAACAGCAACATATTGAGATATGGTTTTGACAGCTGAGGGGCAAAGTGATCTGCTTTTTGAGGAAAATAGTGGTGGAATGTTGTGATGAGATGTTTTGATTTAAGGTGTTTGCTATTACAAAAGTATGAGAAGGCAGTGACCTTCTCTGTTAGCTACCTGTTGCTGATTGTATTCTCCAGAGGGCTTTGATAAGTCATTTTGTTCACTTGCCTTTTGAGTTAAGGCACCAGAAAATAATCATCTCTCCCAGCTGCACCCGTGCAGCCTCCCAGGAATGGTGGTTGAACTAATGGAGCAGGCAGAGGAGTGCAGTGCTCTCTTCTGAGGTTTGGTGTGGTCCCAGGGGACGTTACATTTAGCCTTGAATGGCAACTTCACAGCCAGCTGTGGGAGTTGCTGTTGCCTTCTCAGTCACTGTGATCTGTCTGTAGATCTGCCTGCATATTTTATTTCCTTCAAGTTAAGGTATTTGTATTCTCTTTTCCCAATTATCATAAATACAGATGTTCATATTAATTAGAAAATGTTGCAAAGAAATCTGTCAGTAAAGTAGGTTTCTTCCTTAAGTTTGTAATGTGAACAGATTACTTGCCCATATCTGGCTCGATTTTATTTTTATTTTTTTAAATAGATTTTAACCCTGGTAATTTAAATAACTTTAAAATAAATATGCTAGCTAAATTTGATTTAAAATAGATAAAAATACATTCCATTGCTTACACATAAAACACTTAACAATTGCAAATTTAGCTATTTTGCCTTTTAGTTTTTTGAATTGAAAATTGGAGGAGACTGTGTCACACGACTGGTAGTTTCAGCAAACCACTGGGAATTCAGGATGCTCAGTGCCTCTGTGTTGTGCCTTCACTTAGTTGGACAGTCTTCATTTTATGTAATTGCATCCTTATGCAATCATATGTTTGCTCTCCTTATGTTTATCACTGAAGAACTTCATAGTGTTCTGTTACCTCAGCATCTTTTTTTACACCACTGGAAAGTAAGGGATTAGAAACAGTAAAAAAGACTTGGTAAAGTGTTTCTGCTCGTTTTGCACAGTCCTAGGGAGTCAGAAAGAACACTTTGAAATAATGTAGGCAGCACACTGTCTGGCTTCCTCACAGTTTTATTCATACTCTAGAAGCATAAAAAGGGTTGTCTGGGAAGGGAATGAAGAAGGGAGAAGGAAAAGGAGACAGAGGTGGTAGTCTTTGCTTTCCATAAGTTATATTTGATATGAACACATCATTAAAAAAAGGCCTACTAGATGTATTTCTTTAGACAGAAATGGAAAGTTGATCAATTCAGTGCCAGAACAGAACTTTACTTGTCAAATTTAAAAATTTACTTCTCTCTGGGATTAACTGGAATCAGCTGAAATCTCCATTTTGTTAATTAAAATAAAGAGATTCCATTCTGTTAATTTTGGAAAACTTAAATCTGAGAACAATATGAAAAGAGTAATTATTTCATTTAATTTTATTTTTAGTAGAACTGTTTGGGCATAGATTTATTACTCAGTGCAGAAGGTAAAATGATACATAGTTATGTAGAGAAAGCGAAAATATTCTAGAGATATTTTATTCCTTAAAAAAAATCACTCCTTAGATTGCTGGCTGGATTAGATCTAAAACCCTCCCTGCACACTGGCCACGGAGGTGGTACTGGGAAGGTCAGGTTACTCTTAGGGTGACCTGAATAACCTGTTTAAAAGTTGTACTTCATAAACTTGTTTTAATGTAGCTGGATGCGAGACAGTCTCACGGGAGTCAGGGTGTAGATCGTATCTGTGAAGTTGGAAAAGGACTTGGAAGTCAGTCAGTTAATTACCGTAGTATGCTTTTTTTGTGGCAAAAAAGACAAATACAGGCTTGGCTGTCTTAAAAAAGGGAAAGTGAAACGTAAGTAATAAAGTGGGCTTCCAAGGCTGATAAGAGTGTTATTAAAATAGCGTATCTCGTGCTGGTGTCTTCACTTCTTGAAGGCTGTGGAATTGCTGAGAGGAATTTAAAAGCAGCGGAGCAGGAGTTGTAAGGTTCAGAAGCAGAGTGTCCACACACAACTTCCCTGCTATGTGGAGGTACTGCTGAGCAAGGAAGGTCGGTAAAAATGAAGGCGGGCATGAGATTCACTTCCTCAGCATTAAATGAAATAAATGAAATAATTTGTTGAGGATGAGGTAGCCTCATTTGAGCTCTCTCAGGGAAGAACAGGTTTCTATTTAAACTGTGTTTCAGTCCAGCTTCTGGAGATAACAGCCTACCTGATGCTCCTGCTGGCTACGCGGGCCTGGGGAGCACAACACTTGCTCCGTGTGCTGTAAGTTACCCACTGCTTTTGCGACTAGGAGCTTTTATTTTATTTATTACCCTGAATATCACTGTGATATATGCAGTTCTGTGTTGGTGTTTGAAGCCTTGAAAGCGTAGAGTCCTGGTTTTGCCTGCAGGCATCAGAGCGGTGGAGGAGTGCAGGGGCTGATTTTTGGTTTTTCGTATCACATAGTTTGCTAGTTGTGTTTTGTCACTGTTTTCACTTCCTTCTGGAGCATCAGAGACTGGGCAGGTGATCCTCCCTTGTGCCAGTGGTTGATGCTTATTCCCATGGTTCAGATAAAGTTAGTTGAGGAACTTGAGATAAGAAAGAAACTCTTTTACTAGAACTGTTGGGTGTGTTTACTTCTCGTGCTGCGTAAGGCTTTTTTTAGCTCCTTGAATTATTAGGGCAGACTTTTTGTAATCAGTTCTCTGGCATTGCAGGAGTCTTGGGTACTCAATCATCTCATTTCAAATTGTGACCTTGAGGAAATATGGTTTCATTTGAAATTTTAGCTTGATGCTAAAGTATATGGAGAAGCACAGTGGCTTATGGTACACTGAAAGGCAGACTGAGGCATTCAGCTGTGGTCTCTGGCCTAAAATTCTTCAAAATACTTACTGTTTGTGTTACCCGATTTTCCTTGCCAAGCCAGGTAAAAGCCCTGCTTCTGGAGTCTGTTCTGTACAGGCAGACATGTATGTGCCTGAGGAGGTGGCTTAATGGATTTAGTGGGACTCTGTGATTATGGATGTCTGTGTTTTGAAAGAAACAGCAAAATTTCACCTTAGTGTGGAGAATTCAGATGGTATGGTTTGAGTGCATTAGTATCTCTTAATGAAACCAAATATAGTTCTCTTCAGTTCCATTCATTCTGGACCTTATCTCTTTCTGATACATCTCACTAGTTGCCAAGCAACCTCAACAGTAGTTCTGCACATCCGGCAGCATTTAAAAAAAAAGTGAGTAGTTGTTGCTGAAAATAAGATGCCTTCTGATGACATGAATGGAGAGAGTTACAAGAGAAGGAAGTGGAGAGTGGCAAGTTTGGAGCTGATGTTCTGAAAAAGCTAATAATATTTAGCACATTAATAGTGCTTTTTATTTTCCAAGCACTAATCAAACAATCGTATGAATATTAAATAAAGACTTTTTTTTTTTCCTTTCAGTGAGAGAACAATCATGTTCGTGCTTCACTGAGCAGAGGGCAGGATTTAGTCCCAAGAGGGCAGGAGTTAGTTTAGTGTATGTATTTCCTTTTCTGACCTGTATTGACTTCCTGTGTTTCTGGTTGGACTGCAGATTCACTGGAAGGTTTCAGAGCGTTTCTGTTGGTGTGTTGTCTGATACATCGCCATTACTGTCTTTCATGCTGATGCACCTGCAGTGTGTTGAGTTTCATTACCTGGATTCATCACCTGGAAGGCCTTCCAAACTAGAAGTATGATAGATAGTCTGTAGGCCCTTTATTGCTTGATGATCCTGTAATACTACAAATAGAGCTTAGTTTTATAGTCTGTCTTCTGTGTGAAATGCAATGTGAGCAGCAAACAAAGTACCATAGCAAAGGATATTGCAATGAAAATGAAATTGGATTTAGTAAAATTATTCTGATTTTAGACTTTGAAGTTTCTATTATGGCTTCATTTCAATTCAAACACGAAGCTATATTGCATATAGACCGACTAAGGCAACATTATTGAGGATACAAATAAGTTAGGAAGTATCTGAATTAAGATTGCCTTAATTTCAGTTCATTTTAATTTAGGACACCATTGCCAGGGACTGCCTAGGTGAAAAGGTAATTTTAAATTCTATAACCAACTCCTAACGAGCAGTATGTAATTCTGCTGCATTTGTTTAAAGCAGGTTCTGACATTGTGAACACACACTTTCACTCAGTCACAGTCTGTCTGGAATTAGCAAGTTGTGTGCAGTTAAACTGTCAGTGAGTTAAGCTGTCCCACAAGTTTTGGTTTGGAGCACTGTTGGTCTCAGTCACAATTTACTGCTTTCCTTCCCACTCATTTTTTTTTTTATGAAGGTGGTGGTCTTGGAAACATGCGCGTTCCACTAGAAATGTGCTTTTTCCACTTCTGGGAGACAGTAGTAAAAAAAAGCTGTGCTGCAGGTATGTCAGAAATTGGGGTATGTCAAGTCCCTGCTTATATTTGTACACCAGGTAAGGATGTGTTCTGAATTACATGTTTGGTGTCCATGGAAGAAGCATGCCTGTGTCGGAAATGCTTCAGGAATGATGATGCTTTTGTATGTGGGGTGTTTTGCACTGTCTGTGTTTACGTACTGGATGTCCACAGACATGATTTGGCAAGAGTCTTCCATTCTGCCGTTGTTTAGGATAAAATGAACAAGAAGAAGCAGCGTAATGTAGGAGGCATTTTCTGTGTGATGCAGATAAACACAGAAAATGAACACTCGGTGTACAGATTCACAGTTTATCGTTGCAGGGTGGCTTCCTGCTATCCCGCTTCTGCAGGGATGTAAGATGTTTTGAAGGTAGTATGATACTTCAGGCTGTTACTAAGAGAACCTACACGTTTTGAGCTACAGTCTGTGTTCATTGTCTGCATCACAGACCCAAAGGAGTACACACCTGAGTTGTTTCTTGCCACGTGTGCGAGAGGGGTAATGCATTATTCACCAGCTGCAGTTGCAGTGGATTTGAATCAGCTGGTGGTAGGTTACTTGTTGCTTTTAATGTGAGGGCTAGAAACAATACTAGATAATTCTAGGTTTAAGGATAAATTGAATTAATGAAGGCATACAAAAGAACTACACTTGGAAATGGGTAAAACCTAGTGAAAAAACATCCCAGCATTATGTAGTATTTTTGCCACGTTCAGCAACTAGGGTTTATTTGTGTTGGACTAAAATTTCTTCTGACATACTGCAGCTAATAGAGGTAATTTAGAGACAGAAGTAGTCTGTGTGTGTGATGTGTATACAAAAACTGTTTGTAGTGGCAGTATTTTTATCCTCATCTTCTAAGAGAAAAAGACCAGTCCTAGTCCATGCATTTTTGTAATGCATAGAATGTGTGGATTTTGGCAGCTGTCTTTTGCCTCTAGGCTTATAAGTAGATTTATCCGTGCAAGATATGTTTAATTACTCTACTTCTGAGATGTGTTAGCTGCTGCACCTGGGTCACCATGTAAGTTTAGGTGCACTTATTTATATGTATGTATTCTGTGTATACCTGGTTTTAAAAGAGTAAATATTATAAAGTAGTTGCTCAAGAGCAGTATGCTATAAAAAAAGTAATAAGCACATCAGGAAAAGTGTTGGAGATAGTAATAAAACTGCACTATAATCCTTGTACCAATTTATTGAACTCCAGCTATTATTAACTTCTACATATTGTACCTTAACCCTTTGTACCGCAGTTGTGTGTGGAATGATACTCTGACTGGAGTGTCTTAAAGTTTATGTTTTCAAGAAAATGTGTCCTCTAATTTGGTATCATTCACAGTTTGCCTGTTGCTTTTCTCTTTCTGTCTAGCCTTTGTTTCAACAAAAAAGGGCACTCAGTTACTTTATTTTTTACATCTTTGTCACGAAAATAAATGCCCTTTTTGCAAAATGAAAGCAAAGATGTGGCTGTTTAGGAAATAAATTAGGATTTGGTAGTACACAACTTGCAGGATGCTGTGCAGTTGGTTTGTGTGGAGGGGCTTGGCGCATGCATCGTCTACCATTGTGTACCTTCATCACTGCTGGAAGAAAGGGTTACATCCCCACCCTGCAGCTGCCTGTTTTGGGGCCTCCCCACAGCCTGTGTGAGCTGAGATTGAGCACAGTCAGAGGTGTAGGTTGCACCTCTCCTCCACAGGGGCAGTGTCTGAGCTGGTGCAGGAGCAGCCTCGAAGGGCCTGCCGGTCCCCAGCCACCAGCTCTTCAGCTTTTCCTTAGCTCGGGGCGTAAAGGATTGCTTATGTGGTGTGCTGGTGCCTGCTGAAGCAGTTGTCACGGAATCGTGACGCAGGACTCTGGTATGGTGCTGGGTGTCGAGGGCTGGTTTTGATTCTAGAAAAATTTGCATGTGCTTAATGCTCACTAAAAGCTGGGTTGTGTACACTCAGGAGCACGGCTGTGTGTGGAGAGCTGTGTAGTGGATGTGTGATGCTAAGTGAGGTGAAACGATAAAGGGTTTCTTCTCATGAAATATAAGGAGTTTCTCTTAGTTTAAGGTTTAAATTTTCTAAATTCAGTCTTTCAGAAGGTGGTTGTTTGTATTTAATAATGTCCTAATATGTCCTCAAGCTGTTAAGGAGTTGGAAGTGAGACTGCAGTTTTTTAAAATCGGTTGTCTGTTGCCTTGTCACAGAGGTGGAGTTTTTATGCTTCTGTACCCAGCGTCCCCTAATTCCAAGAAGGTCTTTAAAATGGCAAGCAGTTACGTTTGAAGTTTGGATCTCATGATGTCAATACAGATATGTAGTAAAATATTCCAGGGTGTGGTGATACTTAATCATTAATGATTGAGACTTAGGGCATTTCCTGAATATTAATGCTGGATATGAATGTTGATTACCCAAGGTGAAATCATTACCTGGTTGCTTATTCTCTCCCCTTTCCATTTTTATTGATTGCTAATGCAGAAATGATGAATGTGGAGTTAGGTCAGACAAATATCTGGAGTATTCTCTGAGGCACAGTGCTCAAGACAACGCTTTCACTACCTTCATGCCTTGTGGGTTGCATAATCACGGTGTCGTGTGGAAATGGTGCTTTTTTTTTTTCCCCTGTAGTGACTTCATATGTAGTTACACGACTCAGGCTGTAAGTTGTCCACTGGGATTTTTTTCCCCCTCAGAATCACTTGGTAAAATTCAGCGTTATGATAGTCTTCTGGTTTCAAAAGATGAAGCTGATAATTCGCTGTAACTGTGTAAGTGTAACTGCCACTAAGGGTGAACCGAGGTGTTGCCACGCCTTGGATGTACTTTACTACTTACTCTACCCCTTAGGAAGGATTGAGGAGTTGATGTCAGTACAGTGCCTTATAAAAACCTGCTCATAAAAACGTTTATGACTAGGTTACTTGATTTACATTTTTAGAGAAATGTAGCTTTTCTCTGCTGACATTGACTAGTAATAACCTACTAAAATACATCACTTAGACATTTCATAAACGTATTTGGGACACGCAGCATATGCAGTTGGTTATGTTGTGTTCTGTAGGAGGCCTGAACTCCTGAAAAGTCTTGCTTAATTCTTGCATGGAGGTATGGGAGGAGATGCCAGCGAATATCGTTACACTGTAGGTCGATCTGCAATGTTATCTGATTTCCAGGTAACAGATCATAGGGCACCTCTGCATATTGTTTGCATATGTTGAAAATACGCTCTCGTACCTTGTGAGAATGAACTTGGCATCTCTTTCTGTCAAACTTCTTGTGGAGAAGGAGATTTTGTAATTCTGTATGTAAAGCGTTTCTGAGGAAAGCCTTGTCTTTCTTACTTCATGTTAGTGATTACTAAAGTGGGGTACAGCCTTCCCTTTCTCCTCCAGTAACTGGGAAGGTGCCTGGTGGGAGCGCAGCCTGCAGGGCCAGGAGGCAGCAGGGTCCACTGGGATCCTCCAGCCTGTGTGTGTTTATCTAGTCTGTTTTATGTATCTTATAAATAATATATTTTAGAATTTTACTGATACTGATGATTTGCCAAAGCTTATTAATTTACTTTTTTTTAATCTAACATAGTGGCAAAGCCATCTTGGCCTGTGCAGTATTGTGTCAGAAATGGCACTTCTAGAGGATTAGGGGAAAAGTGTAAGAAAGATTTGCAGTGATTTGTCTTCAGGTCTCTTGCCAGGTTCTGCCACTGGCAGTTTAGAAACTCCAAATAGTGAGATTTATAACAAGTTTTGAAGTTGTCACATTCAGTATGGTTTTTTGTTTCTTTAAAACGACTGGTACTCGAATAATCTAATAAGTCTTTTTTTCATTTGAAAATTTTTTTGGTTTCCTTTTTTCATTTTACTGGCCATGAATAGAATGTGAATCTTGCAAATCAGTGGTGCTGCCTGGTTAATATCCCCTCATCTGCTGGGATGTCACTGAGATGAATTAGGTTCAGGTAGAGCCAAGGTATCTCCAGCTTCTTGGTGCTTTTGCTGAGTTTTTGGTGCAGTCAGGGTAGCAGCTGGTTGGATCAATAATTGTGCCCAAGCAATACTGTTAAAGTAATTTGCAGTGTTATAACTTCTAGCAGTATAAACCCTCTTCTGAGATTATTTTCTTCAGCGGAGTGTAAATTCCTCATTTAAACAATATTATTAATATTTAAAGGACCATATGCTGTGAAAGTAATTGAACAATTATAGTGGCATGCTACATATTCTAACTCATGTACTAGGTATCAGCAAATTATTTCTCACTTAACTGTTTTGGCCTCATGTTCTAATTTATTATATACTGTCAGTATAAACTGTATCTTCTACTTTTCTGTTACCATTTAAAAATGTCAGGTCAGGGCCAGGACATGATAGTTGTGCCATTGTCATAGTTTGATTTAAATTACAGCAGTATAACTTCCCTTTTATGAGGGGAAATGATAATAAATGTGCTTATTCAGGGATAATTAATTAACAATTTTAAGCTCTGTAAAAGGTCATTTGTTTTACTGGTTGACTCCAAATAAGTGTAGGTGTTGAATGCAGTAAACTGAAAGTTTCTTCACTGCATCCATTGGGACTTCCAGACTTCTCAAGAAGAACTGTTTGGCACTTTTCCTGTTAATTTGTTGTGGAAGGTGCTAATCTGGATTCAGAATGTTTGTCCAAAGTATCAACAAACCTTCCTGGTTCTGAATGGTACCTTCTGGTTAAATGAATCCTTCCGGTGTTAAAGGCAGGGTTCCCTGGAAATCCAGGGTCATGGTAGATTGTGGCCTGTGGGGAACGTTCTTTTCTTCTAAGAAACAGCATTTCCTAAACTGATTTTAAAAAATAAAGGATTTTTTTGTATTTTACCTGCTATGTTTGTGAGTTTAGTATTGGTGTTTTAAATAGGAGAAACTTCAATTTTGGTGGTGTTTGCTTTCAACAACCTCTTTGTTACCTTGAGCAGTTGTTCAGATCTTCTATACCTCACACGCTTAGGCTTAGGCTTGCACAAACCAGGCAGTGAACCAGGTTATAGAGGCTCTGTATCTAGTTTGTGCTCAGTTTGAGTATAACTAACTCCACCAGGAGTGAAGGCTCAGCCTCTTGGTGTTTGTTGGGAAGTAATCTGCATAAGAGGAAACTCATGTGGAAATACTACCCTGCCACCTTTAGAAAAAAATTGCTTAGAAAGGACTGTCTTGTCAGATTCAGCTGCCGGGCGCAGGAGCAGGTTTTGTAAGGCACACGAGGTGAGAGACTGAGAAGCGAGTTTTTTCAGTATCTGCCCATCTGTTCAGGGTTAGCTTAGGAGTTCAGGAGTCCATCCTAACTGGATGCCTAAAGCCCATCCTTGTGCACTGTATTCACTTCAGCTTTCGTAACTAAAAATAGCTTGCTGTGGCACAGCTAAAGGGCTGTAAAGTAGAACTGTGGAGGCATTGTTCTGTTACGACACAATTTAAATGAATGGGCACAAGGGAAAATAAAATATTCGGGTAAGGGAAATGTGCATTGTGTTTTCAGATTTGATTCTACAGCTTCTCTCTACTGAAGGGAGATTATTTTTTTCCCTGTTAAATATATGGGATTTGTTTACTAAACCATTTTGCCTCTTAACTTGTCATACAGTTTTAAGTAGATCAACTTAATCCAGAGCAGAATTATTTCAGAAGCAGCAGTACAGAAACTTGCACTTCTTTCTGTGAACTGACTCTGACTTTACTGTGAGTGGCGCCCTTGATGACTGGAAATAAAACGCGTATTTTTGATGTGCTTTAGAAAAGTAAGGCCAGCAAGGAGGGCAGGTGGGTGGGACCTGTCGCCTGAAACAATACTCCCTGACACTGGCTGAAGAATCTCCCTGATGAGTTTAATGAGTTGATGACTCTATCTGTGCTTGGAAGGAAGTGAGGGTATTTTTTTTGTTGTTGTTGCTTGGTAATATTTGATGTTTATTTCCAAATATTTTTCTTGTCTCATCTTCATTTCTGGTAGTACGAAACTTGTAATAACTGGAAAAGAAATGAGAATATTTCTTATCATGTTTAATATAATCACAGAAATCAGTGTGATACTTTAAAGGCAGCTGTTGCCTAATATTTGTTGAGCTCCGGCCTTGATTCTTGCTAGTCTGCTTTCAGAAAAACGCTTGTGTTACTGTCAGGAACTCTTTACATATTTGATTTTTATTCAATTTTCAACATCTCTTTCCAGTCTAGGTAGAAAATAGAATATAATCTTACAGACTCCAGGTGGAAGACAAGGTTTTGACTGGCTTTTTAAATTCATTAGAAGTTGGGGGTGGTTTCTCATGGGGTGAGTCGTCTTCCTGCCAGCAAAGCAGTTCTTGTCCAGATATGTGAGGGTCCCCTGTGCTGTCAGCGCCTGGCAGCTCCTCTCCCGTCTCCTCTCAGGAGGGAGCGGAGGAGAGCACGGTAACAATTAAACCCAGTCTAAGTGTTGCTTTACCCTGTTGAAGTGCACTGTTGGTACAGATGGTTGCAGCATTAACACAGGGTCATATGCTCTGCCATGCTGTTTCTAGACCTCTTCTGCTGCGCTGGCACAGGCAGAGCAGTGGTTCTGTGTGGGTTTGCTGTCCTCTTCTGTTCTGATTGCAAGTACACAAATAATACTGCAACCTTTTTTTTTTCCTTAAAGCATGGGCATGGGGAGTGGTTTATACTTACATAAACTGTGCAGAGCTGAAAATGTCCAGGCCAACAGAGGTAAATAGGACTAAAAGATCAGGGTTCGGGCTTGGTACCAGTGTGGTGGAGCCTTTTGAGACCAGGGATTTTTTTGCTTTTGGAGAATTTTTTTATGCACAAAATTATTTGCACTTTTGCCATATGCTTAATCGTTTCTAATGCTGGCTTTGAAATTTGGCATAGTTGAACTCATGCGTGCAAACTTGATTGTAATTGAATAATTTCTTTGTTAGTTCTTGGGCCATTAAGAGAGCAGCTTTGCTTATAGAAATGTACTGAGGCATCTGTGTGTAAATACATTGAGCTTTACTGAGCATATGAGGAAACTCTGCTCACAGCTACAATTTTAATTTAGTTTTGAATGGGTTTAATTTGGCTGTGCTGAGAGACAGCCTTTCTTAAGATCACAATTTCTTTAAGTGATTTTTCATTCCTCTTACTTTATGAGGGACTAGAACAGAGAGAAGTTTTGCAGAATGTGAAATTGATTGTCCAAAACTGCTCGTAATTGCACAAGTAAGGTGCAGTGCAAACTTTTCCTCCTGTTTTCCTTGTGTTTTGACGCGTCTCATCTTAGTGAAAATGTAGCGCTAACATTAGTGATATGGGAAATGCTATATAAATAGCAGTGCAGTCCGGTTAGTTGGAACTGTGTGTGCAGGAGTTTTGGTTTTGTGATGCAAATGCTCTTTTGATGGAAATAACTCATCCTGAATTGTGCTTGTTTTAATTCTCATTATCTCATGTCATTATAAAGTTCCTTCTTACAACATAGAAATGCACAAGAAGATGTGTGACTGGCATTAACCTGTACTTTATAAATGTGAGGTTGGGGGTTAATTTGTGAAGCTTGGTGTGAGCTGTAAGAGTAAACCTCAGTGTTGAGGGGTAAGGGAGTGTGGTGTTATGTTTGCAGTGCATGTTGGTAAACTTGCTCTGTTGAGGCTTCCCTGCTCACTGACACCTGTGCTAGACGGGAGGGAAGATAATGATTGGGACTTTGGAAAAAAGTATTTTGAACCCATCCTAAATAAAGAAGAAACTGCTTTGAACTCCAGTTTGGAACAGAAGCAGATGTGTGAATGGCAGGACCCTGATTAACCAATGTGATGCTGGAAACTGTGAGGACAGAGTGGAGTTTGGAAGATGAAGGTATATTTCTTATTTTAAAGCTAGGAAAATGTGCTAAAAGCGTTGGGCATATTAATATGAATTAAAGGCAACCTGAATAAAGACGACCTGAGTTGAGAATTGTGCGTGATGCTGAGGAATTTGCTCAGAGAAGAGTAATGCTGGGTAGGGTTTTTAGAGGTGTGGTGTGTCGTGGGGGTTTTTTGTTTGCTTTACTTTTTGTTTTCTGGTCTATAGGAACCTAATATGATCATTGATCTCCTGAATGTTTTTTTTGAGAAAACCTCACTTTTATCATAGTTATTCTGAATCGTCTTTGGGAGACACAGTCACTTTGCCTCCATTCCCTTATCTACAGGGATAATAAGCTTGTGCTCTCACACAGAACTGTTGCGACAGATGTACACAGGGAACTAGAAGTACTAGAAGATAAACTCATTAGTTGTACAAAAATAATAATTAAAAGTCTATTGTGATAACTTAAAAAGCTTTTAAAGTTAGAAATTATCAGAATTATTATTTAAATTGTGAGCAGTAGTAGCACCACAAAATGTGTTGATGTCCCACACTAGATGCATTGTTTTAATAAGCTGAGAATTCTGGCAAACATTAGAGACTCCGCAGTGACATTGATCCAAAGCATTCTCTTTTTGAATTGTATTTAAGGGAATTTTAACCCCCTCTAGTAGTGTACTTCATTTTCTATAAATTCCATCTAATAAGTAGTGTTGTATTATACCCTTGCTGAAGATAACTCAGAAAACAATCCACACAAAAGCTGTTTATTTTTGTGTTCTCTTTGCTGTGTGTTCACCAACAAGTAAAAAAAGAAGGCGGCAGGGGAGGGGGAATAGCAAACCCCAAGCTTAACCACACATTTATTCTCAGTCGTACTTGTTGACAAATCAAGGAGTGGAATAGCTGTGTTAATTTTAGATTCTATTAGGAACAGTCTGAGCAAAAGCTGTACTGTACCACACTCTTTGAGTTGTAGCAATCAGGGAGGGAATAAATTTTAGTTTAAAGGTCTGAGACGGCATTAGAACCGAGACAGACCTACATGTCATGGCCTTGCATGGTCTTCATTTTCTCTGCTGCGGAAAAGAAGTTCTGAGTCCCCCTAACCTACAGTGCAAGAAAAATAGAACAGGTTACCTAGCAGCTTTGGTTTTGTGCTGTATGGGTGCTTATGTGATACCGTGGGGAAGGAAAGACAGTAATCAGCTTCACTTTTATTCCACTCTAAAGTGGGAAGAAGTTGGGAATTCTGGAGATGTTTGCAGAAGACATCCATTTCCCAGTTTGCCGTACGTTCCCCTCCCACATTTGGTGTTGGCTGGGGGGTTGGCAGTGAGCAGACAGAAATAAAGCTGCCTTTTGTATGGGGAGGGAGTTGGTCCCTGGGTGCAGGGTTCGTTTAATTGACTTTGACTTCTTTGCTGTTGTCGATTTCAGAGCAGATATTACTTGATACTGTATTAGAAGCTGTTAAAATTTACTGTACATTTGGGACAATATGGCTGTATCCCTGAAATGCTTCTGGAGCTTTTCTGGCTTAAGAGTGCAAGGATAAAGCTGGATGACTTGCGTGCGTTGCTATTTAGTGAGACTGATTTGATCCCCTGGAAAACGTCTGTAAAGGATTTTTCAAGTTGTTCCATTCTCTTCCTTTTTTAGAAAACTGTTTTCTAAAACTTGGTAACAATTTTTGGAGTCATATTCAGGTAGAACAAGTTCCAGAATTTTCTAGTGAGTGATTTAGAGATCTGATTTACAGAGGCTGTCCTAGCTAGAAATTTGCTGACCAGGTGTTGGTTTGTTGGGGTTTTTTTTAACATTGCCTGTATAAAATATTTTAAAGAAATTATATATTTACTTAAAAGCATCTGAATTTACCACACATAATATGTGAATGAGAGAGGCCTATTTAGCCAATTACCATTGAAGCTGTATTGCACTGGTGTCTGTGCAGGCAAACCACGTTTGAAAGGCTGTAGTACTCATGTTTTGAAACTGAACCTGGTAGCATCTTATTTAACTCATCGTATTTTATCTTCAAAGACTGCAGAATAACCTGCATCTCTGTGTTTAGATACTCAGAGCTGTGTTCAACTTAGGGTTAAGTTTTGCTTCCAAAGCTTTTGTAACTTAATTGTTCAGTGGAAAATTGCTAGTTTTTCTTCCTATAGCATAGGCCATGCAGCATTCTTAAAGGTGCTGCACATTCTGGCCCCCATCCATCACAGTACTTAAACCATGAGTAGCCCTATTAAAGTTGATAGAATTACTCATGTGCTTAAAATTAAACATGTGCTTAAGTGCTTTGATGGATTAGAGCCAAAGTTGTCAGCACCTTGCTTTGTTATGTGCTGTGTTACACCTGCCTCGCAGTGCACTAGCCTGGATCCCAAAGGGACAACTTTTCAGATGTGCTCAGTCCAATATTTAGTTACTCTATGTTCTAGAAATGCAGTTTACATGCACAGTTGTAGTAGGTTCATACGCTGTCTGGAAGTATGAATACACTACAGCTTTTGGAGCCTAACAGTGCTTGACAGAGTTCTCTGGGTATTTCAGTTGGAATGTTGTGCTAATTGTTTACATAGAAACATGACATCTGTAATGTTTTTCACAAAACTAGCTTTCTATTGAAATCTGGATATTAATGAAGTGTGTAATGGAAATGACCATTTAGATATGACAGCACACCATTGAGAATGACTGTGAACTGGAACTTACTATATATAAGCTTAGGTCAGTAGGAGCTCTTCTACTTTCTGCTGATAATACTGAGTTTGTAAGCTTTCAAGTAATTCTTCATGATCTATAACTGACGTTGCATGTGCTTGACAGCTCTTCATCCTTGATGAAGATGGCAAAAAATCCAGATTTACAGCTGTAAAGAAAACAGTCAATTTAGTAAAAGTACTCTAAGGCTGCTCTAAGAAATGTGTGGTGTACAACACATTTAGCACTAATATCTCGCTGGAATATAGTCTGCATAATTTAATAAATAGTTCCTATGTTCCTTTCCAAATTGTCCCAAGTAGTAGTGAGGTCATTAGCCCTTACAGGAGCGATTCTTCTTGTCCTTGTATATGAACCCCTGAAAAGCTCTGGGACGTGATTATCCACCTTGGATTGGAAAGCTTCATGCCCAGTCGTGGTTGAAGAAATTACTGGAATACATACATTTACAAAACAGTATCAGAGCAAAGGAAACTCACAGGACATTCATCATACCAATATTTCAAAGTTTAGGCAAAACTGCCTGAAAGTGAGGGTGAGAACAAGAACCCCTGTAACACTGCCATTGCCTGCCTGTGTTTTGAAGCAAAGTCTCTGCAGCACCAAGGGTGAAGTGATGAGCAAGGCAGCAAATACCTCAGTTTTAAGAGAAGGTGCTGTTGATCCATGTGTAATGCAATGTCAGGTCAGTATGTACTCACACAACAGTATATTTTCTAGACGTGAAGAGATCCAGGTGAGTAACTCAGGAGACCCCAGTAGTTTGGGCCTGCTGTGCAGGATGGCTGCACACAGACAACTTGGGACAGCGAAGTGTGTCATGAGTGGTATTTCAGTGCTGTTGCACAGCTGGATGTAAATGTTTCAAAAAGGTGACAGCTAACATGCACGTTTTCTTCTTTCCTGTGTTGACCACATTCACAGTGCTAAAATACATAAATAAAAATATCTTTGTGCTTCCTGACAGCAGTTTGAAATGGTTATCTCAAAATAGTGAATTGTACAAGGCAAGATGATTCAGCGAGCTTGACTCAAACACTCTTGTTCCCGCTGGTTCTGCGAGGTGTCATTCCGTACCAGAGAAGAGTCACGAAGCCCACTGTGAAGGCTCTGGCCGTGTTTGTGGCTATGTTGAGTATCTAGAGAGAATACTGAACTTCTGAGGACACATTTCATTTTAACAGGCTGAATTACCTGTACTTAGGAGCGAGAAAACATCTGGTGTGTTATACTCTTTGTGCGTGCCTGAAGAACTGCACACTGGGTTTGCAGTTACAAAGGTGTTTAATTGCACAGTATGAATTAAAGGGCCTTTGTCAACCTCGTACATCACAGAGCTCTTTGTGAACACTTCCATTTTCATTCCTTACCTAAGTGATTGCTTGTTAATCAGCTGAGGTGAATGGAGCATCATAAGCAGAATTCTGCTTCTTAATATTGGGTCTGTGATGGTCTCTTTGTGCCACTTAGAGATATAAAGGGACTGTAAACCAGTTAAACTGGTTTGAGGTAGGAATTTGCAAAGCTGAAGGGGAGCTCCAAGGTGGCTGGGAGCCAGAATAGCATCTGTGTGGCACATTCACCTGGGCAAGTGGGCTGAACAGGGGGCCTGGGACTGGGCTATCCCTGCCTGCCCCCACAGCCCCTTTGCTGTAGGCGAGAGATTATTTATTCCAGCTTCACTCTGGACACCTATTTCCCTCCTTTTCTAAGTGCCCCTTGTGTGGCCTCTGTCCTGTTTGCTGTCCAAACTGTTATATTTTGAGATAATTGCCGTGTTGTTCTGTTAGAAATAACCCAGGCTGCTAAACCAAACTCGTCTTATTGCTGAATCGTAACGTACTGCAGATATTTTGTAATGTGGACTGGTAGCAAAATCTTAATTGAATTTCCTTGCTTGTGGTCTTGTGTCTGAAGATCTTGACAGCGCTGCTCTGATTTTATGGGCTGGATTGGCAGGTAGTGCTGTTTGCATTCCTGTTAACTCCCATAAGGTGCAGTAAACAAATTTTAATGCAGATTTTATGGAATGTTTATGAAGTCTGTGAGCATGTTTCACAGCATCAGAGATGCCACCTTTGGATGAACAACCGTGTTTAGAGCCCACGTGCCTGTGAAGTTGTATGTGTGTCAAAATTAAATTGGTGTATTAACTTTTCATTTGCATTCAATGTGTGATTGTGAGGGGCTTTTGAGGGTGATCAGGAGTGGGACAGCCTGTGGCTGCCCACATGTGCGTTCACATTGGTTGGTGATACCTGACAGCAAACCAAGATGCCCCTGTGGTGGAACGCAACAACGTCGTGTTCTCCTATAAAAAACAAGAGGAAAATTAATAGTTTTGTAAGATTTTATTCTGGCTCTTGCACTTCAAATCGGTTCACTCAACTTGCAGCGCTGTGCAGGGGCAAGGGAAGCTTTTCACTAGAGAGAGTTGTTATGTCAGAAAGCTCAAGAGTGAGCAAAGTTTGACAGTGCTTCAAAAAGAAAGGTAATTTATGGCATTGTACCAATCACCGAAGGTGACAAGCTGGGTTGTTCACAACCTTGTAAAGAAGACAAAGGGTAATGCTCTGTATTACCATTATGTGATTACGTTTTAATGTGCCCTATTAAAATGGTCTCTATATACTCTCCAGGCAGGTATGTTTTGCAATACAAGTTTAAAGGAAACTTTCTGATTTTTATTATTTGCAACAGCGTCCTGAGAACTAAAAAAAAATTTGGAATATAATAAAGAACACTTTAACATGGTTTGGGGGTTATTATATAATACAAAGCCAGGCATTTTCAGCTGGTGGCTGTGTGCTGTTACATAGCTGTTGGGTTTCTGGGCAGAGTCACCTGTGGTGAAATAATGTATACACGCAATTAAATTGCAAACCATTATATAGTGTTGTTTACTGTGCTAAGACTGCGCATAGGGAATGATGTTAAAAGTCAAATTGAGAAAGAAGTGACACTTCAAAAATGAAAGCTAGCTTTTATGTCCTCAATATGCAAAGAATGTTCCACTATTTTGGGTTCATGTTGCAAGATTCATGTTCCAGGGTGTGCTCCTTTTTTTAGGCCGTGTTCACAGTGGGATTAATTGGCAATCATAATTTACCCTTGTTTAAAGCCTTTTTCTGTTTTGTATTATCTGATCAAAGTCATTTTACTTTCACTCAAGTGATGCATCCCACGGCATTAAATTCACCTCTTCACGGTGTTATTCATGACATGCCTAATGTTTGGTTCCTAAAAGTATTCCTTCATTTAAAGCGTGGAGATTGCTGTAGAATTGGGGGATTTGGGGGAGATGTCGGGAGGGTTTCCTGATTAACTAAAGTAACTGATATATGTTAAAATGATTGCACTGTGTTATCATGGCTGTCTTTTCTTCTAAAAGAAGAAAATAAACCTTATTGTGAGTTTGTAGGGTTTGAAGAAACATATGACTTTGTTTCTGTTTATAAAATCTGGGTTTTTTTCTGGAAAATAAGAAGTAATGTGCTAAATTCTGATTTAAAACCAGGTAGTTCTTTGTCTCTTCAGGCTTTTCAAAACTCTATTTAATGGAACTTTGCAATGAGGCCTGTGGCTTCTTAGCCTGTTAATAGAGACCAGGAAATTCAAACTTCTTTGCTTTCACTAATTTAGATTAATGGCATAAAGGGGTCACAGGATTTATTACCTCTTTTTTTGTTTTGATTTTGCCTTTCATTTCAGCACCTTATTTTTTAACTTTTATATCTGTAGTGTGTTTATACTGGGTGAGCTGAATCCTCAGTCCTCTGGAATGTTCTTTTTAAACTTTAAATATTTTCTCCAAGTTCCAAGTATTTGTTATTCATATTTTCTGGAAGGTAAACCAGAAATGAACGTTAAAATTTAATTAGTTTGATTTCTGATAATCTGTTTGGTAATGTGTTCATTGTATAAGATTGGATAAAATCTGAGTAAAAATGTTGCCATTTTAATAGTGAAGCTCAGCCACAGGTGGAGAAGTTCTTTACTCAATACTGATTAGGTTTGTTTTCAAGGAATCTTTGATTTTCCTGACCTTTTATGTCATTCTAATTTCATGTTATTTGAATTGAAATGTCATCTTTTTTTTTAGTACCTAAAATAGACTTTATTAGTTTTCCTGAAAGCTGTGTGCAACTTTGCTTTGGCCCATTTAAGTATTGAAAACAGCAGGATTTGAGATTTTTCTTATAATCCTCAACTAATAGAGTTTAATGCTTTGTTTGGCCTACCCTGCACAGCCTAAGCAGAAGTTTTAAACAAGATTAAAAATATGACCTTATTAACCCATGGCATCTAAAGATACAGAACAGCCCTGCAGAGACATCAATCGTTCGGTAGCTGGGATAGATGGTGCCGTTCCCAGCCTACTCTGTTCCAGAGGAAAATGTTTTGGAAACTCAGTTTTTTTTCTTTAGTAGTTCTGCCCCTGGTGCCAGCACCCACAAAGAAGAAAGAAAAAAGTATCTATTTCGAAGTTTGAATGTTCGGTGTTTGTGGTTAAGAAAATAAGGTTCAATTGCGTTTAGAAATCGAGGTTCAATTTGGCTGGGATTTCTCTCCAACAGTTCTGGCAGAGGGAAGAGACAGCAGCGATGGGGCTCGGCTTTTGTTTACTGCACTTCATTAGTCCCTCGATCAAGTGGGTTTCACCTTTCTTGTTTTTGAAGAGGAGTTACAAGCTGTTGGCTGGGTGATCGATGAGTGCGCTGAGTTCCGGAAGAATGAAGTATCTCATTGTCATGGAAAATTTATGCTTAGTAAACATTACAAAACACAAAATGACATGATACGTCCATTGCTGTGTAACAGGATTCCTTGTTTACCGGGCTTGCTATAGGGCCATGGCAACAAACCCAGAAATAGGAACTATGAGTATTCTTGCTGTAAAGATGATGATGGTTATCAAGCAGTTTGTTAATTGCTGGCGTTTTACATCACTCCATATTCGTTATCACTTGCTGTGCTGCTGGTGTTGTGGGGATCGGTGAAGAGGTGTAAATGTGGAAGCTTAACCCAAGCCTATGATAAAAATACTGTGTGTTGTCATGCGGTTTGGAAGAGTCAGGTCAGTGTGTGCTTGGCTGATGCTTTGAGACCCCCACCGTGAGTGTTAGGAGGGAGAACAGGACTGCAGTTTGCCTTGAAGAGAAACCCAACCCAACCCAAAAAACTGCAAACCCAGGTGACTTTCTAAACTTCCGTCTTTCTAATGGTGTCCCAAAACAAAGCAAAATGACTGGATGTTATTTCTTTACTTAATCCTTTAATAATACTGGTATCTTACTAAACTTTCAGCACATCAGTTGCCCATTTGATGTCAACGGGGTGGAATCTGGATACGACATGTTCAAAACCCAGCTGAACATTGGAGGCAAAATCAAACCAGAGAATTGCTTATGCTGCCACTGATAAACATTTCCTGCTTTCGTACCATTTTTTTACTTTTTTTAATAAATCATTATCTTTAAAAAACAGAACACGAGTGATGTTTCGCAACCATATGTGCACTAATTGTACCCCTACTGTAACTTTCGAGTTGGGGAATGATGTCTTGAGACCCAGGGCAATTGAAGGCACTGAGGACTGGAAGGAAGAAGGTGAAGAGGCCTCAGTTTTTCCTCTCTTTTCCCGTCTTATTTATTCCCTGTCTTATTTATTTTATGTTCAGTGCTTTTGGTCTTTCCTGGCTCCCTGCCTTGTTCCCATCAGTGGTGCCAAATTGCGAAAGCAAAAAATGGGTTGTCTTCAGGAATAAGGTGGTCTGTAGGTAGGTCAGGAAGCCCATGGTGACCAAGAATTGACATCTGGTTATTGATGATTTTCTTTCTGTATGAAACTTGGCTGCGCTTCTTCATCCTGCCCCCAGTTCTGGGAATACCTGCGGGTGACAGCGTCGAGGAGCTGATGCTCAGGACCAATCAGGTGTTTGGTAGTTCTGCTGCAGATTCAGCCATGCCCCGTGCACAGCTCAGTCGACCCGAATGAGATGATTTGATGCTGCTGTTTGTGTTCCGTCTGTAAGAGCAGCACTTGCATTGCAATCCTGTGTTCACAACTGACAAACGTACAGTAAGATCCTTTACGTCTGTGTCAGAAAGGCAGCACAACGGGCAACTGGCACAGGGGTTTTCCTTGACCCCGTCTTTTACAAAAATTGCATTAATTTTTCAGTTGGCAACCAAAGTTCTCACCACTCTTGGATGTCTGTGTCTGCCTCATTATTTAAGCAGTACTTTTTTTCTTTTTCTACTGTCCTTCTGCATTCTTGATTGGTGAATATGCTTTCAGTTTCATTTTCATTGTTGGTTTGAATAATTATACAAAGCAAAAAGTGATGAAAAGCATTTGCAATGAGTACCTAATTAACTCAGTAAAATCAGGTTTTCTAGCTGTGGTCTGTAAACTGAAAATGTGAGCACTGCCTTTTAAAGGGTAAAAAAAGGAACCGTACTGTTGGTAATTTCAAGTCTCTGGGAGACCTTAATGGAAAATGTTAGCTTTCAAACTGAAAAATATTAAAAATAGTTGATAGAAATATTCAGATAGTGCAAGTGTTCTGTAAAAATAGTTTGAAGATTTAAAAGACATTTAGACAATTCTGGTGAGGATTTTTTATTATTACATGGCTAACTTGGTTTAACTCTTAAGTAATAATTTTATGTTGTGTATAGCAAGACATTATTAATGTAAAAATTCTGTCATAGTGCATTACAACTAAGTTACAGTTGAGGCTCAATATTAGCAATACCTTTAGCTAATTCCATGTTACACCAAATGTTTGATCATGCATTTCATGTGATTGTATTATTTAGCATTGAAAATGCCTGCTGTCAGGTTTGACATAAAGTACAGTGCAGTTAGAGTAGAGGCGGTGGTTTATGCTCTGCCTTGCTTGAGCCTGTTATGCTTTTTAATTTGGCTGCAGATAATTCCAAATGATAGTGCTCATACACAACATTCCACACAGTTTTCTAGCCTACTCTTCTGCTTGTAGTTAGAAGGTAATTTTATGTATTTGTACTAGTTCTTTATTACTTATTTTGGATTTTGCATCTGAACTCTTAGTTTGAATATCTCCATCAGGTTGAATTCTCAGCTCTACCTTTTTCTGCTATGACATCGTTTTTGTGCTTTACAGTATTTTTTTGTACTTTGAGGGTTTTTTGTAGTTTTCTCCTTTCATTTGTCTCTGCTTTTAATAACTTATCCATTCTATATTTGTTTACAGTTCATGCTTTTGTAAGCAAATTCCATGTATGTCTAGTATTTTGCATTCAAATGAATCAAAATCAGTTTGATTTTGCACAGTGTCTTAGTCCCAGTCTGAGACTGCAGTTAAGTTTTTATTTAGGCATAATTAGTTATTGACTTTGGGATACAAGTAGATGGTTGCTGTTTAAATAGAAAAGTTACGAGATGTTTAATCAAGTCTATCTGCAAAAAGTGTTCAGTGGCCGGGAGCACTTTATTCAATGCTCGCAATGCCATTTTGTTAGCATGCTTTTCAAGTTCACGTTCTGTTTCTAAAAGGTATTCTGCTTCTATGGCTTATAAATTTAATCGTGTGTTTTTTATTACAGGGAGAAGAAAATGAAAATTCAGGATATTAAAAACAATATTAAAGAAGCTATAGAGGTATGCTTACAAGCTATTGTTTTTAACTGCTCAAATATAGCTATTTAGACACTCTGCAATATTATGGTTTTTTTCTTTGCAGACAATAGTGACAGCAATGGGCAATTTGGCGCCACCGGTTGAACTAGCCAATCCAGAGAACCAGTTTCGAATCGACTACATCTTAAATTTAGCTAACCAGATAGACTTTGATTTCCCACCGGTAAGTAAATAATTCAAAATGGCTGCAGTCATGATTTTTTGCAAACGGTTCTGTTTCACTGCACTGTAGTGAATACTTACAAAAACCAGTGAGCTGCTCCTTGGGGAATTACTGCAGTAGGTGTCTTCGGTCAGTTCTAATCAAATAAAGTGATAGCGACACAGCGAGAATATTCAAGCTGATCATTTTTGAACAGAGAGACCCTTGTTTCCTTTCTTGTGCTCCACCGAAATGATCAGCTACATAGTTAAGATGGACAGTGCTGGCGGTAATGTTTGGATATTGTTGGGAATTGCCCTGCCCGAAAGGAGTGGAGATAATACAGCAGCCTGTTGATGATTAGCTGGCATTTAGTGATAGTGTATTTCTCTCTTTTTAGTGGAGTTTTCTTGCTGACTCAGACGTGTTCTGACAGCTGTGTGAGCCAGGTTTTCTGCAAAAGCTCTCCTCTCTGTGTCCTTGCCCCAGCCCTCCCAGTCCTAGTTAATCATTCAGAATGCTAGCAGTCCTAGAGTAAATGCAGAAAGTATGATTATTTGGTGGAAGGTGTAGTGTTGTGCTCACTCACTGTGATTACTTTCTGCTGTATCTCAACCGGGCTGGTAGCAGAAGACCATGAAAATAGAGTTTCCAAACACTGAATTCTTAAAACACTGAGAGGATATTTTTATTAATTACTGTGAAGCACGTTATGTTTGTAATACACGAGTATTTTGAAGCTTGTTCTGTGCAGCGTTCCAGAGGGCTGAGAGTGGGAATTATTGAGGAATCAAAATCATGATTCGTTTACATGAGAATTCTGGCTCCAGCAGTAGTCGGTCCCAGGTACATGAAAGGAAAGTGCAAGTGTAAATAGTAGTAAGATGCGGGATAGTTTGCACCACAGCACGGTTTTCGTAACTCTGATCTATAAATGACAGAACAATGTAGAAGGTGGAACCAATGATAGTACCTTTTGCAACTGTTGCCACTTCTGGGAATGTCTTTGCTCCAGTCAACCTTTATTAAGAAAAAAGCAAAGGGCCAAGAACACATGCTTTGCGTACAAGGCAGAAGTCACATGCTATGGCAATTCTTTGGAAATACTAGCATTGTAATCTCGAAACCCAGTAATTTTCACAGTGCAGCAGGCATAGACAGGTTATGGAGATGGGTGTATGATTCTTCTGCAGTGCATAAAAGTTAATCTTAAATAAATTAGAGATTTTGAGATCTTTAACTTGACATTTGTTTGACACCTGTCAGTGTTATTCATAGGAATAGTTTGTTGCTTCATGGATGATCTCTCCTGCTGGGTAGGGGCTGTGGCAGGCAAAAAAATTCACACTTTGAAGACAGTTTTAGGAGAGTACTCATTAGAAAAGACTTACTGTTACCTGCTGCACAGGTGGAGCTAGAATTCAGGTTTCCTTACAGCAAGGTTCAGCATAATGTGAAAGGCAGAAGAAAATAAGGGAAGAATAAGGGAGCTTTGCAGTGTACTGACAGTAAAGGTGTCCTATGTATCTAGGCTACAAAGAGCAACTTTTGTATTTTGATATTCTAATTCTTTTCTTAGTCTCTGTCTCCATCTGTTTGCTTTGCAGTTTTTGACTTACAGGAAATGTGTGTCATTTGTGTGGAGCATATTGTATTGAATTAAAAAAAGCAAAAAACTCAATTTAAAAATAAAGCTGGCACAGTGCAATGCTAGGTTAAACATTCCCATTACAACTGAAAAATTAGTATGTTGGAGGTGTTGATTCAGCACACTTGGTATTAAGCAATTAGATTTCTTGAAGACAAATAGCAGCATATGGGGAAAGGAAAAGGGTAGAACTTATTGAAAGGAATCCTGTCCACGTAATTGTGCTGGTGATGTGATTTAAAGTATTGCAGTGATCAGCAGGTCAAATCTGCAGTTCCTTTTGTAGTCCTTCTGTGTTGTATCACTGTACTGAATGTGCCCTTGGCAAGAACTTAGGAGAGTTTCGCTCTCGGAGCCGATGGTGCAGTGTGTCTTGTTGTCGCTGTGTTCTCAACAAACAGTTACTAAAGTGCAAATTGCAAAAAGAAACCAAAACTGTGTGATTGCAGTGAATTGATGCAGGCTAGGAACATATCCATGCTGAAAACCTGTGCAGGATGCTAATGCGCAGTATTCTAGGTAAAACAGCTGAGCACTAAGTTCATGCTTTTATGTTACGTATTTTCTGCCTTACTCACTGTGGACTCCTAAAGCAACTTGAGAACATAATATATCTCCCTGGGTAATGGAATGTGGTTCGGATTTGGTTTTGCAAAAAATACTTTGCTTATTCTGGGGGTAAAATCTGTCCTCATTATTAGTAGTCTTGTTGCAGAGCCATTTAGTGCAGAGCAGAATGGAAATAACAGAAGTCTAGTTAGTCCGATGTAATCTATTTTTAATATAAATAGCACTTACAAATATTGTGTGTAGTATTCTGTTTGCATAATAGGAAAATGTGTTCTTGCTAAAATAACAGGACGTTAAATAAGTAAATCTTGCAAAAAAAAAAAAAAGACCAACCCTGCTAGTTTGAATGAGCACTAACAGAGAGACCATGCTTTCAGACAGAAGCACTGAAAGCAGAACCCTATTTTTTATAAAACACTACAAAACTAATTTTCAATGAAGGATTATCATTCAAGGGGGATCATTATCCTTGTCTTTATTCAAGTTGCATTTTTATCATGCAGTTAAACTGTCACTGACCACGATGATGATGATGACTTTAAGCAAAGGAAAAGGAAGTTGAAGTAAGAAAAACTCCAAGTTAATCAAACTGAACTCAGTTGAGACAGCTGAAGGATTTAATTTTAATAATTGAGCTGATTGTGAATGCACAGTAGTTAAAGCCTTAGAAAAGAGGTCATGATCTTTCTGTGTTGATGTATTGGCACAGATCAGAAGGTACACATGTAATTGCTGTATTTGAAGATTATATTATTATAAATAATATTTTTTATAAAGAGGAAATTTGGAAGTGATTTAGAAATTATAAAATTAACTATTCTCATCATTGAGAATTTAATGAAACAAGTAGAAAAGTTGGTTTGCTTGAGCAGTAAATTGGAGAGCTTGCTGAGTTTGTGCTAGAATGGCCTTTTTAGTTTTCTGACACTGGCTAAACATTGTAGGAGTAAATTTTACTCTTTAATTTTCCATGTAACCAGATTAACCCATGCTTTACAGGAACAACATCAGGTGTAAAGACAAAGACCTCGCATATCAAAATTTCAGACTGTTTTTACAACTGTTCCATCAGGAAAACTAGAAAATAAAACCAAATGATGGTTGAAGTTGAGGCTTCCAAAATACATTTCTATGACTACTGTCCTTTGCATTTAGCTCAACGCAATTGTGTGTTTTCAATGTCAAAAATCAACTCATAAGTATTTTTGGTAATTCTGACTAGCTGTGTATCCCTTTCAAATGTGGGGTGATGTTGGATTAGCTGGGTTATAGAGGAGATCTTTATTCCTATTCTGCATACCAGACAGTGGTTAGGATATTTTCTCCGTTCCCTGGTACCAACTGTAATAGTGGCCGTTTTCTCATCTCCTTCTGGTTGCTCTTAATTCTAGAAGAGAGAAGGAAATGTTTTTGTTCTATGAACATTTCTCTTTCCATGATCAACCATTTAGAACCAAGATGCCAGATAAAACCTGTTTATTTTGGGTCACAGTCCCTTTATAATTCTTTGGTTTGAATGAAATATTCAAAATAGCAGTAGTTACAACTGCCTATTGATATGGGACTCAGTGTTTCTTGAAAATACCATAACTTCAGAAAGATTGTATTCAAAAAGAGTATAATTGGAATATTAGCTATTGAAGTGCAAAATAACTGGGCAATGAGTCCAGCCTGTGGCTCTCTAGATCTAGGAAAACACATGCTTGGAAGAGATGGGATTGTTTTAGGGTGTTGGTAAAATAGTCAGCAGGTTTTTTGGTCCTGGTTTATTTTTTTATTACACTGCCCCGTTGTAGTTATTTTGAATCTCCCGCTGCCAGTGCTGCTGAATAGTTTTATTATGGTTTCTGAGTGGTGTCTTTGAGGCTGAGCTTTACCACATGCTGGCTTCAGCCTCAAAGGCAGCTTAACGTCCCCTCTGCCCACAGCCAGCCCTTCCCGCTCCTCCTCACCAGGATGTGCCAAAAAAACCTCCACTGGGTCCTGAGCGTAAATCAGACTATTGAACTGATCCAGGTTGAAAATAACCCTGGTAACCCTTACTCCTTCTCTCTTCTATTTTAAGGAGGTTATTTTTAACAGGGATCAATTTTGAGGGCTGGTTTACGACATGGCGCGTAGGCAGTGTGCTGCAAATCTTGTAGTTTGTTCATGTGCAGCAGGGTCAGAGGAACAGGTAGGAGTCCTTCAAATGGTTTTGACACCAAAATCTTCAAGAAAATAATATAGTCTTAGTAGGAAAATATGTGAGCTGGAAGGTCTTTGCTGCCAAAAGTGTTCCTTAATTATGTAGGCAACAGAACAAAATTATCAATCCCTGTAGATAATCGCCCCAATGATAGATTCCTGTCTACATGCGGCGTGGAAGAAGCAAAGCTGCTCTGGTCTGACAGCATCGTTACCTTTGCAAGGCAATGACGAACTCTAACTGGGGACATTTCCCATGAGGCCGTCTCAAATGGGATTTTGGGGTGTGGAAGGAGGCAAAATATTCTCTCTGGTAGGGACATGGTTTAGTAGGGAGACAGGCACAGCTGGACTTGATGATCTCAGAGGTCTCTTCCAACCTTACGTTCTATGATTCTAAGACCCGCAGGGAGCTGGGAGACAGAACCTGGTGTCTTGGGTGTCTGGATAACATTGTACAGGGTGCAGGCAGCCACCGCAGCAAGGGAATTTCAGGCTCTTGGTCTTTTTTATCCAGGCTCTCTTTATGATTTTGGGAAGTCACCCCAGTGTCCTGTATACTTTTTTTTTTTTTTTTTAATGCCCCGTATGTCTTGTTATCTGTAAGATAGTGATAATATCTGTGTCTTGGAGACATCTTGAGGTGCAAAATTGGTAGAAAGTGTGGATATGTGAAGTGTTTTTACCTCAAGAATGTTAATGAAATTAACAAAAAGGAACAGGGAGCATTACAAACAATACCAGCAGAGTGATGGGATACAGGATTCTCTGAAATAATCTTTCTTTACTCTTTTTTTAAATCTCCATTATCTAATCTATGCAGAGCAGCTCCTTCTAAATGGACTTCTAGATAATCCAATTGAGTTCACCTGATTAGACTTTGATAGGACTTAAAGCTGCTTTTCCTATCCTTCACAGCAGAAATAATTTGTCAAATATAGGTTAATTAAAAGAGTTCTTTTGAAGCCATCTTTTAGTATAGGGGCTCTGAGGTAGATAGCCACTTGACTTCATTTCTATTTCTTACAATTAAAAGATGTATAACTAGTAATTATTAGTAGTAAATGAATCCCACGAAATTGCTGATTTTTGTCCACATGGATGAGTACCTGAATGTTTTATTCTTGCAAATGGATTGCGATGTGTAGCAAATTCTGACACTGCTGACCTATTTATTGAAGTGAATTTTTTTCTTTTTTTTTTTTAATTTCAGGTTCTGTCTGCAGTAGGTTAAGTTTTAGTTGGGTGGCAAGGTGAATTCAGTGCAGCTTACAGTACCATCCCTTTTACTGGTCCTGATTCTTTTGGTCTATGAAACAGGAAAGTCTTTGGCATTTCTGTGGAAACGTGCATGAGTTATGCAAAGCTTTTTTTATTTATATAGAACTTGATTATTTCTTAAAAAGTAATTATTTAATAAAATGTGTAATTAGAAACTGTGGATATATAGTAAATAAACTTTAATATAGGAAGTTTTCTTTTTACATGTGAGTGTAAAGCTGATTAAAGTGAGTAAAAAAATATTTGTACTGTGTATGTTTTGAGTGCTGAAGTTTTCCAGATATCAAAGCACTCAGGATTCTTAAGTTCATTTTAGGAATTCATTGAAAGAAGTCATGACTTAATTTCTCTTGATACATCTTTTTGTTTTCCTCAGAGCAGTCTTAAAGAACAAGAACAGATTAATTCAGTTTCTGTTGAAATAGAAGAGCTGTCAACTGAATTAAACAGGAAATAGGCATAAATTTAATATAGAAATTCTTAAGCATTTTCTGGCTTTAATCATGGCAAGAAATGATCACAAAATGATTTATGCAGCGAAATACAACTTCACCTGTGAGCCTGCCTGGGATTGCAATGGCTTGAGAAGAGTTTCTGTATTGAGACTAAACGACATGTAAATATGTCAGGGTGTTCAACTCGCCTTTGGGGAGTACTTCATATTTCTTTAGTGTTCCAGTAAAACTTAAGATTTCTTAAGCTCCCAGGAAACAGACTAGCTTTTTACTACTAAAGTCCCAACAAATAAACATAAAATTTAATTAATCTATTGTAAGTGTACGTGAGCTTGATTTCTTCATGTAGACAGTGTTAGGAGTTTGAGTGCTTTTATATAAACGTATTCTGCTTCTTCAGCAAGATTTTAAGGTGGTTAGTGAGCTGCCCTTGGGATCTGTCTGAATTTAGAGTGGGAAGATTCTGTTTTGTCTTTTACCCTTTTCTGTTGGTGCAAGCTTCTGGCAGAAATGGGGGTTTAGTTTCCAACCTGAAAGGGGGCGGAAAAATTGCAGTCTGGTCCTGGTGTTCAACCTGTTGTTTGAAACGGTGTTTGTTCTTAGCACCGGGTGAGGTAACAAGGTCATTTAATTTGACTGTTTGTTTTAAGTTTATTGTATATTCATACACAAAAAGTAACTAAATGACATAGTATCAAAGACATTTTCCAAACACTAATTTAAGGCTCAGAGAAAATTTCTCACAGTTTTATTAAATCTTCCTTCTTAGCCAGAGGTCTACAAAAATAGTCAATGCTTGAAACGCCTCTGACCGCTCTTTGCTGGAGAGAGCTGGAATGGTATAGACGACTTCTTTGTGAGTCTTTTATGCTATCAGTAAGTTTAAGCCATTAATGGATTGCCTTCTTTCGGTGCAGCAGAGGAACATTGCTTACTGCATTGAAAATTGCAGAGGGATCTTGGTGAAATGGGGAGCAGGGGCCACATCTGCCAATTTCCATCTCAGTCCTCTCACCAAAATGAGTTCTTCCTAATGAGCGTGATGAGCTTTACATAGGAGCTGTGTGAAAAGGTTGAATCTGAGCAGTGTTCTAGCATCGATTAAGCTTCTGTGGCAATTAAACTTCTCATGAAAGTAGAAATAAAGGAGAAATAGTGTGATATTATGCTAGTGAGGGCTTTTAACAAAAGGCACCTTGTAGATAGATTATGGATGTGAAATTGTGTAGGGGAACATTTCTCAAATAGCCTGGCATTTTTAAACCCTTCACAAAAGGGAAAAATGAAAGTTCAAACTCCACGTGATTTTCCTAAAAGACATTCCCTTCCCATTGTCTGTTCCAAGCAGTCATGTCCCATTTCATTTGTGCCGCTGGAAATGTGAAGAAACCATAAACACACACCCAAGATATTTCAGCATCCTTCCATCTTCTCTAAGCATGAAAAACTATTGTTAAGGAGACTGAATCCTTGCTGAAAATATTTCTGACTGAGTTATGGGAAGTGCTGAGTGCTTCGGCCTCTCCCAGAGAGTTTTGTGTTCAGCTCTGGACACATGCCAGTAACTGGAGAATTATCTTCAACTATTTGTAGGTATGCGTTTCCTTTGTGATATCATCGGCATTTTCCCTAAAATAGCAAGCAATAATTAACACTAGTTCACACCATTAGGAATGCAGATGTTTCCCTGTTCAAGTGGCTTATTAAACTGTCTGATTTGACAGATGCTAACACGTTCTGGTGTCCCTGCCCGAGCGCAGGGAGGATGAGGAGGTGCCATCCATTTCCTTCTCTGAGTGCCCCTACAGTCAGTAGTAATCCCTTGGTTTCAGATATGAGCAAGTGAAACAGAAATCAGTTTGTCATTTATTTACCAGTCCTGGAAGGAGAAAATCTGTTTGTGCTGTTTCTCTTGGAATGCACCGTGCTGCCTGCTGTCCTGTGACCTTGTCTTTTTCCAATACGGTTCGTTCATGGAATGCAGCCGAACTGCCCGACTGTCATCAAAGTGAAGTTCATGTGCCTCCACCTTGCAGAGTAGGTTTGTAAAGGGGCTTGTAACCAATGCTCAGTGTTAGTTTTAAAAGCCGAACGCGTCCAGAAGCAAACGTCCTCCAAGATACAATTTTATAGTTAGAAGCTGGTTTGATTTGACCTTTAATCATTAGGTTTGTGAGTGGATGACCTATTTAAAACTCTTATCGGGAAATGTGCAACTCCATGAGACAGTGAACTTTGCTCAGGAACTGAATCCCAGTTTTAACCACAACATTGTGTAACGGTCGTACACACCTTCTAGTAGGTAGAGGTATTTTTTTCAATGGCATTGACTTTTGCTGGAATTAGTAAATAAGCTGTTCCAGCAGCAGATCCACCCTATATTATGTTTTTCAAAGAAAAACTAATGTTGCATGTCCATGGCTAAGGTTTTTATGTGAACATGGTGTCACAGGGACATGAACTGTGCCAGTGTGGTTCCCTGCCAATGGCCTAATGCCTATAAAACATTGCTTCATAAACATTTTTTAAAAGTCTCTTGAGTATTTATGTATCTGAAGGGAACAAAACCTTGTAGCCGGTATGTCCAGTTTTTAATTTTCTACTGATATTTTATCCTTTTAGAATGCCTCTCGGAAGACAATCTTAGTTTCTTATTTTTTCCCAGGCCTGGAGTTTGTCCCTTGAGGATTTTTTTTTTTCAAGAACCAAAACGCTCAACCTTCAGGGTTCTTTTAACGCTTTCTCTGGTTTTACTTTTAATAAAACCACGGTTTACCTGCTGCCATTTATTCTGTTTGTTCACGCTTTCTGATACAGTAGTTTTTTAACTTGATTAGGCTCTGCATTGCCCCTTTTCTAACCCAGAATTGTGTCAGTATGATCTTTCTGGAACAAAGTGCTGTTTTCCAAGCGTCCCTTTTACCTGGTGGCTTCTGCCAATGGGTTTTTCTCCAGAGGTCTGCAAAGATTCCTGTAAGTGAATGCAGGCAATTTACAAATGCTGCCTCTTGACTTGTTGTATGGGGAAACTTTTAGCACATAAATATGATACTTTAAGTATTGAAGTGTTATGGTACAATGAGAGTTGAGGCTTCCTCAGCAAGTCACGGTCCTTGATACTTCAGTAAGACCAGAGAAGGTTTACCCAGGTAGTGGTTCTTAGAGTTTTTTATAGTTTCACAGAAGCTTAGCCTGAGCTTATTGAAAGTAAAGCCCTGTTTGTTCTTTTCAAATTTGTATTACGTTGGGATCATTTTCCCCAAGTGTTCTACCCAAGGATTGCTGCTTCTTTAGGATTTTGTTAGCACTTTGGAAAGCACGAAGTCTGGTCTGGTGGTAAATAAAAGCTACAATCTTGACATAATTCTTAGGAAGAATTCACTTCTCGCCTTCCTTGGTGGTGCTGTGCTGTCATCACTCATGTTGACTTCTGTTGCCTTTCAGAGCTTCAGCTGTGGTTTAAACAGGACCTTGGGTGTGTATTGTGTAGCTGCAGCATTTTTTTTAATGGAAAATGACATAACGTGACTTTTTTTCAGTTTTAAGTATGCATAGGGCAAGGATGGATAATATGACTGTGCTTTGTAAATATTATGGATCGTTTGAAACCTAATATTTAAATCCTGTTTATTGTGGGATGTCATCTCAAACCAAATTGTTATTTAGTATCGTTTGTTTATTTTAGCTATTTTGTTAAGAGTTCCATTTTATAGTGCAAGAGAAATCTGTGTTGATGCTGCTATAGAGTCTGTTATATTAGAATGTGCCAGCAAATGAATCAGTGTTATGGCAACAAGAACCAGACGTGTAAGGACTAGTTCGCTGGCTATTTCTTTTCAGGAAATTTGCTTGGTACTTTTGGTTAATTTGTTTCCTAACTCATTATTTTTAGAGATCTCATACAAATTAGACCTATTTAACTAAAAAAAAAAATCCTCTGTTGCTGATTTTTTTAGTGGCTTCTGAAGCCCCTATTTTACCTAAATACGTAACAAATGCTGTGGTTTTACTTGCCTTCCCCGAGAGTAGCCCCAGGCTGCATTCCATGACTCAAATGGGATGCTGAGGATTTCTTGTGTTATTCTTTTTCTTAAATATTATTTCAGAATTGCGGTTAGTGTAGGTGTATTGGGGGAGGGAGAATCTGGCTTTTCGCAACTAGCTGCTATGTCTTAATTCCAAAATCAGTCGCTGGTGTAACGAGGCTTCTGTCAAAGTGACTGGGACTCAATGAGCCTGCTTCCAGCTTTTTTCATTGGCTTACAACTGGGTCTGCATTAGTCCCAGAGTGTGTGAAGATACATTTGCTGTGGTCTAAAGACAAAACGTTTATTAATGAAAGCCTTCATACTTGGCTGTCACAAGTCGTGTAGTTTGGGTTTAAGAACAAAACCAACTAAACAACTTTAAAAGACCAAAAGAAATTGACACCAAAACCCCCACCTTGTCTTAGCCTGGTAATCCATTACTCATTACTCCTTGTAGATCCTCAGTTTGAAATGCCAATAAAAGGTTCAAAGAATGTGGACTTGGAATTCTCTTTCCATCCCACATGGACAGTTAATAACACTACTGAGAACATTGCCTGAGCATCGCTGGTTATAGTTCAGATTAGGAAGACACAGGACAGACATAAAGGCAGAATGAAGTATTTTATTGCTAATTTGTCCTAACAAGACACAAGCACTGGTCATTATCCTGTTATTGTAATCCACATATTTTCTTGGCCTTAGAACACAGGGAGGGCTCTTCTGAACAATCTGTAACAGTTCTGTTAAACCAAATCCTAGGCTTTTTATTATCAATGTGTTTATGCTGGGGCCAGGAACTGGATTTACTTTTCATCCCATTTTAAGAGTCTGATTGCAGAAACTGCTCCAAATGCTTTTCTGCAAGGTATGATGTAGCTCATAAATTGTTAGAAACTGTTGCTTTATATCAGTTCCCTACCAGAATATTGCAGTTATGGTGGGAAACAGCAGTGAGAATGGGGTTTTGTCTCTTCTTTGTGGCAGTGCTTTACTACACCACGACTGTTTTTTTCATTAAGGCACCGCTTCTTTTCACTTCAAATGTTGGTGATCAAGAATCTTTGTTTTATTGCATTTTCTGTAAACTTACCTGTGCCAAGTTTTTTACTTGCTATAATATAGGATGGAGTAGAATTGGAGATGCTTTTGGTGTAGAATTGGAGATGCTGACCCCAGTTTGAAGTAAATGTCTATTTTAGAACCTTTTCTCTCCCAAATAGTTCAGTTAACTGAAGTCTGTAAGTTACCTCGATTAGGTGGGAAATTTCGGTGGCCTCTGTCCATTTGAATAGGCTGCTGCTTCAGCAAAAAAAATCTCATACAACTGACAATTCCATTTTTCAGTTTCCCATCTTTGTAATAGTAAGTTCAGTGAGTCGCAATATGTTCTTTTAGACTATTGTTACTTTTTAAAATAAATTCATAAAGCCACTCCAAAATGGGTTTGCTTCAAATACAGTGAGTTCCCATATAATTACCATGTTGTCCTTTACTTTTTCTTCCTGCTCTGTTTTGCTTTGGAAGAATATTTTCCTTACTCTGCTGTGATACAGTTGAAGATTGAAGGTAACTGACAGTCCGTAACTGCCAAAACCTGGAAAGCTTTGAAATGAAAGCAGCCAGTGAACGTAATTCCAGCAATAGGAGAAAGGAAATTGAGTTACTATTTTGTATTTTGCTTTCTTGAACAGCAGTCGATCCTATAACCTACAAATACTAAAAATCAAGTAAAATCTTCTTATCTGCTGGTCTTTTTGTTCATGAACAGTTTGTAAAAGGCAGGGGACAAACTGAAAAGATACATCTAATACTATGTATGAACTTCATTATCTCTTTAAAAGAATTGAAATCTCTTTAAAAGAAGAGAATTTTACCATAGAGAGTTTTTTAGCTGTGTAGTGTGCGTAGCTATCATTTGTGTTTATGTGCAGCTAGTGAATATGCAATAGCAATAAAAGCAAGATCAGATTTGTATTTACTAGGCTATTTCCATCGTTGGTACAATTACATATGTGTCTTCTACCTGCCAAAAAGAGAATGATTTGAAAGTCTGCATCGCTAAATTTACTTTAGGATGCCTTTATGCATCTTTAAGATGCCATTTAAAGCATCTGCTGTTCTGGTACAGTTCAGGTGTTCGTGAACATTCTGGTAGGAAAATGATTTTTTTTTGAAAAGTATTTTCAAGTGAAACTTAGGAAGGCACATTTGGATGAGACCCCTTTCTTTGTCCTGTGCTGAGAATAAAAGAATGTGAGTCTGATATCACAGGAGAGGGAGTGATTCCAAAGCTAAGTTATTGCAGGAACCTTGAAGCAGTAAAATGACAAAATAACATGTTCTTTTTCTGTAAACTAATTTCTACTGTAAAGAACAAGGCTAGGGTAGAAATAGAATATACACAACTTTTTTCAAGGTCATGTGCAGTCCTGGATGGAAAAAAAGCTGATTTAGGATAAGTTACCTGAGCCTCTTAAAATCAGAATAAAAGTATTTAATCCAAAACACTTTAAAAAGCTCTGAGAAATAGTGAAGATAGGTCTGTGGTCGTTGATAGAAGCGATGCCCACAGTAGAGTGTGTATTTAGGTCACCAGGCTGCTGCTGTGCTTTCAAAGTCTATAGAGTTCTTAGATGGACAGCCAGAAATACAACTACATCTTACACACGTCCCAGTTGGAGCCAAAGTGCATCTTTTATATGTAAAAGGAATGTGCTTCTGGTTCTGCTTTACACTTGTGTTAGAGGCTCAACGAAACTGAAGCATTGCATTTTGGGCTGTTTGCTTTTGTATCTTGGATTATAATTATTAAGGTCGACACGATCTAGCTTTGTGTCATTATATTTCTTCTGCAAATACTTTAAGTAAGATACAGATGTCTGTGTAGTCCAAGAAGATCCTCACTAACTTGGAAAGTCAGGTAAAATCTACTCATTGTTTGCAACCTTTATGTAAGAATTACTGAGAAGAAGCGTTTTGTTGAAGAAGAAAAACCTGTCCTGACAGCTCATGGGGTGGAATCTTAAGTTAAAGAACAAATGTTAACAAATAGAATTGCTTATTAAAAATGCCAACAAAATTGGGTTAACTTTTCATGAATGACTTCTTTCCAGATTTCATTATCTTGTTGGAATCAATCAAAATAATTGAGAGGCAGTTCATTAAGTGGTACAGAATGTTAAAGTTAAGACAATTAAGAAAGCCAACTCAATTCACAGTCAGTTTTTAATAAATGTTTAAAGTTTTTTGTTAAATATGCTACCATTTACTGTTTGTTACAGCAGTAACGATGTGTTCCCATTTTGCAGTTCTCTTCACATCTAAGCCATTTTGCTAATACCGCTTTTACTCTTCCAGGAGTTTTACGAACATACAAAAACACTTTGGCAAGATGAAGGTGTGAAAGCCTGCTATGAGAGATCTAATGAATATCAGCTGATTGACTGCGCACAGTAGTAAGTAGTGTTCTCCTCTGCTGCACGTTGGGTGCAGAATACCGTTTTTTAATTGAATGTTAATGACAGTGTTTTGGATGGTCCTGATACTTCCTTTTCCTTACCTTGAAAAGGAGTGCGTGTGCTGCATAGTGAATTCCTGTTAACGAGCTGTTCTGAGAGGTGGGAAAAACTGGAGTTCAGTTAGAGAATAATCACCCTATGGAAAACCTTGCAGGTGCTTTCAAATGGCCTTAATTAAGGCTGACACCTTAATGCAGTGGACAGTTGCTTCCGCTTAGACTGGTTCCTTTCCAACTGACAGCTTCAGATACTGCGGCGAGTTTGAGTAAGTTGGAAAGTATGTTGGTGTGAAACATGCCCGTGTCTGCAGCTTTTGTTTTTAGTGCAGCTTATTTATCTGAAAACAAAGAGATGGCAGCAGCAATCCTGAGCAGCAGCCTGTGGTCCGTCACCAAGACTTCTGCCCGTGTGCCTTCACACACGTGTCAGGGATGTTTCATTCTCTTCTGCTATTTGTACCACTGTAATAATTAGTGTTGTGATGAGAGACTTCTGCATGGTTTTGGTTGTCACATACAGCAATGTAGTATGGGTCAGAATTTTTTTATGGCAAGAATTTTGACTATTCATGTTACTTTTGTTATGTATACACAATTATGTATTCAGAATGTGAATGGTTAAAACTGTTATTTGTTAGTTTATACTCTACACTTCTTTGGGAAAGCTGATCACATTTTCATGTGATGATGCACAACTGCAGTTTGTCTGCTGCTGCACCTCTTAAAGAACATTTGCCAAAATGAAGTCTGTAAAATTCCCCCCCCTTTTTTTTTTGTTTGCTTAGGTAGACTTAAAGGCAAATCAACATTTGGGTCGCTTTGAAAAGAGAACAGGGAGTTAATTTTACTATGACTTGCACAGCTTCTGGTCTTTAGGAGTCTCTTTGAAGTTTTGCCATTGTTTCTAGTGTGAATTTGTTTGATGTGTAGTGATCTCTTTTGCATTAGGTGACTCATGTTTCATCATTTCACCCGGGTCTTCTTGCAAGTTCATTTGCTCTGAAATAAAAAAAATATTGCAAGATTTTCATTTTCTATCAAGTCCAGAGTAAATTTTGTCTGTCTACTGTAAAGCTGATAGAAATGGGAAAAAACTAGTTTTGGTTATCTGTTTCTGGTTAGTTAATAGTCAGCTTCTATGATGGAAGAAGTAAATATTATTAAGTGTTAAGGGGGTTTTGTGTTGTTCTGCTTTGGAAGAGGAACAGTGTTGTTCTGCTCTAAGTGCACAGAAGAAAGCTAAAATTCTTATCATCCCTGATTGCTGGACATTGACTTTTTCATGGGTCAGCAAGGGGATGGCCTTCATGACGCTTTTACCATCCTGCTCCATCTAGTGGAACACTTAATTGTACGTCATGGGCCAAAATTAACCCTGCACATTGCTGACAGATTCCTTTTCCAAGATACCATTGCCATCTCCACCAAAAAATACTTTATAATTCTAATACTTATATGATGTATAAACTCAAACATAGGTGGTGAGAGTCTGGAAATGGTATTTTGTCATCTGCTCTTCAGCAGTAACCTCAGATACTCCAAAACTTCTTGCTGATCTGTTACAGTTTTTCAGTGTTTCTCCATAAGAAACTAACATTAACATTCGCTGTTTTTATTGGTCCACCAAGTTCTTGGTTATCAGAAAAGACCTTACCAAAAGCCTCAGGTACTGCCCTGGTTTTCCATTTAGCTGGGGTGTGATCTTTGGAGGTGTGAGCCTGGCAGGCCTGGCCAGTAACCTCTGCTGCTGGAGAGCCCTTCGGGTACCCTGCCCTTTATCCTTTAGCTCACCAGCTAATTGAAAATGCCACTTTGGAGGAACCCTGTTCACTTTGAAAGCATAGCTGCCTCTGCTCATCGCGAGCTTTCCTGTTCTTGTGCTGCAGCGCTGTAAGTCTGTAACGTGCCAAGACGTGTCTGTCCAATACACGCTTTCTGTCAAACACAAACACTCATCATCTCTGAAGTGCTGTTGCTGCTAATACTTCTACCTTGGTTTTGACTCGAGGAGCTCTCTGCTTGAAGCCTTACAAATACATAGCAGAGCAGTCAGGGTGAGTAGAGTCTCTCCCGTGCGAACGGGCTGTTCATGGCACGAGGGCATGAAGGATGCGAGCGCAGTCCTCCAGAGTCTGATCCACAGTCGGTTGGTGTCCTGAAGCAAATAGCTGTGATGTCAGTAGCCTTTATAGTGGCTGTGTAGTAAATCAAAAGCAAACCCTGGGTGTACACAAGCTTCCTGGTGCTTTTTCTAGACTTACTACTAGTAGGCTGTGCCCACAGATACTTGGATTTCTGCTTCAGTCCTGGATTAGTGAGGTGCCTTGGCCACCAGTTGGATTTTGTGCTTCGTTTAACCCTGGACTCTCACTGTGTATCCCCAGGCTGGCGCTTCCTCATTTGGGCTGGGGTGGAAAAGTAAATAATGTGAGAGTGAGTCTTTGCAACCCATTTCACACCCTGCAGTATCAGGAAGGGCTGGAAGTAGCACGAGAGAGCCCATTCTCACGCTATTTCCTGCAACCGGCCGCCTGCCATTTCAGGGCAGGAGGAACATGGGGAGGTGGCTGCTCTGGGTGCAGAGTTGCATTTCAGCACCAGCACAGCCACTCCGATAGCTTGAAACTGTGCCAGGCTGCTCTAGAAGAGTTTTATGAGAAGTATTTTTAAAGATGTTTGTTTTTAAAATACTTGTCAAAGTAGGGGGGAGGGCAGCTATTCACCAAGTGCTTTGCAGGGCTGCTACAGGATCTGCACATGTGGACGCACTGGTTTTTAATTTCCAATTTGTTGTGGGTTGTAAATTCTGTGTATTCTTATTAAGATTTATGGTGTGTTTTATTTCTGGATTTGCTGACTTGTAGAAAGCAATTAAGAGCGCCAATCTGAGCACTTAATGATTTTCTTCCCTGTTGATTTCACTTCATAACAAAGTTCCCTTCATGGAATGTGTAGTAAAGTTGCATTTGCTCAGAGTCTCACCTTTTAAAATAGTAGCTGATTTATCAGTGGTACTTCCGTTAGTCTAGTTTCTTATTCATATTATTTATTACTTTTTCTTTTTACTTTCTTTCCACTTGATGTGATTTTGGCAGAGCAGTTGCTCTTGTCTCCTCCAGCTCTGCAAGCTACATCTGGGCACTCACATTGAACAGGACAGGAATTTCCCTGGCCTATATTCCTGGCATACACGAGCTTCTTACGGACATTAACAATTATATTGTTAAACATTCCCATGAGGAAGAATAATATTCATGTCCCCTTTCGCTGATCTAAAACTGATGAGCTTGCCTACTGCTGTGTGAAATCTTTGGCAAGGCAAGGAATAGACCCAGATCGTCTTAACTTCTAATCCCTAGTCTCGATTATAAAACCCACTTTACTTTATTCCAGAGCACTTAGAGATAACTGGATTAGGGTCTTGTCCCTACTCTTCTTCAGCCTGAGGGAACAGAGGATCATGTTTTAAACAAGACTGAATTTCAATTTAAAATAATAATACAGCTCTGGGTGTATTTTCTCTGCAATCCAGTGGGGCGTTAGATGCAGAAATAGGTTGTTGTAGATGATGGGAAGCGCAGCAACTCCTGTATTTGCATGACTTTAGTGAAGTCACTACCGATTAAATGAGTCCAAATATATAAGTAGCTGAATTACCCCCAACTACTCTATGTGTCTGCCTTTTCTGCCTGCTTGTTGATAGCAGGGATGTGCCTGCTGGCAAGTGCTGTGAAACCAGATTACCTAAATTTAGCCAATAAATGGATTATGGATCCAACACATGTTCCCACTGTTGTCACAGCTAATCATAAATTCATAATATCAAGCTAAACTTCTCTGTCTTCAAAATAAATTATATTCCAGGATGAAGCAAGATAAAAGATGTCCTGAAATACCTTGCTTGAGTCTTCTGAATTAGGAGCATCAATAAGTACAAATAGTAAAGGTGATGAGAGATAGTGGCAGAAAGACTTTTACAGCTCTGAAATGTGAGTAATTTAAGAAGTCATAACCCAGGCTTTTGAGGCCTGTGGGATGCTCACCGTGTGAAAGGATTTAACTTTGCTCCTGGGATCCAATTTCTGTTTCCACTTTCACTCACTCTACCTCTTGTAACCACCCACACCCCCCCCCCCCCCCCCCCCCCCCCCCCCCCGCACCCATCACCTTCATTCATTTGCTGCTGTTATTTGTCCTTTGTTCCACACATCTGTTAATGTGTCGGTTCCTTTCTGGCCTTTGGCTGCAGATGCAACTTCCTTTCCGTGTCTCGTTTTAAATATTAGGGATTTGCCTTCAGCTGGAAGCAGGGCTGACCTGATCTGAAGAGTTTGAAAAAGCTGAGTTGGAGCTTCTTCCCCTGTTTCTTGACCCAGTCCTGCATCCCAGTAGTCACCCTTTGCTTTTTAGTTTGTGTATCACCTGCTGGTGCCTGCCAGAGTTCAGGGTAAACTCTGGTGCAGGTGTTCCTGGATACCTGACGCAGGGAGCCCTTTCTCAGTGTGTTATATTTACTTTCATGTGCGATGGAGCATTTGCTCCTGTAACAGCTCCTTCTTTCCTTCAGTAGCAGATTGACACCCACAGAATTTGCTCAGTTTGGGCACACGCTCACTTAAGAGTATTTTTGAAACTTTAGCATGAATGTTAATATTTTACTTAAACAAAATTTGTCCATGAAATAGTAACTTTCCTCTGTGATCATATGTAGTCTTCCGTGCAATTTGTTCGGTCAGTTGCTGGTTTTCCTTGACAGATAAATTTCATTTTGAATGGCAAAGGCACATGAAGACAGTGCCGTGAAGACATGACTGAATAACAAGCGTATTGCCATTTCGGGTGGCTGGTGAAGAATGCTGTGTTGATTCCAGTAGGTGGTTTGCTCAGAATGTGTCTCTTAGCTAATATTTTACTTTAATGGTCTGCTTTGAAACCAAAGTTATTTCCAAAGAGTGTGAGTGTATGAGTAACTACCACTGCATAAACCTTAGAACAATGCAGCTTCATAAGTAATTCTGTACTAAAAGTACTTGGCTGCCGCTCAGAATTCTGCTAAGTTGTTCTGTAGCCCAGTTTCTTGATGCTTTGCCTGTACTGTAGGGTTAATTAACGCAGAGTTAAAAATAATTCACTAAAGAGAATAACAGACTCCTTGTTAGTAGTGGTAAAAATCGCAAACTGTGTTTGATAAAGAATATTATGCTCGCATCATCAAATGGTTTAAAATGTTTTAATAAATTAATACTACGGACAACAGAATATGCATAAGACCTGAGATTTCTGTGTCAAAAAAAGAAAATATAAAGTTGAGCTTTTTAAAGCAAACATCAGATGCATATTTTTGTAATTGCTTTCAAGTCTGTTTGATTCAGTAGTATCTGGACTTCTTAGTCAACATATTTCTGATACTTATCCGTGCTTCTGCTTTGCTTTTTGTGGCACTATTCTCTGCAAATCTACAAATTCAAATACAGTGGAAATCTTTGTGAGTAAAGGGAACGAGTTGAAAAACATACAGCAGGAGATAGAATAGAAGCCAAAACCTTCTGTTAATTAAACTTTTACTGATTTCTGCATTTTAATGGCAACCGGTTCCCCATTCCTTCCCGTTCTTTCCTTTTTCCATCCTGAAATTTTTTGTTGTGGCATTAATTGTGTAAGAAAATACTCTAGAAGTATAAGAAAACACATCTCTTGTTGGCTGAGGCTTTTGGAAGACTATCTGTGAATATCGTGTTTGTCTCTGATAGGTGTGAGTTTGTGCTAGAATGAGAACCAGTGAACTACACTGGCAGGGGGGTGGTTGTGATTTGTTTACGTGCGTATACCTAAAGTTAAATGTATCTGGGGTTACTTGTGCAGCTAAAAGAGTTGCTACCTTGAAAAGTAGTGTTTCCAACTTCTAATCAAGGTGGACTTTGAAATCATTTCTGTATGTTAATTAATTCAAAGACACGTTTTGAGGATGGGGTCAGATCAGTTGTTTCAAGGAGATTTGTAGGGTTGATCTTTGATTGTTTAAGTTTTGAAACTTTGTAAGTCATTTCCCATGTAATTATAATGACCAGTCATTTTCAGACTACTAATATATTAGAAAACAAGTTTTCATACGTGCATTCAAAACCCAGACTCAGTGCGCAGTCTCTTTTCAGCAATTAATCGGTGTTGCTGCAGACTTGACACAAAATAATGTATTTAAGAAATTAGGATGTTGCATTGTTACAGAAGATCATTAAACACAGCTACTGACATCTAACATAGAATTATTACACAATTTCGTTTTTCTTTCATGATTGTAAAAATCAAGAAGAATTCCCTAGCCTGGACTCATCCTCACAGGAACTCTCTTAAAGAAGATGGGAGTTCCTCCTACCCTAAGCTAATTCATTAGCAACAGGTTTCACAAATACTGCTGATTACACGCATTCCTTGATGTTCTGCTGAGCAGCTTTTCATCCTTTAAGCAATGCCACGCATTCCTGGAGTGAGGGGATCTCGCTATTGTAGTAAACACGGTATCGGGCTGCTGGTGCAAAGCTGATAAACACACAATTGGTGCATTTATTGCAAGGCAGATCAACGGTTGATGAGGTTTGACAAGTACAGAAAGTCAGACAATTGACAGAGCTACGTGCCTGCTGAAAGCTCAAGATTCTTTACCTTTCTTTCACTGGATGTGGCTCTTGTAGATGGGCTTGCCCTCTTTTCCCTTTTTTTTTTTTTTTTCTGATTTTCACTGGGCACAGAATATACTTTTTTATGGTAGGGCAAGTGCAAGAAATTCACCCTAAAAATACCGTCATTTGCTGCAGGTGCCACTTCCCTCTGATCTCAGTTCTCAAAAAAAAATACACATACTTTGAATAAACATGAACCAGTAAAACAGTAGATTATTGTGAACAGTAATCCTTAAAACCTCTGGGTTTTGTGAAGGCAGTGGTCGGTCTGTGTGTTACAATGAATTAATTAGGATGAGAAGTTAAAATAGGAGTTGTGTTTGTGTAAGCTCCGTAAGGCTGTCATGCGCCCAGGGCATGCCGGGCTTTTGGATTTATTGAAGTGTTACCCATTAATTTAAAAAATGTGTTCAATTTTACTATAAAATTCCCACAACCTTATTAAAAATCACAGCAAACAACATCTTGACTTGTTAGTATCGGACTTAAAGGAATAGTGGTATTGGTTTGCTGTAGTTGTGTAAAAGCCGTAGCTGTCACTAGTGAGAATCAAAGCGACTTAAAATTCAGTGTTAGCTGTGGAGAATTAATTTTTACTCATCCTTTCCTCCCATGCTTTTGCAACCTCCCTTTGTGCCAACAGAAAAAGCTCTGAAAGAGGTTTGTTTTGGGCAACGATTGGAACAAACAATTCAATGCGATAGAGAAATGGGTGGAGGAAGAGACTTGCATGGGGGCTGGAGCAGCCTTCGCTGGGAATCCCTCCCGCAGGAGGAAGGTCTGCAGGCACAAAATGCAGGGCAAGCTATAAATAAATGCCTGAGGAAGCGAGGCAGCGCGGTGGTGATCGCGTGTTTTTGCCTTGCTGGGGTGGATGTGGCGGCCGCAGCACGGGGCTGCGAGTGGCACCCCTGGCCCTGGCGGCCACTCTGGAAGCGCAGTGAATGCTGCTCCGGCAGCACACAGGGGGCTTCTGCAGGTGCTCGCCAGCAGGGAGCCAGCGGGCACCGGGTCTTTTAAGACTTTGCAGTTTGCTTGCCTTGGCGGGTGAGGAGCTGCTGAACTTTTTGCCTGACCTTGGGATCTGCTGTTTGTGAGGTCGGCCGGCAGCAAGCACGACAGCTTTTGAAGCATGGGTGGTTGTTTTTTTTATGAGAGCCCTTATCACTCCTGCTGTATTGCTGCAGAAAAGGAACGTTTAAAGATTAGGAGACGACAATTAGAATACTTTTATCAAACTGAGACCTAAAAAGATATTGTGAAACCTCATTAAAGACTTGCTTTAAAAAAGGCATTAAAAGCAACAGAGTTCAAAAAGATAGGAGACAACAGAAGATTTCTGATCCGTGGAAGAAATGAGGCCAGAGCACTTGCTGGTACAACGTGAAAAAGCCAGGTTTGATTCCCACTTATTCCCTAGGCTGAAACACTGCAAATCCATCACTGATGGTCCCAGGGAGACCAAGTGCTCTATGCTGGTTACTTGCACATTCTCTCCCTCCTTTTCATCTTCTGTGAGCTCCTGTGTTTGATAATACACCAAAGCCTTGCTTTCTCTGGGGATTTAAATTTAAACTGCTTTTGTCTGGGTGCTTTCCTGCATTGACAGGTGCTGCTGACTTTGTTACTTTCAAGAGACCCCTGACAAAGATGTCTGCAGTACATTTGGTGTAAATTTACCAGCAGGCTCCAAGGTTTATTGAGACCATGTGCTCACATGCAGAGAACATGGTCATAAAATCCTGCCATCAGGAGGGCCAGGCTAAAAATTAATAAATAGATTCAGCTTATATTAAGTGGACAAGTTTATCGAACTGAGGTCAAACTTAAGTATTGTTCAAATATGTTTTATAGTATGTGGCTGAGCCCTAAATAAACTGAAAGAAATTGCCAGCTAATTGTATGTGTGATTGAGAATAACTTTGTAGGCAGGATGTCCTTGGTAGGTTTTATGATTTGAAACACCATTTTTAACTGATTACTCTATTTTTCTGGCTGAAACAAAACAAAAAAAATCAGTTGTTAACAGTTAAATATAATTCTCTATTAACCGTGTTCGTATTGCGGTGCAGTAATGAGGTCTCCAGGAAGGATTTCCCCCAGTCGGGCTCGGCTGTGTTCCATTATGCGAGGGAGGGTTTCAGAGTCTGGATGCTGATTTACACTTGAAACGGGTTGGCTGCCCAGTCAATTTGCTGTGAAGGCTGTGAAGTACCTCGGGACCTCTGCAAGGTTCCCCTTCCCCCAAGGGCTTATGTAAATTGCAGCCCAGTAAAAGCTACCAAGGGCTATTTTTAGCCAGGCTCTTTCAGCTGGGGGAGGAAAGAGCCTTGGATCCTGGAGGGGAGGGTCTGCAAAGGACTGGTGCTGGTGGGAGCCGCATCCAGCCCAGCTCAGGTGGCAAAGTAGCGCTGTGTGATCTTTGCCGAGAAATTCGTGGTTTTACAATTAAAAAAAACAAGCAAAAACCACCTTCTGTAACCTAACGTAATTTTTATAAATAAATGAAAATACTTTCAAAATCCTTGTGAATTGTATGAATTCACCATTTTTGTTCATCTGCTTCCAATGTTGGTAATAATTGCAAAGTTGCTGAAGACCACATCTGGAACACTCTCTGCCACTTTTGCTATTAAGGCATCCCAGTTGGGTTTTAATTACTCATTTATGAGATTATAAAATTAGGGACAGTGTGAAAAGTTTAGATGTCTTGAAGGTTCATATCTGGTAAGGCAGACTTCTTGCACAGCTTCCTAAAGACTGTCCTCTGGATATTCTTTCATCAAACCGAGTATTGAGATTGAAGCAATCTTGCTTGAGTCTAATGACTTTTATTTGGTTTTATCATTAGTTCTGCGTATCAGTAGGTGTGCTGTGAAGAACAGATTTTGCAGTGAAGGTGTACAGTCACCATTCTTTTCTTGGTTCATCCTGAATGGCTTCTCTTGACCGTTTCTGCTGGAGGACTTTGCTCTTCACGTCTTCCATGGAGCTGAACTGCTTTAGGATCCACACCATTTTGTTATCAAAGGCCAGACTTGCGTGAAACTTCGTTTCCCCACTTGTAAATTGCTGTTGTGATATGTCTCTTCTTTAAGAATGTAAAAGCTCACATTTGCAAAAACCTTTGGAGGGTTTTGGATAGTGTGAGGTTTTAAATGAAATCAGATGAGTGAAGGATGTTATTGTTTGATCTTTTATTGTACTAGTGCCAAGAAGTATTGCAGTGACATCAAGAATCTTGACACAAGGAAGTGGTTCCGTAGAAGGGGTGAGAGAGTGGATTTAGACATCTCCTCGTTTCTTACCAGCATAGATGATATATTCCCCAGATGGGCTTTCCAGACTGCAGGGCCCTGCTATGTTGCATTAAAGTGTAGCTATCAATATGCTATCTGTATATTTTCAAAGCCAGCGTTAATTCTCTACCCCTGTTGTTAAAAGTCAGTTTCAAAAATAAGGCGTGCAGTATGTCTGAAGTGTAGAATAGTCTACGTGAGGTTACAAGGATAAAATACTCATTATTGTCACAGTATGTTTTCAAGGGAACCGATAATTAAAATGTCTAGTTTTATAGAGCTATTTGGAGAAGAATGTGTCAGACCATAACTCACTTTATTGTGATTTATGTAGCTCATTCAGTAAATTTGCAAATATCGATGTGCTCCCTGTTGTGAATTCCTCTGTGCTCTTCCAGAGCTGTTTGCTAGGTGAGGGCCTCAACCCTTCCCCATTGCCTCTGGAGCACCTCGCTGTCCACCTCTCCCTCGCAGAGCTGAACTGCTCTGATATCCAAGCAGTTAGTTACCATTTCTTGTTTTCACCAGCTCTCCTCAGACACGACAAGCTCCGTTTTTGTTTTCCTCTCCACCTTCTCCTCACGTGGGAGGGTTGTGGATTGTGAGCGGTGCGGAGGTGTTCCCTGCTCATAAGGGGGCTGACTGGGGAACAAGCAGGGAAAAACAGGGCAAGGCAGGACTGGACAGGTCAAAGCAGAACTACTCTCATTAAACCAAAAAAAAACAACAACCCAATCAAACCCCAAACATGGCCTTCAACCTGTTTTTAGGATCAGAAAGATGTTAAGCCATTTGCCAGTTTCAGTCTGATGGGAGCCAAGCCTTACCAGATGCTTGGGAAGCCATAACGCTACTGCTGCTTAATTGCTTCTTGTTTTGAAAGATAATTAGGAATTTTATTTAAAAATAGTAACTTTAGTGTTCAGTCCATTAAATTTGTCACCAAGATATTTTCATTAGACTCCAGCTGTTTTCTTATTGGAATTGTGAACTAAAAATAGATGGGATTGCTGCTGGTGGGCAGAGAGGCTGGTGAGGCTGGTACCTCCGTGTCAGCTCTGACTTGCCGTAATGATGTGAAATGTGTTTGTTTCCCTCAGAGCTTTCTTCTGAACTGTATTTAAGAAGGTCCTGCTAATTATGCCAAAATTGTGTGCTGTGGTTTTCTGATAAAGTCACGTGGCTGTAAAGAATATGAAACCAATTTCCCTCAAGACAAGTCGTACAAATGAAAGATTGGTGCCACACCCAGTGCATTTTTCTTTCTTCACCAGTCTGTAAGAGATGTTTGTAATAATTCAACAAACACCGTTTAAAAACAAACACATACACTAATGAATACGGGTTTGTTACTACTGTTACAAGGAGTGCAGTTTACCCTCTTAGTTCTCATGAGCAGTCCCTTTGTTGTGCATAATTGAAATCACGGTGTAGATTATGAGATAGTGACAATTACAGTCTTTGCATTGTATGAAACATCATGGGTTTGTAATTCTGTAATTACCAGAATCTGTGCAAGCCTATGCCTTTTTTATGCATACATGGATTACAGGCTGAATCAAGTTGTAGTATCCACATTAAAATAATGTATCTTTTGAATTCTGAACTCTTTCACATTTGTTCCTGACTTTCATAGCACAAAGCATCACAGAGATTTGGCACTGGACATGCAGAAAGCCGAACCAGACTTTGAGTCTGCAAAGTTAGACAGGTATATGTCTGTGGAAATCTGTTTCCCTGCGCACTCTTCAGGAACCAGTACTATATTACAAAAGTTGCATTTTTCATTTGTCATGTTAGTGGAAGATTTTTTTGATTCCTTGGGATGCCTTTTGGGTATAACTCTACTAAATATGTGCAGCTTACGCTGATAAAAATGACTGTAGGTAACAGGAGGAAGCTGTGCTGCAGAGCAGCATGGGGCTTGGGTGGTTGGGGTTTTACCTTTGTAAAAGCTTGGTATGTGCAGCCACAATCAAGAAAGTCAGTGACCCGAATGTAAATTATATCAGTCATTTTTTTTTTCCTTCTCCATTCTATTGTCTTTAAGTAAAGAAACAGAAAACCTTAAGATGTATTAATACAACACATGTCTTGAGTGGAAGTTGGCTCATTCAAAGGAGGGAGTTTTTCTTTTTTAATTAAAATGAAGGATATGCTTATCTGCAGAAATACTCCAATGATGTTCTCTTAAAACCCATATTTAGATGCAGTGTGTAATTCTGGAATGGCTGATTAGCGTCTCAGATATCTTTTAATGTTCTCATCTGCTTGTTGGCAGTCTGTTCCTTGGGCTTCCTGTGCGTGTGCGTTTATACAAAGCAGATAACTGTAGTTTTACAAGCTGAAGCTGCAGGATTGAAACGTGGGTGGGCTGGGGTGAGTGAAAAGTGCCACAGTGAGAGCTCTGCACCTGTCACTGGTGCTGAGCACCGCATCAATCCAGGGCAGCCTGCATGTTCAAGGTGCTGCAAAAATGTCTTGGGCTGGAAAATGTAGAAGAACACAGGGAACAGCTGTATTTAGTAGTTGCATCGTTATTAACTTCTGTGTAATATAACAGTTCCTGCACTTAGGCACCCTTTTCTTGTGGTAAATCTCATAAGTTGCTGCTGAGTAGAGGAAGTGGAGTTAAAATGCTGTAGTGTGATAAAAGCTGTGTTTCACGCATGGTTATAGTGTTTGTAGGCTGCATGTGAAAGCACCTGATACGGTGTAAGAAGCGTTAAGAACTCCCAGAACCATTGAGCTTTCTCTCCTGACTTTCTCCCTGTCTGACCCGTCTGGTCCGAGTCCCTTCCACCTTGCAGGCCTTGCTGCTGTTCTTGAGTGTAAACGGTGATCCGGAAGCTCCAATTATAGCAATGCAGAACAAATGGAAATCCTGGAATTGTCTTCCACACTCCTAAATCAAATAGTTTTTAGGTACAGGTATCAGAGCAGTGGGTGAGCCAGCCCAGGCTGCAGGTGGGTCACAGCTGCTCTTCTGGAGCTGCTCGTGCCTCTGCTTCTTGCACAGCTTTGAATTGCACATTTACTGCCAGATCTGTGGGCTGTGAATGGCAGATGCTCACTGAGTTTTAGGCACATATTCGAACCAAGATTGCAAAGCTGAAGGGTGCTGTACATCCTTTAGCACTTCTCTGCACTAAGACACAGTAAGAGGTTTATGTCTCTGTGCAGACTGAGAGATGTGGATATTGAGCACAGCTTTGTAAGGGTGGCTGAAGCCCCGGCCGGGTTCGTAACCCCGTAATGTGCGTCCATGTGGGAATGTGCACTATGTTTGGGGAAGGGAAATACCTTCTTAGACCCCTTCTCTTCTTTCCCACTGCAGCAATTCTACCCATCATTTGAATGTCTGGTTTAGGTCAGTTCTTCTGCTGAGAATGTTTAAATGTTCCTTTCATGTAGAAGAAGAATTTTTTAATCTGTTAATAAATAATTTAGGTTTAGGGTTTCTGCCATTTAAAATGCAAACATGAGACACTGCCCTCTGCAGACAGATGGTCAAGATGTGTGTATCCTCTACTGGAGTCTTGGGGCTTTCATTCATCCAGTGGAATCTGGAAGTTTTCTGGAACTTGAATTGCACTCCTTGGTCTCTTGAGTGTGGCTTCTCTTTCCCTTGGATTCCCTGCTGCCCGGTTGTGACTGGACGTGGAGGGGCAGGGAGTCCTCCCACTCATGGTACAAAGATAAGTTGTTACTCGTAGCTTTGTGATACTTCTTTTCAGCATCATAAAATAAAAAGACATAAATCAGTATCACTGGAGTTTCAGAATTAATGCCTGCTGAGTTCTGTTCCACCTCTCGGTGTGTTTGTTTCACGCTATGTCCACAGATGAAGCTCACCACACCTTTTGGTACCGCTTCCCAACCATGATAGCTACAGTCTTTCCTTTTCCCTTCTCCTTGCCCCATCCCCTGAGGAAGGGGGCGGCTAAATACAAGCTTTCCACAGAAGGAGCCAGTAATTTAGGTTTAGCCAGCAGTTTTTTACAGAGCACCTCAGCACAGAGCCTCCATGGAAGGGTGCTTTGTGGTCAAGGCTGTGATGCTGCCTGGAAGCACAGAGACCTGCGTCAGCGGAGGAGGATAGGGCTGTAGGCGAAGACTCCTTGCCCAGGCTTCCTCAGCCCTTGGTCTCTCAGTAAGAGTCTGCCGACAAGGAGGCCAATGAGGATGCTGAGACTGCAAGGGCGGTGCATGTTTGTCACCTTTAGTACTTCTTGAAGCTTAGTGTTCTACTCAGTACAAGGTTTCACGATAGAGCTGTCTGTTCTGCTTGTGGTGGGTTTTAGGGTTCAATACTTGAAATAATTTTGTTCCATGAATAATAAATTTAGTAATTGTTGAGATGATTACAGCGCTTTCATATAACTGTAATAGAGCCAATAATTCTGCCTTCAGCAGCTGCACTGTCAATTCCTCATAACAACACCGTCTCAAATTAGAGAATAAGGGATTTTAGAAGTCCATCCAAAAGCTCCCCTCACCTCCTTTTTCCTGTGCACTCACCCACCAGTTGTTTCCCACGTGTGCACACCCATCACCTGCCCACGGCTCCGCGCGCTTTACTCCAGTCCTGTCTCGGTGCCGTGTTTTGCGGCACCTGGCTGCTCCTCGGTGAGTCAGGGAGCTGGGATTGAAAATCTCTCTGTGCCGAAACCAGCAGACACGACTCTGCTGAGAGAGGAAACACGCCAAGGCTGTGCCATGTCAGGGATTTTGCTTTTCCTGTGCACACATTAATTCTAAATTCTCTGTTACCTTAGTCTTAAAAGCATGCGGCTTAGAAAAGTGCACATGAAAAATACGTTTTGGCAAATGATAAAATATATTTTTTGCAAATATAAAGTATATCCTGCCATCTATTTTCCAAATATTTGAATGATTAGAGCTTTTAATACTATTTTTAAGGTCTTCTATAGCCAGTCTCCTGTTTTGAGAGATGAGATTTAAAGGAGTTTGTATTTTTATGATTAGAATTATACTTTAGGAGAAGTTGGGTCAAGGTAGCAGGTCAGTGGGAAGAGAGGGGGAAGGGCCATAATGTTTTGTTTAAAAGATTCCACAAATCTAAAATGGCCTGTTACGTCACGTGCCAAATTGGTGCTGTTGGTGAGCCTTTGGAAAGCCCCGGTACTCTGCGAGGTGTCCATTTGAATTGTGAGATTAAAAGCACTGAAGAGGCAAATGCAGTTTGAGGAAACAATTGCATAGTGAATGCCCGTGTATTGATGTTCTCACAAACAACGTGGGTAAGCAAAGGTTGGAGGGTCTGTAGTAGATTTTTCTTTTAAGAACAATGAAAATATAAGCAAAGAACACAATCATGGAACTGAATGAGTGATGGTTCTTTTTGTTTGATGTCTTAAATTTCTAGGAGAATAAAAAAGGGCTGCGCTTTTTCAGAAACATGGTCACTCCCTGTGAATGGCTTTCCCACAGAAGCAGCATGTTCACCTTTATTGTTTCCCTTTGAATTTAGCTTCAAGCTTGATTTCTTGCTCCTTTTATCTGCCTGAATGTAGTGTGTACCAGCGAGAGACAAGCACTTACATTTAACTTATTCATTTCATTGTATGGCAAAGGAATACAGAAACTGGTATTTGCAGGCAATGTTTTTCACAGTAGCTGAAGATTAATGTCACTGTACTCCTCAAAATTAACAATATAAAATTGCTGTTGTAGCTCCATATCGCTTTCTTGTTTTAAAATTATTTTTTAAGTATGTCTGATTCTAGATCTCATGGTAAAGCAAATGTTTTAAGGAAAAAAGAATAACGTTATATTGTGACTCATTTTGTAAGGTGAGTTGTGTTCTTTGCAGATGCCTTTAATACTGGATGCCAGGTTGTGTGCCTCCTTTTAGAGAGGCCTGCAGTTCCTTTTCCCAAGTTGGGAAAAGAATGTTTGGGTTTTTTTTTTAAAAAGGAGGTGGGGGAGAATGTCTGAGGAAAGCAGAAACTGGGCTGTGGGGTGCTGCGAGCTGTTTGAACTGCTGGCTCCCGGGCAGGTACTGACAGGTTGTCCTGTGAAGGCAGGGGCTGCGGTTCCAGCCCCTGGAGTCTGGGGCAGGCATCCTGCATCATGCTGGCATAAAAGGAATGAGGGATCCGAGTGCCCTGAGGGCAGCATAGCAGCCAAAATTACTCCATTTCTGCAAAGGAACCCAACTTCCTAAAATACCGAACAAAAATCTCTCTGTTGGGATGGTGCCCACGTAGGCAAAACTCCAGCGTGGGATTTATGTTCTTGCATGTTAAATGCATGTGAACTTCTTCTCTGAAGACTTTTGTGCACATGTATTTAAATAAGATGGTGAAGTCCTCCCCGTGCCCCGCTCAAAACCCAGCAGTGGTTTGTCCTTCCATTGTTTTGGGCTCCTCTGGGGCCCAATGCCTTCCCTGCGCTGTCACTGATTCCCTGGTTCCTGTGGAAGCTCAGTCCTGGGATCCAAATTCCATTTCTGTCACGTGGGACCATGTCAGCTCCACCCATCTCTGTCTCTCAGCTCCTGTTAAGAATGGTGTTGCCCGTTTCTCAGGTAGCAGTTGGGGAAGTGACTGGTTCTGCATTCTCGGTGTTTGGGGTGGGGTCCTACAAACCACCCGCCAGCTGGAAAATGTGGGCACTGCCTGGTTCTTTGGTTTGTCCATATTTGCAGAAAGCTCTCTTTCTTCAATTGATGGAAACTGGTATGAAGTATTAGTTGATTGAGTCTTTTATCATCTGAAAGGCGTGATGTAAATATCAGTAAATAATGTTTATAAAGCATTTTGTGGCTGCCAGCATAGTTTTAATTGTACATCAGATCCAACTCTTTGGTTGTGTCTTTCTAGCTGTGTTTTTTGGTCCTAGTTGTTAAAGGAATACACTTTCATTAATATTTAAATTCCTAACACGATTTTAATTATTGGTGATGTCACTAATTTTGTGAGAATAACACAGTTTTAAAATTATCTGTATATGATGGTCTTGATCAATGGAAAGCAATTCTACTGATTTAATGGCAGTGGAGTGAGCGAAAAACCATGAGGACAGGGTTCATATGAATACTTTGTTGAAACACAATGAAAAGGGTATGCCATTAGGTTCACCTGATTTAATTGCTCAGAGCATCCTGTGGTAGGGGATGTATGTTTATAAGATGCATAAGTTATTGCCATATTAAAAAATAGGTTTGAAATTGAAGCAAGCATTCATTTGCTGATTTGAACTCAAAAGATGTTGAGGGGGGCAATCCAGAAAAATTTATATTCTGTAGAGACGCTCTTTAATTCCACTAAAATTATGCATATTGATTTCTGTCTAAATGATTTTGCTTAAACAGTCTCAGATTGTTAGTCTAAATTAGCAGAAAGTATTCTTAAACCTGTCTAAGAAGATCCCTATTGCACTTGATTAATTTAAATAGGTTTTGGAAAGATATTAAATTTAAAGTCTCCTTTCAAGTTCAGTCCCCACCAAGCACAGGAGCAATGCAGTCAGTGATGCTGTTATGTTGGTTTCTTCTGCTGTGTAACATCTGTGACTTCAGCTTACAATCCCAACCAGCTTACAACAGGAAAATCCATTATGTTGTTTGTAGGTACAGTACTTTTTCTGCCTTCCAAAAATATACATGACAAAAAATATATTAAGAGTATGGATATTTGGAGAAGGAACAGGGTGGGAGAGAAGTTCCCAATCAGCCATGCTCCTGTTCTTGGCAGTCTAGCTTGGTGGCTTCGTAGGATAGCAAAGACCACAGAAACAGTTGGTTATTTTATTAATTTTGTTTTAGACTTCAGCTTCCATCCCTTATATAAAATAAAAAAAAATTGTAGTTTTTAGCGTGCTGAGCTCTTGCTGAAATAACTGCAAAAGACACCAAACCTGATGAGTCTGATTGTTCAGGATGACAGTCTTTGAGAGTCATGGGAGGTTAAAACCATTTCAGGTGTTGGGAGGGACAGTCGCAACAGGTAAGGCACAGAACAGCCGGGGTGTGGACAGCTGCGTCACCTCTCCAGTTGCCAGTCCCGGTTCCCACCTTCTGCTCTGGGCTTTGGTTTCCTTTTAAACACCGATTCATCCATAGGGATAAGTAAAAATGCAGGCAGGCAAACAGAATTGTTTTGTAGCGTAGAGAAGTGATAATGTCCTGTACCCAAAGCAGAGGATTGGATAGTGTTTTCCAAGACAGGATCACTGGTTAGATCCAGGTCCCTGGTACGTTTGGCTGACCAAAATTCAGGCAGAAGAGTTGGAAAAGAGGGGAAGAAATCTTGTTGAAGTGAGAAATTTTATTACATGAATGTTGAACGGCTTCTCCTTTTCCCACATTTATGTCTTTTTTCGCAGCCTACTTTAAAAAAGAAAGAGAGTTAATGGGGATTGCGCCACGTTCCTCCCCACTCTTACACCGTGTTCCCACCCCAGGCTTGCCCTGGAGTCCGATCACGACACAGTGATCTCATCCACACCGTTACCTTTAATTTCTGTACCCAACCTTGGCCATAGATCAGCTTACATTTCTCCCTGGCACGGTAAAGTACTTTTCTGGGGTGGGGTGAGGGGCTGTTGTGAAGTTATTTGACGTATACGGACTTGTACTGCGGAGCCTCGCAGGGTGCGTTGGTGTTAATCGCTCTGTTTTGGTGGTTGTGAGAGTGTGAAAATACCTTTGTGTGAGTTCGCAGTCGGAGTGAAGGTGGTGGGAACAACCTCAAGAGTTTGGGGTTTGTGCTGGTTGTCGGTGAGGGCAGGCTCTGTGGGGTGTGTTTCATTCAGAGACCCGTGGTCGAGTACGGTCAGATGGCTGCAGTGGTTAAGGTGAAATGTGCCCCTGATCTGCGGGAAGCATTAAGAAGCTCAAACTGTGTCCTTGAGGGAGGCATCCTCCAAAGCCATCGCTGGAGGACGAGGGATCCACAAGCAGCATCAGGTCAAGGGGAAGAGTAGACAGCAGAGGGGACCTGGCACTTGCCTGTGGAGCCCTTCCAGAAGGAGGGGAGTGTTGGCCAGGTTTGAGGTACCCGGTAGGGTTTCTGCTTTGCAGCCCGCTCTCACTCCTCTTTTTCCCAGATAAAACTGGAAAGTTTGTCCATTCTATGAGCCAGAAAGGGCTGTTGTAATAATTCATTAGTTGCTTTCTTAAGGAAGAAAAAACATATACATAGTTACATTTAATATAACTCAAATCAAAATTTGCAGTTGATTATAGGCTCTTAAACTAACTCGGAGTATCTTTGTCAAAAGCAACGAATCCTCAACTGCACAGCATTGCGTGTTAGAAAGTACATTTTCCAAAATACTTGTGTAAAAGTGCTGTTTTCTGAAGCACTCATTGTTCAGGCAGCGAACGAGCAAACTGGATGTGGTAAAAGGAAGGGGGAAGGGGAGGGAAGTTTACATACGGTTTTCAGCCTGGATGGGAGTTACTCTACAAATTTTAGAAATGAAAATATCCACGTAGGGACCTAAAGGAATCCTGTGGGCTGATGGTGCAGTTTGTGTGGAGCGCGTGCATGGTGCCCGTGTGTCACACAGATGATACTTCACTGTGACTTCAATGCTTATTGTAGTTGAATTTCTTGATTCCCATCTGTAATCTCTATTGTTTTTTGGTAAAGCAACTTTGATTTTACATTTTGAGAGCTTTGTTTGCTGTGTTGTATCACACCGGCCATTTCCAGTGTCTGTGAAATAGCAGAGTCCTACAACTTGAGTCTGATTCCTGTGCTGTTGCTTTCATACGCTGTAGAAAATATTGAATTTCCTGATTATACAAATGTCTTCTGTTGGGTAATATTGACAAATATACTGAATAACATTTTTGACATAACATTCTGTTCCCACACAGATAATTTGGATGTAATTGAATGGGTTGATCAAGAGTCTGTGCTAAAAATATGACATTTTCTCACCCACTAAGTGAAAGAAAATGCTTGCTCCGAAGGCGGTTTTGTCAAGCAGAGCCGCTGGGGAGCCGGCGGGGTTGTGCCACGACTGCTGGCTCTGGCTGCCACCTCTGCAGGCAGGACTCGCTCTGGCCCGAGCTGCAGGCGCAGCGGGTTTGGAGCCCCAGCAGGGCCCTCAGCCGTGGCTTCATCCCCGTGAGGGTCCAGAGCGACGGCGCTGAGCCTGGCGGGGGCTCCTGGGGGCCCTCGGCAGCCTGGGAAGGGTTGAACTGGAGCAGAGCTCCAGCCGCTGCAGGATCCCATCCGGGACGCCCGTCGGACTCACACACTTAACGGCACTGGAGCCAAAACCGTACAGAAATAGTCAGAGGGGAAGTTTGGAAGATCTCTTTTTTCTGTTTTGCCTTATTTTAATGGTCTCTTGGGCAAAGCCGGCATTGTTGCAGTTTCAAAAGCCAGTATGGTTTTGCTGCAGCTCAGGGGAAAAAGAAAGGAAAGCAGAGCATGGAGAGACTGCTGGGTGTGCAATAAAGTAACTTTTATACTTCTCCCGATCTCCTATCGAGTAAATCTCGTGCTAACGAGCAATCAAAGCCGTTTCTGTGCCGCCACTCCGCACCCCCCGAGCCGCATTGTACCTTTGCAGCCTTTGAAACGGCCTGTGCCTATTTTTATTTGTCAGGCCGGGGCCGGGCTGGCCCCATTCCAGATGTGTCTCACAAGATTTGGTGCTGATGAGCTATTTATAGCACTGTGGTTCCATTGTCATGGCAACCGTGCTAGAGGCCAAGGCGGCTGGGAGCTATTTCTGGACTTGTGCTGTAATGTAAAACTGATTGGGAAAGTTAGTGCATCCTCTAAGCCAGACTAACTTTAGACAGGCAAGGGGGTGAGGGGGGGGGAAAGACAACTACAACTTCTTTTAAATAGATTTTTTTTTTTCTTTTCCCCGTTCCTCTCTCCAGTTGCCAGCCGTTTGTGAAGGGGTGGGTTGCCTTCTACTGGGTTTGTCTAAAATCCATTCATGCCTCCTGGCCTCCCGGCGGATTGCGCTGCTCTAATTAAGCAGTTTAGGAAGCAGGGTGCGTAACCAGCCTTGTTTTTAGGGGAAGGTTTGTATTTCCTGGCAAGATTAAAATACGGGGGCTTCGCTGCCGCTGCTAGGCTATGATCAGGGGGGGTTGCAACGCTTGCAGTTCTTTGAACCCCACAGTTTTAATATTCTATTTTGTGTGTGTGCCTCATGTTCTCCACACCATATAAGGAACTGTAACCTTGATTACCACAAGATGATTCCAAATATATGGAGTCATACTTTTCAGCTTTCTCATTATTTGCTTCAAAATTAGACCTATGGTGCCCCTCCGCCTCCACGTGGCTGGAATGCTGCGAGGTTCTGCTGTAATTACAGCTGGGGCTGCCCGCAAAATCACTTTTCTGGCATATGCACGTGTTAATACTATCTATAATTAAATTCTGAGCTCTAGAGTGATTTTAAATCTTCTTGTGTGACTGCTACTTTGATAAGGAGATCATCGTATCCAGTTATCTTGAAACTGGAAATTTAAAAATATTTGCAGCTTGCTGGGGAAGTTTTCTAAGAAGAGTCGTCTTCTGGTTTCCTTCTGTTCAAGTCCTACGCTACATTTTTTTAAGTTCATTTCCAATATAAATTAGGTTCTGAATGGGGTCTCTGTGTCTGAGAACTAACACACAGAATTTCATTTCAGTGGTCGATGTGAGGATGCTTTTAGGTGCAATTTAGAGCTCTCATAACTACACCAGTGATATTTGTTGCAGTGCTATCTCTGCCTGCCTGTCTCTGAAGGCTTTCTGTTCTCTTGATTTTCTTTCTTAAGTCATTCAAGTAATTGCAAAGGTTTTGACAGATTTATTTTTTTTTCCCCATCCCCTTATCTAGTTTTGTCTGGGGGGCAAAAGAGCCGTGCCTTTCTGAGTGTTTTTGAATTGTCCAGTGATGCGTTTGTGGCCTGTGTTCTGTGACCACCTTAACAGGAAAAACCACACCTCTACAAATCATAGAAAATATCAGTATATCTTTAAAAACAAAACAAAAAAAAGTCTACTGATGCCCCAGTTTTAATTTTTAACTTGACATTGAGAAAAAACGTGGCAGGTTCAGTCTCGTGTACTGTCCGTGTTTGCAGGATACCGTGAATGCTGGAAGACTGGATGTTTGCTTATTTTAACTGCATCATTCCTGTAACTGTTTTCTGTTTCTTTTGTAAAATAAACTGGTTGAAATGTAAAAGAAATATTTTATCACCAATTTGAGGAGTAGGATTCCCCCGGTCAGTACCGTGCCTGCTCCCAAGAACAGCAGAAACAGGCAGAGCTGAGGGGCAGTGGACATGCACCCACCTGGTTGACCTGCAAGTGCCCCCTGTGCCCTGGAGGTGTCGCCGGGGTGTGTTGGTCTCTGCGAAAAGCCTTGGCTTTGATGCTCTTATCAGATCTGGCTTTTCAGGGTTTGGAAAACTCTGCTGTATGAACATGTTTTTAAGCTGTTTTGAAGTCACAATATGTACATCATATATTCCTCAGTTCAAATACCCTTTTTAAGAGAGCACTTGGTGTCTGTACTGATGCTGCTCTGGCTTCGGCCACACAACAGCTAAAGAAAGAATTAAATAGTGAACCGTTTCACTTTGAGACGGCCGTTGCTGAATAACATGAAGGATTATGGCAAGGACTAAAAAAGGCAGTAAAGCAGAAGTGTAAAGCATGATCTGTTCTAAGAAATAAAAAGTACACTTTTGTTTTTAAATGCTCTTTTTAAACGTTTCCATTTAAAACTACTTTGGGGAGCTCTGAGTTGGTTTTGTAGCCGTGTTAGGGTACAGATAAAGAACTAAAAATCTGTTGGGCGTTTGCACAGTTTGGTCTTTAGGAAGATCAGTAAATGAATACTAATTTCTTTTTAGACATAGAAACCTGAATCATAAGGATTATTTTAGAGGTGATCAGGGTAAATACAACTTTAATTCTTAGTAAAATCTTGATAATGCTTAGTAATATTCTGTTTAATTCTTAGTAATACCTTGATAAAAATACATGACTCGGAGGAAGTGAAAATTCCGTTTCCACTGACTCAGGGGACTCTGGGCAATTAACTCAGTGCCTGTGTGCCTTGATTTTTCCCTAGCTTTAAAATAGGGCTAAGGTAAGGTGTGCGCTTTCAGATGTGATGGCAGAGGCAGGAAGTGCAGCAAGATGAAGGCAGGCAGGAGTTGTGAGTATGAGTTTACTGTCTGTAAAACACCTGGAGGCTTTTGGAGGCAGAAACTTCACAGAATTGGAGTTTCAGTAGAGCTGTTGAGGGTTACAAGTTATAAGCAAATGTTGTATTTAGTTGGGATTGAAATATTAAATTCTTTATCCGCAGTGTCTTACTAACACTAAAGAGGAGATCTTAATACATCTTTTAAGAGAGACATTTTGTATTTCAGTTCAGGTTATGACTTGACAGCAAAGATATCTGATGGAAGTAAAGCTCTTCAAATCTAGGTGTGTTGTCAGTTCGAAGAGACCTTTCCGGTGTTGTTCTAGACTGAAAACAAAAGCTCCCCTTCACCTCTTCACAGAGGAGAAAAAAAAAAATCTTGCCTGTCAACGATTTCATCAGATCACAAAGAGTAAAATTTCAAGTTTGTGTTTGTTGACAAGACTGTCAGGAAACACTGAAGGAAAAGCAGTCTCATTTTCCCCCTCCCTGTTATTCCCAACACGATGAATTGTCTTATTTCTTGAGGCAGAGGATTTAATGTTACACACGTTTTCAATGGGGAAAAGGAGTGCAGGCTGCACCATGGGGACGGCAGCAGCGTTGTGCGTTAGGAAATTCCCCCCACATGGGGACAAACAGCGTTCTCCGTATGCAAAAAACAAACAAATGAGAGAATAAGGCACATATCTTGATCAGAAAGCTGGGACATGGTTTTGACACAATAGACTTGCTACGAATTTGGAAAGAATAGAGGATACGTGTACGACTGAATTACTTTGTGCTGCCGGAGCCAGGGACAGCTTCTGTGTGAAGTCTGCCTCCGATTTGCACCCCTTAAAATTAAAGACGCTTGATTCCTCACAAAGATCTGTTTAAAACATTTCAAATGTAGTTTTCCTTCCTTCCTGAAGAAAAGGACCCCAAAATAAAAGTGCATGTTTTATCTCAGATTGTTTTAAGTTTTTATTAGTACTCTTCATTTTGATGTCCCAGGGACATCTGCTGCAGTCCCAGAGATGCTGCTTCTCCCGTGTTGTGACTACAAATGACCTACAGTCTTTTTTGGTTTTATATAATGTGTCATAGCAGGATCTGTGTTTTATAACAGGCAAAAAAGTGCCTTACCCTAAGTGACAGTGTTTTGCAGAGCAGTAACTGGTACTGTTATTTAGTCACATCCAGAATCCAGCCCTAAGTGACAATCAGCAGCGATGCTGGATGAATAATTTGCTTTCTGGAAAATAGCTTTCCCATATAATCTCTGGGAAAATTTTACAGCAGAAAGAACCTGACTTTGCAACTTGGTGCACGACTTGCTCGCAGTGTAAAATTGGGTTTTGTGGTTTAACAGTTTTATTTGAATTATTTCACCAAGGTCACTTTAATTTCTCCCTGTGAAATTCACTGCTGGCACAGTGGATGGGCATGTCTCCAGTAGACTTAGAACAATTTATATCAGCAGTGAATTCAGCACACAAAGTAGCACTGAAATGGCCTCACTTGTGTTTTGGGTAAAGCATAACAAGAATTAAAAATAGAAATTAATGATGGTGTATTTGGTTTTATTTTGAATTGGGCTTTGTTCTCATCTGACTTGAGTATAAGTTTAATTTAGTGGATAAATTCTTGGTCTTGACTGACATTGACTTAGACGTCTCTGAACATGGTGCATTGATCTCTTCTGAACTCTTGTGCTCCCACTGTTGCTCCTTATTTTAGATTTATCAGACTGGATTGAACTTCTGCTACATTTTTCTCCTTACAGATGCATTTATTTTTCAGTTGATCAACTGAAGGAATGATCCCCTTTCTTTATGTTTGAGCAAAAAATCAAAGTGTATTTTAATGCCTGTAACCCTTTCTGAAGTTGCTAAAGCAGACTTGTCTGAAAAGGCACACGTACAGGAGAAAATTGTTCATTTAACTTGTTGCTTTGCTCCGTTTTCCCTAAAATGCAACTGGAAAATAGGGCAGGTTTGCTGGTGACTGCCGCGCGGTGAAAGCCTTCCTTCTTGAACGAGTATTGTTAGGAGAAGCAGATGTTACTGAACTTGTTTAGGGGGCAGGAGAAATGTTTATTCCCTTCCAACTTGTTTTACCTGGCATGAACGTTGTTACTGGAATTCATCGCAAGTACGGTGCTGCTGCTCCTGTGTGGCTGATGTTTTTCAAGGAAATCATAGGCCTAAAAATAGTCTGCATAAACAACATTAAGAGGTTTTTACTTTCAGTTCCAGGTTTTAGCAATATCTTGTTGTTATTTTCTAATTGTCAGTTTCCAAAATCCATTAAAGCTGATTAGCGGAGTGTTCAAAAACAAAACAACCCCCCAAATTCCACCTCTTGTGGAACCTTGCATAAAATGTCATGCTTAGATAAATTCCGTACAGAAAGGCTGGGTCACTGTAGTGATCCCCAGCTCCTGTCTGGGAAGCTGCTAGTTAACGAAGTTCCTCTAATTTGAGAAGGAAAAGTTAATCTTTTTCTGTTCTCTCCCCAGTTTTCTAGACAAGATTGACATAGTCAAACAAAATGAGTACACGCCGTCTGACCAGGTAAGGGAAGTCTCATGAAGAGGTTGCACAACTTGTCTGCCCTCTCCGTCTTTGAGGATAACAATCTCATTAATTTTTAATGCATTGGCACTAATACAGGCATTGCCACGTGCTGTACGTATTTAGTATTCCAGTAAAAATTACTTTCTCACTTGGATCGAGGTTATGTTTGTGCATGTAAAGGTACTGTGAAATGAAAATCTGTCTGGGTGTGAGACTTACATCATATTCTGTGGCACTAAACTTCAATTATCCATTTGAATAAGTAGTTCGTGATGGTTTGCCCTCCTTTCTGGGAACTGTCGCGATCTTGCTGCTTTTGACAAATTGGTCGGTGTTCTCTCAGCCCTGCTGGCTCCTCCTGTGAACCAGGTTCTGTAATAAGAGCCTTGTCAGAAGATGTTATTTTTTTTATCGGAATAGGCATTGGAGTTTTCATCTTGTTACACATAATCTGAGGATCTTTATAGAACCAAATCCATAATCCAAAATCACATGTATATTCCTAACTTTCTGCCCACAGATAATGCAGTTAAGCCTCTAAGCCCGCTTTTATAGGATAAACATCCAAAACCATATTAATATCCCAAAAATTTCACAGCAGATATTGATAAGGAGAGAGCAGTTTGTATCCTTTAAAGTTGTTCAAGAATAAACTAACCATTCATCCTTTTAAAAATCAGAGGTGTTTATAAATTACACTTTGTTATCACTGAAATAATTCTATTTGCAAGAAAAAAAGCACAGGTTATTATAGTTGAAATTTGAAGCTACTGATCTTCAGATGTGAAGTTTAAATACAAGTGTCAGCTTTTTGTGTCAGCTGAGGGCCTTCCCTGGAGTCCGTAGTGCTAAGTACAGCACCTACAGTTACTTACAGTAATTACGTAAGGCGAGTATTTCAGTAGTTACCCAACTAAAATAATAACATACTTTTATTTCTGTAAGCAAGCACAAATGTGTATGGTGCTTGTTGGAGAGCAGTGACTGCCCATTTGGTTTATCCTCTGGGATGCTACACGTTTCTCCTAAGAACTCCTGAGTGCAATAATCAAATCCCTTCTTTTTTTTCTTCCCTTGAGGTGGATGAGGGTTTGAGGGTTGGGGTTTTTTTTATTTAACATCATACTTATGTTGATACCTAGAGATGCATCTGGACATGCAGAGCTCCACAGAGTCCAATTTTCTAAATCGGCTTCTGTTCATTGGGGCACTTGAATTTTCAAACTGTTTAAAACACAAGTTAAAACAATGTTTAAGTACTAACACGTTGCAATATGAGTCTTAAAATAGCCAGACAACAATAATTCGCTATCAGAAAACTGATGTTAAAATGTAGCCATTTGGTTTAATGATTTAACAGTGTTGTCTAACCTTTGGATTTTGTGTGGTTTTGAGTAACCAGTTTGGTACCTGGGTAGTAAGAACAGAGCTTTTATTGTGCATATAATTCCTTTTTTTACAGACAGTTCACTTATGAGGTCTTGTCTGCTGCAAACGTTGGTAGTTAGCTGCAATTTAGACCCATTGTGAAGAAAACAAAAACTTTGTCCTGAATTATAAATCCTCTGATTGAATTCCAAGTGGTGGTTTTTAGGGAGCTGTGTTTGCACTCTGTACCCAGTCTGGAGCCTCTGCAACTCGGGTTCTTCTGGACCAGTCGCGCACTGGGCGCGGCGTGTGGCTCTCGCAGCTTTGCCATGCACGGTAAATAAAAGCCAGTGCAGTTTAATTTCAGTAGGGTTTAGCAGTGCTTATCACAATTCCCGTTGTTGGTAGCTCACGTTTATAACGCTCTATTCCTCAGTTTTGCAGAGCAGTGGGCACTGCCAGCACTGGGTAACAGGGTTTTGGTTCTGTTGTCGATGTATAAAGAATTATGAAGTATTTGTGTTGAATCAATGACTTTTTTTTTTCTAGGATCTTCTCAGATGCAGAGTTTTGACATCAGGAATTTTTGAAACCAAGTTTCAAGTGGACAAAGTAAATTTTCAGTAAGTATCCGCATTTTTTTGTCTTTTTAATAGCGTGCAGACAAATACCAGGGTAAACTGAAGAGCAGACTCCCATATAGGCATTGAGACTACTGTGTTTCTCAAGTTGGTTTCTGATAGAATGGAAGTATTTTATGATTTTCTAAATTTAGTAGTGTGGCTTTGAGAAAAAAATGAAAATTGGATGTGCAATTTTATGCTTTTATTTTAGTTCACAAAGAAGAAAATGTTTTAGATCCATTTTTACTACTGCCTTTTCTGAGTGTTTGATTCATTGCTAGTTTATGTAGTGGAATATTTGACCATAAAAATGCATGGTACTTTACTGCTCCAGGTTAGAAAGATTGCTTGACTCAGACAAAAATGGCTGAGTTTTAGTCTGGTCTTGTTGACTTTAGTTCCACGTATTCGTTTCAGCAAGCGAGTTATCGCAGGAGGTTTTTAATGTCTTAGCTTGTAAGAGTGAAAATGAGTCTGCAGTGGACGTGCACTAGAGTTTCTTACCTTCGAGTGCAGGTGGCAGTGCAAGTAAACTTAAATGTATTTTGTGATAAAAGCTCTGCTTGCCTGTGTTGGTGGACCTGTTACCTGTTCAGGTTCTCGTAATCCTCAGTTCCCTTTAGATTTTGTGGCATGGAAGTCCTAAAATTTCTTGTGTTTTCTGTTTGCATTTGGAAAAAAAAATCCAAAACATGAAATGTGCTCTGACTCTGTGTTTTTTTCTTAGTATGTTTGATGTTGGAGGGCAACGAGATGAACGCCGAAAATGGATCCAGTGTTTCAATGGTATGAGTAGAACTTCTGTCTGTGTCACAAAAATTGTTCTCTGCAAAATTTGAATGTCTTTATTCTTTCACTGTGTGAAAGCCGTTTCTTTTCTGTGTAGCTTGATAAGGCATTATCTGGCAGAGTGGATAGAATTTTTCTTGACATACTCTGCAGTTACAGAAGTTTGTATCTTTAGGGAGAATGTAGGTGGAAAGGAATTCAAGTTTAATAACTTAACACAGCTTGTCCATTTCCTTTGGCTTTCGCCTCTTCATTTAATTAGGGGTTTTGGTGGTGGGTTTGTGCATTGTTAGCCAGCTTGTGTGAGTGTTAAATTCCAAGCTATTTTCTAAGTGAATATTTACATACGTTTGTGCCTACTTAAAATATACAATTACAGGATAATTAATCTGTCATTGATCAGAAAGTCATATTTTTGCACGTAGCTGCAGCCACACCGCTGTGTCGTGGGTGCTTCTTTCCGAATCAGCACTGACAATTCAGTGTGAGATTGCAGGGGACGCGGTGTCTCGTGCGGTGGGCGATGCCCTGCAGCAGCCCGTAGTGCAACCCCAAAATGCCCTTGTCAAAAACATTTATGGTGGAGTTTATAAATCTGCACTTTTCTGGGGAGCCAGGCCTGTGAAGAGAATTTCTTGAGAAGAAGCCCCAAGGGGAAGGCCCTTACTGAAAACTGAGAATCAAAGCCCTTGTTTAAGTAACTTGGAGATCAGCTGGGTTCCTCGGGATGCTGACAGAGCACCAGCCTAGAGAGGGGAAGGCCTGAAAGGTCTGCAGGTGTTTTGTAAGATATGGAGCCATAACAAGGACGTCTCCATCAGTTTAGTTCAGGTGATTGTATTCTTAACTCCCACACAATTTAAATTAGGCGGCTTTGTGTGTATTTTAATCTGAAAAAGGGGAGACTGAGATGATATCTTAGGAAGAATGTTTTGCTGTGAGGGTGGGGAGGCCCTGGCCCAGGTTGCCCAGAGCAGTGGTGGCTGCCCCATCCCTGGAGGTGTTCCAGGCCAGGCTGGATGGGGCTTGAAGCCCCCTGACCCAGTGGGAGGGGTCCCTGCCCACGGCAGGGGGTGGCACTGGATGGGCTTTGGGGTCCCTTCCAACCCAAACCATTCTTACTCTGTGACCATGAAGCTGTTCATGTTACTCTGTAGCTCTGTTTAGATGTGAAACCTTTCTCAACACAAATCTTCTTAAAGCTACAGTTGATGGAAATATTTTTGTCTTTTTGTTGCTTGAACAAAATATTTATGAAGCTATGCAAAAGTCTGTCTTTTTGTAGAGAAGTTATAATGAGATCCTGCAGAATAAATTAGAATGGAACTTAGATTTGATCACATTTTGCTGCAGTTACTGTCACAAAGTATCTCCTGAACACTTCATTTATGTGTGGAACTGCTGTGCAATATTTTCTGCTGTGCTATTAATAGCAGATTTGTTTGGGTTTTGCCTCTTCTCCTTCCTGTTCCTGTTGCCTCATGATGTGACTTGACTCATCTCCTGTGCTGTCAGTGTCCAAGGTAGTGAGTGTGGAAATCACTGTGAGGGGTGTGGAGCGGCGCAGCCACACGGCTGGGTTCTGTGATCCCGTGAATGTCTCCCAGGACAGGGACAACACAGACACCTGGGTTCTGTGACCCCGTGAAAGTCTCCCAGGAGGGGCCAGGGCCTCAGAGCGGAGCAGTGCCCTGGAGGAGGACTGCAGCAATTAGCCGTGGATTCATAGCAATCTTTTTATTAGTAGTATTCACGCAGATCGAAAGTGCCATTTGTCTCGAGGGCTTCCCCCAAGGGCCTTTCTGACAGCTCAGAATTGCTTTCTATATTTCTTTAAGCTTTGAAATCTCCTCTTAGCTTTCTTTAGTTTCTGCCTCTTGCTTCTCTTCCTTTCTTTTCTACATTTTCTGTCATTCTGTCAGCTTCTGTTTCCTGGCCTTTCCTTTCTTTGATGGTTTTTCTGTGATACTGGGAAAGCTCTGGGCAGTGGCATTCCAGGCTCTTCTCTTCGTGAGGCTGGAAGTCTGGCAGCTTTTTATTGAACTTTGGGATTCCTGGGTATATCCTGTTTTCTGAAGGCAGTTGTTAACTGATGGGTATTTCTTGATTTAGATGTGACTGCTATCATATTTGTGGTGGCGAGCAGTAGCTACAACATGGTTATACGAGAGGACAATCAGACCAATCGGCTTCAAGAAGCACTAAACCTCTTCAAGAGTATCTGGAACAACAGGTCTGTGAATTGAAGTTTCGTTGTTCATATAACAAATCATGTGTAGTCCAGGCGTGTCCTGGGCCTGGCTGGTAGAGAGTTAATTTTCTTTGTAGCAGCCCACATGGTGCCGGTTTAGATTTTGACCCAAACAATCCTGATAACGCACTCCTGGTGTAGTTGTTGCTGATTGGTGTTTGCAGAACATCGAGGCCTTCTGTGGTCTTGCTCTGCCCCCCCAGTGAATCGATGGGGTGCGCAGTGGGCTGGGAAGGACATGTGGGCAGGTGGCCCAAACCAACCGAAGAGCCGTTCCGTGCCATGGGACGTCGTGCTCAGCAGTAAAAGGGCAGAGAGGGGTTCAGGGGCGTTAGTTGTCGGGCTGGGTATTGTGTCTGCCCACAGGACGTGATGACCAATTGCCTTCGCATCACTCGTTCTGGTCTTGTCTCTCTTCCTTCACTTATTAAGCACGATTTATATTTTATCTTCACCCCCAAATTTTCTTACTTTTATTCCTCCTTTTCTCCTCCCCTGTCCCACTGACGGGGGACGTGAGGAGTGGTTGCGTGGTGCTTCGCTGCCCTCCAGGGTTGTGTTCTTCGCTTCTCACAGCACAGGCCAAAGCAGCCTTGGGTCACAACTGTGCCTGTTCCATCGGTGTCTCTGACTGACGGCAACTCTGGAGGCTTTCAGTGGTGGTTGCCATGCAGAGGCTGAAGTGGCTAAAGCAGGGGAGGAGCAGTGCGCTTGAACAGTGGATACGCTCCCCTGTGAGAGCGTTCCTCGCCCCCATTAGAAGCACACGAACTGAACTCAGGGTGTGAACACCTGAACTGGATTCAGGTAGCAAAGGAACCTGTCCAAGTTATCCTGGCATGTCAGTGACTCGTCTCCATAGCCGGATTATGTTTGGGTTTGCTGTGTGATCCCACCTGTGCCTTCTCAGAGATTTGGCTTCTGTTTTCTGTAGGTGGCTACGGACCATTTCAGTAATTCTTTTCCTGAATAAACAAGATTTGCTAGCAGAGAAAGTTTTGGCAGGGAAATCTAAAATTGAAGACTACTTTCCAGAATTTGCTCGCTACACTACACCAGACGATGGTAAGATTTATAAATTTTCCTAGCAATTTATCATTCCCTTGGTAATTTCAGCAAAGACTTGAAAACTGTTAGGTCTATGTAATCTTCATTGCATTTCAGCCAAACTGTAATGTTAAATTTCAGGTACTAATAATGAGAGAAACCTATCTTTTATACATTTAATATATTCAGAATTTCATCATGCCAAAATCCTGTCACTTAGCCGGTGTTGGCCATGGTCCAGCTAGCAGCGATACCGCTGCAGAGGTGCAGCCGTCATCTTTAAGACAGGAGAATCCCAGGTGGTTCTGTTGGTGCACGGCATGAGTGGTCGCCTGTGATGATCCTTTAGTCACAGGCAGTGTCTTCCTCACGGAACTGTGCAAATAAACACATCTGTGAATGAGCAAACAGCAGTAAAAATAATAAATATAGCAGTTTATCCCAGTAGTTTCTCTGTGAGCTCACTGGTCCTACTCCCAATTGCAGCATGAGGCTCAATGGTCACAAATCACGTCCTCTGGCCTCGCCCCAGTCATCTCTGTGGTCGTTTCTCTAACCTGCCAAAGGTCTGGCACTGTGGCCACTGTAATATTCCTTTGCTGTCCTGAAATCTTACTGTTTTAAATAATGTTATGGTTTGTCTTAGCTCAGTCAGTTTTGCAAAGTGTGTTTCTATCATATGTGAGCAGAAAACAGAACAAATTATGATTTTTAGGTGCAATCACCAAAAAGCATCTTTTTTAATGAGATACTTATTTTATTATCAATCAGCAACACCAGAGCCTGGTGAGGATCCCAGAGTTACAAGGGCCAAGTATTTTATTAGAGATGAGTTTCTTGTAAGTATTTCCTTTCTTTCAGTATTTCTTGTGTGATTCTTCTGAAATATAAGCTCTTACACAGCTTCGCAACGTGTTGTCACTTCTTGTGTGTTTATATTTAACACCCACACTGCATAAAACACTGTTATGTTTAAGAGCTTTACTGCTCTGTGTTGGCTGCTCTCTGGGTATTTGCTTGCTGACACAGTAAATAATTAAATAGCAAAAGAATCGGTAAGAATTAAGAAACCTTAAATAGAATGATAAGTGAAGTCCTGCTGTTGTTAATGGGGCCAGGTTTTTATTCCATGCATGATTTCTAAAGGTGAAGACTAATCAAGAGATGGGTCATTTGTAAACTATTAATGTTCTTTTCGTATTATCTTTCCCGTTACTGTTCAGCTGAAGCGATAATAGAAACAGATTTTTAAAAATATTATTGCTATTACATGTAATTGCGAGCATGGCAATCAAATTGTGGACTCACTTTAAAATGGAGCAAAATGTAATTTTGAGGGGGGCTTTCTGTAAGTGCAAAGCAGGGACAAAAGCTTTGTACAAGGAGGCAAAATCCCACTTTCTTCATAGGTGAATTGACTCGAACCTGTGTGTAAGTGGCACTCTGAGTTTTGTTCAGCTCTAAAACTGCGCAGCACGTGGTGGCCTTCTCACCATAGAATTGTGATCATCTTAAATTTCGTAGTTTAGGTGAGACAGTGAAAAATTGTGGGTATTTTGCCACTTAGCTACACTCTCTGAAAACACAGCTTATGCATACATATCTTAGCCTTCATCCGCCCGAGTTTTGAGAACGTGGGGGGGTTCCCCAGTCAGATTGCCTTTAACCCACTATCTCTGTCTTCCTTTTAACAGAGAATCAGCACGGCGAGTGGAGACGGAAGGCACTATTGCTACCCTCACTTCACGTGCGCAGTGGACACAGAGAACATCCGGAGGGTTTTCAATGACTGTCGGGACATTATTCAGCGCATGCACCTTCGCCAATACGAGTTGTTGTGATGGAGAGCACTTTTTTCTGTGTTTTGGACTCCTTATTCCTTATTAAAAAAGAAAAAAAACCACACCCTTGCCCACATAGGGTGGAAGAGAACTGTTTGAATCTCCCATTGATTTGCACCCCTCAACTTTTTCTCCTTGCTGGACAATAGCAGCACTTCTAAGCTTGCTTCTGTACCCCTCGGACAGTTTGAGATGGCCCCTAACATTTAAAAGGCCATTTCCATGAGGATTCCCTAACACTGTTATTGACAAAAAAAAAAAAGAAAAAAAATAAGGAAATAAAACTTAATTAATTAAAAGCCCTGAATGTGGAGCACCTGAAAGAATTGGGATACAAAAATTAAAAGATAAAAATTGGGGAGAGAAAGCTTTAGGTAATTTAGCACTGTTGTGGGCGTAATCACACAACCCGTGATCTCCACTTTGTGTCACTGCGTCAGCCTAAAGGAGGTGCCGAGTCCTAGAGCGAGTGTGAAGACAGACCCTTGGGTTTGGTTCTCTGGCTGTAATGTGGCTTTGAGCAGAAATACTGACAATTCTACAACAGACGTAGACAGTGCAAAAACCAACTGCTACCTTTCCGAAGGGTATTTTTAAAACCAGTCTTGGTGGTCTAAAGACAACCATGGACGTTTATGAATTGAACTGCGTATGGCCTGTGATTGCAGAAAGAGTTAACCACACACTGTTTTCAGTTTGTCCACTGATGATCCCGTCTGCTATAAAAATCATTATCCGGACTGTAGTCCTCACAGTCTTTCCCTTCTTTTTCTTCTTCCCTCCCCTCATTTTTTATTTTACTGCTGGATTATTATTCTTGTACAGACTGTAAAATGTATTATTTTGTACAACTTTATTGAAAAAAAATAACTTGTAGAAGATCTTTGTGCCTTGATTATGGCTGTACCTGTACAATGAGCTAAGATGTAAGTATGTTTGATTGCGCTGTACAGCTTTGTCAACCCTATCTGCAGCATTAGCTCAAGGTAGGGAAAATTTATCTGTAGTTTAGTTTTTCTGGTTTATAAAAGAAGGAAAAATACTGTTTAGTAAAAAAAAAAAAAAAAGAAAAAAAAAGAAAAAAAAAAGAAAAAAGTACAAATTGTGCAAACTTAACCACTTTAAAAGTGAGGTCTTCAACAAGTGACCAGATGTTGCAGCATCATGCTTTTTAATTTTTAGCTTTAATTCATTTAAATCTCTATCCAAATGCAAAACATGGCTTGTTTCTACATAAACCAAATTTTGCTACAAATTATAAATGTTAGTCTTTGGTCATTCATAGTCCTTTTTGCTGAAGACAAAACCAGAACAATAACAGACGCGTAGGGCATCATGCAGGTCTGGTGACCATCTCTAGACTGGGCCAAATACCCCACCAACCTCCACTCACACTGCGTGGGCAAACTACTACCGGAATGACAAGGTGTGCACTGCCCTTGGATTTGGCCACTGAATTCCAGTTTCAAATGACATTTTTATTTCTCTTTTAATAAAGAGATACTTTAGAACCTTTTTGTTTTATATTAACGATATAAGTAGCTTAAAGTGAAGATGTGTGGATTTTTCTTAAACTTGAATAATTTATGCAAATTATATGCTTAGAACAACGTGGTACAGTAAAAAGAAAAAGAGCAAAAATCACTGTAGCAATAAGAGAGCATGTAATTTTAGTAACTACTACACTGCTTTATATTTTATACCTAGGTGTTTTATGTCTCTGTGAGTGTGTTACTTTTTCATGTGTCTAAACCTACGTGTACAGTTTGTACAGAGTCAGAAATTACAGCTGTAATAACACATCTAGAACAGTGTTAGCCTATATTACTCAAACACCCCGTTCCTGCTTCATTTACACCCCTGAACTGATCTGGATCTTAACTGCAGTGACTTTAAAAGGAAAACAAAAGAAGCAAAACAGAAAAAAAGGAACACCAAAATCCCTGCCTCTGCCTTTCACCGTAGCTTCCTTCCACTCGAGACTGTGTTAACTTTCTTTTTTCGGAAGAGGTCCAGTTTAAATCAAACCTGGGGTGTGGTCAGTGATGTCTGTGCAGCTACATTTGCTTCAGGTATCAGATGCCTTTTTGATACCAAGAACTGCAGCTGTTCCGAATTGTGAGTTTTCATTGCTTTTGTGGCTAAACTTTTAAATGAAAGTTAATCGCCGAGTCCATTTTCATGTAAAGAGCAAGGACTTGTCCCATCTCTCTCAATTCAAAATTGCAAGTGATCTTTCAGAAGACACTAAATCACCTAAAAATTTTCGTAGTGTTTTTTGAAACATGGTCTTTCCTGTTCACAGGATTAGAAAGTTGCCACCTGAACTTGGTAGAAATGTAGGAGAACATGGTCGCAAGTAGCCCCTGTGATTGAAGAATGTATCCAGTGCCTGGAGGTCAAGGGCTGGTGTTTCCACTAAAAATGGAACATAGTGGAAAGGAAATCCATAGTGAGCCTTAAATTTTAGTTACAGGAGCCAAAATCATTAATTTAGTGCCAACCCTTGTCTTTTAAGCCTCGGAGGAGTTGGTGTAAACACCAAATTTATAATGGAGAAAAGCTGTAGTGCTGGGAGGAATGTAACCTCTCATTGGAGAGAAACAAAGCACCTCCCTTCCAAAAATTAAAAATAAGATTCTTCCTCTGGTAATGAGAAGGATGCATCGTGACGATGAGCTGCCTAAGACAGCAACAGTTTAAGAAACCTAAAGCTTTATATGAACAGAAATGTTTGGGGGGTGCTTTTTTTTTTTCTTAAGTGAGGAAAAAGGCGATTGTTTTGGTTGTGGCTGAGTTGCACAAGTACGGAGTATGTGTGTGTCTTGATGTCTCAGTATTGCCTTTGTTAGTCTCTTTATTAGTCCATGCAGTTTGGTGGCCTGGTAAATGCAAGTCTTATTTTTAATAGCTTTCTTTTTTTAAAAATACAAAACCATAAAGCTTTAATGCTTGCTATTTAATAAGTAACTGTGTTTTCTTCTGTCTCTAATTTAGTGGCCATAATTTGCAGTTAATTGAACCATTCCAACCTAATGCTTACCCATATTTCCTAGTTTTGTTTTATTTATTTATTTGAACTTCTTGTTTTCATGATTGAGGACTTTCACTTCTGTCTCGTTGATCTGTTTGGAAACTTCTGACCTTACAGCCAAAACTTAATTCGTTCTACTCAGTATTCATTGTGATGCTGAAGTGTAAGATACCTGCAAATGTAAACACTACCACTTTTATTAATAAAAGCAAATCCAGTGTTTTAGGGCACATTTGCATCACTAGAGTCGAGGTTGTGTCAGTATTTCCATTATAAACCCATAGAGGGTCTATATCTTGCCACTAAATTGCCCTAAGCTAAATCTTTGCCGTACAAGGCTTCTGCTCAAGCATGATTCGGTGGGTTGGTTTTTAAACAGTTTCCAACACAAACTCTCGTTTCTGTTTTAAGTTATACAACTGTTTTGTTGGATGGGGATTGGTTTAAAAACAAAACAAAAAAACCCAACAAAACCAACAAACAAACCTGGTTCAAGATTGGTTTTGGCACTTCTGTAACTCGGATATGGTTTTGATTTTAAAACTTAACCTTTGGCAAGCCAGTAACCTTCAATATGGTCTGATCACTTTGGGTATTTTGTAAAAATAATAATAAATTATAGAGATGTTGTGGCTTCAAAATCAGCTACTGTGCATTTGCAGCAACTTATTTCAACCCCAGAACTTTTAGTAACGGGCACCTCAGTCCAGGTGCTCAGCAGCCAGTGTGGTGCAGCAGAGCCGTGAGGATTTCTGAAGGATCTTTTTTTTAATCATGTGGAGAGGTAAATCCACTGCAGACTAAAAAAAGATTCAGCTGCTTCTGAAAGCATCAAAACCTGCTCTCTTAGAGGCTGAAACTGCAGCTCTGCAAGTTGTTAGGAGCAGGCTTTGATGCAAAAGCATACGAAGGCTGGATCAGTTGTCATGGATGGGAGCCCTGAGGGCTTATCTTCACTTATCTAAAAACTATTTTGAATCAGCATCAAGGACAGAATTTACCTTCGAGTTTGTCATTAACTGCAGAGGAACTGAATCTAATTCTCTTCCGGTGTGTTGCACATAATTGCTTCCTGCAGGATAAGTTTATTGTACTGGTAAATCTATGCACAGAAATATTGATGTTCAACACTTTAGAATCTGAGCATCTTGTAATTAGTTGTGGTGCAATATTCCTGTAAATGATGTAGGATGTTTTGTATGATATCCTATTTTTCCAATGTTTAAAGCTGTGTACTGGGAAAAATGAAAGGTATAAACATGATTCCGCAGGAAATTGCCCACAGGTACGGAGACAGAGCCCGGGACATCCGAGTACCAGTCCAGTGCCTTAGTGATCGTACCTTTGGTGATCGGTGCTGTACAAATGTCTGAGATGGATACAGTTGTTACATGTTATAAAATTATGTGACTTCTTCTGGAAGAGAGTAAGTTCTCTTCTTTCCCCAAGTTATTGAGTGTGCTGTGGGTATTTCTGACAGTGCTGGCACCCGTAAACCCCTTTCATGGAAGCAGAAGATAGAATTCCGGTGAACTAGGAAGCAGGATGAGGGCCATAGATGGCTGTCGGTGGGAATCTCACGCAGGAACCCTAAAACATCCCTAAAACACATCTAGGTTTTCATCCCTAAAATATATCCCGGGTTCGTGTAATATAAAAGGACTTAAAACATCTGTTTGCAATCCTGAAACAAAACTGTACCCTTTTTGCTCAGCTTGGTATTTCTAAAAATTCACCTATTGGGAAAAAAATCTTTCTGTTCCCTGCCAAACTTTGAAGTGTCTGTAACTAAAGTCAGCTACAGAGGGGATTTCTGAACCTCTGCCGATAACTGGAAAGGGTCTGTGGTGACTGGCAGGATAGAAATCCAAATGAGCTCGCGCTGTGAGTGGATGCGTTTCAGTTATGAGGTGGGTGAATGGCTGGAGAGGATTTTCCTGTATTACAGAGAGGGCGAAAATTTCAGCTGTGAGTACTGGCTTCGTAATTCTGTTTCCAAAACCTGGTTTTCAGCTTGTTAAAACCCTGCCTGCTTCTCATGTTCTGAGCTGAGCAAAATGGTTTCAGTTTAAAGTACAAGTCAACTTGGAAAAGCAACCTGGGGAGGAGGTGGGGAAGCAAACTAATCTCTCACTGGGGTTTTTTTCCTATCTTCTTGGACCTCTAAACTCAGCCTGGTTCTGTGGAAAGATAGGGAGTTCTGCTCTAGGTTAACAACAGCAGCAGGAGTTCACTGACACCTTTGCAGCAAGGAGTAACGGAACAAATACATAACAGAGAATTTTCTTTTTACAAAAAAGACCGAAACCCCCACCAAACCAGAATTTACAGGTTTTCCTAATTTATTCACTTAGGAAGTCTGCCTTAAAATTCTTTATTTTAATGACAGGACAAAATAAAGCCTTTAAAAATGTATCATTCTCTCTCAGAGAGAATGATACATTTTTGAGCAACAAGATGCAGTTGTTAGGGTTGTTCGTGTACCGTGACGCTCCCTAATGCTGGGGAACCAGTAACAAATGTAAGCAAATTCAAAATTAAACTGTGAATGTGTCTCTTCAGTTTTCCCAGTTTTTCTATTAAACAAGTTGGGTGATTTTTTTTTTTTTTAAGCTTAAGATGGAGGTAGTAGTAATGTTGGGAAATCTCTTGGTTCTGTTAGGCAAACTAATGTTTTTAGGCTGTGAATTTTATGTGAATTATTAATAGTGAAGTATAGTGTTTCTATTTGGAGTTTACAGTATTTGATACTGGACTCTGTCATCCTCACAACTGAAATACGAGAGTGCCAGCAGAGATCAGACAGAGCCGGGAGCTGCTGTGTAGGGTTATAAAATACTGCATCAGGCTCATGACTGCAGGGCTGCTTGGGAAGGGGGCCCATTCCAGCCCTTTTTCACCTCATTATCAGTTTGCTGGTGGCAGGACCAGAAGAGCTTTCATGAAAAGACAAATGAAGGGGCCGGGTGATAGAAACAAATAAACATCTGTGTAAGACCTCAAAGTATTAATCGAAGGTATTTTAAGCCTAGGGGGCAGTGTCTCTCCTGGTGTCTGCGTGATGATTCATACGCATCTCTGTTCTCTTTTTGTCTGAAAGCGCAACATCCAAAATGAAGTTACAGATTTCCTTAAAGTTTTGGTGCTAACTTTGAGTTCTGTTTCCCACAGGGCAAAACTCTGCTGGGCTACAAAGGTTCATCTGTGTAAGGGAGTCTGGAAGCCCAGTGCTGCCACAAGCAACAGCTCTTGTTAACCTATTTGTGATTTAAGCTGGGGAGCTTAGAACCAGTGGTTCTGGTCAGCATCACGGCCCAAAGACTTCTACCTTTGGATTCAGCTGCTTTCTCCTGTCCTCGCCCCCCCACACATGCTCTTAAAACAGATTGATTAGAGAGAATAGAGCAGCTATGAAAGAAGGTGATGATAAACCCTCACTGAGAGTTCAGAGGAACCAAGGAGAGGCAGATAAACAAGATCCTAAGTTCATCACCTTGGATACTGAAACATACATGTATGGGGAAATTCTTCATTCCCCAGGTAAGTGACCCAGTTTGGGATCCTCCTACAAATTGTCGAGGTCAGAGAATGTATTTAAGAGGCCAAGGTATCTCCAACAAAGGAACCACAATAAATGCACTTACTACAAACATGATAGAAGGGAGAGATACTTGAGTGAAGTGTTAGTCTAATGATCAGTGTGCAAATCAACTGGAACCTGCTTTGAAGCAAGAAAATGTTTCCACCATAGGCTCATCCTGAAAGATACTCAGGGCACTGGAGGCTTTTGAGCAACCCACAGTAGGTAAATACGGTTCCAGCTTTTGAAGTCGTTGTTTAAAGGAGACTAGAATGAGATTATGTTGGCAACCAAAAAACCACCTTGGTTTGACTCAAAGTATTTCTTGGTTACTGAGCAAAGTGTCGTGGTGTTCAATATCTGGAATAACACTGCAACCAGGAATTGCGACTCTCAAGGTACAAACAAAACTGCATAATCTGGAGATACTGCTTGAGAAGGCAGAATTCCTTTGCCAAAACTCATCCTAACTTGATGCTGTTGTGATTTCCTACTCAATTTGAAAGTTAACTTCCTTATCTCTAGTTGAATGTATGGGCTGATGTGTAAAGGGCTAACAATCACAAAATACAAGATTATGCTAAAAGAATTTGTAGAGGGCAGGGATCAGATCATTGGCACACAGAGAATGCAGGGTGGGGATTTCTACAAACATGAATAAAAGGCAAACAGTTTTTTTGAAAGTCAGTTCTTCTGTTTGGCGTTTTTCTTTTGTTCTAGGAAGGAACCAAATGAAGCTGGGTGATTCCATGAGCTGTATATTCAGCCCTTCCTCACACTGGAAATCTTGAAGCATAGTTGTTAAGTAATTTGCTTAAAAATCAAGCAACAAATTTTGATATCTGGGTGAAACTGAAACTTGAGTATTGGATACTTGATTTAGTCTTTACTCGCTTAGAAGAGCCATTCCCAACCTTTATGAAACCAATCTTGGCTTCTGGTTTGTTTGGGCTTTTTTTAAAAAAAGGGTAAAAGAAAAAAGAAGGTAGCTTTCCACATTTCACTAAATCTGGCTCTTCTTCACACACGTACGCTTTCCAGGATGCCTTTACTGCTTCTTCAAAGCATGCGGCAGAGACTCGGAGGTTTCCCTTCATACTGTATTTATTGGGCTAAACATCAAAATCTCATTAGATGGGAATGTGACTCAAGAATATTTTACACACAAAATATAGACAAATATGCATTTAGAGAAAAATTTGTTGCATTCATTTGCTGGTTAATAAAATCAGGACATTCAGGTAAATCTAAGTGCTTTTATTTATGAACATTTCACTGAAACTTTGTAAAATACAAATCCATATGGGAGAACACAGTTAAACCCAAGAAGACAACCAACATTGTTTCCATTCAAAGTTGTAAAAGCATAGTTAGCAAAGTCAGTTTCTGGTGCATGTAGTGTTTCATCACAGTTTAAATGATGCCTCAAATCTGTTGGTTTTGATCTGATTTTGCGTCTTCTTTATTGACCCGAAGTGGGGAAATGTAGAATATTGCAGTTCTACAAAGGGCTATTCAGCAAATGTCTGGCTGTGAGAGGTCCCTAGTTTTCTCCTCAAGGAAAGCTGAAAATGAACGGTTTGAGTATTGTTCATTCTTTATATATTAAAAAAAAAAAAATCGTTTTCTGTTACTGAAATCAAAATAAAGACATATATATATAAAGACAACAGAATTTCTATTTTTCAGATTTAGACACTGAAATTACCAGTGTCGTTAATGTCTACTATGACTCCCACTGCGAGTTGGTGCTGTGGACTGTTCCCTTTTTCTGCTCAACTAGGCAGTAAGTTTTGCAGCATAATGACCATTGAAGCCCTACAAGTCCAACTGTTGTCACTAGGCACAACTCTTACCTGCTCTGACAATGCTTTACTGAAGCTAAGATGTACTATTTCAGCCCATAAGCTCTGGGCACAATGAAATTCCCCAGGCTGCAGATCCAGATATCCTGGCTAGGAGATGCACAGCAAATTTCAGCCATGGGAAAGAAGCCTCTCCTGCATAAAGACGTCTCATCGTACAAAGCGTATTTATTAGAGCCTTCTGTAAAGAACTAGGATTTCCTCCTAAGCCTCACAAAGTCTCAGCTTTGTGGTTTTCCCATCCAGTTTCATTGGAACGTTAGTTATGTTCTAGACTTGCTTTTTCTCCCATTTTAAATTTTCTGAACCTTCATTTAGGGTAATACAACAGCCTCCAGAGAGCTCGTCCTACACCTTACGACACTATACATCATTACAAGTCAAAAAAACCTGATGTAGTGCAGAAGGTGTATAGATGCTTCTTACTACGCTCTCAGAAAATACTTTTTCTTTCTTGTTTTGGGACAAATTAAATTCAGATCCAGTATTTTCTTAGGAGTTCTGGCTGGTTAATCATACTCTCTGTTCCGAGTACACTATTATTTTCTCACATCTACGAGATAGAAATTGCCCACTAACTAAATGGCGATACGCCAAAAACTTTTTCTCAAGGATATTTCCATTGGCCTCCAGCCTCAGCCTGTCACTTCACTCCCAGTTCTTTCCTCAGAAAAAATGGCCAGCACTTCCATAACTGTTGAAATGTTACCCTCCTGTCCTCCTGGCTGCAGGCAATCCAGCAGCCATCTAGGACAGGTAGAGAATGTGTCTGTTGTGCCTCTACTTCAATCCATGCCTTCTATTATCTTTTTTTTTTTATCTTTTTTTTCTGTTAACAGAGCAAAAAGAACATTTTCCTTGAGTCAAAGAAGTGTTGAAGAAATGTTTCAGAGATGTTTGCTTCACCACTGTAGGGCAGCATACGACTGCACAGCTCGTGCTGTGCTGCATTTCAGGTAGTGGTGTGTATTTTCTATACTGAAATTCAAAGTGGAGCAAGCCCTTTAACCAGCACAGTGACCACACTTTAACAACGACCACATCTCTTGACGATCCTAAAACGACTTACTTCTGAACATCGGGGGTTTTGGCCTTTCCTTCCAAGCGATTTCATGGACTGCATGGAAGACGCTGCAATTTCATTATACTATTTTTCAGTTAGAAACTGAATGAGAATAAAAGACCTTTTAAATAATTAATCAGCAATGCTCTTGGCTGCCCTCCAAATCCCAGAACACACCCTCCCCCTCCCCTTTCTCTCAGTTAAACTCTTACGCAACTGAAGAACAGGAGTCGATCTGAAGAGAGACAAAGGGACTCTGTTTCTCTCACATGGTCTCTGTTTCAGCAATGCCTATCTCCTCGCCTAAGGCCACACTGCATGATCAGTTTTCATTTTAGACTTGCTCCTCTTCATTCGTCTGCACCTCCCCAGTCCCTCCCGTCGCTGGGGGCCCTCATGACCCATTGCAGTCAGTCAGCACCCCAGCTCAGCCCCCCTCCTTTGAGATGCTCTCAGCTTCTCCAAGAAAGGCTCTACTGAGGTCTGGAGGGAGCACAACCACTTCCCTCGGACCCAGCTCCACACTCTGGGGGACAAATCCTGCGTCGCAGGCTGCCCTGGGTGGTTACAGGCAGCCAAGAGCCTCAGGAACAGGGAATGTGGATCACGCAGCAGAGACCTCTCTGCTGCCAACATGAAACTGCTAACAACTGTAATGCCAACAGTGTGGTTTAGAAAGACTACGCTTGGTTTATTAAATTTTTTAAATCATAGACTTTAGGATTTTGTCTTAGGCTAAAAGTAACCTGCAAAAAAAAATTTGTTTGTGATGAGAAAAGGCAGAAACGTTATTTCATGTTGTTCTCCAGCAAGCTCTGGATATAGTTACACCAATGCTGGCCCTAAAAGTGTGCCACTAAAACCTGGTCCCATAAATCTTACCACTTCCACTCCTCCAAAGTTATCTTCCCTATTATTTAACTTTTTTTTTTCATTATTTAATTCTGCCATAACATTTGATCATTATTATCAACTTGTTGCTGTTTTTCCACACTCTTCACGCTTCAGAAACTGTATGGAAACTACCTTGACTGCAGCGCAGGACATCTAATTTTTATCATAGAATCATTAAGGTTGGAAAAGACCTCTAAGATCATCCAGTCCAACAACCAACACCCCCGTGCCTACTAAGCCATGTCCCAAAGTGCCACATCTACACATTTTTGAACCCCTCCAGGGATGGTGACGCCACCACTTCCTTGGGCAGCCTTATCCAAGGCTGTTTCAGCAAATAATTTTTTCCTAATATCCAGTCTAAACCTCCCCTGGCGCAGCTTGAGGCCATTTCCCTCTTCCCTTGCAATCCCTGTAGAATCACTGCTGCGCTGGCAGGCTCTGGGAGGTTTTGCAGGGCAGGGAAGTTTGCCTTTAGATTTCCACTGGCTTCTTTTTCCGTCTGAGTTTGGTTTTCCCTCCATGTGCTGTCTGTCTCGCTCTCCGGCAGTGACCAGCCCAGGGGGAACTGCGTGACCTGAGCAGAGCAAGCCTCGGGAACCACTGCCACAGGGCCAGTGGTCACTTCTCCATATTTATTTTCACATGGCTGATTTTGATACTGAAAATACCTGCAAATAAACTCTCGAAGGCTGTTTTTTGGAGTTTCAGAAAGCAGCATCCTTTATTTCAACATTGGACACGAGGGAACGATTTCCATCAATCGTGTAAAGAGACAAGACCCGGGACAGAATGTATTTCCCACTTTCATGCGTAAGTATAACCTTTCCCAGGAATCTCACACATATTCTGTTGCTTTGCAAGGACTAATTTTAACATTATTACGACCTTCTCAACAGCCAAATCTCTTCCTAATTGGAGCTTTGGAGCCCGCTCTCTCTCTGACCGTGCACTTTAGACAGGGAAAGGCTGCAAACAGAGGTGATTATAGAGGAAGGCAGAGCTGTTCAGAATATCGTACCCAACACAAGGCGTCACAATCTCTCCCTGAGCAGTGCCTGGAAAAACACTATTTGAAAAAAACATCCTATAAAGAAAATGTGCTCTCACAGGGACATTGTGTCAAAAATACAACTACCTCGATGAAACTTGACTTTAGCTTAAATAAAAATATTCCACTTTTGGTAAAAGTAACTACTTCTTGTGTCAGTTCCAGCTATCATTTACCGAGCGCGATCCCGTTCCCGCCCCGGCCGCCCTGAGGTAGCGCCTCCCGCCAGCAGGGCCTGAGGGGGCGCGCTTCCCGCCCCGCCCTCGCGCGCGCTCCACCAGCTCCAACCCCGCCCCCGGCGATGGCGGCGGCTCCGCCCCCTCCACACCCTCCATTCGGCTCAGCCCCCTCCGCGCCCGCCGTTCCGCTCCGCCCCCTCCGCCCCCTCCGCGCCCGTCGTTCCGCCCCGCCCAAAGGGGGAGCGCGGGGTTTGGTTCCGGCCGCCGCCGCGGCCTGTGGCGGGAGGAGGAGCCATGGAGGACGCTGATTACTTCGAGGGCAGCGCGGCGGAGTGGGGGAACGAGGCGGACGGAGGGGCGGTGAGCGCGGGCGGGGGACGGCGAGCCCGGGGGGGGGGGCAGCTGGGCTGGGGCAGCGCTCGGGAGAGCGGGGGGCGCTACCCCCCCCAGGGGTCACGCTGCCGGGTGCAGGAGCAGCTCCCGGGCCCTCGCACTGCGGAGCCGCCGTTGGAGCTCCGAGCTGAGGCGAAAAGCGCCGAGCGTGGAGGCTTCTTGAACTGCGTGACTTTGAGGTCCCGTCCAACCCAAAGCGCTCCCTGTGCGGGGGGCTGGGGCTTGGGGGGGCTCAGAAACGGGGAGAACCGGCTGCGAAACGGTGCTGGGGTTTAGAATCCTGGGATGGTTTGTGTGGGAAGGGACATCAAGTGCCACCCCGTGCCGTGGGCAGGGACCCCTCCTACTGGATCAGGGGGCTCCAAGCCCCATCCAACCTGGCCTGGAACACCTCCAGGGATGGGGCAGCCACCACTGCTCTGGGCAACCTGGGCCAGGGCCTCCCCACCCTCACAGCAACACATTTCTCCCTAAGATCTCACCTCAGTCTTCCCCGTGCCAATGTAAAGCTATTCCCCTTCATGCTGTTACAACTTTCCTGTAGCCCCTTCTCTGTCAGGTTATGCTTCACAGGATGCCAGGTTGGAAGGGATCTCAGGGATCATCTGGTCCAACCTTTTAGGTGATCCATGGTTTAAATGAGGTGGCCCAGCACCCTGTCAAGCTGAGCCTTAAAAGTGTCCAGTGTAGAGGACTCCACCCTTCACTGGGGAGATCATTCCAATGTTTTAACTGTTCTTGTACTGAAAAATTTTCTTCTGGAATCCAATCAGAATCTCCCTAGCAGCAACTTACAGCCACTATCCCTTTCCTTTTCCGTGGGACTCCCCTTAAAGAAGGAGTCTCCATCCTCTTGGTAGACACTCTTTATGTACTGGTACATGATAATAAGGTCTCTCCTAAGCTTTCTCTTCTCAAGGCTGAAAACCCAGTTCTCTCAGCCTTCCTTCTTATGGAATGCTTCCTAGTCTTCTGATCTTCTTAGTGGCCCTTCTGACCCTGTCCAACCTGTCACTTGCTGCAGTGAACTGAGGTGTGCGGGTTTCTGTGGGCAAAAATAACCTAAAATGTGGGAGGACGGGGGAAACGGGACAAGAGAGGTGGCTGACTTGGCTGTGCTTGCAAACAGCAAGATGATGAGGATGGAGAGGGAGAAGATGATGCTGAAGTTCAGCAAGAATGCCTGAAGAAGTTTTCAACCCCTGACTATATAATGGAGCCATCTATTTTTAACACATTAAAGAGGTGAGTGTGACCTGATGTGTGCTATGGTGCGTGTCGTGTGTTACAGGTGCAGTGTTGTCGCTTTTATGATGTGCATCTGAAAATGTATAAATTATGCTATTGGTTTCCCTTTATTTAGAGTTCAGTTGGTTTTGGTTTTTAATATGAGTTTCAAATAGTTCTTCTGTAATCTTTTCATCAGGTATTTCCAAGCAGGAGGTTCTCCAGAGAATGTTATCCAGCTCCTTTCTGAAAACTACACTGCAGTGGCACAGACTGTGAATTTGCTAGCAGAGTGGCTCATTCAAACAGGTATGATAAATGATACAGGATTGTTTGAGTCTGTAGTCTTTAGGTTGCCAGAAATATCTGAATTGGCAGAAAATTTTATCATACTCAAGAAGTAGATCATTATGAAGTTGTCATCCTGTATGTGTATGTGACTAAGTTCTTTACAGTAATAATGTTTATTCGGCTCAGAGAATAAGTCATCTGCTGATAAACATTTTGAAATGTATTATAAAGGGTAATAGATTTGAAGCAATGACATAAACTAACATTTCTTTTTGCTTTGAATGCACAAGGGCAAGGGTACAGTTACGTAGATGGTATTAGCGATATTTGATGTTTCGTAATTGTAGTATGGAGTTAATATTGAAAAAATTTACCTTATTACTAGTTACTATTCCCTTTCAGTGGATCAGTGGTTAGAATTAAGGTTCTTGTACAGATGCCTGTGTTCTCTGAGACAACAGTTCTGTTTTACCAGTCTGCTTATGAATTCTTCAGTGGCCTCTTGCAAGACATGTTCAGCGTTACCTTGTATCTTTGTCCCGTAGCTGGTATAAACTTCTGTTTACAAATTACCCGAATTATTGTACTGTGGTCTCAGAAATGTAGAACTGCTTATTTCTGCTTTGTGTAATGTTTTGTATTATACTATCAAAGCTGCTGATACCCAATATAATAAAAGGATGTGCTTTAGTCTGTAGTGAAGAGGATTTATACACCAGCCCTGGTAAAGCCTTTTTGTATTTAAGATTACGTGCGTTTTGGTATCGTGACCAGTAAGAGTTTTGAGATGATTGTCGTTGCTGTTTGCATGAGTGGTAAATAGAGCAAGGACTGGTGTGACCTGCCTGTCATCCTAAACAGTCTGCATTTAGGGAAAAAACGTTTGAGAATCTGTATTTATCAGTGTGGTTTGGTAGAACTGATGGCTCTCCTCTCGTCTTCTGCGTGTTGATAAATTTCTGAATAGTTTCTGTTCTCATTGAAAAATTTAAGATGTTGCTGCTATGTTTGATTGGATTGTATCTGCCAAGTTTTTTGTTCCTTCTATACAGGTGTTGAGCCAATGCAAGTTCAGGAGACTGTAGAAAACCATTTAAAGAGCTTACTTATCAAGCATTTTGACCCTCGGAAAGCGGATTCCATCTTTACAGAGGAAGGAGAGGTGTGCATGGAATCCGTGTTGCTATCTTTACATGAGTGGATCCTACACAGATGCCTTCATCCGATGGAGTAGTAGATGGTGGGGGAAGGGAAATTGTGTTGTCAAAGCTCTTTGGTTAATAAACAACTGGTTTCAGAAAACTAACTGTATTCTACTGGAGTCCTCAAAGACTTAGAGAACTTAAACTTTGACTGCATCCTACTTTATATAATAAAGTCCTGTATAACAGCTTGCAGGACTCCTGAGAGGTAAAAAGCTTACTTTTGATGATCTTGCCAACTAGATATTCTTACATTTCTTTCTATTGCTCTGATCTTTTCAGACTCCAGCCTGGCTTGAGCAAATGATAGCACATACTACGTGGAGAGATCTGTTTTACAAGTTGGCTGAAGCCCATCCCGACTGTTTAATGCTTAATTTTACTGTGAAGGTAGTGTACTCAAGTCTAATAAGTGAGAATGTCCATAAAGACCTTCTTCTGGCTCCACATATTGGCTGTGGCCTTGCCTCTATGTTTGATGTATTCTTCCAAAATACTGCTGTTTCAAACATCAGAATAGTACAAGTAGATATTGGTGGGAGGAATTGTGTTACAGGTAGCAAGTAGTAAGTGTAGTTTCCCATTTAAGTACTGCTTTTTTAGTTTGTTTTGGTGGGATTTTTTTGTTTGTTTTGTGGCTTTTTTTTCCTTTGATCTGTATTTGAAAATTCGGGATTTCTGGTGCAGTTTCAGTCAGTTTTGTGTGTTTCTGCGAAAGAAAGGATATTATGATATATCTAGGTGTGCTCTGGAGTCTTTTTGTGTCCTTGTGGTTTACTTTCTTTTTGCTACATCTTTGTTGGTTTCCTTTTCTGTAGTCTGAACAATGAACCTGAATTCCAGTAAGTGTATGCAGAGTCAAGTCTTGTATTCTGTTTGTTCTTCTACACTTGTTTGGATATCTGAAATATAAATAATACAAGTTTTCTGAGCTGTTTTTGGTTTTTATAGCTTATATCTGATGCTGGATATCAAGGGGAAATAACCAGTGTTTCTACAGCATGTCAGCAATTAGAAGTATTTTCCAGAGTCCTGCGTACATCTCTGGCAACAATTTTAGATGGAGGAGAAGAAAACCTTGAAAAAAACCTGCCTGAGTTTGCTGTAAGTTGGGTTTTTTTTTTTTACGTGGAAAGAAAATAGTGTTTTCCTTTCTGGTTGGGATATACAAGTCATTGTGGGATTGTAAAGAATCTTCACGTTTTATCAAGTGTTACAAAATCTTATGAGGAGAAGGTATCTCTGCATTTGAAAGTAGAAATTCATGCTTTTTGATCATCCTCTGACCAAGAATTCCTTGGGTTGTTTACTACTTGTACTTGTTGTATGGATTGTAAAAAGGTGGAGGTAGAACTGCTGTCTTGCACATTTAGTGCAGGATCTAAAGATCAATCTACCCTAGCAAATTAAAATACTTTTTTTACCATGTGAATGTGAAAAGTGCCACCTGAATCGGCCCAGCATGTGTTCTGTGCTGTGAAACAGCAAAATGCCTTTCAGATGGCTTTGTACTTCTCTTACTATTAAAATATTGCAGAGAAAGTACTGGGTATAAGTAGGATAGAATTCCCTCTCAGTTTTGGCATTTAAGAAACCAAGTTCTCAGTGTTGCCATTTCTTCTTGCAGAGTTATCGATGTGTAGTGTTACTGTGCTTTTCTGTACTTTCTTCCTGGCTGTTGGGTGGTTTGGGGTTTGTTCCATCATTTGTGGTTTTGGTTTTTCCCTTCAATAAGTAGATTACAGTGAAACCTTTGCTATGGTGGCAGTGTAATTGCAGAAGCGTACTTCCATGTTTCTTGTTGACTGGTAAGATTTTTGGTGTGTGCTCTCACAGAAGATGGTGTGCCATGGGGAACACACTTACCTTTTTGCTCAATCTATGATGTCCATATTAGCTCAAGAAGAGCAAGGAGGCTCAGCTGTCAGAAGGATTGCTCAGGAGGTTCAGCGATACGCCCACGAGAAGTAAGTGGCAATTGCCTTATTAGATCTGTTATTAAATCTAAGTCAACAGAATTCATAAACTGCTCTTTTGCTCATTCTTGGTTACTTTTTACCAGCAAAAGGAGAATTCTTAGCTGCCATAGAACAGTTCTTGTACAAACTTTAATTAATGGAACAACAGAAAAGTTGAATGTCCTGTACTGGGAGACCTGAAATAAGAAGAGCAAAAATTTGGAAGTTTTATGTATTAAAAAATATATACATTTTTATTTATTCTACAAACATTTTAGAAACAAACGAGGGAAATACAGGCCTGTTTCTAGAATTACTCAAAATAAGGGCCTCTGCCCTAAGGCATTACAGTGCGTAGGATGTGTTGCGTTAACTCTGAGTCTGAAGCTATAATATCTGAATTAAAATAAGTTCCTGTGTGTGTTTGCTCTTCGCTAGAGGCCATGATGCTAGTCAGATCACTCTAGCATTGGGCACTGCAGCCTCCTATCCTCGAGCGTGTCAGGCTCTTGGTGCGATGCTGTCCAAAGGAGCTCTGAATCCAGCAGATATCACTGTCCTGTTCAAAATGTTTACAAGCATGGACCCACCTCCAGTAGAACTGGTTAGTAGCTATCTCTTTTATAGCCTCTTAAACTTAATTCTGTTACAGTAGCACTCAGCACAACAAACCCCCGTATTTCTAAGTGTTGTATTAATACAAAAGCAAAGTTAGCACTTAGACTCATCCCTTTATAATTTTAAGTAATGTCTAAATGTGAAACTACTGCTTGTATTGCATTTTACATTAGCTTGTGGGTTCATTGCTTTTTTTACTCATTTCAAGTTGTCTTTTTACATCTAATTAAATTAATTAAAAATCTTCTCAATAGGAGATAAAGATGCCAAGGAATTAATTAAGTTCTTTTAATAAAAACTAATTTAAAGAACTATGCAGTTTTGCAGTTTGTTGTAAGCAGGACTGAACAGCACATTTCAGATTTCTCACTGCCTCATTCTAACATGGGTTGTGGTAACAAATGGTAGCATTTAGATACTGTAGCAGTATAGGCTGTAACGCTTGGTTTCCCTGGTGGTTTTTTTGTGTGTGTGCTATAAGTTTGGGTCTCTTCAGTTAACTTGTTACCCTGCCTCTAAGTGGGAACGTGTTACAGCTCATTCTGTGCAAGGTATATCAGATGCAAAAAAATTTATATATATCTTATAATTCTTAGGGTCTAATAAACAATTAATTTTCTTCACAGATTCGAGTACCTGCCTTTCTGGACCTCTTCATGCAGTCATTGTTTAAGCCAGGTGCTAAGATCAACCAGGACCACAAACACAAATACATTCACATACTGGCATATGCAGCTAGCGTAGTGGAGATGTGGAAAAAGGTAATATTATTTTTACCTGCAGTGGCCTGACTGTGCTGAATAAAATGCATGGTCATGAAATTACTCAGTTTAAAAGAATGTATTCAGCTTGATTTACTACTTTTAATTTAAAATGTGTCTGGCTTCAACTGAAATGACAAAAATGGTGTGGATCCTGAAGATCCCTGCTGATCAAATGATACTATAAAAGTCTGAGGGCACTGGGTATTTTGCTCTCTTACCCCACCTCCCCCCAAAGGTTATCACTAGCAGTTCTGTGCTACTAGAACCATAAGTGCTGTTTCAGAGGAAGAGGAATTTAATGCTATGAAGTGGATAAAGTAATTCTTAGGGAATTAATTAAAGCAAACATTCTTGTACTTCAGCTTATTGCTAATTAGTTCTTCTGAAACTTGTATTTGAGTCTAAATTTTTAGAAGTGTGATGTAATCTTAGGCTTATTGCAGGTTACAGTTCCTTTCCTTAAATAACCAAAGTCATCCAATGTATTGAGATTCCTGCGGCATTTTTTCAGAACAAGAGAGTCAGCATAAACAAGGATGAACTCAAGTCAACTTCCAAAGCCATTGAAACTGTTCACAATCTGTGTTGCAATGAGAACAAAGGAGCGTCAGAGTTGGTTGCAGAACTGAGCACTCTTTATCAGTGCATCAGGTGAGCAGAGAGACCAGTCTCAAGATTGAGTTGTTGGAAGAGAGGTATTATGTAGGAGAGGCAGTTCTGCTGCAGGGAAATGCCTTTGTGGGCTGCCCTGAGGAAACAGCCTTATTGGAACATACAAAGTGTGGTGTGAAAGCAGCTTTCATAACTGTACATCTGACTCTTTAGAATCCCTCTCATGAGGACGCAGGTTCTGGCTTTGACTGAAAATTTGTCTTTCTTGTGTCACAGAACATACTTTTCTCTGCCACTGGAAAAGGATGACAAATGACTTCTTAAATAAGACTTTCCTAGCAATTGATGTGTCCTTTCTTCTCCTCTTAAAAGTATAAAATAGCAGTTGTTGAATAAATTGAAACAAACTTGATCTGTGTATTAATTTCTTCACGTGTGTTTTGTGCTGAGCAAGGACATCTTTGTAGAAAGATTTTTCCTCCAGCCATTTTTTTTTTTTCTTTCTTGATGTGCTGACACCTTTTCAAACAAAACTTTTTGAGCTTTATTAATTCTGCTATAAGTTCAACTGAAGCTACCAACCATGAGAATATACTGAAAGATGATTTTTTTTTTTTTTTTTAATTTACTAGAAGGATTTGGTTTTGTTTTGGGGTTGTTTAGGCCTTTTAGGGTTTATTTGTGGTTTTATTTTTGTTTTTATGCTAAAGTAATCTCTTCTGTAGGTTCCCAGTGGTGGCAATGGGTGTATTAAAGTGGGTGGACTGGACAGTGTCAGAACCACGATACTTCCAGCTGCAGACTGATCACACTCCGGTTCATCTGGCGTTATTGGATGAGGTAAAAGCATATGGAAAATCTTGCTGGAGAGTAAAAACACCTTTGATACTTGTAACAAAGTACATCCAATTCACTCAATGCCCATCACTTGCAGTAAGTCAATAAATATACACAGTTAATCTGTTACTGTTCGGAGTTAATTATTTGGTTTTGTCATCTCAACATTATTTACACCAAGAAGACTTAGGCATCAAAGAAATAAAAGGTGGAATACTTTTCTACAAGAGTTTACATCTGGCACTGAGCATCAATGTGAACTTGTCTAATAAAGACTGGTGCATTGGATTTTAAGTTGAAGTTCTGAGGATCTAACAGCCTTGTGTTATTTGCAGATCAGTACATGCCATCAGCTGCTTCATCCCCAAGTTCTACAGCTTCTTGTCAAGCTCTTTGAGACAGAACATTCGCAGCTTGATGTTATGGAGCAGGTGATTCTCAAAAGATTCAGTATTTGTGTTCCTTCACATTAGTTACAGTTATTCAAGATAACACCCTTAAAACAAGAGGAGTTTTTAAGAGTTTAATTTAGCAATACGGTCATGGTTAAAAAGTATCATAGCAGATGTTGAATGAATAAGAATGAACAATAAAATTCTCACACTTTTGAGAGGAAGTTCTAACCTGCTGGTTTCTTCTTCTCCCTCTCTACCCCCTGGCCCTCATATCAGCTGGAATTGAAGAAGACCCTTTTAGATCGAATGGTGCACTTACTCAGTCGAGGATATGTCCTACCGGTTGTCAGCTACATCTGCAAATGCCTGGAGAAGCTCGATACAGATATCTCTCTCATCAGATATTTTGTTACAGAGGTCAGCAGCAAAAATTGTGTTTACTGACAGGAAAAAAAACTTGAGTATCAGTTGCATGCGCTTGGATATTAAATCAGGTGGCCTCAGGTTGAAAAATATTTTGAGATATGAGATCAGATTTTGAACAATGTATGTAATAACCGTATCTACTGACTCCTGAAAGTATTTAGGTATTCTGTTACTACCCAAGAATACATATTAATTATGTGCATGGAGAACAACTACTTGTACGCTTTCAGGACTAATATTGTGAATTAAATATTGTCCCTGCTACCCCCTGACTGGAAGACTCATCCACTTTTGCCTGCTGTTTCAGGTGCTGGATGTGATTGCTCCTCCATATACCTCAGACTTTGTACAACTTTTTCTTCCAATCTTGGAGAATGAGAGCATTGCAGGTACTATTAAAACAGAAGGCGAACACGATCCTGTCACTGAGTTTATAGGTAAGTCACATTTAGTCACTGTACAGCTGCTTCCTTTTTGTATTTGTTACAATGTGCAGGTAACGAATGGGGGCACTGCTAAAAATAAGAATGCCTGCCAGATATTTTCACAGGTAACTTCCCTTTTAGGGGGCCTGTGTTTAGCAATTTTCCTTTAATCAAGAGTCTCTGGGTAGTAGTAAGGAACATGGAGACAAATATTGCTTTTTGAGGACTAGCGCTGTAGTAAGGAAAGGACAGGAAGGGACTTTATCTGTCATAATACACTCCTACCCTAAAACAAAAACATCTGTCCAGACCCTAACCTAATTATTTAGATAATGCAGAAATCCACATGCAAAGAGATAAATCAGAGTGATGTACTGAACAGTTTCTTTCATTTTTTTTCTTTTAAGCTCACTGCAAGTCTAGCTTTATTATGATGAACTAAGCGGTGGAAAATATCAAGAATGCAGAACACATGATCACTACTTTGCCATGCTCTCCACCAGAAAGGTTCTGTAACTGAGCAACATAGCAGGAAAAAACCCCAGGGAAAATAAATGCAAAACAAGGAAGAAAGGGCTGAAGAGCATTTGATTGACTAACATTGTGACCTTGAGCTTCATATCAGAGGACTGGATGTATTTTGGAAAATACAGTAATACTGAAGGATTTTCTGTTGTTACACAAATCAGTAAAACTGAATATTCTGAAGAGGATAGCAGGAGAGAAACAACAGATTTATTTCAAGGAAGGCTAATTTGATTGCTTGTGGAATTTGTCACTGATTCTTTGTATAACACAGAAAACGTGAAGAATGGGGAAGGTAGATCCTGCTAAAAACACTGCAGGTAGTCTTCAGAGAACTAACTCTTGAATGCTCTATTTTTTGATGTTGAGTTGTAAAAAAGAACTTTGTGATTAGCTCTGTGCTGTGGAGAAGCCAGGATGCCTCTTTCTCACCTTTGCATTATATTAGAATTCTAAATATCCTACATATTCACTGCTATGAAAAAAAAAAATAATCCATTTTGTGTAACACAAGTAGAGTTGCAACAATTGAGGTTAGTTTTGTATTAACAGATAAATCCTATGTGAGTGTGCTGTCTTTCAGAATCTATTTTTTGTTAAATAGATGCATCAGATGTTACTGGTAAGTTTCATTACCGTGTCAGAATTCTGTCCCAAAATATGAATGTGTGCAGAAGTTTCATTACTGCTTATTGTGGCTTGGTTTTTATACTTATCTCTGCTCTGTCCTGGTTGATGCCAAACAGTGGGAGATGCACCCAAGATTATAATTTACCTTTAAATAAAGGGTTTTTTTCCTTTCCACAGATGTCTTTCAAAGTTTCATTAAGACCCTGTCTTCTGTTAGGCTGGATTTCTCTGTGTACAAGCAAATACTGTTTGTTTGAAAGTGAGGGGTATAGACAAGGCCATTGTGCTTTTCCAGACACATCTGTTTTTTGAAGAACTTGCTTTCTGAAAGAGAGTGACGTTTTAACTAGATGTAAATTTAAAACAGAAATCACTTTTTGTTCTTCTGTTTCTAGTGATTCATGGACAGGAACTGTAAGCTACTGCGATAATTCTTGAGCCAGCAGCCAGTTGTTCTGATTCTTCACTTGTAGTGCATCTGTCCTTTCCTCAGCCTGTCCTTCACACGCTCCACAGTGCCTGAGCTTACCGTAACAGCACCTACACTGTTAGTCTGTCAAATCCGCTTAAAGCACAGGCTGAAAAGGGCAAAACTTGCATATGTAGAACCTTTTCTGAACTCTTGCATATCTTTGAATAGATGTACTGTGATTCCAACTTGCGTAAGGCCTATTTTTCATAGTATTTCAAGTAGAATTTACAGCTTTTTGTAGCCCCTGACTTCCTCTTTTTGTGGAATTCACTCCAGAAACGATTCACCTATACAACTTCATTTTAGGATGCAGTTTTTGCATCATCGTTTTTTTTGCAGGTTGGTTTGATTTATGGTGGAGCTCTGCATCATCTGAATGTCTCTTCTCTCTAGCTTGCTGAATTTGGATGCTTCCTTGTATCTTAATTTCCTTTGTGGGTAGAGGCAGTGTAATTTACCTTGAATTGTTGCTTGAACCGTCCTAGTTGCTGTATAGACTATGGTGTCAACCAGTCCTTTAGCAAGAAAAAGTGCCGTAAAGCAGTACCATCCCGAGTAAGCTTTGGGTAGCCAGTCTGCCACAGGAGGCAGCTTGTTCAGTACAACAACAGAAGACAACTGAAAACATGCATTAAAAAGGTCTCATAATACACATACGCTCATAGAAGAGAAAAAAAGTCTATTTATTGAATGCAATTAACAATGCCAATTAGTAACCCTTGATATGGCACTGATTTGCCACTTAGTAGTTGGCTCAGTTTTAAAGAAGAGAATTTCCTACCTTTCTTCAACTTAGTGAAGAGTTTTGGCTTGTGGCAATTTATACTTTGCCACTTCAGCAGAAAAAATGGCACAGCCAATCACATATTAGAGCAAGGAATTTGAACAAAGAAGAGAGTAATTAACTAAGAAGTGTTTAGATTTTGTCTTTTGATTAAACTAATTTCTGTTGTATATTTTTGGTTGGATAAAAGCAATTGCATTGTAAGAGACTTACAATAACAGCTGTGCCAGGAGGGCAAGGAAATAACAGGGGATTCAGTTTTTTAATGTATCATGTCCAGACTTAGCTTTTTTTTAAATATGCATCAATATAAGCTCTAGACCCAAATATTGAGTATACTTTTTCCTTCCCAGCATGTCTACATAATTAGTATTTAAAAACCAGAGGTTTACATATACAGTTTTCTGTGATCAAGTAAATATGATTAAAATACTTTGCATCAAGGCAGACAACTTTACCAAGGGTAAGTTAATTTTTAGATAATTATTTACAACTTCAAAAGGCAGCTCTATATTTATTTTGAAGACACTGTGTGTTGCTATCTGTGCAGAACTGCCTCGTAGTGTTGAGCTGTGAGGAGTTTTAGACTGCTATTCTTCAAACACAAAAACGTTGTGCTGGGAAACTTCCAAACAAAATAGCTCATAAACAGAAAGACGTACAATATAGAATCAAGGAAGTATAGGATCTCCATATGCACAGTCCTCTTCGATAGCCAGATTGTAGTCTGCTCCTTTTCCACCTTTATATGCACTCGTCACAATTCTCAGCCACCCACTTTCACCCTGTAAAGAAATCCAATTGTGAATTAGAAAACATAACCTCATTCGAAGGGGCAATCTACTTTGGCAAATTTACACCCCCCTCATCTATTCCAGGTATGTGACTTGATTTTTTTCTACAACTAAGAGTAACTTACAGGTGCCCATACCAGGAGCTGCCCATCCATGGAAGGGTGGCACTTGGGATTGGTTAACTTTGGCTGAATATCGCGGTCTTCAGACTAGTTAGGTTTTACTGTTTAATTGCTCCTCTGGCTCAAGGAAGTTTTACTGCTGTGCACAGGATTTGCAGCTTCCTGTTTGCAAGTGAAAAAGCCCACCTTTCCTCTAAAGCCACTCTTTGTGTGTTCCCATGTTTCCTTACCCAGGGTTCACCCCACGAGTTACGAACAATCCAGTATTCTGTTCCATTTTCTACACCCCAGCCAGCCACCGACACAATGTGATTCACCACAGGTGAGGGGTTGTACTCAGTGTAAAGTCCTCCAGTGTAAGCATCCAGCTTTTCAGTAGCCATTATGCCACAGCTGTAATAAAACAGAGCATTTTTATACAACAGAAACAGACAGGGAGCTGCCTGCAAAAAGTTGGTTTTCTTGCATTTCATCTCAGAGCTCCATTTATCTGCAAACAAACTAAAGTCTTCATTTAGTGCAGAGCTGCTGCTGCGAGCTAGAGTGGAGAACACTTCGGTTGTTAGACTGAGTTTCAGGCATCTCAATCCCCACATTAGTAGTAGATAAACTTTTTTTTTTTTTTTTTTTACCTAATTGGGCCATTAGCGTAGATTTCTGCCATCATTTTCTCTCTTCCACTGACAGATCCATAGTCAGCAACTTTCCAGAGAGTGTAGTTCTTTATCACATGGCATTCTCCAAAAGTGACACAAGTTCCACACTGGTTAAATTTCTTACACTCTACAAAACAAAAGTGAGGTCATCACTGCAAAAGAATGATTTTCTTCAAGCAAATTAAAGATGCCACACTAAGCTTTTTTTTTTTTTATTTTAACTTTTTGAGGCACATATTAATTACTAATACATAATCTCTGGGGTGAACTAAATTCCTTTCTGGAAAACACATTTAAAGTCTCTGCAATCACTAGTTACCATTCTTTACTTCATAGGCATAAGTGCTTTGATGAGGAAATGTTTCAGAGGTGCTTCTCTTTTATAGATACAGAAACTATTCCAGCCACATTCCGGACAAAGGTTACATTTCTCCTTTGTTTAGCTCGAGGTGACACGTGGAAGTATTTCATTACATTAGAGATTGTATATCACAGATTTAAGAGATTAAGTTTAAACAATTTAGCTGTCCAAACCTGTCTGGGCATGATTTAATGCCGCGCTGTCTGGCTGGAGTAAGACTGCACACACAGGCCTGTAAGGAAAACCTGTTCTGTCAGTCCAGCAGCAGGTACCACACCGAAAGGCAGGAACCAGTGCACTGAAACCCAAAAAACTGGGGTTTTTTTCTATGTTAAAATCTGCTAAACCCGGGATGAAGCCTTACAGCAAATTAAATAGCTATCGTACTTTGATCCTTAGCTTGGTAGTTGTTGCAGGTCTCATCTGGAATGCCGTGGTCGTGGGCATACATCCAGACACCAGAGTGGTCGCCACCCTCACAGGATCCTGCGTTGGCACAATCAATCACATTCTGAACAGAGAGGTAGGCAGAAGGCCATGCACCTTTTCTCTTTATGTTGATTCTATCTGTAAGGATAAGAAATTTGGTTTTCGTTAGTGGAATACATGGATGGTTATGTATAAAACTGTCTTTCCTTCACTGAACCTGTATCTGTTTGCAGGCAACCATACTTGTGGTTGGACAAGCCTCTGCTGTTGACAGTTGAGCACACAGTGTGATCTAACTCAGACTGACAGGCTAAGCAGTTATTGTGAATTTCCACTAGAAAAATCAACATTTTTAATTTCAAATCAACCTTTCTACAAGTTTAAAGATGCATGTACTGTCATACCTGCATACACAATTTGGTTTTAACTAAATTTATATAATTAAGAGGTTGCTATATTTTATCTGTCCTAGTAATTCAGTACATCATGGCAAATTTCATATCTGTATTCCTGTAATGCTTTAGAACAGGTCCTTCATGATTCCTGCTGTCCGCTCGCACACTTGTGTTGTGTTCTCATTTCTTCACAATTCCCTGTTTCTCCTTCACAGTTAATCCTCTTACAGCCTCCCTGTGCAAACAGCACTTCTGCAGTCTGTTACTGTTGTATGCAAATCATCATCTGTTCTCTCTAGAGAAAATACTTCAACTGAAGCAAAGGCTTACTTCCCTTTTCCCAAGCAAAAGGCTGATAGAAAGATACCTGCTGAAACTAGATTTTTCTGTATGCTGGGCTAGCCTGTTCATTTCAATGGCAACCCCTGAAGCTAATGCCCTGCAGGCCCTTCCCACAGACACAGCCTCTTTCGTTTCCTCCTATCCAGGCACTGCTGGAGCAGCCCCTTGCAGCTGTAGATGCAGTGCAGGCAGCTGAGGTGCCAGAAAAGGGAAGCAGATACAATCACTGCGTTTGCATCTGCTGCTACCGTCACCACATCTCCAAGAAGAGGGGCACGAAACCCAGTTCTTACTCTAGGCTCTAAACAGCAGCAGTTTGGCAGGAGCTATGAAGGTGTTCCTCCTTCAAACAGCTTTTTAACCATGCCAGCACTTCCCCTTCACAGTTTTTGAGAGGGTGGGGACAGCCTCATGGCAATTGCTTTCTCTATCGGCAACAAACCTCCTTGCCTTCAGCTTGGCAGTTCCCACTGTTCCTGGTGTGTTCACAGACATTGCTGTCTGGGGGTTTGCTGCATTATTTGCTGCAGTAATGCGACACCTCTTCTTTATACCAGCTATTGTGTAAGTGGAAGATGGACTTTGCTTTCCAGACGCTACAGGACAGACACGGAGGTGCTGGAGCGCGTCCAGAAAAAGGCAACAAAGTTAGAGAAGGGGCTGGAGAAAAAGACTTATGAGGAGCGGCTGAGGGAACCAAGGTTGTTCAGCCTCAGTAAGAGAAGGCCGAGGGGAGACCTCATCTCTGTCTGCAACTGCCTGACAGGAGGCTGTGGTGAGGTGGGTGTCTGCTCTGTTCTCCCAGGTGACGGGACAGAACAAGAGGCAATGGCCTCAAGTTGTGCCAGGGCAGGGTCAGACTGGACATCAGGAAAGGTTTCTTCACCGAACGTGTTCTCGGGCCCTGGCACAGCTGCCCAGGGACGGGTGCCCATCCCTGAGGGGGTCTAAAAGCCAGGCAGGTGAGGTGCTCAGGGATGGTTTAGCAGTGGGCAGGGATGGCTGCACTCTGTGTTCTCACAGTTCTTTTCCAACCAAGCGATTCCCTGATTCTATAAATCACGGCGGCCAGAGCGCGGTGGGCGCTGGGCCCTGCGCACCTGCCAGGGCGCTGGTGCTGCCGTGGGCCCAGCAGGACCCGCAGTACTGGGGGATGTGCTGGTTCCGAGTGGCGCTGGCGTAGTTGACGCCGTTCACGTTCCTCCAGTCCCAGCTCCGGGGCAGCGCCGAGACGTCCAGGTACTCGTGGGGCCGCGGGTGGGTCCTGCGGGGAAGCGCAGGGAGAAGCGGGCTCGAGCGCCGGGATCTCCGGGAAACCCGGCGCACACGGGGACCGGGCGGGGTCACGTGACCGCGGGCAGCGTGACCGGTCCCGTGACCGCGCGGCGCCGGGAACATTTCCCCCCCTTCCCCCGCAGCGGGGGCAAAGGGCTCCCACCCCATCGGTCTCACGGGGCCAAGGCTGCCCCACCCGGGAACGGGAGCGCCCCGGGGAGCCCCCCTCACACCGAGCCCCGTGGGAGCAAAGAGCTGCCCGCCCCGGGGAGTCCCCCGCCCCGGGAACACACCCGACCCCCGGGAGCCCTCCCAGGACCAGGGTCACCCGCCCCGGGGAGCCCAAGCCCACCTCGGGCAGCGGGGATCAGGGACGGCCCGGGGACCCCACCGGAGCCACCACTCCCGGGGAGCCCAGTGGGAGCGAAAGGCTGCCCGCCCCGGGGACCCCCCCTCAGCCCCACGGGGCCAGGGCTGCCCGTCCGGCGCCGCCGCTCACCTCAGCCCGGGCGTCCGGCGCGGGGCCGGTTTGTAGCAGCTCTGCCCCGCCCTGAAGTGGAGGCCGGCGCGGGCGGGCGGGCAGAGGCAGACCCCGAGGAGCAGCAGCAGCGGCGCGAGGCACCGGGACTGCTCGGCCATGGCAGCGGCTGCACCCCTGGGAGGCCCGGGCCGAGATTTAACGGGAGAGGGAGGAGCGGCCGGGGCGGGGCTGGGCTGGGATCGGCGGGCCTGGGCTGGGTTTGGCTCGGTCTGGCTCGCCTCGCCTCGGCTGAGCTCAGCTCTGCTGGGCCGTGTTTGGCTCAGCTCGACTTGGCACGGCCGGGCCGGGCTGGGCTCAGTTGGGTTGGCTTGGGTTCTGCTCGGCTTGGCTTGGCTTTCCTTAGCTCGGCTCTGGTGGGCTCAGCTCATCTGCAGCTGGGCCCACCACCCCCTTTGGCTGGAGAACCAACTCTACGAGGAGAGACTGAGGGATCTGGGGTTGTTCAGCCTGGAGAAGAGGAGGCTGAAGGGAGACCTTATCCCTGTCTGCAGCTGCCTGAAAGGAGGCTGTGACGGGGTGGGTGCTGGGCTCTGCTCACAAGTGACAGCGATGGGATGAGAGGAAATGGCCCCAAGTTGCACCAGGGGAGGTTTAGACTGGACATCCCTGAAAGGGTGGTCAGGGATTGGCACAGCTGCCCACGGAGGTGATGGAGTCCCCATCCCTGAAGGGGTTTAAAAGACAGGTGGGTGAGTTCCTTAGGGACAGGGTTTAGTGGGGAGACAGGCACGGCTGGACTCGATGATCTCAGAGGTCTCTTCCAACCTGATGAGTCTATGATTCTATGATCTCAGCTTGGCTGGGTCGGGCTCACCTGGGCTCAGTTCAGCTTGGTTGGGCTTGGCCTGGCAGGGTTGGGCTCAGCTTGGCACAGCTAGACTGGGCATGGTGAGGGATACGGAGCCTGCCTCATCTTCCTTTTTCGTGTGGATGGCTGTCTGTCTCTGTAAGCAGGACTAACACCAGCTACAGCGTGTACGTCATTACGTCCTTCCTAACAGTGCGTAAGTAATTTCTCAGGGAATGAGGAACAAACACAGTGAGAGACCTTAAATGGCTGTGTTGGCTCCTGGACCACGAAAGCTGCAGCACCCATCCCACAAGTAGCCGTCCTGCCAGGTGCTCTGTGGGGTGCAGGAGTCCCACTGGGTTCTCCGTGGAGTGCAGGTGTCCCACTGGATGCTTTGTGGGGTGCCAGAGTCCCACTGCTGCCCTGTCCCATTTGCTCAAGAAGGAAGGAATTTTGTTCTGGTCACACAGAACCCCCACAAAAAGAAGGAAAAGGGAAAGCTATTGCCAAGTTGTGATATTTCGATGTACGCAGCTGCTGTCACACTGGGTCTGTGACAGAGGACTCGTGCTGGGCCGGGGCTGCAGGCTCCTTTACCTTTGGCCCTACACATCAGCATCTGTCCGGCTGCACCCAGCAGCTGTGATTACATGGAGCAAGAGGCTGAGCTTTCCATTTGGTTAGGTTTTTTCACTACTCTCAGATTTTTAATTTCTCAAGCCTGTTTATGCTACAATTAACAAAGGAACACAGGTCTGTTCCCATTTTTTTAGGCCATTCTTTAAAGTTCAGGACCTTTGAAGGTTCTTTGATATTTGCTACAAGATTTAGTCAATAGTAAAAATAGCTCTCTAATTTTTCTGCAGAAGGTTTAAGTATCAATGTGGGTGGACTTCTTGTGTCTCTTTTCCATATGTTGGCAGGAGCTTTCAGGGTTGGTAAACAGGTTTAGTAAACCGCAGCCAGTTCTTCCCTCATAGCTCGTCTTCCATAGCTCTCAGCACTTTTTAGAAAAGACGTGAGTTTTACCAGCTCTGTGTCAAGTACAGAGAAGCTGAGGCAGCGAGAGCCAATGCAAACAAAGCAACAGCAGGGTATGAACTGCACCTGGCTGTGTGCACTTGTCCTTTTTGGCAATTCATGAAATGGTCCGAGCTCAGCAGTAAGCGCGGTTGTGGCAGTGGAGCCCAGGTAAGGGCGCTGCCCAGCAGATGGAGTCACATCTACAAGCCCTGTTTTTGCCAGCTTGTAAAGCTGTGATGTGGGGAAGTTAACGAACTGCGCCCTTGTCCACTCTGATTGTGACAAAAGCTGTTTGTCTAAGCTCACTACGCTGAGGACAACTTCATTTTGGTAGCATTTTTCATTTTCATTTTTATTTGATGTAGCCCAGGTTAGTTGGCACCAGTGTCAGGTAATCTGGTAACCATTCACAGGTCCCTCTAAACTTATCTGTAGCCAGGCTTATCTCAACTTGAATAGACTTTCTTCTCAACAGTCGTCTCTGCTACTGTGAAAAGCTGTTCCTCCCAAACAAACTATATTAAAAAAGGAAGTATCCCGGAGCGGTTTCCTGCACAGGCATATTTGTTGCTTTTTTGTTTGTTTAAAATAACAACCAAGAAAAATGGAAACCAAGAAAAAGAAAACCAGTAAACAAAAAAACCTGGCTTGATTGTGGTCTTGCTTATGCCCATCACCAGGGCTTTGGTATCAAGGGCCTGCTCTGAAGGCAATGGAAGCAGTGGACAGCGCGATAACAGATGCTGGGGGCCAGCCTGGTAATAGCTGTGCCCGGTGCCAGGCTGCTCGTAATCTCCGTAGGGCCAGAAGGCCCTCAAAGCCAACCCTTCCTCCCCCATCTCCTCTTTCTCCACTGACGCTCCCAGCACTAATCTGCACGAGCACACGTGCGGTGGCTCTGCCTGGGAAGCGCGCTGGGGCAGTTGACAGCCTTGAGGTTTCTCAGAGCTCAGCAGTGACAAGGCCTGCAGACACCACCTGTGGAGAAACAGGCTTTTCAAACGCCCCGTTTGGTATAAAGACACACTTGGCATTTGCAGAAATGCGGTTTGGGGAGGAGAGGGAAAAGAGACATAAACCCGTCTCTACAAAGCACCTCAGGTACTTTGTGTCACGTGCCAGAATTTGTAAGGCTCTGTTAGGAAGTGCTGCTTCGGAGCAGACACTTGATTCCAGGGAGCTATTTTTAGTGAGAGAAGTGATTGCATATTTCTTTCACTTCCCCTTTTTTTCCTTCTCCTGTGAGTATATTTTTGCTGAAATTCTTTTTGCTGCATTTTTTTGGGTTGTGCGTTGACATCTTCAGCCTCTTCATAAGTTGTGACTGTTGCAGATTAATACATTGCATAATTTAAGTAGTATTTATTAAAAGTCAGGAGCTGTCTGACGCGTTGTGTCAATGCAGTTCCCACCCAGAATGCAGGCATTGAGTGCACGGCTCAGAACTGCTGCTTTTAGCTAAGCATAGCTGGTGAAAACAACTATCAAATGTGCATGAATACGATGAAATTTGCTTTCAAACTAAATGTCCAAATAACCTTCCTAGAATTTTGTCTTAGGAAATTGTAGAAGACTTCACTGCCATTGTAGCAAATTGACAGTGTGGCAATGGACCATAACGGTTATGTTGTCTTGCTGAGTGAACTAAACTGTTCAGAGAACACATTTTTGTGAAAATGATAAAATTGTTGTGTTTTAAGGAAAAAAAAATTAGTCTACCTGAACTTAAGAGTCTTGCTTTTATTGCTCCCTAATGGGACAGCTCATAGCTTGACAGAGGATGACAGAATGCTTGCTGGCTACTTTTTTTGCAATGCATTTCTGGCACTAAACTTTGTCTTAGGAGCACTTGTCTGTTCCTCCTTTGGCTGGTGGAAGAAGTGGAAGTTATCTCTAGTGGGGAAGTCTGGAATAAGCTGATTTTTCTTTTGGAACAATATGGAAGCTCAGAGATTCCTTATCTCTAGCAACCCATAAAGTGGTAAAGAAGTTGCTTTCAATGAGTCAGGTCTTTCCACTGTCATTTTTTTATACAGAATAATTTAAGGTGCTTTCCTAATTTCAGTTCCTTTTCCTGTCCTTATAAGGAACCCTTGCAAAGCACTGACAGTCCCCTTGCATGTAACAAAAGTGCTGCAGACTTTCAGAAGCCAGGCTGCTCGGGGTTTCTGTTGCTCGGTGATAATGGTCCTGTTTATCAGCAGGCAGCGTGACTGTGTCATGGTTTGCTCAGCCTTGCACCATTTCCCTTAATGCAGTGAAACATTTTATATAGTGGACATTATGGTTAACTTCAGTGGAACTGGGTTTTCACCGTTAGCATTTTCCTGGCAATTTCTGAAATACTGCATCTTAGATATAAGAAAATAAGAAATACAGAAAATACTGTATTTTTTAATGGCAGAAGAGGAAGAGAGAGAGCGAGCATCTGTGCACGTTAGTCACAAATTGATTCAGATTGTAGATTGGCTGCAATTGACGTATTCTTATTAAATGTTAAAGGAACATAGATCACTGAGTGTACAGTGTTACATTTATGTTTTTCAAAGTAAGTTTTTTTGTTACTGACCCTGTCCCCTCTCCTTCGTGCACTTAGACACTGAGAATGATGCCTTTTAGTGAACGGCAGGTTTGCCTGGCAGTGTGCTGAATGTTGTGAGTATAGGAGGCTCCTGCTCCAAAACCGCTACTGTTTTTATTATGGATGTTGTCCTGTATGACTCATATGATGTTAAAATTTAAATTATGGGGCAGAAGCACATGTGCCTAAATTAAGATTGCTTCTGTTTAGCTATAATCTTTATATCTATGTATATATTTAATGTATTTTATAATAGTGAAACACAATGTGCACACCTATTGATGAATCAGACCATTTGCTGAACAGAGAACAAGGTGGTGTGTGTGACAGTTTTCTTTTCTGAGCCGCTCAGTAATGTATCTGTGCTCTTGTGCCCTGTGCCAGGTGGTGAGCAGGCACTTTGGCTCCTTGGGAGCTCCTTTGCTGAGCAGGCTGAGAGCTGCCTACTCCCCTCCCTGGCTGTCAGCCCCACCAGTATAAAAGGGCCCCTTGGGGTGCACTGCGCTGGGTGTAGCTGATAAAGCAGCAGGAGGAGGGCTTGTTCTGGGGACTGCAACTAGAAAACCTGGGTTGGGGTGTAGCCACCACCAAGTTCAAGCTACACAAAATGCGTGAAATTGTGCATCTTCAGATTGGCCAGTGTGGGAACCAAATTGGAGCTAAGGTAAGGTCTCTTTTCACTGTCAGTCATTAGCAGAGCTGCCAGGGTAGCAGGTCAAACATCGCTAATGCATGGGGACTTTCAGGGGAGGGGGGGCCAATTACTTTGTTAACTCAATGGTTGGATGCAGGGCATGCTAGCAGTGACTATAAGTAGTTTGATATTTTGATGTGAAAATCATAAGATGGGCTTGCTCCTCATGTGAGGGTTAATGTTAAGACTGTCAAAGAATAAAACATCTCCAAGAACTATGACGCAGTGGTTATAGAATCATAAGGTTGGAAGAGACCTCCGAGATCATTGAGTCCAACTGTACCTGTCTCCCCACTAAACCCTGTCCCTAAGGAACTTACATACCAATAAATGCTCTATAAGTGCTCCAGAGCATTTCTACCAGGACCCACATTCCCAGGGACACTAATCCAGTCTGCAAAATATTGGGGCAAGCCAAGGAGCCAGTAATTCCAGGGCTGTGATGCTGTGATGCCAGTGCTTTAGTTCAGCCACATAGCAGTAACTCTGCCACGCTGTGATCGTTACTATGGGCCTGAATTAGTCAACAGTGACCTGTGCTGTCTGTGACCACTTAGGTTTTCCTAAGTGCAGCACAAGGTGCTGTTAAGGGCTCCTGCCTAACCCACCTCCTGCGAGAGGGAGTCGTGTCATGTGGATTATTTTTGTGTAGTTCAGATGCTGCAGTGCTGTTAACTTAGAGAGAAGTCACTCATTGCGGGCTTTGTGTGCTAGGAGAAAAAAAAAAAAACCCAACCAAATACCATTGCTTTTTGCTGTATGATGTTTGTGGTTAGTTTTGCCGGGGGGGGGGGTGTGTTATTGATAAGTAGGAAGTTGTCCAAAAAAAAAAAATTATCTGGGTTAATTCAGGGCTGGAAGGTCTTCGAAGACACAAGCTTAAGAGTTGTTCTGTTGTGTCCTTCCTCTATTTCTTGCTCACACAAATGTCACCTTGGTGCCTTTCACTGGACTGTGAAGCTGTGGATGGCCAGGGAATGTTGTGTTAGACCCAGATGGTTTGATGCAGCCAGCGTGGTAGTTGAAAGGTTTATATTTTTGCTGTTGGCTTTGACCTGGAAATTGCCTCATGTCTAAGATGACCTGTAGAGAAGCAGGTGCGCACACACGCTAAAACCCCATGCACATGGTGGCAGTGGTGTGTTTATACACTCAAAATTAGACCGGGTGCTAAACCAGAAGACCTTTAAAGTTAAAAATAGCCTGGTCATTATAGTGGGTGGGTGTGCCCACACGAACGCTGCTGCAGCTGCTGCCTAGATAAGAGCTCCAGTACAAGACATCCATGTGAGTGTCAAGATAGGATGTTTAGGGCCAACATCTGTTTGTGGAAAGCATTGCTCACATACAAATTTGTCAGAGGCAGCTTGGCCGTGCCACAGGCTCATTTGTGCAGAGCTGATACTGAAGATATTGTGCCGAAAAAAAAGAATAAATCTTTGTGACTATTGAACCTCTTTCCTTCTTCAGTTCTGGGAGGTGATAAGTGATGAACATGGGGTTGACATCGCTGGAAACTACCGTGGGGATGCATCGCTGCAGCTTGAGCGAATTAATGTCTACTTCAATGAGGCTTTCTGTAAGTGCTCAGCACTGCTGGGGTGTTGGCAGAGCAATTTGCAGAGCCAACATGAAAGTTAAAATAAATGTAGAGAAAATATCCCCAGATCACTTGTAGGTGTGTAGATGACAAGCCCATCTCTTTGACTTCTAACAGTAATTGTTGGTTGCATTCATTTTCTTTTGTCCTAGCCCATAAATACGTGCCCCGTTCTATCTTGGTGGACCTGGAACCTGGTACGATGGACAGTGTACGGTCTAGCAAAATAGGGCCACTCTTCCGACCTGACAATTTTATTCATGGTATGTACAACATGCTTTCGGCAAACTAGCTGGAGTGAGCTGTCTCAAAATGGCCTTTTACATCCTGTCTCTGTAGCCTTTAAAAATTCCCCTTCACTCTGTGGCTGTTCTTTCTGTAATTCTGTTTACAGGCAACTCAGGTGCTGGAAACAACTGGGCTAAGGGCCATTACACAGAAGGCGCGGAACTGATTGAAAACGTCATGGATGTGGTCAGGAACGAGTGTGAGAGCTGTGACTGCCTTCAGGGGTTCCAGCTCATCCATTCGCTTGGTGGTGGTACAGGCTCAGGTATGGGCACGCTCCTCATCAACAAAATCAGAGAAGAATATCCTGACAGGATTATGAACACCTTCAGTGTTGTGCCTTCACCCAAAGTGTCCGACACGGTCGTAGAGCCATATAATGCCATCCTCTCCATTCATCAACTAATAGAGAATACAGATGAAACCTTTTGCATTGACAATGAAGCTCTATACGATATATGTTTTAGAACTTTAAAGCTCACCAATCCCACCTATGGAGACCTCAACCACCTGGTGTCCCTAACGATGAGCGGTGTCACAACCTCACTCCGTTTTCCTGGTCAGCTGAATGCAGACCTGAGGAAGCTGGCTGTTAACATGGTGCCCTTCCCTCGCCTGCATTTCTTTATGCCAGGCTTTGCTCCGCTGACAGCTCGAGGCAGCCAACAGTACAGAGCCCTCTCAGTGCCAGAGCTTACGCAACAAATGTTTGATGCGCGCAACATGATGGCAGCCTGCGACCCTCGTCGCGGACGTTACTTGACCGTGGCATGCATCTTCAGAGGCCGTATGTCTACCAGAGAGGTGGATGAGCAGTTGCTGGCTGTCCAGACCAAGAACAGTTCCTACTTTGTGGAGTGGATCCCTAATAATGTCAAAGTGGCTGTGTGTGACATCCCACCACGAGGACTGAAGATGGCAGCTACCTTCATTGGCAATAACACAGCTATTCAGGAGCTCTTCATCAGGGTTTCGGAACAGTTCTCAGCTATGTTCAGAAGAAAAGCATTTCTCCACTGGTATACTGGGGAAGGGATGGATGAGATGGAGTTTTCTGAAGCAGAAGGCAACACCAATGACCTCGTGTCTGAGTACCAACAGTACCAGGATGCCACTGCAGATGTTGAGGAATACGAGGAGGTAGAAGTGGAAGCCAGCCCAGAAAAGGAAGCTGTGTAAAAACAATGGTAATACCAAAATATTCTCTGAATGAGCCTGTCGACACTCACTAAAGAAAAAGCAGCAGCCAAATACTGAAAAGAACACCTTTCTTATTTTTTTCTCTGCATCTGGCCAAAACGCACCCAAAATTACAACACAACGCTTTTGAAGTTAATGGCAGCTATGCTTTACTCTCCTGAACAACTGTTGACATTTAATCTCTCTCAAAAAAGAGCCACTATGAAGAAAAGTTGCCTCCTAACAGCCTTTCTTGTAAATGTATTCACTTTTAGAACATTATTGCGAGACACTGAATGTAACATACAGCCTGTGTGTGTATATGTATCAGCATCATAAGCAACAGCAAAATATGCTCCCAACTCATGAAATTTATTTATTTTCAGGTAAACACAGTCCATGGTTTGTTTGTGATCTTGTCCCTGTTTTAGGAACATGCACATTTGTAAGGCACTACCAATTTCATTACATACTCCACTGATGTAGATCTGCAGACAAGTTCAGGTCCCTAAACTGCAGGGGGAGAGGAAACAACATGGGGCAAAAGACTGAATATGCACATTCTTAATTTTTTTTAAAAAGTACTTTAATTATTCTATCACATTGCTGGTTTATATTATTCAGAGCTTTTCATTGTCACCGTGTGGTTTGTTTCTATTTCTAACTCTCACATCAGCATACAGAGTTGTGAGCACAGTGTAGAAGTTATGGTGTGGTGTTTCCCCCCCATGTACTAACTATTGTAAATTTTCTTCCTATCATTCAGTAAACAAAATGGATGGAATGGTTTGCAGCTAGTTAGATAATCACTAAATCAAAAACTTATCTTGACTTCAGGAAGTCTGTCATTCCCAGCCATCTACTTAAGATTGTATTTATAATATTCTTTAAAATAAAAAGTATATACCACTCTATAGAATACTTTAATACTTCAAACATTTCATAGACAAAAATCATAGTTTATTCTTGTAAGGACTAACTTTAAATTATATAGAAAAAGCAAGTTTATTATACTCTTAGAAGACCAAGTTTATCATACTCTGAAGAAAGTAAGGCCTCAAGTTTGAGTGGAGGTCAGAAGTGTCCAGGTGAGCCCCAACGTGAAGCCGACACTGTGCATGCTGTGTTCTTTCCTGCATGGTGGGGCAAGGTCACTTGCTGTGAACACACAGCAGCAGGAACACACCAACCCTTCCCCAACCCGACAGAACTGAAAGCATGGCTTCCCCCCACCCCAGCAGAGAGCATCACCCCCCATTCCCACTGCTTCCCAGTGAATCCATGTCCCGCTCCCTCCCAGTGAAGTGACAAAGTGCTAACAAAGACAGCCAATAGTTGAGCGACCCGAATACAGTCCAGGGACCTCTGCACCTCCTTCCCCTTGCTATACAGGATGCCAGGTCTCCAGCTCCTGATTCACTGTTCCAGACAGCCGTGGAGATCAGATCACACGCAGCACATCCATGGCGAAACATCCGGCTTCCTAGCTTTAGTCTTACCACTAGGCCTCAAAGTCATCTGCACCGAGTTAGTTCTGTTCTAAGCACAAACGGAACATGACCACCATGATGGCAGAGAATGTTAAAGCCAGCAGCGCATCACTTGCAGCAGTGAGCTGTCAGAGGGATTTTTAATTATTGAAATTATACACCTGTGTTCCCTATTGACATAAGCTTTACAGAAGAAAACTTTTTTCAAAAGTGATCGTTAATGATTCAAATGAAGTAGGCAGAAAAGTTTTAAACAATTAAACCTCTCACTCATTGATACACCTGAAATATCAGCATGAAATCCAACAAGGGACTTGCCTTAAAAATAAACATATGTTGCTACTGAATGGTAGACTGTGATAAAAGCAGTCTTCTATTTTAACACAAGTGAAAGGTGTCTCTGCAAAAAGAGGTACTCGGTTTCAAGAGGAACAACACTCGCCACACAATCATTTGTTTAACAGAAGTTACATTTATTAGCATGCTGATTTACATAGAGGCAAGTTTTACACAATGTGATGGCATTGTACTGCAGCATCTTGAGCTTGCCTACAGCTTTGCAGTTTGCCGTTGAGTATTCACGACAGATCAGTTCCTATGAAAGATTTAAGATATGAGTTATCCAAGTCAAGAATCTGTACAAGGCATGCTTCAAACAAAAAGCAGTAACACTCAATCTCAGATCAGGAATAGAAGGTGCTCTACTTAGAAGACATTTCAGCTGCTCATGATGTATGCAATGTGCCAAACGAGGGTACGAGTAGGGTCTCTCTTTCACAGACAGCAGACAAGCCTTACACAGATAAGTGTGATGATTAGGGAAAAGAGTCACTCAGAGAGGCTGCCTCTTGGCTCAGTAAAGGAAGAGACAGGGAAGTCCACCACAGAAATTCAGCTGTTTTGTGTAAGTCCATAACAACTCTGACCAAACACCAAACTGCTCAGAGCAGGGCCTGACAGGGAGAACATCTCACTTTACTGGACTAGTGAGTTTATGCAGTTTCCTACCCCACATCAACAGGGTGCAGACATATCCGCAAGCGGCCAGTGATCTCCTCCAGCTGCACGCGTGAAGATCAGCACTGACAGAATCACTTGGCTGGAAAAGCCCTTTAAGGTTCTTCAATTCCAACCATACCTGTCCACTAATAAACCACTCCTGAGCACCTCATCTACTCATCTTTTAAATGGCTCCAGGGATGGTGTCTCAACCCTGGGCAGCCTCTTCCAGTGCCAAATAACCCTTTTGGTTAAGCAGATTTTCCTGATGTCTAATCTGAACCTACCCTGGTGCAACTTGAGGCCATTTCCTCTCATTCTCAGTCACAGAATCATTTGATGTTCCGTGTGTAGCATGCAATCAGCCCAGCAGCTACAGGCTGGCAGTAACACGACTCACTGAGGGAAACAGGTGCTCCTGGTGTGACAGCAGTGACGAGGCAGCCCAGCCCCTCCGCACTCACCTTTTATTCCTTCTTAGGTTTCACCGTTTTCACTGTGGCCATGGCTGCCCTCTCTGCCTCTGCCTTGTACTGAGGCTTCATGGCCGCTCTCACAACCTGCGCGCAGATCTGGGAGTAGCGGATGTAACTGTGAGCGGGGAGAGAACGCGGGTGAGAGCCAAGCCCGGGCCCAGGGACCCTCCACAGCGGCGCCGCCCTGATCTGGGGCTACAGGAAGGCTGGGGAGGGACTTTTTACAAAGGCATGGAATGATGAGGGAAAATGGCATTAAATTGGAAGGGGAAGATTTATATTAGACATCAGGGAGAAATTCTTCACGATGAGTGGGGAGGCCCAGAGCAGTGGTGGCTGCCCCATCCCTGGAGGTGTTCCAGGCCAGGCTGGATGGGGCTTGGAGCCCCCTGATCCAGTGGGAGGTGTCCCTGCCCATGGCAAGGGTGGCACTGGATGGGCTTTGATGTCCCTTCCCACCCAACCCGCCCTGTGACAGCACGGCTGCATGCCCCGCCGGCCCCCCCCGCGGCGGTACCTCAGCCCGGCCTGCCGCCAGTACGCCACCATGGCTGCGGCTCCGCTGCAGGCAAGGTCAGCGCGCGCCGGAAGGGGAAGCGCGACGGCGCTGCGCCGCAGCCAATCAGCGAGCAGGGACGACCTCTCCACGAATCGGAATCCGCGAGGCCCCAAGGATTCTGGCCAATGGCAGCTACGCAGCCGCCCCGCCGGCCGCCGGCGCCGCGGCCAATCAGAGGGCTGAGTGAGCAGGCGACTCCCGCCTTTTTGTGCTGGGGCGGGGCCGGGGCGCTCTTCGCCCGCCGCGGGGGGGGGCGGGCGGCGGCGGGGCGAGGGTGCCGTGGGCTTCCAGAGCCGTGAAATCGCCTGGTTGGAGCCGGGCTTCGAGTCCCGCCGAACCTGCCCACTGCTAAACCATCCCTGAGCACCTCACCTGCCCGGCTTTTAGACCCCCCCCAGGGATGGGGAACTCCACCCCGTCCCTGGGCAGCTGTGCCAGGGCCTGAGAACGCTTTTGGTGAAGAAACCTTTCCTGATGTCCAGTCTGACCCTGCCCTGGCACAACTTGAGGCCATTGCCTCTTGTTCTGTCCCGTCACCTGGGAGAACGGAGCAACACCCACCTCACCACAGCCTCCTGTCAGGCAGCTGTAGACAGGGATGAGGTCTCCCCTCAGCCTTCTCTTAGCGAGGCTGAACAACCTTGGTTCCCTCAGTGTCTCCTCGCAGCACTTGTTCTCCAGCCCCTCACGGGCCTCGTTGCCTTCTCTGGCCGCGCTGCAGCCCCTCAGGAACTGCCTGGGGAAGGTGGCCGGTTGTATAGTAGTGGTTATTTTTTTCTTTTTAAATAACTGCTAAACAACTTTGCAGCTATTGAATTCAGTGTTCATTTCTAAAATCTATGCATTACAATCTTTCCCACTTTAAGAAACGACTAGTATAAATGAGGCAGAAAATAGTTCTTAATTCATGCATTTATTTCCTTTTATTTTTTTTTTGTGCAAGCCATTGTTATAATTTTGAGACAGACATGGCAAATTGGAGCAAAGCTTTCCAACTTCTAAAAATGGAATTGATTAAAAAAGCTTTGTTATGATAGTTCTTTTAACACAGAAAGAGTGCAGTGATATGATACTGAAAGAAAACACTTGTTTCTCAAACCCAGCTATAACAAAGATAACAAAAAGTTACAAGAAAGCACTGAACATTTAAGGAAGCCCTCTCTGCTACCTATGCAACACAAATAACTGCACTACTTTCATATGTTGATAAAGGGATGTTATATGCATACGCTGTTTTAATGGTAACATCTGATAATTTGATAGGGAATTAGATGCAATTATTTGCACATTTAGATCTATTAAACCTTTAGGAGAGGTATCACACACAGACAGAATGGAATTTAGATTAGTGACAGAAATTGTGCTCTATAAACATTCGAGAATATATATTGACGTTTATGTGGCTGTAAACAAGGCACCTTTATAGATTTGTACAACCTGTTTTCATGCCTGGTTCTGTTTAGATGCTAGGATATATTTATGAAGCCCTAAACTTTCAGATAAGAACTTTCAGAGACAGAACTTAGGAAGCACGTAAGAGGAGGAAAGCTTAGAAAGATACAGAGAGGCTGCAGAGAGAGGAAGGGGTATGTTAAGAGGGTTAGATGCAGAGATCAAGGGATGCTGAAGCAGTGCAATTAGCGACATCCAGAAATGTGAGAGTGGATAGGTCTGGGGGGACTAAAGATGTGAGATTAGAAATGTCCAAAGAAACTGAAGAAGTAAGGGAAGAAGCATCCTGAAAGGTGAGGTTGGAGACATCTGGAAAGGATGTAGCAATAAAATTAGACACATGCTCAGAGGTCGATGAGGATAATTCAGAGGAGCCCTGAAACATGAGATAGTTAAAATCAGTGAGATCTAGTGATTCTGAAGAGGTTGAGGAAGTGTGCTCTGAGTCATCTTGTGAGGTTGGAGGGATTGTAGAGGAAAAGTCCAGGGAAGCTGAGGAGGTGTGATTGGGAACATCTAGGGAGGATGAGGATGTGAGACTGGAGAGGTCTAGAGAGGGTGTAGAGGCAGGACTGGAGAAATCTGGGGAGGATATAGAGGTGAGACTTGAGAGATCTAAGGAGATTGAAGAACTGTCGCCAGAGAGATCCAGAGAGCCTGATGAAGTGAGACTTGATAGGTCCAGTGAAATTGAAGAGGTGAAACTGGAGCGCTCCCAGGAATCTGAAGAGGTGAGACTGGAGAGCTCTAAGGAGATTGAAGAGGAGGTACTGGAGAAGTCTGAAGAGGCTGAAGACGTAAGACTTGAAAGGTCCAGAGAAGACGAAGAAGTGAGACTAGAGAACTCCACAGAGGATGAAGAGCTCAGACTGGATAAATCCAAAGAATCTGAAAAGGGGATTTTAAAGAGTTCCAAGGAGGCTGAAGTCTTGACACTGGAGGGGTCCAGGGAGGCCAAAAAGGTGAGACCAAGTAGGTCCAGGTAGATTCAGCAGATGACACTGAAAAGCCAAGTAAATCCACAACATGACTGGTGTTATATCAGAAATATTTTAAAATAAAGATGTCTAATAACTTCCCAAAAGAAAACAAAAAGACATAATGAGCCCAAGTAATATTACTTTTGAAAATAACCAAGCATAGAATTAAAACTATATTTGTGTCTCTTAGAGGTTTCTCTTTTTTGGTGCAGAAAAAATTCTAGTAATAGGAGCTCACAAACCTATTTAGAATATTGCTGCTTCCCAGAGGACCAGTAGAGAAGGAGAGGTACATGATAATACGTACAGTAGCAGACATTCTTCTGTCCTGGCATGTCTCGCCTTTTTCAGATTTTGGCATCTATGATAGCTTGACAAAGAAAACCCTCCTGTCAAATGCCATCTCCCTACCCTGAAGGTCTGGAATATAATAATAGTTATATAATAGAATGGAAATTAAAATGGTTTTGTTGTTCTTTTCTGGAGACCATAGGGTATTCAGATACCAGGCTGCTTACTGGTTATGGAGAGAGATTTTTAAAAATACACACTTGTAAAAGGGAACGAGTCAGACTGAGCCTCTGACTGTAAAGGTATGAGGGATTGCTTCCTTTTGGTTCATATCTATAAGATGTGGATCTTCCAAAAACCAGCAAAGAAAACAGTATCTTTCTCTGCAGTGTGTGCAGGATTTATTTTTGGAAGCTGGCAGTTTGCTAAACTGATTCCGTGACTAGGAAATACACATCATTGTTACGTGTTTTTCAGGTAAAAAGAGGTGGTTTTGAATTACTTTCATTTTGTACCTCTGGATGTAAAACCTGTACTGTATAACAGTAATTTTTAATGTGGGCTTAGTTTTAATTGTTCAATAAAAATATCCTACAGAGGACTTCTGATAGAAGGCAGACATCTAATTAAAAAGGGAATAGAACAGCTTATATTTCAGTTCATAATGGTGCATCTAATTATAGTAAGAGTAGATCAAGAGGCTGATCTACAGCTGCCTCCTCTTGTCTCAAACCTGTGCTGCAAACCACCTCTTGTCTTTCCAGATACAGACACAGGAATGCACATAACATTTTTTGGAGAGGCATCACAAAAGTATTTTATGGTCCAATAAAGTGAGAGCTGCACACATACAGGAGGCTGCAGCTTCTCAGGTGAGTCCACCGAAGCGTTGCCCATGTTATTACACAACTGATGTCCAGATGCGTGTATAATGGATTTAACATAATCACCATGGGTGGAACTCCCACTGAGGTCACCTCTTAACTGAAGTAGGTGTCTGCTGAACATGAAGCCGACAAGAATGATGTCTTACTACGCAAATATTAAAATTGTGGGTATTAAGCACAATATAAAACTTACCAGGCTATGAAAAAAATCTGCTTGTGTACCAGTGATGAGACCTGAAATACTTCTTGAATATACTTAGTATTTATTCATAATGCAGCTGTAATTTTAGAGCTCATGCAACATGGTTGCAATTCTATCAAGAATACAGTGTTTATCGCTCAAAAGGCAAAATAAATTAATTTTTCTTAACATGCATGATTTGCGGTGCAATTACAAGTTTTCTTGCTGACCTATATTCTTAATAAAACAAAAAAATAATCCCTTAAAAAAAAACCCCACCCTTGCTATCTAACAACACTATCATTTCACAACTGAGTTCATTGTTCTAAAAGGATTCTCAAGTGCAGTGTACAGTGAAGAACAAATAATTACACAGAAGTCAAATTAGAATACAATAAAAAGCCAGTATTGACTTGATTTCCAACAGACTGTAAATTCCATCATCCCTTCGCTGTGTTTCTGCTACTTGAATTTTAAATGGCAAAGTTATTGCACATTTTCCTATGAAATAACGCTGTCAAGGAACACGGAGTTGTGGCCACTATTGTATAAAATGTAGAGGTCAGTAATAATGCTTCCTACCTTTGATAGCTGTGGATTTATCTCCTTTCTTTGCCTGTGTAAGCCATACTGGGCTGTGCTGGTAAAGCTCTGCTGTTCTCTCTGCGGGTGACCCTAATCTGTCCCAGAGCGACTGGAAGTCACGCCATGCTGATGACAATACGGGTCATCTCCTGGTAAATCCCCTCGTGTTTAAGTGCAGCACTCCATGCAGAGCACCAGCAGAAAACATACTCTGAAATCAGCTTTAAAGTTGCAGTTCTGTGCTTTTTCTTATTACAAGGGAACATTTTGAAGGTTAGCTGATGAAGCAGATGAAGACAATAATTTTTCACTTTTGCATACCTGGATTCCAAGTCAAAATAGTTTTGCAGTGACATCCAAGCTCTCAGCCGTCCATTCTACAAATTCTGGCATAAATATTTTCTGGAGGGACCCAGGATCTGCAGAGCAGAATTCAGGTACACTCAAGTTTTAAGAATCTTGTGCATTACTTCCTATTTTAATATCTTTAATAACTTTTATTAGCTATGTTACTTTTTAAATGTTATAATAAAATAGCATGGTAACATAAAACACTCTGTCCACAGTCGATGCAAATGTTGAATAGATGTAGAAACGTCTAGGTGACACCAGTGTTTTCAGACATTTTTAAGTCTCGTAGGTACTTACACCCCTTTGAAAGACAAGGGAGATTTAGGATCCTGGGTAAATAAAGGCCATTATTTCATCTCACTTTGCAGATAGGGAAGTATCATCTGTGTGGTAGCACCCTGCTTCTGTTTGTTCTATCTAGAATTTCACAGGAAAAGCAGGGAAATTGCACAGCTTGCTGAACGTCCCTCAAAACTGGCAGTTCTATATAGAGAAAATAAAACTGTGTGGAGCAACAGGCTAAGAGGGTTAATGTCATGACTGTAAGTAAATTCCTCTCAAATTAGTTCTGATACACACTTCCTTACCCTCAATTTAACAACATACCTACTAGATTTTGTTGCAGATACTAAATGTAAATGAGTTTAAATCTAGATAAACCAAAGCAGTTATTCCACAAGTAAATAGTCCCCAAACCCCCTCATTAACAAGAACTCACTCAAATGATGCTACTTGCTGTATTATAAAGAGATTTCTTACCGGAGTGTCCACAAAGTTGAACAGGCTCTAGAAATACCAAAGTTCAAAGCATGGGCAAGTGTTTAATTTGATTTGGTGTAAAAAGGATTGGGCACATGATTAGGAAAATCTTTCCTACATATATTGTTCATTTTATTATATTCCAGCTGACATACACAGGTAATATATCTATAAATCTACTCCCATCATCAAAAAAACATTTAAAACTTTATAGATCTGTGCTTCTTAGAGTGCCTTGCAGCTAATGTAAAACAAGTTAACCCATTATACTGCTGCTTCAGCCATCCCAAGCCTGCATGCAAAGGAGAAGGTGCCATTTACTACCGAGTTAACACCAAAATCCCACCACCAGAATGGGCGATTCTTACATCAAACCTGAGGAAAAGTAATTTTTGCATTCCTTATTGTGACTTTTAGGTACCAATCAGGTAAGCAGTTTCATTCAGAAGAATCTTTCCATCGGCGTACGGCTACGTCCATACAAATATTTGAGAATTTGAGAGCACTGTGTTTCCAGTAGAACCAGAAGATGATGCAAGTGTTCAGTCTTAACAGAAGAGGGCATCGAGCTGGCCAAACCCTCAGACTTCCAGCTACAGCAATTTACACTTCGGTTATTAAATTGAGTCTAAGAGCATTTCTGGATGCAACTTGCTTTAGAAGGATGGTTTGGAGACTTGTGGCACGTCCTTCTTCCTGGCAGAAACCCTTAGCGGCTGTGTTGGGAGTACTTAAGGGTCACAGGGACATGAGAAAGTCATCCCAAATAATTAAAACAATGAACAGAGAGGAAACCTAATGATTTATTACTGAAAACTTCAGGTGAGCAATGAGAACAAAAGATTTAACAGTGCCTTCTTAAATATCCTCCAGGCCATTGAGCTTTGCATCTAAAGCTTACTCACTGCTGTTCTATTTCTCAGCAAGGTTATATGGGTGAGTTTTACTGATTTAGAACTCTGAATCTGCAGATCAGCTAAAATATGAATCCGTTTATGCAAGCTGAAAGAGGCAGGGATCCAGCAGACCACACCATGCGTTTGCTCACATCATATTCCTCCACCTCTGCCCCTTTTGTCCCTCTCTCCTCAGGAGGTACCTGCTTCCTTCTCTGGTGGTGGGACAGCCCATACGCTGTGGTTGCTGCGCAGGCAGCCCTCACTCCCCACCAAGCAAAGCTACTTCAGGTGCAGTCTCTTAATTGTGAGAACTGGGGGTAAACAGGCAGGCTGTTACACGACTGTACACATCCAAACCTCTTGTTCTTTTCTGCTCTGAAGAGTGAGCATCAGATTCTGCATGCAGACACATTCCTTACCGGGTAACTGCAGCACACAACTCTCAGTCCAGGTAGGCTGAGAAACCTTTCCACAGGATCCCACAAACTGTCACTAGTTTATGTGTCAGAATTGCAGAACAGCAATTAAGAAGCAAAAAGACCACAGCAGCTGTAAATGTGCATTTTGGGATATGCATTTCAATAAAAGACGCTATTAACTCCAGAGTATTTCTTCACCTTTACCTCCCTCATTTTAAGTTACTCACCTAGCAGTTAAAAACAACAAGTAGATGACAAAATTTCAGAAACAAGCCAGAACTCAGGTAAAATTTTATTTTAAAAGCTGCACATACAGAAAGTCGTACTCCCTGACAGCAGGTGAATGCAGGCAGAGAAGTAAAATAGAACAAAGAAAATGCTGAATGCTTGCAAAAATCAAACAGTAAGTTTCTTTCAGTGCAAGGGCAAACTGTGAGTTCATTCTATGATGTCCTTAGTACAGAGAAATTAGGAAAAGAAAAAAATGACTTTAGAATGCCAAGTGATGCAAATGGCTAAACAAACATTGAAAATCAGTTCTAAGCATTGCGTTTTATCAAAAATGATGGGACAGTTTTGCAGAAGTTTTACTCTTTTTAAATAGAAATGCTATTTCAGTTGTAGTAACCTCCTGTAATAGCATGGCAAACAAGTGATTTCAATTTATTAAGGTACTCTCAAACAATTTCTTTTTTAGAAAAATATTTAACATAGTTAAATTTTTTAAAGTCATATGTACACATCTGTTTCCCCCCCTTACACAAATCTTACGTGAGATTGTGTTCCCATGTATTTACCACTTCAAATAAGCTCTGATTCTCTATATAGCAGACACTATTCAGTAGGCGATTCAGATAGAACAGACATGGCATGCAAATGAAAATGAGCTGGGACAGGTGACATTACAGTTCTTAAAGGCTAATAGAAAGTCTTGAAATTACTTGGAAGAATCAAAATTCCAGGGAAAGCCTCTGGAAAAAAATAACAAGCATCAGCTAATTTGGGGCTGTGTCTTTGCATTCCCCCTTAACACTGAGGGAGTGCCATGAGACAGCCCGTCCCACTGAAGTCAACCGGAGCACCAGCAGACCGGTACCGTACGTGAGTCAAGGTCTGACCTTCAGCTTCTCAGAGCTACCAACTGGTGACAGAACCAAGAATCTACAGCGAGAACCAAGAAACAAAAACACCTGTAGAAAGCTCTTTATTCTCAAGGTGTTCATTTAAAGAGCCTTGCGTGGTGAGCAAAGGGTAAAGGAACTTCTGGAACTTGGAACACTATGTTTAAATTGAAGGACAACACAATATTCAGCTGGTATAACAGGGTTCTTTTGAAACACAATCAAGTTAATGAGTGTATTATTTCTCTATGCTTTTGGTACCCCTTTATTTAAAGGGCTTTTAGAAATGGAGATACATATTCTAGGTGTTTAAGACAGAATTCTATTTTAAGTTACTGCATGCCCAGCTCATCAATGTCACATTTAGGAACAGAATTTAGGTCTTGGTAGATAAGAGACACTTTGTATGTTTTACCTGTATTGACTGAAAAAACAATTTGAGTACCATGCTTGCTCAATCAGTCAAACAAGTTAAAAAGCTTATAAAAAATATTTTGTACATTCTTCTATATTTCAAATGTCAAGTAATAAACCTTCTATTAAACCAAGCTGTATCACACAACTATTAAAAATTAATAAACAGAACAATGCTGGAACAAACCATTCTGCTTAATTTTGGGCTTGGTCCCAACAGAGGTAGTCTGTAAGTCACACAAAAATAAAAATTCCATGGACATTAACTTAACATGCCAGTCTCCTTTACCATATGCAGCCTCTTTGCTACGTGAGGCTATTTCATAGCTGAACATCATAAGTTAGTGTTCATATAAATACACAAACTATACTTGAAAATTATTTCATCTGTTACCGAAATTCGGTCCAGTTGAACCAATGTCTTAACTAGGCTTTGCGCATCAGCCTCGTTAGTAAGAACTCAGCTTTTCTCCAAATTAATTTTGAAACATGCCTAATACCACAGGTATGCCTTTAAATAACAAAGGATACGTGTGTTTGGGTTTGGAGAGAAGCTTCAGATTGTTAAACTGCGTTAGTAATACAAGTGTATGTACTATCATTTCTCTACAAATGCTGCTGCCGCCATTGAATTCCTCATGGTTCCTCTTGCTGAAGCTGTGAACTCTTCAATTTCAGCGTTCAGTCTATTAATTACCCATTCCAAGGCTTCACGGCCCTACAGTTGAAGAAGAGTTAATCAGTGTATAAACCTTAGTACCTGTCTCACTGAAAATGACTAAAGATACAATAGTAGAGAGAAGACGAAACGGTAGATAAATGCATGTCTCTGCTATTCTTTTCTTCAGTAACCGGAGCACCACAGGAACGTGTGCTGCATTGCATTTAATGAAAGAACTCCTTACGTTAGCAGTGCTCACATTATAAGCCACAAAAGGCTTTTTATCCAGACTGCTTTATCATTCTTGAGGCTGAACTCAAGACATCTTTGGATTCCCAGAGGACAGACTCTTAACTAAAACACCACTTCATTACTCCCACGTAACTACTTCAGATCTGTCTGGATGGGTATCCTTTTTCAACAGCAAAAACTACAACATGGCATCAAGAGGGAAGCAAAAGACTGGCAGCATCAGACTTCTAATTGAGTGGAGATGTTTCTCCAGTGAAGATTCAGAGAGGTTTGCCAATAATAATGTACCATCTCCGTTCACAACAGGGAAAAAGAGGAAGTTCAGCAAGCTGAACATTCGGTCTCTACAGTAAAGGCAGCAGAACTACACGGAGCCTTCCTAAGATTGCTGACAAGGCCAAAAAGTGAAACAAAAATTTTTATTCCCTTTGTCATTTAGCCCGTAGTCACACATTTTATACAAGGGTCATACTTACTTTATTAGCATTGGAAGAAATTGTGTTTGCCATTAGCCCCTCTAGGTAACTGCTAAGACTGACTCCTTTTACAGATATTATTGCTTCTTGTGTCAATATGGTTCTGAAACAGAGAGCAGGCACTGAATTATCCCGAGCAGTTTAAAAAGGAATGCATCGCTGAGAGAAACTCACTCCTCCCTAACAAGTACATTCCCTCATCAGCTTTGCTGACAGAACTTCTTGCACCATGATCACAACTCACACCCACCATGCTTTAACTCACAAAATAAAAACCAAGAGACCCCATGAAGTCCAAATCTCCCTTTGTGGCACTCAACTATTTTCCTTTTCAGCAGGGGGAAGTTAAGAGTGGAACCAGATGTGGAGTGAAGGTACACCAGGAGACAGTATTAAAAAACATTTTTAAAAATAAATTAAAACTATTAACTCTTCAACAAGAGGAATTTAACACTTCTGACTGTCGTGAGAGATGAAGCCTCTTATGTTAGAATCCCTAGAAAGACCCTCTGAATTATCACTAGTTCCAGCAGTACAGGTTCAGTAAACTATAAACTTGCCTTAAAAAACCCCAACAAACCCCAGATCCCCCAAATGACACTAAGGGCAGAGAGGTGTGCCTTCTAGTTCGTGTTCTGTGCTCAGGCTGATGAAGCGATTAGAAATAAGGAGCTGATAACTGAAGGTTATACGAACTCAGTTACAGCTGAGACACAGCACAACTCCTGGAAAAGCTGGTCTCAACCGGACTCTACCATAGCATGGCACTACTTTTCCCAGAAGTGCTCTGCAGAAGCAGTGTCACTGGAGAAAATGACAGTCCATTTAATCCTTTTTTAGACAAGTTGCCAGAAGAGAGGTGATGTAAACCCCATCTTCTATTCAAGGGGAGCCATGGACATTTTCACAGCCAGAGCCTGTACTACTTCAGGGCAATCTCAGAACAGAGAGGTACTCACTTGTCTGCTTCATGGGGGTGTGGTTTGTAGACAAGCCTCTCATCTACCGACACTAGGTTTGTAAATGAAATCTGTAGAATACAAGACAAATAAAACTGCAGGGTCAAATCTAATGCTTATATCTGATTTAAATGTTATACTATTCCTGCAAGTATTAGGGTTGTAGGACAAAGTAGAGAAATTTCCAAGTTAAGCATTTGCTGATCTTATTCATTTGCCTTAAGTTTTTCCATCATTTACCAATATACACTCCCATGGTTATAAGAACATTTCAACAGTGGGATCAGACAGATGGAGCAGTATAAAAAGCAAAGCATTACATGATTAGGAAACGGCGACACTGTACAACAACTGGCTTTGAAAAATTTTTTCTGAACATGCAACCCCCAAAACTACTCCTGTCCTGCTCATCGGAGTTAAGACGCTTTGGTCCTGACAAGTTCCAAAAGCCTAGTAGCTTCTTTCTGTAAAACAGAGCTGGTCAACTATAAACACATTACGTTAACTCGTATTGTTGTAATGCAATTTCCAACTCATTTTCAAGATGATTTTCCTTTTCAAATTCACAAAGTATTATTATAATCTGTAATCTATTTCAACTGCACAGACATAGCTACTTACATTACTAGATTTAAGTTCCATTGTTTTCTTCACTGGGTCAACCACGGAGTGCTCCTGAACGTACGTCTTCGTTCTGCATGTGCCAATGAGCTAGAAGCCAGGCAAACATATATGGAATTAATTATGCAACCCAACTGCGATGTTTTAGTGCTGTTAAATACATAAGCCGTGGCTGTTGTATTGAAGAGACCTTTAGACAAAAGAATTAAGGTTTAACTTAAAATAAAACTATTCAGTTGAGGTAGATCTCATTTACAAGACAGAAACAATTTAATTTAAGATCTAAGCAATTTTTGGTTGTCAGGAAGTCACTATATGTAGTGTTGCTGAGCTTTCCTGATACAGAAATGCTTATATCTTTAAACCATCAAAATTATGAAACAATACATGTCTATTACAACATCTGGTTTACAAGGCTCCCCCCGCTTTTATCCCTTCCAAGCTCTGCAATCCCACACATACAGATTTCACAATGGAGGGTATTCCCCATTCAGTACTGAGGAGCCTGTGGCTGTGCAACTTCCCACTGGCGTCCACGTGTCTGTCCAGGACATCAACGCCGACCACACTGGGGTTCATGGGGTTGGGGTATTTCTGCATGGCAGCCGTCGTTACCGTTTCCCAAGGATGACTGCCAAAACAGAACGAGGACACAAAGCTGGGCACCCTCTGTTTTTAACAGGATTGCTGTTAAAACGGAACACGACACATTTACATTTTTAAAGCAGTTCAGTTGCCAATTCTCAACCCTACAAACAACCTTCCCTAATGGACTGGACACCGGGACAGGCAAGTTCACACCCGGTGCACCTGACTCATCGGGACTCCCGAGTCCAGTCGCCTTTGGCTGCTGACAGGGGCACGGAGCGATGCCGACTTCCTCGGGTTTCAATGACTCCAGAGCAAGCTGCCAGGCCGTTACTGGCCCCTAACAAGCATTTCCCTCGGGTAATTTTCTAGCAGAGGTGCCACCCGCGCCGCTTTCCCAGACCGGTGCCCAGAGGCGAGGACAGCGCGGGGCCGCCCCGCGAGGTGGGACCCGCGCCCCCGGGTACGGCTGCCGCACCTCCTCCTCCTCCGCGGCTCCCCTGCCCCCGTCTCGACTGCCGCCCCGGCCCCGCCACTCCCCGCGGCGGCTGCCCGGGCCACGGGCGCCCAGCGAAGGCCACGAAGGCGCCGCGCTTACTCGAACACGTGCTCCGAGGTCCAGATCCTCATGGCGGGGCCGCGCCAGGCCGGGCCGCGCCGCTCGGGCTCCGCGGGGCAGGCGCTGCCGGGCCGCCCCGCGCCTGCGCACCGGGGTGACGTCACCGCCCCGCGCCAGGTCACGTTCCTGCCCGCGGATTCCGCTTCCGGCGCGGGGCGGTCGCTGCGCTCGGGGCGGGGCGGGCCGGGCCGGGCCTCGCCGCCAGTCCCGGGAGGGCGCGTCCCCCGGCGGCTGGGGGTTTCGGTAACAGCGCAGCCGAGCGGGAGCGGAGCTGTCGCTTCCTGCCGCAAGAGCTTGGGCGGGGCTCGTCCCGTAGGTGGAGCCGCCTGCCTCGGTCGGCCCCGTTCCTGGCGGCCGCGCTCCCCTGCCCCGGGTCGGGCCTGCGCTGCTCACAGCGAGCGTCAGGCGGTGCCGGTCAGCAGAGGGCGCCGGGATTCCGCCGGCCTGGCCCGAAGGACGGGGCACATTGGGGCGTTATTTAAGCGGTGAGGGCGCTGCCCCGCCCCGGCTGCTGCCGCCCGGCCCGGGCCAACGCGTTTTGTAAGCGCGCCGCCGGGAGGTCGTTGTGTAACCGGCCGTTATGAAACAGCCCCGCGTGCGCTGTGTTACGTGTTAAGAAACACCTTCTGTAACAGGCTGCCCGTTCCAGAGAGGACGGGTTCCAGCTGACTCTCCCGGACTGTCTCTTACTCATCCTTGGAATAAACCAGAGGTGATTTACAAGATGAATAAGGCAGGCAGAAATCAGTTATAACAAACAGAACAACATGCATTTCATGGCACAGCATCGAGCATCTTCTTGTAAATTCGTCAAGATGTCGGTATTGAAAGTGACTTAAGTTGTGCAGAAATTGTACTTTTTCCAGGCACGGAGATGGCCAGAGAGTGTTTCATTGGACACAACTCTCAGCCAGTGAGGGAGTGTTATGTACCCGTAACGGCACGGTAATGGCCTCTGGAAAAGGTTGAGAGGGAAATTTCCCAGAAATATGTTACTTCACACAGTGAAATTTCATCTTCCTGCAGTGCCAGAAGTCTGCGCCAGACTAAGGAAAGCTTCTGATTCAGTGACTGTTCCCATGGTGTTTGCACTGAACACCAAATTCATAACCTGTTATACAGAGAAGCTACTATTTAATGCTAAACCACCGGAATCGGTCAGTAGCAAATACTTGAGAGCTATTAGGAGAATACATTTCTGCCGAAGAGACCTGTCTTGATCTTACTTCTCCTGACTCTTCCACCCTATGGGACTATTCTTAAACATTGTAAACATGCTTGTGGTCTGTCATAGGGTACTACGTTATTGCTGGAAGATTGCAAGTCCGTTCTAAATCCATTGTGGTCTTAACACCCCCTGAGTGATTTCTTTAACTGGAGAATTTTGTAAAGGATATTAAAAACAAGTGTTTTGAGCAGTCTCAGAAGGAGGTGACCCTTAAACAGACATGGGCAATTCAGCCCGTCTCCTATCCATTAGCTATTCTGTTTGTAGTGTCTCATCAGTTTCTTCTGTAAATTAAATGTTAACTACTGGAAGCAAATCAAAATGACATTTCAAGCAGGAAGCTTGCCAACATACGGTGCAGATTAGGAGATAGGTTGGAGCGATTCTTGCTCATATAAACTTCAGTTGATTTTGACAGGAGTTTTGTTCAAGTGTGTTTCTATATTTGAGCGATATCAAAGGCTGAATTAGTTATATACCTGACTTTTAAAGGAATAATAAAGTTATAAATACTAAAGCCAGAAAATACAATGTCCCAGGTACTGCCAAGATGATCGTTAAGGACCATATTGGACATCTGCTAAAGAATATAACGGTGCGTGGAAGCCCATGGTGAGATCACCGAGTTCGTATGTGGCCGTTTGCGTATGACTGCTAAATGCAACTGATGTGTGCAAAGGGCCCTGTGATTCAAATATGCTTCATAGAGATTTTGGCAGAGCAATCTCCTTGCCATGATTAAGACAGAATTGAAATTGCTCTCAGAATTGTACGGAATGTGTATGAAAGCGCTCAAAGGTCCAAATCAATTTATTTGCAGAACAAGGCATTATGATTTGGTCTTTTCAGACCTATCTTTGCCAGCAGGGAGGTGTGAGTCTTTAAGCAGCCTCATAAAATATCCATCGTCTTGACTGAAAAGCTTGAGTGTCAAGAAATAGCTCACAAACCAAAGTCACTTTATCTCCAGCATTAAGTCCAGATCATTCATGCACTCCATAACGGCTGCCAAACCCCCAGACAGTCAAACCCCCTCAGGCTTGGGCACCTGGGGTTTGAGAGTTCTGTCAGAAAATACAGGTGTTGTGTCACCGTCCTGGCTCCAAGCCCTAATCCCAGAGATCAGCCAGACCACTGCAGTACAAAAAGGTCACTAAATTCTAAACGGAAAAAGAGTTTGGTTGCAGTGATTCAGGCTACACTTCTGGACAAAATGAATGCAGGTCAGAAGTGGCTTTCATAACGGATCACCACAGCCAAGGGTTTCTCTGGTGAGACTGCAGATGACTGATCCACTGAAGAGTAAGTGGGGAAATTTCCGTATTTAAGCGCTGCACTTCCTTGCAAGAGGCAGGGTACGAGCTCTGGTTGCTTCCCCCGCCTCCTGTATCACAACACTTCACAGGTTTCAGATTCCAAAAGAGGCAAGGTTGCTCGCTCTTATACTTAGGAAAAATGTATTCGGTACTGGATGTTTTTCCTCTGTCCTATCCTGAAAGACAGCTGACACCACAACAATACTGCATCAGGTCCTTGGTCTGAAATCAAGTCTTGATATGTTTGAAGTATTGGTATTCACACACTGTACTAATGAAAACCATTTGAAGGTCTTGTTCTTTTCTTGAGCTGTAAAAACAAGTTCCCACTCCCTTTGTCAGTCTGGCAGTTGTACTGGCAGAAAGCTCACATTACCAATGTTTTCTTTTCCAAACATACCTCTTCAATGACTTTCATTATACAATTCTTGGTGACTACCCCATCTACAAACGCTTTTACCATCAGCAGTCAATTTGTTGCATGAGGCAGTTACAGCATTTAGCTGTATTTTCCTGTATGTACTTAAAAAAGCTTTGTTGGATAGCAAAGCTCTCTACTCAGTGCTTCCAGAACCAGCTTTTTAATGCCTTGCACGTCATTCTACATCTCTGTATGAAAAGGTCACCTCAAATTTTGCTTTTAATAAGCAAATACCCTTCTTTTCATAAGGAAAGCACAGCAATATCTCACTGTAGGGTAGTACCAACTCCTCTAGATTTCCCTCATACTATAAAGGAGTTTTGTTCAAGTAGTTTTGATCCTTCCAGATTTCTGATCAGTATCAAAAGAGATACTAATGGGGAAATGCCACCTCTACCCAGTGTATCCCGTCCTGACCCCGTGATGTTCGTTGAGATGAATCCACGTGTTGATACACGTACTAGGTCAGGACAGGGCTCCAACTCTATCATGCATTAGCATTCACATCCTTCAGTTTCTCTCTTTCTGGCTTCAGAGAAATAGATGGAATAAAAATATTTCCTCTTCAATACTGATAATACCGCTTTATCGAAATAATCAGCATTCTTTACCATCGGTTTCTCCTCTGCGTGGCATTAGCAGTTCCACTGCTGAAGTTGAGTCCTAAGAGCTGCTTTATGCTGCTTCAGCAAGCTGCTCTCCCTCTTCAAAACCTGTCACCTTCCTTCTCCATAACTGATGTTGTCACAGCTGGGGTCTGGGCCCATCATTTGGCCCAGGGCAGAGGGAAGTGCCCAGAGCGCAGCAAATGGCATTCGAGACCACTGAGCTCTGTGCTGTGCTAAAGCTCCTGCTTCGCCGGGGGAGCCGCACCGTCGCACTGTGCTTGGTGCCGTGACTGCTCAGCGTCCGGCAGATGCCATCTGAGGTCAGTTATTTATTCAGAAATACAGGTGAATCCATCCATGCCTTCTGTGTGGAAAAACCACAAGAGGGGGCTAGATTTCCATGAGGGTCTCCACCTGAAAACCTGTTGCTTGTTATTCCAACTGAAGGAAAGGATCCGTACAAGCAAACTCACCTCGAGGTATCCACAGCTCTAAGCGTTGCAATGTGGAAGAGGACACTATCCCTACCCTCTTCTGTGTCACAAACGCTCTCAAAGTGCTGCCCACCCCTAAATTCAGCGCATAATTTTCTGCACAACTACATTGTTCCCCTGCTTCCATGTTTAAAATGGGATCTAAGCAGCAATTCCTAGCTGGAAACAACCTGGAAAGATACATTCAGGCCCTTTTTTCAGTACTTCAGAAATAGTAATGAAAATTCAACATCAAAGCAAGGAAACATCCCCAAATAATAATAAAAAAGTTCCTTTAATGTCCTCTACTTAAAGGTAGTTAATTTGGCAGAAACTTAAACCTACAACAAGGATCTTGGTGCTGGACCAGTTTGCTGGTATTTACTGGCTGCTCAGCTGCGTGACTTCCACAGCAGAGAGATGGAGGAGGCAGGAACACATGGCCTTCGGACACCAGCACGATCCCAGAGCAGTTAATATCATTTCTGAAGGCACGGACCAAGAGGCCCTGCGCTTATGGACCAGGGTGTTGCACAGCACGGGGAAGTGCTGCCCCTCCAAAGTGCTCACGAGCCGTACTCATCTCCTTTCATCCCAGGATGAAAGGGACTGCAGCTGGCAACCCTCAACGAATAATACACATCCCAACGTCCATTGCTTCTGCCAGTGCCTTCCCAAAACAACTGAGAACAACCCAGAAGTTTTCAGATAACATATACATAAATAACAAACCGCTTGTATCTTTGTGCGCTCTGCTCCAACCTTTGCCTTCATCACAAGGACGAGTGAAGCGTAGCCAGCAGGAATCCTGTGGCACTCAAAGGATTCAGAACATCTGGTTGCCTGGCCAGAAAGTTTCCAAACCACTTTTTTAATGCCAGGAATTAAAATCACCTATGGAATCTAAACCTATGGAATGGAAATAAAGGACAGAGAAGTCAGTTGCTCACACAGCAATATCAAACCCAGACTCATAAAATATTATTCTGTGTGCTATTGCTCCTGGACGTGTCTTTCTGCGGCAGTGAAGTGCAGTGAGTGCAGACCACAACACAGAAGTTTGTCTCAGACAGCTTTTCTTGTCTTTTTGGGGAAAAAAGGTGACACAAAAGGCAGAATGTATAATGAGAATTATTCATTCTCAGCTGCCGTATTCTATTTCCTGTATCATAAAAAAGTGGATATCTGTTTTCTTCCTTCTTATGACTAAAACCAATGAGGTACTAACTCTTTTCATGGATTCATATGCTGATTCAAAATTTATTTTCCAGAATCGATTGCATAGATGCGTTCTTCCTGGAGTTTCTTAATATCTATTATTTTACTACTGCTTAAATATTCCATATATATGTGTGTGCGCACAACTGTTGTACAGTTGTCTGTAGTCAAAAAGGCTGCTGTTCTGTGGCATGGTAATACAGGGAGCTTAAAAGAAGGGATGTAATTTCTTAACAATACCATTGCAAACCTATTTCCTGTTTCAAAATTATGCCCATGTCCTCAGACACATTTAAAACAGTCTGGCTCCCTCACTGCCTCAACATCACCGTCCTGGCTACTCTTAAGTTTAGGTCTTCCACCTGCTACCCGTGGTGTTCTGTTTTACCGCACTCAGATTGCCCCAATGGAATGATGTGCACTTGTATTTCTGTGTAGCATCAGAGGTCTTAAACAGGCAGCACATGACCTTTAAATGGCTTTTGGCTCACGAATGATTTCATTTCAATTTAAAAACTGACTCAATATTTGTAACAAAGTACATGCTGCAGAGCTTATTAGAACCATGAATTTTGACCTTTTTTTAAAACAAATTGTGCTGTTTCCTCGATTTCCCTAGTTCAGGGGATTTGATTCTGGTTATACAAACAGTTCCATATTTTCCATGGGATTACTGGGAGCAGCAGCTGCCAATGGGTGTTTGACTTAAGTGCAGCTACACAACGGTGTATGGTTCCTGGATGCAATAGACTATTCTGTTGTCTGGGAAACAGTCTCTGAAACCCTGCAGAATATGACAGCTACCAGCCAGATCATGTTTTTTTCTTGCAAGCATCACCCATGTGCATGTGATCAAGTAGGCAGATGATAATCACATGTTATTACCCACAACTCATGAGCAAGCACAGTAACAGCACAATTAAAGACAAACCCACATATTTTAAAGTACTTCAAAACTGATGATTTTTTGTTGTTTGGCAGTAATCATGCTTGACCCCTATATCTGATCCTTGTTTAGTTCTAAAGATTACAGCATTTCTTACATAAACACACTGTGCTATCAAGCATTTGTTGAATGCAACTCTTTAATGCCAAAACTTGAAGAACCATCGATGACAGCTACTGGTCATAAAATATTACGAGTCAAATCACAAACACAACTCATGGTCTTCAAACTTTGCTTCCATATTCAAAAGTTATATAAAACTCTTTGTTCCAGAAACCTCGTTACACTTGACCGGCTATCCTTTGATGTGCTTTAAAGAAACCATAGCCTGGAAATAAAACTTGAGAATTCTTCATACACAAACGAGTGCATGAAAGGGGTGACTCAGTCATCAGCGCTGGCTTCTTAACTATGAGAGACAACTATCGAACCAGTTATAAATCAGCTGCGAGACACCTCTAGCTAACATCTGGCAGTGGCTACCACAGAACTATGATGAAGAAAAGCCATTACATAATTTTTGTTCAGAGTTTTGTGAGCCAGAAACAGGTAGATCCTGGATTTAAGTCTATTTATATTCTCCTATTTATATTTGCCACCTCTTTCGGAGGGGAGGATCCAGTCTCAGCAATAAAGGTTGCAAGACCTCATCTCTGAAACCACAGTCTTCGAACCTTTCATCGTAACAGCAACCTAAGGCTCAGTCCCAACCTTCTGACCAGGAATTCCCAGCTCTAAGCTGAGATGACAGTCTGGTGTTTGGATGGAACTGACAATCCACAGAGTAACAGCAAGCCTGAAAGCCAAAAACTGCACCAGAAAACGGCCCTTCTCCTTCTGAGATGAGGCACTCCAACAGTTTAAAAGTTCTGATATCTTATCAGGCCAGTGGTAGTTTCATGTTTGTACCTTCCCTGAAAATATGTCTATTTTCCAAGGATAAACTATAAAAGAAAAACAAATACAAAATTACTAATCAAACAGGAGAATTTAAGACAGAAACATAATGCAAATAACTTCTGTGCAAATAAAGTAATAGAATGATCTTCATGTACAGATGGGACAACAGTTATTTTCTTGCATGCTGTTCTGTAATAAATATTTTTAACTAATAAACAGTCCATAAAATTGTTACTGTGAAATCAACAGATTTCCATTTAGGAAAAAACAAAATCATAGGCAATGAGACAGCATGATCAAAATCAAGTGGCAGAATCCAGCTGGATAAAATACCTGAATCAGTGCTGCACTGTAACCACTATCTGATACTACAGGCTGTGGATGGTTTGTTTCTGCACTGAACTGCGAGATATTATAGCTCTAAAGAAAATGAAAGGAATATGTGGGAAAACTTACAGTCTTGGAAGTCCTGCAAAAGAACTCCACTACATTCTCTAGAATTGCCTAATCCAACGCCACACACGTTTAATGGGCTTGTGCAAACCTGCTGCACGCAGAGTAAGAACATTTGAGTAAAATACATGCAACAACTTAAAGATGATCTAAGAACTGAGTATTACAGGAACGTGGGAGCTGTTAAAAATACGTTTACGAAATAGTACTTTGTGCTGCACCTTGTGAATAAAACTAAGTTCAGGTCACCACAGCCTTAGCTCCTCCCTGTGCATGGAGCGTACCTGCAAAGTCATGCACGCGTTTTTCTCCGTACTCTTATATTTTATACTCTGTACCAAGGATGGAAAGTGTTTGGTGCACACAACAGTTCTTAGATACAGAAATTAGGCAGGGAAACTTGGACTCTTTTAGGCCTTCCCCTGCCCCATTATTGTTATTAATTTGTGCAGCTTCATTAGTGATGATTACTTAGAGAGCACTTTGGGAGACAAAAACTTTCTCATCATCGTAGTATCTACTCTTAATGCAACGCTGAAAATAAGCTGGATGCTAAGCTGTCTGCAACTTAAGTGTTTCACCAAAAGCAATAATTAAAGCAATAAACTACATATACAAATGAAAAAAAAAGTTGAATTCAAAGCACTGAGAAAGCATCAAACTTACCATACTAGGATTGAGCCAACTTGGATTAATGCCATCCATCTCTTCAGGATATATATCCATTCTCTGTTATATGTGTATGGAATCCAAAACATAACAGCCACAAATTGAAGTTAAAAATATTTTTAAGAGGAATAAATATTTGCAAAAAGTAGTTTTGATAATCACTAGTCTTCTCATAAAACAACCATTTAAAATGTAAGTTTTCATACGTAGTTCTTGCGCAGTGGTACATTAAAATACTTTCTTACTAGCATTTTTTTTTTCTCTAAACTTGAGTGATTTAAGAACTACTTCAAGTTGCTGCACAAGTGAAGAATACATCAGTTCTACTGCACTAAATCAATAGGATATGCACAGTTTTCCAGCAGGTTCATGACTGATAAGATGACAAAACTGGAGTTCGACTTGCTTGGTTAGTGTCAATGATAAGAAAAAAAGATAAGAAATAAGAACAGTTTTTCTGTAAATTTTCTACTGGTGACAAATTCCAAGCATACAGAGGTGCTCTGAAATATATAAAATAGTCTAAATTAGCAGTTATTAGAAATTAAGGTCTATGACAAGGTGAGATGAAGAGTACAGGAGCTAGAGCAGCTTTTCTTTTTCATCAAGATATGCATCCTATGTATCTTCTAAGTCAGGGGCTCCCAAATGTAGCCTGGTACGAGTGTCATAGGAACAGAACAAACAAATACTGCCTGAGCAGCTGAACACTCCCTCGAGCGTCCGGATGCAAACAGGCGCTGGTGCTGCCAGATAAATTAGCAATGAAAGCAGCAGGCAAAGAGAGTTCTAAGTCATACCACGATATTAATAAAAAACCTCCACAGAGCTTCATTTAACACAGAACTTGGAGATGACCCAGTAGCAGCACCAACTAAAACTTATTTCATTTGGTTACTCCAAAATCAGTGTTTGTTCCTTTTATTAATGTGTATTTCAGTGTGTCATAGATATCTTAATCCTTGCTGATACAATTAAAAATAGAGGAGTACTGAACACACGCAAGGGATCTGCACAGATTTAAACAAAAGTGAAGTACAGCTTCCTCTAAGAAAGCCCCTTTAGAAAAGTGATGGTGAATATGAATTATTCATCTGATTATTCAAATAATTCTGAGGATCAAAACCATGAACAAATGTCTGCAGAGTTAGGACCAAGGCAAACCTCAAGTGTTGAATCTCTTCTGTGCCCACTTAGAAAAGTCTTTCTTCAAAAAGCAGTTCCTACCTCATGTCCTTGTTGGCTTTTTTGAGGCTGATATTGACAGTATGGTGTGTCCATCTGTTTTTTAATTACTGTATTTTGTTGTTGCCTCTCAGAGAATCTAGTCAGCCTGGGCGTGCATTGCAAAAACTGTGATACAGAAAAATTAATATCAGAGAATCTGTTTTCTGAAAAACATGGCTATAAAGGGAGAGGAGGACAACTCTTAGCCTCACTAAACCACAATTTTTGGAAGGTGAGCAAAATGGGATTATACCTGTCACTGTCTTAGTTAAACTGAGCACACCAATTTGTTCTGTCTTTTCAGAAACAATATCAGAAAGCACTGGGAGCTCTGAGAGTTCATAGAGACTCCTTACTAGAGCCAACGGGGAGTACCTGCACCGCAGAGATGGAGTCGTTCACAGGTAACAATCTGGGTAACACACTCTTCTTTTTGGCTGTTGTGAATATAAGAACAAAATAAATTATGACACCTATCCCAAACAACAAAGCTTGCAGAATGTAAGCGGTGAAAGAAAATGTTAAGAAAAATATCATTTTTTTTTCAGTACTTTTTTTTTGTGTATTCATTTTCGGAAGGAAAAATGTGAAAGCAAATTCTTGTCCTTGTTTCTTTTCACTTGACTTAAATCTACTTAAACATTTTCCAGATTTTGGCACATTTATTTACTAATAACAGAGAGGCTGCAAATAATTTTCTGTGTTGATATCTTAATTGGCCCTTCACGTACCCCAAAAGCGGAATTGCAGCAGGTTTCCCACCAGTGGAGTTTGCCTGTAAGTTTAGCGCTGGCTGACGAGCTGTGCCAGCCCCAACAGCTCCTCCTTCCTGTGCCTGCTGGGTTTCCAACCTGACGTTTCTGAGAGGTTTTTGTTTTCCTGCTTCCCCAAAGAGATAAAAGATAAAAAGCGTGCATTTACAGTCTTGAATTGCAGTAACTAAATTGTATAATTGGTATAATTAGCCAGGAAACTACTGACACCTGACAAGTTAAGTGATGAACGACCACTAAGTCAAATAAAACCTTATAATTGCGTCCCAGATTCTTCCGTGGCTTTAGTCAAGAAAACGAAGAAATACTTTTGCCTGCAGAACTCTAGTGAATCAAGTAAGTAGCAGTGTCTCAGCTGTAACAAATACGAAAATGTTGAGGAGATTTTCTCAAAGCTCCAGGATCAGCTGAGGACTCAATTCCCAAGAAAAAATTAGTGGGCGTTGAGCTTCCAGCTCACATGCATATTTTTCAAGATGTGTCTTGGATGGCTTTGCCAGGACGAAAGAATGGTTCTTCTTGGATTAAAATGTAAGAATTCACAGTTGGGCCAGCTAAGCCACGTGTCCTCACCGTACCTCCATATGCTTTTTCTTTCATTTCGATGCACGTATGGATGTGTGTGCAAAGGAGTTTTTGCACAGGACACATGGCTTAAAAGTTTGCTTTCCTAAAGTAGTTTTACTAATGATTGTTGGGGTGGACAGATCATCTTTTTCTCCAAACCTCAGCAGATGCCAGAGATTTGGAAAGGTAGGTAATTATTGAAAGGGCACTATAATTTTAATATACCTTTTGTTCTAATGCTGTATTTTAATTTGGAGCAGCCTTGAGTTGTTTATTAAATTATGAAATATTTCAGAGATTTAGTTTTTGTTAAAATGAATCCTGAAAGGATAATTAAGTAATGGGTCTTTACAAACACAGTAATTGAAATATATAACATGAGGACAGCTGTTGACTGTTTCCATAACAGCACACATCTACAGTGAGGTCCACAATGACATGGGATGCTGTTTCTATGGTAATAGAATGTCTTAGCCTCAAGGATGCACAGAAATCCATTATGAAAAGTGGGAACTAATAATTTAGATTAAGGGGATTTCCTTGTTTATAATTACTTGTGCCAAGCCACGTGTTGTCACCTTTTGTCTTACACCTGGGTTGTAATTGTTTTAGGTTGCTGACTCTCTTCAGCTTGTTTTCCTAAAGAAATAGTTGATATCTGGTCATTCCATCTGTCCTCCACTTACAACTATTTAACCTGCAGGGTAATTTTAAGTTAGACTGTGGCACTGGTGTGTGTTTACTGACTGGCACTCAGGATACAGAAACCCAGAGAGGGGACACCACTGGTGGGGAGTTCATACGGGGAATTCAGCTGCATTGTGTGTGACCTGGCCGGGCAGCCGCGCCCGGGGACGCTGCCCGATTACGAACATGGGACCAGCCGTGCTGAGCCTGAGGACAGGAGGAAGTGGAGGTACCAGAAAGGAAGGGTATAGAACATGCACTTACCGAGCTTCACAGATACTTCAAATAGGTGAGTAAATTGTAACAAATAAATTAAAAGTGTTAGAAGATGGCATGGGAACAATTTCAGCGCACAGACACCAACGCAGATCAGCCTGTCCAGCAGTTTTCCTTTTTGTCTTCAGAAAACTGAGTTCTGCCCCTGCTAAGTTATACCAGTTCTTAGCAGCACTGGTGCTCTCCACTCTTTGTGCTTTTTCCAATGGGTTCCTGTGTCCAGACTCAGCTAGCTATTTGCCTGTAAAAATTCTCCCAGGTTGGTAACAGTAGATGACGGGGTTGTAGGATCACAGAATCACAAAGTCCTGGCTTGGAAGGGACCCACAAGGATCACCAACTCCTATCTCTGCACAGAACAACCCCAACACTCACACCGTGTGTCTGAGGGCTTTTTTCCAAATGCTTCTGGAATATTGTCAAGCTCGGTGCCGTGACTGCTTCCCAGGGGAGCTGATCCAGTGCTCCACCACCCTCTGGGTGCAGAACTTTTTCCTCATGTCCAACCTGGGTTAACACCTAGCAGATTCACAATAAAGCTTCAGCACTTCTTTGCAGGTGCCCATCAGAAATTAATTCAACTGACAACCAGACTGTTTTTAGTAATTGCAGCTCATATTTTGTGCCAGGTTGAAGGCATTTTGGGTCAGGTGTCTGGAAATTTAGCATTTGCTCATTCAGTGCCGACATGGTTGGTGAAACTTCCAGTGAAAAGTTAACTGTCACATTTCATTGTGGTTATTTAAAGAATCTTTGGCAACTTGTAACAGGCTACATCTCCACAGTTTTGCATATATCTTATTAGCATGGACAGAAAACCACATTTAAATATAACAACAGATTGCCCATTCCTGTGAAGAACTCAATGATTTTAGAGTACCGTGCATAGAGTCTGAGTCTGGGTGCAGTGAGTGTGTGGATGCTGAAGACTTTTCTTAGCGCCTACCTGGTATTTCAGGACAACGAGATAACAAGTGATAATAGCTGAAAAACTGCTGATACAGTTTCGGTGTCTGCTTTTGAAAATCGGAGCCATTAATGGTGTCAATAAATTACAAAAAGCCTTGGTAATCCAATTACTGCTATTTTAAAACACTAAGGTTCCTTTGTAGCTATGGAAACAAAAATGCAGACATTAATGAGCAAGAGGGGAAAAAACCTGGTGTTTCCTTGACAACAGATAAAAGCATAGCTCCATGAAACCCAAAGGGGAGAATGACAGAAATACCTTTCACCATGATACCCAACTGAAATACAAGGCCAGTGCAATAATGTGCTTCACTCTGCCAGGAAACTACAAGTACTCTTTTCACACGACCACTTCCCATCTTTGCATTGAAGTTATCCAGTAGCATGGGGCATTCTGTATGTTTCATTGATCAACTGCACGAGGGTAAGAATTAAAATAGCATGTTAAAGCCTGTGATAAGAACTGGAACACTTTTGTGGCATGCATGGAGCAGATGAGTGTTGGATATAGCATGCTGAAAGAACCTCTTGGACAACGAGCAGGAGACATAAAGAGTAGGTGCCACCCCAGGACTGACCTGGTGCTTTGCGGTGTGGGTGTGAGTAGCGCGCTCGACAGAACGCGAACCACGGGCAGAGTGGACGTCACTGTCTCACACCCAGGTGTTGAAGAGCATCATAAATTCTGTGTGCACATATACAGCACCTCCTTTCCCAGTGAAAAACTATGTAAATATTAGGTAAGATCATGTCACAGAAAGAGATAGAAGGAGCGTGCAACTTGAACTTAATTATTATCACTTGAAATTTAACTGGCAGCTCTTACACAATCCAGAAATATTTTTGCCAGAGGAACCCAGCATTGTTCAAAGACAATAAAATATGAGAGGAATTGTGATAGAGGTAGATATGAGGACACCTGTAAGATTACAGGGCTGTTTTCCTGTGGCTAGCAGAATACAATATTGATATGTAAGATAATTTCATTAAATTAATAAATAGAAGATTTAATTGGCAAATTTCCCATAGGCATTTTTAAAGGACTGAATTGTCAAAAAAGGTCTTCCTTTAACTCTATCCAGCTTATGGTATTGAGAGCATCCCTTCCCAGTGGGAAGGAAAGTATATCAATGGTTTCAAAATTCTAAATTGTTTTGTGTCTATAGCAATAAAGAGCTGGATGTGAAGCTACAAGAATGTGGGGTTTCCTTGACAACATGTTGAGAAAAACCACAACTACATAGAAGCTTATGGAGAAATAAAAACCCCACATCGTTAGGTTGGCTGGATGGGGTGGCACCTGGGTTGATCTATGGGACTGGTGCTGATCCGGGGTCACGGGGATGCGAATGCTGGATTTCTACAGTTCTGGTTGTTGATGCTTCCTTTTACAGTTTTTGACATCGATCTGAAAGTTGGTTGGAGTGATCAATGACCCTGTCAGATCCTAGTCCCACTTTCTGTAAATTACATTTAAGTTAACGTAGCTGGTGGCTTTTAGAACATTTCTGAGTATCATCAGACCTTCTGGAGTTATCGGTTTTTCTATGACAAATAAGAAACAGATGGAAAAATCAGTATGACTACAGTTTGTGCATGTGGAAAAAGCCAGCTAACCTTGCTGACTTTTTTGAGTTGAAGCAACTGTTCCTCTGAAGGCTACATTGCTTTTAAGTGCATCATAATTGTAATTACTCATATTTATGATGGGATATGCCTGAAAATACTGTCGCTCATTACTCCAGCAATCTAAAAGACTGGGAAAGACCCTTCATATTCCTCCTGCAGAACACATTGTGGAAAAGGCACCATAAGGTCCTCCACTTTGTAATCTTTTAATTGTGAGCAAAAGAATGACTTGAGCAAGGAGGAGCAGCGGGGGAGCTCTCATCACCCGACCACCTGGTACTTCAGAAGCAAAGATACACTCACACCTCTGCTTTTCTCTCAGGCGTCTCAAGTTCTTTCTTGGGCTGTAGACTCTCCTTGGGAATTAGTCCATAAAGCAGCCCTTCACCAGCCCTGCTTATGATGAATTAATACTAAAAAACCCAAACCAAATAAACCCCAGAATCAACCCTGGATGATGATTCACCATTTGGAGCCTTACCTAAAACACATTAAATTTGGAAAAAAGGTCTGGGGGATTTTAATGGAAGATGATTTGAGACTAGCTTTTTTTTTTTCCCTCAGGTGAGTGTCTACGGGTCCAGCCCAGCTCCCGGGGTGTGAAAATAACCCAAGCACTTTAAGAAATTCAATTTTTAGTGAAACACTTGAGTTGCGTATGCACAACCAGCTGAACCTTTTCAATTTAGTGATCGCCTTAGCATTTTCCCAGCAGCCCTCAAGTCTTTCCTATGGGATCCATTACTTTTGTCTTGTATTTTAGTTTTTTTCCTTGTAGTGGCTTTTCTTTGGCACGTAGACCCATGTTTGCTTCTAATGAAGCTCTGTCTCTCTCTTTTGCTGTTCAAGCACATTTTTGCCTTTAAGTTCTTTTCTCTTGGGCTTTTTTTTCGGTGTGGCCTGACCAGTGTATGAGGGTTACTTTCCTCTTTGGAGTGGTGGTTCTTGCCATCTCGACAAATAGACAAAAGTGCCATATGAATCTTAGTAGTTGTTATGCTGTATTGAAATGAAGATAATAGCTGGCTGGCTGGTTTGCCAGAGGGCTTTCATTCCTCCTGCTTTGAATATTTCTTTAATATTCAGAATTTTCCATATTTTTAATATTTGCTTTAAAAGATTCTGCCAATTTACAGAGCTGTGATCCTTGAGGGGGAAAAAAACCCCAGCATTAAGTACCACGGTGGAAACGTGCCTTTGGTCAAATGGAAGTTGTGTAGGCAACTATGATTGCTGTCCATGCAAACTTAAAAGTTCACATCTATAAAATAAATATTACTATTTGTGATAACCAATAGCAATATTACGTAACGATTCTTCATGGGAATTAGTCCTCAGAGGAATATTAGGTGCATTTAGACATTCCAGATGTTACTTTATCTGCAGCAAAGTGGCCAATAACATGGCAGAAATTATGAATGCTGCAGCGCCTAGGAAATACGACTGCTACAGAGACCCCATATATATTGTCTTTGGCATACTGAGACAAAAATGGGCAACATATACCTTTCAGGCTCCATTTTCTGTTATTACTCTTTTCAAACTGGGTCAAGAAAATGGTAATTATTATTTTTCAAAAAATATGGATTCCAGTATAGGATTCAAATGATACTTAATAATGCACAGTGTTTAACTGGGCAAAAAGTCTCTTCATTGAGCTGACAGTACACAAAGATTAATTAAGAATTTAGAGAAGGACAAAGTAATAAAGTAAAAATGTAAAAATCTGTATTTTTTACATCTATATGCACTGAAAAAAATTACAATGCTAGGGAAATTACCATTTTCACTGAACTGATTTAAGCTATTTCAGTTTGCAATCTCCATCAGGTTGTACAATTGCAGTCAGTCTGCGTGAATGTAACCCTGCTGGGAGTCATACTTCTCTCTAAATACACACTTTTCTGTATCAGCTGAGGCCACAGACATTTCTCCGTGATATTTTCCTGGAGCTGACCTCAGCTGTTGGTTTATACATGACAGAAGAATTAAGACTCCACTTAACACCACATCAGCCTGTACTTCTATGTATTAGTGGTAATATCTCTTTGACCGCTTTACCAGATGGATCCAGAGTTGAAGGCAGCCTTTCACTCACTGAAGTGTGATTCATTGTTTAATACCTCTGTCAGATTCTTTGCGAAAGGCTTGGATCAGCAGTCTGAAGCCCTCAAGTCTGGGCGGGCTATTTTTACTCACCCGCTGAATTCTGCTCATTTGACATTCAGCACTGGGAGCTCTTGCTTCACAATGCAGCCAGGAGATGGGGTGAGGAACAGCTGCGCTAAATACCAATATGGGCATCGTCAAGTGTCTTCTCTCTTTCCCATCCCCCTTTGCCCAAATATCCAGTTGCTCTGCTTCGATCGGCAGCAGAATACCAAAAGCAATAGAAATCCTCATCTGAATATTAAAAAAAAATACGCACGTAAACTCTTATTCTCAAGAACGCGTTTGCCCTGGGTCCAAGTAGGCGATTCTCAAGCTGGTTGTCCTCTCTCATATATACATGAAGACACACGTATTTCACAAGTACTGTTCCCTTCCTGTTGTGGAGAAGCCAAGTCATAAAGGTTCCTTGAAGTTTTTGATCTTTCTAAAACTGTTTTGGGTCCATTGCACTCTTTAGGGTCAAAAATATGTTTGAGAAGTGTTCTTGTAGGTCTCATAAAAACCTTCCACCCGTCCTTCCCAATTCATAACCATTCATATTGACCTTCTCTTGTGCCAGCAGTGATACTTTAGCCTCAATGGCATTTTCCTCCCCTTCCCCATGATGCTGTAGAGAACGGCCCCTTTGTCCCTCCACTGTCGCTCTCCTTTATACCCAGTAGCTACAACAAATATTCAAGCCTGGTTTCTGTCCGATTTGGATCCGCAAGCCTGGTGCACTGTCAGGCTACTGAGCAAAAAACGTGCTGCCGGGATGTCCTGTTTTCTCTTGGCTGTGTTTTGTGGGATATCCAAGTCATGGGTTAACATTTCCTACCTGGTTGGTTGTGGAGTGGCTGCTGTGTCTACCAAGATCTGGTGCCTATTTAACGTGGTCAAAGGCAGAAATAGAGGTGTCCTCTGAAGGCTTTTTCTGTGGTAACCTGGATGCCTTTTGGAAATCAAGCTCATGTGGGTTAATTAAAAATAGCAGCAAAAATCTTAACGCAATGTTCACACTGTGTAAAATCAAACTTTCCTAAATATTTCACTCACCTTTTTTAATTTAGAGGCTGAGGAAGAAACTTGACTGGATTGCATCTGTTAAGTTAAAAAAAACACCAACAAATAAGCCTTAGAAAAAGATAAAAGAAAAAATGTGATAATTTTTCATTTGTGCCTGATGGGGTTGTATTTTTTTTTTTTAACTGTTTGCAAATCTTCAGTGTAATGGTTTGAAACCCAGTCGTGTCATTTCTTTACGCCCACACACGGAGCTGCAGTAGCAGACACTGTAGCAGGCAAACCATGTTACCAGCATCGGCCATTAAAACTCTTCCTACACCAAGCGTGGGCTGACTTCACCCCCTCCTCTCTTTGCACACACCCCACCACCCACCCTCCAATTTTCAAATGCTTAAAAAAAAGAGAAGAGAAAGACACTGAAAAAAGAAAACAGGATGCTTCTTTTGTTTCAACGCTATTCCAGGGACCTGAACCTCTCCACCTGCCTGTGAATTGGCCACCTAAAGGTTAGCAAGTGTTTTGTTATCGTTTTATATAGACAGAGATATAATTACATTCTAGATGGTAAGAGAGAAATTTTAAAGTTACAGTTTTTATAACGTGATGGATGGTTCTTACACTTAGCAATGAGGAAGATTGTTTCCTAAAACACAGAGCGTTTTAGTACTGGCCCCACTTCTGTTTTAAGAGGGCTTTAATCAGTATTTTTTCCTCATGTAGCCCAACCTCCTAAACTTTAAAAGATGGATTAGAGTTATTATTTTTCTGTTAGAGCAACCTGTTGATTACAGACTGCTGGCTGGAGGCTGTTAACTCTTTCCTACCATGGGAAATGCACGGGAGTGAATTTGGTGCAAGGACAAAAGAATGGAAATCCTTTGAGGTTTTTAGATTTTTTTTAAGCACTAACAATCCTATTTTTTATTGTTATGGAGCCACCAACAGTGTTACAAAATCAACAGACGTGTTAGAAATGTGTGTGGTGTAAATCTAAAATAAAGAGATATAATAAATGGGAATGCATTTCTTAACGACTGAAGCTGAGAAAAGCAGGATAGGAAGTAGGATAGGATATATTCTCTGATACAAATTGCATGAAGAGATCAAAAGGGCCAATACAATATTTACTTACATACTAAAATATGTTTTAGCTAACAATGCTTTTACTGATTTAAGCCTTTTGAATGTTTCTTTAATGGATATTCAAAAAAAGGAGAATAAAAAAACCAGAAAACCATAATAATGACTGAAACAGTGTTATTGTAGAGTGAAGGAAAGGTATCACAGCACGTATTCTTCTTTAAAGGTTTTAGTACTGTGTGCTGGTACAGTGTCTACAAAAAATTATAAGCCCCCAATTTTGCTGATATTACACAATGATGGAAGTACAACAGTGTCAGAAATATTTGTCCTCAGGTATGCACAAGAATTTTGAAGTTCCATCAGGTGTTTTCTAGTTGCTTTGTACTTCTGTAACAGATGAAGCAGGGCAAAACTTTAGGAACAAAGACTTCTTAACAAGTAGCAAGATTTCCCAAAGTCAGAATTTGAGCAAGAAATGTTACTTTGAAAAATTATGAGGGTTTCAGAAGATTAGGGAATTGCAGAGTTTTATCCTAACTCTGCAGGAGACTGAGGCTCCCAGCTTTGTTAGGGAGCTTAGGAGCTGTCTGCACGCTGCTGGTGGAACTTGCAGTCCTGTACCGTCAGATGCACCCCTTGGGAACACGTGAAAAGGTGAAGCCAGTATTTCTGTTGTGAGACATTTCAAGATATGAAGTCAAACTGAGAAAAAAGCAAAGGCAAAAATAGTTTTTAAGTAAAACAAGATTAACAGTCATTTCTGGGCTAATCAGGAAATGTATCTGTTCCGATTAACTCGTTTGAATTTAGGTTGAGGAAGCGCCAGCATTAGGGTGCACTCATAAACTTTTCTTTAAATACAAGTAGCGTTTGAAGTACCTGCACAACATTTATTTCAGACCCTATGGTTCACTATTACTTCTTTATACTGATATTTAATATTTACCGTAGAAGTGTTGTCTTGTCAGTTAAAGGAATTTCTCGTAAACATTGGCACCTTGTCGCTAGACTCGCAGCTGGAGTTGGTAATTCCAGTATCTGTACCTTCTGCTGGCAGAAGTCATTGGCTGCTGTCCCCAGCATCATTGTCCACGTAAGAAAAACTAATAGTTAACAATCGTATAAAATAGTTTCTTTTCATGTAAGTTTGTAACGTACTTAAAAACCTGTACTTGAATCGATCTTTGAAATCTATTTCCTTGTTCGCACAGGAAGCGCGCTCACTGGTGCTTTCACTCGATCGCATCTTTGACTAAAACCCTGTCTGTGTCTTTGAAGGATTCGGAGTTCTGGACACCTGGGAAGGAGCCCTTTCCGCAGATTCTTGGGACCTAGAAATGCACACCAGTGGGGTGGGGGTTATCTCCTCAAATCCTGATTAATACACAACTCGAGAGGGAGTGCAGAGTAGCACCACGTACTCCTTACCGTGCAGCACCTGCCAGAAGGCTTATCTCTATACAGAGTTATAATTGATATTTTTACTGTATATTGGGCCAACTGAAGTTAATTTGGTTTCTCTGAGCAGGAAAACATTTTGAACTTAAATGAATGTAAGTGATCTTGCATAGAGATTCCATCTTAGGAAGTGACACCTAAAAATAGATTGGGTAAAACCAGAAAACTAAAAATCACTTAATTTCAGATAGAACCAAGGCAGTGCAATACTGGTCCTCTGCACTAGGTGTACAGTTCAAATTACTTCCGGCCATTACCGCAACCTGTTCATCCATATAAATGGAAACAATCATAGAATGCTGTGGAGTCAGCCTGATTCCACAGTCACTTATTCAAGATTTAGAGATTGTAGACCAAGCTTCAAAAGATTCTGCTAAGCCCTGAAACCTGTGTGATAGAGGCAGACGTCCATGCAGTCTCTTACTTTAGTTACAAGTTGCTTTCTTTAATTATTGCTTCTTTAAGCCTCTCAGGATAAGAAGTTTGCCATTTTAGCATTTAGATTTTTTTAAGCTACTGAATGTTCCAAATACTGAATTTTAAAAGCTTATATATGTTGTAGAGTTGTGACCAGTTCCAGCACACTGCTGGAATTATTAGCACCGTTTAAAATAAGTGTCCCTTTTAAGTAAGTTCATCTTAAAATAATAACAGTCAAAGTGGCATAAAATGTAACAGACTTGAGATGTGTGATAAAACTGAAGAGAAACTAATTTTGACTGGTTATGTAAAATGCCCATAATCATCTGTTTGTATGATTTAATTCATGCCAGTATTCTATTCTAAGTGCACCCTTTTTTCTCTGCTGGTTTGTTGACTGTAGCGTGCAATAACCCTTCCAGAAGCTCTCGCTTGGCTGTGGGAATCCATTCCTTTCGGAAAGCCTCTCCAGGAGAGCTGCGTGTGGCTTTATCCGTGCAGACAGAACGAGCCTGTGCATCAGAAACTGAGTCAGCGCTGAGCAGTTCACCATGTCAAGTAGTTTCTAGATTCACTGATTTGAAGTGTGCGCGGTGCCGTCACCGATCACTGGGAGCATTTCAGGGCATGGCAGAAACCAGAAGGATTTTAAGCAACAACGCTGGGCCCTGTTAAGCCTCCTTTTTGTCCCCTGAATAACTAAATGTCAGGCAAGGAAGACAGGATGAATAAAGCAGAAATGTTTTCCCACCTCCAAATGTAGATGCCTCCTGAAAGAGGGCCCAGAGACGACAGAGAAAGCCCTCCCAGGTCAAGAATGCAGTGTGCAAAATGCCCATGTTTTGGAGCCAGCTGGTCCTCTTTGTAGGTTCCCACATGAATAACGGTAAAGGATACAAACAGATTGAAATATTACTTCATTTTCTCCTGTTTCACCTCTTCCTGTTTGCTGAGGGTTGTTACTGTGAGACCAATGTAAAAAAAAAAAAAAAGAAACCCCCCAACTTCCTACTCGTTTCAAGTCTTTGTCCTCGTTTCTCTCTGCTCGCACCGAGTATTGACAGAAATGAGACTGACTGTGCTGAAATGCCCGGCTCAATAAAAGGTATGTAAGTTAAAATTATTTACAGACTAAAATATTCCACCTCTGTGTAGTCTCTGGTACTGTACTTAGGGCAGGGATCACCAAAAGTTGTTTTAAAAGGTATAATCTAATATATTATGTACATTCAGAATGTCAACAAGCTGCTTCTGTGTGGTCACAAAAATAAACTATGTCGTGTCTACAGATTATCTCCAGACCAAGCCGGGGGCTGAGCACTGTGTCTGCTTAAAGCCCATGATGCTCCTCTCAAAGGTGTGTCAAACAATTATACTTAAGTGCAGGAAATAAGTAGTTTCGTGTTCATTTAATGATTTTACATGTGCCATGCAAAAGACAAAAATCTTTTGGTTGTATAATCCATGATTATTGTAACAGTGCTCATAAAATGAAGTAAATTTTGTAAAATATATTTGGAATTAAGGAAATTTATATAGAAAAGAGCAACACATTGGATTTACAATCAGGTTTTTCACATCATTCTCCTTATTAAAATACTTTATAATTATTTTATACTCAATAAGTTTCTTCTACACTGATTTGTCGACTGAAACTGTTCTGCTTTTTGACTTTTCTGTGTTCCACAGATCTACCTATGCTGTGTACCTGGAGGTATAATTCAAATCAGGAAAAAAAAATTGTATTTAAATGGAATTTTATACCAGTTTTGATAGCTGAAGGAACTAATTTAGAAAATGCTGGACTGGCCAAATTCTGCTTTTGATTTTGTTTATTGGAAATTTTTTCTTAAATAATTAGGAGTAGGTTTTTATATTAGTAGTTCTATGCCACAGGTTACAAATGGAGCTCAGAACATCAGGTAGATGCTCAGCAACAGACCCGCTTTTGTTTGCTGTGAGGAGCAGCAAACTACCACAACTGATAGAAACATATTATTAAATGCTTCAAACAAATACGCTTGTGTCTCACCATTTGAGCATTAATAGAAAATGGTTTTCCCATTTTTTCACATAACATGAGCGAGTTGCTGCCATTTCCAGTTGTGAAGTAACAGGATTTCTCCTGGCTCTCTATCCCATTTTATATCAATTTACCAGTTTTATTAACTGCCTTAATAGTAACCAAGGCTGCTCAAACCAATTACATTGAGTTTGCCATTTCTCCTTTATGGGAATTATTTGCAAGAGTCTCAGTGACTGCATGCAGCGCAGGTTTTGCTTTCAATAGCGCTAACGCAGTGTCACCAGTCCAAATTCCAAACAATATTTTTGAGTATTTTTTTGACTGTTTCCCAGCCATCATCACCTTTTAAAGTGATGCAAGGAAGGTGCAGAAACATCACTACAGATGATGCAGTAAGGCAGCAAATCGCACATTTCACATTTAGCCACCGCTTATGTTATATCAAATGGGATTTTTATGAATGTTTACACAAGAACAGCCTACTGTTCCTGAGAGCCAGGGATACTGAGCAGGGAGCAGAGCTGAATAAGAATTTTAATAAACATTCACTGATCACCTTCTAATTTTCACCCAGACTGGATAACGCGCTGAGCAACCTCACCTGACCTCAGCGCTAACTCTGCTTGGAGCAGGTATTTGGACAAGAGACCTCCTGAGGTCCCTTCTAACCTTAATTGTTCTGTTCTTCTGTATTAACATTTATTAATGTAAATTGTTAAATTAAAAAGTATGGTACAAATACGTAATGGGAATATGATTACAGAAAATTAAAATTGTATTATTTCTGGGGTGCTGAGGGCCTCCATTTGCATATCTGATACTCAGATTTATTTCTAATACTTTGGGTACTTATTGTAGGTTTAAGTGCAATGGTCAATGTTCTTTACTGTATCAAACTTTAATTCCTAGCTAAGAAATGAAAGGTGAATCAATTCCATTGGCTGTACAATGCCTTTATATAAGGTTTGTGCTATTCCTAATTGCTGACTTTCCCAGTCCATCGATTGAAAGTGTTTATTTCATTTCGCTGCCCGAAGCTTCCTACTTGTTTTGTTTCCCCTTCCTAACAGATACATGAGCGCACGGCCAACACCTTTGCGATGGAGGCCCAGAAGCAGCCGGGTTTTACAGCGGCACCAGCAGACCGACCAGTTCCAGGCTCCTCTCTTCACCCTGCACGGGGCTCTTCCGATGTCGGCCGGGGCAGTGTTGTTCCTGCACAGGAGCAAGCGCTGCCCCAGCCTCTGTATCTCAAAGCCCTCACCATACCCTTGTACCAGCCTGTCCAGGCAGGATGCTTCCAGCCCAACAGTCACTTAGTGACCGGCAGGAGCTGTGTGAACCTGGACAGCGGTAACTTACCTCTAATCCTGAATCCACTTGTCCCTCCAGAAGCCACAGATCAGCCTCAGACAATTCTTCAGAAACAACTTGGCCAAACCCTAACACTGAACATAGTGAGCACTTTACCAGTTTTATCATCCCCAAATTCTTGTGTAAACGCACCTATTGGAAGCCCAGGAAAATCAAAAAAAGCTGGGAAACACATCTGCAAACACTGTGGACGAGATTGCTTGAAGCCAAGTGTCCTTGAGAAACATATTCGCTCCCACACAGGGGAGAGGCCCTTTCCATGCACCACCTGTGGTATCGCATTTAAAACTCAAAGCAATTTGTACAAGCACAGAAGAACTCAAACACACGTCAACAACACCAGACTGCCCTCAGACTCCGACAACAGTGGCGTACTGGAGCAAAATGAGAGGTCAACAGAGAGCATCGCCTCGCACCAGGGCAGCAAACTACTTAGTAGGACCTGCGGAGAGAAGGGAATACAGATGCAACAAGGGAATTCAGAGCCCGGAGCTGTAACACACACCACGAAACTTAATGACGTTTCACTGCCGGCAAAAAGCAATTCATCATCTGTTTCCGAAAATCAAGAAACGACAATTCAGTCCTGTAGTTCAAAGGCCAATCAGGGGGGTCCTGAAAGAGAACCTCAAAGTTTACCATCTCTGCAGGCTTTGCCAAATAGTCAGTGCCAGAGAAAGACGATACAGGAGCAAAGAACTCCAACTGCCAACAAGCACATTCAGTTGCAAAGGCAGCAAGCAACCTCTTCAGAGAAACAGTGGGATTACAAGCCATTTGACTGCAAGCTAAAAAAGTGTGAGAGCACTGATTCAGGGTATCTGTCACGCTCTGACAGTACGGAACAACAGATGGCATCATCCAGCCCGTTGCACAGCCTCGGCGAACGCAGCACGGAACTCGAAAATGAAACTGCCTTCAGCAGCGTGAGGTGCGCCTCCGGAAGCAGTGCAAAGCTGGATGCAGCTGAGAAAGCTACAGCCTCGATGCTAGAGAAAAAGAGGCTGGAAGAACACATTTCAAAACTGATTTCTCATAACAAAAGTGTGGTGGATGATACCCAGTTAGACAACGTTCGACCCAGGAAAACTGTCCTTTCTAAACAGGGAAGCATAGATCTGCCGATGCCTTACACATACAAAGACTCTTTCCATTTTGACATCAGAACTGGTGATGTAAATAGGAAAAAGAATCTTGCCCTCTGTTCGGCAAAATCTACCTTTGCACCCCTAGAAAAATGCAAACCAGTGTTGTTTCATTCAGTCCCCACCCAGTTCTCCACAACCATAGATGCTGTGCCCGTTACACGAAGCAACTCCCTGCCGTTTGTGGAGGGCACAAGAGTGGTCCCTGACAAAGCAGGCTGCTCCAAACCCCTTTCTCTTACTAAGCAGTCTGTAAATACAGGCACCGCTAGCTCGCTGCCTAGCAACGCTCTCGCTGCAAATTCCATGGATTTTCCTAATAGCCATCCCCGGGCTCTCGTCAGACAAACAGCAGTGGATGATTTGCCACCAAGTAATGTGGTTGATCACCCTCTTCTGTCAGAGGAGTTGCAAGGGAGTAAAAAGCTTGGGGCTGGAGAAGTAATTAGTGCTAAAAATAAGAAACACAATCAAAGGAAGTTAAAGATGTTTTCTCAAGAAAAATGGCAAATGTATGGAGATGAAACATTTAAGAAAATCTACCAAAAAATGAAAAGCAGTCAAAATGCCAAGAAAATTAAACAAAGGGGGAATAAGGTTACAGGTATTACAAGCTTCACCTCTGATTCAAAGGAATCAGTCAGCAGTACTGAAATTACTGAGGAAAGAGAGGGCAGGAGCTCTGTAAGCAGCAGCCTCTGCTCCCTTGTGACAACAGCGTTAAACACTGGAAAATCAGAAACTTGTACTGGTAATCATATCCCGCAGAATGCGTCCTCTGAGGCAACTGCAGGCAGCTTAACCGACATAATGGAGACATCACATGCAGTAAACGCTGGTGCACATCCTGTAACGAGCAAAACTTCCCGAGATCTCAGTGGCAGTGACACAGATAAGTGCCCAGCTGGCAACGGCACGTTGCTCGCTCCAAGCAGTCGTGAGCTCACGCTTCAGACTGCTCAGTGTCAGCTGAACGCTGACAGAAGGAACGGTGACGGCTTGCCAACACAGAGCAGCAAATGGGAAAAAACAAGCCCCAGAAAAGAATCTGGTGCATTGGAATCGGATTGTAAAAGCACTTCAAACACTTCAAACCATAGCAGGAATAAGGAAAGCGGCCAGCAAGCCCTGACACCCCCGTGGGTCCATTGCAACAACAGAGAGGCTGCAGGAAAATCCCAGAATTTACCATCAGAAAGAAAAAAGCTGAAATTTGAAGCAGAGAAGACACAAAACATTATTTCAAATTCTTGTCCTGGTACCAGAAGTGAAAACAACGCAGCAAAGGAAGCAGAGGGAGCGTCTTGCACGAGCTCTCAGTGCCTTTCTGCAGCACCACTGAAATTCTCCAGTAAAGCAGAGGAGCAGAAAGTAAACCCAGGAATTCATGGATCCACTGCAGGTACCGAGAATGCAGAGTACATGAAAACAATCAAACTCCCCACAAAAGCTCTTAATTGTAGTGATAACCTCCTTCCACATTCAGCAGGTATCACAAAAGCTTCACTTGTGGGATTTTTAGGGCCTGAATTAAGGGGAAGTGACTGCAATTCTTTTGCCTTGCACAATGCAACAGGTAAAGATGTAAAAACGTGTCTTGTGAAAACAGGAGCAGAAGTACCACTTTTCAATGACAATGCTGCTGAAGTGTCTTCTAAAATTCATCATCTACCATCTGGTTGTTTAACTCCAGTCCCACAACAAAATGCCTTTTCTCCAAAATACATCCTTAAATTGCCGCAAGACAAGGGAGCCTCAGGTTTGTCCCTTTTGCTTAGACCAGAACAGAAGATCACACCGTGCGCATCTGTGACAGACACCTTAAGCAACTCTCCCTGCTCTCCCACCCGTGGATCGATCAGTTCTCATTCTGATGATGTGCTTTGTTCCCCCTTAAAATTTGAAGTGAGACAAAAGGCCGGCAAAGGAGAGCTACAATGGGATGTAGATGCACGCTGGGAAACTCCAGTATTTTGTTCACCGGTTAGTTCAGAAACAACAAGTATCTTAACCACAGCAGATAACACCTTTTATAACCCAAGCCTCAGGCAGCAGGATATTATAAGAGATGCTTGGAAAAACAAAGAGAACAAAAATAAATTAAATTATCAAAGGCAAACAGAAGAGAAGTGGATGAGCATAACTACTCCCTCTGCACAGACCCCAAAGAAGAAAATATGCTCTACTTCCATGTACACAAGTGGTTTTTTCATATCAGCTGACATCAAAGAAGAGAAGAAGGTTTTACATCATCTTTGCTCAGGAAGCGACTCTTTGATAATGATGTCAGCTTCCAGCAAGGATGCAGAGCCAGCAGTCACGGGATGGGACAGAGGTGGAAGTCCGTGCACTGTTAAGGACACTTCACCAACACTGCTGGATACGCAGCCTTCTCAGAGCTCAACAGACAACCCCACTTATTTTTGCTGTTCTTTTGGCACTTTTTATTGCCACACCCTCACCCCTCACTGTAAAGAATTCCCAGCACTACCGCAGGATAATCTGACCGTCTGCTCTGGAAATTTAACAGGGTCGAGCACGAAGAGCACCTTCCCATCTCTAAATGCTGAACCTCGATTAACTTGGTGTTGTCTGACAAGAAGCCTTCCTCTGCCTGCTGAGCAGAAGGGGAATACAGACTCTGCTTACTCCTCCATGCACACTTGTGACAAGGAATCCAGCAACGAATCCACACTGTCAAAATATGATATTTCTGTTTTCAAAATGAAAAATATTAGCAGGACTGTGGCATATGGCTTAACAAACAGGAGTTTAAAAACACTGTTTTCATCCTTTTCTAAAGGACAACAGATGCAGGAGGTAATATTAATAATTTTATTTCCTTTCGTAAGAGGGTATAATTGCCTGACACCCTTCACCCACCTGCCCCCATATTAGAAAAGGAAAAGAATTATCAAAAGTATCTTTATAGACATTGAGAGGCTTTTGTCAATACAGGATTTACAATTAATGTTTTTATGAGAAAAGTTACATATTCATTTGATGCATGAAAAATATGGATGTGTGAATATTTATGTTTCTTTCACTTGGGAGTTCGATAGGAATGCTGTCTAGTGAGAACAGTGTATTTCTATTTCTTGATTTTCCCCTTTATGACTATACTTTTTATTCTTCTGTTAAAATGTATGTATTTCACTGTTTTCATTTTAAATTCATACTTCAGTTAGAGTAGGACTTAAGCAAACCATTAACGTCAAGCCTTTATTATACTTGGAAGTACTTAGAGTCAAAGACAGGCTGTGTACGAGATCTCTCACCATTTAGATGCACTGAAATGTCAACAAACCCAAACTCCATTGATACCCTGCACATGTTTAAGGCTTGAAAGCTTTCCTTTTTTAGGTAAGTGAAGACAGACTGATCTACCTGTACAGATTGCACAACAGCTCTGTAAGACTGAGCTTACTTTTTGTATGGGAATAAGAATACGAAAGAACACACAGTAACTCTATATAGATCCACAAAAGCAGTGAGTTGCTTTATTTTATAAAAGTAGATGAACAAAGTGATTAGGAAAACCTAACACAAATTCTTAGAAAAATTCAGAGTTGTGCTATTTCACTACTGTGCCATTCAGTGCTATTTAAAAAGAGCATCAATGTCTGATCTCTTAGTTAATGTAATTTATAATTTTCACGTACTTCATTTTTTTCCACTATTCTCAACAGTTAAGTTCAGCAGCTCCTGGTGGTGCTTTCAAAAATATTTCAGAGCAAAAGAAGAAAACTGTAGTTTGCAGAAAGGAAAAACTCTCAACAAATAAACTCAAGAGGAGCTGCAAACAGAAAAAGATTAAAGTCACCCCGAAATGGTAAGGAATATAGTTTTCATTTTTCCTAGATACTGACATAATTTTGCTAAAATGGGTGCAGAAAGTCCACAGAAAATAAAAATTGCACCTTGTCAAAATTGGCAGAAAAAGAAATCTCTCAGAAAGAGCGATTCCCACATCACAGCAGTTCCACAAAGGTAAAAAATATCAATATCAAAAATATCAATATCAACCAGTTCTTTACTATCAGGAACAGACTTTTCTAAGCAAACCAGACATATACCAGAGAAAGACGGTGACTCTCGCTATGCTTTAGAAATGATTGTTTGTCAAAATTGTCAGCATTGACTTTTGTTTGAGAGGAACCAAAATGCTTCAGGTTTTAATCCTGTTACAGCTAAAAGCAGTGTGCGAGTCCCTTTTGTCCTCAGATCTCTATCCTGAGCTTGTATTCACTAGAGGATGCAGACGAATAGATATCAAGTTCTAACACACTAACAAATCCACCTGTGGTTTAAGGGATCACTAGGTTTAAATAAAAAGCAGGAAGAATTTGAGTACGAAACTCTCCAAGGCACATTCTAACCATCAGCACGGTTTCTCCGAATTTAATGGGAGTTGGTAGCAGTGGAAGATTCAGCCTCTCGGCTTTCAGGAGTGTGGGGCAGCAGAATGTCTGACGAATTGCTTCAGTGACAAACACCTACTGTGCACATGCATCCCTCTTGCTCCATTTCCTGTCCAAAATCAGAGTGACCCCCCCTGTGGTCAAATCAGTGCCAGTAACTTAATCCCCGTGTCTCGTTTGGCAAACAGCGCTGCGGTTCTGGAGGATCGTAAGGACAAAGAGAAAACTCAGGTCTATGTTACCCAGTCTAGTAACGTACTTTTCCTGGTTTAGTTTTTGGGTGTTTTGCTTTGTTTTCCTGCTGGTCTCAGAATTTATTTCTTTGGCTGTATCAAACCAGTGCAGGGACTCAATTAAGGTCCTAAAAGCTCACGTCGTACGTATTAGTAGCTAACTGGCCAAACTGCTGGTCATGAAGCGCAATAGGGATTTCTAATACACCAAACATCGGAATAAGCACAGCCTGTTGGAGGTACTTAGTACGGTGTGTACAGTAACTGATGCTCTCGATGCAGGAGTGGGACCTCCCAACACGCTTCAGTCTTAATCATTGAGTCAATGAAAGATCTGGCTAGAGCAGAAAGCAAAGCTGGATTGTTCACTGTGAGCTTTCTAAATAACTGAAATATTTACGCTGTTCGTTAGTGATGACGACAAGGTAGCACATAAGAAGTGAAATGAAAAGAAGCCAACAACTATGCAGTCTCTAGTGATTCCTGTGCAATTCAAGTCTTTATGAAGTACGTTATTTTAAAATTCCAGGTATAGGAAAAAGGATCTGTTATTTCTGGATCCTTTTCTTTTAGCAAACCAAAGATTTACTGAATCCTACTGAGGAAAAATTTAATAGAAAACTGTGGGTCTCTTGCCTAAGATCCTGATTTTTTTAAATTGGTATTTCCTTCACAACAGTAAATTATTGTTAGACTTAAATTTACCTGATGATGTCGTATTATTCTACTCTGTCTGCTTTTATATATTTTTGTCCTCTCAATGCAGGTACAGAGGGAGGCACGTGCATGGATACACTCAGCTGAAAATTAACCGACTAAGCAAGCGGCATTGTTTTCCAAACATAACACTGGATGCTTTGAAGAAGGCCTATTCATCCCAATGCTGCAAATTTAACAAGAAGTGCCATTCTCCTCAATCAAAGGTACAAGGTAAGTATCTTGGATATTTTTTAAAGTAGTGAATGTTTATTTTTTAAGAAAATGAACGTTAGCAAGTATCTCTGATCTGCATCTGTTCCACATGGAACTGTGAAGCTGCCGGTGCACTTCAGTGTGTTCTGTGAGGACAAATGCAAACATCACACAGGTTTGCAGAACCAAACACAGTGATTTTCATGCACGTACTCACATATGTGAATTTGACAATTATGAGGGCATTTTAAAAATAAATAACTCAAAATAACCTTCCACTAAGAGCCCAAAAAGTTTTAAGATGGATCTTCATCGGTTTCTAAAACAAGACTTTACGTTTGAAGAGTGAAATAAGGTTGATGTGTTGATTTGCTTTCTGTATTTGAATGATTGCCGCCCCCATTTAATTAGTGGTATTAATGCAAATAATGTTTATGCCACAACCATCTTGGAAGCAGGGACCACACCTTGTGTTTGCTTGTAGCGGATATGAATAGATATTACTTTGCAGAACAGTAACGCCAAATAAAAGAAAAAACCCAACCCAATCCCATATACAGTAAATGAGAAAATGTATCAGGCTTATAATAAAGATTTACAGAAAATAGTAAAAACATAGAAGTTAGTTCAGTGATATGGTGGGAAATTTAGTAAGTTCTAGCCTGCAGGGGAACAAAAATCAAAGTAAAAGTTTCTTCAACCTCTTTTCAATAGAAAATTACCTACACCAGCAAAAAGACACATCTTGTTCCACCTCAGACAAGCCACTTTGCAGAAGGAAAAAAGAAGTTAAGAATACCTCAGGAATATCTTCCCATACTGAAAACCTAAACCACGTTAAACAACAAGACAAAACAGATAAACAAGTAGGTATTGTACCTTAATTCATGTATTACTTTTTATTAAAAGAAAGATGTTGGTAATTAAAACTTGAATTATATTCAGCTGTTTTGAAGTTCAAGTTGAGACTACTTTGTATCACAGATTTTGTTTAAAAACGTGTTAAAGGTATTTTGGGGTTTAAAATATAATGAAAACTTACTAGAGTTAGAATTAGCTTTTTAAAAGCTTATTGGGTTCTCTAGGTTCTCTAGCAGGGCTGGCCTAGATGATCTCCAAAAGTCCCTTCCAACCCTGCCTATTCTGTGACTCCACGGTTCAGTGAGCAGGGCAATGACCCCTGTGTCACCTGAACAGGGGCGACGGGCGCTGCTGCCGGAGGAGCCGGGAGATGCGGCACAGAGCACCCTGAGACAGACAGTGAGCTGGAAGCTAGAGAACTGGGGAAGGTATCGATGGCTGCGCAGTAGAATGCGCGTCAGGCATCACAACCGCATTTCTTTGGCTGCGTGGAAGCCAGCGCTGCAGTGGTTCCAAGGCCACTGAGAGCTCCGTGAGCTGGAAGGGGCCTTGGCCACACCCACACGTGCTGCAAACATTGCCGCTGCACACAGCGTCAGCAGCTTCGGGGAACATTGTGTGCTTATCCGAACTCTCACGCTTGTCTCTGGACTTCCTCAGGCCACGCGTGAAGACAGACAAAAGCTACCAAGCCAGACTGCTGCTACGTAGCACGAGCACTGGTTCTTCGTGTAACATAAGCAATAACATATTTAGGAACCTGCTCCTTAAAATGTCTTTATACTGAGAAATTTTATTCCCGACATATCTCACCACCTCAGACACAATAATATTTCTTACAGACTCATCACAAACCTTTCCCTCTACAGTGCACAAATATTGTTGCAATATGTAAGTTAAAATGTCTTGATGAAAAGAGCAGCATCCTAGACAGTGCATAAGAACATGGCTTGAAACCCCCAAACCCCATCACCCATAAATCCCTGCCACTTAACCAAGAAAAAAAACCACCTGAGGAAAAAATACATCCTTTCCTACACCTCCCACACACACTGGGAGGAAAAAAACTCATTTCTCATCAAGATCGGGATAAGTAACTTGGTCTGCGGCAATAAAAATAAAAAGAGTGCAAATATAATCAGAGTTGTATAAATAAAGGTTGACGTTATGGTTACTCAGTTGATATGCGTTACAGCAGAGGTAAAGGTTTTCTACTGATACAGTGAACTTGGTTATCGTTGCACTTTTATAAAGGATGGAATTACCCTGGATTGAAAATTTTAAATGAATTTTTTTTCCCCCACCCTTAATTTCTACAGGACATTTCTGGGCAAATCAGGGACCACACAAGAACAAACTCCTCTTTTCAGACCATTACAGCTCCTCTGGAAATACCTATGGCAGCGCGTTCCTTTTCACCCCCAGTTAATACAGCCACGCAGCAACTCCGTGGTGACGGGGAAGTCTGCTGTTTAGTGACACAACCTCTTGTGCTTCACCAATCGGAGTCGAAGCCAAATGTTCAGAGGGAGTCGATGGCATCTTCCCGTTGGCCTTGCCCTTTTGAGTTTACAAATGCAGGTACAGGTGACCAACTTGATAGCACAAACTCAGAGACTACTGCTCCTCTTTCCTCACAGGCAGAAGCAAGCCAGGAAAACACATTCAAGGTAGAGTCAGAGAGTCAAAGATTTGGTACCTCAAGTGCGGCAACCTACACCTCAGGAAGGGAGGAATCTCCAAATGAAGAAAACACATATCCATCGCCAAACGACAGCTCAGCTCCCAGTTCCCAGCCTGGATATTCACATTTATTGGGATCACAAGCAGAATCTCTTCCCGAGTCAGTCACAAAGGCGAAATTGTCCTGTGCAGAATACACGGAGCCAGCAAACAGTTCTCAAAAAATCCTTGATCTTCATGGAAGTGCAGACAAAAATGGAGCCCACCTGCAGCTGCAGGGCTGTGGGAGGCCACACCAAACCGCTACCACTGCCTTTAAAAAGCTCCCAGTTACTCTCAGGTCCCCCCAGTTCAAGACTTACTCTGCAACATCTCCCAAGATGTACAAAAAGAAAGGCTTAGAGATGATGAGGAAGCAAAGCAGAGTCGAGTATGACGACACCAGCAGTGATGATGAAGACAGGCTTGTTATAGAAATATAGCAAATAGGCTGCGAACAACACGCTTGTGTAATGCCCCATTACAGAGGGAAATACCATGGGTGTTTAATCTGTATTTCTGAAGCACCTTAAAGTCAGAAAAGCCATTCCGCTGTGCGAGAGGCAGCATTCTCTCCTGAAGACAGTCCTTATTGCAAGGACTCAATTTTTTTTAAAAAAAAGCTCATTTGAAGCACCACATGTTGAAATGCAAGGGGTAAGCCTGTGTTTATGAGGGGTTTCCAGCACTGTTAACATTCTTACCAGTGTTATATAATTCCCACAAGTGCTACCTGCCAGTGGTTGCATTACTAAAAGGCTGCAGTGTATTTATTTACTACGAAGACTATAGCAGCAGCCGCCTCAGCCTACGAGCTAAGACGTCCTGGAAGGGTATGGATGTATTCTCTTCTACATGCTCCTCTCTTCTGGTAGTGACTTCCATCTGTACTGGGAGCGATACATTGGCATTAGGGAGAAGACCCATTCCCTACGTATCCGTGATATTGGAAAAGTCTGGAGAAATGCTGATCTTTTTCCATGTCGCAAATGTCAACGCTTCTTTGTGACAAATGACACAAGCACGCTTTGCTTTGTGTTTGGTGCCTTTTATGCCAAGATGTACTCAAATATTCTTGATTTCTAGTTGGAGAATATGGGTGTTAGCTATTGATATTTCCTTGTGGTAAACCTTCTGACAAGGATTCTCTCATTATATTCATCACGTTGCGCTCCAACCAATATAATCTGGAATGTTTAATTTTTATTGTAATCTTAAGTTTAACTGCAATGATGCTGTTCTACTGAGAGTAAAGAAGCTATATGGCATAGCTGGTTTTCTTTTTTTAACAAAGTTTTGTGCTAAGAACCATAAAATTTTCTGGTTTCTATGTGAATAAATAATTAGATACTTTAATTTGACCAAGTGTATTCGCTTGCTTGCTTAAACTGATAAACATTAGAAACATTCCACTTCTACATCATAGTCAAATTCTGTACTTAAACATTTACCCTTCTTATATTGTGAAACACACATCGGGTTTTATGGATTAACCTACACAGGATGTTTAGAATTGCTTTCACTTTAATCATGCACAGGTAACTTTATATAGATAATACAAAGAAATCCAGTATACTATAAGAGAAAAGCAAATGTATGCATGCAAAAAGGTGCCAAAACAGCTAACAGAGATAAAACAAGTGAAAAGTCCCATGCAACTTCTGTCTTTTCAGATGTCTTACAAACATGAAAAAGCTTGAGGTCACCCATACAGACCTTCACCTTTAGCCTCAAATTACGTTCATAAATGTATTATTAGTACAGAAAACAAAAATAATTATAAAAATATTACCCCGATTCCTAATTCTAATGTGTAAAAAAAAAAATAGTTCTACAAAGTCTCTTAAAAATGCCCACAGTCTTTAGAGCTAATGGAAAATCTCTATTATCTACCTTTCTGATCCAGCTAAAAAGCTTTGACAAGTGCCTTTAGAAAACACAGCAAAAGAAAACCATTGCATCAAAGCAGACCAGCAGCCTCCACAGCAACTATTTACCTCTTGCTTGTGCAAGAGTTTTGTTATAATTTATGGACATGTCATGAATACGCTATATGAAGTTTTTTGCATAATGTTTGTGGCTAAATGTGTTCTAAAGTGGACTTTCTATATCAGTAATTTAGAAATATTCTAACCACACACTCGGAAGTGCTGTGCAAAGAAACATTTATGCTATGTATATTTTACAACATTAAATATAGAAATTTATTTGTCATACTGCAGCTGTAGCTGGAAGAAAAACGGGACAATTTTAAGTTAGCTGAGAAAGTACATTTTGAACTGTTTCCTGACAGAGGTAATTGTTGGTACTTTTACTCAGTAGACAGTATAAAAATTAGACGTCATTAAAGTTGAAAACAAAATAATTGTAGTTCTTCAAAAGCACCAAGAGATCTATGGTGGCATTTTTGACAGTGTCACTAAAGAAGGCTGTGACCCCAGAACAAATAATCTTACCCATAACAACCCTCCAAGGAGCACGGTCTGAACCCCACGCACCAATTTGTGAAGACTGTGAGAAGTGTTCATGGTTTAAGTTAGGGAACTCAAGGGGTTTCTGTGTCCAGGTCCAGCAAACAGCATCTTTTGGCTTTCCAGAAGTTGCTGGGTTCACAGAAGAGCACGCAAGTCCTTATAGGCAAATTATTTCCTGCCTTTTACACAGTGAAAGTGCCAGCCATGCAGTGCTGCATGTAATTAATTCACAAGAAGCTGAACATCAAAGCCACATGAGGGCACCCGGCACAGAGAAAAATCTGTTTCTCCCGCGCATCAGCAGCTGATCACTGATAACATCTGTATTCGACACCTACTCTACTCAAATAGGCTGTAAATAGGTGGATGTTTCAGATTTTTCCTTTTTCGATGTGAACAAACTATTTCTTACCGTTTCAAACTTTTATATTTTATTAATTATTGATACTTGACTGATCTGCCTGGCAAAAGCCTACTCATACCCAAGGGTGAATGAGAGGGCTGTGAACCAACCAGAGCAAGCCCAGATTTAAAGATATGCCTTGAATATATAATTTATGAGAAAAGATAATAAGAGCTGGCTAGCTATCAGAAGAGAAAATTAAGAGGATATGCACAAGAAAGTTCAGTAGAAGAACGTGGGAAGAATGTTAAAATCATCTGTGTTCCACATCCACTGTGGAGGTTATGAAATGATGGACTTACTTTGCAGCATATAAACTAGATGCTAAGAAACACTTCCTATTTAAGGAGCAGCTAAGCATGTAACTAATAACCCAGGGAGATTATAGACTCCTCATCACTCAGTAACTTCAGTAACAGTTAAGGCAAGTAGTTCCCATTATTTAGGGCAGGAACAGACTTTCTTTCTAGCCCTATTTTTAATTCATAAATTCTTGTTT